>OX451738.1:1178794205-1181194205 GCA_948472305.1 Vicia faba | reverse complement strand
GCTTGAGTCAAAGGGCTATGACCCACTCGACATGGTGAGTGTTATACCCCAAAATTTGCCCTCTCATTTTTCAATATTTTTCTCACAAGACTTCTTGGACTCAAGACAAGATTAGGGTTTGGTCAGCTCAAGACACCTCATCTTGCATTGATAACCCAAAATTAGGGTTTGAGTTTTCACAAGGATTTTTGGACCATCAATGCTTCATATGACTTTCATACACCATCTTGGACCCCTAAGATTGCTCATGTTAAGTTTCAAGCCTTGAATCACATTTTTGCTCAGTCAATTGGACAGTTGACCTAAAAATCAACTGTATTGGGGAAAAAGTCAACTATGGACAATTTACAGTCAAAATTCATAATTTTTGATCCACAACAACATTTTAGACTCATATTTACCATTTGATCAAGTTTGGATCACAACTCCTCAAGAAATTTGATCAAATCATCAAAAGGGCAAAATGGTCAAAATTAGGGTTTTGACTGAGAAAGGGCAATTTCTGATTTTTAACCTAGCCAATGACCAATTGAGTTCAAGCATGATTTCAAGGGTTCAATGGCATCATCTTGACCTAATCACATAGTTCAAAAGATCTAAAGTTTATTGGATTGACAGATGAATTTTCCAGTCAACTGATCAAAAGTCAATTGTACTCTAAAAAGTCAAACTTTGACTTTTTGGTCAAAATCAAGTGCCAAGGGTCATAATTCATCAAGATATGTCAAAATATGAAACTTGTTCACCAAGAAAACCAATTTTGAAAATTAGGGTTTTGAATTTGAAAATTTTCATAACTTAGAATTTTTCTAAGTATGGAAATTTTCTTATTTTTTCCCAACTTTCCACCACTTTTTCACCATGATGCATTTTGATTCAAAGAAAAATTCCAACATGAAAGTTGTAGTCCTCCATGAAATATACAACTTTTATTCATAAACTTTTCCCAAAATATGCTTGGATCTCAAGTTATGAATTTGTGAACATAGGTCCATGAACTAAATAACTTATTGAAATTTTGCCCTAATTTAGGCAAGTTTTGGACCCAACTTCATGGACATTTTTCACCTAGTTCCAAGAGGTATCTCAAAATTCATTTCAAATATGTATTATAAAGCATATTGCAAGCTTTCCAAAATGTCCAAGAACTCTCCAATATCATTTTTGGTTAGGGAGAATCGAAGAAGGGAAGTTGGCATTTTATCACTTTTGATCAAGCCATTTTTACAAAGCATCAATTTGCAAATCAGATCTTTGATGTTTGAATCTTGCTTTACAGGTCCTAAACTCACTCTACACTCCATAATTAAATGCAAACTCAGAAGTTAAAGGCTTTATCTTGGCTTTTTGTACATTGTACAAGAGATAATTCCATTTTAGGCATAAAGGTTACAATGCCATTTTCATTAAGGTGAGCTTTTACAACTTTACAAATCTTGAGCCTTGGACCTGTCCCTTTGGTACAAACAACTTCTACAGGTATCAAGAAATGTGTACCAACTCCTATCAGGCACTGAATGCTTGCCTTTAACAAAGGACAGCCAGTTGGTGAGGATGAGCAAAGATGGCAAACTTTATTACAGTCCGGGAACACACATGCTTTCAACAAGTTTATCTTAATAGTCAGAAGTGGGGTTATGAGCTCGTCAACTGAGGTAACAAACAAATCTTCTTCAATGGCATTGGTATTGTGGCCATGTCTGGGCATAGGAGCAGAAATGACATTTGGCTTCTCAGGCGCATCAAACTCAATTTATTTTGCTTCGATGAGGTCTTGTATTTTGTTCTTCAAGGCCCAACAGTTATTAGTATCGTGACCAGGACTTTCAGAGTGATATGCGTAACGAACATTGGGATGATAATGAGGGGATGTTGTGTTGGGGTTTTTCGGAGCTTCTTTCAAGGTTACCAAGTTGGATCTTAGTAGATGAGGTAATACTTGAGATGGAGTCATGTTGATTCTAGTAAACTGCCTGGCTGGCCTTTCTACCCTTGGTTGATTATTTCTTTGTTGATCAGATGTAGGCTTTGGGATCATAACAGCCCCCACCATTGGTCGGCGTTCGGCTCTATCTTGGTTTCTTTGCGGATATACAACAGCTACCTCTTTCTTCCCGATGAAAGGCTTCCTTACAGCTGTAGAAGAAGATGTGTCTTTCTGGATTTTTCCATTCTTAATATCGGCTTCTATCCTCTCTCCGGTTAATATTAGTTCAGTAAACCCTGCAGATGAACTTCCGATTAAATGATTGAAGAAGGGACCAGATAAGGTGCCTAAGAACATGTCTACCAATTCTCTCTCAGACAGAGGGGGTTGAACTCTTCCAGCCAAATCTCTCCATTTTTGTGCATAGTCTTTGAAACCTTCATTGGAAACCATGGCCATACTCTGGAGTTGATTATGGGTAGGCGCCAAATCAGCTTTGTATTGATATTTCTTGTAAAAAGCTGCAGCAAGATCTTCCCAATTATGAACATTGGCTCTTTCTAATTGGTAGAACCAGTCAAGTTGTGTTCCAGACAGACTGTCTTGGAAAAAGTGCACCCATAAGTCCTTATCAGCGGTATGGGGTTGAATTTTCCTCACATATGATCGGAGATGCATTTTAGGGCATACCACTCCATCATATTTGGCAAATACAGGTGCTTTAAATTTCGGAGGAATCACAATCCCTGACACTAGTCCCAATTCCTCAAATTCCAAGCCTGGCACCTTTTGGATTTCCATCGCGCTCAACCGCTCTTCAAGATGTTTATACTTGTCATCAGCTGGAGGGTATTATTCCTCAGAGTAGTCCTCTTCTTCCGATTCTGACGGGACAACTGTTTCCTTGCCTTTCCCCTCTCCTTCACTGGATGTTGTTGCAAAGTCCAAAGTCCTTCTTGTCTACCCATGAAATCTTCTCCCCATGTTTAAGACTCCAGTTACCTTCTTTGTTTTCTCTTTCCTCTCTTCATCCAGCAGAGTCTTCAACTCTTCTTTCCCCTTGGCTAGGGTCATGAGCAACTGTTGAAACTGTGTATTCTGAGCTTGGAGATCTTTCACTGTTTGCTCGAGATCCATCTTACTGAAATAAACAGTAGAAAGATGAGGAGACTTGTTGCAAAAGACCTGTTTATGTTATGATGGATGGTATATGCATATGCAATGTTTTCAAGGATTTCAAAGATTCAGGTTTGTTTTAGACAAAAAAGAAACACACGTTATATTAATAAGATAAAGTTTGAGTACATCAATGCCCCTCGGGCAAAATAATACAAAACTCTAAGATAGAAAAGTAGTGTGCATCCTCTTCGGTGCAATGTAGGCATTCAGAGTCTGCTCCTCATGAAGTAGCCTAGTAAGTTCCAAAACCTTCTTCTCGCTTGCGTAGAATTGGGCTTCGAAAGTATCTCGTTCTCCTTTGAGTTGTATCCAATCCCTTTGGAGGTCTTCGAGAGATGTGGGCATGTCAGGATGTAGGATAGTGTGTGGAACATCTCCCTTCGTGACAGGCTCAATGGTTACCGGTAAAATGGAGGGGTAAGGCATCATAAGACTCTGAGCGCGAGTTTGTACCCATTTGAGGTAAGGCTCAAGAGGGATGGAATTCTTGTGCCCCAAAGTCTTGCTATCCACCTAGTTTAGCATCCTCCAAACTCGGATAAATCTCTGGCGAAGACGTTGATCGTCGTTGTCATAGTCGAATACCAAACCTTGAATCAGCATCTCGTGCGGGCCATCCCTTCGGGAATAACCAAACTGCCTTAAAGCTAAGCAGGGGTTGTAGGTGATACCTCCCCTAATGCCAAGTAAAGGTAAATTAGGGAATTCTCCACACGGTCAACAATGATAAAATTCTCTTTGGATCGGGAGCACCAATGAATGTCTGAATGTTTGAGTGTCATCAACCTTTGTAACCACCTTGAACCTTGCTCATTCTTTAAGACTGATCGGGGAAGATGAGAAATAAACTATCTTGCCAAGAGAGGAGTGAATCACATAAGGACACCTCTTTTCCTCATTGTGCGAGTGTGAATAGAGTGTAGGATATCTCCTAGCAATGTAGGTATCGGGTTGTGAGATATGAAGATTTTGACGACATTCACATCTATGAGTTGGTCAAGATTTAGAAACAAAACCATCCCATAGATGAGGAGAGCCACAATCTCCTCAAAGGCTTGCAAGTCTAAGGAATTCCAACAGATTTGGGCTTTCTCAAACAAGAACTTTGCTAAGAAACCTTTGACACCACTCCTTGTTTCCCAATGAGTTGTGACATCAGATGAGTGCAAGTGTAGAGCTTGAGAAATCTCTTCTGGATTTGGGTCTCTTTCCGTACCGTTGAAAGGTAGTTGATTGAGAATGGGAATCCTCAAGAGTTGGGAGAATTCTTCCAAAGTAGGCACAAGTTGATAGTCGGGAAATATGAAGCAATGGTGCAAAGGATCAAAGAACTGAAAGAGCACCTTCATCATGTCCTCATCTGTGTTGGAGGTGACCAAGTTGAGTAGGCGACCATGTCTCTCGGTGAATGGAGAGTTTTCAGGAATCCTTGAAACTAGCTCCTTAAGTTGTAGAGGAATTCTCACAAGGTTGACTTGAATAGTTTTCCTGCGAAGTGAATCAATATCCTACAAAACAAGAACAAAGATGAATACCAAAATCCTTAAAATGGTTAATGGATGTATATGATGTTCATGATATCCATGATGTTATGTACAAGTATGCATATACAAGCAAATCAAACAAGTTCTTAGGTTTAGGCTTTCATAGAGTTTTATAGGTAAGTACCCTCTTGAAGTTTAGTTGGCTTAAACCTGTCCTAGTAATAGTAACCGGGTTCTAAGGAGCTCAATATCACTGGATTGTTTCCTTGGTCATTGTTTCAGCTCGAGCCTCTTTAATGGCGACCGAAATATCCCAAGAAACCAAACCTCAATGAGTGTAGTATCGAGTATCTACCAACTTCGGACTGCACCAAAGTCGGTCATCTCACTACATCCTAAAAGGCCAAGTTGGTCAAGTAGAGGTTCTAGAAGTTCATTAGTGCTTTATGACATCACTCAGCGGCCCCGTGTTCTCTTTGATTAACTCAAAGGCTACCGGTACCCATAAATATGTCGCACTAACGTATCTATTGTTTAGACCATGTCGGTATATCCCGCACAGTTTCCACAATGTATTGCTACTTACCTATAATGTATCCCAAATCCGGGTAAAGGATTAAAACTCAAATAAAGAACCATAATGTAAAGCATACAAGTAAAACAATGTAAGCAAGTAAATGTGATTTAAACCCTAAGGTAACCCCATTTTTAGAATTTTCCCCAGCAGAGTCGCCAGTTCTGTGATGCGGTGGGAGAACTGACTTGATTGTTTTGCGTTTGATCGCAAATGTTGCGGTTTAGCAAGAGTCGCCACCGACTTTTCTTTTATCCAAAAGGAAAGGTGAAAAAGCACAGGAAAGACCTTTGAGATTGCTTCTTGAGTTCGGGGGGTAGATTATGAAAAGGGAAGGTATTAGCACCCTTTTCATCCATGGTTTTCCATGGGCTCTTAGTTACTTGCTAGATCACTTGCTTTTGTTTGAAATTGTGTTTTGTGTGGTTTTAAAAGTATTTTGTAAAAGAGGCCATTGTTTAGGCAATCTTTATAATGATTCTCTTTCGTAAGAATGTATACAAAGATGTTGATCTTTTTTAAAATGTTTTCAATTTTATAAGATGTTTGGAAATGTGTGTGTTTATTTTGAAAATTGCAAGGATATTTGTTTTGAAATGGAGCAAGTGACCAAAAGTAGTCTACCTACTCAAATGTCTTTCTTGTTCATTTTCTTTTCCTTTGATATTGTTGTCTTACCATGATTTGGTAAGCAACCCTATCTTTGGATGTAAGCGGGACAGACGTGGATCATCATATAGCCATGATTAGCAATGTTGTAAAGTATCTTAGCATTTTTTAGGGACTAAGATCATTTTTGTAAGGCAACTTTGGATAGCGTCATCGAGGGACTATGATCTTGTATTTGTTTGTTTTTGCTAAGACACTTTACATGCGTAATATGGCCATTTTGTATAAGGCAACCAAGTGGGATAACCCTAGGGGTGTTTTGTGTGCAAGTGTGTCATTTTCATGCTTGATTTTGTCTTGGATTAAGGTTTTCTATTTGGTTGATTTTATCTTGCCATACAAATCCTAATTACTAGCATATTATATAAAAGCGATAAATTGCGAAATTTAGATGTCCTACGCTATTACAACATTTGTGGGAGGGGGTATACAATTTATGAATGGGGATTTGAAATAATATAAACCTAATTAAGCTATTACAACCAAATTGAATATGTACAAATATTGGAATAAATAATATACAAAAATGAATTAAATATGCAAAGGTATGTAAATGCAAATAAGATTTTGTTTGGTTTTTTATGTGAAAAAGGTTTTAACCTAAACCTAATAAATAAATCAAGATCAATCTTAAATCAATTAAGAAAAAAAATATTTTTTAGAAAAAAAGATTTTTTGAATAAACCCTAATTCTATTTGATTAAAAGAGAATAAATTTCTTTAAGAAAAAGTAAGTATTTTTTATATTTTTGTCTTGAAAATAAAATATGGCCCTATGAGATATTTTGGTCTCTTTTTTATAGTAAAATAAATAATTAATGAGTATAAAGAAAAACAAATATTAAACTAGTCCTAATTTAATTTACAAGATTTATTTAATAAAATAGGTAATATATAACTAAATAAAATATTTTTTGTGAGAAAAAATAAAATAAAATAATCTAAAATATAAATCTATCATTTGTATATTTTTTATGATTTTTAATATTAAGAAAAATATATTTAAGAAAATAAAATGAAAACAAAATAAATAAATAAAATTATATGGGCCAAGGGTACTGCAAGTAAACAGGGGGTAGCCTGTTAGAAAAAATCACAAGGCCCAATGAAACAAAAAGCCCAGCGCTACAAAGTGACAAAAAATGGCAAAAATGTGAGAAAAAATGCAAAAGGCAGGCGCCAAGGCTCGAACCCATGACCTATGGCATTTTTGTGCGCTGCCTTACTACTGGGGTGGTTGTACATACGTTTATAGAAACACAAAGATAAGTATATATTAGAAAACGCCTCCTGAAGGCAACTTCATCTTCAACCTTGAGCCATGGCCGGACCACCTGTATCTCTCTCATTTCTCCATGAAAATGGAAAGTCCAAACATGAAAATTATGGTGTTTCTTCCCAAGAGTTCAACCATATAATTTATGTAAACTAACAATCAAATATCAAAGCTAATTTTACTTTCCCTAATTTGAAACCTAATTTTTACAGAAATTTCAAATAAAAAATTCTCTATACACCGTTAAGATAAATGAAAACTATGAACATGGTTAGCTTTAGGGCAAGAATATCTACATTTTTCTTTCACAAATCAGGACCAAAGGATGCTTGTATGAAGAGATAGAAGTTTGAGTTTTTACCTCTTTCAGTTGAGATCATGAATGGAGTTTGAGAAACTTTTGAGAAGGCCTGAGGATCTGTTTAGCTTGTCTGGACCTCCCTGAGTGTATTCCAATCCTTATCTTGTCTTGAAAGCCTCTGAATATCCCTACTCAAGTCAACCTGCAAGCTTGATATTTGAAAATGGTGTATGGAGGAGGAGGAGTTACAGTAAGGGAACAGAGGTCTGGATCACTTAGATATGATGTATACTAAGTGTTCAAGTGGTTAGAACTCAAAACGCAAGAGTGGTTTTGGAGGTGGCTGTGTAAATGCAAAACTATCAAGTTATGGCAGATTTTCAATGGTAAAGTGTTTGGGAGTGTTTCTGAGTCTTAGAATTCGTGCCTTAGGTTCCAATACACTTGTGTATTAGTATGGAAGAGGTTAGACCTCAAGCTTTCTCAAGATTTCTAAGTTATAGCCTTTTGGCTCTATTACTTGCTTTTGAAGAAAAGTGAGGAGACAAGTTCCTAAGTTTATACGAGCATGGTCTGGTCTGGTAGAGGTTTCAGGAAAGTTGCTTTTGGCTTTGGCTTTGATTGTGTGCAGAGAAAACAAGTGCAAGGCTCAAGGAGTGGAAAATTGCAAAAGTTGTGCTTTATCAAAATGGAAATGGCACCTTTGTGCCAAAAATGGAATTGTTCTTGTACAATGCATTCAATGTTGGGCTAAAAGCTTCCAAAAAATGTGAAAACATTTAATTATGGAGTGAAAGTAAAGTTAGGAGCCTTCAAAGTAAGATTTGTTCAGCATGCTTGAGGATTTGAATTTTGTTCTTCATGAAATGGCTTGAAATCAAAGTGATAAATCACCAACTTCATCTCTTCGATTCTCCATACTCAAGAATGATCTCAAAGAGTTCTTGGACATTTTAGAAAGCTTGCAATGTGCTTTAAAACCCATCTTCGAAATTCTTTTGTAAATTCCCTTGGAAACTATGTGAAAAATTGTCATGAAGTTAGGTCAAAAATCTGCCTAATTAGGGCAAAATTTCACTAAGTTATTTTGGTTCATGTGCATGTATTCACAAAATTATATCTTTAGATCCAAGCATTTTTAGGAGAAATTGTGTGAAGCAAAGTTGTAGATTTCATGGAGATCTACAACTTTAATGTTGGAAGTTTCCTTTGAATTATCTTGCATCATGGTGAAAATTTGGCTCAAAGTTGAGAAAAAATAAGAAATTTTCTATACTTAGAAAAATTTCTAAGTTAAATGTTTTCAACTTTTCAAATCCAAATCTTAAATCCTTAGTTTCTTGATGAACAAGTTTCACATTTTGACATGTTTTGATGAATTATGATCCTTGGCATTTGATTTTGACCAAAAAGTCAAAGTTTGACTTTTCAGTATACAGTTGACTTTTGATCAGTTGACTGAAAAATTCATTTGTCAATCAAATGGATTTATAATGTTTTGAATCGTGTTTTTGGGTCAATATGATGCAATTTAACTCTTGAAATCAAACTTCAAACCAATTGATCCTTTTCTAGGTCAAAAATCAGAAATTGCCCTTTCTCAGTCAAAACCCTAATTTTGACCATTTTGCCCTTTTGATGATTTGATCAAATTTCTTGAGGAATTATGGTCCAAACTTGATCAAATGATACATATGAGTCTAAGATGTTGATGTGGGTTAAAAATTATGAAGTTTGACTGTAAATTGACCATGGTTGACTTTTTCCCTAATATAGCTTATTTTTAGGTCAATTGTCTAATTGACTAATCAAAAATGTGATTCAAGGCTTGAAACTTGACATGAGTAATCTTGTGGGTCCATAATGATACTTGAAAGTAATATGAAGCATTGATAGTCCAAAAATCATTGTGCAAACTCAAACTCTAATTTTGGTCATCAGTACATGAGGAGGTGTCTTGAGCTGGTCAAATCCTAATGCAGTCATGATCCAAAGGAGATCTTGTGAAAATCCTTGATAATTGAGAGGGCAAATTTTGGGGTACAACATTGTGGATAGCAAGAGTCTCCGTCGACTTTTGTTTTATCCAATAAAGGAAAGGGTGAAAAGAATAGGAAATACCTTCAAGAATTTTTTGAGCCCGGGGGGTAGCTTATGAAAAGGGAATGTGTTAGCACCCTTTTCATCTGTAGTTATCTATGGACTCTTAATCACTAGCTCACTTTTGAAAATGATTTATGAATGTGTAAGTTTGAAAATATTTTGAAAATGCCTAAGTTCGACAACTTTGTAATGATTTTCGTATCAGTTGAGAACACATACAAAATGTTTGTTTTTAAAAATATTTTAGAAAAGTGTTTGTGTGAATTTTTTTTTTGAAATGTTCGCGAGCAAGCGATTAAGAACTATCTACCTAATCAATATTATTTCGTGTTATTTTCCTTTTCCTTTAGATAGTGCTATCTTGCCATTAGTTAATAGGAAGTCCTATCGTTGGATGTTTGAGGAACAGGCGCGGGTCATCGTACAGTCATAAAGGTGACATATAGGGATACCTTTAGCAATTCAAATGGACTATTATCATGTATTCGTAGGTAACATCGAGGGACAAGATCATTTACCGAAGGCAGCATCAATGGGTTATCGAGGGACTATGATATTTATGATGATTTTTAACCGAGGGTCTTTTCTAATGGTATCCCTATGTTCGAGGGACATGACTGTTTTCTGAAGGCAACAAGTGGAGTCACTCTAGAGGTACGTGTGTGAAAGTGATTTGTTTTCAGTTAATTTATCTTGATTAGGTTTTCTAGCATTTAATTTTAAATCTTGTCATATATGCCTAATTACTATACATTTATATATACAGACATATATACATACATAGGTGCGAAAAGTAAAATACGGGGAAATAAACCTAGACTATTACATCCCACGAGAAGTTACATAGTAAGGAAAAATGCGGAAAAATAAAATAAGCTATTACAAAATCAATCGTGCGACCTACACATTTGTTTTCTAGAATTTAAATAGCAAAGAGAAAAGAAATTAGAAGAAGGTATTTAAAACTTAAAGAAAATTTTTAAGTGTTAGGAAAATATTTTTTGATGTTTTTATTTATGAAAAATAATTAAAGTGATAATAATAATTAACTCTAATTCTAAGTAATTTACAAATTAATTGTGAAATAAAAACAAATTTAATTTAATTAAAATAATTTTTGTTGGTCAAAAATTAAATTAATTAAAAAAACCTAAATCTAATTTTTAATGAGTTTTTTCTGATTTTTTTATGGTCTTTTGATTTTAATTAAAAAAAGTAATTAAATTAATTAAGCAAAAGCAAAAATAATAAAAACAAGAAAATTGAAAACTTGGAAACGAATTCGGTGGTGGGATTCTTTTCTCTTGAATGTGCCTGTAAAGAGAGATCTGAAGCAAACATATGTCTATGCCTTAAAAACGACATATAGAGATTCATGCATCAAAGCTTACATGTGATATATCAAACTCGTCCTAAATCATATCCTGAATACATTTGAGCTCATCAAACACATTAGTAATGCATGTAATTTAAGATTGAATTCAAAGAAAAAATGCAAACCGGTGGAGTTTGAAACACGATTTCCAGGCACCAAATCTTCTGGTTCTTGGGCTGGATGTGTTCCTAAGGACTTTAGAAAGAGGTTTGGACACGTCGTTTGGCTTGAGAGTGGCTGGATCATGTGATACAAATTTACACTTTTCTTGAGAATTTTGAGAGATTTTTGAAGTGGTTCTGGAGGTAACTTTTTGTGTCTTTGCACTTGAGTATTGCATATATTTATAGAGGAATGAAATGGAACAAGAACAAGACAAGAATCTTGTACCATCATGTCACAATTTATTGCCAAAAACACATTGAAATCCTTCCAAAATTGTTAAAAAAACATTCCAAACTCGAAGATTCTTGTTCCCAAGATGTTTTCACGATTTTGGTATGTTTGTCATGTGTTCTTGGGCCTCTATGTGATTGAAATCAAAAGCCCATGCGCCTTGGCCCAATGATTTTACATTTTATTTAATTTATTTGCATTTAAATGAATAAAAATTCAAATAAAAGAAATAAAAATCATAAAAATATGTGAATAGATTTATAGGTTCTTTAACACATTGGAAACATGTTTGAACATCAAAAGTTAGGTCCACTAGTTCAAAATTTCAAGTTTGCTCACTTATCATTTCATGCATTTTACCAAAATTTCCCAACTTGCAATGGTCATAACTCTCTCAATTTTCATCTTTTGAAGATGATCTTGGAATTTTTGAAAATATATAGATGTCTTCTTCAATTTCTCTTTTGATCATTTTTGCATTTTGAGATTTTATCTTGATGTAAGTTGCCTTGACAAAAAGTATCTTTTTATTGACTTTTGAAATGACCTATAATGTATGGGCTCATATCTCTCAAATGAAGCACTTTTTGGATTTGAGCATAAAGATACAAAGTTGTAAAGAATTGAATTTTCTTCAGAATAGGATTTGTTTTGGGAAAAGTTAATGAAGCATGTGAAAGTTATGCTTGGTCAAAGTTCAGTTGACTTCTCCTAAGGAGACCCTAATTTGACAACTTTTGACTTTTAAAGATTCGAGGGCTTTCCTTTAAGAATCCTGATCAACCATTGATAAAATGATTAATATCAATTCAAAATGTTTATGTTGATCAAAAATCTTGAAGTTTGACTGTATGTTGACCATTATTGACTTTTTACCTAATATAGTTGATTTTCAATCATCCGAGCAATTGACTGAGCAAACTTGTGATGCAAGACTTGAAATTTGATATGAGCATTGTTGAAGACCTATGAAGAACCATTTAAACCACTTGAGACCCTTGAAAGCTATTCTTCCTTTTGCAAGATGAAACCCTAGTTATGGACCCATTGCCTAGGAGGAAAATTTGTCTGATCAACTCTTGAGCATCATTGAGCAAATGAGGACCTCATGAGAAAGTCATGAAAAAAAATGGGACGAAAACTTTGGGGTACAATAGTCGGAAATACACAAAATTCCCTTTGGGTCCCAAATAGTGAAAAATCATAAAAACACTTAAAATCAGCATCATTGGCCGACACGGCCTGTGTCATACGACACAGCTACTCGTGTTAGCTATCAAGAATTTTTCTGCTCCAGACATGCTGACAGGGCCTGTGTCAGACCCTGTTTTCCATGCTTTCCAAGTCTCCCCCCTGACACGGCCCGTGTCAGGTGACACGGCCACCTGTGTCCGGGCTCATGTAGCATTTTCTCTGAAAGTTTGAATTATGCACTTTTCCGTCCAGATTTGTCCTGTTTTACTCTTTTGAACCTGAAAACACTAAAAAACAAAACCAAATCATAATATACGATAAAACAAAATAAAAACTCGACAAGTAAAAGAAACAATAACTAAAATAGATGCTAAATATTTTTGTTAAAACCACTGATCACTTCACATGGTCTATCTTCTTTTGTAAGTTTTAAACTTTTCAATGGATGACCATGTGTACTTTCAACTATTTTAAGTATCATTGTTGAACTAGGGTAACCTAAACGGTCATGCCATAAAGTCACAATTTCAGGATTTTCTTTTACTAGTAAATTGCATTCAATTTCATGTATATATGTATAATGTAATCCATAATGCAATTTTGGTAGTTTTTCTAAAGTTTTCTTCTTTCCCGAAACATTAGAAGTGATATTAATCTATTTCATATTACCTTTCGTTGTACTTTCGGTATCATATCCTTGACGATACATGTCATTTAAACTCAACAGATTTCTCTTTGATTTTGGATAATATAACGCATTATTAATGAAAAAATTTGTCCCATTTGGTAATATGAACGTAACATTACACTTCTATCAAATCTGCAGGACCTGAGATTGTATTTATTACACATTTAGTAGGATTTATTTTCGTAAAATATTTTTTACTTTTGAGGATTGTATGAGTAGTTCCACTGTCCAGAATGCAAATGTCTTTGACATGTTCCATGTCTAACCCTTATGAAATAGAAATGAGATTAAATGAAGATTAAATCAACAACATATTTAATATTATTATATTATGCAAACACAAGATACACATACAAATTCTTAAGATGATACATAGTCCAAATATAAAATTAATACAAGCACATCACTCATTATTAAAATAGTTATTTAATTCATTGTTCCTTCAATGAAATCAGCAGTCTCAAAATAGGTACTATCATTTATGGGTTAAATTTTATTAAAATTCACTTCTTTCCCCTTTTCCTCTAAAGATGCCATTTTTCTTTTACACAAATGTTCTTGTGTTCTACACACCTTAGACTAGTGGCCATTCTTTTCACATCTGTAGTATACATCTTCATAATTTCTCGAGGAACCTTCTTGGATATATTTACCCTTTCCTTGACGATTCCAATTGTTTTGGTCATATATGGGAGATCTATAATTATTGATATGACCTTGTCCACGTCCTCTACAACGAAAATAGTTTCGACTGTGGAAAATATTTTAGCCATGATATCTTTCTTGACAATGACCATCAAAACGAACACGACCATTATTACCATCAAAATGAGCATGAACACTAACGTCTTTTAAGATGATTAAAGCCACCACACCTACAATTAAAGATTGTGCCATTTATTTCAGGATATGCAATTGTCATGTGGGTCATGACTGGTGGTTTTTGTTAGTTATCTATTTTATGATGACATTAATTTTAGTAAAACAAATATAGCATCAATATGATTAATATAAAATTATAACATGTTGATCAAGAAGTCTTATTTTATGAAGAAATTTGTTAAGTTGAAATGTTTCATCAACTGAAGCAACGTGTCAGATGAGATGTCCTATGCAGAGTCATTCGACATCATGACTATGTTGGGCTGGGCTGTTGGATCGGTGGAAGATTTAATAGATGAAGAATATTCTAGGAATATTATGATATCCTATATGGTGCTGATTTTAAAGTATGAAAGATTCAAGCTGAAATCAATAAGAACATTAACTTTTTAATTATGGAGATAAATTAGGCAAGTCATGATTGAAGACCTATCTTTATGCAGAAGATTCTATAGGTTTGTGTTAGACTACGATATCGGATCTAGGGGAGGTGAATAGATCCTCAAATAAAAATTACCTTTCAAAATGATTATTTAAAACTTATTTGAAGAACAATGTTGAGCGGAATGATTTTGGCCTAGATCAATATAGTAGTCTAAACGAACCTAGTTATTGGAAATTCGGATATGCACGAGCCATATAGAATTAATCATAATGATAAAATCAACCAACATAATAATATCTCAATTAACCGTTTAATATTCAACACAACAGTTTCCTATTTCCAATGAAATCATATTAAAAATATAATATGACAATTTATCGAACATGTGGCGTGCAATCATTTTTCAAAATTTTCTTTGAGATTTGTTGATATGCAAAAGCACTTACAATCAAAGTGATTATAAGTTAATCAACAAGGAAACTTAAACTTTAATAATCAATTGATCAAACAACATATTCAACACATTGCATATAGAGAGTAAATGAAAGTAAGAGATAGAATATTGCAATTTTTCTTTGAGTTAAATAAGCTAAACAATTTGTCAAAACTTGGCGTGCAATCAAAATCTTAGAATTTTCTTTTGTGTTGTGTTGATATGAAAAATCACTTATAGTCCAAAGTGATTATAAACAACTCAACACCTAATTTAAAACAAAAACAGTTTCGGAAAATTCCTATGCGTTGATAAATTACTCAATGTTATTTGACAAATCAATGTATGGAGATTAAAGCAAGTAAAACAATAAAAGAAAAGAGATACAAGGATTTGTTTATGAAGTTCACCAATCGTCCTCGCTATGGCTACATCTCCCCCTAATTCCAAATTTGGAATTAGGATAATTTTTTACTTTGCAAAAGTATGGTTACAAGAGAAATGTTCAAGAGAAATACTACAAACCGTAATCGTTTGATGTTGATTCAACTCCTTCTCTTCTTTTGATCTTCAACAAGATCAAAACCGATAGATGCAACATATTCGATGCTTAAGTTAATTCCTTGAAAAGATTTCAAAAACTCCAAGGTTCCTTGCAAAGATTTCAAACACTCCAAGGGATTTTTCACTCGACTAAATCAGATTTCACACTATCAACACAAAATCACCGATGCTATCATCCAATTATTTCTACTTCCTTAAAAAGATTTCAAACACTCTAAGGTTCCTTGAAAAGACTTCAAACACTCCAAGATATTTTTCACATGGACGATTCCTTCTCGCACGAAAACCCCCAATTCAACAAATAATGTTGGAGAATAAACCCGATGGTTTTTCTGGATGAAGACCCCTACAAGAACTCAACCCAAACCAATTAGAAATCTTCAATTCTTTATCTAGATGACACCCGAAGGAAAATCATCACAATGTAATGTTGGTGTTTATGCATAAATTGGAAGGTTGAAGATGAAGAGAAAAAGTAGGCTAATTTTATGGTATTATCAAGTTAGAATGATGCATAAATGATATATTTATAGTTGGACTCTTTTTTAGGTAAAAGAGGGTAGTTTCGAAATGAAAAAATAATGAAAAATGATCTACAAAATAGTATGTGTCGACCTGAAAATGTTATGTGTCGACACATGTAAAACATTAGCTTTTTGCTTTAAAAATACAGTACATGTGCTGACCTGAAAATCATACATCTTAAGCTATGTGCCTGTGTTTTAAAGCAAAAATGCTGAAAGCTTTAATAATGCATTACATGTGCTGACCTAAAAATTGTACGTGTCGACCTATACTGAAGCTTTTAATAAAATGCAGAAATGCAGAATTTATGTGTCGACACATAGAAATTTCAAGTCGACACATAAGTGTTGATTTTGTACAAAAACCGATTTTTCATGATTGAGACCAATTTTAAAGTTGTTCTAAATGATTCCTAAGAACTCTAATGCAAGGGAGTGCCACAAGACATAAGGATACCGTCCACCATACTGAAATGCTAGCTTTCCGAGTTTTAACATCATGCAAAACATCTAATAGTGAAGTTGCACTCACAAACTTCCCATTTTTTATGAGGGCAAAACTTACGACGATGCATTTCATGTAGTTATTGAAGGCTCCCCTTAACTTTGTGTTTCCCATCTTCTCCCCCTCTGACAATATCAAAAAGAAGAAGGCAAATCGTGAGAAGTATCATATTCCAATACCAATACTAATATATCACACATAGGCATTTTTGCAAAGAAGAACATACAATTGCATATCTCCATATATATGTAATGATGCAAAAAAAAAAGATAACAAGCATAAAACATTATCAAACATGTAATGCAATTGCATGAATAATAATGAATGCGATGCAAGAGCAAGATAGTTAAGTTGCTTCTATAGCGTCATGATTTCGTAACACAACACAATGGAACTCCTGATGCCACACATGCTTATGCCTAGCATAGTGACAAGAACATGTCACTACTCAATCCAAAATAAAAATGTTGCCATAAAATGTGACACAACTATAATGTGAATCGTGCATGCAATTAACATGCTTACATTCAACTCATGCACGAATGCAAGAAATAATAATAGAAACACATACTTGTACATACAAGAACAAACTTATACAAATGTGAAAGAATTAATACATGAAGTCATTATAAGCATATACATTGAGAACACACAATAATTATCAATTAAAATTTTCGAAAATGAAACATTCATGGTTTTCATTATTTGAAAACATACAAATATTTTTCGTCAACTAAAATATGTACTAAGAGACTTGTTACTTTCAAGGAGAGATTTAGAAGAATATTACTTCACATTTGATGGAATGGAAGTTACACTCACATTATGTAAAATACTCAAACAAATTGTTAAAGAAAAATATAAAAGTACAAGCATCATAATAAAGAAAAGAAAAGAAAAGAAAAACGTAGAATAAAGGATAAAAATCTCACATTGTTTATCAATAAAAAAATAATTAAATTTATAAGAGGTAATCCATATTAGCTAAATGTGTTACAGTTTTACTTATAATTATTCATTTGAAAATATTATAATCTATAAGATAACAAATTTTAATCTATTAAGGTCCGTGAAAGGAAACAAGAAAGGAGGTAGGAAAGTGAATCCAAAACGAAAGGAATAAAAAAATAAAAAATAAATAAAACAATCCAAAACCATAAAAGGGTAGTGTTAGTTGTTAGCAATATAAATACCCTTGTTCATTCTTCTTGTTTCACTTCATTATTACAGCAAACTAATTAAACATCGAATTAGATCATAGATCTATTACCATTTCATCTTCTCGTTGAATTTGAAAATTTTCATCGATTGATTGGAAAATGGCGGGTGATTCTCAGCAGAATTGGGTAGTGATGGTTACGGCTCAGACTCCCACCAACATTGCTGTCATCAAGTATTGGGGTAAGCGAGATGAAACCCTAATCTTACCTGTCAATGATAGTATCAGCGTCACTCTTGATCCCACTCACCTTTGCACAACCACCACGGTTTCTGTTAGTCCCTCCTTTCAACAGGATCGTATGTGGCTCAACGGAAAGGTTCCTTTTCTTCTCATTTTACTCTTTAATTCTTCTTTTTTTGTAATTTCTGTTTTTATATGCATTTCTTGTATATTCGGATTGATGGAATTGGATGGAATGGAGTGGTATTTCATTGTTATAATGGATAAAGATGTTGTTTGGGTGTTTGTAGAGAATTTTTTGTTCTTTTACTTTCTGTTTTTCATTGGTGGAATTTGGTTTTGTTGGTTAGTGTAGGAGATTTCTCTTTCTGGGGGAAGATTCCAGAGTTGTTTAAGGGAGATTCGTGCCCGCGCTTGTGATGTTGAGGATGATAAAAAGGGTGTTAAGATCAGTAAAGAGGATTGGAGCAAATTTCATGTACATATTGCTTCCTACAACAACTTCCCCACTGCGGCCGGATTGGCTTCATCAGCTGCGGGTTTTGCTTGTCTTGGTATGCCCTTGATTATTATTTTTTAAATAAAATCTTTCGTTCAATACTTATCTATAAATTGCAAAACCCTTTGGTTATTCCATGTTATATAAATCGTTAGTTTATCATTTGTTTGAGCTCAGGGCAGGATGCAATGCAGGGGTTAATCCACCAAATCTGAAAACATGTTTTAACTAACTGAAAAAAGTTTATATTGCAAAACCCTTTGGTTATTCCATGTTATATAAATCGTTAGTTTGTGATTGATTCGTTGCTTTAGCTCGTTTAAGATCTAAATTAAACAGGTCATGGATTAGTTTTATAGTTGCATGATGAGACTAGAAATAGATTTGAGGATCTAGGAATTGTTTGAAGTAGGCACAATTCTATCATAGTGTATTAGCCCGACTGTGACAGAGAACGATAGGAAGAAAATTGGAGACAAGAGAACAATATTCAAATGCTATTATCTCATCATCCGAAACTAAGAAAATTGATTTCAACAATTTTCGTATCAATGTTTTTGTTACTCTAGAGCAAAAATGGAAAGGACAGTGACAATTAAACTTTGATCAGGAAAACAAAATGATTGGTAGTAGTGATAGTCATAGATCTCCACTGATATTGGTCTCAGGTAATAATTGGCCTGAATCACATTGCTTACTAGCCATAATCAAGGGGTAAAGTACTGAGTTATCAATAAGTAGTCAATGAAAGAAGTATTGCTATAAATTAATCAGTTACACATTCAATATTCTACCATGTAGATTTTTTTTGCGGACAAACAGAGTTACTTGTTCAGTGTTGCATGTTTAATGTCTTGTGGTTTGGATTCATAGAGGACCTTATTCTTTATTCAATAATTTTTTGGAATATTTCTTCAAACTTTATATCCTTTAAGGTGTTATACACAAATGTTCAATCTTATTTTTTGTTCTGTCTAATGCAATTCATCATAAGTTTCATGCTTTCTTAGCATGTTTATTGGTTCTTATTAATTTTATATAAGGCTTTTATATTAGTCATCATATTTCTTAATGACTTCTGTCTTCTGTTTTACAGTTTATGCCCTTGGGAAGCTAATGAATGTCAAAGAAGATGAAAGCCAGCTATCTGCTATTGCAAGGTTTTTCTTTTCTTTATGGCTTTAAATTTGCAAGGTGTTATGGCTTGGGTTGGACACTTGTTTTTTGACTATATATTTATCAATTCCGGATATTGTCACTATATACAGGCAAGGATCAGGCAGTGCTTGTCGCAGCTTATTTGGGGGATTTGTCAAGTGGATAATGGGAAAAGTAAGTTTTGTTTCTTATTTTACTTCATAGGGACATTAAATCATCCAAAAATCCATCTGTAATTTATATTTTGTTGATGTTAGGAGAAGAATGGAAGTGATAGTCTTGCAGTTCAACTTGCTGATGAAAAGCATTGGGATGAACTTGTTATTGTTATTGCCGTGGTATGCCATTTTTAGTCTTCATTTTTTAATGGATTAATTCGTTGTTCAGTTTTGACTCTTAATATATTTCAGTAAAACTGGTATGTCATGGTCATTTTTTAATGTAAAGCTCTAGAATGTGCTGATGGCCAAATGCCAGCTGTGCTAGATTTCCACATCAAATTTTTTATTTTCCTAAGCAATATCTTTTATCTTGTAAATTGTATGTTACCATTTCACGCAAGCACTATCGTATTGACACTATAGTATTATCTCATATCATACTTTGCTCAATATTCCCATCTCATTATTTATTTCTAGGTTAGCTCTCGGCAAAAGGAAACAAGCAGCACCTCAGGAATGCGTGAGTCTGTTGAAACAAGTTTGCTTTTACAGCACAGAGCAAAGGTAGTACAAATGTTTCTCTCTCAGATAGTGTGAATTTAAACGCGGCTGTTAATTCTAAATGTTTGAAAGTTGTGTGCTTTTCTTTGTCTTTGTTATATAAACAACTATGTCCATGTCTTTTTCTCATTTGAACCACAACAGGAAGTAGTGCCAAAGAGGATACTGCAAATGGAAGAAGCCATTAGAAACCGTGATTTTGCATCTTTTTCACAACTCACCTGTACCGATAGCAACCAGTTTCATGCAGTCTGTCTGGATACGTCTCCCCCTATATTTTACATGAATGATACATCCCATAGGTAGGGTCTGATAACTGACAGTAATTTATGACTATTATGTTTTGTTTTATAAGATCACAAGTATGACACATTTCTTTCCTAATTTATCATCAACTATTCTATTTCATTTCAGGATAATCAGCATTGTTGAAAA
The DNA here is from genome assembly GCA_948472305.1 of Vicia faba. Lineage (NCBI taxonomy): Eukaryota > Viridiplantae > Streptophyta > Magnoliopsida > Fabales > Fabaceae > Vicia > Vicia faba. The sequence goes on along the minus strand of OX451738.1, from coordinate 1,181,173,530 downwards.
GTGGAACCGTTCAGAAGAAGCTCCCCAGGTTTGAATTACTATTCTATTTAACTTCCTATGGTCTTTTATAATAACCGATTGCGTTTTCAAAACTTTCTTACTAATTTCGAGCTCAAACGTTATAAACCAATATTTCTAATCATGCTTCAGAACATACTAAGGCTAGTTTTGAAGCGCAGGTAGCTTATACGTTTGATGCAGGGCCAAACGCGGTTCTAATTGCACGTAACAGGAAAGCTGCTACCCTTTTGATTCAGAGGCTGCTTTACTACTTCCCTCCAAACTCGGATGACCTCGACAGGTGCTTTTAAAGTTTTGGTAGTTTCCTTTCATGCATATACTATTCTTAGATTTTTGTCAATCTCTTGAATTTCTTCACTTACACGCAAAATTCTCCTTTCTCCAGTTACATTATCGGTGACAAGTCACTTGCCAAAGACGCTGGGATCAACGGAATACAGGACATAGAAGGTTTGCCAGCACCCCCAGAAATTAAAGATAATATTCCATCACAAAAGTACAAAGGGGATGTCAGTTACTTTATATGCACCAGACCAGGAAAGGGACCTGTTCTGCTTACTGATGACAGTCAAGCTCTTCTCAACATTGAAAATGGACTTCCCAAATAAGGTTCATGGGAATATTTCCCATGGTTGATCTATTCTTCATCGGGCTTTTTATCAGCCTGAGATATTTTTCTTAGAGGTCCCGTTCAAGGAAGCCTGTGGTAACCATGGCATGATTATTTATGTTGATTCCAAGTTCGCAATTTGTGTTTTTCATTTATATATCTGTAGTTCTTATTTTCAAATCTAGTTAGTCTATTTTCCGAGAAAAATAAATCTCGTTCCTTTCCTGTATTGAATTAAGCCCTGTAGTTTAATTCACCCGAGCTTCCAAGTTCAATTTGTCAGCTTTTATGTGAACGATTTCTTTACTTTTTTATTTTATTTTGATTAAGAGCTCTATTTACTTGCATCTTAGTTGGCTGAAAAGATGCTCATTTTCCTAATGGAGTAGAACCACCCCATATCTAACACTTTGTTCAAACCTACACATAACAGAATTTAGCAGCCAATCGTTGTTTTGCAGAATAAGTTCATGCATTTCAACATCATAACTTGAGACCAATAGAGAACATCAATCATCATCCTTTCTGGTATGGTATGTTAATAGGGTAGACATATTTCACCCTCACATTTCTGTTTAGCTAGCTGCTCCATCAGTGCCATTAATCTCTTGAGGAATCTGGTTGGTGATGGAAAAACTTTATTCCAATCATCAACACATGATGTTTGGTAGACAACCATCAAGATTTGTTTTCCTGTTCATTGCTCAAGGCACTCTCTAGTGTCAGGCTGAATTAAGCAACACATCACATAAAAACTTGGATGAAAATTCTCTGCAAACTGGTTAAAATAATACTCATAATTACTATAATTTCAAGAAACCACAACATAGCTGCAACTAAAACATACACATATAGGACCAGCTTTCAGTAATCATACTAATAATAGTGATAATTTCACCTGCACGTTTATAAAGATTCTCTATAAAAAAGAAAAAGAAAAGCGTGTTTGCTACAAACATGATTCAATCAATGAATGTCAATTAGTAAAAGTAACATATTTGCATGGTCCACGACACCGTAAGTCATGCCTTCATCAAACAAACACTTTTCATCAACACAACAAAGTAAAACTCCTTTCTATATTACAAAAACTCATTCACACCTAAAACTATCTTGAGCTAATTCCATGGCAAAACCAAACCTTCATTTCTTGTCATTTTTATTCTTCTTTGCCGCCTTGCTAGCCTTGTTTAAGTGCACATTATCACTGATTAATCCAGAAGATGTTCCTAGTTGGCTTGCACTGGAAGAAACTGAAGAAGTCAACATGGTGCAAACCCAAAGAGATTCATGGAAGAAATGTGATTTCTCAGTTGGAAAATGGGTTTTTGATCAAACCTATCCTCTCTATGATTCCAACTGTCCTTATCTTACAACTGCAGTTACTTGTCAAAAGAATGGGAGGCCAGATTCTGATTATGAGAAATGGAAATGGAAGCCATTAGGTTGTTCTATCCCAAGGTAATGATGAAGTATTGTTCACATTTCTACCCTTTAATTTGTTTTCTTATATTATTGAATATCATAGAAGTGTTGATGTTATTTTGACATGATCGAATATCGGAGTCGTCTTAAGTTTTCAGAACCCCTGTATATATTAGTCACAACTTAACTTTGACAAAACAATTAGCCGTCCTATTTTGCCACAATTTAACCTTGATAAATATTTTATAAGGCTAACCGGTCAAATTTCGAATCCTGTTCAATAGCCTGCTTTGCACGACATTGATTCTGAATTAGAAATGATTTCGCCTTCAAAATTGTTTATATTTGAAGTAGGAATTTGAAATGTTTGTCTTTAAAATTGATTTTTAGTTTCAAATTCATTGTTTAATCAATAAATTACTTTATATTCAATTCAATTTTAAGCGGAATCAATATTTGTCGACGTTGAACCAAACATTCACAAACTCTATTGATAAATTTGGCTTCTTGATGACATTTTCAGGTTTGATGCACTGAGGTATCTTGGTAAAATGAGAGGAAAGAGAATAATGTTGGTGGGTGATTCTATAATAAGAAACCAATGGGAATCTCTTGTATGTTTGGTTCAAGGAGTTATTCCAACTGACAAAAAAAGAGTGACATATAATGGTCCTTTAATGTCTTTCCATGCTATGGTATGACATTAATCAATCTTCTTATCCTTAACCTTTGCTTCTAAAATTGATTAACTTACTTACATTATATGTTTATTTAAAGGATTTTGAAACATCAATTGAGTTCTTCTGGGCACCATTGTTGGTGGAATTGAAGAAAGGTTCAGATAATAAGAGAATTTTACATTTGGATTTGATCGAAGAGAATGCAAGGTATTGGAAAGGAGTCGATATTCTTGTATTTGATTCAGCTCATTGGTGGACTCATTCTGGTCAAACAACCTCGTAAGAAATATTTATCAATCTTATGAAAATAACCTATGACATATTATAGACACTATATACCACTGAGTCTTAATTGACATCAGGTGGGATTACTACATGGAGGGAAATAGTATCATCACAAACATGAATTCAATGGTTGCATATGAAAAAGGACTCACTACATGGGCAAAGTGGGTGGATCTAAATTTAGATCCTCGAAAAACCCAAGTCGTTTTTAGAAGCATGTCGCCTAGGCACAACAGGTACTATCAATTTCTTAAATTATTACAAGTGTCTATCTATTGATGTTGTATTTATTATCTATGTCACTGTCTCGTACAACAATTAACAATTAAGTCTTATTCTATTAAGGGAGGTCTAATACATAGGTCAACTTTCATCATATTATTCTACCATGTTGTGTCACTGCTTCGTAGATTCAGACAAATTGAAATTATCAATGACATATCTGAACACATTTGATATTTATGTAGGCAAAATGGTTGGAAATGTTACAATCAAAGACAGCCATTACAATATTTCAGCCACTTACATGTTCCTGAACCACTAGTAGTGCTAAAAGGAGTGTTGAAGAGAATGCGGTTTCCGGTATATCTTCAAGATATTACAACTATGACAGCTTTTAGAAGAGATGGACATCCTTCAGTTTATAGTAAGGTGATAAGTGAAGTAGAGAAGAAGAAACAAGGCTCTGATTGTAGCCATTGGTGCCTCCCTGGTGTGCCTGATATTTGGAATGAGATGCTGAGTGCATGGCTGTAACTACAACCGGTTTTTAAAAAGCAGTCCATCGCGGTTATCTTAATGTTTTCGTGATTTCGATCGTACAAGTATCACGATATTGATTGAAGCTGTCGCTGTCTGAATTAACTATAATTTATTCTTTAAACGATGGTAATAGTATCGATATCGATATTTGTGATATTATTTTTATAATTGCAGACCGTTTTTTAAAACTCAGTCCGCTGTTGAGTTGGTTTACTTTTTAAATTATTATCTAGAGTAGTTTATGATTAATTCTGCAAGACGAGATTTAGATAGTGAATTGTGTGACTATAAGCGATCAACTATATTTATATTTAAATTGTTTGGCCAAGATTAAATATTTAGATTTTAATTTATTTTTTAATTATTCGGTCAATATTAAAATTTCTAAACTTTATTTATTATTTTTAAATATAAAATATATTTCCTCATGCAAACGTGAAGTCACAAAGTTATGAATATATACATAATCTAAATCGTGCTATAACATGGTTGCTTTGAGTGTCTTCTTTATCATTAATGTTACATGATATAACATTTTTTTATTGTCATTTTGATTTCCACATGCAACCAAAACTTAATACAATTTTTTTATTTGTCAAATTTTTATTCTGGTATATTAATATGATTGAACAATCTAATTCTTAATTGATAATAAAAAATTCTTTTTTTTTTTAATCTAAAATTGCAATGGAAGTGTTCGATAACTCTGGTACTATATATAATTCTAGCACTGCAATACAAATATTAAGATTGACGTTCTAACACCAATACAATATCAAGACAAATGTTATGACATCATATGCTAACATAAAATACTTGCTAAATCTGGAGATTGTGCAAGAGATAAATTGCAGAAAATTAAACAATACAATCAATTGTTAACCCAGTTAGGTGCAACGTCACCTACTCTGGAGCTGCCAAGTCAGGAAGGAAATTCACTATGATGGTATTAGTTAAAAGCCTAAACAACCTTATTTTACAATTTCTCGCCTAATCACTACCTTGTGCAATTTCTACCTAGACACTTTCTAGATATGAAATCTCCCTCTCACTTCCAATCACCTCAGTGATACCTTCAGTCACACACTTATGACTAGAATCAAAAGAACTAAATAGAAGATTACACTTCAAATAAACAATACTTAGTTTTGTTTAAAATTTTAACTAAGAACAATACTCAACTCTTTTCTTAAAAGCTCATGAGTGAGAACAATCAGTCAACCTCAAGGTATCAAAAGATACGTTAGTGACATACAAAGAACAAAAACACTAAGAACTTAAAAGACTTCAAAAACCCTAAACCCTTATGTTACACGCATAATTTATTCAATGTGAATGCTTACTATTTTAGGTTTAACAAGTCCTTATTTATAGACTCTTGCATAATGGGTTTGGACTCTTCAAATCAAATACAATCTTCTGTTTTAAATCAGCTGCAATATCTTCACATAAAAATAGGAACAAATCTTCAAAGTTTCATAAAAAGTCTTCAAGATCTTTTTATGAAATCAAATTAAATTCGCACTTGTTTCTAGTAAAATCTCTTTTGACATGTGCAAAATAATGAGATATATCCAAAAGGATCTCTCAAAAACAAATCAAATATGTCAAGAAATATAACTGTAGCGTTTGTTGTATAATAAGCCAAGATATCAAGACATCTGACTCAACATCTATCTAATATACATGACAGTAGAACCTGTCATGACAATTGATCAAGATGTTGTGGCATCTTGCTCAACATCAGTTCAGAAATATATTTTAGCTAATTTATGTCAAACCAAAAACTATGATATATATATATATATATATATATATATATATATATATATATATATATATATATATATATATATATATATATATATATATATATATATATATATATATATATATATATATATATTCAATATGAAATTTGATGTCTTTATACAAATTAATGGGAGTGACTATCTAAATATTCTATTTTTTTATAAAAATTAAATGATTTAATTATAATTTAAATTTAATTAAAATGTACTAATAGTGTAAAAATATTTTATACCGTTAATTAATCATAATTATTGATTTGTTCAAATTATTTAATTTTCTTTAATGTAATATATTGAATGATTATGATGCATCGATGATGTAAATTGTTTTATATTGATAGTGCATAACAATGAAGTCTTATAATTTTATTCCTCTTATTTTAATTATTTATTCATAAAATTAATTTTTCTATTTGAAATTTAAAGTCTTCTCTCATATATTTTTTAACTTAAAATTATTTATATTTATATTTTTAAATAATGTCATATTTATAAAATATGATAAATCATAATATAGAAACATTTTGTTTATAAATAAAAAAGACACATCATTGACATCTAACATAAAAAGTAAGAGGGGGAAGATGACTGTTATCAAGAAAATATTCATCATCTATTTTAATTTAGTTATGATGAAGATAAAAATTTATTAAAAAAAAATCAAAGAAGAAAAAATTTGGAATTAAAAATGCATAAGTTTATGAATATTTTTAGAAGTAAAGGAAATTGATCTTGATGCTAAGGGTAATCAGTTGTAATTTATTACATATATACTTTAGATGGTCACAATATTTTATACATTTTCATCTCTAAAATTCTCAAATTATCATGCATAAAAATCTTTGATTCAAATGCATAAAAAGTTTATTTTTAAAAAGTTGTTAGTACTTTTTAAGTCAGATCCGTTTCAGTTTTTAAGTTAGGTAACAAAACTTGTTGTTTGAAATTTAAAAAATTATTTGAAATTCAAAATACGTTTTAAGTATCCGTTTAACCAACTTAATAAGTCATGTACATAATTTATGTCTTTTCATAAACCATTATCATTTGGGTTAAAACATAATTTATGTCTTTTCACCCCTGACATATGCATTTTCTTTGTACATAATTTTTTTGTCTTTCATATATGCATCCTACCACTAGACCAATGCATTTTCTTTGTTACCAATGCATTTTTGAAAATTTAAGTGATTTTTGAAATTTTAAGTGATTTTTGAAAATTTAAGTGATTTTAAATTTAAGTGATTTAAATTTAAGTGATTTTTGAAAATTTAAGTGATTTTTTTAAATTTAAGTGATTTTTGAAAATTTAAGTGATTTTTTTTAATTTAACTTATTTTTTAAATTTAAGTGATTTTTGAAAATTTAAGTGATTTTTGAAAATTTAAGTGATTTTTTTAAATTTAAGTGATTTTTGAAAATTTAAGTGATTTTTTTAAATTTAACTTATTTTTTTAAATTTAAGTGATTTTTGAAAATTTAAATGATTTTTTTAAATTTAAGTGATTTTTAAAAATTTAAAATTTAAAAAAAGTTACAGTAAAAAGATAAAATATGTAAAACATTTTTTTAAAAATTATTTAAACCAACTAGTTAAGAAAATTTATTGATAATTGTAATTAATATGTTAATGATATGAATATTTATTGATGCATATATGTAACAAAGAAAATGCATTGGTCTAGTGGTAAGAAGTGTTTACTGCAAACAGTATGTCCATGGTTTGATTCCGGTTGAAAGACAAAAAAATTTTAACTTTGAATTAACACTCAATTAATAAAATATTAATATAAATGCCATATGGAATTAAAAATTAATTAAACTGAAACTTTTAAAATTTGTCAAGGTAACAATTGGAACTTTTTTTTTGGCATGGGTGTTTTTCAAATACACCTCATGTCAGGGGTGAAAATAGGTATTAACCCTTATCATTTTAAACTATTGTAAACATTCATGAAAATCTCTCTAACTTTTGCATCAATTTAAAAAACTTTCTAGCTTATGAATATTTTTGAAAGTAAAGGAAATTGATCTTAATGCTCAGGTAATCAATTGTAATTTATTACGTATACATTTTAGAAGGTCACAATATGTTATACATTTTCATCTCTAAAATTCTCAAATTATCATGCATAAAAATCTTTGATTCATCAAATGCATAAAAAGTTTATTTTTAAAAATTTGTCAGTACTTTTTAAGTCAGGTCCGTTTCAGTTTTTAAGCCAGGTAACAAAACTTGTTGTTGTTTGAAATTCAAAATACGTGTTAAGTATCCGTTTAACCGACTTAATAAATCTTGTACATAATTTGTGCCTTTTTATGAACCATTATCATTCTAAACTATTGCAAACATTCATGAAAATCTCTCTAACTTTTGCATCAATTTAAAGAGCTTTCTTAAAATGTATTTAAAATAAAATACATTAGTTTTCAAATAAAACTTGTTCTGGACTGGGCCGGGCTGGTCCAAAAGCAATGGTGAAGGCCCAATCCAAACGGTCTTGCAAGGAATCACGCCGACCAAGGGCCGCAGCCATGCCCGACGCTCTATGCCAGTGTGACATCCTCGACTTCATGCTATCCTGCTCGACCTCAGCTCGAGCACTCCTCCTAGGGCAGACTCTGTCCACTACACCGTCACCTGGATCCCGAAAAGACCGCGTCCTCGTCCGTCCGCACTTCACGCAGAATATCCAGGAAGGGGACCACGTGCAGGTCCCCACTACACACGTAGAACCTGGCAGTTCCTCCATTGGGCCAAACCTGCCCGGCCCAATGAAGGAACCTTGGCCCAGCGCTGGGGGTTATAAATACCCTCTGTTCCAAGAGGGTCAGGTATTCATTCTTTTACCCATACTCATACTCTTGCCTGCTCGTGCTCTTACTTACTTCAGCATCGGAGTGCCTTGCAGGTACCCCCCCACCCCCCCCCCCCCCCCCCCCCACCTCGTTCAAAACTTCAGCTAGGAGCCAGCCGTGACGGTCCAAGTCTGATCAGGTTAGATCAGTGGCGCTGTCTGTGGGAAACTAGCTTCCCCGTCTTGCAAAACTCAAAGACCAAAGCTCAAATTTAACTACCGCTGTCATGGCTGATCAAGCTCGCGATGAACAGAACGTCTGCATCGTCGACACCAACAACGGCCCCGCGGACAAAAACGGACACCTCGACAACGCCGGTAACCCCGGTCACAACACCATCCCTGCATAACTGCCCCCGGACCTTCGACTTACTGCGACGGAGCTATTGCGTCATCTTCCTCGGTCCCTCCGCCACTCGAAGGAGACGAGGCAACTCTCGCGAACTACCGGGCTGCTCGGTTCCAGGAAGTCCCCGTCCCCGCCGGGGAGGATGCCACAACTCAAGCGCTGTTCGCAGCGATCAATCAAACAAACTATCTCATCTTCGCCCAAGGGGAAAGACTAAGGGCACTTGAAGACGACCGAAGACCCCCGAGGAGGCATCGGAGGCCCCATACTCCACCTCCTCGAGTGACTGAAGTCCAACTCCCGTCTCCCCCGCGGAGACATTATAGAGAAACCTCTCGAAGCCAGTCACCCCGACCACGGGGGAAACAGCCCCATTTGGAGAGGCAGCCCATCATCCAGGCCGGAGGACCTAGTCACGACCCGGCGAGACAGGAAAGAAGGCACTCCGGAGACGGGCGTGTAAGATTCAACCAACGAGCATCACGCTCGAGAGAGACTCAGCACGACCAGGACCATCGTGCCAGACAGTATTACAGGTCCCCATCTCTGTCCCCGGAAAGGAGCGACGAGGACGACCCCCGCGGTCCCCTGTCGCAAGTTATCATGGAAGCACCCATCCCCCCGGGCATGGAGAAACCCCCGCACTTGAAGGAGTACGATGGAGTCGCGGACCCAGTCGACCACATAGACGGGTTCGAGGCTATGCTGCACTACCACAATGTCGGGGGGCCCATCAAATGTCAACCATTCCCCACGACTCTCAGGAAGGCGGCAATGGACTGGTACAAAGGACTCGCCCCGGGCTCAATCACCTCGTGGCGAAACCTGAAGAACCAGTTCATCAGTTCATTCACAGCTTCTCGGCGGCATCCAAAGACCGAGGCAGCTCTCGAGGCCATCATCCAAAGACAGGATGAAACCTTGAGGGAGTTCATCAATCGCTTCAACCGGGAAGGCATACAGGTCCCCTGCACGGACCATATGAAGAGATATCTGCTGGAGAGGGGGCTCCTTCCCGGCATGGAATTCAGAAAAGCCGTGGGCATCGAGCCACCCAGGACATTCGACGCCCTCCTCGAAAAAGCTCGGGCATACATGGACTACGAGGAGAGGGAAGCGGCCAACAGAGCCCGAGACCCCAGGACTCGCGGGTCCAACAGCAGCTCGCACCAGGAAGCTCCTCCTCCTCGACGAACCGGGGAGAAAAGAAAAGAGGACAAACCCCGGGAAGTCCGAGAACAAAGAGGACCCTCGGGGCGTTTCACCGAGTACACTCCGCTCACAGCTTCCCGCGAGCGCATTCTGGTGGAGTGTGCCAGCACTGATTTCAAGGACGACGGTGTCAAACATCCCCGACCTACTCCCGCCAAGCCCGGGGCAGACAAAAACAAATATTGTCAGTACCATAGGAGCCATGGTCATCTGACTGAGGATTGCGTCCACCTCAAGGATGCCATCAAGACCCTCATCAAGGGAGGGAGGCTCGCGCAGTACCGACGAAGCGACGCTCCTCGTCGTGACGCCCAAGAGACAAGGGAGCCGGAGGAAGATGCCCGACCATCTGACGAGTCGGTCCCCATCCAGACCGCTTTCTCCGTGACCAGGCCCGAGGACTTCGACATCCCCGAGCACCTGCAGGAGCCGCTCACAACGCACAGCAGGTGGGAATATTTCCCCTCCGCCATGGTCATCAACGGTGGCGGATTCAACGACTTGACCATTAATTCGGCTAAGAGGAAGCTGGACGAGCTGGTCGACGCGGCGCCCCTACAAACAGTGACGTTCGAAAGGGTGAAGGGCAGGTCAGAGCCCATCACCTTCTACCTAGAAGAGCTCCCCGGCGGAGCCCCAAATGCGGTCATCCCCTTACTGATAAGGGCAAGAATGGCCAATTTTTATGTGCATTGCATCCTCGTCGACGAAGGGAGTTCCGTCGACGTGATGTACAACCAACTGTTCCGAACTCTACAGCTGGACGACTCACATCTCTCGCCATACGTAGGGTCGGACTTACAAGGTTTCAACGGCTCGACCTCCAAACCTTAGGGGTATGTCGAGCTCATGGTTACATTCGACGAAGGAACGACTACAAGACAAGTCAAAGTACGCTTCCTCGTCATCGACTGCCCGTCTCTGTACAACTGCATCCTGGGGAGACCAACACTGGCAGAACTGACAGCGGTGCCCTCGACTGTCCACCTGAAGATGAAATTCTACACCAAGAGGGCACGGGTAGCTACTATCTAAGGAGACCTAGCCGCTGCCCGGAGGTGTTTCAACGCTGCTTCTAAGGGACGCGATACTGTCGACATAGGGACAAGGCCCGCCAAAAGGACGCGACAGGAGCCCGACAAGCAAGAGTCCCCCAAGGAAGAAGTCCAGAGAGCTCCACCAAAGGTCGACTCTATAGCTCTGGACACTCGTTTCGATCAGGACGAACCTCTCGACGGCGAGCAAATCCCACTCCGACCAATACCGGACGGGGATTTTGAGCTCGTCCCCCTCGGCACAAACCCGACCAAAGGAGTGAAGATTGGCAAAGATCTCCCCGACCTGGCGAGAAAGCAAATCAAGGCCTGCTTGCGCGAGAATGCTGACCTGTTCGCCTGGAGCGCCGCGGAGATGCCCGAACTCGACCCTGAGGTCGCCTGTCACCACCTCGCCATAGATCCTGCCGCTAGGGCCGTAGTGCAACGTAGACGTAGGCAGTCTCCAGAAAAAACGGAGGCTGCTGAAAAAGCTGTAAAAGACCTCCTAGAGGCAAATTTTATTTCTGAAGCCCGGTATTCCACCTGGCTGTCAAACGTTGTACTCGTTAAAAAGAATAATGGAAAATGGAGGATGTGTGTTGACTATACCGATCTCAACCGGGCTTGCCCGAAAGATGCTTTCCCTTTGCCTAACATAGACATGCTGGTCGACAACTCGGCCGGCTACAAAACATTGTCGTTCATGGATGCCTACTCGGGCTATAACCAAATTCCGATGGCCGTGAGCGACAAACACTGCACGGCTTTCATGACCATCTCGGGCAACTATTACTACAACGTAATGCCCTTTGGACTGAAAAACGTCGGGGCAACTTACCAGCGCATGATGAACAAAGTTTTCCACAAACAGATTGGCGACATGCTCGAGGTGTATATGGATGACATGATCGTCAAATCCCGAGCACACACCGACCACGCAGCACACCTCAAGACGGTCTTTGCCCAAGCAAGACAATGTAAAATGAGATTCAACCCCGAGAAATGTCCGTTCGGAGTCAAGGCAGAAAAATTCCTCGGATTCTACCTAACAGAACGAGGAATTGAAGCCAACCCCGAAAAATGTCGGGCGTTCTCCGACCTCCTGACACCAACGTCGAAGAAGTCAATACAAATCATGAACGGCATGCTCACATCATTGTCCCGCTTCGTCGCGAGGTCCTCTCAGCACGCCCTCCCCTTCTTCAAACTCCTTCGTAAGGAAGCAGCCTTCGAATGGAACGAGGAGTGCGAACTGGCGCTGCGCCACCTAAAGCAAAGTCTATCTCAGCCACCCGTACTATCTCGACCAGCCGACGGGGAGCCACTATTTTTATACTTGGCCGTATCGAACGAAGCCATCAGCGCGGCTCTCGTCTGCGAGACCACCGACGGACAGAAACCCGTCTACTTCACGAGCAAAGCCCTGCAAGGACCCGAAAGCAGATGCCAACACAATCATCGTGCGAACCGACCAACCGGTGAGGCAACTCCTGGGTCGGCCCGATATGGCGGGCAGAATGTTGAAATGGTCCTTGGAACTCTCCGAATTCGACATTCAATACGAGAGTAGGAAAGCCCTGAAAGCACAGGCCCTGGCCGACTTTGTCGCGGAAATGACCACTCATGACCCACCCACGGGGAAGGAACACAAGTGGACCATCTTCGTCGACGGAGCATCCAGCTCGTCCGAAAGTGGCGCGGGAATCCTTTTGGAGAACGAAGAAGGCGTAGTGATCGAACACTCCCTAGCTCTTTCCTTCCTGACGTCGAACAACCAAGCAGAGCACGAAGCCCTGCTCGCAGGACTGAGACTAGCCGAGGACCTGGGAGCCCGCGAGGTACAGATCTACACCGACTCCCAACTCGTCGCCTCCTAAGTCCAGGGGAGTTACCAAGCCAAAAACGACAACCTCGTCGAGTACTTGAACTTAGTCAAAAAATACATGACAAAGTTTGTACGGGCGGAAATTTCACATGTTCCTCGCGAGCAAAACACGAGGGAAGACATATTGTCCAAACTCGCGAGCACGAGGAAGAAGAGTGGGAACAAACCCGTCATCCAAGAATCCCTAGCACACCCTGTTGGCTCCTAAATTCGACACCCTTGTTTGTTATTAATATAGACCATTAATTATGAGGAATGGTTTCGACCAGCTGATCCTGTCGAATGCTCATCAGAAAGTGGCAAGGTACTTAGAGAATTTCTTTTAAGTAGGAATCTTACTGCCTTCGACGTCGAAGTAACTTCTCGACAAAGGTATTTGATGCCCCAGGGTGGAACGGTTTGAGATTCGAATGTTTGGAGGGAAAACGGTTCCCAACAGTTACCAAGCGCAACGTGCCAAGATCAGGAGTGTCGAATGCTGTGAGCATGCCAAGTGGTGTCATCTCGAAGCAACGTAACTGCCCAACGGTTACTTGAGATGTGTTTAGTATAAATACTAGTTGTTCACGTAGTTTTCGCGTGTGTTCATCATTATATACAAGTCACTCATCTAGATTCAAGTACCCAGTGTGAGCGAAATAATTGTTGAGAATGTATGTATGAAACACCATTTAAATTAATCAAAGTCTTTTATATTCCAGCACTTTATTGCCTTTCATTTACTCTTCTCCGTCGAAGCCTTTATTTAACGCTTTCATTTATTCTATCAAGCTTTTCTTCATGCAATTTACATAAAGTGTCTTTACTTTACTGGCATTAACCATCATTAGATTTAGTCAAACCCCAAAAAATCAACCATGTCTTAGGATCAATCTGATCGATCCTGCGAGTCACCAAATAAGTAACCTTTTAGAGGATCAGCAGTTGTTTATCAATTTCCACGGTAAACAAATTGGCACACCTGATGGGACCTTGTGTTGATTTTTAAGGTTAACCGTATTTATATAGAATATCATCTTTTTCGAGAAGTATTGCATGTTATTGAGAAGTGGTAAAATATACACTAACGATACCAATACTACAAGAAGAAGAGAAGCGATGGCGAATCCGCCAAACAATAGCGAAATCCCACAAACAAATGTGGGAACAACGGTTATCCCAACCGTAAGTGAAACGCTAACCGCTGGTTCAACACCAGCAGTAACGGTCACACAAACGGGGCCATTACCTCCGTTCACTGGCCCCAGAATGCCTTTGGGAACCCCCCCACCAAGGGGAAACCCAGGAACTAGGCCTTATGTTCCCCCAGGATTTTCGACAGGCGGTCTAAATCGAGAACCACTCTATGGCATGCCAACTTCTGAATTGGCTAGCCTGACGAACGTTGCGTCCACTTTTTCAGACCCTTTAGTGAGCGCCTCTTCGCCACTCCAAGGTTCCGGAGTTGGTATGGCGAACAGGGGTAGGACCCAACTCTTAGGAGGAACGTCCCAAGTAGCGCATGGCCTTACGAATGCCTCGACAGCAGTCTTGAGGCAGCAAATGGACGAAAGCAACCACGATATGGTTCAAATGTTGGCACAAACTTTAAGTACAATGCTAAATCCTCTAATACAAAATACCACCCAGTCGAATCAGCAGATGACAGCGCAAATGGCGCGTCTGGCCGATTTCTTTGGGGTACCCCAACCTATTCGACAACCCCAAAGGGCGCAAATAAGGGGAAACCAAGGTATACTTCTAGAGGAAGAAACCACTATTAACCAAGTCCAGCAGTCTGTCGAAGAAAACCTTAGGACGCGATTGGAACAACCCGGGGTCGAAGAACCTAGGGCCATAGCCCCGGAAGTAAGGATAGTCAACAGAAACCAAAATGCCGACGAAATAGTTCAGCACATCCAATACCAGAATATGGGTTTGGAAAATAACCTGACAGCCATGATCGAAAGAATCATGACGCAAAATGGGATGAATACGGGCTTCCGTAGGCCCAACTTTACATCCCCACTGTCAGAATATGTGTTACAAACAGACTTACCTCCTAGATGTAAAGTCCCTAAGTTCACTAAATATTCAGGGGACACGACAGAATCTACTGTCGAACATGTGGCGAGATACTTGATTGAAGCAGGAGATATTTCAAACAACGAAAACCTGAGGATTAAGTATTTCCCAAGTTCCCTAACAAAGAACGCGTTTACTTGGTTCACAACTCTTCCCCCCAATTCGATCCAACATTGGACCCAGTTGGAGAGATTGTTCCATGATCAATTCTACATGGGACAAACCAAGATAAGCCTGAAAGAATTGGCCAGTGTAAAGAGGCGATTCACTGAACCTATAGACGAATATCTAAATAGGTTTAGGTTGCTCAAAGCAAGATGCTTTACGCAAGTGCCAGAACATGAGTTAGTCGAAATAGCCACAGGAGGCTTAGATTATTCCATTAGGAAGAAATTAGACACTCAATACCTGAGAGACATGGCCCAATTGGCCGATAGGGTTCGACAGGTAGAACGCCTTAAAGCTGAAAAAGCCAAGGCGACAAAAACTCATAAAAGAGAAAGGATAGCATATGTCGAAATGGACGATGAAGATCCAGAAACCTTCGACGAAACTATAACCGTCGAAGAAAGCGAGGTCGATTTAGCAGAGCTAAAACAAGGGCCACCATACTCTTGCAAACTGCTAGTCCCCTTAAGTGGAAAAAACCCCACTGGTCCTGAAAGGGCCAACGATAGGTTCCCTAAAAAGACTTACAGTTTTGATATTACAAAATGTGATGAAATTTTTGACTTACTTGTAAAAGATGGCCAAATGATAGTGCCCCCAGGGGTAAAAGTGCCTCCTCTTGATCAAAGAAAGAAAAGAGGCTTTTGTAAATATCATAATTTTCTGGGCCATAAAACATCTCAATGTTTTCTTTTCAGGAATCTCGTGCAAGATGCTATCGAAGAAGGGAGGTTGAAATTTGCCGATAAGACCCCCATGACTGTGGACTCTAACCCTTTGCAGGCTGAAGCCCATTATGCTGAACCTTCAGAGGTGAATGTGATCGAGGCGTCCAGAAGCCAGGTGAAAAGGCCAGGAATAACTATGGTCGAAGTCACCAAGGATCATGTCAACATGCCAATCTTTGGCAGTTTTTCTGGGAGTCATTCTAGAAAAACAATTGAAGCAGTCCAAAAAGCTGTTGAAAGCCCAAAACTGGAGACAGTTGGAGCCCCAAAATCTGGAGCAAAACCCAGTTCCTACTTGGCTGCAGTCCAAGGCCAGACAGAGGACCTGGAGGCTCAGATGAAGCAAATGACTCTTGCCACCAAAGACACCATGAATGTCAACATGGTCGAAATCTCTGAATCAAAAGCATCAGAGGAGGCCATTAGGCAAGAGCAGGCCAACAAAACGGCTTTCCCTCGGGAAAACGAAATCTGGCAGATTTCCTGCAAAGATGCCAGAAGAAGAAGTCAGAAGTGATGCTGTGTCCTCGATGTAGCTCGATTTTCGACAAAAAAGCTGCTGAACACATCCAAGGTGTAAGAGCAGCAAACAGAAGAAGGGAAAGTGTTGATATTCGACATGACCCCAGAAGAACCTACCAAAAGGGTTCAAATCAAGAGAAGAGGCCACTGACTTTCAGGCCTCCAACCAATGTGCCAGTTGATACGTGGTATAAAACATCAGGTCGAAAGAGACCGAGTGAGGAAAGGTGGCACTCCTTCGAAGTGCCAAGAGGTTCATCTTTGACACACAAGAAAGAACCTCAGGTTGTCGCCTCTAAAGTGACCCAGGTATCAAGTAACTACAAGGGAAAGAATTCCATGTCTCGATCCCAATGGAGAAGATACCAGAGGCGGCGAAAGGCTGAGAGGGAAGCTACCAATGAACCAAAGCCAGAATCCAGTTCAAATGTCCCTCAGAGAAAGCAGAGAAAGCCTCTGGAAAGACAACCAGTGACCAATAGACTAGTCTGGCCTAACCAGGGCGAAGTTGATGACAAAGATGGCTCTGAGTCTGATGACACCCTAGATATCATGGTGAACATAGTCTCAGTTTTGCCAAGAGAGTTCAACCGCCAGGTGGAGGTCGAATCAAACGATTGGGAAGTCGAACAAGAAATGGCCAAGCATAGGCCAGTATGCTACTTCGTCATGGACAATGGCGCTACTGAAGAGCAAAATGGTTTCTTCGAACCTCCTACAGATGCGATGAAAAATCACCTCAAGCCTTTATTCATAAGGGCAAAACTCGAAGAAACCACCGTAAATAAGATCTTGGTGGACTGTGGGGCAACCATCAACATCATCCCTCACTTTATGCTGAGAAAAATAGGCAAGAGCGATGAAAACATCAAGCCTCACAACATGGTCCTGTCGAATTATGAAGGCGGAATAGGGACCACTATGGGTGTGATCCAACTAGACCTCAAAGTGGGATCCATCCTTCGACCAACTATGTTTATGGTCATATCGGCCAAACCAAA
Source organism: Vicia faba (assembly GCA_948472305.1). Taxonomy (NCBI): domain Eukaryota; kingdom Viridiplantae; phylum Streptophyta; class Magnoliopsida; order Fabales; family Fabaceae; genus Vicia; species Vicia faba. The sequence goes on along the minus strand of OX451738.1, from coordinate 1,181,156,112 downwards.
TTATAATCTTTTGTTGGGCCGAGAATGGATACATGGTGTTGGAGCAGTACCATCATCAATGCACCAAAGGTTGATACTATGGCGTCCTGATGGAATGGTCGAAAATATAGAAGCGGATCAAAGTTATTACTTGGGCGAAGTAAATCACCTAGGGAGAGCTGACTTCGACAAAAAATTGGCTCACATTGGGCCATGCCCAGCACCTGACTTCGACTTGGCGCCAGCGCCAAATGCTTTTTGTTCCTTGTACCTGCACCCTGAGCATGGTTTTCAATGGGACAGAGAAGACTTGTCCCACATTGATTTCAGTGGGCTAACTGACATCCAGCCAACTGGTTGGGGAAGTGAATTCAGTGACAATGACTGAGTCACAATCACTACAGCGAATTTCGGCTTATGTAGCCGAAACGAGGATGATAACGGCTCTCGAAGCCGAAGTAAAATATGTGGCCACACAGGCCAATGATCAAGAGCTACCTTCTGCAGGTCTTGGAAAGGATTTCGACCCAGAACCTCCTGATATCATGCCAGAAGAAATGCAGGAACAAAGGCTCGACGCCATCTACGACGATGAGCCTTTGGGATTCAAAAAGGACCCCCTAGCGAACAACATCAAAATGTTAGCGCGGGATCCTTTAGAAGAAATCAACTTGGGCGAAGGGTTAGAGAAAAAGCCAACTTACATTAGCGCAAAAATAGACACATAGCTCAGGTTGGAAGTGATCCATTTGTTAAAGGAGTTCAAGGACTGCTTTGCATGGGATTACGACGAGATGCCTGGTCTCGACAGAGGATTGGTAGAACTTCAGTTGCCAATCAAACCTGGGAAGAAGCCAGTCAAGCAAAGTCCAAGACGCTTCGCTCCAAAAATACTGTCGAAGATCAAAACAGAAGTTGAAAGACTGCTGAAGTGCAAATTCATACGAGCTACGAGGTATGTCGAATGGATTGCAAACATTGTGCCAGTGATTAAGAAAAATGGCACGTTGAGGGTATGCATCGATTTCAGAGACTTGAATGCTGCCACACCCAAAGATGAATATCCTATGCCTGTGGCGGAAATGCTAGTCGATTCTGCCACTGGCTATGAGTACCTGAGCATGCTCGATGGTTATTCAGGATATAATCAAATATTCATTGCCGAAGAAGATGTGTCGAAAACAGCTTTTCGATGCCCCGGAGCTTTAGGCACTTACGAGTGGGTAGTGATGCCTTTTGGCCTAAAGAACGTTGGGGCAACATATCAGCGAGCGATGAACTCTATCTTCCATGATTTTATTAACACTTTTATGCAAGTGTATATTGATGATATTGTTGTAAAATCTGTTTCCAGGAAGAACCATATAGACCACCTTCGACAATCATTTGAAAGAATGAGAGAACATGGTCTGAAAATGAACCCTTTGAAGTGTGCGTTCTGTGTAAAAGCTGGAGATTTCTTGGGCTTCGTCGTCCACAAGAAAGGAATCGAAATCAACCAGAACAAGACGAGGGCAATCTTGGAAGCAAAAGCGCCAGCGAACAAAAAGGAACTGCAATCTCTGCTGGGCAAGATAAATTTCTTAAGGAGATTCATATCTAATCTAAGTGGAAAAGCTCAAGCCTTCTCACCCTTACTTCGATTGAATAAGGAAAGATTCGAATGGGGGCAAGAGCAACAAGAAGCCTTCGACAAAATCAAAGGATATCTCACCAAGCCACCTATTTTGGTGCCTCCTTGCAGCAACAGGAGTATGAGATTGTACACAGCTGCATCCGACAAAACTTTGGGAAGCATGTTAGCCCAGGAAGATGAAAATGGAGTCGAAAGACCCATTTACTATCTTAGTAGAGTTTTGAACGATGCAGAAACTAGATATAGCGAAGTTGAAAAATTATGTCTATGTCTTTATTTCTCTTGTACAAAGCTCAAACAATATATAAAACCAGTTGATGTGTACGTTTCGTCTCATTTTGATGTTTTCAAGTACATGTTGTCGAAACCCATCCTGCACAGCCGAATTTGCAAGTGGGCGCTAGCGTTAACTGAGTACTCATTGACCTTTATGCCTCTTAGGGCAGTGAAAGGGCAAGTGGTAGCAGACTTTATAGTCGACCACTCAATTCAGGTTGAGAATATAAATTATGTGGAGATAGAGCCTTGGAAATTCTACTTCGATGGTTCCAGCCATAAAGATGGAACAGGAGTAGGGGTCTTGATTATTTCTCCAGAAAAAATTCCAACAACATTCAAGTACAAGATATCAGGTACTTGTTCGAACAATGAGGCTGAGTACGAAGCTCTAATTACTGGCCTTGAGATATTGTTGGAATTGGGGGCAACTCGAGTCGAAATAATGGGAGACTCGGAGTTAGTCATTAAGCAAGTAACAAAAGAATATAAGTGCATAAGAGAAAATCTTATTATGTACTTTGTGATAGCAAATCGTTTATTGAGAAAATTCGAATTGGTCAACATTCGACACATACCCAGATTGGAAAATCAAATAGCCAATGATTTGGCACAAATTGCATCTGGGTACAAAATTTCAAAAACGAGATTACAAAGAGAAATCGAAGTCCGAGAAAAAATAAAAGCAACTAGCCTGTCACCAACAGATTTGAAATCGACAAAACTAGGGTATGCTGATCAAAGGAACTTTGAAATATCGTTCATAGACAATTTGTCAGAGCAAGATTGGAGGAAACCCATTGTAGATTATCTACAAAATCCAGCAGCTTTGACAGAACGGAAAATAAAATATAGGGCGTTGAGTTACGTACTCATGGGTAATGAGTTATTTAAAAAGACGCCTGAAGGGGTATTGCTAAAGTGCTTAAGTGAAACTGAAGCATACATAGCCCTTTCGACTACGCACGCTGGAGCATGTGGGGCTCACCAAGTAGGCCATAAGATGAAATGGTTGTTGTTTCGACAAGGACTATACTGGCCCACCATCTTGAAAGATTGTGTTGAGTTCGCGAAGGGTTGCCAGGAATGTCAATTCTATACGGGCATCCAACATGTACCAGCAAGCGAACTTCACTCAATAGTGAAACCTTGGCCCTTTAGAGGATGGGCGTTGGATCTTATTGGAGAGATTCGACCGGCATCATCAAAGAGCCAGAAGTATATACTGGTAGGCATTGATTATATCACTAAATGGATCAAAGCTATTCCTTTAGTCAATGCAGACCAAGAAAATGTCATTGAATTTATTCAAAAGAACATTATCTTTAGATTTGGAATCCCTGAAACTATAACGACTGATCAAGGATCAGTGTTCACTGGTCGAAAGATGCAGGAATTCGCTCAAGAAACAGGCTTTAGACTCCTAACATCAACACCTTATTATGCACAGGAAAATGGTCAAGTTGAAGCAGCGAATAAAATAGTGATCGGCCTGATAAAAAAGCATGTAGGAAAGAAGCCAAAAAATTGGCATAAGACGTTAGACCAGATCTTGTGGGCCTGTCGAACGTCCCCAAAAGAAGCCATAGGTACAACACCATATCGGCTAACTTTCGGTCATGACGCAGTGCTGCCAGCGGAAATTTGTCTTCAATCAGCAAGGGTTCAGAGACATCATGATATCCCCTCTGAGGTTTATTGGGATATGATGTTAGACGAACTAGTAGATTTAGACGAAGAAAGACTACGCGCTCTCGACCTACTAAGAATTCAGAAGAAAAGAGTGGAAGACTCTTACAATAAAAAAGTAAAACCTAAGGCATTCTCGCCTGGAGAATTAGTTTGGAAGGTGATTCTCCCCATGGATTGAAGGGATCGAAGCATGGGAAAATGGTCACCCAAATGGGAAAGACCGTTCAGAATTATCCAAATTTTTTCTGGTCGAGCTTATGAGGTTGAAGAGTTAGGTGAAGATAAAAGACTCTTGAGAGTAAACGGCAAATATTTGAAAAAATATAAACCTATGCTCCAAGAGATCAAAATAAATAGCAATTAATGACCAAATTAACCATAAAGAGCCAAAATGGAAAATTATATAATGATTAGCCAAAATGGTTGCATTGTCTTACAAATATTACAGTACATGGTTAATAAATGGCTGGGAAAATTAGAAAGGGATAGAAGCTTTAAGTCAAAGATACTTGGCCTGCTGCAACTCCAGCCTTTTGTTACACAAGGTAGTCGCCTGAGAAAGTTTGGCAATCTGGTCATCAAAGGCTTGGGCCTTCTCAGCGAACTCTAGGCCTTGTGTAACTTCAGCTTGGCTCTCTGTGTCCGAAACAGTCGAGAGGAGCTCCTCTTTGCGCTTGGTGTTAGCATTTAACTTGGCCTCCATCTCCTCGATCTGCGCCTTTATAGAGGCATTATCTCGATCTATGGCGTCGATTTCCTCCTGCTTGGATGTCTTCTGCCTCGACAATTCTGTAATTCGAGAAGTTGTTTCAGCTACCTCAGTCCAGGAAGAAGAACTCTTGCCATGTAGCGCTTCGAGCTAGCTGTTGAAGCCCCTCTGACGTCTATAGTCCGCAGAGACTTGGTCAACAATGGAGTATAACTCCAAGATAAAGCTGGAAACCTCTGGAGACACAGCAAGCAAATCGACTGCATTCAGAACAGCTCCCAGACAAGACGGAGCAGTAGGATCCCCCTCCAAAGCCTTCATCAGATCCTTTTTGAAGAACTGAGCCTTGACCTTCATCAAAGCCTCATCAAGAGGAGAAGTCGAAGTGGACTTCCCCGATGCAGTAGAAGCATCATGACTAAGGTCAGATGAACTTCCCCTACTCTCAATGATGGCATTCAGGTAGCCAATGGGATCAGTTTGCTTCAAAAGGGCCAAGTCTTCTTTAGACTTGGGCTTTGTCGAGGTGGTCACTCCTACAGTAGCGGTGGCTTGGGGTTGAAGTTGTTCAGTAGCGTTTGCATTGACATGACTCTCTTCGACATGTGGTCCAGCAGTGCCAGCATCAACATGATCCTCTTCGTCATGTTGCTCCTCTTTCAGATCGACCACTTGAGTTTCCTTTGGTTGTTGCTCCTCTGCTTCGGCAAGGGCTTCATCGTTCGCCAATTCCTCCTCTTGTTGTCTACTATGTTCAGCAGAGTCTTGTGTCTCTGAAGTTTTTGGTGCTGAACTTTCGGTGGTCTCCTGAAAATAGAAGAGGAAGAATCTTCTGGTTTAGAAAGATACACAATCGAACGTGATCATCGAAACATAAGTTAAAAATGGTCGGAGGAGCTACCTGTAGAGGAATTTCAGCCCCAGGGCTAGAATTATCACTTTCAACGGGTTTGCTGAGCAAGACGTTCAGCTCCTCCTCCGTGGGCTCTTTGATGATCATGGGAGGTGGCCTGGGTTTTCTCCCTGCAACCTTGATTCTGATCATAGGTCGAGGCTCAGGAGCAGGGGCATCTTTCTTCAGTTTTCTCCGTTTAAGAGGAACAGGGGGAGATTCACCCTCGTCGTCACTCGCAGATTCGACCGTTAGTGCATGTCGTTTCTTAGGTGCAGGTTCCTGAAAACCAAATGGAGTCGATTTAGAGCGCCACATCGAAAATCAGGATGTTAAAACCAGAAGGAAATAATAAAAGTTTGGTTACCGGTGCTGAAGGTTTTGTAGAGGGACCTCCTCCCTGATGGCTTTCTGTGGTTTTCTTTGCTGCAGGTTTTCGAACAACTGAAAGAAGACGCGTTCACAAGTTATAATTGACAAGTTATAAGTCGAAATGGAAAGACAAATATAATTTGGAGAGTGAACGTACATTTCTTTATTTTGTCAAGGACCAAAACGAAGGACTTATGGAGTTCGTCCACAAAATCTTTTTCATCGAAGAACTCTTCAGCATAATAACTCTTCCACCAGTCTTCAAAAGATGGTGAACAGAGGAAGTTGAGTTGATAGTCGAACAGTGAAAGTACTGTCCGACCAGCGTACCTGCCAATGTGCTTGGTAGCAGCATCCTCAGTGTAATCATTGCAAAAATACAACATTGATTTCTCCCTAGGGAAAATGGGAGAAGGAAGTGATTGGATGATACCAAACTGTCGAGAGACCAAATTTGGCTGATAAGCGATCAAGCTCAGATGATTCTTGGAACTCTTAAAGCGCAATGGCATTATTCTGGGAGTGAGAAAGGCTTCCCACAGTGTTGTGTGCTCTTCGAGATAAGGGTCCCCTGATGACTTGGGATGGGGCCTGGTGAACCATTCTGGACCAAACTTTCGACGGGCGAAAGGAGCCATGGTCGAGGTGAATTCTTTTCTTCCTGCAAACATCAAAACAAAGTTTGCAAAGGTCTGTTGGAGTTCCATCCCATCCTCAATGGGAGTCAGTAAAGCCAGCCTGGTGCCTTCGATACGCCTTTTGGCTATCTCAGGAGCTTGTTCGTTTATCTGAGTTTTCTGAGGTAAGAAAGACTCAAAAGTGGCGTTTAGCCATAGTTGTAGTAGCCAGAAGGGTCCTGCAAGCAGCAAGCTGGCTCTATTTTCTATCACCTTTAATAGAGTCGCTCCACTGCTTATCGACTCATATAGGTTCGCCAGTATTAATTCGGCCAAACAAATGTTTTGACCATGGTGAAGCTGGGTAGCAAGGGTGACCATTTTCTTCGTCACCTGTAGAGATTTCGTGTAGAACACGAAGCGTGACAGCCAAAGGGCTAGAAACGCAATGTGCTCCACGTCCGTCACATTAGCTGTCGATTTGTCATGATAGTGGTTGATGTAGGTGGTGTAAGTGGGTTTGGTAGCTGAAAACCCAATCTGGTCTTCAGACATTTCCTCTGGGTCAAAGTAATCCTCAGTTGGTCGAAGACCGGTAATGGAAGCCACGTCGAAGAGAGTGGGTGTTACCATTCCACAAGGCAGGTGGAAGGTGAAGTGAGTATAGTCCCAAAATAGCAAAGAGGCTACCAGCATTTCAGGGGAGTAGTTGAGACCAGTCTTCGACAGCATGACTAGGTCATAAATCCCCAGGTTCTTCCAAATCGAAGCCTGACTTTTTTCCATCTTGTCGAGCCAAGCGCTGTAGTCTGGTGTAAGGCTAGGGCTAGACATAAAAGCCCTAACCCCTCTGTTGAAGAATCGAAGATCTATCTTTTCTTTTGCAGGATCTTCATTGTCATCTGTAGCCTTTTTGGAGCACCCAACAGGCTTGAGTGCCTCAAGCACCAGGAAGAAGCTCTTGATCTTCGTTGAGTCAGCAATGCATGCAGATAAAGGACCAGACATGGCGAAAACCTGGTTGGAGTATCCAACAGGAATCAGCAGTTGAGAAGAGTAAGCCTCACGCTCAGCAGTTCCCAAGGGTTCAGGAACCCTTCGCATGCCTTTGGAGTTAACTGTTGGAACAGTTGAAAAGATTTTTGGTTGGACAGTTTTAGAGGGAGCGTTAGAACTGGGAGCATTGGAAGAACGAGAACCTGAAGTCATTTTTGGGTTGAGAAGAAGATGGATGAAGAACAAAGTTTTTGCAGAAATTTCTGTTCAATAATAAGGCTTGGATGAAGAATAGCGTGAAAAGTCCCACGAGGGGCACTTAACGCTAGTTATAGTGATTGGAAAATCACAAAACTCGAGGTCATTTAATGTTTCAGACGATAGTGGGGCACGTGGCGCTCATTTGCTGACGTAGTCGTTCTGCAGAACAGAAACGGTGCAGCGTGCATCCTCGATTTCGGGAAATTGTCATGATGACAATCTGTGAAAAGACATTGGGCACGCCAAACGCCTTACTGAAGTGACGTCTTAGGAATAGTTGGAATGATGGCTTTTTGGGATTGTCAGTTGGTTGGTAGGAGACGAAAAGCGCACGAGTTAATCTGTGGCTAAGAATGAAGGACAAGTGTCGGGTGGAATCTCAAAGAATGCCTTTTTCTTTTCAGCGTCGAAATAAGGCATTCTTGGGGGGCAATTTGTTGGCTCCTAAATTCGACACCCTTGTTTGTTATTAATATAGACCATTAATTATGAGGAATGGTTTCGACCAGCTGATCCTGTCGAATGCTCATCAGAAAGTGGCAAGGTACTTAGAGAATTTCTTTTAAGTAGGAATCTTGCTGCCTTCGACGTCGAAGGAACTTCTCGACAAAGGTATTTGATGCCCCAGGGTGGAACGGTTTGAGATTCGAATGTTTGGAGGGAAAACGGTTCCCAGCAGTTACCAAGCGCAACGTGCCAAGATCAGGAGCGTCGAATGCTGTGAGCATGCCAAGTGGTGTCATCTCGAAGCAACGCAACTGCCCAACGGTTACTTGAGATGTGTTTAGTATAAATACTAGTTGTTCACGTAGTTTTCGCGTGTGTTCATCATTATATACAAGTCACTCATCTAGATTCAAGTACCCAGTGTGAGCAAAAGAATTGTTGAGAATGTATGTGTGAAACACCATTTAAATTAATCAAAGTCTTTTATATTCCAGCACTTTATTGCCTTTCATTTACTCTTCTCCGTCGAAGCCTTTATTTAACGCTTTCATTTATTCTATCAAGCTTTTCTTCATGCAATTTACATAAAGTGTCTTTACTTTACTGGCATTAACCATCATTAGATTTAGTCAAACCCAAAAAAATCAACCATGTCTTAGGATCAATCTGATCGATCCTGCGAGTCACCAAATAAGTAACCTTTTGGAGGATCAGCGGTTGTTTACCAATTTCCACGGTAAACACACCCAAGTATAGAAAGATCCTCGACGCCAGTCGAGGTCCACGCCATAGGGGATGCCTCGTCCTGGATGACCCCGGTTTACAATTTCTTGACGAAGGGCGAACTCCCATTGAACCAGACCGACGCGACCGTCACCAAGCAGCGAGCATGCTCCTACGTGGTGCTCGAGCACAAACTGTATCGCAGGGGATTTTCCACCCCCCTCCTAAAATGCATCGACGAATCCACGGTCCCCGAGGTACTACGGGAGATACACGAAGGGATTAACGCCCAGCACATGGGCGGTAAATCCTTGGTGAGGAAAGCTCTTCGAGCGGGATATTACTGGCCAACGATGCAACAAGACGCCAAGGAACACGTTAAGAAGTGTGACAAGTGCCAGAAGCACGGTGACATGCACCTCGCCCCCCTCACGAACTGAGCATACCGTCGTCCCCATGGTCGTTCGCATGGTGGGGTATGGACATCCTCGGACCCTTCATGCAGGGGACTTACCAAAATAAATTCCTCATCGTGGCCGTGGATTACTTCACGAAATGGATAGAAGCCGAGGCCCTCGCGAAGATCACCTCGCACAACATCCTCCGTTTCTACAAAAGAAACATCCTCGCCAGGTTCGGAATCCCGAGGGCACTGGTGACCGACAACGGCACCCAATTCACTGACCACGGGTTCCAAGATTTCGTCACCAGACTAGGAACAAAACAACACTTTACTTCGGTCGAGCACCCTCAAACCAACGGGCAAGCCGAAGCCGCGAACAGAGTCATCCTCCGGGGACTCAAACGACGTTTGGGCGAAGCAAAGAGGGGATGGGTCGAGGAGCTGCACAGCGTCTTGTGGGCATACCGCACCACGCCCCACTCAACGATGGGCGAGACCCCATTCCGACTAACATACGGCACCGAGGCCGTTATCCCGATAGAAATCATGGAACCTTCTAGACGAACAGAGAACCCCCTCGACAAAGAAATGAACGACGAGGCACTCAGGGACGAGCTCGACTTAGTCGAGGAAATCCGATATGGGGCGGCCCTCCGCGAAGCCACCCTAAAACAACGAGTGGCTCTGCGCCACAACGACAAGGTCATTAAGCGCGAGTTCGAAATCGGCAGCCTGGTATTGCGAAGGAACCAGAAAGACTCCCGCGAAGGGAAGCTGGCCGCGAACTGGGAAGGGCCTTATCGCGTCCACGGCACCACCGGTACCGGGGCGTACTACCTCGAGCAATTAGATGGAGAACCACTACCACGACCCTGGAACGCTGCTAAACTAAAGCAATACTATAGTTAAAAACTACCAACACCGAGGACCCTCGACTGTCGACTCCCGCGCCCAGTCAACGAGGAGAAACGTCTGACCCCGTAGAGAGGCCGAGGTACAGGCCCGACCTACGTTCAAACCGCACAACATCGTTCGACAGACAAGAACAAACGATAGCGCCCGACGTGGACACCTCGATCGAGCTCCACCGTCGAAGTGCCTGTAGAGAAGAACACCCAGCTCGCGATGGGCAGTTCACGCCGCGGGTAAATAACCCTGATCTGGGTCACATACCCGACCAAGCAGCTTCGCTCCGCACGCCCGACGAATCTCGAAGAACGTCGGGCCATCTAAAAGGGTCAAAAAGGGGTCTCTCCCCTCGAGGTCACCACTTAGGCGACTCTGGCCATCGAGAAGAGGCCGAGCACATACACGAACAAAAGACTTAGGAAATTTTGCCAACAAAGTCACAACCACATACGGGCACGACTCGGGCCCATAACTTAGGCCAATTTTTGCGCAAAAACGTAAAACACAAGCACGGGCAAACAATCAAAAAATTGAAACAAACATTCATTCAAAATGCCCGTAGGCAACAAAGAAAATAGATGTAAACCGACCAAGAAGGCCGACAATGTTCAGGAAATACAAAGAACGGGCACGCAGGCCCAAAAAATATGAACGGGCATGCAGGCCCAAAACAAACATCAACAAAGACGCGCAGGCCCTATCAGAATCTCACAGCTCAGCCTCCCCGGAGCTATCACCACCAACAACAGGAGACTCGGGCGGAGGCACGATCTGACCATCAATGATCTGAGACATATAGCACGCCCCTTCAGTGTTCACGCCGGGATTCAACAGGGAAAGCTGGCTGACCGCGGCTTCAAAGCCATCCGCCATGGCGCCAACGCAGTCCACCTCGAGGAGTTGAATGCGAGCGACCAGCTCCGACCGACTCTGCAAAGGAGCCGTCTCCTCCTACTCATCCTCGGCAGGGAGCATGGCGGCCTTCAATTCCTCAACCTCTCTGACGAGGCGCCCGTTGTCAATTTCCAGACGTTCCCAGTCCTCACGGAAATGGTCCCTCTCCTCGGCCAGCTTCCCCGAATTCTCTTTCTCCAGAGCCAGCAACTCTGTCTCCGCCGCCAGCAGCTCGGCTTGCTCGCGGAACATCTCCTCGGAGCGCTCCAGAGCAGCCTTCAACTTTCGCGAACTCGAGGTGAGGGCAGCTTTCTCCTGTTCCAGCTCTTTGATACGGTCTGAATCTTCCCCCTCCTTAGCCAGCACAACGGCCATCTCGACCATCTTGACCAATCCAGCCATATTGGCGGCCAAGTGCTTTCTCCGACTCTCCTTGCTCATCCGCCGGATAACCTCGGCTTCATCAGCACTCACGGACAAGTGAAATCCCTCGAAGAAACCCTCCTCTTTAAAGCAAGGGGGCAATCCGAAGGACCTCACAGCGCTGGAGTCCTCACCGACCTCCGGTTGGCTTTCCACCCGATTCCTCTTCCTCTATATCAGGTCGGTATGTGGCTCGACCTCCTGGACGTCCGAGATCCCTCCCGAAGCAGCTCTCGAGCTAGGTGGCGAGTCCACCCTCATTGCTTAAGAAGTGTCCGGGCTATGTGGCGGGCCCATCCTCGTTTCCTGAGGAGCTCTCACCACCCTCTTATTGACCTTCTTGTCACAGGACAACTTCAAGAGCCTCTCCCTTCGTCCGGCCATCAGACCTGCATGAAAGAACCCCGGGTTAGTGACGAGCAAATAAGCGAACAAGTAAAGAAATTCAAACAAGACAAAACAATAACGACCTAGCAGATTCGCAGCCTGCCCGAAGGACTGGCACTCCACAAGTGCCTTCGTGTCAATCGATCGGGCCTCGAAGGTCGGATAACCTTCCTCGTCAAGAATATCCTCCCCCTCCCTCGTGGCCCATATGACGGGGAAGAAACTGCCGACATACCGACAAAGAGTACCATAAGCCTTCTCGTCTTCGGGGCTCATCTCGCCCGTGGACATATGGTAGTACCTGGTGCCATGCTCGTAGTGCCTCGAGGTCCAATGCAAGGGAAATTTGGCCACGCGCCCTAACATCGGATGTCCCTCGTCATCCAGAAGGGCCTCCCCGTGATCGTCAGTCACGACCGCTTCCTCCTCATATACAGACTCTAAACCTGCTGTGGTAACCGGCCTCACAATATACCACTTGTCCTTGAAGCCCCGCACGGAATCCATGTACATTCTGAACAGTCTCTTCGACTGCTTCAAGGAAACCTAGCTATGCCTACCTCCCCGGGATTGGCGTTGTAAGTGGAAGACTCTGAAGAAAAGGGGTATGGTCGCCCCAATCCTCAGAAACTGACAAGTTAGCTCGAACGCACGGATGAAAGTGAGCGAATTTGGGTGAAGCTGCGACGGGGCCAGCTCCAGATGGCTGAAGACCCCGACCTGAAGATCGCTGAATGGCAGCTGTAATCTGAGGTCCTTGAAGGCAATTTCATACATGGGGAATCCATACTCGGGGAACTCTGAGCAGATCCGTGCGGTGAAAGTTGGTCGCGAGACGACGAAGTTCTTCTGGAAACCGGGCTGGCCACTGCCCTTCTCGAGGATGGTGTATTCACTTCGACTACGTCGACTGTAGGCCGAAGCTATCCCCCTGGGCTCGGCGCCCACCCATGACAGCAAAGGGTCCTCAATGGTATCGACCAAATTTACATTTTCCTCGGCACTTTGGTCTTCCACCTCAGCACGCCCCGAGGAACACGGTTCGTCGGCCATGGTTACCTACAAAGCATAGGAAACCGGTCAATTGGGGAGCAAATCCGTATGCTCGCCATAGCAGACGGGATGAAGAGCGCGACAAGCCACATCACTCCACGCGCGACTAAAAAAGTTGGTGTCTCGGAACAAAAAGAGAAGTCACCTCCCCGACTCCCAGATACCACGACAAGTCTCCCTACAGATCACCTAAGTGGGTCAACGTCTCGACCACTCACGAATATGTCGACCTAGACTATGAACGTGGCGAGCGATATCATGCGTCTCAAAACTAGAGCCATGAGTTCACCGGGCACCACCAAGAATTAGGCGCCCCTAATCATAAAGATCCCGGACAGCACTGCTAGCTAAATACCTAAACTATGCATCTGCCGGGCGCAAACATGCGTTTGCCGGGCATATGCATGGATTCGTCGAGCTAAACACGAATATACCGGGGCTAATCCCAGGCATACAGTCTCTAAACGTCTAAAAACAACGAAAAATCATGCATCACAGAAGAAAAATAAAGTAGACAAGACACTTACTTGGAATCAAGAAGGAAATGCGACGACGGAGAAAGGGAATCAGCGACGGAGATCACGGCGATCCTATGAGTATCTGGAAAAACAGCAACAGCAGAAACAGAGGAATGAGGAGAAGCGCGAAGAGGGAAAACACATTCTGGGGCCCAAAGACCCTATTTATAGTGATGACGTGGAATACCAAACGTCACCCCGGGGAACCATAGAACTCCCCTCCTCGACATGTAGCTCCCCTAGGCAATGATGACCCTATCGTCAGTAAGGTGGCGGCACGGGTCCCAAGAGATGCCTCATATGCTCAACAAACGCAGCCCGTCGAGATTCCCCGAGCTCTCCTCGAGCGGAATTATCTCATGGGCCCAACACGGGGAACTCCTCGAGCAAGCCGCGGGAACTACATCTTTTAGCCGGGAACTGGACCCCGTGACACAGGCGACCTAAGAACAAGTCATGGCTCCTACTACAGGAGAACCACGACTTGGGGGGCTCCTGTTCTGGACTGGGCTGGGCTGGCCCAAAACCAATGGTGAAGGCCCAATCCAAACGGTCTTGCAAGGAATCACGCCGACCAAGGGCCGCAACCATGCCCGACGCTCTATGCCAGTGCGACATCCTCGACTTCATGCTATCCTGCTCGACCTCAGCTCGAGCACTCCTCCTAGGGCAGACTCTGTCCACTACACCGTGTTGGCTCCTAAATTCGACACCTTTGTTTTGATTAATGGCAGCCATTAAAAGCTGAAAGATGCTTTCGACTGGCTAAGCCTGTCGAAGTGCCCGTCGAAAGATGGCAAAATACTTAGAAGATTTCTTCCAAGGAAGAAGGCTGATTGCCTTCGACGTCGAAGGAGTTCTCGTCGAAGACGTCTCTTGATGAACGTGTTCGATGGTCCAGAGTGAAGCAGTTTTGAAATTCAAAGTGTTGGAGGGAAAACGGTTTCCAGCAGTTACTACGTGCAAACGTGCAAGGATCTGGAGCGTCGAGCATGGAGAACGTGCCAAGTGGCTTAATCTCGAAGCAGTGTAACTGCCCGACGGTTACTTGGAATGTTTTTGTATAAATAGGAGTAGACATGTAGTTTCTCGCGTGTGTTCACAATAAATACATAGTCACTCATTTAGATTCAAGTACCCAGTGTGAGCGAACGAATTGTTGAGAAATGTATGTGTGAAACACCAATTTTAGCAATTAAAGTCATTTACTTTTCCAGTATTTTATATGCTTTTCCCTTTAAATTCCTGTCGAACCTTTACATTCAAGCCTTGTTTATTTTACCAAGCCTTTCCTTTATGCAATTTACTTTGAACAATTTACTTAAAGCCTTATCCAACTTAATTAAACTTCAAAATCAACCTATGTCCATAGGATCAATCTGATCGATCCTGCGAGTAACCAAATAAGTAACCATTTGGAGGATCAGCGGTTGTTTACCAAAACCCTAGGTAAACAAATTGGCACACCTGGTGGGACTGTGTGTTGATTGATTGAAAAATAATCTCATCTTTTCGAGTTGTATGTTATTGAGGAGTGGTAGAATATACACCAACGATAATAATACTGCCAGAAGAAGGGAAGAGATGGCGAATCCGCCAAACAATAATGAGATTCCACCACCAAGTGTGGGAGCAACGGTTAATATGACCGTTAGTGAAGCGACGAATGTTGGTTCGACACCAGCAGTGTCAGTCACAACCACGGGGCCAATAACTTCGTTTACAGGCCCCAGAATACCTTTGGGAACCCCCCCTCCAAGGGGAAATATAGGCACAAGGCCAGTGGTTCCCCCAGGATTTATTCCATTCTATGGTATGCCCACTTCTGAAGTGGCAAGCCTGACGAATGCTGCGTCCACTTATTCAGACCCTTTCGTGAGTGCCTCTTCGCCACTCCAAGGCTCTGGAGTAGGCATGGCGAATAGAAATAGGACCCAACTCTTAGGAGGAACGTCCCAAGTAGCCCATGGCCTTACAAATGCCTCGACAGCAGTCTTGAGGCAACAGATGGACGAAAGCAACCATGATATGGTGCAAATGTTGGCACAAACCTTGAGTACAGTGCTAAATCCTCTAATACAAAATACTACTCAATCGAATCAGCAAGTTACAGCGCAAATGACGCGTTTGGCTGACTTCTTTGGAGTACCCCCACCTATTCGACAGCCCCAAAGGGCACAAATAAGAGGAAATCAGGGGATATTTGTAGAGGAGGAAACCACCATTAATCAGGCTCAACAGCCTGTAGAACAACCTGTCGAAGAACCTAGGGTAATAGCCCCAGAGGTAAGGTTAGTTAACAGAAACCAAAATGCTGACGAAGTGGTTCAGCATATCCAACACCAAAACATGGGTTTGGAAAATAATCTGGCAACCATGATCGAAAGAATCATGACTCAGAATGGAATGAACATGGGCTTTCGAAGGCCCAACTTTACATCTCCATTGTCAGAATATGTGTTACAAACTGACTTACCCCCTAGGAGCAAAGTCCCCAAATTTACTAAGTTCTCTGGGGACACGACAGAATCTACTGTCGAACACGTGGCGAGGTATTTGATCGAAGCAGGAGACATCTCAAATAATGAAAACCTAAGGATCAAATACTTCCCAAGTTCCTTAACCAAGAACGCTTTTACTTGGTTTACAACTCTACCCCCCAATTCGATCCACCATTGGACCCAGTTGGAAAGATTGTTCCATGAACAATTCTATATGGGGCAAACCAAGATAAGCCTGAAAGAACTGGCGAGTGTGAAGAGACGTTTCACTGAACCTATAGACGAATATCTGAATAGGTTTAGGTTGCTTAAGGCGAGATGTTTTACACAAGTGCCAGAACATGAGCTGGTCGAAATGGCCGCAGGCGGTTTAGATTATTCCATTAGGAAGAAGCTAGACACCCAGTACCTAAGAGACATGGCCCAACTGGCCGATAGAGTTCGACAAGTCGAACGCCTCAAAGCTGAAAAGGCTAAGGCAACGAAAACTCACAAGAGAGAGAGAATAGCTTACGTTGAGATGGATGACGAAGATCTAGAATCCTTCGACGATACTTTAGCTGTCGAAGAAGGAGAAGTCGATTTAGCAGAACTAAAACAAGGGCCTCCATACTCTTGTAAACAGTTAGTCCCCTCAAATGGGAAAAATCCCATTGGTCCAGACAGGACCAACGATAGGTTCCCAAAAAAGACTTATAGTTTTGACATCACAAAATGTGATGAAATATTCGACTTGCTAGTTAAAGATGGCCAAATGATAGTACCCCCTGGGGTAAAAGTGCCTCCTCTTGATCAAAGAAAGAAGAGAGGTTTTTGCAAATATCATAATTTTCTGGGCCATAAAACTTCTCAATGTTTTCTTTTCAGGAATCTTGTGCAAGACGCTATTGAGGAAGGGAGATTAAAGTTTGCTGATAAATCCCCCATGGCTGTCGACTCCAATCCACTGAAGGCTGAAGCCCACTATGCAGAACCCTCTGAGGTGAACATGATAGAGGCAACCAGGATCCAGTCGAAGAAGCCAGGCATTACCATGGTCGAAGTCTCAAAGGATCACATCAACATGCCAATCTTTGGCAGTTTTTCTGGAAACTTATCCAGGAAGACAATTGAGGCTTTCCAGAAAGCGGTCGAAGACCCAAAGTCGAAGACTGCTGAAGTACAAAAAACTGGACCAAAGTCCAGTTCCCAATTGGCCACTGTACAAGGCCAGACGGAGAATCTGGAGACACAAATGAAACAGCTAACTCTTGCTAATAAGGATACAATGAATATTAACATGGTTGAACTTTCTGACCCTAAGGCATCAGAAGAAGCCATAAGGCAAGAGCAGGCAAATAAAACGGCTTTCCCTAGGGAAAACGAAAACTTGGCAGATTTTTTACAAAGATGCCAGAAGAAGAAATCAGAGGTGATGCTATGTCCAAGATGTAGTTCTATCTTTGATAAAAAAGCTGCTGAGCACATACAAGGCGTGAGAGCAGCGAACAAGAGAAGGGAGAATGCTGACCTTCGACATGATCCCAGAAGGGGTTCTAATCAGGACAAGAGGCCATTGACTTTTAGGCCTCCAACAAATGTACCAGTAGACACTTGGTACAAAACATCTGGCCGGAAAAGGCCAAGTGAAGAGAAATGGCATTCTTTCGAAGTGCCAAGAGGTTCCTCTTTAATTCAGAAGAAAGATCCTCAAGTTGCTGCACCCAAGGTTGCTCAAGTGTCCAGCAACTACAAGGGAAAAAATCCTATGTCGAGATCCCAATGGAGGAGATATCAAAGGAGGCGAAAAGCTGAAAGGGAGGCTGCCAACGAACCTAAGGCAGAAACTAGTTCGAATGTGCCTCAAAGGAAACAAAGAAAGCCTCTTGAGAGAGAACCAGTTACCAACAGGCTGGTTTGGCCTAACCAGAGCGAAGTCGAAGACGAAGATGATGCTGAGTCCGACGATACTCTGGACATAATGGTGAACATTGTTTCAGTACTGCCCAGGGAATTCAATCGACAGGTAGAAGTCGAAGCCAGTGACTGGGAGGTGGAACAAGAAATGGCCAAACATAGGCCAGTGTGCTATTTTGTCATGGACAATGGCACTACAGAGGAACAAAATGGCTTCTTCGAGCCACCTACAGAGGCGATGAAGAATCACCTCAAACCTTTGTTCATAAGGGCTAAGCTCGAAGAGACCACTGTGAACAAAATATTGGTCGACTGTGGGGCCACTATCAATATTATCCCTCATTCTGTGCTAATAAAGATTGGCAAAAGGGATGAAGAAATCAAACCTCACAATATGGTCCTATCCAACTATGAGGGAGGCATTGGGACCACCATGGGAGTGATCCAGCTCGACATAAAAGTTGGGTCGATCCTTCGACCAACAATGTTCATGGTCATATCGGCCAAACCTAACTACAACCTTTTGTTAGGCCGTGAGTGGATTCATGGTGTAGGTGCTGTGCCTTCATCGATGCATCAAAGGCTGCTTCTATGGCGTCCAGATGGGATGGTCGAAAACATAGAGGCGGATCAAAGTTACTACCTTGGCGAAGTAAATCACTTGGGTGTAACAGATTTCGACAAAAACTTGGCTCACATAGGGCCATGTCCAACCCCTGACTTCGACATGGCGCCAGCGCCAAACACCTTTTGTTCCTTATACCTGCATCCTGAGCATGGTTTCCAATGGGACAGAGAAGACTTGTCCCACATAGACTTCAGTGGGCTAACTGATATCCAACCAACTGGTTGGGGAAGTGAATTCAGTGATAATGACTGAGTCACAATCTCTGAAGCGAATTTCGGCTTATGTAGCCGAAACCAAGATGATAACGGCTCTCGAAGCCGAAGTAAAGTACATGGCCACACAGGCCAATGATCAACAATTATCTGCTGTTGGCCCAGGAAAGGATTTCGATCCAAGACCCCCTGATATCATGCCAGATGAAATGCAGGAACAGAGGCTCGACGCCATCTATGACGATGAGCCTTTGGGCTTCGAAAAGGATCCCTTGGCGAACAACATTAAGATGTTAGCACAAGACCCTTTAGAAGAAATCAACTTAGGCGAAGGATCAGAGAATAGGCCAACTTACATCAGCGCCAAAATTGATCCAGAACTTAGGTTGGAAGTAATCCAGTTGCTGAAAGAGTTTAAAGACTGTTTTGCATGGGATTATGACGAAATGCCTGGTCTCGACAGAGGATTGGTAGAACTTCAGTTGCCAATCAAACCTGGAAAGAAGCCAATCAAGCAAAATCCAAGACGCTTCGCTCCAGAAATACTGTCGAAGATCAAGACGGAGGTCGAAAGACTTCTGAAATGCAAATTCATCCGTGTTACAAGGTATGTCGAATGGATTGCAAATATTGTGCCAGTAATTAAGAAAAATGGCGCATTAAGGGTGTGCATAGATTTCAGAGATTTGAATGCTGCCACCCCCAAAGATGAATATCCAATGCCTGTGGCGGAAATGCTAGTCGATTCTGCCGCTGGCTACGAATACCTGAGTATGCTCGATGGTTATTCAGGATATAATCAAATATTCATTGCTGAAGAGGATGTGTCGAAAACAGCCTTTCGATGCCCTGGGGCCTTAGGCACTTACGAATGGGTAGTGATGCCTTTTGGCCTAAAGAACGCTGGGGCAACGTACCAGCGAGCAATGAATACTATCTTCCATGATTTTATTAACACTTTTATGCAAGTTTATATTGATGATATTGTTATAAAATCTGTTTCCAGGAAGAATCACATCGACCACCTTCGACAATCATTCGAAAGAATGAGAGAACATGGTCTGAAGATGAACCCTTTGAAGTGTGCGTTCTGTGTAAAAGCTGGAGATTTCTTGGGTTTCGTTGTCCACAAGAAAGGAATCGAAATCAATCAGAACAAGACGAAGGCAATTCTGGAAGCGAAAGCGCCATCGAATAAGAAGGAATTGCAATCTCTCTTAGGCAAGATAAATTTCTTGAGAAGGTTTATATCTAATCTAAGTGGGAAAGCTCAGGCCTTTTCACCCTTACTTCGACTGAATAAAGAGGGGTTCGAATGGGGGCAAGAGCAACAAGAAGCCTTCGACAAAATCAAAGGGTACCTCACTAAGCCACCTATTTTGGTGCCTCCTTGTAGCAATAGGAGTATGAGATTGTACATAGCTGCATCTGACAAAACTCTGGGAAGTATGTTAGCCCAAGAGGATGAGAATGGAGTCGAAAGACCCATTTATTATCTCAGTCGAGTTTTGAATGATGCAGAAACTAGATATAGCGAAGTTGAAAAATTGTGTCTATGTCTGTATTTCTCTTGTACAAAGCTCAAACAATATATAAAACCAGTTGATGTTTATGTTTCGTCTCATTTTGATGTTTTCAAATATATGTTGTCGAAACCTATCTTGCATAGTCGAATTGGCAAGTGGGCATTAGCATTAACTGAATACTCCTTGACCTTTATGCCTCTTAAGGCAGTAAAAGGACAAGTGGTTGCAGATTTCATAGTCGACCACTCTATTCAAGTCGAGGATATTAACTATGTGGAGATAGAACCTTGGAAATTCTACTTCGATGGTTCCAGCCATAAAAATGGAACAGGAGTAGGAGTTTTGATTATTTCTCCAGATAAAATTCCAACAACATTCAAGTACCAAATCGAAGGTTCTTGTTCGAACAACGAGGCTGAGTATGAAGCTCTAATTACTGGCCTTGAAATATTGTTGGAATTGGGGGCAACTCGAGTCGAAATAATGGGAGACTCAGAGTTAGTCATTAAGCAAGTCACAAAGGAATATAAATGCATAAGAGAAAATCTCATTATGTACTTTGTGATAGCAAATCGTTTGTTGAAAAAATTTGAAAGTGTCAATATTCGACACATACCCAGAGTCGAAAATATACCCAGAGTCGAAAATCAAATAGCCAATGACTTGGCACAGATTGCATCTGGGTATAAAATTTCAAAAACGAGATTACAAAGAGCAATCGAAGTTCGAGAGAAGATAAGAGCAACTTGTCTATCACCAACAGACTTGGAATCGACGAGGCTAGGATATGCTGATCACTCAAACTTCGAGATTTCGTTCATTGATAATTTGTCAGAGCAGGATTGGAGGAAACCCATTGTGGACTATCTTCAAAATCCAGGAGCTCCGACAGAACGAAAAACAAAATACAGGGCGTTGAGTTTTGTACTCATGGGTAATGAGTTATTCAAGAAGACGCCTGAAGGGGTGTTGCTGAAGTGTTTAAGTGAAACTGAAGCATACATAGCCCTTTCGACTACGCATGCTGGGGCATGTGGGGCTCACCAAGCAGGCCATAAGATGAAATGGTTGTTGTTTCGACAAGGACTATATTGGCCCACTATGCTAAAAGATTGTGTTGAGTTCGCCAAAGGTTGCCAAGAGTGTCAAGTTCATACAGGCATCCAGCATGTACCAGCAAGCGAGCTTCACTCGATAGTGAAGCCTTGGCCCTTTCGAGGATGGGCGTTGGATCTTATTGGAGAGATTCGACCAGCATCATCAAAGAGTCAGAAATACATATTGGTAGGCATTGATTATTTTACTAAGTGGATCGAAGCTGTCCCTTTAGTCAATGTAGACCAAGAAAATGTCATTGAATTCATTCAAAAGAACATTATATTTAGGTATGGAATCCCTGAGACAATAACAACTGACCAAGGTTCAGTTTTCACTGGTCGAAAGATGCAGGAATTTGCTCAGGAAACAGGTTTCAAACTCCTAACATCCACGCCTTACTATGCTCAGGCGAATGGTCAGGTCGAAGCAGCTAACAAAGTAGTGATTGGCTTGATAAAGAAACATGTTGGGAAGAAACCAAAGAATTGGCATAAGACGTTAGACCAGATTTTATGGGCTTGTCGAACGTCCCCAAAAGAAGCCACTGGTACAACACCATATAGGCTAACTTTTGGCCATGATGCAGTATTGCCAGCAGAAATTTGTCTTCAATCTGCAAGAGTTCAGAGGCATTATGATATTCCTTATGAGGTTTATTGGAATATGATGTTAGATGAATTGGTGGATTTAGACGAAGAGAGATTACACGCTCTCGACTTACTCAGGCTTCAGAAGAAAAGAGTCGAAGACTCTTATAATAGAAAGGTAAAACCTAAGGTATTTTTGCCTGAAGATTTAGTTTGGAAGGTAATTCTTCCCATGGATCGACGGGATCGAAGCAGGGGGAAATGGTCACCCAAATGGGAGGGACCCTTCAGAGTTATCCAAACTTTTTCTGGTGGAGCCTATGAAGTCGAAGAGATAAGTGGTGATAAAAGGCTCTTGAGAGTAAATGGTAAATATTTGAAAAAATATAAGCCTATACTTCAAGAGATAAAAATAAAATAATAAAAGAACAAGCTAAATTAACCATAAAAATGCCAAAATGGAAATTTTTATTAATTTCAGCCAATATGGCAATTGTTGTCGAAAGTGACTACAGAAGATGGTTACAAAAGAGAATCAATCAAAAGGAAAGAGAATTCTTGAGTCGAAGATACTTGGCATGCTGCAGATCCAACCTCTTTTTACACCAAGATTTTTCTTGCACCAGTTTGGCAATTTGAGCGTCGAGGCTTTGAGCCCTCTCAGCGAATTCCAGGCCTTGCTTGATCTCAGTCTGGCTCTCAGTGTCTGGGATGGTCGAAAGAATTTCCTCCTGGAGCACAGTGTTGGCGTTTATCTTCGCCTCTATCTCTGCAATTTGTGCTCGGAAGGAGACATTCTCTCGCTCAATAGCATCGAACCTTTCCTGTGCAGACGCTTTCTGTTTCGACAACTCGGCAATTCGAGAAGTCGAATCTGAGACAGCTGTCCACGCAGATGAGCTCTTGCCATGCAGCACTTCGAGCTGACTGTTAAAAGTTCGTTGGCGCCGGTAATCCGCTGAGACTTGATCAATCATAGAATGTAATTCCATGATTAAGTCTGAGATTTCTGGGGCTACAGCTTCGAAGTCAACAGCATTCAAAACCTCTTTTAAGCATGATGGAGCAGTGGGGTCCCCCTCTAAAGCCTTCATTAAATCTCTCTTGAAGAACTGGGCCTTAACCTTCGCCAACGCATCATCAAGAGGAGAAGTCTCAGTAGATTTCCCTGACAGAGTAGGAATTTCCTGACTAGTGTCAGAAGAACTCTTACTCTCGACGATTGCATTGAGGTAGCTGACAGGGTCAGTTTGTTTCAAGATGTCCAAGTCCTCTTTCGACCTGTGCTTTGAGGAGGTGACCCTTGCCACAGTATTATCTTGGGCTGGAGGCTGTTGAATGCTGAGTGCCTCGTTTGGTTGCTCTTCGACTTGAACTGAGGCGGTACTAGCATCGACTTGTGGTTCTTTGTTAACATCACCTTGGGGTCCTTCGCCAGCGTCATTTTGTGGCTCTTCGCTAGCGTCACCCTGGTGGTCTTCGCCAGTACCACCTTGATGCTCTTCGTCAACAGCATCTTGATTCTCTTCGCCATTGCCTGGGTCTCTTCCTTCAGGGTTCTCTTCTGATGACAAGACCACCACAGGAACCGTTTCTGGCTGTGTTTCCTCCGCCATAGGTTCTTCAGTTGTCTTCTCCACTGTTTCAGCATTGGCCTCGTTCTCAGTGTGGGCTTCGTCATTGCCCAAATCTTTTTCCCGAGGCCTGCTAAGGTCAGCAGATTCTAGAGTTTCTGAAGTCCTTGGTGGGGAACTTTCAGTAGTGTCCTGAAAAAGAGAAAGAAGACAAATCTTCAGATGTCGAAAGAGACATAATCAAAATACTGGTATCTATGCCTAAGTTATAAGAAGGGTCCAGTAGATTACCTGTGGATTGACTTCAGCCCCAGGGCTGGAATTGTCACTTTCGACAGGCTTGGTAACAAGAGCGTTCAGTTCCTCCTCAGTTGGTTCTTCGATGACCACTGCAGGTGGCCTAGGCTTTCTCACAGCGACCTTTATTCTGACGGTTCGACCTTCAGGAGCTGGAGTAGGAACAGAAGCGTCCTTCGTTAACTTTCGCCTCTTTAAGGGAGAAGGAGGGGAATCACTTTCGTCATCACTCCCCGATTCGATCACCAATGCTGCCCTTTTCTTGGGCGAAGGGGCCTGGAAAACCAATAGGAATTCGATTGAATAATTACGTCGAAAATATAAAAAAATCGAAAGCCAGAATGAAAATGAAGAAAATCTGGTTACCGATGCAGGAGGCCTCCTCGAAGAGCCTTCCCCCTGTTGGTTGCCCGTTGTCTTCGCCGGCGCTATAGTCTTCGCCGGCGGTGGAGGTTTTGTCGAAGGGACTCTTCCCTGTGGGCCTTCTGTAGCCTTCTTGGCTAGGGGTTTTCGAACAACTGAAAGCGAAAAGGAAAGTTAACAGGCTAACAGTCGAAGAGAAAGATAAAAAGTAAATGTGAGAGCATGAACTTACATTTCTTTACTTTGTCCAACACAAGGACAAAAGACTTCTGCAACTCTGCTATGAAATCCTTCTCGTCGAAGAAGTACTCAGCATAATAGCTTCTCCACCACTCCTCAAAAGATGGTGAGCAAAGGAAGTTAAGCTGGTAGTTGAACAGCGAGAGGATTGTTCGACCAGCATATCTTCCGATATGCTTGGTAGCAGCTTCTTCTGTATAATCGTTGCAGAAGTACAACATTGACTTCTCTCTTTGGAAAATGGGAGAAGGCAGGGTTTGGATGATACCAAACTGGCGAGATACCAGATTGGGTTGATAGGCAAGCAGACTCAAATGAGTCTTAGAACTCTTAAATCGAAGAGGCATGATCCTGGGTGTCAGGAACGCCTCCCAAAGTACAGTGTGCTCATCGACGTTGGGACCACTCGACTCCTTTGGATGTGGCCTTGTAAACCATGCTGGCCCCACCTTCCGTTGAGCAAATGGAGCCATAGTTGAAACAAATTCCTTCCTTCGAGCGAACATCAGAACGAAGTTAGTGAAGGTTTGTTGAAACTCTAGCCCATCTTCCACAGGTGTCAGTAGAGCCAGCCTAATCCCTTCGATGCGTCTGTTAGCTATCGCTGGGGCTTGTTCATTTATCTGGTTCTTCTTGGGTAAGAAGGATTCGAAAGTGGCGTTGAGCCACAGTTGAAGTAGCCAGAAAGGCCCAGCGAGTAGCAAACTGTTCCTATCTTCGACATGTTTCAAGAGAGTAACCCCATTGCTGATTGAGTCATAAAGACTGGCCAGAATTAGTTCTGCCAAACAGATGTTTTGGCGGTGATGCAGTTGGGTGGCAAGAGTGACCATCTTTTTGGTCACTTGTAGAGATTTCGAGCAAAACACAAAGCGAGTTAGCCATAAGGCCAAAAACGCTATGTGTTCGACATCCGACACTGTGTCCGTCGACCTGTCATGATAATGGTTGATGAAGGTGGTGAATGTTGGCTTGGTCTCAGAGAAGCCAATTTGGTCCTCCGACATCTCTTCCGGGTCGAAGTAATCTCCGGTTGGTCGAAGGCCAGTAATGGCCGCTACGTCGAAGAGTGTGGGAGTTAACATCCCACATGGAAGGTGGAAGGTGAAGTGAGAGTTATCCCAGAACAACAGCGAAGCTATAAGCATCTCTGGGGAGTAGTTTAAGCCTGTCTTCGACAGCATTACTAGGTCAAAGATTCCCATTTCCTTCCAGACTGGAGTTTGATGTTTCTCCAACTTTGTTAGCCAAGCGATATAATCAGAGGTCAGATTAGGGCAAGACCTGAAGACCCTAACACTTCTGTTGAAGAAACGAAGGTCGATCTTCTCGTGTGTAGGATCTTCGTTGTCTTCTGCGTCCTTCTTGGCACAGGCTACTGGCTTGAGTTTCTCGACGATGGGGAAATAGCTCTTGATCTTCAGAGCTTCAGAGATGCTTGGGTTCATGGGTCCAGACATTGCGAAGATCTGGTTGGAGTATCCAACCGGGATCATCAAGTGACGCGAGTAAGCATCGCGAACGGAGATGTCAGAAGGTTCAGGGACCCTTCGTTTCCCTGTAGCGTTCACTACCGGAGCAGTAACAAAGACCTTGGGCTTAGCAAGTTGTTCAGTTGGTGCGTTAGTCTTGGGGGCAGTAGAAGCAGAGGCCATTGTTGAGGATGAAGATGAAGTGGAAAAGGAAGAGTTTTTCTGCAAAGAGAGCAAGTTTGTATGAAAGCAAGGAAGTTTGAGGGCTAGTTTGCGTGAAAAATCTCATAGTGGGATATTCACTACTATTTATAGTAGTGAGAGAAATTCCCAATAACGAGGACATTAAATGTCATTTAATGCTGCAGGAATTAGTGGGACGCGTGGCAGCATCCTGTTGTTTTGGCCGTTTCTGCAGAAACAGAGAGACGCAGCGTGCGTCCTCGTTTTTGGGATTTGTCATAATGACAAATTATGAAGTGATGTTTGGTACTGCACGCCGTACTGGAAGTGACGTCCTAGGATCAAATCAATGATGGTTTCTTGGGATTGCCAATAGTTGGTAAAAAGCAACAAAAAGTGCACAAGTTAACTTGTGACTAAGCGTGAAAAAAGCAGGTGTCGAATGGCGTTTTTCAAAGAATGCCTTTTTCTTTCAGAGTCGAAATAAGGCATTCTTGGGGGACAATTTGTTGGCTCCTAAATTCGACACCTTTGTTTTGATTAATGGCAGCCATTAAAAGCTGAAAGATGCTTTCGACTGGCTAAGCCTGTCGAAGTGCCCGTCGAAAGATGGCAAAATACTTAGAAGATTTCTTCCAAGGAAGAAGGCTGATTGCCTTCGACGTCGAAGGAGTTCTCGTCGAAGACGTCTCTTGATGAACGTGTTCGATGGTCCAGAGTGAAGCAGTTTTGAAATTCAAAGCGTTGGAGGGAAAACGGTTTCCAGCAGTTACTACGTGCAAACGTGCAAGGATCTGGAGCGTCGAGCATGGAGAACGTGCCAAGTGGCTTAATCTCGAAGCAGTGTAACTGCCCGACGGTTACTTGGAATGTTTTTGTATAAATAGGAGTAGACATGTAGTTTCTCGCGTGTGTTCACAATAAATACATAGTCACTCATTTAGATTCAAGTACCCAGTGTGAGCGAACGAATTGTTGAGAAATGTATGTGTGAAACACCAATTTTAGCAATTAAAGTCATTTACTTTTCCAGTATTTTATATGCTTTTCCCTTTAAATTCCTGTCGAACCTTTACATTCAAGCCTTGTTTATTTTACCAAGCCTTTCCTTTATGCAATTTACTTTGAACAATTTACTTAAAGCCTTATCCAACTTAATTAAACTTCAAAATCAACCTATGTCCATAGGATCAATCTGATCGATCCTGCGAGTAACCAAATAAGTAACCATTTGGAGGATCAGCGGTTGTTTACCAAAACCCTAGGTAAACACACCGTCACCTGGATCCCGAAAAGACCGCGTCCTCGTCCGTCCGCACTTCACGCAGAATATCCAGGAAGGGGACCACGTGCAGGTCCCCACTACACACGTAGAACCTGGAAGTTCCTCCATTGGGCCAAACCTGCCCGACCTAATGAAGGAACCTTGGCCCAGCGCTGGGGGCTATAAATACCCTCTGTTCCCAGAGGGTCAGGTATTCATTCTTTTATCCATACTCATACTCTTGCCTGCTCGTGCTCTTACTTACTTCAGCATCGGAGTGCCTTGCAGGTACCCCCCCCCACCTCGTTTAAAACTTCAATTGTAATTTATTACGTATACATTTTAGATGGTCACAATATGTTATACATTTTCATCTCTAAAATTCTCAAATTATCATGCATAAAAATCTTTGATTCAAATGCATAAAAAGTTTATTTTTAAAAATTTGTCAGTACTTTTTAAGTCAGGTCCGTTTCAGTTTTTAAGCCAGGTAACAAAACTTGTTGTTTGAAATTCAAAATACGTGTTAAGTATCCGTTTAACCGACTTAATAAATCCTGTACATAATTTGTGCCTTTTTATAAACCATTATCATTCTAAACTATTGCAAACATTCATGAAAATCTCTCTAACTTTTGCATCAATTTAAAGAGCTTTCTTAAAATGTATTTAAAATAAAATACATTAGTTTTCAAATAAAACTCTTTCATTATTAATTTTTCACATCAATACAAACAATTTTTTAACACTTAAGTGTATATGTTTGGATTGTGATCAAAGAGAAAGATAGAAGCCAAACTTTCATATATCTTATAATTCAAACAAGTCAAAAGAGATATAAACTCAAGTGTTAAATTTGTATTGATTTAGTTCAACATTGTTGTTTGCTGTGATCCTTAAGTTGTTGGTGATTATTGTAGAATGGTCCTTTGAATTGGTTTGATTCAAAGTCCACTATAATTGTTGGTGTTGTTGGAAATCAAAGAAGTTGTGTGCTTCTTTGTTGTTATTAAAAGATTGTAGGAGAAGTCTTGGTGTCAGACTTGTACAAAGATTTAATAATATTTAAAATCTATCACATAAACTATGAGGGGACTAGATGTACCATTGATTAGAAAGAAAAACCAATATATATTTTTATGTCATTTACTTTTCTTCACTTTAATTTTCTGCATAACTTTATCCTAATCAAATTACAACACTTAATCTGTTTTTGAAAAAGTAAAAGAAAAAAAACTCTCATAAAAAGAAAATCAACAATTATAACTCACCTGCCTTACGTTACACACTTTCAAAATTTCAATCATTTGAATTCCAAACAAGAAAATCAATTTCGTGAATCACGCATAATAATATGAGACCAAAATTATAATTTAAAAATAATTTTGTATTACTATCGATTATAGAAATTTTTTTATCTATATACTATATGAATTTGATTATTCGATTCTTGAATTCTTGAATATGATTTTGATGCCTCCGGTAGAAAATTTGTTTAGATTATAAAAAAATTGTTTAGTAATATACCGATCTGACCTGTTATTCAATGATTTAATACTTTGATCAAATTTTGTTTTTGATCAAATTGACCGCATATCCGGATCTTAAAATATTTGTTAACTATTATGCATCATATAATATGATTGGCCAAATTACATTCTATCTAAACTTGCAATGAAAGTGTTTGACAAGATGAATATATGTTTTTTAATATGAAATTTGATATATATATATATATATATATATATATATATATATATATATATATATATATATATATATATATATATATATATATATATATATATATATATATATATATATATATATATATATATATATATTAGATTTATTGAATAAATAATATATCTAATTATTTATTAACTTATTTAGTATTGTAATTTCTAATACATATTTATATTTTATTTTTTAACATTTCATTAAATTTAATAAAAAAGATGTTATAATAAATTGAATTAATATTTTTACTAAAATTTAAAGAATTAATTATACTTGATTGAATTTTTTAATAATTGTAAAAAATATTTTTGTTGTTTATAAATACGTTTGAAAGTTGATGATTTATATATAATTTGACATCTATAGCCACAACTTCTTTGATTATTCAATAAGAACATGACACTTAGACGAGAAAGGAAAAGCAAAATACTGGTCAAATGGTTGGAACTTGGAACAACCAAAGGAAGGAGCTTTCGAAGCAATTTTCAACCACTTGAAAACGAAGTCTTAGGATAAAAGCATTCAATGGGCAGAAGCTAATTAAAGCTTAGCAGAATGGAAAAGTAAAGATAAAGACAGTCATCATGTGAAATAATGCTCTCCAACTACTTCTTTGATTTTTCAATCTTTTGTGTCAAACGTGTACTATAGTAATCGACTACTCCTAAAATATCATTGAGTATAAAATATGGACACATAAAACCAAATTTCGTTGACTATAAAAATATGGACATAGAAAACCAAATATTATTTGACTTATGCAATATGAACTCAAAAAATACAACCTTGGAAACAAACTAAGTGTGTTTTTTATTTAATGATTGGAGCATATTTTTTTGTAGTACAAACTTTTTTACGAAATTTAAGAATTAAAATTAATTGTAGTTTATACATAATATTCAAACTCTTTAATTTAAGAATGTGTTTTCTTTTGCGGGACAAAACTATAAAAGACTTTTACAAAGATTAAAATGGACAATACTTTGTAAACATGGTTATGTGAATTAGGCGTTAGAGTATTGACACTCTTTGAAAATCCACAAGCATGTCAAGTGTCAAAGAATATATATATATATATATATATATATATATATATATATATATATATATATATATATATATATATATATATATATATATATATATATATATATATATATATATATATATATATATATATATATATATATATTTATGAGAGTAAAAAGAATGACAATAGTAAAAACTGCAAGAAGAATATTATTGTTGTTGTTGTATTTATAACATTTATAACTAGTATATTTACATATAAAAAATAATGTCACATATGTCCTAATAGAATAGACTTAATAATTAAGTTATAAAAAACAACTAGAAAAATACTAAAATACCCTTTAATATCATCCTTTAATTTAGAATTTCTAATTAAAACTAACTACACAAATTCTATTCCTTAAGCGAAGAAATTGATTCGTCTTGATTTCCTTTGTCATAATATCTGCTAGCTGCTTCTGGATGCTACAGTGTACAACTTCTAGTACTCCGTTCTAGACTTGACTTCTGAGAAAATAATACTTTCTCTCAATATGCTTGCTTCGCCCATGTAGTATTGGGTTCTTGACAAGATTGATTGCAGATTTGTTATCAATCATCAGCTTCAGAGACTTATCTACCTTGATCTTCAGATCCTACAATAGATTCAGAAGCCACACAACTTGACATACAACTACACACCTGCAATGTACTCAACTTCACACGTTGATAGAGCAGCAACAAATTGCTTCTTGGAACACCAAGAAATATGACCTCCCATAAACTTAAACAAGTATTCAGAAGTACTTCTTATATCAACTCTATCTTCACACAATCAGAATCAGAGTAACTCATCAACTCTGAATATGCCTTTCTTTCAGAAAGGAATAATACTCCATACTTCAGAGTTCCCTTGATATACCTCAGAATCTTGACAGCAACTTGGTAACGGGACCACTTAGGTTTACTTATGAACCTACTAACCAATCCAACTGCATAACAAATATCAGGTCTGGTATTACACAAATATCTTAGAGAACCAACCAACTATTTGAAGGTCGTAGCATCCACATCTTCACCATCAGAATCAAAATCTAATTTATGATTGGTTTCTAAAGGGGTGACACCAGCCTTACAATTCTGCAACTTAAATCTCTTCAAAAGTTCAAGTTCATACTTCAACTAATGCAAAATGATACCCTTCTCAGAGTATAGAATCTCCATCCTTAGAAAATATATCATATTTCCTAGATCAGTCATCTCAAACTTATTCATCAACACCTCTTTGAACTTGATTATACTTTCTAGACAACTCCCCGTTAGTAATATGTCATCAACATAAAGACATACCAGAATCATATTGCCTCCAAAATGTTTCACATAAACTCCATATTTCATTTCACACTTTTGAAAACCCTACTTCTTGAAAAATGAATCAATCTTCAAATTCCAAGCTCTGAACGCTTACTTCAATCCATACAGAGTTTTATGTAACTTGTACACCATCCCTTCCTGATTCTTTTTCACAAATCCAAAAGGTTGTGACATGTATACCTCTTCTTGTAATGGACCGCTCAGAAATACAAACTTCACATCCAAATGTATCAGAGGCTAATTTCTATTTGCATCTAAAGCAATCACCAATCTCATTGTTTCATGTCTGGCTACAGGCGCAAACACTTCAAAGTAATCTAGCCCATGTTTTTGAAGAAAACCTCTAGCCACTAGCCTTACTTTGTACTCGCCAATTGATCCATCTGGCTTAAGCTTTATCTTGAAAACTCATCTGACGCTGATGACTTTCCTCTTATTTGGAAGCTTAGTTATCTTCCAAGTCTTGTTTCTTTCTATAACCCCAAGTTCTTCTTTCATGGCATTCAACCATACTTTCTTCTTAAGAGCTTCTTCAATACTCACAGGTTCACAATCTACTAACATGACACACTGAATAATTTCTCCTTCTGAATCTACTTCAGTGTCTTGCAACATGTCAAACTTTGCAAACCTTCTTGGTATTTATCTGATTCTTTATAGCCTCTAAATTTGTTCAGAAACTCTTTTTGATTCCGGAACAATATCAGATACTTGACCACCTTCAGAAGTTGGATCGCCTTTAGAACCTCTACCTTATGAAGTTTCACCTTCATAATCATGACCTTCATCAGAGGCTGGACTACCTTCAGAAGCTTCTCCTTCAGAAGGTCCACTTTAAAGACATGATTTCCACAAGAAACATGATCATCTTCAGAAGTTTGTCCTTCAGAACCTACGTCCTCAGAGTTTTCCCTTCCAGAAGCATGACCACCACCAGATTCTGGATCATCATCAAAATCTGGATCAGAATCAGATTCACCATCTGACTCATCTTAAGAGTTTCCAGAATCATCATCTAACTCTGACACTTCTTCAAAACTTTCAAGTTTTGTCTCATCTTCAGAAATAGATTGAGACTTGCTCCAATCTCATTCTTCTGATTCTTTTATAATGACGTCTCTGCTAACTTCAACTCTATTAATTTCTGGATAATAAAGCTTGTATGCACCTGTACTGTGGTACCCCAATAGAATCATTAGTTTGCTTTTATCGTCCAACTTTTTTCTTCTAGCTTCTGAAATATGTTTGTAACATACAAAACCAAACACCTTCAGATGGCTAACACTTTGCTTGTCTCCAGTCAAATTTTCTAAAGGAACAATTTCCTCCAGCTTCTTCATTGGATACCTGTTGAGCATATACGCTGAAGTAGCTACAACTTCTCCGCAAAAGTTATGAGGTAGCTTTTTCTCTTTCAGCATGCTTCTGGTCATATCAAGCAAGATACAATTTCTTCTTTCAGCAAGACCATTGTGTTGAGGAAAATAGGGAGCAGTAACCTCATGCTAAATTCCATTCTTATCACAGAACTTCTGGAATTCTGTAGAGTTATACTCACCTCCACCATCCATTGTGAGAATCTTTAGCTTCTGACCACTTTGTTTCTCAGCCTTCACCTTAAACTTCTGAAATTCAGTAAACACCTCATGCTTAAACTTGATGAGTGTTACCCACGTTATTCTTGTGAACTCATCCACAAAAGACACAAAATACATATTTTCTCAAAGTGAAGGTTTTGGAAATGGTCCACACAAGTTAGAATGCACTACTCCTAAAACATATTTTGCTCTTGGGGCTACTTCGACAAATGGAAATCTGAGTTTATTGCCTTTCATACATACCTCACATGACTTCTCAGGTTTCACAATCTTCAAAATTCCACACATGAGCTTCTTTGAATTCAGATGCCCTAAACTTTTGTAGTTCAGATGCCCCAATCTCTTGTGCCACAACTTACTATCACCTTCAACGCCTTCTGCACTAAGACACTCTGTTTCAGTTGTTTCTACATTCACCTTGAATGTTCTGTTGCTTTCCTGCTTAGATTGCATACTCAGCTTCTGATTGGAATCATACAACTTCAAGAGATTGTCCTTCATAATAATTGGGAAAATTTTCTCAATGAGCTGACCCATACTCATCAGATTGCTCTTAATTCCAGAAACATACCAAACATCCTTGATCAAAAGGATCTTCCCATTCTTCACCTTAACTTTGTCATTTCCCATACCTTCTGCATTAAGGTATTTATTATCAACACATATGATTTTTGTCCTCCTTCTGGAGTCAAAATCTATCAGCCATTGTTTGTTTCCAGTCAAGTGGTTTGAACAACCAGTGTCCATATACCACCAGTCTGCCAAACACTTTCCATCAGACTCAGAAGCCATTAATAGCACAGGTTCATCATCAAAATTCCCTCTGGCTATATTTGCTTCTTCTGATTTCCTTCCCTTATTTGACCAACAATCTTTAGCAAAATGGCAAAACTGTTTACAACAGTAACATTGAACCTTCTTCTTGTCAAACTTCTCCTTTCTCTTCTAATGTTTCTTCTCATCAGAAATAGAGGTTTCTGACTTCTGGAATCTCTCACCACATCTATTTTTGGTTTCTCACCAAGAATGCTTCTGATCCTTCTTGACAAAAGAAGCCTTCAGAGCCTGTTCAACTTCCTTCTTAGAAGTTCTTTCAGTAAGACGCAACTCTTGCGCCTCTAGACTATTTTGCATCTCTTCTATTCTCATTGTTTCCAGATCTTTAGAATGTTCAATTGCTACCACAATATAATCAAATTGAGGAGTAAGCGACCTCAATATCTTCTCAATGATTACTTGTTCTGAAAGAATTTCTCTATAGACTTTCATCTCATTAGTGATCAGAATCACTCTGGAGATGTACTCAGAAACCTTTTCA
The DNA here is from genome assembly GCA_948472305.1 of Vicia faba. Classification (NCBI taxonomy): domain Eukaryota; kingdom Viridiplantae; phylum Streptophyta; class Magnoliopsida; order Fabales; family Fabaceae; genus Vicia; species Vicia faba. Next base: position 1,181,122,043 of record OX451738.1, on the reverse strand, counting down.
TTGTTCTTCATGTTGAGATTCTCATATTGCTCTCGCACGGACTAAAGCTTCACCTTCTTCACTGATGTGTCACCACCATAACATTTGACCAGTGTGTCCCATGCCTCATTCACTGTCGTCGAATTAACAATTTTCTCAAACATATTCACATCCAGACACTGATGGATGTAGAACAACGCATTCTGATCTTTCTTCCTCTTGTCTCTCCGTTCATTTCTCTCTTCTCCAGTCGTATATGCTGTAACCAGAACATAGCCATTGGTAACAAGCTCAAGAGCATCCTGGGCACCAAATAACACGCGCATCTGAATCATCAATCTATTCCAGTTTTTGCCATAAAAAACAAGAAGTTTGGTACTCAGATTACCGTTTTCGTTCATCTTCAACCTTGTACAAAACACTCAGATCTCACAAATACAGTATTTTTCAATCCTATAGAATCAAAAAATGTGATTATGTTCCAATTTTTTCAAGATTCAACACGAATTCAAGAACCAAAAATCAATCACACAATGGCTCACCGTTTGACTCGTGTTTCCCGTGAATCAAAATCGAAGCTCTGATACCAACTTGTTGGTGCACAAGGTTATGAAGAACAAAATGAATATATATATATATATATATATATATATATATATATATATATATATATATATATATATATATATATATATATATATATATATTTATGACATTTACAACTAATTTATTTATACATAAAAAAAGAAATACCATATAAATCCTAATAGAATAGATTTAATAACTAAATTATCAAAAACAACTAAAAATAATAAAATATCTTTTAATAAAATCCATTAGCCCCTCTCTTTTAGTATACACTAAAAAATTCACGTTATTTAAAAATCGAAATTAAAAATAATGTATATACCATTTGCAATCCCAAATCTAACATGATGTGATTTAAAGGACCATACCGTATAAGAGAACCGAATCCACGAGCATTAGGGTGATAAGAGATTGAAACAAATTTGGAATGCTTAAAATCTTATTTTGAAATATTTGATTTCTCTTAGATATAATTAACTTTATTTTCAAAATTGATTTTAACTTGAAATTGAGGTTTACAGACTAAACATAATTTTATACACCTAAGTTTATTCTTAACTCATTTTCATATAAATTTCTCCAAACACCAACGACTTTTCATTCATCTTACTTTTAACTAAAATTAATTTTATAAAATCAATTCCATTAAAAAGAAAATTCAAAATTTATAACTAGAAAACCAAGCATGCACCTCAAACTCCTAAAGCTTTTTAACTCTTCCATTATCAATAAATTAAAATCTTTTGACCCTTAACTAAGAAGAAATGAATTATTAAAACAATTAACTACAAATCAATAGAACACTTTCCACTAATGGATTTTTTCAACTATAGTCACAAGAAATGTAATTAAAAAAGTATCATATAAAAATTTCTACCATGCATTCATTGACTTGGATCTTAATAAAAATCATATTTGATTAAATCATCTAAATACAAATATTGTATGCAACACTTAATATGTTTATCTCTATCTCTTCCTTTTTTTTTTCTTCCATCTTTTTTACATCATAAATAAACAATTCAACATCAAAATTTTGATGTAAAAAAAAAAAAAAACTTATTAGGTTGAAGGAGAAAACCTCTTCTTCAACTTAGAAAGTTCCTTAGAATTAAGTCCAAAAGCCTTTTCCAAAAGCTCATCTTTAATTTCAGATCCAAACACAGCATTAGGAATCCTCATCAAACCAGGATTCTGGCTATCAAAGCTCCCAAAAATAGTAGCAGGAACATCACCAACATTCATCTGAAAATGCACAAGTCCTCTTGGAAAAACCATAACCTCACCTTTCTCCAAAACCTTAGCAAATATCTTGTTCTTAGTATCAACAAATCCTGAATAAATTCTCCCCTCCAAGACAATAGCAACTTCTGTTGCTCTTGGATGAAAGTGAGGAACATTAACACCACCAATGTCAAAATCAGCTCTGACAAATGAAACTCCAAGAGTGTTTAAACCGGGAAACACGTTGGAATTCACTCCTAAGGAAGAAAATCCGGTGTCTTTGAAGTTTCCGGGGAGTTTTATGCCGGAGAAAGTGAAATCTTCAATGGTTGCTGTGGATGAGTTTTTGCAAGTTTCTTGTGGTTTGGCTATGCAGTAATCCAGAACTGGATCTGGATCAGAACAAGAAGCTGAAATGATGAAAAAGATAAGAACTAGAAGAATAGATACTTTGTTGTTTATCATGGTTTCTTAAAAGGTGTTTGGTTCTTTTTGGTAAATGACTTTGATCACATATTGCTCTATCAATTATTGACTACTATATTTATAGGCCATGGGAATATTTTTATTTAGGTTAATTTAATTGATAATGAGATATTAATTTTGGTTGGACAAATTTGATTAATAAATATAAATTATTTTTTTGATAAAAGTTAGATATAGTGCTTTAAGTGCGATTCTTGTAATTTTCTAATAAAAATATGATAAATATACTTAAATTTTATTTAAAAAATAAAAAATTTTATAAATATAAAAAAAATTATATATTTACACTAATATATTAAGAAAAAAAATAAATAACAAGACATTGTCAGAATTATTGAATCATGGATTAACCATTTAAATATATTAAGGTCTAGTTTGTTTTAATTTTAAAAAAATATTTTTTTTTGTATTTTTATAAAATTGTTTTTCAAGATAATATAAAATTTTTAAATTTGTTTTTTATAAATTAAAATACTAATTTTGAAATTCCATAACATAAATATATTATTTCAACATTGTTTTAAAAAAACCATTTAAAATAATTTTGAAATATCTAAAATAATATTTTAAGAATAAATATTTAAATTAATTTAAGAAAAATCTACATAGGAATTTTTTAATACAAATTTTTAACACTATAAAAAATCATTTAAAAAAAAGTGAACTTAATTTAAATATAAATTGAATTTGAGCTACTTCACCCACAAGTTAATTTGAAGTTTTGTTTGGAATAGAAAAGAGTATTAGTTGGAAACAATAAGTGAGAGCAACTACCAACTCATTATTTGCAATATTGCATTGGCTTGTAAGCAAAAGAATTGGTGATAGTGAGGTCGGCAGTTGAGTTGTTTCCAATGATCTCTAAAGGGAACACAACTCTCCGTCTTCTATGCTCCAAACAAATTGCAAAACTACAAATAGAATTTCCTGCGGATTTAGCTGTGGAAAATAATCCGCAGGAAACTCCTCCAGATCTTCCTGTGGAAATTACCTACGGATTTTTCTGCAACTTCAATAATTAAAATAAAGTTTCCTACGGAACAGAAATCAGAAACACAATCCGCATGTATACCAGCGGAATTCATATTTTGAATAACCTTCATTATACGATTTTTTTTATTAATAACCAAGTATTAAAATAATATTTCGCAAATAACCGCGTTTCGGAAAAAAATACGCAAATAACCATGTTTCAGATGACTCCCCAAAGGAAGAGCCATCTGAAATGGCGCATGCACCTATATTTTAAGGGGAGGCGCCATCTCACTTGGCGCCTATGTGCTTAGGGCATGCCCTAAGCCAAGTGAGATGGTGCCTAAGTGTATTTTTAGGTCAAAAAATGATTATTTTTTCCGGTGCGTTGCGTGTTGGACAGAGATCAAGAAAATGGACTTTTTATTTAAAAAAAAATAATTACATCCAACTGTGTTACATTAAAATAACAGTAAAAAAAACAGATTAAAAAAAATAGATACAAAAATACTGGAAAAAAAACGGATACATCAGTGATCCCCCGCAACCCGGTAATGACCCCCGGTTCCGCATCCCCGTCCTCGCCTTTCTCGTGCTGGGTGTCGTCGCGTTTCCTGCTGCGGCAAGGTCGATGGCCCAGCGAAGTCAATTCGGTCAGAATCCATAAAATCAGTCAGATCTCCATATCTAGAAGATCCGCTCTGGTACAGTCGGTTACCCATACCCTCAAAGTTTGGTCGTGTTGGCGGTGGGTGCGGTTCTATAGTGGGTCTGTAGCATTGATCGTCTGAGTACGGTGGGTAGAAAGGAAATGGATCTTGGGGTGTTTGGTATTGAGGATGTTGGGTGGTTTGGTGATATTGTGGGTGATGGTAGGTTGGGTCGGTTTGTTCGTAATCTTCCGACATTCCCATATCAGGGCTAAGGCTGGATGTTGAGGGGGCCATATTGGGATATGTGGAAGACTGAAATTGTGTGTGGGGTATGCGGGTGTGCTGGTGTTGGCTCCTAAATTCGACACCCATGTTTTTATTAATATAAACCATTAATCATGAGGGATGGTTTCGACCAGCTGATTCTGTCGAAATGCTCATCAGAAGATGACAAGGTACTTAGAGAATTTCTTCTAAGTAGGAATCTTGTTGCCTTCGACGTCGAAGGTGCTTCTCGACAAAGGTATTCGATGCTCAGAGTGGAACGGTTTGAGATTCAAATGTTTGGAGGGAAAACGGTTCCCAGTGGTTACCAAGTGCAACGTGCCAAGATCAGGAGCGTCGAATGCTGTGAGCATGCCAAGTGGAGTCATCTCGAAGCAGCATAACCGCCCGACGGTTACTTGAGATATGTTTAGTATAAATACTAGTTGTTCACGTAGTTTTTCGCGTGTGTTCACAATTATATACAAGTCACTCATTTAGATTCAAGTACCCAGTGTGAGCGAAAGAATTGTTGAGAATGTATGTGTGAAACACCATTTAAATTAATCAAAGTCATTTATTTTCCAGAACTTTATTGCCTTTCATTTACTTTTCCAGTCGAAGCCTTTATTTAAAACTTTCCTTTATTCTATCAAGTTTTCTTCATGCAATTTACATAAAGTGTCTTTATTTTCTTGTCATTTAACCATCATTAAACTTAGTCAAAACCCCAAAAATCAACCATGTCTTAGGATCAATCTGATCGATCATGCGAGTCACCAAATAAGTAACCTTTTGGAGGATCAGCGGTTGTTTACCAATTTCCACGGCAAACAAATTGGCACACCTGGTGGGACCTTGTGTTGATTTTGAAGGTTAACCGTATTTATACAGAATATCATCTTTTTCGAGAAGTATTGCATGTTATTGAGAAGTGGTAGAATATACACTAACAATACCAATACTGCCAGAAGAAGATAAGCGATGGCGAATCCGCCAAACAATAGCGAAATCCCACAAACGAATGTGGGAACAACGGTTATCCCAACCGTAAGTGAAGCGCTAACCGCTGGTTCAACACCAGCAGTAACGGTCACACAAACGGGGCCATTGCCTCCGTTCACTGGCCCCAGAGTGCCTTTGGGAACTCCCCCACCAAGGGGAAATCCAGGAACTAGGCCTTATGTTCCCCCAGGATTTTTGACAGGCGGTCCAAATCGAGAACCACTCTATGGCATGCCAACGTCTGAATTGGCTAGCCTGACGAACGCTGCGTCCACTTTTTCAGACCCTTTAGTGAGTGCCTCTTCGCCACTCCAAGGTTCTGGAGTTGGTATGGCGAACAGAAATAGGACCCAACTCTTAGGAGGAACGTCCCAAGTAGCGCATGGCCTTACAAATGCCTCGACAACAGTCTTGAGGCAACAAATGGACGAAAGCAATCACGATATGGTTCAAATGTTGGCACAAACTTTAAGTACGGTGTTGAACCCTCTAATATAAAATACCACCCAGTCGAATCAGCAGATGACAGCGCAAATGACGCGTCTGGCTGATTTCTTTGGGGTACCCCAACCTATTCGACAGCCCCAAAGGGCGCAAATAAGGGGAAACCAAGGTATACTTTTAGAGGAAGAAACCACTATTAACCAAGTCCAGCAGCCTGTCGAAGAAAACCTTAGGGCACGATTGGAGCAACCCGGGGTCGAAGAACCTAGGGTCATAGCCCCAGAGATAAGGATAGTAAACAAAAACCAAAATGCTGACGAAGTAGTTCAGCACATCCAATACCAGAACATGGGTTTGGAAAATAACCTGGCAGCCATGATCGAAAGAATCATGACGCAAAATGGGATGAATATGGGCTTTCGTAGGCCCAACTTCACATCCCCACTATCAGAATATGTGTTACAAACATACTTACCTCCTAGATGTAAAGTCCCTAAGTTCACTAAATTTTCAGGGGACACGACAGAATCTACTGTCGAACATGTGGCGAGATACTTGATCGAAGCAGGAGATATTTCAAACAACGAAAACCTGAGGATTAAGTATTTCCCAAGTTCTTTAACAAAGAACACGTTTACTTGGTTCACAACTCTCCCCCCCAATTCGGTCCATCATTGGACCCAGTTGGAGAGATTGTTCCATGAGCAATTCTACATGGGACAAACCAAGATAAGCCTGAAAGAATTGGCCAGTGTAAAGAGACGATTCACTGAACCTATAGATGAATATCTAAATAGGTTTAGGTTGCTCAAAGCAAGATGCTTTACGCAAGTGCCAGAACATGAGTTAGTCGAAATAGCCGCAGGGGGTTTAGATTATTCCATTAGGAAAAAGTTAGACACTCAATACCTGAGAGACATGGCCCAATTGGCCGATAGAGTTCGACAGGTAGAACGCCTTAAAGCTGAAAAATCCACGGCGGCAAAAACTCATAAAAGAGAAAGGATAGCATATGTCGAAATGGACGATGAAGATCCAGAAACCTTCGACGAAACTATAACCGTCGAAGAAAGCGAGGTCGATTTAGCGGAACTAAAACAAGGGCCACCATACTCTTGCAAACTGCTAGTCCCCTCAAGTGGAAAAAATCCCACTGATCCGGAAAGGGCCAACGATAGGTTCCCCAAAAAGACTTACAGTTTTGATATTACAAAATGTGATGAAATCTTTGACTTACTTGTAAAAGATGGCCAAATGATAGTACCCCCAGGGGTAAAAGTGCCTCCTCTTGATCAAAGAAAAGAGGCTTTTGTAAATATCATAATTTTCTGGGCCATAAAACATCTCAATGTTTTCTTTTCAGGAATCTCGTGCAAGACGCTATCGAAGAAGGGAGGTTGAAGTTTGCCGACAAGACCCCCATGACCGTGGACTCCAACCCTTTGCAGGCTGAAGCCCATTATGCTGAACCTTCAGAGGTGAATGTGATCGAGGCATCCAAAAGCCAGACGAAGAGGCCAGGAATAACTATGGTCGAAGTCACCAAGGATCATGTCAACATGCCAATCTTTGGCAGTTTTTCTGGGAGTCTTTCTAGAAAGACAATTGAAGCAGTCCAAAAAGCTGTTGAGAGCCCAAAATCTGGAGCAAAACCCAGTTCCTACTTGGCTGCAGTTCAAGGCCAGGCAGAGGACTTGGAGACTCAGATGAAGAAGTTGACTCTTACCACCAAAGACACCATGAATGTCAACATGGTCGAAGTCTCTGAACCAAAAGCATCAGAGGAGGTCACTAGGCAAGAACAAGCCAACAAAACAGCTTTCCCTCGGGAAAATGAAAATCTGGCAGATTTCCTACAAAGATGCCAGAAGAAGAAGTCAGAAGTGATGCTGTGTCCTCGATGCAGCTCGATTTTCGACAAAAAAGCTGCTGAACATATCCAAGGTGTAAGAGCAGCAAACAGAAAAAGGGAAAGTGTTGATACTCGACATGACCCAGAAGAACCTACCAAAAGGGTTCAAATCAAGAAAAAAGGCCACTGACTTTCAGGCCTCCAACCAATGTGCCAGTTGATACATGGTACAAAACATCAGGTCGAAAGAGGCCAAGCGAGGAAAGATGGCACTCCTTCGAAGTGCCAAGAGGTTCATCTTTTACACATAAGAAAGAACCTCAGGTTGTCACCCCTAAAGTGACCCAGGTATCAAGTAACTACAAGGGAAAGAATCTCATGTCTCGATCCCAATGGAGAAGATACCAGAGGCGGCGAAAGGCTGAGAGGGAAGCTGCTAATGAACCAAAGCCAGAATCAAGTTCAAATGTCCCTCAGAGGAAGCAGAGGAAGCCTTTGGAAAGACAACCAGTGACCAATAGGCTAGTCTGGCCTAACCAGGGTGAAGTTGATAACGAAGATGGCTCTGAGTCTGATGACACCCTAGATATCATGGTGAACATAGTCTCAGTTTTTCCAAGAGAGTTCAACCGCCAGTTGGAGGTCGAAGCAAGCGATTGGGAAGTTGAACAAGAAATGGCCAAGCATAGGCCAGTATGCTACTTCGTCATGGATAATGGCGCTACTGAAGAGCAAAATGGGTTCTTCGAACCTCCTACAGAGGCGATGAAAAATCACCTCAAGCCGTTATTTATAAGGGCTAAACTCGAATAAACCACAGTAAATAAGATCTTGGTGGACTGTGGGGAAACCATCAACATCATCCCTCACTTTATGCTGAGAAAAATAGGCAAGAGCGATGAAAACATCAAGCCTCACAACATGGTCCTGTCGAATTATGAAGGCGGCATAGGGACCACTATGGGTGTGATCCAACTGGACATCAAGGTGGGATCCATCCTTCGACCAACTATGTTTATGGTCATATCGGCCAAACCAAATTATAATCTTTTGTTGGGCCGAGAATGGATACATGGTGTTGGAGCTGTACCATCACCAATGCACCAAAGGTTGATACTATGGCGTCCTGATGGAATGGTCGAAAATATAGAAGCGAATCAAAGCTATTACTTGGGTGAAGTAAATCACCTAGGGATGGCAGACTTCGACAAAAATCTGGCTCACATTGGGCCATGCCCAGCACCTGACTTCGACTTGGCGCCAGCGCCAAATGCTTTTTGTTCCTTATACCTGCACCCTGAGCATGGTTTTCAATGGGACAGAGAAGACTTGTCCCACATTGATTTTAGTGGGCTAACTGATATCCAGCCAACTGGTTGGGGAAGTGAATTCAGTGACAATGACTGAGTCAGAATCACTGCAGCGAATTTCGGCTTACGTAGCCGAAACAAGGATGATAACGGCTCTCGAAGCCGAAGTAAAATATATGGCCACACATGCCAATGATCAAGAGTTACCTTCTGCAGGTCCTGGAAAGGATTTCGATCCAGAACCTCCTGATATCATGCCAGAAGGAATGCAGGAACAAAGGCTCGATGCCATCTACGACGATGAGCCTTTGGGATTCGAAAAGGACCCCTTAGCGAACAACATCAAAATGCTAGCGCAGGATCCTTTAGAAGAAATCAACTTGGGCGAAGGGTTAGAGAAAAAGCCAACTTACATTAGCGCAAAAATAGATCCAGAACTCAGGTTGGAAGTGATCCATTTGTTAAAGGAGTTCAAGGATTACTTTGCGTGGGATTACGACGAGATTCCTGGTCTCGACAGAAGATTGGTAGAACTTCAGTTGCCAATCAAACCGGGGAAGAAGCCAGTTAAGCAAAGTCCAAGACGCTTCGCTCCAGAAATACTGTCGAAGATCAAAACGGAAGTCGAAAGACTGCTGAAGTGCAAATTCATACGAGCTACGAGGTATGTCGAATGGATTGCAAACATTGTGCCAATGATCAATAAAAACGGTACATTGAGGGTGTGCATAGATTTCAGATATTTGAATGCTGCTACACCCAAAGATGAATATCCTATGCCTGTGGCGGAAATGCTAGTCGATTCTGCCGCTGGCTATGAGTACCTGAGTATTCTCGATGGTTATTCAGGATATAATCAAATATTCATTGCTGAAGAAGATGTGTCGAAAACAACTTTTCGATGCCCCGGGGCTTTAGGCACTTACGAATGGGTAGTGATGCCTTTTGGCCTAAAGAACGCTGGGGAAACATATCAGCGAGCGATGAACTCTATCTTCCATGATTTTATTAACACTTTTATGCAAGTATATATTGATGATATTGTTGTAAAATCTGTTTCCAGGAAGAACCATATAGACCACCTTCGACAATCATTCGAAAGAATGAGAGAACATGGTCTGAAAATGAACCCTTTGAAGTGTGCATTCTGTGTAAAAGCTGGAGATTTCTTGGGCTTCATCGTCCACAAGAAAGGAATCGAAATCAACCAGAACAAGACGAAGGCAATTCTGGAAGCGAAAGCGCCAGCGAACAAAAAGGAACTGCAATCTCTGCTAGGCAAGATAAATTTCTTGAGGAGATTCATATCTAACCTAAGTGGGAAAGCTCAAGCCTTTTCACCCTTACTTCGATTGAACAAAGAAAGATTCGAATGGGGGCAAGAGCAACAAGAAGCCTTCGACAAAATCAAAGGGTATCTCACAAAGCCACCTATTTTGGTGCCTCCTTGCAGCAACGGGAGTATGAGATTGTACATAGCTGCATCCGACAAAACTTTGGGAAGCATGTTAGCCCAAGAAGATGAAAATGGAGTCGAAAGACCCATTTACTATCTTAGTAGAGTTTTGAACGATGCAGAAACTAGATATAGCGAAGTTGAAAAATTATGTCTATGTCTTTATTTCTCTTGTACAAAGCTCAAACAATATATAAAACCAGTTGATGTGTATTTTTTGTCTCATTTTGATGTTTTCAAGTACATGTTGTCGAAACCCATCCTGCACAGCTGAATTGGCAAGTGGGAGCTAGCGTTAACTGAGTACTCCTTGACCTTTATGCCTCTTAAGGCAGTGAAAGGACAAGTGGTGGCAGACTTTATAGTCGACCACTCAATTCAGGTTGAGAATATAAATTATGTGGAGATAGAGCCTTGGAAATTCTACTTCGATGGTTCCAGCCATAAAGATGGAACAGGAGTAGGGGTCTTGATTATTTCTCCAGAAAAAATTCCAACAACATTCAAGTACAAGATATCAGGTACTTGTTCGAACAATGAGGCTGAGTACGAAGCTCTAATTACTGGCCTTGAGATATTGTTGGAATTGGGGGCAACTCGAGTCGAAATAATGGGAGACTCAGAGTTAGTCATTAAGCAAGTCACAAAAGAATATAAGTGCATAAGAGAAAATCTTATTATGTACTTTGTGATAGCAAATCGTTTATTGAAAAAAATCGAAATGGTCAACATTCGACATATACCCAGATTGGAAAATCAAATAGCCAACGATTTGGCACAAATTGCATCTGGGTACAAAATTTCAAAAACGAGATTACAAAGAGCAATTGAAGTCCGAGAAAAAATAAAAGCAACTAGTCTGTCACCAACAGATTTGAAATCGACAAGACTAGGGTATGCTGATCAAAGGAACTTTGAAATATCGTTCATAGACAATTTGTCAGAGCAAGATTGGAGGAAACCCATTGTGGATTATCTACAAAATCCAGCAGCTTCGACAGAACGGAAAATAAAATATAGGGCGTTGAGTTACGTACTCATGGGTAATGAGTTATTTAAAAAGACGCCTGAAGGGGTATTGCTAAAGTGCTTAAGTGAAACTGAAGCATACATAGCCCTTTCGACTACGCACGCTGGAGCATGTGGGGCTCACCAAGTAGGCCATAAGATGAAATGGTTGTTGTTTCGACAAGGACTATACTGGCCCACCATCTTGAAAGATTGTGTCGAGTTCGCGAAGGGGTGCCAGGAATGTCAAGTCCATACAGGAATCCAGCATGTACCAGCAAGCGAACTTCACTCAATAGTGAAACCTTGGACCTTTAGAGGATGGGCGTTGGACCTTATTGGAGAGATTCGACCAGCATCATCAACGAGCCAGAAGTATATACTGGTAGGCATTGATTATTTCACTAAGTGGATCGAAGCTGTTCCTTTAGTCAGTGTAGACCAAGAAAATGTTATTGAATTTATTCAAAAGAACATTATCTTTAGATTTGGAATCCCTGAAACTATAACGACTGATCAAGGATCAGTTTTCACCGGTCGAAAGATGCAGGAATTCGCTCAAGAAACAGGCTTTAGACTCCTAACATCAACACCTTATTATGCACAGGCAAACGGTCAAGTTGAAGCAGCGAATAAAATAGTGATTGGCTTGATAAAAAAGCATGTAGGGAAGAAGCCAAAAAATTGGCATAAGTCGTTAGACCAGATCTTGTGGGCCTGTCGAACGTCCCCAAAAGAAGCCATTGGTACAACACCGTATCGACTAACTTTTGGTCATGATGCAGTGTTGCCAGCGGAAATTTGTCTTCAATCTGCAAGGGTTCAGAGACATCATGATATCCCCTCTGAGGTTTATTGGGATATGATGTTAGACGAACTAGTAGATTTAGACGAAGAGAGACTACGCGCTCTCGACCTACTAAGGATTCAGAAGAAAAGAGTAGAAGACTCTTACAATAAAAAAGTAAAACCTAAGGCATTTTCGCCTGGAGAATTAGTTTGGAAGGTGATTCTCCCCATGGATCGAAGGGATCGAAGCATGGGAAAATGGTCACCCAAATGGGAAGGACCATTCAGAATTATCCAAACTTTCTCTGGTGGAGCTTATGAAGTCGAAGAGTTAGGTGAAGATAAAAGACTCTTGAGAGTAAACGGCAAATATTTGAAAAAATATAAACCTATTCTCCAAGAGATCAAAATAAATAGCAAGTAATGACCAAATTAACCATAAACAGCCAAAATGGAAAATTTTATAAGAATTAGCCAAAATGGTTACATTGTCAAACAAATATTACAATACAATGGTTAATAAATGGCTGAGTAAATTAGAAGGGGATAGAATCTCTAAGTCGAAGGTACTTGGCCTGCTGCAACTCCAGTCTTTTGTTACACAAGGCAGTCGCCTGGGAAAGTTTGGCAATTTGGTCATCGAAGGCTTGGGCTTTCTCAGCAAACTCTAGGCCTCGTGTAACTTCAGCTTGGCTCTATGTGTCTGAAACAGTCGAGAGAAGCTCCTCCTTACGCTTGGTATTAGCATTTATCTTGGCCTCTAGCTCTTCGATTTGTGCCTTTATAGAGGCATTGTCTCGATCTATGGCGTCAATTTCTTCTTGCTTGGATGCCTTCTGCTTCGACAACTCTGCAATTCGAGAAGTCGTCTCAGCTACCTCAGTCCAGGCAGAAGAACTTTTGCCATGTAGCGCTTCGAGCTGGCTGTTGAAGCCCCTCTGACGTCGATAGTCCGCAGAGACTTGGTCAACAATGGAGTATAACTCCAAGATAAAGCTCGAAACCTCTGGAGTCACAGCAAGCAAGTCGACTGCATTCAAAACAGCTCCCAAACAAGACGGAGCAGTAGGATCCCCCTCCAAAGCCTTCATCAGATCTTTCTTGAAGAACTGAGCCTTGACCTTCATCAAAGCCTCATCAAGAGTAGAAGTTGAAGTGGACTTCCCCGATGCAGTAGAAGCATCATGACTAAGGTCAGATGAACTTCCCCTACTCTCGATAATGGAATTCAGGTAGCCAATGGGATCAATTTGCTTCAAGAGTGCCAAGTCTTCTTTAGACTTAGGCTTTGTCGAGGTGGTAACCCTTACATCAGCGTTGGCTTGGGGTTGAAGTTGTTGAGTAGCGTTTGCATCGACATGACTCTCTTCGACATGTAGTTCTGTAGTGCCAGCATCAGCGTGATCCCCTTCATCATGTTGTTCCTCTGACAGATCGACCACTTGAGTTTCCTTTGGTTGTTGTTCCTCTACTTCGGCAATGGCTTCATCGTTCGCCAATTCCTCCTCTTGTTGCCTACTGTGTTCAGCAGAGTCTTGTGTCTCTGAAGTCTTTGGTGCTGAACTTTCAGTGGTCTCCTGAAAATAGAAGAGGAAGAATCTTCTGGTTTAGAAAGAGACACAATCGAAAGTGAGCATCGACACCTGAGTTAAAAATGGTCAGAGAAACTACCTGTAGAGGAATTTCAGCCCCAGGGCTGGAATTATCACTTTCGACGGGTTTATTGAGCAAAACGTTTAGCTCCTCCTCCGTGGGCTCTTCGATGATCACGGGAGGTGGCCTGGGTCTTCTCCCTGCAACCTTTATTTTGATCATGGGTCGAGACTCAGGAGAAGGAGCATCTTTCTTCAGTTTTCTCCGTTTAAGAGGAGCGGGGGGAGATTCGTCCTCGTCGTCACTCCCTGATTCGACCGTTAGTGCAGGTCGTTTCTTGGGTGAAGGTGCCTGAAAGCCAATTGGAGTTCGATTTAGAACGCCACATCGAAAATCAGGATGTTAAAACCAGAAGGAAATAATAAAAGTTTGGTTACCGGTGCTGAAGGTTTTGTCGAGGGACCTCCTCCCTGATGGCTTTCTGTGGTTTTTGCCGGTGCTGAAGGTTTTGTCAAGGGACCTCCTCCCTGATGGCCTTCTGCGGTTTTCTTTGCTGCAGGCTTTCGAACAACTGAAAGAAGATGCGTTCACAAGTTATAATTAACAAGTTACAAGTCGAAATGGAAAGACAAAAGTAATTTGGAGAGTGAGCGTACATTTCTTTATTTTGTCAAGGACTAGAACGAAGGACTTCTGAAGTTCGTCCACAAAATCTTTTTCGTCGAAGAACTCTTCAGCGTAATAACTCTTCCACCAGTCTTCGAAAGATGGTGAACAGAGGAAGTTAAGTTGATAGTCGAACAGTGAAAGTACTGTTCGACCAGCATACCTGCCAATATGCTTGGTGGCAGCATCCTCAGTATAATCATTGCAAAAATATAACATTGATTTCTCCCTAGGAAAAATGGGAGAAGGAAGTGATTGGACGATACCAAACTGTCGAGAGACCAAGTTTGGCTGATAAGCGATCAAGCTCAGGTGATTCTTGGAACTCTTAAAACGCAGTGGCATTATTCTGGGTGTGAGAAATGCTTCCCACATTATTGTGTGTTTTTCGACATGAGGGTCACCTGACGACTTGGGATGGGGCCTGGTGAACCATTCTGGACCAAACTTTCGACGGGAGAAAGGAGCCATGGTCGAGGTGAATTCTTTTCTTCTTGCAAACATCAAGACGAAGTTTGCAAAATTCTGTTGGAGTTCCAGCCCATCCTCAGTCGGAGTCAGTAACGCCAGTCTGGTGCCTTCGATACGCCTTTTGGCTATCTCAGGAGCTTGCTCGTTTATCTGAGTTTTCTGAGGTAAGAAAGACTCAAAAGTGGCATTTAGCCATAGTTGAAGTAGCCAAAAGGGTCCTGCAAGCAACAAACTGGCTCTATTTTCGATGACCTTTAACAGAGTCACTCCACTGCTGATCGACTCATACAGGTTCGCCAGGATTAATTCGGCCAAACAAATGTTTTGACCATGGTGAAGCTGGGTAGCGAGGGTGACCATTTTCTTCGTCACCTGAAGAGACTTTGTGCAGAACACAAAGCGTGACAGCCAAAGGGCTAAAAACGCAATGTGCTCCACGTCCGTCACATTGGCTGTCGACCTGTCATGGTAGTGGTTGATATAGGTGGTATAGGTGGGTTTGGTAGCTGAGAACCCAATTTGGTCTTCCGACATTTCCTCTGGGTCGAAATAATCCCCAGTTGGTCGAAGACCGGTGATGGTAGCCACGTCGAAAAGAGTGGGTGTTAGCATTCCACAAGGCAGGTGGAAAGTGAAATGAGTATAATCCCAGAAACGCAAAGAGGCTATCAGCATCTCAGGGGAGTAGTTGAGACCAGTCTTCGACAGCATGACTAGGTCATAAATCCCAAGGTTCTTCCAGATCGAAGCTTGGCTTTTTTCCATCTTCTCTAGCCAAGCGCTGTAGTCTGGTGTAAGGCTAGGGCTAGACCTAAAAGCCCTAACACCTCTATTAAAGAAGCGAAGATCTATCTTTTCCTTAGCGGGATCTTCGTTGTCATCTGCAGCCTTTTTGGAGCACCCAACAGGTTTGAGTGCCTCAAGCACCGGGAAGAAGTTCTTGATCTTCGTGGATTCATCAATGCATGGGGATAACGGGCCAGACATGGCGAAAATCTGGTTGGAGTATCCAACCGGAATCAGTAGTTGAGAGGAATAAGCTTCACGCTCAACAGTTCCCAGGGGTTCAGGAACCCTTCACATGCCTGTAGAGTTAACTGTTGGGACAGTTGAGAAGATTTTTGGTTTAGCAGTTCTAGAAGGAATGTTGGAACTAGGAGCATTAGAGGAACCTGAAGCCATTTTTGGGTTAAGATTGAAGGTGAGTGAAGAACAAAGTGTTTGCAGGTTTGCAGAAGTTTGTGTTCAACAATAAGGTTTGGATGCAGAATGGCGTGAAAAAGTCCCACAATGGGTACCTAGCGCTATTTATAGTGGTTGGGAAATCACAAAATTCGAGGCCATTTAATGTTGCAGATGATAGTGGGGCACGTGGCGCTCCTTCGCTGGCATAGCCGTTCTGCAGAAACGAAACGGTGCAGCGTGCACCCTCGTTTTTGGGAAATTGTCATGATGACAATCTGTGAAAATACATTGGGCACGCTAAACGCCTTACTGAGGTGACGTCTTAGGTACAAATGGAATGATGGCTTTTTCTTGGGATTGTCAGTTGGTTGGTAGAAGACGAAAAGTGCACAGGTTAATCTGTGGCTAAGAATGAAGGACAGGTGTCGAGTGGAATCTCAAAGAATGCCTTTTTCTTTTCAGCGTCGAAATAAGGCATTCTTGGGGGGCAATTTGTTGGCTCCTAAATTCGACACCCTTGTTTTTATTAATATAAACCATTAATCATGAGGGATGGTTTCGACCAGCTGATTCTGTCAAAATGCTCATTAGAATATGGCAAGGTACTTAGAGAATTTCTTCTAAGTAGGAATCTTGTTGCCTTCGACGTCGAAGGTGCTTCTCGACAAAGGTATTCGATGCTCAGAGTGGAACGGTTTGAGATTTAAATGTTTGGAGGGAAAACGGTTCCCAGTGGTTACCAAGTGCAACGTGCCAAGATCAGGAGCGTCGAATGCTGTGAGCATGCCAAGTGGAGTCATCTCGAAGCAGCGTAACCGCCCGACGGTTACTTGAGATGTGTTTAGTATAAATACTAGTTGTTCACATAGTTTTTCGCGTGTGTTCACAATTATATACAAGTCACTCATTTAGATTCAAGTATCCAGTGTGAGCGAAAGAATTGTTGAGAATGTATGTGTGAAACACCATTTAAATTAATCAAAGCCATTTATTTTCCAGAACTTTATTGCCTTTCATTTACTTTTCCAGTCGAAGCCTTTATTTAAAACTTTCCTTTATTCTGTCAAGTTTTCTTCATGCAATTTACATAAAGTGTCTTTATTTTCTTGTCATTTAACCATCATTAAACTTAGTCAAAACCCCAAAAATCAACCATGTCTTAGGATCAATCTGATCGATCCTGCGAGTCACCAAATAAGTAACCTTTTGGAGGATCAGCGGTTGTTTACCAATTTCCACGGCAAACAGCTGGTATTGGGATTGGTATTATGGTTGGGTTTGAGGCATATCGGGGTATTTGTAGTTTGGTGGTGATTGTGGTTGGTTGTGCGGCATTTGATTGTAGTTGTGTTGTGGTGGGGACTGTGGTTGGGTGTTTGTGGGTCTGTTTCTTCTTGGGGGTTGGTGGGAGGTTGATGGGTTTTGGGTTTGTTGATGGGGAATCGAGGGTTATGCCCATTGTGTGCGTGGGTCAACCAAATACCTTGGATGAGACACGTGCATTTCAGGGTTACTAACCGACCTGTACCAAGACAAATATTGATCCGTGTGTCGCATACTACCTTGAGTAAGGAAAACCGGGAATTGCAAGACGTAGCGGGGACGCCTCTGCCACATCTTACACGATTCCGGAGCGAAGTCTTTCCAGTTGGTAAGACCCCACTGGGCGTCGACCCTTTTAAGATGCCATGGGGACAAACAAGTTGGATCACTTGGTATCTCTTGATGCATTCCGAACTGCATCTTCACACGGTCGCTGTGGTGCATCTCCACAATGTTGAACCAAATGATTACAGTCTTCGCGGTCCAAGTTGTTACATCCTCCGGGTTTGGAACATGGCCCAAACCCAAATATGGTCTCCAGACGAACTGCGATAAACTGTAAATCAGGTTAATGCAAAAGTAATGTATAAATAATTTAGTTGAACAAAAGTTAAAAGCTACGACGTACGTCATCCGGGCCTAAGTGATCCAACAGGTTGCGGTAGAGTGCGACATTGAATCTTGGATTCTTGCCGTAATCCATACCCCTCACGCAGTACCTAAAGGAAATGAGAAACATTTTATTCTTAGCATATATTTTGGGAAGAGCAGAATAGTTATAAATTCTATAACTTGATGACTTACTTTGTTGCGTACGGGAAACCGAAAGTGTTGTTGTTGACGGGGTTTAAGGACTCCATCCTCCACCAACCCCAGGCTTGTAGTAAAAAAGCGCACCCATAAAATGTACATTTTTCCTTGACTGCGTTTATGCACATGGAACTGTATAGGTGGGCTAAAACTGCAGAACCCCAACTATATTTTCTTGTTTTTTCAAAATTTGTTAGTAAATGTAAGTACATAAAATTTACACTATTTCCCGTACTTTCGGGAAATAAAAATGTACCAAAAAGTATCATAAGATAAGTTCTGGATTTTACTACCCTGTTGTGATCGGTGGATCTGGAACTGACTGTTTAACGCTGGTTCGCGAAATGTCGCGGAAGCAAGAGTCGCCACCGTCTTTTATTTTCTCCAAATGGAAAGGACAAAAGCACAGAAAAATTCCTTATAGAGATTGCTCTCGGTTCGGAAGGTAGGTTATAGAAAGGGAAGGTGTTAGCACCCTTTCTATCCATGGTTATCCATGGGCTCTTAGATACTTGCTCACTTGTGTTTTCAAAAATGATTTGTTTGCTTTTCAACTGTGGGTTTTAAAAAGTTTCTTTGAAAATTTCAGTTCGACTCTTGTATCGGTCCTCAAGAGTGTTTGAAAAATTGCTTTCGAAAGCTTTTTGAAAATGTGTTGGTGTGAAAAGTATTTTTGATTTGTTTTGAAATTTAGAGCAAGTATTTAGAGTCATCTACCTACCCTAAGGAATTCGTCTGTGTAAATGTCCTTTGAAGTAGTGCCATCCCACCATTGAGAGGTAGGTAGCACCACCGTTGGAAGTGTTCGGGTCAATTCGAGGTTCGGGACATGGTGATCACCAGAGCAATGGGAAGACACCTTAGAAGCTACCCTCATGCCAGGTTCCCGGATCATGAGGACTTACTAAGACATCCTCTACTCGACGATCACCTTTCGAGGCAAGGCAACAGTGAGGCGTACCCTAGGGGTGGTGTGTGCGATTTGTGTGTCGTTTTCATTTGTATTTATCTTGTCATGTTATTGATGTTCTACGCTTGTTTTTATTTTGTCCATACATTCTTTCATGCCATTTGTTAGCAGTTAAAATATTTGCGGGAAAGTAAAGATCTAAAGCTATTACAAAAGGCGCGGGTCCACATCGCCAAAATTAACCAGGACCCGATTTGACGGAAAATAAAGAAATTAAAAGTGCGAGAAGTAATTGAGATGTTACAAAGCTTTGGGAGAGATACATGAATATTATAGAGAAATAAAAATAAATGCGGATTAATAAGAATTAAAACGAGGGCGTTGGACCCTTTTGCAAAATTAAATTACATGAGGAATTAAAATTAAAGGAATGCAATAATTTGTTTTTTTTGGTGTTTTTTTAGTATTTTAAGATTTAATAGAAAAAAATTAATTGCAATTAAACGCTAACCTTAATTCTATTTTATTTTAATTTATTAAGAAAATATTAGAATTTAAACTAAATTAACCCTAAGTTATATATACAAATTTAATTATGAAAATAAATAAAATAAATAATATTATTGTGAAAAAGAAAAATTAAAAAGGAATAAAACATTAATTAAACCTAGTTCTATATTTTTTAGATTTTTGTTAAAAGAATTAAAGTTAACACCTAATTTAAAACTAAATTCAATTATATGCAATTTAATTTAAGAAAATAGTAGAAATAAAAATATTTATCAATTTAATTCTTTTCTGATTTTTTATGATATTTTGTATTTTATAAAAATAATTAATTAACTAAAAAGTAATAATTAAAATAAAAACAAAATTAAAAAAAAGAAGAAAGCAAAGAAATTATGCAAACCTAGGGGGTTCAGACCCCAAATTAGGAGGTATGGCCTTTAGCATCTGGCCCATTTAGTAAGGCCTGGTGGACTTTTTGAGTAACATGTGGCACGTTGACTGGGATTCACCATGTGCCTGGGATCTGGACCGTTGATTTGATTTCACTAGGACGCGTGTACGCTTGGTTGTGAGAGTGCATCATGGTCTTCAACGTAGGCGCTGCATGTGAACGTTAATGGAAAAATAATATTTGAAAGCATGAAGACCTGGGGCTCGAACCCAGGTCATAACTGTTACCAGCACTAACGCTTGCCACTAGATCATCTCACACGCGTGTTAATATATAATAGCAAACAAATAATATAAAAAGAAAACCAAGGTGTTAGTGGACTTTGCGCGCGAAGTTTAAACAGGCCAATCGCTCCATGCCACCTAGTCATCTTCTTCTTCGTTCCTGAAAATATAAAAACAATGGCCACGGTTTTGTAAATGTTCTTTTAGGCCACTTTTCAGAAAATAGCGAATAGGCATAGGTCGCTCATAAATTGAGCGCGATGATGGATTCCTAATCGTCCAAGCCTGCTAATTCTAATGGTGACACTCAGAGGTCTCAATTTTTCCATATCATGAAACGCCCAATTTCAAGCTTCATGAACCCTAATCTGCGTCAATGGCATAGTTGCATACAGTACACGAAAACACAATTAATGTAAACGGTTAGCTTCAGAACACCTTAATTAACATAAATCCATTAACAATATGCAATAAAAATGCCTAAATCTTGAAATACGATTATGCAAAAAAGTAAGAAAAGTGGGACTTCTGTACATCGTTTCAAGAGGTTATCTTTGATGTTTGTGATTGGAATACGTTCAGTAATCTCCAAGGAAGCTATTGGAATAGGTTTTGAGGCTTGAATCGATCTCTAAGGGAGTTTTCAGAATTGAGATTTTTGGCCAAATTTCCAAGTTTGATTTTCAGTTTTCTCAGCAGCTGCGTGTGTATTGTACTAGGGTTGTATTCAGGCTTTTGTATGGAGCAGATTAGGTCAAGAAAAATCAATCAAATCCATTGCATTCATTGATTTGAAGATTTGATTTTCAAGCTTTATTTTCCAAATATTTTCCATGTGCTTTTGTGCAAATCATGATCTAATCAGTCCAATTCTTTCCTTATTTGGCTAGGCACGAATTATTGAGCATAAAACATGCACAAAAATATTTGTTAGGTTAAGTTAAATATTTTTCATATATTTAATTGATTTAAATGAATTAATATAAATAAAAATTCAAATAAATAAATAAAAAATGAGAAAATACTTCCCTTTGGGCCAAGTGGTTGTGCACATGCCATGGATGATGATTTGTGGAAGAAAAATGGGCCCATTAGCAATTTTAGGTCATTTGGATCAATGTTGACTTTTCAAAATATCCAAAAATTTCCCAACTTCTACAAGGCATAACTTGCTCAATTTTTAAGCTTTTCTCATGTTCTTGGACATTTTGGAAAGTTCTTTGAGTCCTCTAACCAATGCCTTTGGTCCCATGTCATTTTGATTTACCAATCTCAAGTTATGGCCTTTGACTTAAAGTCCCTTTTTGTTGACTTTTGAAAATGACCTATAATGTTGAAATTGATAACTTTTTGTGAGTGCATTTCTTGGACTTGAAGTATGAAGATGAGTTGTAGGAAATGTCTTTCTCTTCAAGATGAGCTTTGGATGGAATTTTTCTGATAATCCATGTGAAAGTTATGCCCTGGTCAATTTCAGTTGACTTTTTCAACTGTCCAAATAAGGAAACTTTTGTATCTTGATGATTTATGAGCCAAACTTTTGAGAATCATGATCAAGCAATGATCAAATGATGTTTGTGGCTTCAAAATGATATGTTGACCAAAAATTTGAACTTTTGACTGTCAAATGACCATTTTGCCCCTACAGTTGACTGTATTGCAATTTAGGGTTTTGACTGTGCAATTTTGAGCTGAATGTCTTGAAACTTGATATGAGGATACTTGACCATGTTTATAGGCATGTGAGACTTGATTAGACCTTTGAAAACTTCATTTTCTTGATCAGAACACAAACCCTAGTTTTGACTGTATGGGAGACCTTTGCCCTGTGCAACCCTTGGGGAATTTTGCAGCTTGATTTTGCAAATCTTTGAAGAATATGAGAGGGCAAATTTTGGGGTACAACACCTGTCATTCTCTGAGGAATTTTCATTTAATTCCAAACTTTCATAATGACTTTTCAGCTCAGTGAGTAGTATTCCATGCCCTCTTGCACCACCACCTTCTACCATATCCCTGCCCAACAGTTCTTCACACTGAGAGTTGGGTTGTTGAACCGACCCGTTCACGGCCTTACCATCGACGGGGAGACATAGTAACATGTACACATCCTCTAGCGTGATGGTACATTCACCTATTGGTAGGTGAAATGTATGGGTCTCCGGTCTCCACCTTTCCAACATTGCAAGAATGAACTTCGAGTCAATGGTGCAGTTGGAGATCTTTATGACATGTCCAAAACCTGCGTATTCCAGATATGGGACGATAAATGGGTCGGGAGCCAGGTAGTTGTGCGAACGGATTCTGAATCTTTTTATGTCCTGAGTTCATAATGTAACATGTGTAAGATTAATTAAGATGAACAACACATTATTTGAAGTATGAAAAATGTATAACCAAAAAAGAAACTTACAAATGCGGCAATGTTTTCCCTTGTGCCTCTGTGAGTATCGCCCATTGTTAGAAGAGTCATTGTTTAAAATGCTTGAGAGTATGAAAGACTTAGGAAGAGATAGAGAGTATGATAGACTTATGAAATATTTCGTAGCAGAGAGTGAGACTTGTGTGGGTGTGAGAGATGTATGATATGGTATGTATTTATAGGCAAATAAGTTTGATATAGTGGTTACTTGTGCTTGCATGCCTGCGAAGTGTCACATTTGCATGCTTAGGGGGTTACACATATGCATGTACAAAAAAGAAAGGTGTCACTCTTGCAGGCTAGGTGGCAGCCCATGCATGTATCACGATTGGACAGTAAGGGAGGCGCCATTGGACTTGGCGAAAGAGTACACAAATGAATGGTGTCGCCACCCCAGTTGGCGAATAAGAGGTGTCCTTTGTTACAACCTAGGTTCAGGCTATGTGACAGCCTTTGGGATTCCTTTCATTATTGCATGTAATATTATTGGCAGCCTTGGGGGGTTGCATCCTTACTTAATTGAAATTTTTAGCCTTAAGTTTATCATAACATTGATTCACATAATCTGTCAAATCTTCCAACCTTCAAACGTTCTTACAACCAAACCTTCAAACCTGAAAACAATCAAACATTCCAACCTTCGAATCACTCATCAAATTCAAACATTCCAACCTTCAAACATTACAACATTCAAACCTTCATACAATCAATAAACCTCAAACATTCCAACCTTCAAACATTAAAACAATTCTACGCAATGGCCTCTTCACCATAATTTGTCGTCAAAGCACATTTCAACGGTGAGACATACATTTGTCCCACAGCTGGGTTTTTGTTTAGAGACACAGACAACATCCGATTTCTCTTAAACGGGAAAGCCAATTTCTCGTACTTCAAAAAAAGATTGGAGGCCAAACTTGAACGAGGCCCGGTGTCCCAGATATTTTATCAGAATCCAGTTTTCTTTGGAAACAACCAAGTAATTTTTTATAAGGTTGAAGTTCAAGATGACGAGGATCTCCAGAATATGATTTCTAGCCATGTCTATTCTGGATACGACTCTATTGAGTTGTACGTTTTGCTTCAAGAGCCTCAGGTGACACAGGAGGTTGATCCTTTGGAGAATGAACAAGATGAGGTAGATGTAGTTGATGATGAAGAAGAAGATAACGAGTTAGAGTTTGATGAAATGGTGAACGATGATTCCGACGATGATGGCATCTCTAGTATTCCTACAGACAAAATCTACACACCACCTCCGCACATGACAAACTTCAACATGGGCGAAGATGAACCTTCTACTGACTTATTTTTCAATCCGTATATGCAGTCGGATGAAAATTTAAAAGAGAAGGACAAGTTTCGTAACAGAGAGGAATGCATCAGGGCCATTAAAAAATTTCACATGCTCAACTCGGTTGATTTTAAGGTGGATCGTGTCAACCCGGAAAGGTACAAGATTAAGTGTGTCCACCCTGACTGTATGTTCAAGCTGACCGCATCCTACAGATTAAGGGGTGACTGCTGGGTCATAGGTTCCATGACTACCCACACTTGTGTAAGTTCCACTCAATCACAGGACCACCGAAAACTCAACTATGATCTAATCTGTCAAGAAATCCTACCCCTGGTCAGCAACGACCCATCTTTGAAGGTGAAAACAATCATCTCTCACATCACCACGGTTTTTAACTACACTCCGTCTTACTGTAAGGCGTGGTTAGAAAAGACTAAGGCGATTGAAAGGGTGTACGTAAATTGGGAGGAGTCATACCGAGAACTTCCCCGCTACCTGAATGCACTCAAGATGTATTCTCCAGGTAGTGTTTACGTTCTGGAAACATTGCCAGCGTACGCCCAAGATGGTAGTCTACTGCATGGCAACGGAATATTCAGTCGCGTGTTTTGGGCATTTCAACCATGCATCACAGGGTTTGCATCATGCAAACCAATTTTACAAATTGACGGGACTTGGTTGTATGGGAAGTACAAAGGCACGCTATTGATGGAAGTTGCACAAGATGGCAACAACAACATTTTCCCCATTGCCTTTGCCCTTTTCGAGGGGGAGACCGGTGGTGCTTGGAGCTTTTTCCTGAAAAATCTTCGGACACACGTGGCTCCTCAACCAGATCTCTGTTTGATCTCGGACAGACATGCCTCCATTGAAAGTGCCTACAATAATCCAGCAAATGGTTGGCATGACCCTCCTTCTACGCATGTCTATTGCGTTAGGCATATCGTCCAGAATTTCTCGAGGGAGGTCAAGGACAAAACATTGAGGAAAGCGGTTATGAATGCGGGATATGCATTGACACAACCCACATTCAAATATTACCGCAACGAGATCCGTTTGTCTAATCCGGAAGCCGATAGGTGGATCGACAATATTCCGGTGGAAAAATGGACTAGGTCATACGACAATGGCCAAAGATGGGGGCATATGACAACGAATCTTATTGAATCAATGAATGGGGTATTCAAGGGCATACGAAACCTCCCAATCACTGCCTTGGTAAAATCTACGTATTTTAGGATGGCTGTGTTATTTGCAAAAAGAGGTGAAATGTGGAATGCGGTGTTGCAATTTGGACAACTATGGAGTGAAAGCTGCATGAAATACATTAAAGCTGAAAGTGCTAAAGCCAACACTCACATGGTTATACGGTTTGACCGACACAGCCACAACTTCATTGTGAAAGAGACAATCGACCATAATGAAGGCCTGCCAAGACAAGAATACAGGGTCATTTTACCTTCTCAATGGTGCGATTGTGGCAGGTTTCAAGCATTTCGTATGCCTTGCTCTCATGTCATTGCCGCTTGTGCTCATACCCATCAAGACGCGCTTCAACTGCTGTCAAACGTTTACAAATCTGAAACATTGCTCAATGTTTACAACAACAACTTTCCTTTGGTGGCAAAACCAGATTATTGGCCTGAATACAACGGCGAAATAGTTTGGCACAATGACCAAATGCGAAGGAACAAGAAGGGTCGTCCCAAAAGTAGGCGCATCACAACAGAAATGGACGATCTTGACAGGTTGGAAAGAAAGTGTGGTTTATGCCGTCAGGGCGGACACAATCGCAAAAACTGTCTGAATCGAGCGTCTGGCTCGACCACATAAATATTGTAATACATAAAATCTTTTCATAATTGTGTTGTAAACATTTGGGTTTTCCGTTAACAGATTTTGCTACAATTAATAAAACGCGTACAACAATAATTAACGATATTCAATATAGGAAATTACAACTGTTAACACAATTTCATCTGACCCATGCATCATCAACATTACATCACTGTCTGTTTTGACTTCCTCCAACCACACATTAGGTCTTCCTGTCGCATGTGAGGTTGTTGTTCTTTTTCGCTGGATCCTTCGAATTTTTCCCCCTCCGCAATGTCTCCATCTAGCCACCGCATCAACTCCCGCTTCAGACGCTCCATGGAGTGAATGTGCCAGAATTTCATTTTCATCGCAGGTTTCGTGGCGGAGAAGATAACGTAACCATCTCTGCTAAAAATCATAGGCGACGTCATGACACAAATAACAGAGTACAAAATAAAAATACAGTGCGAGAAAGTGTGAGAAATTTCGGAGAAACGGACGAATTATTTATAAAACAACATTTTTCCCTAGGAGCCAAGTGAGATGGCGCCTCCTCTCACTTTTAAGGAGCATGCGCCATCTCACTTGGCTAAAAGCCAAGGGAGGCGCCAAGTGAGATGGCGCCTAGGGCAAAACCCTAGGTGGAGGCGCCAAGTGAGATGGCTCCTCCTTTGGGGAGTCATCTGAAACATGGTTATTTGCGTAATTTTTTCCGAAACCCGATTATTTGCGAAATATTATTTTAATACATGGTTATTAATAAAAAAAATTCTCATTATACAAAACAAATCCCGCAGGTTATTCGCAGGAAACGTTTCTGCGGAATCTGCTACAGCTCTTTTGTAGTATTTTTTTGAAATATTTTGATTTTAATATCTTAATTTTTAATAAAATAAAAGTTATGCAAATTTTGATATATATATATATATATATATATATATATATATATATATATATATATATATATATATATATATATATATATATATATATATATATATATATATATATATATATATATATATATATATATATATATATATATATATATATATATATATATATATATATATATATATATATATATATATATATATATATATATATATATATATATATTTATCTTTATTTTTTTTATTTTTTTTATTTACTTTTATGATGTTTTTAATTTTTAATTTTAATCTTTTTTTCTCTATTTTATTAATTATTTTTATTATTTTTTCTACTTAATTTCTTATTTTAATTTAAATCTTAATTTTTATTAAAATTAAATGACATGAAAATTTTATATATATTTATTTAATTATGGTAAATATTAAAATAATTTTTTTTTACGGTATAGATTAAAACTAAAGACTATATACAAATTGAAAAAAAATTAAAACAAAGATTAGGGAATAAGTATCGAACCCACAATATATCTCATAATTATTGATATTTATAAAATTAGACTCAAATTTTTAATATTTATTATTTTTTATATTTTATTTAATTATTTGTATGATGTTTTTAATTAGTTTTTAATTTTAATTTCAATCTTAATTTTTTAGTAAAATAAAAAGTGTTGTACCCCAAAATTTGCCCTCCGATATTCCTCAAGAAATTGCCAAGCCAAGCTACAAAATTTCCCAAGGGTTGTGCAGTGCAACAGTCTCCCATACAGTCAAAATTAGGGTTTTGAGTCTGATCAAGAAAAGGAAGTTTTCAAAGGCTCAATCAAGTCTCATATGCTTATAAACATGGTCAAGCATCCTCATATCAAGTTTCAAGGCATTCAGCTCAAGATTGCACAGTCAAAACCCTAAATTGCACTACAGTCAACTGTAGGGGCAAAATGGTCATTTGACAGTCAAAAGTTCAAATTTTTGGTCAACATGTCATTTTGAAGCCACAAACATCATTTGATCAATGCTTGATCATGATTCTCAAAATTTGGCTCAGAAATCATCAAAGATGCAAAAGTTGCTATATTTGGACAGCTGAAAAAGTCAACTGAAATTGACCAGAGCATAACTTTCACATGGATTATCAGAAAAATTCCATCCAAAGCTCATTTTGAAGAGAAAGACATTTCCTACAACTCATCTTCATACTTCAAGTCCAAGAAATGCTCTCACAAAAAGTTATCAATTTCAACATTATAGGTCATTTTCAAAAGTCAACAAAAAGGGACTTTAAGTCAAAGGCCATAACTTGAGATTGGAAAATCAAAATGACATGGGACCAAAGTAATTGGTTAAGGGACTCAAAGACCTTTCCAAAATGTCCAAAAACATGTGAAAAGCTTAAAAATTGAGCAAGTTATGCCTTGTAGAAGTTGGGAAGTTTTTGTGAAATGGCAAAAGTCAACTATCCTTGAAACTCCAATTTTTGACAAAAGGGCCCACTTTTTCCACTTGGTTCATCCTTGTCATGCCACACACGTGTCCCATGGTTAATTTCAAGACCAAATATTGATTTTTTTATTTTATTTAATTTTTGATAATTTAATTCATTTTAAATCTTTGAAAATTCAAATAAAATTCAAAAACCAATGGAATAGTGTCATGTGAATTTGGACAACTTCCATGTATCATGGGCCAACTCAAAAACTCAGGCTAGGGTTAAGTTGCACACTAAGTCTAGGTCTTGGCTTAAAAGAAGGAAAATTTGTTAATGGAAAAAACCCTAGGACTAATTCCCTCATGAGCATGAATCTAGGTCAGTTAGCAAGCCAATTCCCTTCCAGCATAAGCCCTAAGTCAAACCCTAACCACAATATGCCATATGCTGCGCTGAAAAGCCTATTGGCAATTTGAAAAATGAGCCATATAATGCAAATCCGAAATCAAAGTTGGAGGAAGTTTTAAGCCTCAATTCTTTTTCTAATAGTTTCCTGGACAAACTCTGAAGGTGTGCCAACCTCTAACCTCAATCAAAACGCGAAGAAACGGTAGCTACAACTCAGACTGTACAGAAAAACTTTTGAAATCGTATTCTCAATTCTAAGCATCTTCATTGCATTTCAATCGTATATTCTTGTTCCATGTGATGTTTCCAAGCTAACCCTTATATTCAATTTGATTTTTGCATCGTGTATGGGATTTCACCATGACCAAAGTTTAGGGTTACAGGTCTGCCAAATTGGGGTTTTCTACCCCAGGTAAAATTAGAATTTCAGAGCAACACCATCGCACTCCACGCATCTGGACGAAAAGATCCATACACTCGCGCCTAATTTATATTAGGAAATGAGCTAATCGCTATTTTTCTGTAGCTAACCTAAGAAAACACAGTGAAAACCGTGGCCAATGCGTTTTATGTTTCAGGGGGATGAGGACGATGATGTCGTGTCACACAGGGACAGGCCAGTTTAAAATCTCGCGCGCGTTTTAAAGAGCACTAACCTTTTTCTTTTATAATATTTATTGACCATTATATATTAATTGAAATCAAAGTGGTTCAGTGGCAGGTGGAAGCGTTTGCAAGGCACAAGACCTGGGTTCGAGTCCCAGGTCTGGAAAATTTCCATATTATTTTTCTCTTAGTAATTACGTGCAGACATGGCATTCAGGCTCACCATATTCCATCAGAAATCAACCTCCACGCGTCCCAGAGCATCCAAATCAACGGTCAAGATTCAAGGAACACGTGCACAAGGGTCAATGCATTAGCATACAAACTGACAAAGTCAACGGATCCACAAGTTTAATGGGCCTGATTTGCTAGGCCTCACCTCCTGATTTGGGGACTACCCCCCCTGGTTTGCCTTATTATTTTTATTTTTATTCTTTCTTCAATTTTTCCTTTTATTTCTTTTATTTTGCTATTTATTTAGTTAATTATTTTTAACAAAATACAAAAACACACAAAAAATCAGAAAATATAAAAAAATATAATATTTATTTTATTATAATTATTTTCAAATAAACATGTAAATAATTTAGTAAATTAGGTTATAAGTTTAATTCTTTTTTTAACAAAAATGTAAAAAAATATAGAATTAGGTTAATAAACACTTTTTCTTCCTTTTTAATTTTTTCCCTTTTTTTCCACAGTAATAATTATTTATTTATTTATTTTTTATAATTAAATTGCACATAAATAAATTAGGGTTTAATGTAGATCATATTTTAATTCTTTCATAATAAATAAAAAATATTAGAATTAGGGTTTGCTTTTTAATTTAATTTCAATTAACTCCTTTTCCTCATTAAATCTAAAAAGCACAAAAATACCATTTTCATTTAATTTTAATTTTAAATTCCTTATTAATTTTAATCGTTTGCAAAAGGGTCCAACGCCCTAGTTTTGTTTTTAATTCCTTTATTTCGCACATTTATTTTATATCGTTTAAATAATTATGTATATGCCCCAAAGCCTTGTAATAATTTTTTTTACTTTATTTCTCGCACTTTTACTTTCAGTCAAATCGGGTTCGGTTTATTTTGGCGATGTGGACCCGCGCCATTTGTAATAGTTTAGATTTATTTTCTCGCAAATATACAACTGTTAATAAATATGCATGAAAGAATGTATGGACTTAAAAATAAAATCAAGCGTAGATCACAACAAACATGACAAGACAAAATAATTGAACATGACACACGAACCGCACACACCACCCCTAGGGTACGCCTCACTGTTGCCTTGCCTCGAAAGGTGGTCGTCGAGTAGAGGACGTCTTAGTAAGTCCTCATGATCCGGGAACCTGGCATGAGGGTAGCTTCTAAGGTGTCTTCCCATTACTCCGGTGATCACCATGTCCCTACAAACTCGAATTGACCCGAACACCTCCAACGGTGGTGCTACCTACCTCTCAATGGTGGGATGGCACTACTTTAAAGGATATTTACACAGACGAATTCCTTAGGGTAGGTAGACGACTCATGGATACTTGCTCTCTTCAAAACAAAATTTCAAAGACTTTTCACACCAACACTTTTCAAAAGCTTTCAAAGCAAATTTTTCAAACACTCTGACGTACGAGTCGAACTGAAATTTTTCAAAGAAACTTTTTAAAACCCACCTTGGAAAGTAAGCAAACCTTTTTGAAAACACATTGAGCAAGTACCTAAGAGCCCATGGATAACCATGGATAGAAAGGGTGCTAACACCTTCCCTTTCTATAACCTACCTCCCGAACCGAGAGCAATCTCTCTTAAGGAATTTTTCTGTGCTTTTGTCCTTTCCATTTGGAGAAAATAAAAGACGGTGGCGACTCTTGCTTACCGCGACATTTCGCGAACCAGCGTTAAACAGTCAGTTCCAGATCCACAGATCACAGAACTGGCGACTCTGCTGGGGATAAAACTTAAAGTGAGGTGTACCTTAGGACTAAGATCATTGTGTTTTCAATTGCTTTCCTTGTTTGTTTTATTATTGTGGGACTGTCTTGGGAGTTCTATAGATCCTAACCCGGATCTGGGGGATACCCTTTTAGAAAGTAGCAACAAGGCTGTGAGGGAACTGTGCGGGGTATACCGACATGGTTGAAACAGTCTGCTACGTTGATGTGGCACTTTGGTGGGTACCGGTAACCCTTGAGTTCAGTCAAGGAGAGTACGGGGCCTCCATGTGGTGTCATGAAGCATCAACAGACCTTAGGAACCTTAATTGAACTATCTTGGCCTCTTTAGGGTAGTGAGATAACTGACTTTGGTGCAGTCCGAGGTTGGTTGATACTCGATACTACGCTCAATTGAGGGTTGCTTTCCTGGAATATTTCGGTCGCCAGTTCAGTGGCTAAATCGAAACGATGAACAATGAAAGCAATCCCGTGATATTGGGAACCTTAGAACCCGGTTACTTTGATTAGGACAGGTTGAACCCACCAACTTTAAGAGGGTACTACCCAGACCCCATGCTGGCCTTAAACCTTAAGGGCCTGTCTTGTGTGCCTTGTGTGCCTTACATGTTTGTCTTTGTAAATATCTGTGGTGTGTTTAATCATAGCATCATGACATCATCCAGCATCATACGCATTGACTAACCATTTCAGGGGTTCGAATTTTCATCTTTGTTCTTGTTTTGTAGGACATGGAAACTGTTCGTAGAAAGACAATTCCAATCAGTCTTGTAAGGGTCCCTCCTCAGCTTAAGGAGCTTATATCCAGGATTCCCGAGAACTCTTCATTCAGTGAAAGGCATGGAAGTCTCATCAGCTTGGTCAATACCAACATTGAGGAAGATATGATGAAGGTCCTGTTCCAATTCTTTGACCCTCTGCATCACTGTTTCACCTTCTTGGACTATCAGTTGGTACCTACATTAGAGGAGTTCTCCCGACTCCTGAAGATCCCTATCCTTGATCAGCTACCCTTCAACGGTACAGAAAAGGAACCTAAGCTTGAAGAGATTGCTAAAGCCTTGCACCTACAGTCATCTGACCTCAAGGGACATTGGGAAGTCAGAAGTGGTATTAAAGGGTTCTTAGCCAGGTTTCTGTTTGAAAAGGCCTATGAATGTTGGAACTCCCTTGACTTGCAAGCTTTTGAAGAGGTTGTGGCCCTCCTTGTTTATGGTTTGGTGTTGTTCCCTAACCCAGATCAGCTCATTGATATCAGTGCTGTCCAGATCTTTATGTCCAGGAATCCTATACCTACGTTGCTGGGGGACCTCCTTCACTCATGTTACACTCGAACCATGAGGAAAAGAGGTGTCCTTATGTGTTGCACTCCTCTCCTGGGAAAGTGGTTTATTTCGCACCTTCCACAATCAGTCCTGAAGAACGAGCGGGGTTTGAGATGGTCACAACGGTTGATGACTCTTACACATGCAGATATACATTGGTGCCCTAGGTCCAGAGAAGATGTCACTATCATTGATCGTTGCGGGGAGTATCCTAATGTTCCTTTACTTGGAATCAGAGGGGGTATTACTTATAGTCCATGCCTGGCTTGGAGACAATTTGGTTATGCTCGGAGGGATGGTCCTCATGACATGTTGATTCCTGACATAGTTTTTGACTTCGACAACGATACTCAAGGACTTCGCCAGAGATTTATCAGAGCCTGGAGGATGCCTAGTAGGATAGACAGCAAGACACTGGGGCATATGAACTCCATCCCTTTGGAGCCTTACCTCAAGTGGGTACGAGCCCGCTCTCAGAAGTTAGTAATGCCTTATCCTCACATGCTTCCAGTAATCAAAGAGCCTGCTTTGGAAGGAGAGGTGTCTCATGTTATTCAGCACCCTGATATGCCCACATCCTGGGAAGAGATGCAGAAGAGTTGGATCCAGCTTAAGGAAGAGCGGAATTCTCTTGAGACTAGTTTGCATGCCAGTGAAAGGAAGGTCTTGGAGCTCACCCGCCTGTTGCACGAGGAAAGGAACCTCAACACTTACATAGCTCCAAAGAAGATGCGCAACATATTTTGGGATTGATTTGATCTTTTTGTATTTTTTCCCATGAGGCTTTGATGTATTAAACAATGATTTTCTTAATAATAACGTGTGTCCCTTTTGGTCTACAACAAATTTGAATTTTCGAACTCTTGAATGCATTGCATAAACACATATCATTCATCATGTGCATCATAAATACTCTTCTTTTCAGGTTGTTTACCGTTCTTCGCTGTTTATTTCAGCATCATGAACCCTGAATCATCAACCGAGGCATCTATCAAGGCTCTTCAGGCGCAAAACGTCCAATTTCAGGCGCAAAACGCCCAATTTCAGGAGCTGATCAAGGGCTTGGCTCAGGGTCAACAAGAGTTGAAGACCATGCTTCTGAAGAAGACTAAGAAGAAGAGGAGGACTGTGCTATTTAACACTGGGCGCAGACTCGGGAACACTTTGGTTGAAGCTGAAAGGACTCCTCCATCTGTGACGGAAGGTAGTCACCAAGAAAGGGAGGTCACTACTCCTGTGGGCTCTGATACTGAAACAGACTTCAACGACGAACAGTACCCTCCTGCTGAAGACCGGTACAAACAGCTGGAAGACAGATTAAAGGCTATGGAAGTTCAGCGGGTGCCTGGATTGGATTTCGGAGACTTGGGGTTATCTACTGGGGTGGTGATCCCCCACAAGTTCAAAACACCTGCCTTCGTGAAGTATGATGGGGCTTCCTGTCCCAAGATGCACCTCCGTTCTTATGTAAGGAAGATCCAGCCTTACACAGCAGACAAGAACCTTTGGATCCACTTCTTCCAGGAGAGTCTTTCAGGGACTCACCTCGATTGGTTCTATCAGCTGGATGGAATCAGCATTCGTAACTGGGAGGATCTGGCCACTGCTTTTTACAAGCAGTATCAGTATAATGCCGACCTCGCTCCTACGCGTACCCAGCTCCAGGGTATGTCGCTAGGGTCGGGTGAAGGTTTTAAGGAGTACGCCCAGAAATGGAGAGACCTGGCTGGCAGGGTGCAGCCACCATTGACGGATCGGGAGCTGGTAGATATGTTCTTGGGGACCCTATCTGGTCCATTTTTCAATCATCTCATTGGTAATTCCTCTGCTGGGTTTACTGATCTGATCCTGACTGGTGAAAGGATCGAGGCCGGTATAAAATCGGGGATGATACAGAAAGTTGCCTCCTCCAGTACTGAGAAGAAACCCTTCAAAAAGGAGGCTAGTGCTGTATATAGCTCCCGGAGAACAGAGCGACCTGAACACCGCCAATCTGTCAGTGCGGTAATGATTGCCAAACCTACTGCCGCCCCTCGGCCAACTAATCCTCAAAAGTTTGAAAGACCCCGGAGAGAGTATACCCGGTTAAGCATGACCTTATCACAGATCCTGCCACAGTTGCTATCCACCAATTTAGTGACTGTCAGGGAGGCTCCAAAGTTTCCCAATACTGCATCTCCTAAGTACAACCCGAATGCTCGTTGTGCTTACCATTCAGATAGTCCGGGGCATTCTACTGATGACTGTTGGGCGTTAAAGAACAAGCTGCAGGACCTTATTGACGCCAAGGAGGTACAGTTTGAGGCATCTGACAAGCCTAATGTGGCAACAGCTCCCCTACCTGCTCATGGGGTTAATGCTATTGGAGACGAGAATGAAGTGGATGAAGCTGAGTTTGATAGCTGGATCTACCCGACAACCGACGGTGGACTCAACAATTGGAGTGCAAAGGACAACTTATCTGTTTCTCTTGTTACCCAGTAATGAATTTCTTTGTTTTTGATTTGTAATAAACAATAATTTGAGACTATATGGCTCGGTGTCTTACCCGGGGCACCGTGGTTTTATTTATGAGGGCTTTTGTTTGTCACTATCATATATCATGAATAAAAGCATTGGACGTTTTTCACAATTCAAATTTTGCGCTCCTTTTCTTTCCTTTCTTTACATATTGCAAAACAGCTGTATTTACACACACACTCACTCATACAGGTTTCAATCCACTCTGGATCTCACTGGTAACGACTCTGCTACTGCCAGTTATGACTTCGAAAATCCGATCAACTTAGCCGAAGACGAAGGTGAAGATGATTGCGAAGTGCCTGGTGAACTTGCAAGACTGTTACAACAGGAGGAGAGGGCAATTCAACCCCATGAAGAACCAGTGGAAATAATAAACTTGGGTACTGAGGAAGACAAGAAAGAGGTGAAGATTGGTGCCAACCTAGAACTCAGCGTGAAGCAACGGTTGACTCAGATGCTGCATGACTATAAGGAGATCTTTGCTTGGTCCTACGAAGATATGCCCGGATTAGATACCGACATTGTGGTCCATCACTTACCAACTAAAGAAGATTGCCCTCCAGTTAAGCAAAAAGTCCGCCGTATGCGTCCAGAGATGTCTGAGAAGATTAAAGCCGAGGTTATGAAGCAGTTTGATGCCGGGTTTCTTGCAGTGACTTCTTACCCTCAGTGGGTTGCTAATGTGGTGCCGGTACCTAAGAAGGACGGCAAGGTCAGGATGTGTGTCGATTACAGGGATCTGAACAGGGCCAGCCCCAAGGATGACTTCCCTCTACCCCACATTGATGTCCTTGTTGATAATACGGCTCAGCATAAAGTGTTCTCTTTCATGGATGGTTTTTCAGGCTACAATCAGATCAAGATGGCTCCGGAAGATATGGAAAAGACTACATTTGTTACTCAGTGGGGCACCTTCTGCTACAAAGTCATGCCTTTTGGACTAAAGAATGCTGGGGCAACCTACCAACGTGCCATGGTTGCTTTATTTCATGACATGATCCATCATGAGATAGAAGTTTATGTGGACGACATGATCGCTAGGTCCCAGACTGAGGAAGAACACCTTGATCATCTACAGAAACTGTTTGACCGTTTGAAACTGTACAAGCTGAGGTTGAATCCGAATAAGTGCACCTTCGGGGTAAGATCGGGAAAGTTGCTAGGCTTCGTGGTAAGTGACAAGGGAATTCAAGTGGACCCTGCTAAGGTCAAAGCCATTCAAGAGATGCCAGTTCCTAAGACAGAGAAGGAAGTCAGAGGCTTTCTAGGACGTCTGAATTACATTGCTCGGTTCATCTCACACTTAACTGCTACCTGTGAACCAATCTTCAAGCTGCTGAAGAAAGATCAGGTAGTACGTTGGAATGATGAATGTCAGGCTGCTTTTGACAGAATCAAAGAATATCTCCAAGAACCACCCATCCTTATGCCACCAGTTGAAGGGAGACCTTTGATACTTTACCTGACAGTGCTTGATAATGCAATGGGGTGTGTGCTGGGGCAGCATGACGAGTCTGGCCGAAAAGAGCATGCCATTTATTACCTTAGCAAAAAGTTTACCGACTGTGAGACCCGATACTCACTGCTTGAGAAAACTTGCTGCGCTTTGGTATGGGCTGCTCGCCAGCTGAGACCGTATATGCTGACTCACACTACCTTGTTAATCTCAAAAATGGATCCTATAAAGTACATATTCGAAAAGCCTGCTCTGTCTGGGAGAATTGCAAGATGGCAGATGATCTTGACGGAATACGACATCCAGTATACGACCCAAAAAGCCATCAAGGGAAGTGTATTGGCAGACCACCTAGCACATCAAGCTGTGGATGACTACCAATCAGTGAACTTCGAGTTTCCAGATGAAAGCATTATGATAGTAACTGACTGTGAAGTACCTGGACCGGATGAAGGACCTGAACCAGGATCCCGATGGTCTATGCACTTTGACGGAGCCTCCAATGCTTTGGGAAATGGTATCGGCGCCATAATCGTATCTCCACAAGGTACTCATACTCCACTCACCGCCCGGCTGTGTTTCAACTGTACCAACAACATGGCGGAGTATGAAGCGTGTATTATGGGTCTTCAAGCTGCGATCGACCTGAGGATCAAATTTCTGAGTGTCTTCGGAGATTCCGCTCTTATGATCAATCAGATCAAAGGAGAGTGGGATACGAAACACCCAAACTTGATTCCTTATAGAGAATGTGTGTTGGCCCTGATCCCCCACTTCACAGAAATAACATTTGAGCACTTTCCAAGAGAAGAGAATCAGTTGGCGGACGCGTTAGCTACAATGTCTTCAATGTTCAAGGTTAAATGGGATAATGAAGCTCCCCGGATCATCATCTGGAAACTGGACGAACCGGCATACTGTTGTGATCTCGAGACTGAATTGGTAACTGAGAAACCTTGGTACCACGAAGTGAAGAGATATCTGGAAGCTCAGGAATACCCTGAAGGTGCTTCTGTCAATGATAAGAAATTCCTGAGGAGGTTTGCAGCCAAGTTCTTTCTTAGCAACGGCATTTTGTACAAGCGAAACCAGGATTCAACCCTTCTGCGTTGTGTAGATAAAACTGAAGCAGAAAGAATCATGGAAGAGCTACATGAAGGGACCTTTGGTACACACTCCAGTGGACATACCATGGCAAAGAAGATCCTACGGGCAGGGTATTACTGGTCCACCATGGAAGCTGATTGTTACCAACATTCTAGGACATGCCATAAATGCCAGGTCTACGCAGACAAGGTGCATGTTCCTCCGGTTCCCCTGAATGTTCTGACTGCGCCTTGGCCATTTGCAATGTGGGGCATAGACATGATCGGTGAGATTAAACCTACGGCATCTAATGGACATCGCTTCATCCTAGTGGCAATTGATTATTTTACGAAGTGGGTTGAGGCAGCATCCTATGCTACGGTGACCAAGACTGTTGTAGCACGGTTTATTCGGCACAATCTGATCTGTCGATACGGCGTCCCTGAGCGGATTATTACAGACAACGGTACCAATCTGAACAACAAGATGATCGCTGAGCTCTGCGAACAGTTTAAGATACAGCACCACAATTCTTCTCCTTACAGACCGAAGATGAATGGGGCTGTAGAAGCAGCTAATAAAAACATCAAGAAGATCGTGCAGAAGATGACAGTAACGTATAAAGATTGGCACGAAATGTTACCGTTCGCTCTGCATGGGTATCGTACCTCAGCTAGGACGTCAACCGGGGCAACTCCTTTCTCTCTGGTTTATGGCATGGAGGCAGTCTTGCCGATCGAAGTACAAATTCCTTCTCTCCGGATAATGAAGGATGCAAATCTGAATGAAGATGATTGGATCCAGACACGACTTGATCAGCTCAACCTTATTGACGAAAAGAGACTTGCTGCTATCTGTCATGGTCAGACGTATCAGAAACGAATGATCAGGGCATTTAACAAAAAGGTCAGACCACAGGAATATCAAGTCGGGGATCTGGTGATCAAGCGAATCATCCTTCCTCAGAGTGATCCAAGGGGCAAATGGACCCCTACGTACGAAGGGCCATTTGTGGTTAAGCATGTGTTCTCAGGAGGAGCAATGATATTAACCAACATGGATGGTGACGACCTTCCTCACCCCGCCAATGCAGACATAGTTAAAAAATACTACGCATGAAAAAAGACCCGCTAGGCTGACATGCCTAGGCAAAAATTAGGGCTTCCCGTCGAACCAAAAGGGTTCGGGCAAAATGAAGGGATGAAAATGAAAATCTGTACACCCGGCAAGCCGAAAACCTGAAAAGGCGGCTTGGGCAAAAATGGGTATCCCGGTGGACTGAAAACCCGAAAGGGCAGTCCATGCAAAAATTAGGGATAAAAGCGTAATACTATGTCTCATTGGATCACTTTGCATCCAGAATCCGGTATCTACATCAAGTTCAGACGGCATCGATCAGTCAGCTTCACCTTCAACCAAGGTCATCAAGTGATGAGACGCGCAGAGTATAAAGGCAATAGCAGAGTTGAAACCCAGTGGATTATTCATCCTTCACACAGCTGTTTTATTTTCTTTTGTACAAAACTTGTATAAACTCTTTTGCTCGGCGACGTTTCTCTTACTAGGACGTCAGCCTCTTGTACACAAAACGCCTATTCACAGGCCATTCAAAATCAATACAAATATACTTTTCAGTTAAACGTGCCAACTGTTTTTCTTTTTCTGTTTTGTTTTGCGAAGAACGTCCAAGGTTCAATTTGTGATATATGCATTGACAATAATTTGCTAGCTCATAAATATTTGCATACGAAACAAAGAATTAATTGCAGGTGACACTAGAAACAGGGGCAATAAAGAGTTGTCTGAGCAGTCTAATTGTTTTATCCTCCAAGGTACCAAAGTAGGTTCAGCTAAAGAACCTAACCAGGCATCTTAAATTCCCCAGAGAATGAGACAGCAAGTCAGTGCATTCTTCCCCAAACAAAGTTAACAAGTCTCAAGGAAATTGGGTATCCTCCAGTAGATCCCAATATTCCCCAGCAGCATATATTCTTAACAAGCATCCCCGGCAGTCTTGGTCTAAAGATTGTTCCTCTGCGGCATACATCAACATTCAAAGGAATCACTTCCCCAGCATATCAAAACTTCCCCAGGAGAGTCCCATCCAAGTTCCCCAGGAAAGATGGAATTCATCTCCCCAAGCAGTAAGCTTATCTCCAGTATATTCTGGAAGCTCATCCCCTAGCAGAGCACAAACGCGTCGTCCGGCTTTATTTAAAGAGTTATTTCCTTAACAGGATATAACTGGGTTATCCTCAGCCAAAAGCCACGGAAAGGTCGTCGTCAACATAGTTCTTTCCTATCCCCAGCGAAGTCTATTCATACTTCCAATACAACAACGGTATCCCCAACAGAGTTACTATCAACACTCAGCAAGGCATCTCTCTTCCCACAGAGTATTGCTTCCCAGCATAATCACTAGAGTATCTTTTCTCCCCGCAGAATCTTTCATTCGCCAAGTTTATTCCGCAACGGAGTCATCTTCTCCTACCGGTATCCTTGCAGTTATCATCCCCAGCGGAGGCAAATCTATTCTTCGACACCAGCCCAGGATACGACTTCCCGGCACCCGTCAAGGATTTACTCTCCTAGACAAAAACATACATAAAACATCACATACATCATTATAGTATGCATAACGCACTGCATCATACAAATCTCATTTATGTTGAGAACATCATTGCTTGATCCATATCATGCATTGCATATGACTGACTTTTACCTTTCAGGAAAGATCCAGTTAAGTTCTCAAGCTACATTTCAAGACCTAGACCGGTTCAGTTAAATCGTCCTAAGATTTTCCTGATGCTTATCCAGTCAAAGGCCTTCCCTGGTTCAGTCAGATCGACCCTAAGATCTCCCTGATGCTTATCCAGTTGAAGACATTTCAAGACCTAGACCGGTTCAGTTAAATCGTCCTAAGATTTTCCTGATGCTTATCCAGTCAAAGGCCTTCTCTGGTTCAGTCAGATCGACCCTAAGATCTCCCTGATGCTTATCCAGTTGAAGACATTTCAAGACCTAGACCGGTTCAGTTAAGTCGTCCCAAGATTTTCCTGATGCTTATCCGGTCAAAGGCCTTCTCTGGTTCAGTCAGATCGACCCTAAGATCTCCCTGATGCTTATCCAGTTGAAGACATTTCAAGACCTAGACCGGTTCAGTTAAATCGTCCCAAGATTTTCCTGATGCTTATCCAGTCAAAGGCCTTCTCTGGTTCAGTCAGATCGACCCTAAGATCTCCCTGATGCTTATCCAGTTGAAGACATTTCAAGACCTAGACCGGTTCAGTTAAATCGTCCCAAGATTTTCCTGATGCTTATCCAGTCAAAGGCCTTCTCTGGTTCAGTCAGATCGACCCTAAGATCTCCCTGATGCTTATCCAGTTGAAGACATTTCAAGACCTAGACCGGTTCAGTTAAATCGTCCCAAGATTTTCCTGATGCTTATCCAGTCAAAGGCCTCTCTGGTTCAGTCAGATCGACCCTAAGATCTCCCTGATTCTTATCCCAGTAGAAGACACCCCAGATTTTTCTCAACGAGCGTTGTTGAAGTTAAAGTCGCCCAAGGCTCTCTTACCATTCATGCTAAGGAAGTAATCATCCCTGGTTCTTTCATCGTCGTTTGAAGCTCCAGACTCAGCTCCTGTAGCCAGTCAGGACACATCTATACCAGGCATCTAAAAATCGGCTCCTGCAACGTGTCAGGTACTCATTTTCTGTTTTGCAGGTATAGAGGTTCTCGCCAAGGAATCTCCTACGCAATCAAACATCCAGATGGCATCTATAAGCCCATTCCACCATCATTGCTAACATGTGAGCGCAAATTTCTGGGCACTCTAGTGTCCAATCATCTTCTACCCTCGGATTACGAAAGGCACGTCCGCCAATCTGCATCCTCAGGTCTAAGAAGATTGAACAGGGGCAACTGTTGTACCCCAAAATTTGCCCTCCGATATTCCTCAAGAAATTGCCAAGCCAAGCTACAAAATTTCCCAAGGGTTGTGCAGTGCAACAGTCTCCCATACAGTCAAAATTAGGGTTTTGAGTCTGATCAAGAAAAGGAAGTTTTCAAAGGCTCAATAAAGTCTCATATGCTTATAAACATGGTCAAGCATCCTCATATCAAGTTTCAAGGCATTCAGCTCAAGATTGCACAGTCAAAACCCTAAATTGCACTACAGTCAACTGTAGGGGCAAAATGGTCATTTGACAGTCAAAAGTTCAAATTTTTGGTCAACATGTCATTTTGAAGCCACAAACATCATTTGATCAATGCTTGATCATGATTCTCAAAATTTGGCTCAGAAATCATCAAAGATGCAAAAG
Organism: Vicia faba; assembly: GCA_948472305.1. Lineage (NCBI taxonomy): Eukaryota > Viridiplantae > Streptophyta > Magnoliopsida > Fabales > Fabaceae > Vicia > Vicia faba. The sequence goes on along the minus strand of OX451738.1, from coordinate 1,181,080,330 downwards.
TTGCTATATTTGGACAGCTGAAAAAGTCAACTGAAATTGACCAGAGCATAACTTTCACATGGATTATCAGAAAAATTCCATCCAAATCTCATTTTGAAGAGAAAGACATTTCCTACAACTCATCTTCATACTTCAAGTCCAAGAAATGCTCTCACAAAAAGTTATCAATTTCAACATTATAGGTCATTTTCAAAAGTCAACAAAAAGGGACTTTAAGTCAAAGGCCATAACTTGAGATTGGAAAATCAAAATGACATGGGACCAAAGGCATTGGTTAAGGGACTCAAAGACCTTTCCAAAATGTCCAAAAACATGTGAAAAGCTTAAAAATTGAGCAAGTTATGCCTTGTAGAAGTTGGGAAGTTTTTGTGAAATGGCAAAAGTCAACTATCCTTGAAACTCCAATTTTTGACAAAAGGGCCCACTTTTTCCACTTGGTTCATCCTTGTCATGCCACACACGTGTCCCATGGTTAATTTCAAGACCAAATATTGATTTTTTTATTTTATTTAATTTTTGATAATTTAATTCATTTTAAATCTTTGAAAATTCAAATAAAATTCAAAAACCAATGGAATAGTGTCATGTGAATTTGGACAACTTCCATGTATCATGGGCCAACTCAAAAACTCAGGCTAGGGTTAAGTTGCACACTAAGTCTAGGTCTTGGCTTAAAAGAAGGAAAATTTGTTAATGGAAAAAACCCTAGGACTAATTCCCTCATGAGCATGAATCTAGGTCAGTTAGCAAGCCAATTCCCTTCCAGCATAAGCCCTAAGTCAAACCCTAACCACAATATGCCATATGCTGCGCTGAAAAGCCTATTGGCAATTTGAAAAATGAGCCATATAATGCAAATCCGAAATCAAAGTTGGAGGAAGTTTTAAGCCTCAATTCTTTTTCTAATAGTTTCCTGGACAAACTCTGAAGGTGTGCCAACCTCTAACCTCAATCAAAACGCGAAGAAACGGTAGCTACAACTCAGACTGTACAGAAAAACTTTTGAAATCGTATTCTCAATTCTAAGCATCTTCATTGCATTTCAATCGTATATTCTTGTTCCATGTGATGTTTCCAAGCTAACCCTTATATTCAATTTGATTTTTGCATCGTGTATGGGATTTCACCATGACCAAAGTTTAGGGTTACAGGTCTGCCAAATTGGGGTTTTCTACCCCAGGTAAAATTAGAATTTCAGAGCAACACCATCGCACTCCACGCATCTGGACGAAAAGATCCATACACTCGCGCCTAATTTATATTAGGAAATGAGCTAATCGCTATTTTTCTGTAGCTAACCTAAGAAAACACAGTGAAAACCGTGGCCAATGCGTTTTATGTTTCAGGGGGATGAGGACGATGATGTCGTGTCACACAGGGACATGCCAGTTTAAAATCTCGCGCGCGTTTTAAAGAGCACTAACCTTTTTCTTTTATAATATTTATTGACCATTATATATTAATTGAAATCAAAGTGGTTCAGTGGCAGGTGGAAGCGTTTGCAAGGCACAAGACCTGGGTTCGAGTCCCAGGTCTGGAAAATTTCCATATTATTTTTCTCTTAGTAATTACGTGCAGACATGGCATTCAGGCTCACCATATTCCATCAGAAATCAACCTCCACGCGTCCCAGAGCATCCAAATCAACGGTCAAGATTCAAGGAACACGTGCACAAGGGTCAATGCATTAGCATACAAACTGACAAAGTCAACGGATCCACAAGTTTAATGGGCCTGATTTGCTAGGCCTCACCTCCTGATTTGGGGACTACCCCCCCTGGTTTGCCTTATTATTTTTATTTTTATTCTTTCTTCAATTTTTCCTTTTATTTCTTTTATTTTGCTATTTATTTAGTTAATTATTTTTAACAAAATACAAAAACACACAAAAAATCAGAAAATATAAAAAAATATAATATTTATTTTATTATAATTATTTTCAAATAAACATGTAAATAATTTAGTAAATTAGGTTATAAGTTTAATTCTTTTTTTAACAAAAATGTAAAAAAATATAGAATTAGGTTAATAAACACTTTTTCTTCCTTTTTAATTTTTTCCCTTTTTTTCCACAGTAATAATTATTTATTTATTTATTTTTTATAATTAAATTGCACATAAATAAATTAGGGTTTAATGTAGATCATATTTTAATTCTTTCATAATAAATAAAAAATATTAGAATTAGGGTTTTCTTTTTAATTTAATTTCAATTAACTCCTTTTCCTCATTAAATCTAAAAAGCACAAAAATACCATTTTCATTTAATTTTAATTTTAAATTCCTTATTAATTTTAATCGTTTGCAAAAGGGTCCAACGCCCTAGTTTTGTTTTTAATTCCTTTATTTCGCACATTTATTTTATATCGTTTAAATAATTATGTATATGCCCCAAAGCCTTGTAATAATTTTTTTTACTTTATTTCTCGCACTTTTACTTTCAGTCAAATCGGGTTCGGTTTATTTTGGCGATGTGGACCCGCGCCATTTGTAATAGTTTAGATTTATTTTCTCGCAAATATACAACTGTTAATAAATATGCATGAAAGAATGTATGGACTTAAAAATAAAATCAAGCGTAGATCACAACAAACATGACAAGACAAAATAATTGAACATGACACACGAACCGCACACACCACCCCTAGGGTACGCTTCACTGTTGCCTTGCCTCGAAAGGTGGTCGTCGAGTAGAGGACGTCTTAGTAAGTCCTCATGATCCGGGAACCTGGCATGAGGGTAGCTTCTAAGGTGTCTTCCCATTACTCCGGTGATCACCATGTCCCTACAAACTCGAATTGACCCGAACACCTCCAACGGTGGTGCTACCTACCTCTCAATGGTGGGATGGCACTACTTTAAAGGATATTTACACAGACGAATTCCTTAGGGTAGGTAGACGACTCATGGATACTTGCTCTCTTCAAAACAAAATTTCAAAGACTTTTCACACCAACACTTTTCAAAAGCTTTCAAAGCAAATTTTTCAAACACTCTGACGTACGAGTCGAACTGAAATTTTTCAAAGAAACTTTTTAAAACCCACCTTGGAAAGTAAGCAAACCTTTTTGAAAACACATTGAGCAAGTACCTAAGAGCCCATGGATAACCATGGATAGAAAGGGTGCTAACACCTTCCCTTTCTATAACCTACCTCCCGAACCGAGAGCAATCTCTCTTAAGGAATTTTTCTGTGCTTTTGTCCTTTCCATTTGGAGAAAATAAAAGACGGTGGCGACTCTTGCTTACCGCGACATTTCGCGAACCAGCGTTAAACAGTCAGTTCCAGATCCACAGATCACAAAAAGTATGAAACTTATGATGTATATTTAAGTTATAGAATATTAAAATTAATTTTTTAATTTATGAAAAAACAAATTGAGATAAAATCATTTAAGTTTATGTTATTATAATAAAATAATAAATGTATAATTGTGATCCTTGTTTAATCTAAAAAATAATATAAATTCTTGTTTTTAAGTAAAACTAATATATTTTTTAATTTAAAATATAATATAAATCCTTGTTTTTAAGTAAAACTAATGTTTTTTCTATTTTTGTAAAAATTAAAAATATGAACTGTTCTGGACTGGGACTATAATTGGCCCAACTTCATGTGAGGCTCAATCCAACTATGCTGCTTAAGAAGGCCTGTTGACCGAGCCTGCCCTCGACTATGTCGGGCAGTAACCCCACCCTTCGGGAAGACGCGACTTCATCACGCGGGGATAAATCCAGGAATTGCGAGGGGCTCGTCGACGGTCAGGAGGACCTCGCGAGCATCCCCCGCTCTTCTCGTCGACCAAGACCAGTCCTCCCGGACGACCTCCTAGTTGGCGGGAAGGGTACACGACAGACAAAAGGACATCGTGAGCATCCTCCTCGTAGGATTGACTCTCAACACTCCCGAATATCACAGAGTCCTCTTAGTCCCAAAAAGACCGCATCCATATTCTCCTGACAGTTCGGGGGACTCCATCCAGGTTGGGGACCACGTGCTGGCCCCCACTATGCACGTAGGATTTGGCAGTCTCCATTTTGGGCCTGCTTGCCCAGCCCAACGATAGGGATCTTAGCTCAGCGCCGGGGGCTATAAATGTCCTCTCACTTGAGAGGGTCAAATATTCATTCTCTCATACTCACTCTCATACTTGCTTGCATTGCTCTGAACCTCACTTTGGCATTTGAGTGTCTTGCAGGTGCCCCCCACTTCACATCCAACCGCTGCTCGACTCGAAGCTTGTGGGCTTTGACAATCCCTTCTGGTCAGGTACGATCAATAGCGCCGTCTGTGAGAAACCAACTTCCCTGCCTCCATCTCAAGACTAAAGCAACTCTCTATCAAACTCCGTGATTGTCATGGCCGACCAAGCGCCTAACAACAACCAAAATTCCCATCTCGCCGACCTCAACAATAACGCCGCTGTTGCAACGGGTTTTAAATACAAAGTCACCACTATTATTTTTTATCCTAGGGAAGAGAATCTAACAGAAAACCCTAATTCATAGACAGAGATTCTAGGTTTTAGACTCAATTAGATGAAAGGAAGGTGTTAGACACCTTTCATCTACCTTGTTCATAAGGATACTAGGTTTTAGGTTTAGGTTTGGGTAAAATAGGGTTTTAAATTTTATTAGGGGAACTCGCCACAATTTTTGATCGTATGCCTACGTATCCTCTTATGAGGATTCAAAGCCTCAATTCGTAGTTCGTATGGGGTTGGTGTTTCTTAGGGGTTATAAATATATTTTGAATCACCTCGCATTTGACCGCGAGTAGTAATTGCGGAAATTTTGACTAAATGCGCGATTAGTCAAAATCCGTTTGAAACCCTTTTGCAAAAGTAGTTGTTTAGATTAGTTTGTTGCGAAAAATAGTTTGATGTTTGTTGACATTTTTTAATCATATAAATTACGAAATATCTTGATTAATGCATGATATAAAAAATATTTTAATGCAAATATAAAAATATAATATGCATGAGTTTTGAATAAATATAATTTATTTATGATAATATATAATAATAATAATATATAATAATAACATGAAAATTAATATTAATAACAATAATATAAGAATTAATATGAATAATAATAATTATTAAAAAAAGCAATAAATAAAATAGAATTAAAAATTAGAAAATATATATAATTTAATTCCTGGGGGGTGTAATTTTATGTTAACAAGTAAAAACAGGGGGTGCTATTAGGACTCTGAGCTAGGCCCAAACACTTTTCTAAAGAGGGGGTGTAACTCATTTTGGAGTTTTAGCAATTCAGTAAAGGGGGGGGGGGGGGGGAGTTGTTAAAATCAACTGGGCTTAGGCCCATTATGCAGTGGGAGGAACCTAGATGAATTGGGTGTGGCGCAGTGTACAAATCTTAGTGTGGGACTTGGCCTAATGTCGTCTGATAGAGATCTAATGGATGAAATTGAGAGACTACATTAATTATCATAGGCACACGCGTACGAAAGAACAACGAAACACAAAAATTGTCTCTTACATTTTAGTTTTTTTTATTTTTTGTTTCTACCTTACAGCATATTGCCCTTTCTCTCTTCCACGCATACCCTTTCCCTCTGCTTCTAAACCTCACCAACCCTAAACCTCTAACATCTCCGCGGCGGTGCAATAATCCACCTTCCCAACCAACAAAATATAAGAGCTACGAAAAGAAAAGATGAAGCTAAGTTCGATTTACCCCTCTCGCGATTTTGTTATTCGATTTTTTGAGCTTCTGGATTTAATCTCCCTCCGTTTCTTGTTCGATTTTGCAGGTTTATGAATGGTGGCCGACGGTGGTGAAGGTGGATTTATGACAATCGGCGATGGGGCGTGGTCAGCGACGATTAAGGTTTCAGATATTGAAACCCCAACCGCTTTCCTCCTTCTTCGGGCTTCAACGGCGGGTGTTCGTCTGCTTCCGTAATCGGTTCTTCCCTCCGTCTCTGTAATCTCTATTTTCTTCCCCTTCTGTCCTCAAGCTTCTTCTGTTAATTCCCCCTGTATTCTCTGATTCCCCCTGTCTTTGCCTCTTTACTGTATCAAACCTTTTCCTCCTTTCTTTTAATTTATGTTTAGTTATATATAGGGTTTTAATTCTAGGGTTTTGCGAATTAGAATTATGTTAGAACAGATTGAGGATTTGTAATTGATTTAGTTTTCTGTACTGGAAATTTGGATTTTGTTATAATAGATTTGATTTAGTGCAACTTTTGCTTTTCTTTGATATTTGATTGAGCTTTAATATTTAGGGCTTGGAATTTACTGTATATTTGATATAATTTAAGATAAGATTTGATTTGGTTAATGTAAACAATGAATGTTAGTAGCAAAACATGCATTAAATTAGGCCTTGATTGGAACAGTAGATGTTTTATTTGATAACATTTGGGCTTAGCGTTGTTTCTTTACCGTCCAGCCTCTTTTAACAAAATTTGGGTCTTGCGCTTTTTTAACTCTTAGCCCAACGTGTTTTTTTTCCAGACTGTGCCTTGTATTGTTTAAATGGAGTTGGGTTTTTTTTAAACTGTACTGCAAGAAACCATTTTTCTGTCCATCAGTTAATTACAACAAACATTTTTAGTGCGAATTGGGCCTAACTGGTTTTTGCAACTTGACCCAATAGATCTTTTTTTTCAAAAAAACTCTTAATAGAAAAAATAGTTTAATAACAAAGTATCTTTATAGTTTTATAAAAGATTTTTTATTTTATTAAATTTACTATAACAAAGAAAAATATTTTTATACCAATCTTTTCTAAAATAAGATGACAAATGGGCTAATTTGAAAAGAACTTTAATGGGCTTTAATTGAAATTCCACACCTCTCTTTTGCAATGTTATTACCAAAAATGAAATGGACCAAATTCTAATGGGTTTTAATATATTTTAATGGCCTTTTAAATTGCCATTTCACTCCCTTTTCTTCTTGTCAACAACAACAATTTAAATGGGCCTTGTTATATTTAATTTCAACTAATAACAACTTAAACTTAAGTTGGCTTTAAGAACTAAGGACTTAATAGTTATTTGAATAATTTTTCATTTTCTAATCGCATGGACCATTGGACAACATGCCTCGTAAATGGGCCTACGGGTACATGGGTCTTTCTGATTTAGAAAGCCCCATTTTCCTGAATTAAAATACACTATTCTTGTTGATTTGAATTCTTCTTAAAAAGTGGGCCAACATATATTGTTAGACCATCCTTAATTAAACATTTATTTCTTCTTTAAAATCTTGAAAATATAATCACCGAGGTAGGGAAAATTTGGGGTAGGACAGTTGCCCCTATTCAATCATCTTGCAATCGAATATCGTGAGAAAACGCGAGTCTTGCGCATTCTGATTGGGAGTTTATTGAATACTTGGAATACCCAAAAATTTGTATGACGGATCATAAGGTTATGCTGATATAACATACCCTTACGAGTCTTTAAGGAAGTGGGCAAAGATGATGATATATTGCTTACCAGGGTTGGATGACGAGGCAAATAGTCTTGAGCTTGAGAGTGCATTTTTGTATGTCTTGGTTTGGTTTTGATGATTCACCCATTTGGAGGATGAATAAAAAAATAATTGATGTTGCATGGCTGCTTGAAGACTGAGGCCATGGGTTATGCTCGTGAATCACTGCACGACGTCTTAGAAAATGGGCTAAGTTTTGTTTTCGAGCATCGCTGCATGTCGTCTTAGGTGATGGTCGGTCTTGTGGAATAAAGAAGCACACTGCTGCACGACGTCTTAGACAATGGTCTATATTACCAAACAAGGAACCAGACTGTTGTAGGATGTCTTAGGCAGTGGGTTAAGTTACATTGCTGCCCGCGGTCTTACGCAATGAACTAGGTTTTGTTTCTGAACATCGTTGTATGTCATCCTAGGCGATGTCTGGGTTGCGAAATAAAGAAGCACATTGATGCACGACGTCTTAGGAATTGGTCTATATCACCAAACAAGGAACCGTATTGCTGCACGGTGTCTTAGGCAATGGGTTAGGTTTGCGAATCTCTGTATGTCATCTTAGGCGATAGGCTAAACTTTGGTTTTAGAACATTGTTGCATGTCGTCTTAGGCGATGGTCTTGGTTGCGGAATAAAGAAGCACATTGATGCACGACGTCTTAGGAAATTGTCTATATTATCGAACAAGGAACCACACTGTTGCACGATGTCTTAAGCAGTAGGTTAAGTTGCATTGCTGCCCGCGGTTTTATGCAACGAACTAGGTTTTGTTTCCGAACATCGCTACATGTCGTCTTAGGCGATGTCTAGGTTGCGGAATAAATAAGAACATTGTTGCACGACGTCTTAGGCAATGGTGTATATTACCGAACAAGGAACCGCACTACTGCATGACGTATTAGATAGTGGGTTAAGTTGCATTGATTCCCGTGGTCTTAGGCAATGAACTAGGTTTTGTTTCTGAACATCGCTGCATGTCGTCTTAGGCAATGTCTGGGTTGTGGAATAAACAAGCACATTGCTGCACGACGTATTAGGCAATGGTCTTTATTATCGCGCAAGGGACCGCACTGCTGCATATTGTCTTAAGCAGTGGGTTATGTTGAGGAGAATACATTGCGGTGTGGAGGCAATGTACCAAGCTTCGTACATTACTGCATGGAGACTTAGGTAATGGACTACTTTGTAAGGAACTCATCACTGCATGGAGACTTAGGTGATGGGCTGAACGCGTCACGACATGGAGACTTAGGTGACGGGTTGAATCATAGGAGAAGTGTTTTGTTGATTGACCCTTAGATGATTGAATTGAGGGTGAGGTTATTTGTTTGCTGTGTGATACAGGTGTATGCTGTCTGATATTGAGATGGAACCCTAGGTGTATGTGTGTTGAATGTCTATGTATGTATGATGTATGATATGGATATGGAACCCTGAGTATATGCATATTGTATGCAAAAATGTATAGTGTATGTATGCTTTGGATATGTAAAATATATGTATGAAATGTGTGTAAAATGCGTGTATGCCTTGAAGTGCTATGAAGACTATTTCTGGCATTCTCTCATTTAAACCATTGGTTTTGAATTATCACTTCCCTGGAGTTGTATGTTGTCTCGTCATGGCATCTTTGAATTTGATTTGAATGCGCTGGAAAGTGTCTAGCAAGATTTTGAACATTGGTTTTGTTGTTTTGTAAGCGCGAGCGTAGACGTAGACGTATGTATTGGCATATATGTAGATTTGTATGTTGTAAGTGCAGGCGTAGACGTGAACGCATGTGCGGATGTAGACCTTTTGTGTCGTGAGCGTAGACATAGGTGTAGACATGTGTATAGACTCCTGTGTTGCAAGTGTAGGCATAGGCGCAAACATGTATATGGACGAAACATGGATTTTCTTTTGATGTTTTTCTAACCAAAATTCTTTTTGATGTTTTTATCAAATGCTTTTATTTGTTAATTCCCCGAAATGATTTCAAGATAATATTCACAAGCAATGATCGTAGTATTTTGTAAACAAGTATGGGAAAAGAAAAAATGCAATTTGAAAGATACAAAGAAATCAAATGTTTTATTGATTGCCTCTGAATAAGCGAGAATACAAGATGCAATTCCTAGAAAGAGGTAATTACAGAAAGTTTTAAAACTGTAAATGACAATGAAAAATGATAATTGCTGCTGTTGTTCCCAAATATCCTTTTAATATCCCTTATCTCCTTTGCTTATGAGTTGTATGATTCAAATCTATCTCTCCCTTTGTGGTTCATAGTCGTAGTTCTTAGATCGCAGTCTTTTTGTTCTTTATTTCTTTTTGAATGATCCCTAATTTTTGCCTGGATTGCCCTTTCGGGTTTTCAATCCACCGGGATAATTTTTTTTGTTATATGCCCCTAATTTTTGCCTGGATCACCCTTTAGGGTTTTCGATCCACCGCCTAAGTCGCCTTTTTAGGGTTCGAACTTAGCGAGCTTCTTATACATAGTATTTTTTGATTGCGCCTGAGTTTTCCGGATGCGGTAGTTCTTCCCCATCCCTTATTGTGAAGATGAGACTACCACTGGAGAATGTTGTTTTTAGTACATATGGACCTTCATAGTTGGGTGTTCATTTACCATGTGAGTCGAGGCAAGGTAGAAGAATCTTCTTGAGTACTAGACCATGTTGTGGTTCATCTTGTGCAGTACACCGTTACTCTGAAAGAATTCCGAGGCTAATTTCCGTAGAGTTTGTTTGTTGATGCTAGAGGCATTTTCTGGATGTCCTTGTTTTTAGAGGTACTTCTTGATGTCATAAAAACAAGGCTTGTCATCCTGCCCTACTTTAATAGCAAGGCAATGTGCAGGCTCTTCGAAGTGTCTGATTGTGATGTGTGGTTCGTAGTTTGGCTAAGTTACTTTGAATATAGCTGATAGAGTTTCCAGAGCGTCTGCCATTTTGATTTTCTTCTCGTGGGACGTGACTGAAAGTGATCTTTGTGAATTCTTCAGCTGTTGTACCCCAAAATTTTCCCTCCTATATTTCTCAATACATTTCAAGAGAAGTCCTCAAATTGGTCAAGGAAGTCCAAGGGTTGACCAGACAAACTCTCTTCTAAGGCAGTCAACCTCAAATTAGGGTTTCATGTTGCATCAAGATACTTGAGTCCAAGGGATCCCAAATGCTCACCATTTTCCTAATATGTTCTCAAGATCATCCATGTCAAGTTTCAAGCCCTACAGAGGAAGTTTGCTCAGTCAATTGCTCAAAAGCCTGAAAATCGATTGTGCTAGGGCAAAAGTCAATTGTGGCCCACATACAGTCAACCTTCAATATTTTTGGTCAACATCCTCACTTTTAAGTATTATTCATCATTTGATCAAGGGTTGATCATGATTCTTCAAAAGATTGCTCATAATTCATCAAAATCCAAAAGTTGCTAAATTAGGGTTTTGTAGGAAAAGTCAACTTAACTTTGACCAAGCATAACTTTCTCATACTTTATGAGAAATGACCCGTCCAAAGCTCATTTTGAATAGGATGCAATTCTCTACAATCCATATTCATCTCCCAAGTTCAAAATATGCACTCACAAGAAGTTATGAATTTGGACATTATAGGTCATTTTGAAAAGTCAACAAAAACACATTTTTTTGTCAAAGCTTCATACATGAACATGGAAGACTCAATTGATATGAGAATAAAATGGTTGCTTAGAGGACATCTCAATCTTTCTAAAAAGTCCAAGAACACCTTCATAGAGTCAAAATTGAGGAAGTTATGCATTGGTGAAGTTGACCTTTTTTGTAAAATTGCCAAAAGTCAAATATGCCTCAAATTGCAATTTTTGTCAAATGGGCCCAACTTTTTGCACTTGTTTTGAGTTTGTAACATGGTCCACAAGCCCTAACTCTTTCCACTTGCCTTTATTTTATTTTTTCCATTTATTTTGATTTTTTATTTCAATTAAATCAAATTAAATCAAAATAAATCATGGAAATATCCAAATCATTCAAACCTTAAGATTTTATGCATGTTTCAGGTCCTTTATACAGCTAGCAACAAAATCAAATCGTGCAGGGCATGTTTGTGCATGAAAAGATTGATTTTTGGCCTATTTTGGAAAGATCTTCATGAGAATCAAATCAAGATCAAAAACTATAATTGACAAAGATTGAAAACATATTTGTAACCCTAATTCGATCATTGGTATATAGTGGACAAGTGCAGACCAAAAACACAAGGTTTGGAGGCGTGTAGAGGAAGAACGAAACTTGAAAAAACTCAAGAAAAGTGGTGACTTGATTTCATACTTCCTAGCATTTTCAAGACTCCCAACCCATCTCATTCGCTTCCTGGGAGTGCAAGGAACCTATACCGATCAATAGCAAGCGTTTTTGTGCCCAGAAATGAGAGGTAAATACTTCACGACCTCTCTCCCTTTTTGAAGTCCAATATCATTATTTTGGCATTTGTGGCATGAACCATTTACATATTCTGAATCTTTGAAGCATTTGTAAGCTAATGGTAACCATTAATTGCATTTGCACTAACTGTATAGAAATCCACCATTGTTAGGGTTTCTTGTTGTGTTTTGGGTTTTTTTTGTACAGGTAAAATTGGCCTACAAGAAAGGTGCCATAATGTTCACAAGGCCAAGACGAATTGGTCTACATTATTAGATTTCATTTATCGTGCCTGGGTGAGATTTTGAAACGTGCAGGGGTTATAGCGACAAACCTTTGTCCATAGGTAAAAGTTCATAACTTTTACCAACGGAGAGGGGAAGAAGAAGGTGGCGTGGCACCGCCCCATTAGTCCATTTGAAAGTTCGCACGCTGGGAGTTAACATATTATGCTTTTTTAATATAATATTTGTTTTGTCTATTGTATATAACACACGCGGTTGACTCAGTTGGTATTGAGGCAGATGGAAAAGGCCATAGGACCTGAGTTCGAATCCTAGGTCCCCCATGTATTTCATGCTATTTTTACTTGAATGATCAGACGTGCACACAGGCGTGAAGACCACCATATGCCCTCAAGGATCAACCGTCCAGATGTTCAACCAATCTAATCCAACGCTTAGCATGGGAAGATCCATCATACGCCCTAGTCAAACATGCAACACTGAATCATGGAAGTCAACATGGACCAAGGTTCTTGGGCCCAGAAAATTGCTAATGGCACCCCTCAATTGCTGGAAAACAGGCCTATTACTCCTTTTCTTTATTCTTTTATTTAATTCATTTACTTTATTTTATTAACACAAAAACTAATTCTTTTTATATAAAATCATAAAAATCAAGTTTTCATCAAATTAGATTTAAGTTTTATTTTTTATCAAAAATTAATTTAATTAGTTTATTTAATTTTAGGATAACTTTAATTTGTCTTTGTAAATAAATTAAAATAAATTAGAAACTAGGGTTTTTGTTTAATTTAAATTCTATTTTGTTTTCTTAAAAATCACCAAAACACAAAATAGGTCAAATGTAATTAATTTTCCTAATTTAAGTTAATTAGTAAGTTAGTTTTGTACATGTTTAATTTAAAAACCTTATTTTTTTAAATAATAAAAAACAACCAAAATTGATTTTCCTTTTAATTAGGGTTAGACGGGGTCAAAACCCTAACTTTTATTTCTTCCTCGATTCATCGTGTGTGTTTACTTATTTTTACCATATTGATGTAATTGCTCATGGGATGTAATAGATTAATTAGGACCTTTCTTTTTCGTTTATTTATCGTTTTACGGGTTTTTGGCTATGTAATTAATCCCTGAAGCCTTGTAATAACGTAGCTTTACTTTCCACATTTTAATTTCCGCAAATATTAACTGTTAGATGTATGATAATTGGGTTGCATGACAAGACTGTATGTAAATTTTAAAACGGTTAGCAAACCCTAAATGTGCAAAGATAATAACTTGAAATTGAACCACTCGCACATGTGCACTCCTAGGGTATGCTCCCACTTCGGTTGCCTTTGGTAAACGGTCATTAAGTATAGGGTATTTTAGTGGTCGCTCTCTTGTCTAAACAAAAGATCAAAGTCTCGTTCGGAAATGTTGTCTCGGAAAGGTTGCCTCAAAAATGTTGCCTCGAATATGATTTTAAGACATTAGGGTTATTACTAAGACGTCCTAACATTGGTTTAGTGATCGTACGTCCCTTTCGAATTGACCCTTACAACTCCAACAACGACGCTACCTACTCACTAATAGTGGGATAGCGCTGTCTAAAGGAAACAAGAACAGAAACAATCCTTTTTCAAGTAGGTAGATGCTAGTAGGTACTTGCTCAAAATCAAACTCTTTACACTTACACTTTTTTTCAAACAAAGTTTTCAAAAACACTTCGTAACACTCTTGAGGATAGAAACAAGGGTTAAAACGAAGTAAAACAAAACTTTTCAAAGCAAGCAAATACACAAGCAATTTTTAAAATGATGAGCAAGTACCTAAGAGCCCGTGGAAAACCACGGATAGAAAGGGTGCTAATACCTTCCCTTTCTAGAATCTACCCCCCGTACTCAGAAATCTCAAAAAAAAGGTTTTTTCTGTTCTTTTTCCTTTTCCATGATTGGATAAAATAAAAGTCGGTGGCGACTCTTGCTTACCGCGATATTTTGCGAACACAAACGCAAAACGTAAACCAGCATTTTCCTAAAAACCGTCGGTTCTGCCACTGTATCACAGAACTGGCGACTCTGCTAGGGAATAAATAAGTGGGATATACCTTAGGATTAGTTCATCATATTTGCTTCTATTGTTTGATTTGATTGCTTTACCTTTGAGGGCTTTGTATTGGGAGTTACTATAGATCCTAACCCGGATCTGGGGGACACCTTTTAGGTAAGTAGCAATAAACTGTGAGAGAATTGTACGGTGTAGACCGATACGGTTGAAGTAGTAGCTACGTTGATGTGGCACATTGGTTGGTACCGGTATCCCTTGTGGAGAAACGAGGAGAATACGGGGCTGCTATATGGGTCGTTAAGCATCAACTGACCTTAGAACCTATAATTGACCAACTTGGCCATTAGGAAGTAGTGAGATAGCCGACCTCGATGTAAAGCTGAGAACTGGTTGATACTCGATACTACACTCATTGAGACCATACTCTCGAGATAGTTCCGGCCGCAAGAAAAGATTGCGTGAGCTGAAACCATGACTGATGGAGGATGGTCAATGATATTGAGAACCCCTAGAACCCAGTTACTATTATTAGGACAGGTTGAAACCAACTGAACTTCAAGAGGGTAGTACCTAAACCCCATGCAAGCCTAAAACTTAAGGGCTCTTGTGTGACTTGTTTGACTTTACCATGTCTGTTATCTGCTATACCTGTTGTGTGTTTTACCATGACATCATGCATCATAGCATAGCATGCATACTTTATTATACTAACCATTTCAAAGACCGAGCATATTTATCTTTGTTCTGTTTTGCAGATTATGGCTTCCATGCGCAGAAACACCATCCGAGTTAACTTTGTGCAAATACCTGCTCGACTCAAAGAGTTAGTCTCAAAAGTTCCTGATACTTCTTCATTCATTAGAAGACATGGTCAGCTTCTTAACCTGGTCACTTCAAAGTTGGATGAGCAGATGATGAGTGTGCTTTTCCAGTTCTTCGATCCGGTGCATCATTGTTTCACCTTCCCGAATTATCATCTAGTTCCCACTTTGGAAGAGTTTTCTCATTTACTGGGCATGTCCATCCTTGAGCAGATGCCCTTCACAGGTTTGGAAGTGACTCCTAGACCAGATGACATCGCTTTAGATTTGCATCTAAAAAGGACTGATATAGTATCCAACTGGGAGACACAGAGCGGGGTTAAAGGTTTCTTGGCCAAGTTTATGATGGATCAAGCTCAACTGTTCTGGGATAATTTGGAATTTCAGGATTTCGAAGACATTTTGGCCCTCCTTATCTATGGTTTGGTTCTTTTCCTGAATCCAGATTCCTTCATAGATGTGAACATGGTTAAGATCTTCTTGTCTCGCAATCCAGTGCCTACTCTTCTAGGTGATATCCTACATACCCTCTATACTTGTACTGTGTGAAGAAGAGGGACCCTCATGTGTTGCACGCCGCTGCTGGCGAGGTGGTTTATTTCGCACCTCCCCAAGTTTGTATTGAAGAATGAGGAAGGGTTAGGATGGTCTTACAGAATCATGTCACTTGCCCATACGGACATTCTTTGGAGTTCTAAGGATATGGAAAGTGTTGCTGTCATTGATCGATGTGGGGAATACCCTAATGTCCCGTTGCTTGGAATTAGAGGAGGAATAACCTACAGTACTTGTTTGACTTTATGATAGTTTGGTCGCGCTCGGAGAGACGGTCCTCATGAGCTGCTTCTTACAGATATTGCATTTGACTATAAGGAGAACTTCGATGAGCATCGCCGCAGGTTTATACGAGCTTGGGGCATGATGAACAGGTCTGACCCTCACGAGCTAGGACCAAAGACTTCTCTCCCTATGCAACCTTATCTCCAGTGGGTTCGAGCCCGTGCTCAAAAGCTTGGGATGCCTTATGAAGTTGTGTTGCCAGTGATTGTGGAGCATACCAATGAAGAGGGCGTTCCTTATATAATCCTTTATCCCTACATGCCTACTGATCTTGGGGAATTGAAGAGATCCTGGATTCAGCTGAAGGAAGAAAGGGATACCTACCGGGAGAAGTATCATGAGCAAGAAAGGAAGATCTTGAAGCTCACGAGGCAACTTGAGAATGAAAGGACGATCAATGATTACGTCAGCATGAAGGGGAAGCGACCATGGGATTTCTGATATCTTTTATTGTTTCTAGTTTAGATTTTCTTTTTAGTTATTTCTTTTTGTAACGCCTTGAGGGCATTGTTAAACATTTTTACAAGTTTAATCTAATAAGGTTTGCTTTATCTTTGTTTTACAAATTTAAACCTCCCAAAGTCTTTGAAATCATTCCATACACATTCCATTATCATGCACTTCATTACAGGTATCATTACAGGTTTCTCATCTTCTTCGCTGTTTATTTCAGCATAAAATGTCTTCTGAAATACCTACCGATCAAGCCATCAAAGCTCTTCAGGCGCAAAATGCCCAATTCCAAGAGATGTTCTTGAACTTGGCTAAAGGGCAAGAAGACTTGAAGACTCTCATCCTGAAGGAAAAGAAGAAGAAGAAGAAGAAGAAGAAGGTGGTTCTTCTGAATATGGGTCACAGATTTGGGAATAGGTTGCGACAGGAAGCTGATCTGTCTCATTCATCTAAAGGAAGAGAGAATCAAGAGGAAGAAAAGGGTCCTAGTCCTGTGGTCTCTGATAACGATACTGATTTTGATGATGAACAGTACCCTCCTGCTGAGGATAGGTACAAACAACTTGAAGACCTTCTGAGTGCTATGGAGATTCAGAAGGTCCCTGGTTTGGACTTCGGAGATTTGGGACTAGCATCAGGAGTGGTGATCCCTCACGAGTTTAAAGCCCCGGTTTTTGCTAAGTACGATGGAGTATCTTGTCCAAAGCTCCACCTCCGCTCGTATGTCAAAAAAGTTCAACCTTACACTGCTGATAGGAATTTGTGGGTGCATTTCTTTCAAGATAGTCTATCAAGGACTCAACTTGAATGGTTTTATCAATTGGAAGGAGCTAATGTCCGAAACTGGGAGGACCTTGCCGCTGCTTTCTACAAGCAGTACCAGTATAACGCCGACCTTTCTCCCACTCGTACTCAGCTTCAGGATATGTCTATGGGCGCAAGTGAAGGTTTTAAGGACTATGCTCAGAAGTGGAGAGATCTGGATGGAAGAGTTCAACCCCCTCTGTCCGATAGGGAGTTTGTTGATATGTTTCTTGGGACCTTGTCTGGTCCATTTTTCAATCATCTGATTGGCAGTTCATCATCTGGGGTTACTAAATTGATTCTGACTGGGGAGATAGTAGAAGTTAGTATCCAAAGTGGTAAGATACAGAAAGGTGATTCATCAAGTGCAGAAAAGAGGCCTTTCACTGGAAAGAAAGAAGCTAGTGCAATTTATAGCTCGAGGAGCCAAAGCAGACTTGAACACCGTCAAGTAGTAAATGCGGTAGTAATATCGAGACCTACCGTTGCCCCACAACGCAAAAATCAACAAATAATGGAGAGACCGCAGAGACAGTACACTCCGCTTGATATGACCTTGTCTCAAATTCTACCACAATTATTGAAGACCAACCTGGTAACTCTGAGGGAAGCCCCAAAGAATCCCAGCACCACATCTCTGCTGTATAATCTGAACGCCTGTTGTGCCTATCACTCTGATAGCCCGGGACATGATACGAACAACTGCTGGACTTTGAAGAATAAGGTACAAGATCTGATTGAAGCTAAAGAGATCGAGTTTGACGCTCCAGAGAAACCCAACGTCATAACTGCTTCTATGCCCAAGCATGGTCATGGAGTAAATGCTGTGGACGATGATTTATTTGTGACCTCCGTAGAAGACATTTCTACTCCATTGATGACAGTTAAGAAGAACCTATTGTTAGTCGGTTTATTTCTGGGCTGCGGCGAAGGTTGCCACCTATGTTCAATCCTGCCTGCTGGTTGCCACTTATTGAAATCAGGTGTTCAGCGCTTGATGGATAATAGGGAGATCCTGTTCGAGAAGACTTTGATTCCGCTAATTCCTGTTGAAGATGTTTCCATCATAACCATTTCCGCCAATCCTTCCAAGGCTTCCTCGAGAAAGCCTGTTAGGATTACATCCGTTCTAAGAGTTGCTTCATTAATCATTACTATTCCTGGTCCTATCCCATACACTTCAGATAAGGTTATCATGTGGCACTATGGGGCTGATATGTATTATCATGGGGTCAAACAAGATTTGAAGATTGAAGAAACTGATGTTGATATCAGCAATATTATTGGGGCTAGCAAGGTCACCAGAAGTGGAAGACTCTTCTCTCTTGAGATTTCCCCTCCGGCTGTTCAAAAGCCCGTTGCTATTCCATCTGCCAGTACATCAAATGTCTTTCTTATGTATTTTCTATTCCTTTGACATTGTTGCCTTACCATTGATTTGGTAAGCAACCCTATCTTTGGAAGTAAACGGGACGGGCGTGGGTCATTGTATAACCATGATTAGCAATATTTGCAAAGTATCTTAGCATTTTTGAGGCACCAAGATCATTTTGTAAGGCAACTTTTGAATAGCGTCATCGAAGGACTATGATCTTATATTTGTTTTGTTTTGCCAAGATACTTCGCATGCGTAATATGGCCATTTTTGTTTTAGGCAACCAAGTGGGAGAAACCCTAAGGGTGCTTATGTGCAAGTGTATCATTTTCATGCTTTGATTTTGTCTTGTATTTAGGGTTTTCTATTTTGCTTTGTTTTGTTCTTGTCATACAAACCCTAATTACTAATCATGACATATAAAGCGATAAATTGTGTAATATAAATATTTCTAAGCTATTACAACAATTTATGGGAGGGGGGAATACAAATTTGAATGGGGATTTGCAAGAATATAAACCTAAATAAATTATTACAACCAAATCGAATTTGTACGAATTTAGAATAAATACAATAAAATGCAATGCAATGTACATGTAAAAAAGATTTCTGTGTCTTGTTTTTATGTAAAAGAAAATTTAATCTAAACATAAAAATATCAAGAAAAAGAATTAATTTTTTAAAAGGGGTTTAACCCTAATTTTTATTTAAAATAAAATAAAGTTTTTATATATATTATTTTGTGCATTTTCTTGTGTAAAAGATAATAAATAATATTGTATATAAATATTAAAATTAAATATATGCAAAAATAAGTATTTATAAGTATGAAATGAAAAATAAATTGAAATAAATATGTTTAAATATATTTACAAGTTTATTAAGAAAATGAATGATATACTGTTAAAATAAAATGTATTTTTATGTGCAAAATAAACTAAAATAAAATAAAAATGCAATATTATTAATTTATATTTTTTTTGGGATTTTTATATATTAGAGAAAATATTTAAAAGATTAAATATGAAAACAAAAATGAATAAATAAAAAATGTATGGAAGCAATTGGGCCAGGGGGTGATATAGCAAAACTGTGGTGAGAGTTAGAAAAAAAACTAAAGCCCACTCATGAAGCCCAAACCTGCAAAAAGGGTCAAAAACTGAAAAGAAGAAAAATGTAAAAAACACAAAAGTAGCGCGCAGGTTCGAACCCAGGACAAGGGTCTCACCAACGCGCTACTTTGTCACTGGGGTGGCTATACTTCCATTATCTTTACTGAAACGAAAATAACATATTACAAAACGCGCCATATGCCCTGTTTCATCTTCTTCCTCAAGCTTTGGCCGGACACCCTGTAACTTCCTCATACTTCCATAAAAATAAAAACTCATAACATGAAAATTATAGTGCTTGAACTCACGATTCCAACCATATAAATTATGTGAACTATTAATCAAAGAGCAAAGAGAATTTTAACAGCCCTAAATCTTGACCTAATATTTCCAAAAATTTCAAGTTCCAAATTCTCTCAGCATAAGTAAAATCAATGCAAGATAATGGTATGTACAACTTTGTTATGATGAGGACTACATTTTTTATTCATAAATCGTGGCCTAAGGTTGCCTGTACAAAGAGATAGAGTTTGAGATTTTACCTCCTTCAGTTGGAATCGTGTATGAAAATGGAGTGATTTTAATGGAGGCCTGATGCTTGCTTGAGCTTCCTTGAGCTTCCCTGAATGTATTCCAACCCTTGCCTTGCTTTGAAAGTAGCTGGAACTCCTTGGAAAAGTCAAACTGCAAGCTCTGAAGTCAACAATGGCATATGGTGGAAAAGTGATTACAGAACAGGGATGATGGCTTGTATGGGCTTGATATCAAGTATGTAAGGTGTTTGAATGATCTAAACACAAAACGCACGAGCCAAATGGAGGATGGATGTGCTTGTGCAGAAACTGTAGGTTTGAACAGGTTTTTGGTGTTTTTCAATTTTGGAGTGCTTTAGGTCTTGAATCGTCCATTGTGTTGTATATTGTTTGTATATTAGTATGGAAATGGTCTTAGGTCAGCTTCCCAACAGATCTGTCAATGCTAGCCTTTTTGCCAACTTTCTTGTACTTGAAGCAAAGTGATAAGACCAAAGCTTCACATGCTTGTACCAGCTTGCTTAGGGTTGGTATGAGGTTGTACAACTTACTTGAGACCTGTGAGATTTGTATGCACCAAGGGGACGGGTCCAAAGCTCAAAATTGTAAAGTTTGCAAAAGTTGCTCTTTTTCAAAATGGCAATGGAACTTTTTTGCTATAAATGGAATTACAAGTTGGATAAAGGTTCAAAAGCATGGATCAAGGTTTTTTCAACTGAGTAAGCATTTAATTAAGGAGTGTGGAACAATTTTAGGACCTGTACAGCATGAACTAGCCAGCATAGGATTGATTTGCAACTTTGTTCTTCATGAAATGGCTTGGACAAAAAGTGAGAAATTTCCAACTTCATCTCTTCGATTCTACCTACTCAAAAATGATCTTGAGGAGTTCTTGGACATTTTGGAAAGCTTTCAATGTGCTCTATAATTCATCTTTGAAATTAATTTTGAGATACCTCTTGGAACTAGGTGAAAAATTTCCATGAAGTTGGGTCCAAAACCTGCTAAATTAGGGCAAAATTTCACTAAGTTAAAAAGTTCATGACCATGTATTCACAAATTTATATCTTGAGATCCAAGCATATTTATGGAAAAGTTTGTGAAGAAAAGTTGTAGATTTCATGGAGGTCTACAACTTTCATGTTGGGAACTTTCCTTGAATCATTATGCATCATGGTGTAAAAGTGGCCTAAAGTTAAGAAAAATTAAGAAAATTTTCTATACTTAGAAAATTTCTAAGTTAGAAAAATTTTCAAATTCAAACCCTAACTTTCAAATTTGGATTTCTTAATGAACAAGTTTCACATTTTGGCATGTTTTGATGAATTATGACCTTTGGTACTTGATTTTGACCAAAAAGTCAAAGTTTGACTTTTCAGTATACAATTGACTTTTGATCAGTTGACTGCAAATTTCGTCTGTCAATCCAATGAATTTGAGATGTTTTGAGATATGTAATTAAGTCAAGATGATGCCATTGAATCCTTGAAATCATGCTTGAACTCAATTGGTCATTTGCTAGGTTAAAAATCAGAAATTGCCCTTCCTCAGTCAAAACCCTAATTTTGACCATTTTGCCCTTTTTGTGATTTGACCAAATTTCTTGGGGAATTGTAATCCAAACTTGACCAAATGACACATATAAGTTTGAAATGTTGATGGGGATAAAAAATTATGAAGTTTGACTGTAAATTGGCCATGATTGACTTTTTCCCCAATACAGTTGATTTTTAGGTCAACTGTCCAATTGACTGAGCAAAAGTGTGATTCAAGGCTTGAAACTTGTCATGAGCAATCTTAGGGATCCACAATGATGTTTGAAAGTCACATGAAGCATTTATAGTCCAAAAATCCTTGTGCAATATCAAACCCTAATTTGGAATTATGAGTGCAAGATGAGATGTCTTGAGCTGACCAAACCCTAATCTTGTCTTGAGTCGAAGAGATCTTGTGAGAGAAGTCTAGATAAATGAGAGGGAAAATTTTGGGGTACAAAAATAATAATAATATATAATAATAATATATAATAATAACATGAAAATTAATATTAATAACAATAATATAATAATTAATATGAATAATAATAATTATTAAAAAAAACAGTAAATAAAATAGAATTAAAAATTAGAAAGAATATATAATTTAATTCCTGGGGGGTGTAATTTTATGTTAAAAAGTAAAAACAGGGGGTGCTATTAGGACTCTGAGCTAGGCCCAAATACTTTTCTAAAGATGGGGGTGTAACTCGTTTTGGAGTTTTAGCAATTCAGTAAAAGGGGTTGTTAAAATCAACTGGGCTTAGGTCCATTATGCAGTGGGAGGAACCCAGACGAATTGGGTGTGGCGCAGTGTACAAATCTTAGTATGGGACTTGGCCTAATACCGTATGATAGAGATCTAATGGATGAAATTGAGAAACTATGTTAATTATCATAGGCACACACGTATGGAAGAACAGCGAAATACAAAAATTGTCTCTTACATTTTAGTTTTTCTATTTTTTGTTTCTACCTTACAGCATATCGCCCTTTCTCTCTTCCACACAGACCCTTTCCCTATGCTTCTAAACCTCACCAACCCTAAACCTCTAACATCTCCGCGGAGGTGAAATAATCCACCTTCCCAACCAACAAAATATAAGAGCTACGAAAAGAAAAGATGAAGCTAAGTTCGGTTTACCCCTCTCGTGATTTCGTTCTCCGATTTTTTGAGCTTCTAGATTTTATCTCTCTCTGTTTCTTATTCGATTCTGCAGGTTTATGAATGGTGGCCGACGGTGGTGAAGGTGGAGTGATGACAATCAGTGATGGGGCGTGGTCAGCGACGTTTAGGGTTTTAGATATTGAAACCCCAACCACTTTCCTCCTTCTTCGGGCTTCAACGGCGGGTGTTCATCTTCTTCCGTGACCAGTTCTTCCCCCCGTCTCTGTATTCTCGATTTTCTTCCCCTTCTGTCCTCAAGCTTCTTCTGTTAATTCCCCCTGTATTCTCTGATTCCCCCCTGTCTTCACCTCTTTACTATATCGAAACTTTTCCTCATTTTTGTTAATTTATGTTTAGTTATATATAGGTTTTTAATTCTAGGGTTTTGCTAATTAGAATTATGTTAGAACATATTGAGGATTTGTAATTGATTTAGTTTTCTGTATTGGAAATTTGGATTTTGTTATAATAGATTTGATTTAGTGCAACTTTTGGTTTTCTGTGATATTTGATTGAGCTTTAATATTCTGGGCTTGGATTTTACTGTATATTTGATATAATTTAAGATAAGATTTGATTTGGTTAATGTAAACAATGAACGTTAGTAGAAAAACGTGCATTAAATTAGGCCTTGATTGGAACAATAGATGCTTTATTGGATAACATTTGGGCTTAGCGTTGTTTCTTTACTGTCCAGCCTCTTTTAACAAAATTTGGGCCTTGCGTTTTTTTAACTCTTATCCCAACGTGTTTTATTTCAGACTGGGCCTTGTATTGTTTAAATGGAGTTGGGTTTTTTTTAGACTGTACTGCAAGAAACCATTTTTCTGTCCATCAATTAATTATAACAAACATTTTTAGTGTGAATTGGGCCTAACTGGTTTTTGCAACTTGACCCAACAAATCTTTTTTTCAAAAAAACTCTTAATAAAAAAAATAGTTTAATAACAAAATATCTTTAAAATTTTATAAAAGATTTTTTATTTTAGTAAATTTACTATAACAAAGAAAAATGTTTTTATACCAATCTTTTCTAAAATAAGATGACAAATGGGCTAATTTGAAAAGAACTTTAATGGGATTTAATTGAAATTCCACACCCCTCTTTTGCAATGTAATTATCAAAAAGGAAATGGACCAAATTCTATTGGGTTTTAATATATTTTAATGGGATTTTAAATTGCCATTTCACTCCCTTTTCTTCTTGCCAACAACAACAATTTAAATGGGCCTTGTTATATTTAATTTCAACTAATAACAACTTAAACTTAAGTTGGCTTTAAGAACTATGGACTTAATAGTTATTTTAATAATTTTCATTTTTGAATCGCATGGGCCATTGGCCAACATGCCTCGTAAATGGGCCTACGAGTACATGGGTCTTTCTGATTTAAAAAGCCCTATTTTCCTTAATTAAAATACACCATTCTTGTTGTTTTGAATTCTTCTTAAAAAGTGGGACAACAAATATTGTTAGACCATCCTTAATTAAACATTTCTTCCGTCTTTAAAATCTTGAAAATATAATCGCCGAGGTAGGGAAAATTTGGGGTACGACAGCGACAATATTGATAACAACAACACCGGGAACGATATCGATATGGTCGGTCTCAAGTAGAACTATAAAGACGGGCTAACTGCCTCTTCGTCATCCCACTCTCGACCGCACGAGGATGTCCATCCCCCCAGAAATATGAACCAAATGCTTTCCAGGAGGTCCCCGTCCCCGCAGGCGTTGATGCCACGACTAGAGCTCTCTTTGCAGCCATCAACCAAACAAACTACTTGATATTCTCGCAGGGTGAGCGGATGAGGGTGCTCGAACAGACTCACCGGGCCCCTAGGAGACACAGGAGACCTGACACTCCACCTCCCCATCAGAATGAAGACTGTCCCTATTCTCCCCCATGGAGACACAAACGGGACATATCATAAAGCCTTTCTCCCTGAACGACTGAGCGAGGCCCCGCGTTGGAGAGAACACTGCCCGAAACTACCAGGAGATGTGGCCTCATCCCCCCATGCAGGGAACGATGATCCCCTGAAAACAGAAACAGGGAAACAAAGAAACACGACCTCAGTCAAGGGATCCTTGCCTATGCCAAGGTCGTTAATACAACCGACATTACATCCGGTCCCCTCCCGCTCCCTATACAGAAGCGACATAGATGACCCCCGCGGTCCCTTATCCCAGGATATCATGGAGGCGTCCATTCCTAGAGGAATGGAGAAACCTCCCCAACTAAAGGAATACGAAGACATTGCGGATTCTGTCGACCACATCGACGGGTTCGAGGCAATACTCTGTTACCATAACATCGGGGGACCAATCAAATACCGGTTGTTCCCCACGACCTTGAGAAAAATAGCCATGGACTGGTACAAGAACCTCACCCCAGGGTCGATCACCTCCTAAAGAAATCTCAAGAGCCAGTTCATCAGCTCCTTCACTGTGTCTCGTCTACACCTGAAGACTGAGGTCGCCCTTGAGGCTATCGTCTAGAGAAGCAATGAGACCCTCAGGTGATACATTAATCGGTTCAATCGTCAGGCCATTCAGATCTCGTGTACTGATCACATGAAAAGGTACCTGCTCGAGAGAGGAATCCTTCCGGGCACTTAGTTCAGAAAAGCCGTCGACATCGAACCACCCCAATCTTTCGATGCTCTCCTCGAAAAATCCAGGGCCTACATGAACTACGAGGAGAAGAAAGCAATAAATAAAGCCCGCAACTTGAGGAATCACGGACCAGCTAACATCCCGCGACACTAGGACGCGGGTCCTTCTCGACGGACGGGCGAGAAGAGAAGGGGTGATAAACCCCGCGATCCCCGCAAGCACAGGAGACCCGCATGGCAATTCACAGAGTACACTTCAGTGACCGTCTCCTGTGAGCGCATCCTAGCAGAGTGCTCTAATACCGACTTCAAGGACGACTGCGTCAGATGTCCTCGATCTGCTCTTGCGAAGCCCGAGGACGATAGGACAAAATACTATCAGTACCATCAGAGTGACGGGTACCTAACAGAAGATTGTGTCCACCTCAAAGATGCCATTGAGACCCTCATCAAGGGTGGCAGACTCGAGCAATACCGATGCAATGATGCCCCTCGGAAGGAGGATAAGAAAAAATCCAGTAAAATTCCCTGGGATTGGATTTCAGATCATGTGTGGATAAGGCCTTGGGAAGCTTCTCTGGCTGAAAATTGCAAAGGTATATGTCACAAGATAGTAGGAAGCCTTTAACTGAATGTCAGAACATGTTTCAGGACATGTTTTTGTTGAGGAAAACAGGGGATGGACATCCTCGTGCGGTCGAGAGTGGGATGAGTGCTTCTACGTACGTTATTGGAATTATAAAGACAGTCTGAATCAGTCTTGGACGGTGCTTCTATATTCAATAGGTCTCTCTCAAATAACATTCTCATTGACCAGGATCATTATTTCCTAAGAGAACTCTTGGCTATTTAAGGAGATTTTTATTTTCACCTATTTCAATATGGTAGTAATGTTTTTATGGCATATGTACGGATGTGGATAAGCACTCTTTGGTTCTGGATGTGTGAGGGATTTATTTGTCAACTTTTGCCTAAGAAGGGGGAGGAAAATATTGTTGTTAAGCTTCTCATTTTGAACCTTGTATTAGAACCAGTTCACAAGGATATCGAAGAAAATATTCTGGGTCTCCTAGTCATGTTTGTGACTTATGATATGAGTTAAGAGCTAAATTGTGACCCGTGTTCTGAGTCATCCGAAGTGTTGTACCCCAAAATTTGCCCTCCCATTTCCTCAACATTTTCTCATCACAAGACCCTTGAAGATCAAAATCCAGTTAGGGTTTCCTCTGCTCAAGACTTCTCCTTGCACTGTTGACCCAAATTAGGGTTTGTGATTGCACAAAGATATTTTGACCTAAAATGCCTAAGATGACTTTTATACTTCATGTTGGACTCCCAAGTTTATCCATACCAAGTTTCAAGTCTTGATTCCAAATTTTGCCCAGTCAATTGGACAGTTGACCTAGAAATCAACTGTATTGGGGAAAAAGTCAACTATGGCCAATTGACAGTCAAATCTCATGAAAATTGACCCACATCAACATTATGAACTCACATGGACCATTTGATCAAGTTTGGATCACAATTCCACAAGAAATTTGATCAAATCATCAAAAGGGCAAAATGGTCATTTTTAGGGTTTTGACTGCACAAAGGAAATTTTTGACTGTTTGACCTAGCCAATGGCAAACCAAGCTCACATATGGACTCAAGGACCCCATGGAATTATCTTGACATGCTCAACAAGTTCAAAAGATCCCAAGTACACAAGATTGACAGTTGAATTTCCCAGTCAATTGATCAATTTTGACTGTATACTGAAAAGTCAAACTTTGACTTTTTGGTCAAAATCAAGAGTCAAGATTCATTTTTCAACAAAACATGCCAAATCATGAAACTTGTTCATCAAGAAATCAAGAAATGCAAATTAGGGTTCGAAATAAAGATTTTTCATAACTTAGAATTTTTCTAAGTTATGAAAAACCCTAATTTTTTCCTAACTTTGCCCCACTTTCTCACCAAGATTCATTTGGATTCAAGCAAAAGTCAAAACATGAAAGTTGTAGCCTATTGCATAATCTACAACTTTGATTCACAAAGTTTTCCAAAAAGAAGCTTGTATCTCAAGTTACAAGTTTTGGAACAAGGGTACCAAACCATTCTTAACTTAGTGAAAATTTGACCTATTTTAGGCAAGTTTTTTACCTAACTTCAAGACCATTTTCCATACACTTCCACTTGGAATTTAAATTTGCACTTCAAAGATGGATTGTAGTACACATTCCAAGCTTTCCAAAATGTCCAATAACTCATCAAACAACCTCATGGTTAGAGAGAATCGAATTTTGCAATATGGGAAAAACTCACTTTTGAATTGGCCAAGTTACATGTTCATAACACTATGCATTTTCAATCTCAGCTTGCACAACTTGATTACAGGTCTTTTATCTCAATTACACTCATAAATTTAATGCCAATCCTTTGTGCCAAGACCATGTTCTATGTGTTCAAGCATTGCCTAAAGGTTTAATCCCAAATTGGAAAAAGCATTATATCCATTTTTGCAAAAGTTACACTTTATGTCAATTGGTAAATCAAGAAGGTACAAAGGAAATCTCTTTGGCACAAGTTTATGGGTTAATCACACTGATCAAGGGGAAGTTTAGCAGCATAATATGGGGGCCTGTACAGGCTAGAAACACAACTTAACCATTGCTAGCTTAAAGTGTAAGAAACATTGCATATGACATACCAACTTCCATATCAGTAAACCAAGGCTTAAAGAAAGTTATCAAACACATTCCAAACATTCATCCTAAGCTAAAGCACGACCCTAAGATCCTCAATAGCTCCCCATTCCCAGAATCACCTTCAAACTGCTCAAAATAGGGCATCCCTGCAGTTTGAGTTCCATAGCTCAAACCTTCCATGCTTTCTTACTAAAAACTTGTCAAACACATTCCCTAACATCCCTTGAAGCTAATCAAAACCTAAGACACGACCTGTAACACTCCCAAGCAAGATCACTATTTTCATTTTCTTGTTTTGCAGCTGAAGTTCTCTAGCACGATTCAAAAGGTTTCAAGACAAAGTAAAGCTTGGAATAGCATCCCTGAACATCAAGGAAGCTATACCAATCATCACATTGCATTGAAGACACCTCAATCACCAGATACAACTTCAACTGAACAGGTAAGTTCATGAACACGAATCTCTCTACATAGGCATTGTTAGCTTTAGGTTTGTGAAGGAAACATGCCACAATCATAGCCCTGAACATGCCCATATGATTAGATTTCATTTATATTGTGTATGCTTAGAGAATTTTGAGTCTGAACATTGATGAAAAACTAGGTCAGGAATTGGGGGAGAAGAAATTCTCCCTCATCTTAGAGAGTTAAGTCAAGTTCTTTATATCCCTGGATTCGTCTTCTCATGCTCTACATTTTTCATGTTGAAAGTTTTGCTTGAAAGTCCAGGAATTGGGAGATAGAAAATGCGTGCTTGCTTGAAAAAAAGTGTTCTGAGGTTGAAGATGACAGCCTTCTGGGCTGGGCCTGTTTGACATTTCTTTTTGCACCCTTTTATTACTTTTACACCCCCTGAGCCCATTTTGCTTATTTTTATGACTTTTTGACTTTTTCTTTTTTGGTTTGACTTATTTATTTCTTCTTATGATATTAAAAATATGAAAAATATTTTTCTCACCATTTTCCTATTTATTAGGTATTTATTTGTTTAAATTAGTTTTTGTATAGAAATGAATATATAAACACTTTTTATTCAAAAAATACTAAAAATATACAAACACATTTTTATTTTCATTTTTATTTTGTTTTATCTTCTGAAAATATTTTATATAAAAAATACTTTTTTTTATTAAATATTAAATATTATTAATTTGCATATATAATACATATTAGTAAATAATACAAATATTTATATAGATATTAATATATTTAGGTTAAATTACAAAATATACACACTTTTATTTTCCTTATTAATATTTAATATAAAAATACCTTTTGACAAATATACTTCATTTTTATTTTATTTTTGTATATAATAAATAAATATTATACATAATTGTGATCGGTGGATCTGGAACTGACTGTTTTTTAGCTGGTTTCGCGAAATGTCGCGGTAAGCAAGAGTCGCCACCGTCTTTTATTTTCTCCAACATGGAAAGGACAAAAACACAGAAAAATTCCTTATTGAGATTGCTCTCGGTTCGGGAGGTAGGTTATAGAAAGGGAAGGTGTTAGCACCCTTTCTATCCATGGTTATCCATGGGCTCTTAGATACTTGCTCATTGTGTTTTCAAAAGGTTTGCTTTTCGAAGTGTGAGTGGGTTTGAAAAAGTTTCTTTGAAAGTTTCAGATCGACTCTTGTATCAGTCCTCAAGAGTGTTTGAAAAATTGCTTTTGAAAGTTTTTTGAAAGGTGTCGGTGTGAAAAGAAGTTTTGATTTGTTTTGAAATTAGAGCAAGTATCTATGAGTCGTCTACCTACCCTAAGGAATTCGTCTGTGTAAATGTCCTTAAAGCAGTGCCATCCCACCATTGAGAGGTAGGTAGCACCACCGTTGGAGGTGTTCGGGTCAATTCGGGGTTTAGGGACAGTGTGGTCACCAAGCAAAGGTAAGATACCTTAGGAGCTACCCTTATGCCATTGATCTTTTATTCCGAGGCGACTTGTTCCGAGGCAACTTATTTTAAGGCAACCAGATCAATGGAACATAAGGACTCACTAAGACGTCCTATAGTCGGCGACCACGTTTCGAGGGACAAGGCAACATGGTGATCACCGGAGTAATGGGAAGATACCTTAGAAGCTACCCTCATGCCAGGTTCCCGGATCATGAGGACTTACTAAGACATCCTCTACTCGACGATCACCTTTCGAGGGGCAAGGCAACAGTGAAGCGTACCCTAGGGGTGGTGTGTGATTTGTGTGTCGTTTTCAGTTTATTGTTTGTCTTGTCATGCATTGGTGATCTACGTTTTGATTTTATTTTTGGGCATTCATTCTTTCATGTTATTGTTTAACAGTTAAAGGTGCGGGAATTTAAAATGCGGAAAAGATAAATGTCCTACGCTATTACAGAGGCGCGGGTCTACAACGCCAAATTAATCCAGACCCGATTTAAAATAAATTGCAGAAAATAAATGTCTAATAGCTATTACATGGCTTTGGTACAATTACATTATATTTACATCAAAAATAAATAAAACGCGCGAAAAAAAGGAAAATATGACCGAATGCGAGGGCGTTGGACCCTTTAAGGAATTAAAATAAAATTAATGGAATAATTAAATTAAATAAAAAGAAAGAAATTGTTTTTTATGTTTTTTGTACTTATGACATTAAAGAAAAATTAAATTAATTAAAAGTCAAATAATTAATTCTAATTCTAATGTTTTTTAATTTATTAAAGAAAACGCATTAAAGTTAAAACCTAGAATAAAAACTAATTAATTATAAAATTTATTTACAAAAATTAATGATTAATGATGAAAATATTTAATTAAACAAAAGATAAAAAAAAAGATTAAAGATCTATTTTTATTATTTTTTTGGGTTTATTGTGAAAAAAAGAATTAAATTATAACCTAGGATTAAATCTAAATTAATTATGGAATTTAATTACAAAATTAATACTAAAATAAAATTATTGTTTTTATTATCTTTTCTGATTTTTTTTATGTTTTTTTTTATATTTTTGAAAATATTAATTAATTAAAAGAAAACAACAATTAAAAGAATATAAAAAATAATAAAAGAACAAAAGAAAAGAAAGAAATTGTAAAAACCTAAGGGGGTGAAACCCCTAATTTGGAGGTAAAGCCCATGTGATTAGGCCCATTGGAATTTCTGACTTTGTGGACTTTTTTGCTCACATGCTGGCACGTTGACTCAAGCTTAAGGTGTTCATCAATCCTCAGCCTTTGATCTGATCTCCAGGGGCACGTGGATGTTGGATTCCTGAGGGCATATGGTGCGTCTTGATGCTGGCGCTGCATGGGAATAGTTATTGAAAAATAATATGGAAACATGTAAGACCTGGGGCTCGAACCCAGGTCATGGACATTGCAAACGCGTTTACTTACCACTGAGCCAATTCACATATGTTAATATATAATAGCTAACAAATATAATAAATGAAAACAAACGCTAGTGGGGGTTTCTGCGCGCGAAATTCAAAAGGACCTATCACATCCTGCCACGAGTTCGTCTTCTTCACCATCCCTGAAACACAAAAACATGAGGCAACGGTTTTATGCGCGTTTTCTTAGGCCAGCTATTGAAAAATAGCTATTAGCCCTCAGTCACTCATAAATTGAGCGCGAGGGTTGGTTCTTGTTCGTCCAAGTCTCCTGAATCCATCCCTGGCATCGTGGTTTGCTAATTTTACACAATCAAGAAACCCCCAATTCAGAAACCTGTAAACCCTAAAAAATGATAATGGTATCTTGGCATATCACACGTGAAATTTCAATTAACGCACATGATTAGTTTGCAAACATCATTATAAGCACAAATATAACAATAAAACACATCAATCATGCGTGAATGTCAGAAACCGATTCAAGAATTTTCTTCACCAACTTCCATGGTGATCTTACGTTTTCTTGAGTATGGTGCTTGGGGAATGATTGGAATGTGTCCTATAACCTTCAAGGAAGCTAATGGAATAAGAATCTTGGCTTGAAACCACCTCTAACTTAGTTTTCAGATTTTGATTTTTTTGTAAAAATGTGAGTTTGTATTGAGCAGTAGGGCGCAGCCTCTATGTGTATTGTGATGTGTCTCACTTGTATATACCCTAAGCAATGTGTGTGAATGAGAATTATGGCCAAATATGCTTTGCATTGATGTTTTGGATTTTCACATAAACCACCATTATCAACTTTCCATTTTGAGTCCATTTTTGAATTCTTGCCTTGTTTACTCCCTTGCACGAACTTTGGTAGGCACATAATGATGTTTCAAGGCTAGTTAAGGCCAAATATTCCCTTTTAAATTAATTTTTGAATTTCTTTTGATTTTAAAAGATTTAAAATTAATTAAATCCAATAAAATCAATAAAAATGAAAAAAATTAATAAAAAAATCTGAAATAAAAGGTGGGACACGTGGGAAGCATGGCCAAGTCGATTCAAGTGGAAAAAGTGGGCCCCTTTTGTCAAAAATGAGATTTCAAGGATAAATGATTTTGGCCATTTCACAAAAATTTCCCAACTTCTCCAATGCATAACTTGCTCAATTTTTAAGATTTGCTCATGTTCTTGGACATTTTGGAAAGGTTTTTGAGTCCTCTAACCAATGCCTTTGGTCCCATGTTATTTTGACTTACCAATCTCAAGTTATGGCCTTTGACTTAAAGTCCCTCTTTGTTGACTTTTGAAAATGACCTATAATGTTGAAATTGATAACTTTTTGTGAGAGCATTTCTTGGACTTGAAGTATGAAGATGAGTTGTAAGAAATGTCTTTCTCTTCAAAATGAGCTTTGGATGGAATTTTTCTGATAATCCATGTGAAAGTTATGCCCTGGTCAATTTCAGTTGACTTTTCCAACTGTCCAA
Source organism: Vicia faba (assembly GCA_948472305.1). NCBI lineage: Eukaryota > Viridiplantae > Streptophyta > Magnoliopsida > Fabales > Fabaceae > Vicia > Vicia faba. The sequence goes on along the minus strand of OX451738.1, from coordinate 1,181,047,398 downwards.
AAATAGAAACTTTTGCATCTTGATGATTTTTGAGCCAAGTTTTGAGAATCATGATCAAGCATTGATCAAATGATGTTTGTGGCTTCAAAATGAGATGTTGACCAAAAATTTGAACTTTTGACTGCCAAATGACCATTTTGCCCCTACAGTTGACTGTAGTGCAATTAGGGTTTTGACTGTGCAATTTTGTGCTGAAAGTCTTGAAACTTGATATGAGGATGCTTGACCATATTTGTAGGCATGTGGGACTTGATTGGGCCCTTGAAAACTTCATTTTCTTGATCAGAACACAAACCCTAATTTTGACTGCTTAGGAGGCTCATACACTGTGCAACCCTTGGGGAGATTTGAAGCTTGATTTGGAAATTTCTTGAAGCATATGGGAGGGCAAATTTTGGGGTACAACAGTTGCCCCTGTTCAATCTTCTTAGACCTGAGGATGCAGATTGGCTGACGCGCCTTTCGTAATCCGAGGGTAGAAGGTGATTGAACACTAAAGTGCCCAGAAATTTGCGCTCACATAGTAGCAGTGTGATGATGGAAATGGGCTTACAGATGCCATTTAGAGGTTGATGAATAGGATGATGGGATTATAGATGCCATCTGGATGTTGATTGCGTAAGAGATTCTTTAGCGAGAACCTGCATGCCTGCAAAAGAAAAAATGAGTACCTGACACGTTGCAGGAGCTGGTTTTCAGATGCTTGGTATAGATGTGTCCTGATTGGTTACAGGAGCTGGATCTTTGAATTCTTCAGACGTGCCCTGGCGAGATACAGGAATCGAGTCTGGTAATGTTAGTCTTTAACGGATACACCCTGGCAAGATTCAGGTATCGGATCCTCGAACTCTTCAGACGTGCCCTGTCTAGATACAGGAATCGAGTATGGTATTGTAGTCGTCAACAGATACTCCCTGGCAAGATACAGGAATCGGATATTCGAACTCTTCAGACGTGCCCTGTCTAGATACAGGAATCGAGTCTGGTGCTGTAGTCGTCAACAGATACTCCCTGGCAAGATACAGGAATCGGATCTTCGAACTCTTCAGACGTGCCCTGTCTAGATACAGGAATCGAGTCTGGTGCTGTAGTCGTCAACAGATACTCCCTGGCAAGATACAGGAATCGGATCTTCGAACTCTTCAGACGTGCCCTGTCTAGATACAGGAATCGAGTCTGGTACTGTAGTCGTCAACAGATACTCCCTGGCAAGATACAGGAATCGGATCTTCGAACTCTTCAGACGTGCCCTGTCTAGATACAGGAATCGAGTCTGGTACTGTAGTCGTCAACAGATACTCCCTGGCAAGATACAGGAATCGGATCTTCGAACTCTTCAGACGTGCCCTGTCTAGATACAGGAATCGATTCTGGTGCTGTAGTCGTCAACAGATACTCCCTGGCAAGATACAGGAATCGGATCTTCGAACTCTTCAGACGTGCCCTGTCTAGATACAGGAATCGAGTCTGGTGCTGTAGTCGTCAACAGATACTCCCTGGCAAGATACAAGAATCGGATCTTCGAACTCTTCAGACGTGCCCTGTCTAGATACAGGAATCGAGTCTGGTGCTGTAGTCGTCAACAGATACTCCTTGGCAAGATATAGGAATCGGATCTTCGAACTCTTCAGACGTGCCCTGTCTAGATACAGGAATCGAGTCTGGTGCTGTAGTCGTCAATAGATACTCCCTGGCAAGATACAGGAATCGGATCTTCGAACTCTTCAGACGTGCCCTGTCTAGATACAGGAATCGAGTCTGGTGCTGTAGTCGTCAACAGATACTCCCTGGCAAGATACAGGAATCGGATCTTCGAACTCTTCAGACGTGCCCTGTCTAGATACAGGAATCGAGTCTGGTGCTGTAGTCGTCAACAGATACTCCCTGGAAAGATACAGGAATCGGATCTTCGAACTCTTCAGACGTGCCCTGTCTAGATACAGGAATCGAGTCTGGTGCTGTAGTCGTCAACAGATACTCCCTGGCAAGATACAGGAATCGGATCTTCGAACTCTTCAGACGTGCCCTGTCTAGATACAGGAATCGAGTCTGGTACTGTAGTCGTCAACAGATACTCCCTGGCAAGATTCAGGAATCAGATCTAGAATCACGACAGTTGATAGCAATTATCTTTGCATTAACTTTTTTCCTGAAAAGACAAAACGTTAGTTGTATGTGATGTCATGATGTATGACATGCGAGATGCTCTCAGAATGAATGAGATTGTATGTTCATGATGCGTATATGCATGCTATAATGTATGAAGATGTGTTGTTTATGAATGTATGTTTTCGTCTTAGGAAACAAATCCTTGACGGGTGCCGGGAAGTCACATCCTGGGCTGATGTTAGAGAATAGTGTTTCCACTGGGGAGTGATGGTTGCAAGAATAAACCGGTAGGAGAAGATGACTCCGTTGGGGGAATAAACTTGTTGGAGAGATTCTGCGGGGAGAAAAATACTCTAGCGACCATGCTGGGAAGCAATACTCTGTGGGAAGAGGGATGCCTGGCTGAGTGTTGATGATAACTTGCTGTGGATACCATCGTTATATTGGAAGTGTTAATGGACTTCGCTGGGGATAAGAAGACTCCGTCGAGGACGCTCTTTTCGTGGCTTTTGGCTGAGGATAACCCAGTTATATCCTGTTAAGGAAATAACTCTTTAAATAAAGCCGGACGACGCGTTCGTGCTTTGCGAGGGGATAAGCTTCCAGAATCTACTGGGGATAAGCTCACTACTTGGGGAGATGACTTCCAACTTTCCGGGGGAAACTGGATTGGATTCTCCTGGGGAAGTTATGAGATGTACGGGGGAAGTGACACCACTGAATGTTTGATATACCGCCGGGGAACAATCTTTAGACCAAGACTGCCGGGGATGCTTGTTAAGAATATATGCTGCTGGGGGATACTCAACCTTCTTTAAGGTCTGATAACTTTGCTTGGAGAGGAGTGCACTGACTTGCTGGCTCACTCTCTGGGGAATTAGGACATACTGGTCATGCCCTTTAACTGAACCTACCTTGGTACCTTGGAGGATAGAACAATTAGATTGCTTAGACAACTCTTTATTGCCCCTGTTTCTAATGTTACCTGTAATTAATCCTTTGTTTCGTATGCAAATATTTATGAGTTAGCAAATTATTGTCAATGCATATATCACAAATTGAACCTTGGACGTTCTTCGCAAAACAAAACAGAAAAAGAAAAATAATTGGCACGTTTAACTGAAAAGTATATTTGTATTGATTTTTGAATAGCCCGAAAATAGGCGTTTTGTGTACAAGAGGCTGACGTCCTAGTAAGAGAACGCCGCCGAACAACAGAGTTTATACAAATTTTGTACAAGAGAAAATAAAACAGCTGTGTGAAATGAATGATCCCACTGGGTTTCAACTCTGCTATTGCCGTTATATCTCCGAGCGTCTCATCACTTGATGACCTAAACGAAGATGAAGCTGACTGATCGATGCCGTCTGAACTTGATGTAGATACCGGATTCTGGATGCAAAGTGATCAATGAGACATAGTATTACGCTTTTATCCCTAATTTTTGCCTGGACTGCCCTTTCGGGTTTTCAGTCCACCGGGATACCCATTTTTGCCCAAGCCGCCTTTTCAGGTTTTCGACTTGCCGGGTGTACAGATTTTTTCATGTTCATCCCTTCATTTTGCCCGAACCCTTTTGGTTCGACGGGAAGCCCTAATTTCTTCCTAGGCATGTCAGCCTAGCGGGTCTTTTTTTTATGCGTAGTATCTTTTTACTATGTCTGCATTGGCGGGGTGAGGAAGGTCGTAACCATCCATGTTGGTTAGAATCATGGCTCCTCCTGAGAACACATGTTTAACCACAAATGGCCCTTCGTACGTAGGGGTCCATTTTCCCCTTGGATCACTCTGTGGAAGGATGATTCGCTTGATTACCAGATCCCCAACTTGATATTCCTGTGGTCTGACCTTTTTGTTAAACGCCCTGATCATCCGTTTTTGATACGTCTGACCATGGCAGATAGCAGCAAGTCTCTTTTCATCGATAAGGTTGAGCTGATCAAGTCGGGTTTGGATCCAATCATCCTCGTTCAGATTTGCATCCTTCATTATCCGGAGAGATGGTATTTGCACTTCGATTGGTAAGACTGCCTCCATACCATAAACCAAAGAGAAAGGAGTTGCCCCGGTTGACGTCCTAGCTGAAGTACGGTACCCATGTAGAGCGAACGGTAACATCTCGTGCCAATCTTTATAGGTCACTGTCATCTTCTGCACGATTTTCTTGATATTTTTATTTGCTGCTTCTACAGCCCCATTCATCTTCGGTCTGTAAGGAGAAGAATTGTGGTGCTGTATCTTGAACTGCTCGCAGAGCTCAGTGATCATCTTGTTATTTAGATTGGTACCGTTATCCGTAATAATTCTCTCAGGGACACCGTATCGACAGATCAGATTATACCGAATGAACCGTGCCACAACAGTCTTGGTTACCGTAGCATAGGATGCTGCTTCGACCCATTTTGTAAAGTAATCGATCGCTACAAGGATGAAGCGATGCCCGTTAGATGCCGTAGGTCTGATTTCACCAATCATGTCAATGCCCCACATTGCAAAAGGCCAAGGTGCAGTCAGGACATTCAGAGGAACCGGAGGAACATGCACCTTGTCTGCATAAACCTGACATCTGTGACACGTCCGAGAATGTTGGTAACAATCAGCTTCCATTGTAGACCAGTAATACCCTGCCCGAAGGATCTTCTTTGCCATTGTATGCCCACTGGAATGTGTACCGAAGGTCCCCTCATGTAGCTCTTCCATGATCTTTTCTGCTTCCGTCTTATTCACACAACGCAGTAAGGTTGAATCATGGTTTCGCTTGTACAAGATGTCGTTGCTAAGGAAGAATTTTGCCGCGAACCTCCTCAGGAACTTCTTATCGTTGACAGAGGCACCTTCAGGGTATTCCTGAGTTTCCAGATATCTCTTCACCTCATGGTACCAAGGCTTCTCAGTCACCGTCTCAGTCTCGAGATCACAACAGTATGCCGGCTCGTCCAATTTCCAGATGATGACCCGGGGAGCCTCATTGTCCCATTTGACTTTGAACATAGAAGACATTGTAGCTAACGCGTCCGCTAACTGATTCTCCTCTCTCGGGAAATGTTTAAAGGTTATCTCTGTGAAATGGGGGATCATTGTCAACACACATTCTTTGTAAGGAATAAGATTCGGATGTTTCGTATCCCACTCGCCTTTGATCTGGTTGATCACGAGAGCGGAATCTCCGAAGACACTCAGAAACTTGATCCTTAAGTCAATTGCAGCTTTGAGTCCCATGATGCATGCCTCATACTCCGCCATGTTGTTGGTGCAGTTGAAACATAGCCGGGCAGTGAGTGGAGTATGAGTGCCTTGAGGGGATATGATCACAACACCGATACCATTACCCCAAAGCGTTGGAGGCTCCGTCAAAGTGCATAGACCATCGGGATCCTGGTTCAGGTCCTTCATCCGGTCCAGGCACTTCACAATCAGTCACAATCATGATACTTTCATCTGGGAACTCGAAGTTCATTGACTGATAGTCATCTACGGCCTGATGTGCCAAGTGGTCTGCCAACACACTTCCCTTGATGGCTTTCTGGGTCGTATACTGAATGTCATATTCCGTCAAGATCATTTGCCATCTTGCTATTCTCCCGGACAGAGCAGGCTTTTCGAATATGTACTTTATAGGATCCATCTTTGAGATCAACAAGGTAGTGTGAGTCAGCATATACTGTCTCAGCCGGCGAGCAGCCCATACCAAAGCGCAACAACTTTTCTCAAGCAGTGAGTATCGGGTCTCACAGTCGGTAAACTTTTTGCTAAGGTAATAAATGGCATGCTCTTTTCGGCCAGACTCGTCATGCTGCCCCAGCACACACCCCATTGAGTTATCAAGTACTGTCAGGTAAAGTATCAGAGGTCTCCCTTCAACCGGTGGCATAAGGATAGGTGGTTCTTGGAGATACTCCTTAATTCTGTCAAAAGCAGCCTGACATTCATCGTTCCAACGTACTACCTGATCTTTCTTCAGCAGCTTGAAGATTGGCTCACAGGTAGCAGTCAGATGTGAGATGAAGCGAGCAATGTAATTCAGGCGTCCTAAAAAGCCTCTGACTTCCTTCTCTGTCTTAGGAACTGGCATCTCTTGAATAGCTTTGACCTTAGCAGGGTCCACTTGAATTCCCTGGTCACTTACCACGAAGCCTAGCAACTTTCCCGATCTTACCCCGAAGGTGCACTTGTTCGGGTTCAATCTCAGCTTGTATAGTTTCAACCGGTCAAACAACTTCTGCAGATGATCTAGGTGTTCTTCCTCAGTCTGGGACCTAGCGATCATGTCGTCCACATACACTTCTATCTCATGATGGATCATGTCATGAAATAAAGCAACCATGGCACGTTGGTAGGTTGCCCCAGCGTTCTTTAGCCCGAATGGCATGACCTTGTAACAGAAGTTGCCCCACTGAGTAACAAATGTAGTCTTTTCCATGTCTTCAGGTGCCATCTTGATCTGATTGTAACCTGAAAAGCCATCCATGAAAGAGAATACCTTGTGCTGAGCTGTATTATCAACAAGGACATCAATGTGAGGTAAAGGGAAGTCATCTTTGGGGCTGGCCCTGTTTAGATCCTTGTAGTCGACACACATTCTGACCTTACCGTCCTTCTTAGGTACCGGCACCACATTAGCAACCCACTGAGGGTAAGAAGTCACTGCAAGGAACCCAACATCAAACTGTTTCATGACCTCGGCTTTAATCTTTTCAGACATCTCTGGACGCATCCGACGGACCTTTTGCTTAACTGGAGGGCAGTCTTCCTTAGTTGGCAAGTGATGGACCACAATATCGGTATCCAACCCGGGCATGTCTTCGTAGGACCAGGCAAATATCTCCACATAATCATGCAGCATTTGAGTCAACCGTTGCTTCACGCTGAGCTCTAGGTTGGCACCAATCTTTACCTCTTTCCTGTCTGCCTCAGTACCCAAGTTTATTGTTTCCACTGGCTCTTCATGGGGTTGAATTGCCCTTTCCTCTTGAAGTAACAGTCTTGCAAGCTCGCCAGGTACTTCGCAATCATCTCCACCTTCGTCTTCGGCTAAGTTGATCGGATTTTCGAAGTCATAATTGGCAGTAGCAGAGTCGTTACCAGTGAGATCCAGAGTGGATTGAAACCTGTATGAGTGAGTGTGTGTAAATACAGCTGTTTTGCAATATGTAAAGAAAGGAAAGGAAAGGAGCGCGAAATTTGAAATGTGAAAAACGTCCAATGCTTTCATTTATGATATATGAAATGACAATTTATATGCCCTCACAAATAGAACCACGGTGCCCCGGGTAAGACACCGGGCCATAGAGTTTATTTATTGTTTATTACAGATACCAAAAACATAGGAATTCATTACTTAGTAATAAGAGAAATAGATAAGTTGTCCTTTTCACTCCAATTGTTAAGTCCACTGTCGGTTGCCGGGTAGATCCAGCTATCAAACTCAGCTTCATCCACTTCCTCTTCGTCCCCAATAGCATTCACTCCATGAGCAGGCAGGGGAACTGTCACTACATTAGGCTTCTCAGATGCCTCAAACTGTACTTCTTTGGCGTCAATAAGGTCCTGCAGCTTGTTCCTTAACGCCCAACAGTCATCAGTGGAGTGCCCCGGGCCATCAGAATGGTAAGCACAACGAGCATTCGGGTTGTACTTAGGAGATGTAGTATTGGGAGATTTCAGAGCCTCCCTGACAGTCACTAAATTGGTGGATAGCAACTGTGGTAGGATCTGTGATAAGGTCATGCTCAAGCGGGTAAACTCTCTCTGGGGTCTTTCAGCCCTTTGAGGATTGGTCGGCCGAGGAGCGGCAGCAGGCTTGGCAATCATTACCGCACTGACAGATTGGCGGCGTTCAGGTCGCTCTGGTCTCCGGGAGCTATATACAGCACTAGCCTCCTTTTTGAAGGGTTTCTTTTCAGCATTGGAGGAGGCAACCTTCTGTATCTTCCCCGATTTTATACCTGCCTCGATCCTTTCACCAGTCAGGATCAGATCAGTAAACCCAGCAGAGGAATTACCAATGAGATGATTGAAAAATGGACCAGATAGGGTCCCCAAGAACATATCCACCAGCTCCCGGTCTGTCAATGGTGGCTGCACCCTGCCAGCCAGATCTCTCCATTTCTGGGCGTACTCCTTAAAACCTTCACCCGACCCTAGCGACATACCCTGGAGTTGGGTACGCGTAGGAGCGAGGTCGGAATTATATTGATACTGCTTGTAAAAAGCAGTGGCCAGATCCTCCCAGTTACGAATGTTGATTCCATCCAGCTGATAGAACCATTCGAGGTGAGTCCCTGAAAGACTCTCCTGGAAGAAGTGGATCCATAAGTTCTTGTCTGCTGTGTAAGGTTGGATCTTCCTTACATAAGAACGGAGGTGCATCTTGGGACAGGAAGCCCCGTCATACTTTACAAAGGCAGGTGCCTTGAACTTGTGTGGAATCACCACCCCAGTAGATAACCCCAAGTCTCCGAAATCCAGTCCAGGCACACGCTGAACTTCCATAGCTTTTAATCTGTCCTCCAACTGCTTGTACCGGTCTTCAGCAGGAGGGTATTGTTCGTCGTTGAAGTCTGTTTCAGTATCAGAGCCCACAGGAGTAGGGACCTCCCTTTCTTGGTGACTACCTTCCCCCACAGATGGAGTAGTCCTCTCAGCCTCAACCTGTAAGGTGTTCCCGAGTCTGCGCCCAGTGTTAAATAGCACAGTCCTCCTCTTCTTCTTAGTCTTCTTCAGAAGCATGGTCTTCAACTCTTGTTGACCCTGAGCCAAACCCTTGATCAGCTCTTGAAATTGGGCGTTCTGCGCCTGAAGAGCCTTGATAGATGCCTCGGTTGATGATTCAGGGTTCATGATGCTGAAATAAACAGCGAAGAACAGTCAGCAGCCTGAAAAGAAGAGTACCTGTGATGCATATGATGAATGATATGTGTTTATGCAATGCATTCAAGAGTTCGAAGATTCAACTTTGTTGTAGACCAAAGGGAACACACGTTATTATTAAGAAAATAATTGTTCAGTACATTAAAGCCTCATGGGAAAACATTACAAAACAGATCAATCCCAAAAGACACTACGCATCCTCTTCGGAGCAATATAGGTATTGAGATTCCTCTCCTCGTGCAGTAGGCGGGTGAGCTCCAGGACCTTTTTCTCACTGGCATGTAGATTGGTTTCCAGAGAATTCCGTTCTTCTTTAAGCTGGATCCAACTCTTCTGCATCTCTTCCCAGGACGTGGGCATCTCAGGATGTTGAATGGTGTAAGACACCTCTCCTTCCAAGTCTGGCTCTTTGATCACGGGGAGAACATGAGGATATGGCATCACCAGCTTCTAGGAGCGGGCTCGTACCCATTTGAGATAAGGCTCCAACGGGATGGAGTTCCTGTGCCCCAGGGTCTTGCTGTCTATTTTGCTGGGCATCCTCCAAGCTTTGATAAATTTCTGGCGAAGTCCTTGCGTATCCTTGTCGAAGTCAAAAACTATGTCAGGAATTAACATCTCATGAGGGCCATCTTTCCGAGCATAACCGAACTGTCTCCAAGCCAGGCACGGGTTGTAAGTAATACCTCCTCTGATTCCAAGTAAAGGAACATTAGGGTACTCCCCACAACGATCAATGATAGTGACATCTTCTCTGGACCGAGAACACCAATGTATATCTGCATGTGTAAGAGTCATCAACCGTTGTGACCACCTCAAACCTCGCTCGTTCTTCAAAACTGATTGTGGAAGGTGCGAAATAAACCACCTTCCCAGGAGGGGAGTGCAGCATATAAGAACACCCCTTTTTCTCATGGTTCGAGTGTAACATGAGTGAAGGATGTCCCCCAGCAACGTAGGTATAGGGTTCCTGGACATGAAGACCTTGACAGCACTGATATCTATAAGCTGATCTGGTTTAGGGAACAACACCAACCCATAGACAAGGAGGGCTACAACTTCTTCAAAGGCTTGCAGGTCAAGGGAATTCCAACACTCTTGGGCCTTCTCAAACAGAAACTTTGCCAAAAACCCCTTGATACCATTTCTGGTTTCCCAATGCCCCTTGATGTCAGATGGTTGTAGGCATAATGCTTTAGCCACTTCTTCAAGTTTTGGTTCCCTTTCCGTACCGTTGTAGGGTAGTTGATTGAGAATGGGAATCTTCAGAAGCTGGGAAAACTCTTCTAGAGTAGGCACCAGCTGATAATCCGGGAAAGTAAAACAGTGATGCAGAGGGTCAAAGAATTGGAAAAGGACCTTTACCATCTCTTCCTCAATATTGGTATTGACCAGGCTGATGAGTCTACCATGCCTTTCACTGAATGACGAGTTCTCGGGAATTCTGGATGTAAGCTCCTTAAGCTGAGGAGGGACCCTTATAAGGTTGATCTGAATTGTGTTTCTGCGGATAGTTTCCATGTCCTACAAAACAAGAACAAAGATGAAGATTCGAACCCCTGAAATGGTTAGAGGATGCATATGATGCTGTATGATGTTATGATGCTATGATTAAACACACCACAAATATTTACAAAGGCAAACATGTAAGGCACACAAGTCACACAAGACAAGCCCTTAGAGTTTAGGCCAGCATGGGGTCTGGGTATTACCCTCTTTCAGTTTGTTGGTTCCAACCTGTCCTATCAAAGTAACCGGGTTCTAAGGATCTCAATATCATTGAATTGCTTTCATTGTTCATCGTTTCGATTTAGCCACTGACTGGCGATCAAAATATCCCAAGAAAACAACCCTCAATTGAGTGTAGTATCGAGTATCAACCGACTTCGGAGTACACCAAAGTAGTCATCTCACTACCCTAAAGAGGCCAAGATGGTTCAATTAAGGTTCCTAAGGTCTGTTGATGCTTCACGACACCACGCGGAGGCCCCGTACTCTCCTTGATTGACTCAAGGGTTACCGGTACACACCAAAGTGCCACATCAACGTAGCAGACTGCTTCAACCATGTCGGTATACCCCGCACAGTTCCCTCACAGCCTTGTTGCTACTTTCTAAGAAGGTATCCCCAGATCCGGGTTAGGATCTATAGAACTCCCAAGACAATACCCACAATTTAAAGCAAACAAGTCAAAGCAATTGAAAACACAGTGATCTTAGTCCTAAGGTACACCTCACTTTATAAGTGTTCCCCAGCAGAGTCGCCAGTTCTGTGATTGGTGGATCTGGAACTGACTGTTTTTTAGCTGGTTTCGCGAAATGTCGCGGTAAGCAAGAGTCGCCACCGTCTTTTATTTTCTCCAACATGGAAAGGACAAAAGCACAGAAAAATTCCTTATTGAGATTGCTCTCGGTTCGGGAGGTAGGTTATAGAAAGGGAAGGTGTTAGCACCCTTTCTATCCATGGTTATCCATGGGCTCTTAGATACTTGCTCATTGTGTTTTCAAAAGGTTTGCTTTTCGAAGTGTGAGTGGGTTTGAAAAAGTTTCTTTGAAAGTTTCAGATCGACTCTTGTATCAGTCCTCAAGAGTGTTTGAAAAATTGCTTTTGAAAGTTTTTTGAAAGGTGTCGGTGTGAAAAGAAGTTTTGATTTGTTTTGAAATTAGAGCAAGTATCTATGAGTCGTCTACCTACCCTAAGGAATTCGTCTGTGTAAATGTCCTTAAAGCAGTGCCATCCCACCATTGAGAGGTAGGTAGCACCACCGTTGGAGGTGTTCGGGTCAATTCGGGGTTTAGGGACAGTGTGGTCACCAAGCAAAGGTAAGATACCTTAGGAGCTACCCTTATGCCATTGATCTTTTATTCCGAGGCGACTTGTTCCGAGGCAACTTATTTTAAGGCAACCAGATCAATGGAACATAAGGACTCACTAAGACGTCCTATAGTCGGCGACCACGTTTTGAGGGACAAGGCAACATGGTGATCACCGGAGTAATGGGAAGATACCTTAGAAGCTACCCTCATGCCAGGTTCCCGGATCATGAGGACTTACTAAGACATCCTCTACTCGACGATCACCTTTCGAGGGGCAAGGCAACAGTGAAGCGTACCCTAGGGGTGGTGTGTGATTTGTGTGTCGTTTTCAGTTTATTGTTTGTCTTGTCATGCATTGGTGATCTACGTTTTGATTTTATTTTTGGGCATTCATTCTTTCATGTTATTTTTTAACAGTTAAAGGTGCGGGAATTTAAAATGCGGAAAAGATAAATGTCCTACGCTATTACAGAGGCGCGGGTCTACAACGCCAAATTAATCCAGACCCGATTTAAAATAAATTGCAGAAAATAAATGTCTAATAGCTATTACATGGCTTTGGTACAATTACATTATATTTACATCAAAAATAAATAAAACGCGCGAAAAAAAGGAAAATATGACCGAATGCGAGGGCGTTGGACCCTTTAAGGAATTAAAATAAAATTAATGGAATAATTAAATTAAATAAAAAGAAAGAAATTGTTTTTTATGTTTTTTGTACTTATGACATTAAAGAAAAATTAAATTAATTAAAAGTCAAATAATTAATTCTAATTCTAATGTTTTTTAATTTATTAAAGAAAACGCATTAAAGTTAAAACCTAGAATAAAAACTAATTAATTATAAAATTTATTTACAAAAATTAATGATTAATGATGAAAATATTTAATTAAACAAAAGATAAAAAAAAAGATTAAAGATCTATTTTTATTATTTTTTTGGGTTTATTGTGAAAAAAAGAATTAAATTATAACCTAGGATTAAATCTAAATTAATTATGGAATTTAATTACAAAATTAATACTAAAATAAAATTATTGTTTTTATTATCTTTTCTGATTTTTTTTATGTTTTTTTTTTATATTTTTGAAAATATTAATTAATTAAAAGAAAACAACAATTAAAAGAATATAAAAAATAATAAAAGAATAAAAGAAAAGAAAGAAATTGTAAAAACCTAAGGGGGTGAAGCCCCTAATTTGGAGGTAAAGCCCATGTGATTAGGCCCATTGGAATTTCTGACTTTGTGGACTTTTTTGCTCACATGCTGGCACGTTGACTCAAGCTTAAGGTGTTCATCAATCCTCAGCCTTTGATCTGATCTCCAGGGGCACGTGGATGTTGGATTCCTGAGGGCATATGGTGCGTCTTGATGCTGGCGCTGCATGGGAATAGTTATTGAAAAATAATATGGAAACATGTAAGACCTGGGGCTCGAACCCAGGTCATGGACATTGCAAACGCGTTTACTTACCACTGAGCCAATTCACATATGTTAATATATAATAGCTAACAAATATAATAAATGAAAACAAACGCTAGTGGGGGTTTCTGCGCGCGAAATTCAAAAGGACCTATCACATCCTGCCACGAGTTCGTCTTCTTCACCATCCCTGAAACACAAAAACATGAGGCAACGGTTTTATGCGCGTTTTCTTAGGCCAGCTATTGAAAAATAGCGATTAGCCCTCAGTCACTCATAAATTGAGCGCGAGGGTTGGTTCTTGTTCGTCCAAGTCTCCTGAATCCATCCCTGGCATCGTGGTTTGCTAATTTTACACGATCAAGAAACCCCCAATTCAGAAACCTGTAAACCCTAAAAAATGATAATGGTATCTTGGCATATCACACGTGAAATTTCAATTAACGCACATGATTAGTTTGCAAACATCATTATAAGCACAAATATAACAATAAAACACATCAATCATGCGTGAATGTCAGAAACCGATTCAAGAATTTTCTTCACCAACTTCCATGGTGATCTTACGTTTTCTTGAGTATGGGGCTTGGGGAATGATTGGAATGTGTCCTATAACCTTCAAGGAAGCTAATGGAATAAGAATCTTGGCTTGAAACCACCTCTAACTTAGTTTTCAGATTTTGATTTTTTTGTAAAAATGTGAGTTTGTATTGAGCAGTAGGGCGCAGCCTCTATGTGTATTGTGATGTGTCTCACTTGTATATACCCTAAGCAATGTGTGTGAATGAGAATTATGGCCAAATATGCTTTGCATTGATGTTTTGGATTTTCACATAAACCACCATTATCAACTTTCCATTTTGAGTCCATTTTTGAATTCTTGCCTTGTTTACTCCCTTGCACGAATTTTGGTAGGCACATAATGATGTTTCAAGGCTAGTTAAGGCCAAATATTCCCTTTTAAATTAATTTTTGAATTTCTTTTGATTTTAAAAGATTTAAAATTAATTAAATCCAATAAAATCAATAAAAATGAAAAAAATTAATAAAAAAATCTGAAATAAAAGGTGGGACACGTGGGAAGCATGGCCAAGTCGATTCAAGTGGAAAAAGTGGGCCCCTTTTGTCAAAAATGAGATTTCAAGGATAAATGATTTTGGCCATTTCACAAAAATTTCCCAACTTCTCCAATGCATAACTTGCTCAATTTTTAAGATTTGCTCATGTTCTTGGACATTTTGGAAAGGTTTTTGAGTCCTCTAACCAATTCCTTTGGTCCCATGTCATTTTGACTTACCAATCTCAAGTTATGGCCTTTGACTTAAAGTCCCTTTTTGTTGACTTTTGAAAATGACCTATAATGTTGAAATTGATAACTTTTTGTGAGAGCATTTCTTGGACTTGAAGTATGAAGATGAGTTGTAGGAAATGTCTTTCTCTTCAAAATGAGCTTTGGATGGAATTTTTCTGATAATCCATGTGAAAGTTATGCCCTGGTCAATTTCAGTTGACTTTTCCAACTGTCCAAAAATAGAAACTTTTGCATCTTGATGATTTTTGAGCCAAGTTTTGAGAATCATGATCAAGCATTGATCAAATGATGTTTGTGGCTTCAAAATGAGATGTTGACCAAAAATTTGAACTTTTGACTGCCAAATGACCATTTTGCCCCTACAGTTGACTGTAGTGCAATTAGGGTTTTGACTGTGCAATTTTGTGCTGAAAGTCTTGAAACTTGATATGAGGATGCTTGACCATATTTGTAGGCATTTGAGACTTGATTGGGCCCTTGAAAACTTCATTTTCTTGATCAGAACACAAACCCTAATTTTGACTGCTTAGGAGGCTCATACACTGTGCAACCCTTGGGGAGATTTGAAGCTTGATTTGGAAATTTCTTGAAGCATATGGGAGGGCAAATTTTGGGGTACAACAATAATAAATAAATGATACATTTTATTTAATAAAATTAGGGTTAGCCCTAAACATGAAAAAGCTCCAAAAAAATAATACTTTTCTTTTTGTTTATTTTGACACCTAAAAATACTTCTTTTCATATATACAAAAACCATTTTTGCATCTTGCATATTCATTCTTATTTTATTTAATTTGTGCAATTAAATTATCTTGTAAATAATTCAATATTGATGTAATAGTTTAGGTTTAAATTCCTTGTCAAAATCCCCATTTGAACATTTGTAGCCCCTTCCCATATATGGTGTTGTAATAGCTTAGTAAATTTATTTTTCGCACTTTATTGCTTTCTAATTATACCATGTTAGAATTAGGGTTTGTATGCGAAAAAACAACGAAAATAGTTTGACCTAATTTCAAGATAAACAAGCATGAAAATGGATACACAAATCACACTTGCACCCCCTAGGGTATTCCACTTGTTGCCTTCAATAAATGGGCCATATTGCATGTTAGGTCTCTTTGGGAAAAACAAACACAAATCAAATGATCATAGTCCCTCGATGACGCTTTCAAAAAGTTGCCTAAACAAATGATCAAATACCTTAAAGAAAATTGCCCAAAGATACTTGACACCATTGCAATTATGGTCTAAACGATGACCCGCGCCTGTCCCTTTCACATCCTAACACAAGATTGTCCACCAAATGCAATGGTGGAACAAAATTGTTAAAAGGGTTAAAAACATAGGAGAAATCTTTGAGAAATTTAGGAGTAGACAAACTCTTAGTTACTTGAATCAAACTTGCAAAACAAAACACTTGCCTATTTTTCAAACCACACATCACTACACTTTCAAAACAACTTTCAAAAACATTGAAAACCTTTTCAAAAGAAATACACCTTTGTATACATCCCAACATGGATCATTACAAAGGTTGCCACCACATTGGCTTCTTTTCAAAACATTTTCAAACCCACACACACAAAGCACCATTTCAAACAATTGAAAACAAAAGGCAAGTTGATCTAAGCAAGTAACTAAGAGCCCATGGATAACCATGGATAGAAAGGGTGCTAATACCTTCCCTTTCTATAATCTACTCCCCGAACCCAAGAAAACATCTCAAAGGTTTTTGCTGTGCTTTTTAAACCTTTCCTTAGGATAAAATAAAAATTCGGTGGCGACTCTTGCTCAACCGAAACATTTGCGAAAATAAACGCAAAACCATAGTCAGTTCTCCCACCGTATCACAGAACTGGCGACTCTGCTGGGGACAAATTTAAAAGTGGAGTAACCTTAGGGCTTAGATCACCTTTGTTTTCAATTGTTTGCCTTGTTTGCTTTTATATTTGTGGGTTTTGCATCGGAGTTTCATAGATCCTAACCCGGATCTGGGGAATACCCTTTTTAGGTAGCATAATCTGTGAGGGACCTGTCCGGCGTAGACCGACATGGGTGAAGCAGTGGCTACGTTGGTGTGGCACCTTGGTCTGTACCTATATCCCTTGTGTTGCAATGAGGAGAATATAGGTCTTCTAAGGAGTCATTAAACACCAACCGACCTTAGAACCCTAAATTAACCAAACTTGGCCATTAGAACAGTAGCAGTATGCTACACTCATTGAGGCTAAACTCTCGCGATGGTTCTGGCCGCAAGAAAAGATTGCGATGCTGGAGTTATGACCGATTGAGGGTATTCAATGATTTGAGATCCTCTAGAACCCGGTTACTTTTGATAGGACATGTTTTAACTAACGAAACCAAAAGAGGGTAATACCTAAACTTCATGCTGGCCTGAAACCTAAGGGTTATCTTGTGTGACTTGTGTGCCTTATCATGCTTGCCTATGTGAATACTTGTGGTGTGCTTCATCATAGCATCATTCCATCATACCATTGCGTGCATCCTGTATAAAGGACTAACCCATTTCAAAGACAAAAAAGTTTCATCTTTGCTCTGTTTTGTAGGACATCATGATGCCCGTGCGTAGGAATACTATCTGGCTCAACTTTGTTCAACCACCAACTTTGCTCAAGGATTTGGTTGGTAGGATTCCAAAAACTTCTTCCTTCATCAACAGGCATGGTTCTCTCCTTGGCTTGATCACTGCAAAATGGGACCAACAACTGATAAGTGTTCTGACCCAGTTTTATGACCCCCTGTATCATTGTTTCACCTTTCAAGACTTCCAGCTGGTTCCTACCCTGGAAGAATTCTCTTATTTGCTTGGGATCCCTATCTTGGAGCAAACTCCATTCACTAGTTTGGAAAAGACTCCTAGGCCTGAAGAGGTTGCTGCAGTTCTCCCCTTGACCAAAGAAGAGGTATTGGCTAACATGGAAACTAGAAGTGGAGTTAAGGGCTTTTTGGTCAAATTTCTGGTTGGCAAAGCTAATGATTTCTGGAATGACTTGGACTTCAAGGCGTACGAGGACATTCTGGCTCTTTTAATCTATGGTCTGGTATTGTTCCCCAATCCTGACACCTTCATCAGTATCTATGCCATAAGGATTTTCATGTCTCAGAATCTTGTACCCACTCTTTTGGGTGATATCCTGCAACAACTCTATGCTCGTACTGCTCGAAAACGGGGAACTCCGTGGTGTTGTGCTCCTTTGCTAGTGAGGTGGTTTATTTCGCACCTTCCTAAGTTCGTGCTGAAAAATGAAGAAGGAAAGGGTTGGGCTCAGAGGTTAATGTCTCTCACTGATAATGACATCACTTGGACTCTCAGAGGTTTGGATGAGGTAGCTGTTATTGATCGATGCGGAGAATACCCTAATGTTCCGTTGATTGGTATCCAAGGAGGAATCTCTTATAATCCATGCTTAGCTCTCCGCCAGTTTGGAAGAGCCAGAAGAGTAGGGCCTCATGAAATGTTGGTTCCTCACTTCCATTTTGAATTTCAGGCAGAAAGTGACAAACTATGTTATGGATTCATTAAGGCTTGGGACAGAATTCACAAAGCTGACCCACATGAGTTGGGACCAAAGACTTCTCTACCAATGGAACCCTATTGCAAATGGGTCCGCATCCGTGCTCAGAAGTTAGGTATGCCGTACGAAGCTGTCAGACCTATCATTCTTGAATCTCCTGATGAAGATGGGGTTCCTCCAACTGTCCTCCCTCCTCAGATACCCACTGATTTTGACACAATGAAGAGATCTTGGGCGCAGCTAAAGGAAGAACGGGATTTCTATCGGGAAAAGTTCAACGAGCAGGAACGGAAGATCCAGAGGCTGACTAAGCAATTGGAGGAAGAGCGGGTCCTGAATAACTACATCCACACTGAGAAGAGGAGGCCATGGGAGCACTGATGGGCTTTGGATATTTCCTTTTACAGCTTTTATTTCCTTTTCAGTATTTTTCATTCCTTTAATGCCTGAGGGCAAGTTGTTGAACAATTTGAAATTTGAATCTAATGAAGTGTGTTTCCCTTTTGTCTACAAAGTTGAATTTTGTTTGTCTTTGAAAACATAAAACATACGCATCTCATTGCACCATATGCATAGCAGGTACCCTATTTCACAGGTTGCTTAATCTTCTTCGCTGTTTATTTGAACAGTCATCATGAACCCAGATTCATCCAGTGAGCAAGCAATCAAGGCCCTACAGGCCCAAAGTGCCCAGTTTCAAGAAATGGTCCTGAGCCTGGCCCAAGGTCAGCAAGAGTTGAAGACCTTACTCCTGAAGAAGAAGAAGAAAAAGAGGACTGTGTTATTCAACACCGGATGCAGGTTTGGGAACACACTCCATAATGAGGCTGATCCAACTACTTCTTCTGCTGAGAAAAACAGTCCCCAAGGGAGAGGAGCTCCTAGTCCTGCAGTCTCTGACAACGAGACGGACTACAATGACGAACAATACCCACCTGCTGCTGACAGATACAAGCAATTAGAGGACCGCTTGAGCGCCATGGAGATTCAGAATGTACCGAGGCTGGATTTCAGAGATTTGGGGTTATCTTCTGGGGTAGTAATCCCATACAAGTTTAAGGCGCCTGCCTTTGCCAAATATGACGGGGCTTCTTGTCCAAAGCTGCATCTAAGTTCGTACGTAAGGAAGATCCAACCTTACACGGCAGATAAGAACCTTTGGATTCACTTCTTCCAAGATAGCCTTTCGGGGTCACAGCTTGAGTGGTTCTACCAACTAGATGGAACTAGCATCCAACACTGGGAATATTTGGCAACCGCATTCTACAGACAATATCAATACAATTCTGATCTCGCTCCTACGCGTACCCAACTTCAGGGCATGTCTCTAGGAACGGGCGAAGGGTTCAAAGAATATGCACAAAAATGGAGAGATTTGGCTGGCAGGGTGCAACCTCCATTGACTGATCGTGAGCTGGTTGATATGTTCCTAGGGACTTTGTCTGGTCCATTTTTCAATCATTTGGTTGGTAACTCCTCCGCTGGGTTTACGGATTTGATTCTGACAGGAGAAAGAATTGAAGCTGGCATCAGGTCAGGAAAGATACAAAAAGCTGCCTCCCCAAATACTGAGAAGAGGCCTTTCAAGAAAGAAGCAAGTGCCGTCTATGGTCCTAGAAGACAAGTCAAGACAGAAAGTCGCCAAGCCATCAATGCCTTGGTCATTTCAAAGCTTGTTGCTGCTCCTCAGCAATACAATCAGCAAAGAGGTGAGAGGCCTAAGAGGCAGTATACTCGGCTAAGTATGACCTTGTCACAAATCTTACCGCAACTGTTATCAACCAACTTGGTGACCATCAAAGAAGCGCCGAAGGTCGTGAATATTGCATCTCCTAAGTATAACCCAAATGCCCGTTGTGCTTATCATTCCGATAGAAATTCAGTTTGAAGCGCCTGAGAGGCCAAATGTTGTAACTGCTCCTATGCCCCAGCATAGAGTAAATGCCATTGAGGAAGAGTTGTATGCTGTTTCGGTGAATGATGTTGCTACCCCTCTCTTGAGTGTTAAAAGGAACTTACTACTAGCCGGTTTATTCCCGGGTTGTAGCAAGGGTTGCCTCCTGTGTGCTGTTATCCCTACCGATTGTCCGCTGCTGAAATCAGGCATCCAAAGCCTGATGGATAGCAAAGAAATTATGTTCAAGAAAACTGTTGTTCCGTTTGTTTCCGCTGAAGAAATATCTGTTGTCACAATTTACAATCCTACCAAAGCTCCCCCGAGGAAGCCAGTCCAAATTATGTCTGTTGCACCCATTACTATTACTGTTCCGGGGCCTCTCCCCTATGAGTCTGATAAAGCGGTCCCATGGCATTATGGGGCCGACGTGTATGTGCTTGGGGTGAAACAGGAGTTCAACACCAATACCAGTATCAGTAACATCACTGGTCCCGCCAAGATTACCCGCAGTGGCAGGCTCTTCTCGCCTGACATTGCACCGCCAGTTATCCAAAAACCTCTTACCATCACACCCGCAAGTGTGCATGTTCCGAATCAAGTTCCTGTGTCTACCACTGCCGCCGAGTCCTCTGATGCTCGGGGCAAAGAAGTTGCTACCGATTTGCCTGCCAGGACGGAGGCACCAAAAAAGACTGTTGTTGAAGCCTCCCAACAAGAAATGGAGGAAATCCTTAAAATCATTAAAAAGAGTGACTTCAATGTTGTTGAACAGTTGGGGCATACCCCCTCCAAAATCTCTATGCTATCATTGCTGCTATGCTCAGAGGCCCATGCAAAAGCCCTGATTTCATTTCTGAAAACGGCCCATGTGCCGCAAGAGACCTCTGCAGATCAATTCACTGACTGTGTGGCTAATTTGACAGCTGACAATGGTTTGGGATTCTCGGATGCTGACCTCCCCGCCAAAGGGAAAAATCACAATGACGCCCTGCATGTCTCCATAGAATGCAGGGGCACTACTCTCGCGCACGTGTTGGTGGATACCGGTTCTTCCCTGAATGTTTTGCCCAAAAAGGCATTGGATCGCTTGGATTGTGAGGGCCTGGAATTGAAACCTAGTAACATCATTGTTAGAGCCTTTGACGGTTCTAAGAGGATGGTGCACGGTGAAGTAGACATTCCTATTCGTGTGGGTTCCCAGGTTTTCGACTCAACGTTCTATGTAATGGAT
This sequence comes from Vicia faba, assembly GCA_948472305.1. Taxonomy (NCBI): domain Eukaryota; kingdom Viridiplantae; phylum Streptophyta; class Magnoliopsida; order Fabales; family Fabaceae; genus Vicia; species Vicia faba. The sequence goes on along the minus strand of OX451738.1, from coordinate 1,181,026,194 downwards.
ATTCGTCCGTCTTATTCCTGCTTATTGGGTCGACCCTGGATTCACAAGGCTGGGGCAGTAACATCCACTCTACACCAAAAGCTCAAATACCCTGTCAAAGGGAAGATTGTTACTGTGCAGGGTGAGGAGGAATACATGGTTAGCCACTTGAATTCATTCCGGTATATCGAGATGGACGGGGAGTTTATTGAAACCCCCTTTCAGCATTTTGAGGAAGTACCTCCAACTTTGGCATCAGCTGAAACAGTGGTTGAAGAAGACTTTCCGTTGAAGATGGCGTCCTTGAAGGATGCCCGGGCTGTAATCGAGAAAGGGAAATGCGCAAAATGGGGTCAGCTTCCTGACTTCACTCAAAAGAATGACAAATTTGGGTTGGGCTTCACTGCAGAGGCTCAGAGGGCTGTGCGCAAGGAAAAGATCAGAAAGGCTCCGATGTTTATCTCCCACCCTAGGGTGAATGCTATCAGGGAGGACGTAGAGGAAGCAGAGTTTGACAGTTGGATCTATCCAACCACCAGCAACGGACCAAGCAACTGGACAGTAAAGGATTTTACACCTATCACATTTGTCACGCAGTAATTAACTCTTTTGATTTTCAATTTGTAACAAACAATATGTTAAAACTTTATTGGCTCGGTGTCCTACCCGGGGCATCGTAGCTCCATTTGTGAGGGCTATTTGTATGACATTTCCATATATCATCAATCAAAACATTGGACGTTTGTTGCATTTCAAATCTTATGCTCTTTTTCTTTCTGTGTTATATATTGCAAAACAGCTATATTTACACACACTCACTTATACAAGTTTCAATCCACTCTGGATCTCACTGGTAACAGCTCTGCTACCACCAGTTATGACTTCGAGAATCCGATCAACTTGGCCGAAGACGAAGGTGAAGATGATTGCGAAGTGCCTGGTGAACTCGCAAGACTGCTACTCCAAGAAGAGAGGGTTATTCAACCACATGAAGAGCCGGTGGAAATAGTTAACCTGGGTACTGAGACAGATAGGAAAGAGGTCAAGATTGGTGCCAATCTAGAGCTCAGCGTGAAGCAACGATTGATCCAGATGTTGCATGATTACATGGAGATATTTTCCTGGTCCTATGAAGACATGCCTGGTTTGGATGCCGACATTGTAGTTCACCACCTGCCAACCAAGGAAGACTGCCCTCCAGTAAAGCAAAAGGTCCGCCGCATGCGTCCAGAGATGTCCGAAAAGATCAAGGCTGAGGTTATGAAGCAATTCGATGCCGGTTTTCTAGCAGTAACTTCTTATCCTCAATGGGTTGCCAACGTGGTGCCAGTGCCGAAGAAGGACGGTAAAGTCAGAATGTGTGTCGACTACAGGGATTTGAACAGGGCCAGTCCCAAGGATGATTTTCCTCTACCTCACATCGACGTTCTTGTTGACAATACTGCTCAACACAAGGTGTTCTCCTTCATGGATGGTTTTTCAGGGTACAATCAGATCAAGATGGCTCCGGAAGATATGGAAAAGACTACCTTTGTGACTCAGTGGGGCACCTTCTGCTACAAGGTCATGCCGTTCGGGTTGAAAAATGCTGGGGCAACCTATCAACGTGCCATGGTTGCTTTATTTCATGATATGATCCATCATGAGATTGAGGTATACGTTGATGACATGATTGCAAGGTCTCAAACTGAGGAGGAGCACCTTGATCATCTGAGGAAGCTGTTTGACCGACTAAAGTTATACAAGCTGAGGTTGAATCCCAACAAATGCACCTTTGGGGTGAGGTCCGGAAAATTGCTAGGTTTCATTGTAAGTGATAAAGGTATTCAGGTGGACCCTGCCAAGGTAAAAGCCATACAAGAAATGCCGACTCCAAAGACAGAGAAAGAAGTCAGAGGCTTTCTGGGACGACTGAATTACATAGCCCGTTTCATCTCACATCTAACTGCTACCTGTGAGCCAATCTTCAAATTGCTGAAGAAAGATCAAGTGGTACGTTGGAACGATGAATTTCAGGCTGCTTTTGAAAAGATAAAGGAGTACCTCCAAGAGCCACCTATTCTTATGCCACCAGTGGAAGGGAGACCTCTGATACTATACTTGACTGTACTTGATAATTCAATGGGGTGTGTGCTGGGGCAGCATGACGAATCTGGCCGAAAAGAGCACGCTATTTATTACCTGAGCAAAAATTTTACCGACTGTGAGTCTCGTTACTCACTGCTCGAGAAAACTTGCTGCGCTCTGGTATGGGCTGCTCTCCGGCTGAGACAGTATATGCTGACTCACACTACTCTTTTGATTTCAAAGATGGATCCCATCAAGTACATATTCGAAAAGCCTGCTCTGTCTGGAAGAATAGCAAGATGGAAAATGATCTTGACAGAATATGATATCCAGTATACAACTCAGAAAGCAATTAAAGGAAGTGTACTGGCAGATCATTTGGCACACCAACCTGTGGACGATTACCAATCATTGAACTTTGATTTTCCGGACGAAGATATCATGGTGGTAACTGACTGTGAAGTACCTGGACCGGATGAAGGACCTGAGGAAGGATCCCGATGGTCTATGCATTTTGACGGAGCCTCCAATGCTTTGGGTAACGGCGTCGGCGCTGTAATCATATCTCCCAAAGGAACTCATACTCCACTCACCGCCCGATTATGTTTCAACTGCACCAACAACATGGCAAAATATGAGGCATGTATCATGGGTCTGCAAGCTGCAATCGACTTAAGGATCAAGTTTCTAAGTGTCTTCGGAGATTCCGCTCTCGTGATCAATCAGATCAAAGGCGAGTGGGATACGAAACACCCAAATCTTATTCCTTACAAGGAGTATGTGCTGACTTTGCTTCCCCACTTTGAAGAGATAACTTTTGAGCACTTCCCAAGAGAGGAGAATCAGCTAGCGGATGCACTAGCTACGATGTCTTCAATGTTCAAAGTTAAATGGGACAATGAGGCTCCCCGGATCATTATCTGGAAGTTGGATGAACCGGCATACTGCTGCGATCTTGAGGCCGAAAAAGTGACTGAAAAACCCTGGTATCATGAGGTGAAGAGGTACTTGGAAGCTCAGGAATACCCTGAAGGTGCATCTGTCAATGACAAGAAGTTCATGAGGAGGTTTGCGGAAAAATTCTTCCTCGGCAACGGCATTCTCTACAAACGGAATCATGATTCAACTCTACTGCGTTGTGTGGATAAAGCTGAAGCAGAAAAGATCATGATAGAGCTGCATGAAGGTACATTCGGAACATATTCCAGTGGGCACACCATGGCAAAGAAAATCCTTCGGGCAGGATATTTCTGGTCCACAATGGAAGCCGATTGTTACCAACACTCTCGAACTTGTCACAAATGCCAGATCTATGCTGACAAGGTGCACATCCCTCCGGTTCCTCTGAATGTCCTGACGGCACCTTGGCCTTTTGCAATGTGGGGCATTGATATGATCGGTGAGATCCGACCGACGGCATCCAATGGGCATCGCTTCATCTTGGTGGCGATCGATTACTTCACGAAGTGGGTTGAGGCAGCTTCCTACGCAACGGTAACCAAGAGCGTCGTGGCACGTTTCATCCGACATAACATGATCTGTCGGTATGGCGTCCCGGAAAGAATCATTACGGACAATGGTACCAATCTCAATAACAAGATGATCACTGAGCTCTGCGAGCAATTCAAAATACAGCACCATAACTCTTCTCCTTACCGGCCGAAGATGAATGGGGCTGTAGAGGCAGCTAATAAGAATATCAATAAAATTGTGCAGAAGATGACAGTGACCTATAAAAATTCGCACGAGATGTTACCGTTCTCTCTTCATGGGTACCGTACCTCAGCAAGGACGTCAACCGGGGCAACACCCTTTTCCTTGGTCTATGGCATGGAGGCAGTCTTGCCGATTGAAGTCCAGATACCCTCTCTCCGGATAATGAAGGATGCAGACTTGAGTGAAGATGACTGGATCCAGACTCGACTTGATCAATTAAACCTGATTGACGAAAAGAGACTCACCGCTATCTGTCATGGTCAGACGTATCAAAAGCGAATGATCAAGGCATTTAACAAGAAAGTCAGACCACAAGAGTATCAAGTTGGGGACCTGGTAATCAAACGCATCATCCTTCCTCAAAGTGATCCCCGGGGCAAATGGACCCCTACATACGAAGGGTCATTTGTGGTTAAACATGTGTTCTCAGGAGGAGCCATGATCCTAACCACCATGGATGGTGACGACCTTCCTCACCCCGCCAATGCAGACATAGTAAAAAGATACTACGCATGAATAAAAGACCCGCTAGGTTGACATACCTAGGCAAAAATAAGGGCTTCCCGGCGAACCAAAAGGGTTCGGGCAAAAATAAGGGATGAAATGAAAAAAATATGTACACCCGGAAAGTCGAAAACCTGGAAAGGCGGCTTGGGCAAAAATGGGTATCCCGATGGACTGAAAACCCGAAAGGGCGGTCCAGGCAAAAGTTAGGGATAAAGCGTAACACTATGTCTCATTGGATCACCTTGCATCCGGAACTCGGCATCAACTATCTGGCTCAGATCTCGGCATCGATCAATCAGCTTCATCTTCAACCAAGCAGCAAAGTGATGAGACGCTTGAAGACATAAAGGCGATGGCAGAGTTGGAACCCAGTGGGATTGTTCACATAGCTGTTTTGTTTCCTTTTCAAAATTGTAAATTCTATGTTATTCGGCGGCATTCTCTTACTAGGATGTCAGCCTCTTGTACAAAAACGCCTATTCACAGGCAAATTTCAAAATCAATACAAATCCATTTTCCCATACAAATTTCCAATTGTTTTTCCTTTTTCTGTTTTGTCTTGCGAAGAACGTCCAATGTTCATTTTTGATATATGCATTTGACAATAAATTGCTAATTCATAAATACTTGCATATGAAACAAAAGACTAATTACAAGTGACATCAGAAACAGGGGCAATGTAGAGTTGTCCAGGCAGTCTAGTTGCTTTGTCCGCCAAGGTACCAAGGTAGATTTAACTGAAGAATGTGATCAAGTTCTCTCAACTCCCCACAGAGTAAGACAAGATAGCAGCATTCCTCGGCAGAATATCAATACCCCAGTGCAATTCCAAAAATTTCCCCAGGAAGATGGAATCCATATCCCCGGCAGGTCTTAAAGTTTATCTCCAGTAGATTCCGGAAGCTTATCCCCTGCAGAATACGGACGTCTCTCCCGAGCTTTATTCAAAGTTATTCCTCACAAGGGCTTATAACTGGGTTATCCTCAGCTAATTGCCATGGAAGATCACCCTCGGCAGAGTTCTTTCAATCCCCAGTGGAGTTTATCTTTGGTATTCCCAGCGGAGTTCAGCAAAATTCCCCAACATAATTTATCAACTTTATCCCCAGCGGAGTTTAAATTTGATATCCCCAGCGGAGTTTATGATCATTATCCCCAGCAGAAGCGAATAGCTCTACTCTTCAACGTCAGCCCAGGATTTAATTCCCCGGCCAGTCATCAAGGATTTATTTTCCTAGACGAAAATACATTCATAAACATTTCACATTTTCATCCATCTTGCTTACATGATAAAGTGCATACAACACTATCTCATGTTGAACATCATGACATCATGCATATCATACATCATGACATTGCATACAACTTATGTTTTTGCCTTTTCAGGGAAAAAGACAGTCCCAAAGACAACTACCTTCAACTGTCACAATTCCAGATTCGATTCCCGTATCTAGCCAGGGCACATCTGTGAGTAATCAGTTTCCAGACTCGATTCCTGTATCTAGCCAGGGCACGTCTGAAGAGTTCAAAGATTCGATTCCTGTATCCAGCCAGGGCATATCTATCAACTATCACAATTCCAGATTCGACTCCTGTATCCAGCCAGGGCATATTTGTTGACCATATTTCCAGACTCGATTCCTGTATCTAGCCAGGGCACGTCTGAAGAGTTCGAAGATTCAATTTCTGTATCCAGCCAGGGCATATCTGTTGACGACTATTTCCGGATTCGATTCCTGTATCCAGCCAGGGCACATCTGTGAGCAACCGATCGTAGATTCGACACCTGTATCTAGCCAGGGCATATCTGCATGAGGAGATTGAAGATCAAACACCTGTAACAAGCCAGGAAAACATCTGTCTTTCTCAAATACACAAGTTCTCGCTAAGGAATCTCTTATGCGATCAACACTTCCAAATGGCATCTATAAGCCCATTCCCGACAAGGTTCTATCGCATCTCCAGATGGCATCTATAAGCCCATCTCCCTATCCACCATCTCTCCAAATGGCATCTGTAAGCCCATTCCCGACCTCACATTGCTGATACTTCAACATGCGAGTGCAAATTTCCGGGCACTCTAGTGTCCAATCTCCTTTTACCCTCGAGTCACGAAAGGCAAACTTGCCAATCTAACTCTTCAGGTTCAAGAAGATTGAACAGGGGCAACTGTTGTACCCCAAAATTTGCCCTCCCATTTCCTCAACATTTTCTCATCACAAGACCCTTGAAGATCAAAATCCAGTTAGGGTTTCCTCTGCTCAAGACTTCTCCTTGCACTGTTGACCCAAATTAGGGTTTGTGATTGCACAAAGATATTTTGACCTAAAATGCCTAAGATGACTTTCATACTTCATGTTGGACTCCCAAGTTTATCCATACCAAGTTTCAAGTCTTGATTCCAAATTTTGCCCAGTCAATTGGACAGTTGACCTAGAAATCAACTGTATTGGGGAAAAAGTCAACTATGGCCAATTGACAGTCAAATCTCATGAAAATTGACCCACATCAACATTATGAACTCACATGGACCATTTGATCAAGTTTGGATCACAATTCCACAAGAAATTTGATCAAATCATCAAAAGGGCAAAATGGTCATTTTTAGGGTTTTGACTGCACAAAGGAAATTTTTGACTGTTTGACCTAGCCAATGGCAAACCAAGCTCACATATGGACTCAAGGACCCCATGGAATTGTCTTGACATGCTCAACAAGTTCAAAAGATCCCAAGTACACAAGATTGACAGTTGAATTTCCCAGTCAATTGATCAATTTTGACTGTATACTGAAAAGTCAAACTTTGACTTTTTGGTCAAAATCAAGAGTCAAGATTCATTTTTCACCAAAACATGCCAAATCATGAAACTTGTTCATCAAGAAATCAAGAAATGCAAATTAGGGTTTGAAATAAAGATTTTTCATAACTTAGAATTTTTCTAAGTTATGAAAAACCCTAATTTTTTCCTAACTTTGCCCCACTTTCTCACCAAGATTCATTTGGATTCAAGAAAAAGTTAAAACATGAAAGTTGTAGCCTATTGCATAATATACAACTTTGATTTACAAAGTTTTCCCAAAAGAAGCTTGTATCTCAAGTTACAATTTTTGGAACAAGGGTACCAAACCATTCTTAACTTAGTGAAAATTTGACCTATTTTAGGCAAGTTTTTTACCTAACTTCAAGACCATTTTCCATACACTTCTACTTGGAATTTCAATTTGGACTTCAAAGATGGATTGTAGTACACATTCCAAGCTTTCCAAAATGTCCAAGAACTCATCAAACAACCTCATGGTTAGAGAGAATCGAATTTTGCAATATGGGAAAAACTCACTTTTGAATTGGCCAAGTTACATGTTCATAACACTATGCATTTTCAATCTCAGCTTGCACAACTTGATTACAGGTCTTTTATCTCAATTACACTCATAAATTTAATGCCAATCCTTTGTGTCAAGACCATGTTCTATGTGTTCAAGCATTGCCTAAAGGTTTAATCCCAAATTGGAAAAAGCCTTATATCCATTTTTGCAAAAGTTACACTTTATGTCAATTGGTAAATCAAGAAGGTACAAAGGAAATCTCTTTGGCACAAGTTTATGGGTTAATCACACTGATCAAGGGGAAGTTTAGCAGCATAATATGGGGGCCTGTATAGGCTAGAAACACAACTTGACCATTGCTAGCTTAAAGTGTAAGAAACATTGCATATGACATACCAACTTCCATATCAGTAAACCAAGGCTTAGAGAAAGTTATCAAACACATTCCAAACATTCATCCTAAGATGAAGCACGACCCTAAGATCCTCAATAGCTCCCCATTCCCAGAATCACCTTCAAACTGCTCAAAACAGGGCATCCCTGCAGTTTGAGTTCCATAGCTCAAACCTTCCATGCTTTCTTACTAAAAACTTGTCAAACACATTCCCTAACATCCCTTGAAGCTAATCAAAACCTAAGACACGACCTGTAACACTCCCAAGCAAGATCACTATTTTCATTTTCTTGTTTTGCAGCTGAAGTTCTCTAGCACGATTCAAAAGGTTTCAAGACAAAGTAAAGCTTGGAATAGCATCCCTGAACATCAAGGAAGCTATACCAATCATCACATTTCATTGAAGACACCTCAATCACCAGATACAACTTCAACTGAACAGGTAAGTTCATGAACACGAATCTCTCTACATAGGCATTGTTAGCTTTAGGTTTGTGAAGGAAACATGCCACAATCATAGCCCTGAACATGCCCATATGATTAGATTTCATTTATATTATGTATGCTTAGAGAATTTTGAGTCTGAACATTGATGAAAAACTAGGTCAGGAATTGGGGGAGAAGAAATTATCCCTCATCTTAGAGAGTTAAGTCAAGTTCTTTATATCCCTGGATTCGTCTTCTCATGCTCTACATTTTTCATGTTGAAAGTTTTGCTTGAAAGTCTAGGAACTGGGAGATAGAAAATGCGTGCTTGCTTGAACAAAAGTGTTCTGAGGTTGAAGATGACAGCCTTCTGGGCTGGGCCTGTTTGACATTTCTTTTTGCACCCTTTTATTACTTTTACACCCCCTGAGCCCATTTTGCTTATTTTTATGACTTTTTGACTTTTTCTTTTTTGGTTTGACTTATTTATTTCTTCTTATGATATTAAAAATATGAAAAATATTTTTCTCACCATTTTCCTATTTATTAGGTATTTATTTGTTTAGATTAGTTTTTGTATAGAAATGAATATATAAACACTTTTTATTCAAAAAATACTAAAAATATACAAACACATTTTTATTTTCATTTTTATTTTGTTTTATCTTCTGAAAATATTTTATATAAAAAATACTTTTTTTTATTAAATATTAAATATTACTAATTTGCATATATAATACATATTAGTAAATAATATAAATATTTATATAGATATTAATATATTTAGGTTAAATTACAAAATATACACACTTTTATTTTCCTTATTAATATTTAATATAAAAATACCTTTTGACAAATATACTTCATTTTTATTTTATTTTTGTATATAATAAATAAATATTATACATAATAAATAAATGATACATTTTATTTAATAAAATTAGGGTTAGCCCTAAACATGAAAAAGCTCCAAAAAAATAATACTTTTCTTTTTGTTTATTTTGACACCTAAAAATACTTCTTTTCATATATACAAAAACCATTTTTGCATCTTGCATATTCATTCTTATTTTATTTAATTTGTGCAATTAAATTATCTTGTAAATAATTCAATATTGATGTAATAGTTTAGGTTTAAATTCCTTGTCAAAATCCCCATTTGAACATTTGTACCCCCTTCCCATATATGGTGTTGTAATAGCTTAGTAAATTTATTTTTCGCACTTTATTTCTTTCTAATTATACCATGTTAGAATTAGGGTTTGTATGCGAAAAAACAACGAAAATAGTTTGACCTAATTTCAAGATAAACAAGCATGAAAATGGATACACAAATCACACTTGCACCCCCTAGGGTATTCCACTTGTTGCCTTCAATAAATGGGCCATATTGCATGTTAGGTCTCTTTGGGCAAAACAAACACAAATCAAATGATCATAGTCCCTCGATGACGCTTTCAAAAAGTTGCCTAAACAAATGATCAAATCCCTTAAAGAAAATTGCCCAAAGATAGTTGACACCATTGCAATTATGGTCTAAACGATGACCCGCGCCTGTCCCTTTCACATCCTAACACAAGATTGTCCACCAAATGCAATGGTGGAACAAAATTGTTAAAAGGGTTAAAAACATAGGAGAAATCTTTGAGAAATTTAGGAGTAGACAAACTCTTAGTTACTTGAATCAAACTTGCAAAACAAAAGACTTGCCTATTTTTCAAACCACACATCACTACACTTTCAAAACAACTTTCAAAAACATTGAAAACCTTTTCAAAAGAAATACACCTTTGTATACATCCCAACATGGATCATTATAAAGGTTGCCACCACATTGGCTTCTTTTCAAAACATTTTCAAACCCACACACACAAAGCACCATTTCAAACAATTGAAAACAAAAGGCAAGTTGATCTAAGCAAGTAACTAAGAGCCCATGGATAACCATGGATAGAAAGGGTGCTAATACCTTCCCTTTCTATAATCTACTCCCCGAACCCAAGAAAACATCTCAAAGGTTTTTGCTGTGCTTTTTAAACCTTTCCTTAGGATAAAATAAAAAGTTGGTGGCGACTCTTGCTCAACCGAAACATTTGCGAAAACAAACGCAAAACCATAGTCAGTTCTCCCACCGTATCACACGAAGGAATTGAAGGTATTATGTCCCCCTGTGAGGAACGTTTCTAGATTAAGGGGGAGTGACTTCATCCTGGGAGGAATGCTTTTGGGATTGTCATCATACGGTAATGGCTGTAGTGGATTGGTTCAGCAGAATATGAAGAAGAACGGTATATGGTGGCTGAGTTTTTAAATATGGAATGGAAATGTTGAGAGCTTCTGTGAATGGATGTTGGATTTGATGTTCATACATCAATCATACTGAGTATTTTATTTCTCTATGCTACCTTTGTCATATTTTGTCTAAAAAGGGGGAGAGAATATATGTTAGACTGTCATGAAGAAAGAAGTCCTATTGTTAATATTGCGACATCATGACTGAAAATAGTAAAGTACTAAAGACTGTCAAATATGTGTAGACTAAAGACTGATTGCTTCTGATGTTTTTAGTTTATGATTGCTGCTAACTGATTGTATTGATGATTTATGTTCAGATTGTATGTAAATTAGTTTTAGCCGAAATAAGCCAAATGGAGAGATTGTTAATTCTCTATTTTTTATGGTTAGCATTATGTTTGGTAAAACTAATAGAGTAGAAAATATGTTAAATAGGATATGCTATCTTTCTAACAGCAACAAGATGAGCACAAAGTCCTATGTTTTGTTAAGATATGTTGAGTTGAAGTATTTCAACATTTGGAATAACATGTCGGATGAGATGTCCTTTTAGGAAACATACGACATCACGCCCGAGCTGAACTGGACTGTTATTTTAACACCCTTCTAAACCCCAAGGAATATTTTCAATTATTTTTAATAAACAAATCCGAGTATATCACCAACAAGGGTGTCATATCTTCTAATAAAACGTCATAACAATACATCCTGCTCTGTAACACGGGTTTTCAAAATATTTAACAAGATATAATCAACATTTAGTTCTTCAAATCATTGCAGCAGAAATCATAGTTCAAAACACCTCTTTATAATACTTCATAAAATTAGTCATACTTCATAACTCATACTTATAATTTAAAACTTCTCGAGTACCATGTAGGGTGACTCAACATCTTAAATAAAACAAAGAAAGACTCCCTTTATTCAACAAAAATGAATAAACACACTCCGAAGTTATCCCCTAATGCTTCTACGGAATATTCTCAATCACCTGCGCGTTACCCAGGTGGAGACAACATTCAAACAAAAAGGGTAAGTAAATCATAATCATTATATAAGACATAAGGAATAGACATAGTAAATATGTACATAAGCAAGGCATCACACATCATCATATTCTTTGTGTTATACTCACACCTTCACAACCTCATCATTACGCGAACACATATCATCATACACAATGTATCATTAAGAATCACAAATAAATCATTATGTAATGTCACTTAGAATGTAATGTAACATCATAGACTCATGCATGTGGTACCAAAACTTTACTGATGACTCACTCATCTTTATCTCCAAATATCCCCATCATAGGATCAATTCCCGCTTGGTACTAGAGCACTTCACAAGCTTGTACTCAGTCCACACTATGGGATTGATGCCTTCACTGGACAATCGTCCTATCATCTTCGCTGGACCGAAGCCCTATTAACATTGTTGGACTGAAGTCCTAACTACGACATGAATACAATGATGCACAATAACATATTTAATATGACCACGACTAGTCAATATGTATCACCATTCATGAGTCATCATAAACATCATCATATCATCATAGTAATCAACACAACATCATATCATCATCATAGTAATAAAAAAACATCATAACATCATCATACTAATCAAGACATCATCATAGCATCATCATAGTAATCAACACAACATCGTAGCATCATCATAGTAATCAACACAACATCATAGCATCATCATCATAAATAAAGCATCATTATAAACAAAGCATCATTGCGATTTGTGATCGGTGGATCTGGAACTGACTGTTTAACGCTGGTTCGCGAAATGTCGCAGAAGCAAGAGTCGCCACCGTCTTTTATTTTCTCCAACATGGACAGGACAAAAGCACAGCAAAATTCCTTATGAGATAGTTTCTCGGTTCGGGAGGTAGATTTATAGAAAGGGAAGGTGTTAGCACCCTTTCTATCCATGGTTATCCATGGGCTCTTAGATACTTGCTCATTGTGTTTTCAAAAGTGTTTGCTTTTCAATTGTGAGTGGGTTTGAAAAAGTTTCGTTTAAAGATTTCAGATCGACTCTTATATCAGTCCTCAAGAGTGTTTGAAAAATTGTTTTGAAAGCTTTTTGAAAGTGTCAGTGTGAAAAGAGTTTTTGATTTGTTTTTGAAGAGAGCAAGTATCCATGAGTCGTCTACCTACCCTAAGGAATTAGGCTGTGTAAATGTCCTTAAGGTAGTGCCATCCCACCATTGAGAGGTAGGTAGCACCACCGTTGGAGGTGTTCGGGTCAATTCGAGGTTCGGGACATGGTGATCACCAGAGCAATGGGAAGACACCTTAGAAGCTACCCTCATGCCAGGTTCCCAGATCATGAGGACTTACTAAGACGTCCTCTACTCGACGATCACCTTTCGAGGCAAGGCAACAGTGAGGCGTACCCTAGGGGTGGTGTGTGCGATTCGTGTGTCATTTTCATTTGCATTTATCTTGTCATGTTATTGGTGTTCTACGCTTGTTTTTATTATGGCCATTCATTCTTTCATGCTTTTGATTAACAGTTAAAAGTTGCGAGGAAAAGTAAATCTAAGGCTATTACAAATGGCGCGGGTCCACATCGCCAAAATTAACCAGGACCCGATTTGACGGAAAAATAAAGAAAGCAAAGTAAATAAAGAATTGGAAAGTGCGAGAAGTAATTACAAGGCTTCGGGGGAGGTACATAATTATTTAAGCGAAGTAAAATAAATATGCGAAATTAAGAAATTAAGAACATGGGCGTTGGACCCTTTTGCAAAAATTAAAATTAATGAGGAATTAAAATTAAAATTAAAAGAAAGCAAGAATTTGTTTTTTTTTTGGTGTTTTTTAATGTTTTAGGAATTTAATGAGAAAAAGAAATAATTAAAATTAATATGAAATGCTAAACCTAATTCTAATTATTTTTAAATTTATTAAGAAAAATGTTGAAATTTTTAACCTAATTTAAACCTAAGTCATTTTCATGCAAATTTAATTACAAAAATAAATAAAATAAATAAACATTATTATAAGAAAGAAAAATTAAAAAGGAATGAAAAAACATTAATTAAACCTAATTCTACTTCTTTTTTAGATTTTTTTTTATTATGAAAGGAATTAAAATTAAAACCCTAATTTATATTAAATTCAATTATATGCATTTATTTACAAGAAATATTAAAGTAAAATATTAATTATATTTTTTTATCTTTTCTGATTTTTATGATGTTTTTTTGTATTTTGTAAAATAATTAATTAAATCAAAACAAAAAAGAAAATAATACAATAATTGAAAATATAATATAAGAAAAATATGGAAAATTGCAAACCAGGGGGGGGTTCAGACCCCAATATGGAGGTTTTGGCCTTAGCAATCTGGCCCATTTAGCCAGGCCTGGTAGACTTTTTTGAATCACGTGTGGTGCGTTGACTAGGGTTTTCTGTGTTCTTCAATCCTGCGCCTTTGATTTGAATCTCTTGGACGCGTGTACACTTGGATCTGGAGGATGTATGGTATACTTTTACGCTGAAGCTGCATGTGAACGCATATGGAAAAATATTATTGAGATAATGCAGGCCTGGGGTTCGAACCCAGGTCAGGAACGTTGCAATCACCATCCCTTGCCAGCTGAACCAACTTACGCGCGTTAACATTAAACATCAAACAAATAATATAAAATAAACAACGCATATGGATAATGTTTTAGCGCGAAATTTAAAAGAACCAATTACTCCCTGACACTGCATCACCTTCTTCGCTTTGTTCATTTTTTCTGAAAATACAAACATAGGCCACGGTTTTATCACCGTTTCAGAATGGGTCTTTTGGGAAAATAGCGATTAGGCTATCCTTGAACATAAATTAGGCGCGAGGGTCCTATCTTCTTCGTCCAGACGTGCTAAATCCAATTATGGTATTGAGGATGTCCAATTTTACAGCACCTGAAAACCCCTAATTTACAGTTCTGCAAACCCTAAAAGTTATCAATGGCAAATCTCCAAATATGGCACGAAAACGAAATTAGACTACATGGTTAGCTTCAGAATACGTTAATTAGTATGAATGCATAAAAAAAACGTAATGAAAATGTCTAAATGTGGAAACACGATTATGCATTTTGTTTGACACAGTTTGAATCCATGGTACCAATTCTGGGCGTATGAAGGTTGGAGAGTGATCCAATTAGCTTCAGGGGAACACAAGGAAGCTTTTGCAATTGGTCTTGTGCTTTGAATCAACCTAGAACCTGCTTTTCGGTTTTGAGCTTTTTGGCCAAAATTTCAAGTTTGTTCTTCAAGCTTTTGAGCAGCTGCGTGTCCATTTGCATTAGGGTTGTGATTATGCTTATGTACTGAGTGCATTAGGTCAACAATATTGATCAAAATCTCTTGAATTAATGACTTGAAGATTTGATTTTTTCACCATATTTCCATATCTTTTTCCATGTGCTTTTGTGTCAATTAGGATCCAATCAAGCCAAATCTTTCCACATTTGCATAAGCACGAAATATTGAGTCTAAAACATGTATAAAAAGATTGGTTAGGTTAAGTTAAATATTTTTCATATATTTAAATGATTTAAATGAATTAATATAAATAAAAACTCAAATAAATAAATAAAAAATGAGAAAATACTTCCCTTGGGCCAAGTGGTCGTGCACATGTCATGGATGATGAATTATGGAAGAAAAATGGGCCCATTAGCATTTTTAGGTCATTTGAACCAATGTTGACTTTTCAAAATATCCAAAAATTTCCCAACTTCCACAAGGCATAACTTGCTCAATTTTTAAGATTTTCTCATGTTCTTGGACATTTTGGAAAGGTCTTTGAGTCCTCTAACCAATGTCTTTGGTCCCATGTAATTTTGATTTACCAATCTCAAGTTATGGCCTTTGACTTAAAGTCCCTTTTTGTTGACTCTTGAAAATGACCTATAATGTTGAAATTGATAACTTTTTGTGAGAGCATTTATTGGACTTGAAGTATGAAGATGAGTTGTAGGAAATGTCTTTCTCTTCAAAATGAGCTTTGGATGGAATTTTTCTGATAATCCATGTGAAAGTTATGCCCTGGTCAATTTCAGTTGACTTTTTCAGCTGTCCAAATAAGGAAACTTTTTGCAATTTGATGATTCTTGAGCCCAAACTTTGAGAATCATGATCAAGCATTGATCAAATGATGTTTGTGGCTTCAAAATGATATGTTGACCAAAAATTTGAACTTTTGACTGTCAAATGACCATTTTGCCCCTACAGTTGACTGTAGTGCAATTTAGGGTTTTGACTGTGCAATTTTGAGCTGAATGTCTTGAAACTTGATATGAGGATGTTTGACCATATTTGTAGGCATATAGGACTTGATTGGACCTTTGAAAACTTCATTTTCTTGATCAGAACACAAACCCTAGTTTTGACTGTATAGGAGACCTTTGCACTGTGTAACCCTTGGGGAATTTTGAGACTTGATTTTGCAATTTCTTGGAAAATATGGGAGGGCAAATTTTGGGGTACAACAGTTGCCCCTGTTCAATCTTCTTAGACCTGAGGATGCAGATTGGCTGACGTGCCTTTCGTAATCCGAGGGTAGAAGATGATTGAACACTAGAGTGCCCAGAAATTTGCGCTCACATAGTAGCAGTGATGGAAATGGGCTTACAGATGCCATTTAGAGGTCGATGAATAGGATGATGGGCTTATAGATGCCATCTGGATGTTGATCGCGTAAGAGATTCCTCAGCGAGAACCTGTATACCTGACACGTTGCAGGAGCTGATTTTCAGATGCTTTTGTGTAGATATGTCCTGACTGGTTACAGGAATTGGATCTTCGAATTCTTCAGACGTTCCCTGGCGAGATACAGGAATCGAGCCTGGAATTAGAAAGGTTGGTGAATTGTCCCTACTGACAGGTTATTTTCATGGACGGGTGGTCTATAACGACGAGTGTCTATGACGACGAGTGTTTATAACGACGAGTGTCTATACCGACGAATGTCTATCACGACGAGTGTCTATCACGACGAGTGTCTATCACGAAGAGTGTCTATCACGACGAGTGTCTATCACGACGAATGTCTATCACGACGAGTGTCTATCACGACGAGTGTCTATCACGACGAGTGTCTATCACGACGAGTGTCTATCACGACGAGTGTCTATCACGACGAGTGTCTATCACGACGAGTGTCTATCACGACGAGTGTCTATCACGACGAGTGTCTATCACGACGAGTGTCTATCACGACGAGTTTCTATCACGACGAGTGTCTATCACGACGAGTGTCTATCACGACGAGTGTCTATCACGACGAGTGTCTATCACGACGAGTGTCTATCACGACGAGTGTCTATCACGACGAGTGTCTATCACGACGAGTTTCTATCACGACGAGTGTCTATCACGACGAGTGTCTATCACGACGAGTGTCTATCACGACGAGTGTCTATCACGACGAGTGTCTATCACGACGAGTGTCTATCACGACGAGTGTCTATCACGACGAGTGTCTATCACGACGAGTGTCTATCACGACGAGTGTCTATCACGACGAGTGGAAGTAAATTTAACTGGATATGTCTTCTTTGACGAGTTGTCTTTAATGACTAGATGTCTTCAATGACGGGTGTCTATACTGACGAGATGTCTTCAATGACGGGTGTTTTCTTTGACTTTAGGAGGTAATTTAACTGGACATGTCTTCTTCGACTGGATTTGTCTTCTCTGACTGAATTTGTCTTCTCTGACTGAATTGGTCTCTTTTGACTGGATTTGTCTACTCTGACATAGCTGATCATTTAACTGTATCCTTCCTGAAAGGTAAAGGTCAATCATATGCAGTGCATGATGTGGATCAAGCGACGACATAAATGAGATTGTATGACATGACGCACATATGTATGTATCATGATATATGAAAATGTGATGTTTATGGATGTATTTTCGTCTAGGAAAGTAAATCCTTGACGAGTGCCGGGAAGTCATTCCTGGGCTGATGTTGAAGAATGGATTTTGCTTCCGCTGGAGACGATAGCTGCAAGAATACCGGTAGGAGACAATGACTCCGTTGAGGAATAAACTTGGCAAATGGAAGATTCTGCGGGGAGAAAAAAATACTCTAGCGACCATGCTGGGGAGTGATACTCTGTGGGGATAAGGATACTCTGCTGAATTGTTGAGAATGACTTGCTGAGGATATCTCTGCTGTATTGGAAGTGCTGATAGACTTCGCTGGGGATAAGAAGACTTCGTCGAGGACGCTCTTTCCGTGGCTTTTGGCTGAGGATAACCCAGTTATATCCTGGTACGGAAATAACTCTTTGAATAAAGTCGGACGACGCGTTCGCTCTTGGTCGCATTCTTCAGCTGAACTTACCTTGCCACTTCGGTGGACAGAGCAACCGGATCATCTAGACAACTCATTATTGCCCCAGTTTCTATGGGGAAGGCACATGTGGGATGCTGATAGTTGTTGATGGACCAACCTCCTTCTGGTAGGCAGGTGACAAGATGACAGGACATAGTCGTACGCTTTGATCCCTAACTTTTGCCTGGACCGCCCTTTCGGGTTTTCAGTCCACCGGGATACCCATTTTTGCCCAAGCCGCCTTTTCAGGTTTTCGACTTGCCGGGTGTACTGATTTTTCATTTCATCCCTTCATTTTGCTCGAACCCTTTTGGTTCGCCGGGAAGCCCTTATTTTTGCCTAGGTGTGTCAACCTAGCGGGTCTTTGATTATGCGTAGTATCTTTTCGACTATGTCCATGTTCTCAGAACGTAGGGAGTTGCCCCTTGTTAGAAGTGTTTTGTCATGCCACAAGAAGGTGTTTGATCAGGCAAGATTCTTTGTTGGAATGCCGCAAGTGACTCAAGTGGAGATTTGCCCCAGGCTATTTGGCCTTTGAGAGATTCTCCGGATCTTGACTTAACTGCCCCAGATGATGGGCAATAGTCATGCCATGCCCCTTGATTGGAAGTACTTCTGTTCATTAGGCATTCGTCGTGTGAATTTCCCTGCTGTTCAAACAAAAAGTCATATGCAAACAAAGTTATGTTAAAAATGCAAAGCTTATGTCTGTCTTGAAGATTTTGAAAATGCATTTTTTTGTTGTAAAACAAGCAATTCTTGTAGACTGTGATGTCAACTCAAGATTTGTAACAGACCTTCAGGAGTCAGGATACCTTCCGTAACAGTATGCTTTCGAACTAACCCATGCTTCAGCTAGGACTTTTAAGGGTTATAACGTGGCTTGGTTCACGGTTTAAGAAACGAAAGATAAAGGCTCAAATTATTTGTACCCACCCGCTCTTCGTGATGTTCTTCAAACCTAAACTCAGCTGATCGTGCGTTAGACCTTGTTTGAGTCTTTGCTCTGAAATTCCAGTGATGGTTCGGATGTTGAACGTTTATTTGAATAGGCAGTCATTTTTGTTTGGTTTAGGGTTTGTAAGACCTCTTTCTTTTTCTTTCATTATCCCTGTTTTTTGCCTGAACTATTTCTTTTTGGAATTACAGTCAGCGGGATGCCCCAGTTTTGTAAGTCTCCTTCATAGGTTTTGACTTAATGGGTTTTTATTTTGAGAAGTAATGACTGCCTGTCTGTATGATTGTTCGGAACCATCACTGTCTTTTGTTTTGTAAGGACCTCTTTGGTGCCATTCGTTATGCACTTGGATCAACTGAGAGACTACCCTGCCCCAGGTTATGATTAAGGGTTTCAAATTTCGAAAAGAAAAACTCCTACTTCTTTGGCTCAGAGGGGTAGACGAGGGATTATCATCCTTATAACTCCAGTGTTTAGGAATTGAAACAATGCCTGTACCTCATCAGCGGGGTCTGTTCAAAAGCATACTGTAACGATCGTGGTATCGTTTTCGTCATCCTCCCTCAAGAGGCTTAGAATTATTTGAGAGTTGATCATCAGAAAAAATATGAAAATAATTTGCATAGAGTGAATACGAATATATTGATTCAAAACAGACATATGCGATGCATTAATGAAATAACAATGTTTAACATGAATAAATGTCTAAACAATCAAAGAACAACACAACTTGAACATTCGAATGAACAAAAGTCTTTTCATCTCAGGGCTTGTCACTTCAAATGGCGAGCCTTGGAGGGATGGTAGAAAAATTCAGCCTGACCAACTTGTGTGAACTCCAGTGCTCCTTCATCAATCAGGTCCTGGATCTTGTTCTTCAGGGCCCAACACTCATTTGTATCATGTCCTGGACAGGCAGAGTGGTATGCACACCTTTTATTGGGATCATAAGTAGGATGTGCTGTGTTGGGGTTCTGGGGATGAGCCCTTAATGTGATCAGGTTCAACCTCAACAGGTGTTGTAAAGCTTGAAACAACGACATGTTGAGCTGAGTGAATTGCCTCCTGGGCTTGTCTGGCTGAAGCTGGTGAGGTTGATGCTGAATTTGTGACACTGGAGCCATTTGAGGAGCTCTCCCCTTATCTCCTCGTCTCAAAGGTGGTTGGACGACGACTGGTTTTTTACCCTTAGACATTTGCCCCAGTTGGTTACTCTGAAGCAGTTGGTTGACGAGAACTCCGAGCTCTCCTTGTCTTTGAGCTAACCCTTGAATGGCAGTCCCCTGCCCCAGCATTTGGGCTTTCATTGCATCCATTTCAGCTTGCAAGTGTTTCAGCCTTTCATCCTCAGCACTGTTCCTGACAAAGGTCTCCATGAGAAGTGTCCTTAGCTCCTCCTGCCCCTTGGATAGATTCAGGAGGATTTCCTCGAACCGAGTTTCTTGAGCAAGAAGGTCCTGGTTGTCTTGTTGGGGAGCCATTGCTGAAATAAACAGCAAAGGGGATAAGTGACCTGCAACAAGGATACCTGTTATGCAATGATGTGCATGACATGCATGCAATGTTTTCAAGGACCTCGCGGGATAAACAAGAAAGTTGTTAGCATTGAAAACCGGTAACTTGATTGAAGGTACTTCATGTTGTTGAGAGTCCTTCTTCCAGGGTCAAAGGCTCACCATATCCAGTGGGTCATAGCCTCTGACTACCTTGTCTAGAGGAAAATAAATCCCCTTTGCCCCTTGCTAGATGTTTGATTTATCATGACCTGCATCACAAGCCCTTGAGGTCCTTGAAATGGGTTAAGATGTATGCAATGGTATGATGTTATGGTATGCATGGGGTAATGTGAGTAGCCCTGTTATGAGTCCCAATTAAGGACTAAAACAAAACCTGCAAGAAACTTAGTAAACCCTGTTATAAGTCCTAATTAAGGACTAAGAACAAGACCTGCAGGAAACTCAAGTGTTAGACAACAAGCATGCAAATAGTCAAGTTGGAAGGCACACAAGTCATACAAAAGAAAGCCCTTAGAGTTTAGGCCAGCATGGGGTCTAGGTATTACCCTCTTGAAGTTGGTGGGCTCAACCTGTCCTAATCAAAGTAACCGGGTTCTAAGGGTCCCAATATCATTGGATTGCTTTCATTGTTCATCGTTTCGATTTAGCCACTGAACTGGCGACTGAAATATTCCAGGAAAGCAACCCTCAATTGAGTGTAGTATCGAGTATCAACCAACCTCGAACTGCACCAAAGTCAGTTATCTCACTACCCTAAAGAGGCCAAGATAGTTCAATTAAGGTTCCTAAGGTCTGTTGATGCTTCACGACACCACGCGGAGGCCCCGTACTCTCCTTGACTGAACTCAAGGGTTACCGGTACACACCAAAGTGCCACATCAACGTAGCAGACTGTTTCAACCATGTCGGTATACCCCGCACAGTTCCCTCACAGCCTTGTTGCTACTTTCTAAGAAGGTATCCCCAGATCCGGGTTAGGATCTATAGAACTTCCAAGACAGTCCCACAATTTAAAGCAAGCAAAGAAATACAATTGAAAACACATTTATGAACTAACCCTAAGGTACACCTCACTTTTATAAGATTCCCCAGCAGAGTCGCCAGTTCTGTGATCGGTGGATCTGGAACTGACTGTTTAACGTTGGTTCGCGAAATGTCGCGGAAGCAAGAGTCGCCACCGTCTTTTGTTTTCTCCAACATGGACAGGACAAAAGCACATCAAAATTCCTTATGAGATAGTTTCTCGGTTCGGGAGGTAGATTTATAGAAAGGGAAGGTGTTAGCACCCTTTCTATCCATGGTTATCCATGGGCTCTTAGATACTTGCTCATTGTGTTTTCAAAAGTGTTTGCTTTTCAATTGTGAGTGGGTTTGAAAAAGTTTCGTTTAAAGATTTCAGATCGACTCTTATATCAGTCCTCAAGAGTGTTTGAAAAATTGTTTTGAAAGCTTTTTGAAAGTGTCAGTGTGAAAAGAGTTTTTGATTTGTTTTTGAAGAGAGCAAGTATCCATGAGTCGTCTACCTACCCTAAGGAATTAGGCTGTGTAAATGTCCTTAAGGTAGTGCCATCCCACCATTGAGAGGTAGGTAGCACCACCGTTGGAGGTGTTCAGGTCAATTCGAGGTTCGGGACATGGTGATCACCAGAGCAATGGGAAGACACCTTAGAAGCTACCCTCATGCCAGGTTCCCAGATCATGAGGACTTACTAAGACGTCCTCTACTCGACGATCACCTTTCGAGGCAAGGCAACAGTGAGGCGTACCCTAGGGGTGGTGTGTGCGATTCGTGTGTCATTTTCATTTGCATTTATCTTGTCATGTTATTGGTGTTCTACGCTTGTTTTTATTATGGCCATTCATTCTTTCATGCTTTTGATTAACAATTAAAAGTTGCGAGGAAAAGTAAATCTAAGGCTATTACAAATGGCGCGGGTCCACATCGCCAAAATTAACCAGGACCCGATTTGACGGAAAAATAAAGAAAGCAAAGTAAATAAAGAATTGGAAAGTGCGAGAAGTAATTACAAGGCTTCGGGGGAGGTACATAATTATTTAAGCGAAGTAAAATAAATATGCGAAATTAAGAAATTAAGAACATGGGCGTTGGACCCTTTTGCAAAAATTAAAATTAATGAGGAATTAAAATTAAAATTAAAAGAAAGCAAGAATTTGTTTTTTTTTTTGGTGTTTTTTAATGTTTTAGGAATTTAATGAGAAAAAGAAATAATTAAAATTAATATGAAATGCTAAACCTAATTCTAATTATTTTTAAATTTATTAAGAAAAATGTTGAAATTTTTAACCTAATTTAAACCTAAGTCATTTTCATGCAAATTTAATTACAAAAATAAATAAAATAAATAAACATTATTATAAGAAAGAAAAATTAAAAAGGAATGAAAAAACATTAATTAAACCTAATTCTACTTCTTTTTTAGATTTTTTTTTATTATGAAAGGAATTAAAATTAAAACCCTAATTTATATTAAATTCAATTATATGCATTTATTTACAAGAAATATTAAAGTAAAATATTAATTATATTTTTTTATCTTTTCTGATTTTTATGATGTTTTTTTGTATTTTGTAAAATAATTAATTAAATCAAAACAAAAAAGAAAATAATACAATAATTGAAAATATAATATAAGAAAAATATGGAAAATTGCAAACCAGGGGGGGTTCAGACCCCAATATGGAGGTTTTGGCCTTAGCAATCTGGCCCATTTAGCCAGGCCTGGTAGACTTTTTTGAATCACGTGTGGTGCGTTGACTAGGGTTTTCTGTGTTCTTCAATCCTGCGCCTTTGATTTGAATCTCTTGGACGCGTGTACACTTGGATCTGGAGGATGTATGGTATACTTTTACACTGAAGCTGCATGTGAACGCATATGGAAAAATATTATTGAGATAATGCAGGCCTGGGGTTCGAACCCAGGTCAGGAACGTTGCAATCACCATCCCTTGCCAGCTGAACCAACTTACGCGCGTTAACATTAAACATCAAACAAATAATATAAAATAAACAACGCATATGGATAATGTTTTAGCGCGAAATTTAAAAGAACCAATTACTCCCTGACACTGCATCACCTTCTTCGCTTTGTTCATTTTTTCTGAAAATACAAACATAGGCCACGGTTTTATCACCGTTTCAGAATGGGTCTTTTGGGAAAATAGCGATTAGGCTATCCTTGAACATAAATTAGGCGCGAGGGTCCTATCTTCTTCGTCCAGACGTGCTAAATCCAATTATGGTATTGAGGATGTCCAATTTTACAGCACCTGAAAACCCCTAATTTACAGTTCTGCAAACCCTAAAAGTTATCAATGGCAAATCTCCAAATATGGCACGAAAACGAAATTAGACTACATGGTTAGCTTCAGAATACGTTAATTAGTATGAATGCATAAAAAAAACGTAATGAAAATGTCTAAATGTGGAAACACGATTATGCATTTTGTTTGACACAGTTTGAATCCATGGTACCAATTCTGGGCGTATGAAGGTTGGAGAGTGATCCAATTAGCTTCAGGGGAACACAAGGAAGCTTTTGCAATTGGTCTTGTGCTTTGAATCAACCTAGAACCTGCTTTTCGGTTTTGAGCTTTTTGGCCAAAATTTCAAGTTTGTTCTTCAAGCTTTTGAGCAGCTGCGTGTCCATTTGCATTAGGGTTGTGATTATGCTTATGTACTGAGTGCATTAGGTCAACAATATTGATCAAAATCTCTTGAATTAATGACTTGAAGATTTGATTTTTTCACCATATTTCCATATCTTTTTCCATGTGCTTTTGTGTCAATTAGGATCCAATCAAGCCAAATCTTTCCACATTTGCATAAGCACGAAATATTGAGTCTAAAACATGTATAAAAAGATTGGTTAGGTTAAGTTAAATATTTTTCATATATTTAAATGATTTAAATGAATTAATATAAATAAAAACTCAAATAAATAAATAAAAAATGAGAAAATACTTCCCTTGGGCCAAGTGGTCGTGCACATGTCATGGATGATGAATTATGGAAGAAAAATGGGCCCATTAGCATTTTTAGGTCATTTGAACCAATGTTGACTTTTCAAAATATCCAAAAATTTCCCAACTTCCACAAGGCATAACTTGCTCAATTTTTAAGATTTTCTCATGTTCTTGGACATTTTGGAAAGGTCTTTGAGTCCTCTAACCAATGTCTTTGGTCCCATGTAATTTTGATTTACCAATCTCAAGTTATGGCCTTTGACTTAAAGTCCCTTTTTGTTGACTCTTGAAAATGACCTATAATGTTGAAATTGATAACTTTTTGTGAGAGCATTTATTGGACTTGAAGTATGAAGATGAGTTGTAGGAAATGTCTTTCTCTTCAAAATGAGCTTTGGATGGAATTTTTCTGATAATCCATGTGAAAGTTATGCCCTGGTCAATTTCAGTTGACTTTTTCAGCTGTCCAAATAAGGAAACTTTTTGCAATTTGATGATTCTTGAGCCCAAACTTTGAGAATCATGATCAAGCATTGATCAAATGATGTTTGTGGCTTCAAAATGATATGTTGACCAAAAATTTGAACTTTTGACTGTCAAATGACCATTTTGCCCCTACAGTTGACTGTAGTGCAATTTAGGGTTTTGACTGTGCAATTTTGAGTTGAATGTCTTGAAACTTGATATGAGGATGTTTGACCATATTTGTAGGCATATAGGACTTGATTGGACCTTTGAAAACTTCATTTTCTTGATCAGAACATAAACCCTAGTTTTGACTGTATAGGAGACCTTTGCACTGTGTAACCCTTGGGGAATTTTGAGACTTGATTTTGCAATTTCTTGGAAAATATGGGAGGGCAAATTTTGGGGTACAACACGATTCAACACGGGGAACCTAATTTTATTCTAACTTAGGTATCAGAGATATACTCCTTAGTTCTCATCTTCCTCCATATAATTAAAGCTCACTGTGTTCGCTATCCAACACTTCAACGACACCTCAATCTAAGCTCTAGAACTAAATTTATGATCATTTTCAAATTTCCAGCTTGGATAACCAATTCTGCCTTCCGTCGCCTAGTGACACCCTTCCGTCGCCTAGCGACACTAACTTTGTGTCACACTTCGCCCGATGACTCTTGGAGCGATTCATTACAAAAACTAGCTCCAATCTACCTCCCTTTGCTCCCACCTTCGCCTAGAAATGCATCTTCGTCTGGCGACACTACCTTCGTCGCCCGACGACACAACACGAACATGGTTTTTCTATTGCGATTTACTGCATAAACCAGTACAATTCTCTTGCGACTTTATCATGTTACAGGTTCTAAAACACCATATAATCACAAGGTTTCATCATCTATCAACAACCTATAATTCTATACTCATTATACATCAATTATAAACCATTATTCATCACCAACTCATCAATTTCTCATCAAACAACACCAAATCACCATCTCCCAAAACCTAAGATAATCTACCAATCATCTAAACCTTAAATCAAATATAATAAAAATGATAAAGCTCCCCTTACCTTAAGATTATAACAACAATTCAACTTCTCTTTGGTTCTCTACTGAAATCTCTTGCCTCTTTGTGCTCTAGCATCCTTTCTCCACAACGTTAATTTCTTTCTCCCAATTCTACGACTGTTCCATAATGAATTTATTTTCCCCTAATTCCTCGTATAACCTTTAGACCTCTAATATCAAACTTCCCACCTTGTCCTTACTTATTCTCCACTAATTACCATCTCCCTTATTTTCTCTACGCTTCTATTATTCTATTTTTCCCAATTAAAATAATTCTAAACAATTATTCTAATTATTTCAAAATACTAATAATCCTATAAATTAGTCTAATTCCCACTATGCTATACATAACAACCCATCATACATCATAGTCATCAAATCATCATATTCGAACATCATAGTTATCTCAATCATCATGGTACACTTCATATTCATCATAATGTCACAAATCACCATAAAGGCTCAAATATAATCATCAAAACATCAAATACTTCACATAGACTCATATAATCATGCTAAATTAATCAATTAAATAATTAATCTAGAATTTGGGGTGTTACAGTTATATTATGTTAAGTCACAGAGACAAAATATACTTTGAGGATATTATATTATCCTATGTGGAGCTGATTTGTAGGTCAAGAAGAACATTAAAGAATATTGACTTTCTAAATATGGAGATAATTTAGGAAGATTTGATTGAAGACCTATTTTGTAGCATAATTTTCTGGTGTTTGTAACAGTTAAAGTGTTGTTATTTGAAGGAGAAAATCCAGTTGTGTATAGGTTATAAATAGAAGCTTTGTAACCTAGGATTTGTACCATGAAAGAATTGTAAAGATGTAATCATTAGGGATGAGTCTGTTAGCCACTCTCTAGGAGAGTTGGTATGTGTGAACCACTCGGGTTGTGAGATGGTCACTGTGTTCTCACTCAGAAGCCTATAGGTAATGAGTTGAGTGTTGTTCTTGGAGGAAGCTTGTAAGAAACTCCAATTTGTGTTCTTAGTCAAGAGTCTTAGCTAAGTATATTCATGGAAGTGTGTATTCTATTTTGCTGTCGTAGAAGTGTGTCTTCCTGTTTTGTGTCTAATTGTTGTCTGTAATTGAAGAGGGATTGAGGAGGGTCTCATATCTAGGTGAGTCTTAGATATAAGTCTAGAAAGGGTAGTGATTAAGTGATTAGACCGTGAACTGGAGGATTGTTGTAATTGATACTATTTGAGTGAACTTATCTCTGAATTGGTAGCCCTAGAGTAGGAAGGTTGTTATGAACTGGGTTAATAATTCTGTGTATTATTTATTGCTTTTCATTACTGTTCTTATTATTGATGCCTTTCCTGTTTGTTTATGTCGGATCAGATGTACCAACATGTCATAAGATGAGTGAGTTCTATCATACCAGAATTTCAATTATTGAGTTAGTTATTTCCTTTAATTGGATGTTGGTTATTATTGTGTTGGTTATTTACTTTAATTGGCAGTTACACATTATTGTTGTGTTTGTAACAATTTCTATTGAATAAAGATACTCTCACTGTAATTTCTCTTACATACAACTATTACCATATTCTATTATATCCTATATGGGTGTACACAAATTGGGTTAGATTGGATTGGGCTTAATCCATTATCTAAACCATTCAGATTTGCATGGATTGGGTTTATCATCCAACCCATAATTTTCTTATAAAAACCAAATCAATTCGACCATATATGGGTTGGGTTAGATTGCGTTCACAGGTTGAATATAAATTTAAAATATATATACTTTTTTTCTCGATTCTAAAAAAGTTGTAACATGCACATTTTTTAATAGAGAAATTAAATGAAAAACTTTGTATAATATCTAACAAAATTTGTCCATATATTGTAAAACCCCAAAAATCTAGATTAACTATTTAATTAATTTAGTGTGAATATTGGTGATTATTAGTGAACATATGAATTATGGTGAATTATGTGATGCACGGTGATGCATTAGTGAATGTAGTGCTATGAGTAGGGTAGGAATGTGAGTAATATGAGAATTTAATTAGTTTATTATTATTTAGAGATTAAATAAATATTTGGAGTTAAATTGGATTTATTAATAATATTTAGAATTGTCACCTATAATAATATGAAGAGGATAATAGTGTAAGACAAGAATGGCAAGATGGTAACGTTGTGTTGAACAAGTGAGGGCAAGGTTACGATTTATGATTTAGGGGTCCAAAGGCTAGATAAGTAAAAACAAGAGGAATAAAAGAGTAGTTGTGACCTCCTGTAACTCTCTCATCTCTCCATGAAAATGGAAACTTCCAACATGAAAATGATAGCTCTCTTTCCCATGATTTTAACCATGTAACTTATGGAAACTATCAATCAAAGATTAAAACGAATTTTGAAAGCCCTAATTTTAAACCTAATTTTTACAGGAATTTGAACTTCAAAATTCTCTATACACAATGATCAGAAATGAAATCTATGCATATGGTTAGCTTCAGCATTATGATATCTACATTTTTCTTTCACAAATCGTGGCTAATGGATGCCTGTATGAAGAGATAGAAGTTGGGATTCTTACCTCTTTCAACTGATATCGTGAATGGAGTTTGAGTGATATTTAGGAAGGCCTGAAGGTTGCTTTAGCTTGCTTGAACCTCCCTGAGTGTGTTCGAACCCTTACCTTGCTTTGAAAGTATCTGAAACTCTCTATCCAAGTCAACCTGCAAGCTTGGAAAACAAAAATGGAAGATGAAGGAGAAGGAGTTACAGTGCAGGGATGATGGTCTGGATCACTTAGATATGCAGTAGGTAAAGTGTTAGGATGATTAAAACTAGAAATGCACGAGCCAATTTGTGGATTGTTATGCTTATGCACAAACTGCAAGTTTTGACAGTTTTTTGGTGATATGGAGTGTTTGAATGTTTCAGGCCTTTTTCAATCGTGCTCTAAGTTGTAATATGTTTGTGTATTAGTATGGAGAAAGTTCCAAGTCAGTTTCACCATATATCTTTTAGTTGTAGCCTTTTTGCACACTTTCTTGCTTTTGAAGCAAAGTGAAGGGACAAGTCTTCACATGCTTGTATTGGCCTTCTTAGAGTTGGTATAAGCTCTATACAAGTTGCTTTAGGTATGTAGGACTTGTGTGTGCAGAGAAGACAGTCCAATGCTCAAGAATTAGAAAGTTGCAAAAGTGAACCTTTTCCAAAATGGCAATGGCAACTTTGTGCCATTTATGGAATTACAACTTGGACAAAGACTATTGGGCTTGGATTAATGCTTTTTCAACTGAGTAAGCATTAAATTATGAAGTGAGAAACAAGTTTGGGACCTGTAAAGCATGGATTAGGCAGCATAGGTACTGATTTGAGTTTTGTTCTTCATGAAATGGCTTGAAATCAAAGTGAGAAATTGCCAATTTCATCTCTTGGATTCTCCATACTCAAATATGATCTCAAGGAGTTCGTGGACATTTTGGAAAGCTTGCAATGTTCTCTTTAAATCATCTTTGAAATGCATTTCAAGATTCCTCTTGGAACTAGGTGACAAATTTCCATGAAGTTGGGTTAAAAACCTGCCTAAATTAGGGCAAAATTTAACTAAGTCATTTTAGTTCATGGGCATGTATTCATAAAATTGTATCTTGAGATCCAAGCATCTTTAGGGAAAAATGTGTGAAGAAAAGTTGTAGATTTCATGGATATCTACAACTTTCATGTTGGGAATTTCCTTTGAATCATCTTGTATCATGGTGAAAAAATGGCTTAAAGTTGAGAAAAAATAAGAAATTTTCCATACTTAGAAAAATTTCAAAGTTAAGGAAAATTTCAAATTTCAAAATCAAAACTTCAATCTTTAGTTTCTTGATGAACAAGTTTCACATTTTGACATGTTTTGATGAATTGTAATCCTTGACACTTGATTTTGACCAAAAAGTCAAAGTTTGGCTTTTCAGTATACAATTGACTTTTGATCAGTTGACTGTAAATTTCATATGTCTATCAAATGGATTTGCAATGTCTTGAACCCTGTAATTAGGTCAAGATGATACAAATGAACCATTGAAATCATACTTCAAATCAATTGGTCATTTGTTAGGTCAAAAATCAAAAATTTCCCTTTCTCAGTCAAAACCCTAATTTTGACCATTTTGCCCTTTTGATGATTTGATCAAATTTCTTGAGGAATTGTGGTCCAAACTTGAACAAATGATACATATGAGTCTAAAATGTTGATGTGGATCAAAAATTATGAAGTTTGACTGTAAATTGGCCATGGTTGACTTTTTCCCCAATACAGTTGATTTTTAGGTCAACTGTCCAATTGACTGATCAAAAATGTGGTTCAAGGTTTGAAACTTGTCATGAGTAATCTTAGGGGTCCATAATGATGTTTGAAAGTCATATGAAGCATTGATAGTCCAAAAATCCTTGTGCAATCTCAAACCCTAATTTTGGGTGATCAGTGCATGATGAGATGTCTTGAGCTGACCAAACCCTAATCCAGTCTTGAGTCAAAGAGATCTTGTGAGAAAAGTCTTGATAAATGAGAGGGAAAATTTTGGGGTACAACAACAGATACCAACAAAAATTAATGTTCATATTTGATTTATAGTTTAAGTTGTTTACAGGGTTGAATTTGTATTTAAAAATGGAGCAAGTTTCATGTTTATACTTTTGCAAATGGTTTAGAAATGAGCAAGATCAGAAATTTTAAAATATAACAATGGAGATGCTGGAGCAAGGTTAGGGATTAAGTGGTATGAGGAAAGGGTTTATTTTATATTTATTGCAAGTTGTATTACTCACGGATGAAACAGCCACCCCAGTGGCAGAGGAATCGCGCGTAAGGCATTGATTCCCAGGAACCTGGGTTCGAGCCCCAATGGTACCCTTTTTCTTTTCACTAATTTTTTTATTTTAGATTCTGTGCAATCCAAGCATGAACATGCACCATACACCCGAATTCCTTCACCATAGGATCATCAAAGGGTCTCATCCAATACACCATAAAGCAAGCGCATGGTATGCCTCAGAAAGTCAGCCACGTGAGATCAATAGGCACTGGACTTTTTGTTCTTGGGCCTTGTCATTTTTGTTGAAATATCACTCCCTTTTTGTTTTATACGTGCCCATCTTTTGTTTTTATTTTATTTTATGAACTCAACAAAAACACACATTTGGGCCTAGCGCCCTTTTTGCTACTTTTAACCCCATCTTTCTTTTTAAACCCCCCTAACCCAATATTTTCTCATATCCTTTATATTTTCTATACTTTATTTATTTATTTATTTATTTTTATTTAAAAGTAAAATAAAAAAAACATATTTTCTTAATTAATTTAATTAAAAATATTATTTTATTTTTTGGTGATATTTAGAACTAAAATTTATTATTTTTCTACACTATAAAATACTTTTTTTGTGATTAATATTCAAACTATTTTACAAGCAAATCATTAGATTTAGATTTCATTTTCTCCTCAATTAAATTAAGTTTAGGTTTTGTCATTTAATTTTTATTTTAAATTGATTAAGTTAATTAACATAGATTTTAGGTTTTATTCTTGTAATTAAAATTAATTAGTTCAATTAGGTTAATCTCTAAACCTTTTCATCAAAAACCCTAAAAGAAATTTATTCTTCATCTTTACATTTTGTGAATAATTATTGTTGTAATTCATATTCAATGGTTTGTAATAGTAATTAGGGCTTTATTGCTTTCTTCCCCTACTCACAAATTGTACCCCCAATTCCTAAAGCATTGTAATAGCGTAGGATATTTAAATTCTGCAATTTATCGCTTTCCTTATTATTGTTAGTAATTAGGGTTTGCATGACAAGACTTAAAATCAAACATTAGACAACCCTAATTCAAAGATAAAATGCATGAAAATAAAAACACTTTGCATACATGCACTTCTAGGGTAACCCATGCTTGTTGCCTCAGATATAAACAGTCATGTCCCTCGAACGTGAGATGTTTTAGCAAAGACCCTCGATTAAAAGATCATAGTCCCTCGATGACCCTTCAATGTTTCCTTCGGTAAATGATCTTAGTCCCCTATGACAAATTGCTAAAACATCTTATAAGTTGTCTTCTATGACTATACGAAGGTCCACGCCCGTCCCTCATATCCAATGATATGGCTTCCTACTAACTAATGATAGATAATCACTATCTAAAGGAGGAAGAAAAGAACAAAGACTTTTTGAGTAGATAGATTTCCCGTAATTGCTTGCTCATAAACAAAACCATTTCCACACTTCACACTTTCAAAACACTTTTCAAACAAAAATTTTGTATACATTCTCAACGATACAAGAATCATTACAAAATTTCCTTACATTGGAATTTTTAAATCATCTATCAAAACATTCCCTTTTCAACAAATATTTTTAAAACCAACACTTTGTATACATTCTCAACGGTACGAGACTCATTGCAAAGTTTTCTGAACTAACGCGTTTTTAAAATATTTTCAAACTTACACATTCACAAAGAATTTCAAAGTGAGCTAGCAATTAAGAGCCCGTAGATAACTATGGGTGAAAAGGGTGCTAACACCTTCCCTTTTCATAACCTATCCCCCGAGCTCAAGAAAAAAATCTCAAAAGGTCTTTCCTGTTCTTTTTACCCTTTCCTTTATTGGATAAAAGAAAAGTCAGTGGCGACTCTTGCTATCCGCAACATTTACGATAAAACGCAAAACACCCAAGTCAGTTCTCCCACCGTATTACAATATGGATGCCATTTTTGATAATTATCTTAATCATCTAGTACCTGATAAGGCCCGGAGTACCCTAGCATTGAATGATTAATGTTATGTAGAGGGTTACATCATATGGTTCTTCAAGGTGTCCTATCCATATCTGATACAGGAAGCTCCAGGTAACACACCGAGGCCAACAAGTAACACCCTGAATTCTATATTAATTGTTATTGAATTAATTTAGAGTGAATATATGAGTCATTCTGAATACTTGATACAAATTATGTTTTCGTGTTTTTATGTGAGTCCTCGTGATGATTTCTGATGTTTCAATAAATATGAAGTATACTATGATGTCAAGATGAATATGATGTTTAAAATGATGATTTATATGGTGTAGGATGGATAATAAGAGATGTTTAGAATTTAGATAATTAGTTAGAATTATTTAGATTTAATAGTAATTATTTAGATTTGTTTGGATTAAATAAATATGATGGTGATGTAGAGAAAATAAGGGCAAGGTGGTCATTTGGGAAGAATAAGTGAGGACAATAGTGGGAAACCATATTAGGGGTCCAAGGGGTAAGTTTGGTATAAGGAAGGTTTGGGAGTTGGAACGATCATTTTGTGCGATCGAAAGAATTAGAAGAACACTGTGGAGAAAGAAAGTTAGGGCACAGAGAGGAAAAGAGGAATTGTAGAACGCGAAGAGGAATCAGAAGCTAGCAATAATCTTAAGGTATTGGAAGTGTCATCTTGATTATTATAATTGATTCAAGGTTTAGATAATTGTAGGTTTTTGTTAGGTTTGAATGTGATGGATATGAGATGATTTGATGAAATAAATGGTGTTTTGTAGCCTTGGATTGTAAACAATTTGTAT
This sequence comes from Vicia faba, assembly GCA_948472305.1. Lineage (NCBI taxonomy): Eukaryota > Viridiplantae > Streptophyta > Magnoliopsida > Fabales > Fabaceae > Vicia > Vicia faba. The sequence goes on along the minus strand of OX451738.1, from coordinate 1,180,992,539 downwards.
CCATAATATAGAATACATTGGATTGCTGATGTTTGATGAAAACCTTATGATATGACGATGTTTTAGGACCTATAATGTGAAGAAATCACAATATTGGGACAGGTTTTTATGCAAGAAATTGCAACAGGAAAACCTTGTTCGCACAGGATCGTCAGGCGATGGAGTATCTTCGCCAGGCGATGATGGCGTTGATAGGTTGTCGCCAGGAAAAAATAGAAGCAACGAAGGGTAGAAAAGAAGAAATTTGTTGGATTGAATCGCTCCAAACGTCTCCAGGCGATGCAAGACGCGAATGGTGTGTCGCCAGGTGATGGAAGTGGTTTCGTTGGATGATGGTGTCCAGAATTGAATGGTTGAGTTGGATTTTCTTAAAAGAGCCGTAACTTGAGTTTTAGAACTCAATTTGAGGTGTCGTTTGAAGCATTCGATAGATAATGCAATGAACTTTAGTTATATGGAATACAATGAGAAATAAGAGGTATATTCCCAATAAATAAGCTAGGAAGAAGTTAGGTTTTTCTGTGTTGGATTACAATGATGATTTGTTTATTATGAAGATATGATGATGTTTTTTTTACTATGATGATACAATGATGTTGTGATGAATTTGTGAGTGATGATTCATTTTGACTAGCTATTGTCGTATTTATTATGTTGTTGTGCATCATACATTCATGGCATATTTTAGGACTTCAGTCCATTGATGTTAGGACTTCGGTCCAGTGATGATAATAGGACGATAATCCAATGAAGGCATCAATCCCATTGTGTGGATTAAGGTTAAAATTGTGAAGTGCTCTGGCTCCAAGTGGGAATCTTTCCTATTGGCGGGGATATTTAGATAAAATGATGACTGAGTCATCAGTGAAGTTTTGGTACCACATGCATGAGTCTATGATGTTACATTACATTATAAGTGACATTGCATAAAGATGTGATTAAATTATGCTTGTTGATAAATGGTGTTTAATGATATGTTATTATGTATTGATGATGCTATGAAGGTGAGAGTATAACATGAGGTCCTGATGATGGGTGATGCCTTGCCTAAGTGTGTGTCTACTATATTTATTCCTTATGTCTTTTATAATGATTATGATCTACTCACCTTTTATGCTTGGAAATGTTGCCTCTATCCGTGGGTAACTTGCAGGTGATCAGGAATAGTTCATTGAAGCTTAAAGGATAGCTTCAAAGTGTGTTTATTTCTTTTCATTGAATAAAGCGAGTCTTACTCTGATATGTAACATCGGGGTTGGGATTGATTGATTGTGAACCATGCACTAATTTGTCATCTTTTGAGATTTTGTATTACCGTCATGACTTTTGCCATGTTTCAGACTATGATGTTATAAATATGAAGTGTGATGATTTTATTAACATTTGAACTACCTTTCATGGTATTGAGATTATTTTATGAAGGAGTTTAAGACTCATTAGTTCTGTTGCGAAGTTAAAAATTAATTAGTAGTGATACTAGAGATTATATTTAAGTGTTTTCTTTGCAACCCGTGTTACGGAGCAGGATTATTTGTGAAATTATATTTATATGAAGATGTGAAATCCTTGTTGTTGTTTTACGTTTATTTATTTATTAAAAATATTCGTGAAAATCGTGGGGTTTTAGAAGGGTGTTACATTAGTGGTATCAGAGCAGGTCGATCTGTCTGGCTAGGTTATTGAGTTGGTAGTTGTGATACGGTGGAAAAACCGACTATTTAATGCTGGTTTGCGTTTTTAGTTCGCAAATGTCATGGTAAGCAAGAGTCGCCATCGACTTTTCTTTTATCCAACAAAGGAAGGGGTGAAAAGAACAGAAAAATACATTTTTCGAGATTTTCTGAGTAAGGGGGGTAGATTATGGAAAGGGAAGGTATTAGAACCCTTTCCATCTGTGGTTTTCCACTGGCTCTTAGGTACTTGCTCATTTTTGAAAATTGTTTGTGTGTTTATGGTTTTGAAAGTTTTTATTTGCTTTATGGTAACTCTTGTATCAATCCTCAAAAGTGTGATAAAGCGTTTTTGGAAAGATTTTTTTGAAAGTGTGTAAGTGTGAAAATTTCAGGTTTGAGCAAGTACTTAAGAACAGTCTACCTACTCCAAAAAGGACGTTCTTTTCCTCCTTTCCTTTAGATAGTGCTATCCTACTATTAGTGGGTAGGTAGCCCTATCGTCGAATATTGAGGGACAATCGAATGGATGTTGTACAATCACGAAGGCAACTTATGGAGACGCTTTAGCAATTTTCTTTTAGTGACTAGATCATTTACCGAAAGAAAACTGTAGGGTCATCGAGGGACTACGATATTTTTTTATTTATGGGTCTTTACTAAAGCGTTCCTGCCTCGTGACTGTTTTATTTAAAAGCAACCAAAGTGGGAGATACCTTAGAGGTGTGCATGTGCAAGTGTGTTGAGATTCAGTTATTTATCTTGCATTCTTAAGTTTGCTAACATTTTAATTTTCAGTCTTATCATGCATGCCTAGTTACTAATAGTTAATATTTACAGAAATTTAAAGTGCGAAAATTTAAATCCTAGGCTATACAACGCTTTGGGACAATTACATAAAAAATGCAAGAAAATAAAATGCAGAATTTTAAATCTAGACTATTACATCCCATATCCAGTTACATTATTTATATAAAATGCGAGAATAAAAATAACATGCGCGAAATAAAAAATTAGGTCTAAAAATCCTAAGAAAAATTCTAAGTAAACAAGAAAAATCTTTTTTGGTTTTTTTATTTATTTATTTCAAGAAAAATAATTAAACTAAATCTAAATTTAATTTAAGAAAATAAATATTGAATGAAATTAATCTAATTCTAATATTTTTGCATTTTTATTAAGAAAACATTTGAAATATAAATTAAATCCTAAATTCTAGTTCATTTTAAAATAAGAAAGTAGTTAAAATTTAATTAATTAATTAATTAAAGAATTTCATTATTTTAATTTAAAAATAGTCTAAGCCTAATTTTTTGTGAGTTTTTTTTATTATTTGCTTAATTAAGTAAAGAAGATAAAAGAAATTAAAACATTACAAAAAAACTAGATGGGCTTGAGATAGTAAAAAAAAGTAGGGGTGTGGTTGTTGAATTCGCTGGCCCATGAAGGGAGAGGCCTAGATTTGCTTCTGGATCCAATGTGGATTGGTCTTTATGGCACATGGTGAGCCCGCATATGGAGTGCGCTAGATCTGATCAGATGGACATCTGATGGCACATGTCTGATGGTGTATAATGCACATCTAGCTACGAGGAGCACCAGATATGCATGAAACAAGTTAGAAAATATAAAAATGGAGCTTACTGAGGCGTTTTGTGATGTTTCTGGACTTGGTAATGATTGCAAAAGCTTCAGGGAACCTCCAGGAATGTATTTGGATCTTTTGTTTGGACTGGGAAAGGTTGAAACCTAAAATGCGAATTTTTACAACTTTGATAATTTTTGCAAAATTTGTAGAGCTTTTCCAGGCTGTATCTCATGTGTTGAAGCTTGCTAATGTGTAAAGAGAGGATGGAGGAGACAAGAGAACAAAGGTAATAACAACCATAAACATGTGTTTTTAAATGCCATGAATGATGTTTTGTAACTTTACCAAAGACATGGAATCTTGTCCTTTTTGAATTTGAATGAATGTTGACACCTTTGCACGAAATTTTATGGGCCTAGGTTGTCCAAAATATCAACCCAAAGCTTAAAGCTCATTTCCAATTATTTTATACATTTTATTTTATGTTTATTTGAAATAAATTAAAATAAATATGAATAAAATAGTTAGCAAATGCAAGGCACGGCAAGAATAATTTTGGAGGTCCTCTATAAACTTAGGAAGATGCTTGAAGTCCAAGAAATTGAGCCCTTGTCTTAAAACTTCAAATTTGCTCAATGCATAATTCTTGAAAATTCCCAAATTTTCCCAACTTGGGAAAGCCATAACTTGCTCAATATTTATCTCATGATGGTGATCTTTGATTTTGGAAAACCCAAGATGTCTACTTTAATCCCTCGTTTGATAAATTTTGCATTTGAAGATTTTATCTTGATGTAAAAGGTCTTGAAAAAAAGTGGCTTTTGTTGACTTTCTGAAAATGACATGTAATGTATGAGCTTGTATCTTTCAAATGGTGAATTTATTTGACTTGAGGGATGAAGAGAAGTTATAGGGAATGATATTATCTTCAATATGAGCTTTTGTTGGGGGGAAATGGATGAAGTATGTGAAAGTTATGCCTGGTCAAAGTTCAGTTAACTTTTCCTATAGAAACCCTACTTTGCCATTTTTGACTTCTGATGGGTTAGGAGCATTTCTTGAGGAATCACGATCAACCCTTGATAAAATGATGGATATCACTTCAAAATGTTGATGTTGACCAAAAATCTTGAAGTTTGACTGTACATAGGCCACAGTTGACTTTTGACCTATCACGGTTGATTTTTCAATACTTAAGCAATTGACTGAGAAAACTTGTTGAGAAAGGCATGAAACTTGGCATTGATGATATTGAGGACATATTAGGATAATGGATAACATTTGGGATCCTTTGAGCTCAACCATCTTGATGAAAATTGAAACCCTAGTTGGGGGCTCATTGTCTTAGGAGGAAAATTGTTTGGTCAAATCTTGGTCAACCTAGGGCAATTGAGAACCTCTAGGAGTATGTCTTGTGTGAAAATGGGAGGGAAAATTTTGGGGTACATCAACTGCCCCTGTTCAATCTTCTTAAACCTAAATATGTAGATTGGCTGGTCTGCCTTTCGTGATCTGAAGGTGGAAGATGCTTGAACACTAGAGTGCCCATAAATTTACACTAATCTGAAATGATACTTGACTGTGTAGGTAATATCAGGAATGGGCTTATAGATGCCATTTGGAAAAGATGACAGGAGACTGTCGGAGATGGGTTTAAATATGCCATCCAAGGAGTATGACGGAGAGTCATCGGAGATGGGCTTAAAGATGCCATCCAAAATAGATGTTGACTTCATAAGAATTATCTTTGTAGGGATTCTTGTTCCTGCTGTCCGAGGAGGAGTCCGCTAGGGAATGTTTTTTTATGGGAATAGAGTCTAGGAGCTTCGGTTGTCCATTACTCTACTAGGGAGTCATCCCTTGACTGAAGAGACGAAAGTGAACTGCTATCTGGTCAGGATCCAGCTTCACAGTGACTTGCTGAGGATGATAAGGATGACTGCTATCTGGTCATATTCCAGGCTTCACAGTGACTTACTGAGGAAATGAGATTAAATTGTTGTCTGGTCATACTCTAGGCTTTGCAATTTCTCAAACTGGAATAGAAATCAGAAAAATCTTAGTGTCGAGTTAACTGAACCAGAGAAAGGATCTACCGGAAAAGAATCAGTAACAAATCAATGGTCGATTTAAACTGAACCATCAGAGGTATTGATTTATCTTTGATTGGATAAGAATCATAAAAATCATAATGTCGATTTAACTGAACCAAAAAAAGTTCTACTGGAAAAGAATCAGTAACAAATCAATGGTCGATTCAAACTGAACCAGCAGAGGTCTTGGTTTATCTTTGACTGGATAAGAATCAGAAAAATCTTAGTGTTGATTTAACTGAACCAAAAAAAGGTATTGGATTATCTTCAACTGGAATAGGAATCAGAGAGATCTTAGTATCGATATAACTGAACCAGAGGAAAATCTTGAATTAACTTTGACTGGATAAGAATCAGAAAAATCATAGTGTCGATTTAACTAAACCAAAAAAAAAGTCTTGGATCACCTTCAACTGGAATAGAAATAAGAGAGATCTTAGTGTCGATCTGACTGAACCAGAGAAGGTCTGGAATTAACTTTGACTGGATAAGAATAAAAAAATCTTAGTGTCGATTTAACTGAACCAGAAAAAGGTCTTGGATTTACTTTGACTGGAACGGAAATCAGAAAAATATTAGGATTGATTCAACTGAACCAGACAAAAGCCTTGGGTCATCTTCAATTGGAATAGGAACCAGAGAGATCTTAGTGTCGATCTAACTGAACCAGAGAAGGTCTTGAATTAAATTTGATTGGAATGGAAATTAGAAAAATCTTAGGATCGATTCAACTGAACCAGACAAAATTCTTAGAATATATTCAACTGGAATAGGAATCAGAGAGATCTTAGTGTCGATCTGACTGAACCAGAGAAGGTCTTGAATTAACTTTGACTGGAATGGAAATTAGAAGAATCTTAAGATCGATTCAACTGAACCAGACAAAAGTCTTGGAATATCTTTAACTGGAATAGGAATCAGAGAGATCTTAGTGTCGATCTGACTGAACCAGAGAAGGTCTTGAATTAACTTTGATTGGAATGGGAATCAGAAGAATCTTAGGATCGATTCAACTGAACCAGATAAAAGTCTTGGAATATCTTCAACTGGAATAGGAATCAGAGAGATCTTAGTGTCGATCTGACTGAACCAGAGAAGGTCTTGAATTAACTTTGACTGGAATGGAAATTAGAAGAATCTTAGGATCGATTCAACTGAACCAGACAAAAGTCTTGGAATATCTTTAACTGGAATAGGAATCAGAGAGATCTTAGTGTCGATCTGACTGAACCAGAGAAGGTCTTGAATTAACTTTGATTGGAATGGGAATCAGAAGAATCTTAGGATCGATTCAACTGAACCAGATAAAAGTCTTGGAATATCTTCAACTGGAATAGGAATCAGAGAGATCTTAGTGTCGATCTGACTGAACCAGAGAAGGTCTTTAATTTACTTTGACTGGAATGGAAATCAGAAGAATCTTAGGATTGATTAAACTGAACTAGACAAAAGTCTTGGAATATCTTCAAATGGAATAGGAATCAGAGAGATCTTAGTGTCGATCTGACTGAACCAGAGAAGGTCTTGTAAGGACATCTTTCTGAGGAAAATCCTGAAACAACCCTTCGTTAGATGTAGCTTTTGAGAAGACTACCAGGTCACATAAGTAGTCAACGATGTTTGTTGATTTGATCTTTTCTCTGAAAAAGGCAAAGAGTTAGTCATATGCAATGTCATAATGGATGAAATGCATTGTGGTGATGTTCTCAAAATAAATGAGGTTATGCTGTATGCGATGTGTATGCGCATGCCACGATGTATGAACATGGGATGCTATTGCGATATTTCCAAATCTGGGAAAATAAATCCCTAATTGGTGCTGGAGAGTATAAGGAGGTTGAATCCTTCATTTATGCTGGGGATAATGAATGGATATGATTTGCCGGGGATTTCTTCTTTCTGTTTGAGGATGTTTTGTCGGGGGATTGACTCTGCTTGAGAATAACTCTATGGAGGGAGATGCTTTATTGGAAGATTTTGCCGATGTAGAGAAATAAACTCTATTGGGGAATGAAATTCTGCAGTCTGAGAAATAAACTCTAATCGAGAGGAGGTTTTATAAATTGTTTAAGGTTATAAAGCTCAGTTGGGGAACACAATTTCAGCTCTCTGAAGGAACTTGGCTGGAGGAAGTAATTCCTGCTTGGGGAAGAAGAGGTCAAAACTTTGGTTGTTTCTACTCTGTGGGGAACATATGTGTCATGGGGTCATATGTAGCGGTGACTTTGTCTCAGAATATCTCTACCCCTGTACCTGCCGGAGAAAGTACCTGTGGAGACTTTATGGATGGTTTGAGTGTCATCCCTACTCATGGGGTGCTTGGTAAATGCTGATCAGGATAACAGGTCTTCTACTGATAGAAAAGTGACAAGATGACGAGACATAGTCGTACGCTTTAATCCCTAACTTTTTCCTGGACCGCCCTTTTGGGTTTTTAGTCCACCGGAATACCCGTTTTTGCCCAAGCTGCCTTTTCAGGTTTTTGACTTGCCGGGTGCATAATTTTTGTATATATCCCTAATTTTTGCCCGAAATATTTTTGGTTCGCCGGGATGCCCTTATTTTTGCCTAGGCTTGTCAACCTAGCGGGTCTTTTCATGCGTAGTCTTTTCTGACTATGTCCATGTTCATCGGGTGTAGAGAATTGTCAATGTCCTTAGTAGTAAGTGTTGTCACACTGCCAGAAGGTGTTTGTTTGATCGTACAAGATTCGTTGCTGGAATTCATGTCCAATGCCCCAAGTGATTCAGATGGAGTTCTGCCCCTGGCTATTTGGCATTTTTGAGAGATTCCCTGAACCTTGACTTGACTGCCCTAGATCAGCTGGACACCATGTTATGCCCCTTGATTATGAAAGGCCTATCACTTGAATGTCTTTCCATATGAGGTGATTCTATCCACTGAGAATATTTTTGTTCATCGAATATCCTTCATGCGAATTTCTCTGCTGTTGAACAAATATTCATATGCAAATAATGGTATTTTAAGAATGCAAAGCTTATGTCTGTCTTGAAGTTTGAAAAATCATTTTTTAGTAAAACAAACAAATTTTGTAAAAGTGTGATGTCAACTCAGGATTTATAGCGAACCCTACAGGATTCAAGATACCTTTTGTAACAATATGCTTTCTAACTAACCCATGCTTCAGCTAGGACTTTTAAGGGTTATAACTTAGTCTGGTTCATGGTTTAAGAAACAAAGGGTAAAGGCTCAAAGTTTATTTGTACCCACTCGTTCTTCGTGATGTTCTCCGATCCTATGCTCAGTTAATTGTGTGTTCATATCCCAATTGAGTCTTGCATCTTGTCCTTGATGTTCCGGTGATGGTTCAGATACTGAAAGTTTATTTTGAAGAGGCAGTCATTTTTGTAATCTTCTTTTTGTTGAGGATTTGTAGTGACCTCTTTTTTTTATTATCCTTGCTTTTGCCTGAACTGGTTCTTTTATAATTACAGTCAGCGGGATACCCCAATTTTTTCTTAAGTTTCCTTCATAGGTTTTGACTTAGCGGGCTTTTATTTTAAGAGATAATGATTGTCGGCTTTAATAATTATGAGGAACCATCACCATCTTTTGATTTGGAAGGACGTCTTCGATGCCATTCATTGTGTACGAAACGGAAAATTGCGACTGAATGCGCGTATGAATTGTCTTAGAAACTACCCTACCCCATGTTATAATTAAGGGTTTTAATTTGTGTGAAAATAAAAACTCCTACTTATTTGGCTCAAAGGGGTTGACTAGGGATTATCTTCCTTATAACTCCACTGTTTAGGATTTGAAACAATGCATGTACATCGTTAGCGGGGTATGTTCAAAACCATATTGTAGAGATTGTATTATCATTTTCGTCATCCTCCCTCTAAAGGCTCAGAGCTTTTGATCGAGAGTTGAATATCACATAAAAGGAAAGCAATTTAAATATAGTGAATACAAATGAATTGATTCAAAACAGACATATGCAATGCATTGATAAAGTAACAAAGTTTGACATGAATAAATGTTCGAACAATCAAAAGAAAATTACAAATTGAAAATTCTAATGAACAAAATCTTCTTCGTCTGATCTTGTCACTTCATATGGCGTGCCTTGGAAGGATGGCAGAAGAACTCAGCCTGACCATCTTGTGTAAACTCCAACACTCTTTCATCAATCAAGTTTTGAATTTTATATTTCAACATCCAACAATCATAGTATCATGCCCCGGACTGTTGGAGTGATATGCACACCTTGCATCAGGATTGTAGTTAGGGGAAGAAGTCTTGGGATTCGAAGGAGGCCCTATCAACGTAACCAAATTCATCCTCAACATGTGTTGTAAAGCTTGAGACAGCGGCATGTTGAGTTTGGTAAACTGCCTCTTGGGTGTATCTGGCTTACTCTGATTAACCCATTATTTTTGGCGATGTTATTGTTGGACCCATGATGTGGTAGCAATTTGGAAAGGTCCACTCTTCACCAAACCAAGCTCTTGTCTTCTTGGAGGTTGATCAATGACTTGGTCCCCAACCTCGACTATTTGCTTCACACGGTTGCATTCGTCTTGATGAAGCTTGTTGACAATGCCTCTAAACTCTTCTTGTACCTGGGCCAGGCCTTGGATAAGAGCCATCTGCCCCATCATCTGGGTTCTTATTGCTTCAACCTCAGCTTGCAGTTGTTCCAACCGTTCGTCCTTATTGTCTTCAGGATTTTTCTTGGCCAGGTTCCCAACGAGGAGTGCTTTCAACTCTTCCTGCCCCTTGGATAGGTTTAGGAACATTTCCATGAACTGAGCCTCTTGAATTTGGAGATCTTTGTTGTCTTGTTTGAGAGCCATTGCTGAAATAAATAGCGAGAACATGAGAGACCTATTATGAAACCTGCTTATGCAATGATATGTATGATATATGTATGCAATGTTTTAAAGGATTTCTAAGACTTAAAATTGCTTAAACAGAAAGGGGAAAAACGTTAATTGCATTAAGAAGTTTTATCGATTACAATAACGCCTCTTGGGCTTACAAAGGAGATAACAAAGAAAAAATAACTCTCTAAGCAAAGAGACTCAAGCTTCCCATTGGCACATCCTCTTTGGTGCAATGTAAGTATTTATACTCTTCTCCTCGTGAAGTAACCTGGTGAGCTCTAAAACCTTCTTCTTGTTGGCGTAGAGTTGGGTTTAGAAAGTATCTCGTTCTTCTTTGAGTTGGATCCAGGATTTCCGTAGCTCCTCAAGGTCAGTTCGTATGTCTGGATGAAACACATTGTAAGGAGTGTCTCCCTCAGCAATTGGCTCCATAGTCACAAGTAAGATGACAAGGTAAGGCATCATAAGACATTGAGCACAAGCTCGCACCTATTTTAGGTAAGGCTCAAGAGGGATGGAATTATTGTGCCCCAATGTCTTACTATCAACTCTGTTTATCATGCCCTAAGCTTGAATGAACCTCTTGCGATAACCCTGAACATCATTCTCATAGTCAAATGTGATTCCTTGGATGAGTGTGTCGTGAGGACCATCCCTTTTAGCATAACCAAACTATCGCAACGCTAAACAAGGATTATAAGTGAATAGTGATTCCTCCCCTAATTCCTAAGAGAGGGACATTAGGGAATTCCACACAGCGATCAATGATAGTGATACTCTCCAAGGATCGGGAACACCAATGAATATCCAAATGTGTAAGGGACATCAGCCTATGAGACCATCTCATACCCTGCTCATTCTTCAAAATAGACCAGGATAGGTGAGAAATAAACCACCTAGCCAATAGAGGAGTGCAACACAGAAGTTTCCCTCTTCTCTTTAGAGTGCGAGTATGCAGAGAGTGTAAAATATACCCAAGTAAAGTAGGTACCGAATTATGAGACAGAAAAATCTTAACCGCATTCACATCTATGAGTTGGTCCGTGTTAGGGAATAATAGCATCCCATAGATGAGAAGGGCCAACACTTCTTCAAAAGATTGTAAATCCAGGCTATCCCAAAAATGGAGAGCTTTCTCAAATAAAAATTTAGCTGGAAATCCTTGGACACTACTTCTTGTTTCCCAATTTGCCACTACATCAGACCATTGTAAATACAGAGCTTGAGCAATCTCTTCAGGCTTTGGGTCTCTTTCCATATCGTTGAATGATGGATGATTAAGGATAGGTACCCCTAATAACTGAGAAAACTCCTCCATAGTAGGCACTAACTGGTAATCCGGAAAAGTGAAGCAGTGGTGCAACGGGTCAAAGAACTGAAAGAGCACCTTTAACATTTCTTCATCAGGGGTTGAAGTGACCAAGTTTAGAAGTCGACCATGTTTTTCAGTGAAGGGAGAGCTTTCAGGAATCCTTGATGCTAATTCCTTGAGTTGAGGATGTATTTTCACAAGGTTGATTTGGATAGTGTTCCTGTCGGCAGATGTCATGTCCTACAAAACAAGACAAAGATAAGCCCTAGAAAAAACCTTGAAATGGTTAGTATGATATGCCATGTTATGATGTCATGAATATGCTAAGAAATCACCGATATAGAAAGCACAAGCAAATCACACCAAAAACCTTAGGTTTAAGGCTTGGATGGGTTTTAAGGTTATATCCTCTTGAAGTTGGATTGGTTCAGCCTGTCCTATAATAGTAACCGGGTTCTAAGGGATCTAAATATCACTGTTCTTTCCCACAAGTTTCATTCTGATAGGCGACTGACTTACAACCAAACAAAACTCGGGAGTCAAATCTCAATGAGTGTAGCATCGAGTATCTGTCGACTTTGGGAATACACCAAAGACGGCCATCTCGCTACGTCCTAATGGCCAAGTTGTTCATTTAAAGGTTCTAAGGTCAGTTGACGCTTCATGACACCACGCAGCGGCCTTATATTCTCCTTGATTGACTCAAGGGCTACTGGTACCAACCAAAGTGTTGCATCAATGTAGCCATCGCTTCAACTATATCGGTATACCCCGCATAGTTTCCATGATCTATTGCTACTTACCTAAAAGGTTTCCCCAAATCCGGGTGTAGGATTTATAATACCCAAACAAATACCCTTAAAAGTATAGTAAACAAACAAACAAAGAAGCAAAATGATCTAGACCCTAAGGTAAACCCCACTTTTATTATTCCCCTACAGAGTCACCAGTTATGTGATACGGTGGCAGAACCGACTGTTTAATATTAGTTTGCATTTTTTGTTAGCAAATATCATGGTAAGCAAGAGTCGCCACCTACTTTTCCAACAAAGGAAAGGGTGAAAAGAACAGAAAAAGAACTTTTTTCGAGATTTTCTGAGTAAGGGGGTAGATTATGGAAAGAGAAGGTATTAGCACCATTTTCATCTGTGGTTTTCCACGGGCTCTTAGGTACTTGCTCATTTTTTAAAACTGTTTGTGTGTTTATGGTTTTGAAAGTTTTTGTTTGCTTTATGGTAATTCTTGTATCAGTCCTCAAGAGTGTGATAAAGCGTTTTTGGAAAGATTTTTTTGAAAGTGTGTAAGTGTGAAAATTTCAGGTTTGAGCAAGTACTTAAGAACAGTCTACCTACTCGAAAAAGGATGTTCTTTTCCTCCTTTCCTTTAGATAGTGTTATCCTACTATCAGTGAGTAGGTATCCATATCGTCAGATGTTGAGGGACAATCGAATGGACGTTTTACAATCACGAAGGCAACTTATGGATACGCTTTAGCAATTTTCATTTAGGGATTAGAACATTTACCGAAAGGCAACTGTAGGGTCATCAAGGGACTATGATCTTTTTGGATTTATGGGTCTTTACAAAAGCGTTCATGCCTCATGACTGTTTTATTTAAAGGCAACCAAAGTGGGAGATACCTTAGAGGTGAGCATGTGCAAGTGTGTTGAGATTCAGTTATTTATCTTGCATTATTAAGTTTGCTAACGTTTTGTCTTATCATGCACGCCTAGTTACTAACAGTTAATATTTACAGAAATTTAAAGTGCGAAAATTTAAATCTTAGGCTATTACAATGCTTTGGGACAATTACATAAAAAGTGCAAGAAAATAAAATGCAGAATTTTAAATCTAGACTATTACATCCCATAATCAGTTGCATTATTTATATAAAATGCGAGAATAAAAATAACGCGCGCGAAATAAAAATTACGTCTAAAAATCCTAAGAAAAATTCTAAGTAAATAAGAAAAATATTTTTTGGTTTTATTTTTATTTATTTCAAGAAAAATAATTAAACTAAATCTAAATTTAATTTAAGAAAATAAATATTGAATGAAATTAATCTAATTCTAATATTTTTGCATTTTTATTAAGGAAACATTTGAAACATAAATTAAATCCTAAATTCTAGTTCATTTTAAAATAAGAAAGTAGTTAAAATTTAATTAATTAATTAATTAATTAAAGCATTTCATTATTTTAATTTAAAAAAAGTCTAAGCCTAGTTTTTTTGTGAGTTTTTTTTTATTATTTGCTTAATTAAGTAAAGAAGATAAAAGAAATTAAAACATTACAAAAAAAAAACTAGATGGGCTTGAGATAGTAAAAAAAAAGTGGGGGTGTGGTTGTTGAATTCACTGGCCCGTGAAGAGAGAGACCTAGATTTGCTTCTGGATCCAATATGGATTGGTCTTGATGGTACATGGTGAGCCCGCAGATGGAGTGCGCTAGATCTGATCAGAAGGACATCTGATGGCACATGTCTGATGGTGTATAATGCACATCTAGCTACGAGGAGCACCAGATCTGCATGAAACAAGTTAGAAAATATAAAAATGGAGCTTGCTGAGGCGTTTTGTGATGTTTCAGGGCTTGGTAATGATTGCAAAAGCTTCAGGGATCCTCCAGGAATGTATTTGGATCTTTTGTTTGGACTGAGAAAGGTTGGAACCTAAAATGCGAATTTTTATAACTTTGATAATTTTTACAGAAATTGTAGAGCTTTTCCAGGTTGTATCTCATGCGTTGAAGGTTGCTAATGTGTCCTTTATATAGAGAGGATGGAGGAGACAAGAGAACAAAGATAATAACAACCATAAACATGTGTTTTTAAAGCCATGAATGATGTTTTGTAACTTTGTCAAAGACATGGAATCTTGTCCTTTTTGAATTTGAATGAATGTGGACACCTTTGCACAAAATTTTATGGGCCTAGGCTGTCCAAAACATCAACCCAAAGCTCAAAGTCCATTTCCAATTATTTTATACATTTTATTTTATATTTATTTAAAATAAATTAAAATAAATATGAATAAAATAGTTAGCAAATGCAAAGCACGACAAGATTAATTTTAGAGGTCCTCTATAAACTTAGGAATATGCTTGAAGTCCAAGAAATTGTGCCCTTGCCTTAAAACTTCAAATTTTCTCAATGCATAATTCTCAAAAATTTCCAAAATTTCCCAACTTGGATAAGCCATAACTTGCTCAATATTTATCTCATGATGATGATATTGGACTTTTTGGAAATCCAGAGATGTCTACTTCAATCCCTCTTTTGATTAATTTTGCATTTGAAGATTTTATCTTGATGTAAAAGTCTTGGCAAAATGTGGCTTTTGTTGACTTTCTGAAAATGATTTGTAATGTATGAGCTTGTATCTTTCAAATGGTGCATTTCTTGGACTTGAGGGATGAAGAGAAGTTACAGGTAATGAGATTATCTTCAATATGAGCTTTGGTTGGGGGAAAATGGATGAAGTATGTGAAAGTTATGTCTGGTCAAAGTTCAGTTGACTTTTCCTATAGAAACCCTACTTTGCCATTTTTTACTTTTGATGGGTTAGGAGCATTTCTTGAGGAATCACGATAAACCCTTGATCAAATGATGGATATCACTTCAAAATGTTGATGTTTACCAAAAATCTTGAAGTTTGACTTTACATAGGCCACAATTGACTTTTGACCTAGCACATTTGATTTTCCAATACTTGAGCAATTGACTGAGCAAACTTGTTGAGCAAGGCATGAAACTTGGCATGGATGATCTTGAGGACATATTAGGACAATGGGGAACATTTTGGATCCTTGGAGCTTAACCATCTTAATGAAAATTGAAACCCTAGTTGGGGGCTCATTGCCTTAGGAGGAAAATTGTTTGGCAAATCTTAGTCAACCTAGGGAAATTGAGAACCTCTAGGAGTATGTCTTGTGTGAAAATGAGAGGGAAAATTTTGGGGTACAACAGTAGTGTATGACAGTGGAATACTGTCGAGATAGTTTCTAACCATTGTGATTGTTATTGATGTGAAACAGAGAAAAGGCTGGAAGAAACAATGATGTGATTGTTGCTACTTTACAGGCTATGGCTCAAGTTTTGAAACATTTGCCTAATGATGGATCTCATGTTTTTGGAGACGTTTTAGAGGAATCATCCACCTATTTTCAAGGGTAGGTTCGATCCTGGTGGAGCACAAGTTTGGCTCAAGCAGATTGAAAGAATATTTTGAGTCATGGATTGCTCAGAGGCGCAGAAGGTGTGGTTCGATACGCATCAACTAGAAGAGGAAGCTGATGATTGGTGGGTTGGTACCCATTAGAGACTGACAGCATTAAGTGAAGCTATTACTTGGTTTGTGTTCTGTAGGGAGTTTTTGAGGAAGTAGTTTCCTGAGCATGTACGCGGGAAGAAAGAGATTGAGTTTCTAGAGTAAAAATAAGGGAACTTGACTGTAACTGAGTATGCTTCAAGGTTTGTGGAACTGGAAAAGTATTATCCATATTACAGTGAAATGACTTTTGAGTTCTCAAAGTGTATCAAGTTTGAGAATGGCTTACGTCTAGAGATCAAGCGGGCGATTGGATATCAGTAAATCCGTGTATTTTTAGAGTTGGTGAACAACAGTGGGATCTATGAAGAAGACATCAAAGCTCATTCAGCTCACTGCAAGAGTTTGAACGAGAAAATAGGAAAGCAATATTAAGATCGTAAGAAGCCTTATGATGCCCAGCTGATAAAGGGAAACATAAGGCTTATGATGGGAAGAAGACAAGTGGAGGAGGAGCTCCCACTTCTATTAAATATTATAGGTGTGGTGAACAAGGTCACCGATCTAATGAGTGTGATAATAAGGTGTTGAGGTGATACAGGTGTGGTAAGTCACGTCATCGTGCTTCTGAATGCAAGAACGATGGTCGGACTTGTTTCAATTGTGGAGAGCAGGGTCACATCAGTACCCGGTGTCAGAAACTAAGGAAGGATGTTACTTCTTATACCAATGATAGGAGGTTCACACTGAGTGAATCAGTGGAATCTAAGAAGATCAACTTGATTCGAGGTACTTACTTTATTAATGATATTGAATTGATTGCTATTATTGATATTGGTGCTACTCATTCATTTATTTCGATTGAATGTGCTACTAAGTTGGAATTGAAATTGTCTGATATGAATGGTATCATGGTAATAAATAATCCTGCTAGTGGTTCTGTTACTACTACTTTTGTTTGTTCGAAATGTATTTTGACTATCTATGGAAAAAAATTATGATGAATTTGGTGTGTCTACCCTTACACTAAATCAATGTTATCCTTGGGATGAACTGGTTGGAGTTTCAACCATGTTTATATCAATTTTTATAATAAGACTTTTAGGTTCCCTAAGGTTGTTGGTAATGGAGAATTGATGTTGTTGACCGCTAAGAAAGTGAATGAACTTTTAGAAGATGAAGCCTTGATGTTTGCAATGTTTGAGTCATTGCAAGTTGATGGTAAATATGCAAATATGGAATTACCAGTTTTCTGTGAATTCCCAGAGGTATTTCCAGATGACATCATTAATTTACCTCCTGAACGTGAAGTGGAGTTTTCTGTAGATTTGGTGCCAGGTAAGAGTCCGGTATCGATGGCTTCTTACAAGATGTTGGCTTCTGAGCTGAGTGAGTTGAATGAACAATTGGAAGAGATGCTCGAGAAGAAGTTTGTTCAACCGAGTGTTTCATTGTGGGGTGCTTTTGTGTTGCTAGTCAAGAAGAAAGATGGAAGTATCAGACTGTGTATAAATTACAGACAGTTGAATAAAGTGACAATTAAGAATAAGTATCCACTACCAAGAATTGATGATTTGATGAATCAGTTAGTGGACGCGTGTGTTTTCAGCAAGATTGATTTGAGGTCGGGTTATCATCAAATTCGTGTTAAACCAGATGATATTCTGAAGACGGCTTTCCGAACGAGGTATGATCATTATGAGTACACTCTGATGTCGTTTGGTGTGTCTAATGCGCCGGGTGTTTTCATGGATTATATGAATAAAACTTTTCATTCATATTTTGATAACTTTGTCATGGTGTTCATCGATGATATTCTAATCTATTCTAAATCGGAAGAAGAACATGGCCAGCATTTGAGAATTGTGTTGTAAGTGTTGAGAGAGAAGAAGTTATATGCAAAGCTGTCAAAGTGTGAGTTTTGGTTGAAGGAAGTGAGTTTCTTAGGCCATGTGATTTCTAGTGGAGGGATACTTGTTGATCCTTCTAAAGTTGATGCAGTATTTCAATGGAGACTCTGAAGTCTGCGACTGAGGTTCGAAGTTTTCTTGGGTTGGCTGGTTACTATTGAAGATTCATTGAAGGATTTTCTAAGTTAGCATTGTCATTAACTCAGTTGACTCGCAAAGATCAAGCTTATGTGTGGGATATTGCGTGTGAAGAAAGCTTTGTAGAGTTGAAGAGGTAGTTGACGAATTATCTGGTATTGATTTTTTCGAATGTGAATGAATCTTTTGTAGTGTATTGTGATGCGTCTAAGATGGGTCTTGGTAGTGTGCTGATGAAAAATGGGCAAGTTGTTGCTTATGCTTCTAGGAAATTGAAGATTCATGAAAGTAATTATCATACGCATGACTTAGAGCTAGCAGTTGTGGTGTTTGTGTTAAAGATTTGGATACATTATCTTTTTGGCTCTAAATTTGAAGTGTTTGGTGATCATAAGAGTCTGAAATACTTATTTGACCAGAAGGAGTTGAATATGAGGCAAAGAAAATGGATTGAGTTGTTAAAGGATTATGACTTTGATTTGAATTACCATCCTGGTAAAGCAAATGTAGTTGCTAATGCATTAAATAGAAAATCGTTTCACATGTCAATGCTTATGGTTCGAGAATTGGAGATGATCGAACAATTTAGGGATATGAGCTTAGTATGTGAAGAGACTTCCGATAGCGTGAAGTTGGGAATGTTGAAACTTACTAGTGGTATAATAGAAGAGATCCGAGAAGGTTAGAAATATGATTTGAAGTTGGTTAACCAGTTGGTCTTGATTAACCAGGGTAATAGAGGTGAGTTCAAAGTTGATGATAATGGTGTGATAAGGTTCAAAAATAGGGTGTGTGTTTCGGATATTCCAGAACTTAAGATAAGTATTCTTGAAGAAGGACATCGAAGCGGGTTGAGTATTCATCCCGGTGCTACGAAGATGTATCAAGACTCGAATAAGTTATTTTGGTGGCCTAGTATGAAGAAGGAGATCGCAAAGTTTGTTTATGCTTGTTTGACTTTCCAGAAGTCGAAGATTGAACATCAGAAGCCTATGGGTCTTATGAAACCTTTAAGTATTCCAAAATGGAAATGGGACAGTGTCTCTATGGATTTCGTGTCGGGTTTGCCAAAGTCTGCTAAAGGCAATGACTTAATTTTGGTGATTGTGGATAGGTTGACTAAGTGGGCTCATTTCTTACTGATGAAGATCAATCATCCTGTGGAGAAGCTAGGTGAGATGAATATTAGTGAGATTGTAAAATTTCATGGGATACCTTCGAGTATCGTGTCGGATAGGGATCCGAGGTTTACGCAAAAATTTTGGACAGGTTTGCAGAATGCTTTTGGTACTAATTTGAGGTTGAGTTCCACATATCATCCTCAGACGGATGGTCAGACAGAAAGAACTATTCAGTCTTTGAAGGATTTTCTGAGGGCTTGTGTGCAAGAACAAGGAGGATCTTGGGATAGTCACTTGCCATTGATTGAGTTTACTTATAATAATAGTTTTTATTCTAGTATTGGGATGACACCGTATGAAGTGTTATACGGTAGGAGGTGTAGAACTCCATTGTGTTGGTATGAGTTGAGCGAGAGTGATGTACTCAGACCTGAGGTTGTACAAGAGACAACTAAAAAGTTAAATATGGTCCAAGAGAAGATGAAAGCTTCTCAGAATCTTCAGAAGAGTTATCATGCTAAGAGGAGGAAGGATCTCGAGTTTCAAAAAGATGATCATGTGTTTTTAAGAGTTACTCCTGTAATTGGTGTTGGTAGAGCTTTGAAGTCGAGGAAACTTACGTCGCGTTTTGTTGGTTCTTATCAGATATCAGAGAAGATAGATGATGTGGCTTATCGAGTTACTTTGTCGCTGTCACTCGCGAATCTACATGACGTGTTTCATGTGTCTCAGTTGAGAAACTATATTCTGGATCTTTTGCATATCATTCAAATGGATGATGTACATGTGAGAGATAACCTGACTGTTGAGGCATTACCATTGCGAATAGCAGGTCGGGAAGTGAAGAAATTACGAGGCAAGAACATATCCTTAGTGAAGGTATTATGGGGTGGACCAGCTGGTGAAATTTGGACTTGGGAACGCGAGGATCAGATGACAGAGTCTTATCAGAACTTGTTTTCGCCAGGTAATTTTCGAGTCTTTTAAGTGGGGGAGAGTTGTAACACTCTGAATTCTAGATTAATTGTTATTTAATTAATTTAGCATGAATATATGAGTCATTGTGAAGTTTTATATATATATATTATGTTTGGTGTTTTTATGTGAGTCCTCATGATGATTTATGATGTTTCGATGAATATGAAGTATACTATAATGTTGAGATGAGTATGATGTTTAAAACGATGATTTGTATGGTGTAGGATGGATAATAAGAGATCTTTAGAATTTAAATAATTAGTTGAAATTATTTAGATTTAATAGTAATTATTTAAAATTGTTTGATTAAATAAATAGGATGGTGGTGTATAGAAAATAAGGGCAAGGTGGTCATTTAGGAAGAATAAGTGAGGACAATAGTGGAAGACCATATTAGGGGTCCAAGGGGTAAGTTTTCTATAAGGAAGGTTTGAGATTTGGAACGACCATTATGTGCGATCGTAAGAATTAGAAGAATGCTCTTGAGAAAGAAAGCTAGGGCACAAAGAGGCAAAGAGGAATTGTAGAACGTGAAGAGGAATCAGAAGCTAGAAATAATCTTAAGGTAAGGGGAATTTTATCTTGATTATTATAATTGATTTAAAGTTTAGATAATTGTAGGGTTGTGTTAGGTTTTTGTTGTGATGAATATGAGATAATTTGATGAAATGGGTGGTGTTTTGTAGCCTTGGATTGTAAACAATTTGTACCCATAATATAGAATACATTGGATTGCTGATGTTTGATGAAAACCCTATGATTAGATGATGTCTTAGGACTTATAATATGCAGAAATTTCAAGATTGAGACTGGTTTTTATGCAAGAAATCACAACAGGAAAACCTTGTTCATGTAGGATCGCCAGGCGATGGAGTATCGTTCTCAGGCTATGATGGCGTCGCTTGGCCATCGCCAGGCGAAAATAGAAGTGATAAAGGGCATAAAAGAAGAAATTTGCTAGAGTGCGTCGCTCCAAGCGTCACCGGGCAACGCAAGACGCGAAGGTTGTGTCGCCAGGCGATGGAAGTGGTGTCGCTCGGCGATGGTGTCCAGAATTGAATGGCTGAGTTAATTTTTCGTAAAAGAGTCGTAACTTGAGTTTTAGAACTCAGTTTTAGGTGTCGTTTGAAGCGTTCGATAGCTAACGCAATGAACTTTAGTTAGATGGAATACAATGAGAAATAAGAAGTATATTCCCAATAACTAAGCTAGGAAAAAGTTAGGTTTTTCTGTATTGGATTACAATGATGATTTGTTTATTATGAAAATATGATGATGTTATGATGATGTTTTTTTTATTATAATGATACAATGATGTTGTGATGAATTTGTGAATGATGATGCACTTTGACTAGTTGTTGTCTGTGGTCGGTGGGAACGAGAACTGACTGTTTTTGGAATGCTGGTTCGCGTTTGCGTTTGTTTTTGCAAAGTGTCGCGGTAAGCAAGAGTCGCCACCGTCTTTTATTTTATCCAACAAGGGAAAGGACAAAAGCACAGAAAAATTCCTTTTCGAGATGTTTCTCGGGTTCGGGAGGTAGATTATAGAAAGGGAAGGTGTTAGCACCCTTTCTATCCGTGGTTATCCACGGGCTCTTAGGTACTTGCTCACTATGTTTTCAAAAGGTTTGCTTTTCTTTGTGTTTGTGGGTTTTGAAAAGAGTGTTGTTTTTGAAGAAAGTGTAAGTGCGAAAAGTTTTTGTTTTGTTTTTAAAAGGAGCAAGTACTTAAGAACCTCTACCTACTCAAAAAGGAATTTAATTGTGCAAATATCCTTTAGACAGTGCTATCCCACTATTGAGGAGTAGGTAGCACCGTCGTTGGAGTTTTCGGGTCAATTCGATTTTAGGGACGTGTGGTCACTAAAGCAACGTTAGGACGCTTTAGTGGTAATGCTAATGTCTTAGGTCATTTTTATCGAGGCGACCATTTCGAGGCAACTTATGATCTTGGGACAAAGGACGACCTCTAAAACATCCTATACTTAATGACCACATTCGAGGCAACCAAGTGAGGTGTACCCTAAGAGTGGCATGTGCATGTGTCAATTTTCAGTTTATATTATCTTTGTACATGTTATGGTGAGCTACTGTTGATTTTAAGTTAAGACAGATCTTGTCATACAATCCTAGTTAGCATACATCTAAACAGTTAATATATGTACAGGAATTTAAAGTGCAGAAATTGTAAATCCTACGCTATTACAAGGCTTCGGGGAGGGGGATTATTTACATGTCCAAAAATTGGGGGAATAAAAAAGCAGTAAAGTAAAAGTCTTAGTTAAGCTATTACAAACCAGTAGACAATTACAATAAAATAAACGCACGCAAATCTGAAAATAAACTCTAAAAAAAATTCTAAGAATAAAATCTTTTTTGTTGTTTTATTTTATTTTGGGTAAATGATCTAAATCTATTTAATTTTAGTTTTTTGAGAAAATGTTAAGATAATTAAGAGATTAATTAACAAAGTTAATTTTAATATAAAAAACTAGCCTAATATTTTTTGTGGTTTATTTATTTATTTTAATGTTAATTAAAAAAGACAAAAAGATGTCAATGAAAACAAAAATAAAATACAAGGGGGGATCCTTCGATCCAGGGAAAAAGGAGTTTCGACCCAGGGAGGGAAAAGGTCCTTTCGATTGGGCCAGACAGTAAGGCGTGAGTAGCCTTCGATCCAGGGAAGAGGATTGTCTTTCGATCATGGAGGTCATGGATTTCGATCCAGGAATGAGATGCCTCCTTCGATCCAGCATGCTAATGGGTTCGATGCAGAGAAGAGCTCTCCTTCGATCTGGGATGTTATACCTGCAAAAGCATGTTAGCGAAATAAAATGCAGGGCCTGGGTATTGAACCCCAGGCCCTTCGATCCTGCGCTTGCTGGGTCTCTTCAGGCTATGTCTGCAGCAAGTGTTGGCAAATGAAGAACATGACCTGGGCGCCAAACCCAGGCCTTTCGATCCTGTCTAGGATGGCAAATCAAAGGCAACAACCAGTAATAATGTGTTATGCAAATATGAGGTTGGATAGTTTACCCTTTCTTACCAGCAGATTGGACTTTTAATTTGGGCGCTTCCTGGATGTAGGCACCTTCGATCTGGGCACTTCCTGGATGCAGGCACTTTTGATCTGAGGGCTTCTGGGCGTGGGCACCTTTGATCTGAAGGACTGCTTTGGCTCTTTGAGGCAATTTTTCTGTGTGTTCTCCTGCA
This sequence comes from Vicia faba, assembly GCA_948472305.1. NCBI lineage: Eukaryota > Viridiplantae > Streptophyta > Magnoliopsida > Fabales > Fabaceae > Vicia > Vicia faba. Next base: position 1,180,969,393 of record OX451738.1, on the reverse strand, counting down.
GAGTTTTGTGTGTTTCATTGTATATTTTCATGTAATTTTCGTGTGTGGATATGATTTTCGTGTGTTGTAATGTGCCACTGGCCCTTGTATTTATAGGGGTGTGAAGGTGCAGTAATGGCAAGAGACAGCATTTAACCAGGTCATTAAATGCCATGAGACAAGAAATGGACACATTAAATAATTTCCCTTTTTGAAACGTTCGTGTCCCTTGAATGTACCTGGACATTTTTTAATTGAGTGCCCTCTTGATGACCTCCTTCGAATGGCCCTTGTCCAAATATCAATCGAAGGATTCCAATCGAAAGGCTCTGTTAACAGGCCAATCGAAAGGTGTTGTTTCATGCTAATCAAAGTACATGGCTAACATGCCTGTCGAAGATGCCTTGACACAATGCTAAATCGAAGGATCCCTTGGCATGCCAATCGAAGGCCTGGCCCAAGGTGCCAATCGAAAGGCTCATTCAGAATCCCAATCGAAGGGTCTTTCAGAATGCCAATCGAAGTGCTTGTCCATAATGCCAATCGAAGTACTCCTTCAGAATGCCAATCGAAATTCTCCTTCAGAATGCCAATCGAAGGGTCTTTCAGAATGCCAATCGAAGTGCTCCTTCAGAATGCCAATCGAAATGTTCATCAGAATGCCAATCGAAGGGTCTTTCAGAATGCCAATCGAAGTGCTCCTTCACAATGCCAATCGAAATGCTCCTTCAGAATGCCAATCGAAGGGTCTTTCAGAATGCCAATCGAAGTGCTCCTTCAGAATGCCAATCGAAATGTACTTAAAGCACCACTCAAAAATTTTCCTTTTCCTTAGGCAAGAGTTTATGATCAACCATGCAGGGGGAAGACTTTGGAGAACATGAGAGGGAAAATTTTGGGGTGCAACAGTTGCCCCTGTTCAATTTTCTTAAACCTGAGGATGTAGATTGGCTTGCGTGCCTTTTGTGATCCAAAGGTGGAAGATAATTAAACACTAGAGTGCCCAGAAATTTGCACTCGCATGGTGTAGTATCAGCATTGTGATGTCGGAAATGGGCTTACAGATGCCATTTGGAGATTGTTTGTAGGAGGATGGGCTTATAGATGCCATCTGCAAGAGAGGTAATGGATAGTCATTGGAGATGGGCTTAAAGATGCCATCCAGGGGCGATTGCCGGACTGTATTTGAATGAGTGACATAATTACATCTGAATCTGGATCGTATCTGGACTGTTATTTGAAGGTCTCTGATTTCCTGTCATTAACTGGAAGAAATAAATCTAACCAAAGGAGGTCTTTTTGATAATGATGTGTGATGAAGGAATCTGAGATGATTGCTACTCCAAACAGATGATGAAGGAATCTTGGACGATTACTACCTCAGCAGGACGATGAAGGAATCTTGGATGATTACTACCTCAGCAGGATGATGAAGGAATCTTGGATGACTTCTACCTCAACGGGATGATGAAGGAATCTTGGACGAATTCTACCTCAGCAGGATGATGAAGGAATCTTGGACGATTACTACCTCAGCAGGATGATGAAGGAATCTTGGACGATTACTACCTCAGCAGGATGATGAAGGAATCTTGGACGATTACTACCTCAGCAGGATGATGAAGGAATCTTGGACGATTATTGCCTTAGCAGGATGATGAAGGAATCTTGGACGATTACTACCTCAGCAGGACGATGAAGGAATCTTGGATGATTACTACCTCAGCAGGATGATGAAGGAATCTTGGACGATTACTACCTCAGCGGGATGATGAAGGAATCTTGGACGATTACTACCTCAGCGGGATGATGAAGGAATCTTGGACGATTACTACCTCAGCAGGATGATGAAGGAATCTTGGATGACTTCTACCTCAGCAGGATGATGAAGGAATCTTGGACGATTACTACCTCAGCATGATGATGAAGGAATCTTGGACGATTACTACCTCAGCAGGATGATGAAGGAATCTTGGATGACTTCTACCTCAGAAGGATGATGAAGGAATCTTGGACGATTACTACCTTAGCAGGATGATGAAGGAATCTTGGTTGACTTCTACCTCAGCAGGATGATGAAGGAATCTTGGATGACTTCTACCTCAGCAGGATGATGAAGGAGTCTTGGACGATTACTACCTCAACAGGATGATGAAGGAATCTTGGACGATTACTACCTCAGCAGGATGATGAAGGAATATTGGCTGACTTCTACCTCAGCAGGATGATGAAGGAATCTTGGATGACTTCTACCTCAGCAGGATGATGAAGGAATCTTGGACGATTACTACCTCAGCAGGATGATGAAGGAATCTTGGACGATTACTACTTCAACAGGATGATAAAGGAATCTTGGACGATTACTACCTCAGCAGGATGATGAAGGAATCTTGGACGATTACTACCTCAGCGGGATGATGAAGGAATCTTGGACGATTACTACCTCAACAGGATGATGAAGGAATCTTGGACGATTACTACCTCAGCGGGATGATGAAGGAATCTTGGACGATTACTACCTCAGCAGGATGATGAAGGAATCTTGGATGACTTCTACCTCAGCAGGATGATGAAGGAATCTTGGACGATTACTACCTCAAAAGGTAATGACTTTTATCTGTTGATCAATCTTTCCTGAAAAGGTAAAGAGTTAGTTGTATGCAATGTCATGATGTATGCATTGTGTAATGATGTTCTCAAAATAAATGAGATTTATGTTATATGCATTTTGTATGCACATGTTATGAATGTTGTTGAAGTGTAATTTTGTCTTGGAGAATAAATTCTTGACAAGTGTTGGGGAGTTATTAAATCCTGGACTGCTGTTGAAGAGTAGGTATGTCTTCAAACTTTGCTTAGAATGTTTCCACTGAGGATCCTTGTTTTGTTGAGGAGAACTCCGTTGGGGGAAGTTGTGAACTCTGTGGAGAGTATTGATTCATTCTTGGGGAACAAGTTTAGGAGTCTCGGTTGTCCGTTGCTCTACTAGGGAGTCAAAGTTAAACTGACATCTGGTCGGGTCCAGGTTTCACAGTAACTTGCTGGGGATTGTAGAGTAGTCTACTAGGGAAGAGGATTTGTGGTCCTTTGATTTGTAGTAGTCGGAGAGGCAAACTCAAGCTGGGGAATCCTGGTGTTGTTAGAGAAATAAACTCTGTCGTCAGTCCTCCAGAGAGGTGACATCTTCGTTGGGGGAAGTCCTTGAGGATTCTTGAGATTGACTCAGTTGGGGAAAGGTTGTCAGAGATTAAACCCTTGCTTGGAGTCATCCTATGAGAAGGATTTTGGGGAGATTTGTCATTGCCCCTAGTAGCAGGTGTTTGTGACACTGCCAGAAAATGTTTAATTGTATGTAACCCTTCGCTGAGATTGATGTTCAATGCCCCAAGTGACGGAGATGGAGACTTGCCCCTGGTTACTCTGCATTTCTTCAGAGATTTCTTGAAATCTTGACTGGACTGCCCCAGGTGATGGACAATGATCATGCCATGCCCTTTGATTGGAAGGAGATTTGTCAATGGAAGTGTCATCCTTTTTGAAGTGATTTTGTTCACTGAGAGGCCTTTAGTTCATCGGATATTTGTTGTGTGAATTTCTCCGTTGTCAAACAAATAGCTAAATGCAAACAGTGATATTCAGATAATGCAAAGTTTATGCTTGTCTTGAAGTTTTGAAAAATGCGTTTTTTAGCAGAAAACTTTTTATAAGACAAATTCAACACAAGACTTAGGGCAAAGCCTTACAGGAGTCAGGATACCTTTTGTAACAGTATGCTTTTGGACTAACCCATGCTTTAGTTAGGACTTTTGAAGGGTTGTAACGTGGCTTGGTTCACGGTTTAAGAAGCAAAAGATAAAGGCTCAAAGTATATTTGTACCCACCCGCTCTTCGTGATGTTCTTCAATCCTAAACTCAGTTAATTGTGCATTTGAACTCCAAATGAGTCTGGAACGACGTTTTTGGTGATGGTTCACACAAGTTGAATTTGTTGGAAGGCATTCATTTTTGCAACATTTTTCATGTTGTTGAGGATTTTTAGCGACCTCGTTCTTTTGATTTATTATCCCTAACTTTTGCCTGACTGTTCCTGTTTTCGAGATTACAGTCAGCGGGATGCCCCAGCTTTCTTAAGCCTCCTTTATAGGTTTTGGCTCAGTGGGCTTTTTTTCTTTTGAGAGATTGACTGCCTATGAGATAAGGAACCATCACTGTCTTTTGATTCCATAGGAATGCTTTTGATGTCGTTCGTTGTATTATGAACTGAGAGTTTTGCGACTTCAATGCGCATCTTTTGAATTAACTGAGAGATTACCCTGCCCTAGGTTTAAATCAAAGGTTTCAATTTGTTTAAAAACAGAAAACTCCTACTTCTTTGGCTCGAAGGGGTTGACTAGGGATTATCTTCCTTATAACTCCAGTGTTTAGGATTTGAAAGAAATGCCTGTACATCATTAGCAAGGTCTGTCCAAAAGCATACTGTATGAGATTATGGCATTGTTTCGTCATCCTCCCTCTAAAGGCTTGTAACTTTTAGCAAGAGTTGAATGTCATAAAGTGAGTAAAAAGCATAGTAATGAAAATGATAAATTCAAGACAAACATATGCAGTGCATTTAATGAAACAGAGTTTGACATTAATAGATAATTGTTTGAATAACAAAAGAAATTACAACTTGAAAATTCAAATGAAACAAAGACATTCTCAATGATTTGTCATAGGAGCAGTGATCACATTTGGGGTCTCCAGAGAGTCAAACTTGATTTCCTTGGCATCAATCAAGTCTTGAATCTTGTTCTTCAGAGCCCAACAGTCGTTGGTGTCATGTCTCGGACTGTCAGAGTGGTATGCATATCTTTCATCAGGGTTGTACCTTGTGGAGGCTATGTTGGGATTCTTAGGAGGGTCCCTTAATGTCACCAGATTCAACCTCAATAAGTGTTGTAAAGCTTGAGACAGCGACAAGTTGAGCTTGGTAAATTGCCTTCTGGGCTTACTCTGATCAACCTGTTGTTTTTGGTGAGGTTGTTGTTGGACCCTTGAGGTAGTAGCAACTTGGAGAGGTCCATTCTTTACCAAGCCAAACCCTTGTCTTATTGGAGGCTGATTAATGATTTGATCCCCGACTTTGACTGTTTGCTTCATACTGTTGTATCTGTCTTGATGAAGCTGGTTGATCATGGTTCTCAACTCTTCTTGTTCCCGAGCTAAGCCTTGGATAAGAGCCATCTGCCCCAACATCTGGGTTCTCATTGCATCTACCTCAGCCTGCAGATGTTTCAGCCGTTCGTCCTTATTGTCTTCAGGACTTTTCTTGACCAAGTTCCCCATGAGGAGTGTTCTCAACTCTTCCTGCCCCTTGGATAGTGTTGTACCCCAAAATTTGCCCTCCCATTTTCTCAACATTTTCTCATCACAAGACCTTTGAAGATCAAGATCCAGTTAGGGTTTCCTCTACTCAAGACTTCTCCTTGCACTGTGGACTCAAATTAGGGTTTGTGTTTACCTAAGGATGTTTTGACCTAAAATTCCTAAGATGACTTTCATGCTTCATATTGGACTCCCAAGTTTACCTATACCAAGTTTCAGGTCTTGATTCCAAGTTTTGCCCAGTCAATTGGACAGTTGACCTAGAAATCAGCTGTATTGGGGAAAAAGTCAACTGTGGCCAATTGACAGTCAAACCTCATGAAATTTGATCCACATCAACATTATGAACTCATATGAACCATTTGATCAAGTTTGGATCACAATTCCCCAAGAAATTTGATCAGATCATCAAAAGGGCAAAATGGTCATTTTTAGGGTTTTGACTGCACAAAGGCAATTTTTGACTGTTTGACCTAGCCAATGGCAAACCAAGCTCACATATGGCCTCAAGGACCCCATGGAATTATCTTTACATGTTCATCAAGCTCAAAAGATCCCAAGTACACAAGATTGATAGTTGAATTTCCCAGTCAATTGATCAATTTTGACTGTATACTGAAAAGTCAAAATTTGACTTTTTGGTCAAAATCAAGAGTCAAGATTCATTTTTCATCAAAACATGCCAAATCATGAAACTTGTTCACCAAGAAATCACAAAATGCAAATTAGGGTTTGAAAATGGAATTTTTCATAACTTAGAATTTTTCTAAGTTATGAAAAACCCTAATTTTTTCCCAACTTTGCCCCATCTTTTCACCATGATCCATTTGGATTCAAACAAAAGTCAAAACATGAAAGTTGTAGCTTGTTGCATAATCTACAACTTTGATTCACAAAGTTTTCTCATTTGAAGCTTGTATCTCAAGTTATAATTTTTTGAATAAGGGCACTAAACCATCTTTTAACTTAGTGAAATTTGACCTATTTTGACAAGGTTTTCTACCCTACTTCAAGGCCACTTTTCATACCCTTCCACTTGGAATTTTGATTTGCATTTCAAAGATGGATTGTAGTACACATTCCAAGCTTTCCAAAATGTCCAAGAACTCATCAAACAACCTCATAACTTGAGAGATTCGAATTTCACAAGTTGGCAAAAATTCACTTTTGTTCTTCATCAAGACATGTTCATAACCTTGCCAATTTGAAATCAGTTTGCTTTATGCTTGATTACAGGTCCTTGAACCATTTCATACTCAATAATTTAATGCATATTCAATGTGTTAAGGTCATGTTCTTTGTGTTCTAACATTGCATAATGGTTTAATCCTAAACTAGATAAAGTGCTTTATCCATTTTTGTCAAAAGCTAGCTTTATGTCAATTTGAAATCCAAGCAAGTACAAGCAAAATCCTCTTGGCACAAGATTATGGACAAGTTGCTCTGATCAAGGGAAGATTATGCAGCAGGATTAGAGGCCCCTACTGACCTAAAAACAAAAGTGACCATTGCTTGCTTCATTTTCAAGTAACATCCATAACTTATGCTAACTCTCATCTCAGTTTAGAAACAGAAGAACAAAGTTATCAAACATATTCCATAGACCATATCCAAGCTTTGGCACGAGTCCTGAACCTCTCAAGCATCCTCCATCTCAAAATCACCTCAAAACTGCACAAACAGGGGTGCCCCTGCAGTTTGAGTGCAAACTCCCAATCCCTTCAAGCATTTTGATTCAAACCTTTTCCTCTACCTTCCCTACAATATATCCAAGCTAACCATGTCCTAAAATCAGACCTGTAACACCTCCAAGCCACTTCACCATTTTCAATTTTCTGTTTTGCAGTTGGAGTTCACTAGCTCGATTCAGGGAGTTTCAAGACAAAGTAGGAATTGGAAAAGCATCCTTACACTTCAAGGAAGCTGTACAAGTCATCATTTCACTCTGAAACATCCTCCATTGCCAAGCTCGATTCCAACTGAACAGGTATATTCATGGAGTTCTATCTCTCTTATTAGGCATTGTTAGCTTTAGGTTTTTGAAGAAAACATGTCACAATCATAGCCCTGAACATGCTCATATGATTAGATTTCATTTATGTTTCGTGTGCTTAGAGAATTTCATGTCTGAACATTGATGAAAAGTTAGGTCAGAAAAGAGGGGGAGAGAAATTCTCCCTCATCTTAGAGAGATAGGTCATGTTCTTTATATGGTTGAAACCGTCTCTTAATGCTCTACACTTTTCATGTTATGAGTTTTGCTTGAAAGTCCAGGAATCCAGAGATAAAAAACGCGTGTTTTTGGTTGAAGAAGGTTGTACAGAGGTTGAAGAAGAAGTGGTCTGGGCTGGGCCTGGATTTATTTTCTTTTCACACCCCATTTTCATGTTTACACCCCCCTGAGCCCATTTGTTCATTTCTTAACATTTTTGACTTTTTCTTTTTTGGTTGACTTTGTTTATTTTTTCTCATGACATTAAAAAATTAAAAATATTTTTTTCATCATTTTTTGCATTTATTGCATATTTATTTGTTTATTTTCTTTGTTTGTATATAATATATATATGTATTATTATTAAAATAAATAAGAAATAATGTAAATACAATTTTTATTTTCATTTACTTTCTGAAAATATTTCATACAAAAAAATACTCTTTTATTTATTTTATTAAAATATTAAATAAATATTTATTTTTTGCATAATACATATTTAGGGTTTAATATAAATATATATATATGTGATTATTAATACATTTAAGACAAAATATAAAAATACTTGATTTTTCATTTTATTTAATATTTGATATAAAAATACCTTTTTCCATAATATACTTCATTTTATTTTATTTTTGAAAATAATAAATAAATAGTTGTATTAAATTAGGTAATAATACATTTCCTTTAAAATTAGGGTTTTTGCCCTAAAATTAAGATACTCAAAAAAAATAATACATTTTTTTATTTTCTTTTCTCTTTTACATAAATAATATTTTTTCATACATATACAAAACATTTCTTTTGCATCTTGCATTCTTATTTAATTTTTGTACATTATTTATATTGCAAATATTCAAATCGATGTAATAATTTAGATTTAAATTCTTGTCAATATCCCCATTTGAACATTTGTACCCTCCTTCCCATATTTGGTTTTGTAATAGCTTAGTAATTTAAATTTCTCACTTTATTGCTTTCTAATGATAACATGTTAGAATTAGGGTTTGTATGCGAAAAAACGATAAAAAAATAGTTTGACCTAATACAAGATAAACAAGCATGAAAATGGACACAAATCACACTTGCACCCCCTAGGGTATTCCACTTGTTGCCTTCAAATAATTGGGCCATATTGTATGTTGAACTTCTTTGGGCAAAGCAAACAATTTGAATGATCATAGTCCTTCGATAAAACTTTTCAAAAACAAACAAAAACAAATGATCAAGTCCCTTAAAGAAAATTGCCCAAAGACATTTAACGCCGTTGCAATTATGGTCTAGACGATGACCCGCGCCTGTCCCTTTCACATCCTAACACAAGATTGCCCACCAAATACAATGGTGGAACAAACTTGTTAAAAGGGTTAAAACATAGCAATAGTCTTTTGAGAAATTTAGGAGTAGATAACCTCTTAGTTACTTGAATCAAACTTGCAAAACAAAACACTTGCCTAATTTCAAAACCACACAACACTACACTTTCAAAATAACTTTCAAAAACAAATGAAAACTTTTTCAAAAGACATACATCTTTGTATACATCCCCACATGGATCATTACAAAGGTTGCCACCACATTGGCCTCTTTTCAAAAACATTTTCAAAACCCACACACTCAAGCACCATTTAAAACAATTGAAAACAAAAGGCAAGTGATCTAAGCAAGTAACTAAGAGCCCATGGATAACCATGGATAGAAAGGGTGCTAATACCTTCCCTTTCTATAATCTACTCCCCGAACCCAAGAAAACATCTCAAAAGGTTTTTGCTGTGCTTTTTAACCTTTCCTTAGGATAAAATAAAAAGTCGGTGGCGACTCTTGCTAATCGCAACATTTGCGAATACAAACGCAAAACCCAAGTCAGTTCTCCCACCGTATCACAGAACTGGCGACTCTGCTGGGGATAACTTCTAAAAGTGGAGTAACCTTAGGGTTTAGATCACCTTTGTTTTCAATTGTTTGCTTTGTTTGCTTTTATATTTGTGGGCTTTGCATCGGAGTTTCATAGATCCTAACCCGGATCTGGGATGTACCCTTTTTAGGTAGCATAATCTGTGAGGGACCTGTCCGGCGTAGACCGACATGGGTGAAGCAGTGGCTACGTTGGTGTGGCATCTTAGTCTGTACCTATATCCCTTGTGTTGTAACGGGGAGAATATAGGTCTTCTAAGGGGTCATTAAACACCAACCGACCTTAGAACCCTAAATTGACCAACTTGGCTATTAGGACAGTAGCAGTATGCTACACTCATTGAGGCTAAACTCTCGAGATGGTTCTGGCCGCGAGAAAAGTTTGCGATGCTGGAGTTATGACCGATTGAGGGTAGCCAATGATTTGAGATCCTCTAGAACCCGGTTACTTTTGATAAGACAGGTTTTAACCAACAAAACCAAAAGAGGGTAATACCTGAAACTCATGCTGGCCTGAAACCTAAGGGTGTCTTGTGTGACTTGTGTGCCTTATCTGTCTATGTGAATATTTGTGGTGTGTTTCATCATAGCATCATTCCATCATACCATTGCATGCATCCTGTATAAAAGGCTAACCCATTTCAAAGACAAAAGAGGTTTCATCTTTGCTCTGTTTTGTAGGACATTATGATGCATGTGCGAAGGAATACTATCCGGTTCAACTTTGTTCGTTCACCTGAGTTGCTTGATGAGTTGGTTAGCAGAATTCCAAATACCACTTCCTTCATTCAGAGGCATGGTTCTCTTCTCAATTTAGTCACTGCAAAATGGGACCAACAACTGATAAGTGTTCTGACCCAGTTTTATGACCCTCTGTATCACTGTTTCACCTTTCAAGACTTCCAGCTGGTTCCTACCCTGGAAGAATTTTCTTATTTGCTTGGGATTCCTGTCTTGGAACAAACTCCTTTCACTGGTTTGGAAAAGACTCCTAGGCCTGAAGAGATTGTTGCAATTCTCCCCTTGACCAAAGAAGAGGTATTGTCCAACTGGGAAACTAGAAATGGGGTCAAGGGCTTTTTGGTCAAATTTCTGGTTGGCAAGGCTAATGATTTCTGGAATAACTTGGACTTCAAGGCATATGAGGATGTTCTAGCTCTTTTGATCTATGGTCTGGTGCTATTTCCCAACCCTGACACCTTTATCAGTATCCATATCATAAGGATCTTCATGTCTCGGAATCCGATACCCACTCTTTTGGGTGATATTCTACAACAACTCTATGCTCGTACTGCTCGAAAACGGGGAACTCCGTGGTGTTGTGCTCCTTTGCTAGTAAGGTGGTTTATTTCGCACCTTCCTAAGTTCGTGCTGAAGAATGAAGAAGGAAAAGGTTGGGCTCGGAGGTTAATGTCTCTCACAGATAAGGATATCACTTGGACTCTCAGAGGTTTGGATGAGGTAGCTGTTATCGACCGTTGCGGAGAATACCCTAATGCCCCGTTGATTGGTATCCAAGGAGGAATCTCTTACAATCCGTGTTTAGCTCTCCGTCAGTTTGGAAGAGCCAGAGGAGATGGGCCTCATGAGATGCTGGTTCCTCACTTCCACTTTGAGTTTCAGGCAGACAGTGACAAACTACGCCAGGGATTCATTAGAGCTTGGGACAGAATTCACAAAGCTGACCCACATGAGTTAGGACCAAAGACTTCTCTGCCATTGAAGCCCTATTGCAAATGGGTCCGCATCCGTGCTCAGAAGTTGGGTATGCCCTACGAAGCTGTTAGACCTCTCATTCTTGAGTCTCCTGTTGAAGATGGGGTTCCTCCAACTGTCCTCCCTCCTCAGATACCCACTGATTTTGATACAATGAAGAGATCTTGGGCACAGCTAAAGGAAGAACGGGATTTCTATCGGGAGAAGTTCAACGAGCAGGAAAGGAAGATCCAGAGGCTGACTAAGCAATTGGAGGAAGAACGAGTCCTGAACAACTACATCAGCACTGAAAAGAGGAGGCCATGGGAGCATTGATGAGCTTTGATGTTTCCTTTTGTAGTTTTATTTCCTTTTCAGTATTTTTCTTTCCTGTAATGCCTAAGGGCAAGTTGTTGAACAATTGAAAATTTTAATCTAATGAAGTGTGTTTCCCTTTTTGTCTACAAAGTTGAATCTTGTTTGTCTTTGAAAACATAAAACATACGCATTCCATTACACCATATGCATAGCAGGTACCCTATTTCACAGGTTGCTTAATCTCCTTCGCTGTTTATTTTGAACAGTCATCATGAATCCCGAATCATCCAGTGAGCAAGCAATCAAGGCCCTTCAGGCCCAAAGTGCACAGTTTCAAGAGATGGTCCTAAGCCCAGCCCAAGGTCAACAAGAGTTGAAGACTCTACTCATGAAGAAGAAGAAGAAAAAGAGGACCGCATTGTTCAACACCGGACGCCGATTTGGGAACACACTCCACAATGAAGCTGATCCAACCACTTCTTCTGCTGAGAAAAACAGTCCCCAAGGGGGAGGAGCTCCTAGTCCCGCAGTCTCCGACAACGAGACGGACTATAATGACGAACAATACCCACCTGCTGCTGACAGATACAAACAATTGGAGGACCGCTTGAGCGCCATGGAAATTCAGAATGTGCCAGGACTGGATTTCGGAGATTTGGGGTTATCTTCTGGGGTAGTCATTCCACACAAGTTTAAGGCGCCTGCCTTCGCCAAGTATGATGGGGTCTCCTGCCCAAAGTTGCATCTAAGGTCGTACGTAAGGAAAATCCAACCTTACACGGCGGATAAGAACCTCTGGATTCACTTCTTCCAGGATAGCCTCTCGGGGTCGCAGCTTGAATGGTTCTACCAATTGGATGGAGCTAGCATCCGACACTGGGAGGATTTGGCAACCGCATTCTACAGACAATACCAATACAATTCTGATCTCGCTCCTACACGTACCCAACTTCAGGGTATGTCTCTAGGAACGGGTGAAGGGTTCAAAGAGTACGCTCAAAAATGGAGAGATTTGGCTGGCAGGGTGCAGCCTCCATTAACTGATCGAGAGCTGGTTGATATGTTTCTGGGGACGTTGTCGGGTCCGTTTTTCAATCATTTGGTTGGTAACTCCTCCGCTGGATTTACGGATTTGATATTAACAGGAGAGAGAATTGAAGCTGGCATCAGGTCAGGTAAGATACAGAAGGCTGCCTCTACAAGTGCTGAGAAGAGGCCGTTTAAGAAAGAAGCAAGTGCCGTCTATGGTCCTAGAAGACAAGTCAAGCCCGAAAGTCGCCAAGCCGTCAATGCTTTGGTCATCTCCAAACCTGTTGCTGCTCCTCAGCAGTACAATCAACAAAGAAGCGAAAGGCCCAAGAGGCAGTATACCCGACTAAGTATGACATTATCTCAAATTTTACCCCAACTGTTATCCACCAACCTGGTGACCCTCAAAGAAGCTCCTAAGGTCGTCAACACTGCGTCTCCTAAATATAACCCAAATGCCCGGTGTGCTTATCATTCTGATAGTCCCGGGCACACTACTGATGATTGCTGGGCCTTGAGAAACAAAGTGCAAGATCTGATCGACGCGAAAGAAATTCAGTTTGAAGCGCCAGAAAGACCAAATGTTGTAACGGCTCCTATGCCCCAGCATAGGGTAAATGCCATCGAAGAAGAAGTGTACGCTGTTTCGGTAGATGAAGTTGTTACCCCTCTGAAGACTGTTAAGAAGAACCTACTGCGGGCCGGTTTATTTCCGGGATGCGGTGAAGGTTGCCTGTTCTGTGCCATTTCCCCATCTGATTGTCCCTTGCTAAGGTTAGGCATCCAAGGCCTAATGGATAGCAAGGAAATTCTATTCAAAAAGACTGTTGTTCAATTGGTTCCGATGAAAGAAGTCTCTGTGATCACCATCTTCAAAAATCCAATCAAGGCTCCCCCGAAGAAGCCTATTCAAATCATGACAATTGCGCCTGTAATCATTACTGTTCCAGGACCCCTCTCCTACGTGTCTGATAAAGCTGTCCCCTGGCATTATGGGGCAGACGTATATATAAATGGAATCAAGCAAGAATTCGACGCTAGTGCCAGTATCTGCGATATCACTGGTCCAGCCAAGGTCACCCGCAGTGGCAGGCTCTTCTCGCCTGACATTGCGCCGCCCGCTATTCGAAAACCCCTCCTCATAAAACCTACAAGTTTACATGTTACTATTGCCGATCAAGTTGTTTCCCCTGCCGCCGAGTCATCAAATGCTCGGGGCAAAGGAATTGAAGAAGAGCCTGCCCGGATGGAGGCGCCAATACCCGTAAATGCTGAGGCCTCCCGACAAGAAATGGAGGAGATTCTGAAAATAATAAAGAAAAGTGATTTTAATGTTGTCGAGCAGTTGGGGCATACACCCTCCAAGATCTCCCTGCTCTCCTTATTGCTATGCTCTGAGGCCCATGCTAAGGCCTTGATCTCATTTCTCAAGACGGCCCATGTGCCGCAAGAGACGTCTGCAGTCCAGTTCACTGACTGCATAGCGAATCTGACAGCGGACAACGGCTTGGGTTTTTCAGATGCTGACCTGACCGCAAAAGGGAGAGACCACAACGATGCCCTGCATGTCTCTATTGAATGCAGGGGCACTACTCTGGCACATGTATTGGTGGACACCGGTTCTTCCTTGAATGTTCTTCCGAAAAAGGCTTTGGATCGTCTGGATTATGAAGGCCTGGAGTTGAAACCCAGCAATATCATCGTCAGGGCCTTTGACGGTTCCAAAAGGATGGTTCATGGAGAGGTTAACATCCCTATTCGTGTGGGTTCTCAAGTGTTTGACTCTACCTTTTATGTGATGGATATACGTCCATCGTACTCTTGTCTGCTGGGCCGACCTTGGATCCATAAAGCTGGGGCAGTGACCTCCACCTTGCACCAGAAGCTGAAGTATCCCGTCAGGGGGAAGATCGTCACTGTACAAGGAGAAGAGGAGTATATGGTGAGCCATTTGAATTCCTTCAGGTACACCGAGATGGACGGAGAGTTTATTGAAACTCCCTTCCAGCATTTCGAGGAGGTGCATCCAATTTCAGCAGCTACAGAGACAACGGCCGAAGAGAGTGGTTCCTTGAAGATGGCTTCCCTAAGGGATGCCCGGGCTATGGTTCAGAAAGGCAATTGTGCACACTGGGGTCAGCTTCCTGACTTCACTCAGAAGAACGACAAGTTTGGGCTAGGCTTTACTGCAGAGGCTCAGAAGGCGGTGCGCAAAGAGAAGATCGGAAAGGCTCCGGTGTTTATTTCCAGCTCAAGGGTGAATGCTATCGAGGAGGATGTGGAGGAAGCTGAGTTTGACAGTTGGATCTACCCGACTACCAGCAACGGACCAAGCAACTGGACGGCAAAGGATTTTACCCCTATCACATTTGTCACGCAGTAATTGATTTCTTTTGATTTCCAATTTGTAACAAACAATATGTTAAAACTTTGTTGGCTCGGTGTCCTACCCGGGGCATCGTCGCTCCATTTGTGATGGCTTTTTGTATGACATTTTCATATATCATCAATCAAAACATTGGACGTTTGTTGCATTTCAAATCTTTTGCTCTTTTCCTTTCTGTGTTATATATATTGCAAAACAGCTGTATTTACACACACTCACTTATACAGGTTTCAATCCACTCTGGATCTTACTGGTAACAGCTCTGCTACCGCCAGTTATGACTTCGAAAATCCGATCAACTTGGCCGAAGACGAAGGTGAAGATGATTGCGAAGTGCCTGGTGAACTCGCAAGACTGCTACTACAGGAAGAGAGGGCTATTCAACCACATGAAGAGCCTGTGGAGACAATTAACCTGGGTACTGAGACAGATAGGAAAGAGGTCAAGATTGGTGCCAATCTAGAGCTCAGCGTGAAGCAACGATTGATCCAGATGCTACAAGACTACATGGAGATTTTTGCTTGGTCCTATGAAGATATGCCTGGTTTGGATGCCGACATTGTAGTTCACCACCTGCCAACCAAGGAAGATTGCCCTCCGGTAAAGCAGAAAGTCCGACGGATGCGTCCAGAGATGTCTGAAAAGATCAAGACCGAGGTTATGAAGCAGTTTGATGCCGGGTTCCTTGCAGTAACTTCTTACCCTCAGTGGGTTGCCAATGTGGTGCCAGTACCAAAGAAAGACGGTAAAGTCAGAATGTGTGTCGACTACCGGGATTTGAACAGGGCCAGCCCCAAGGATGACTTCCCCCTACCTCACATTGATGTCCTTGTTGACAATACAGCTCAACACAAGGTGTTCTCCTTCATGGATGGTTTTTCAGGGTATAATCAGATCAAGATGGCTCCATAGGATATGGAGAAGACTACCTTTGTGACTCAGTGGGGCACCTTCTGTTATAAGGTCATGCCATTCGGGTTGAAAAATGCTGGGGCAACCTATATACGTGCCATGGTTGCTTTGTTTCATGATATGATCCATCATGAAATTGAGGTATACGTTGATGACATGATTGCAAGGTCTCAAACTGAGGAGGAGCACCTTGACCATCTGAGGAAGTTGTTTGACCGACTCAAGTTATACAAGCTGAGGTTGAATCCCAACAAATGCACCTTTGGGGTAAGATCCGGAAAGTTGCTAGGTTTCATTGTAAGTGATAAAGGTATTCAGGTGGATCCTGCCAAGGTTAAAGCTATTCAAGAGATGCCGATTCCAAAAACAGAGAAAGAAGTCAGAGGTTTCCTAGGACGACTGAATTATATTGCTCGATTCATCTCGCATCTGACCGCTACTTGTGAGCCAATCTTCAAATTGCTGAAAAAAGATCAAGTAGTACGCTGGAATGATGAATGTCAGGCTGCCTTTGAAAGGATAAAGGAATATCTCCAAGAGCCACCCATTCTTATGCCACCGGTGGAAGGAAGACCTCTGATACTATACTTAACGGTACTTGATAATTCAATGGGGTGTGTGCTGGGGCAGCATGACGAGTCTGGCCGAAAAGAGCACGCTATTTATTACTTGAGCAAAAAGTTTACCGACTGTGAGTCTCGCTACTCACTGCTTGAGAAAACTTGTTGCGCTCTTGTATGGGCTGCTCGCCGGCTGAGACAGTATATGCTGACTCACACTACTTTATTGATTTCAAAGATGGATCCCATAAAGTACATATTTGAAAAGCCTGCTCTGTCTGGAAGAATAGCGAGATGGCAAATGATCTTAACAGAATATGATATCCAGTATACAACTCAGAAAGCAATTAAGGGAAGTGTACTGGCAGATCATTTGGCACACCAACCTGTGGACGATTACCAATCATTGAACTTTGATTTTCCGGACGAAGACATCATGATGGTAACCGACTGTGAAGTACCTGGACCGGATGAAGGACCTGAGGAAGGATCCCGATGGTCTATGCATTTTGACGGAGCCTCCAATGCTTTGGGTAACGGCGTCGGCGCTGTAATCATATCTCCCAAAGGAACTCATACTCCCCTCACCGCCCGATTATGTTTCAGCTGCACTAACAACATGGCAGAATATGAGGCATGTATCATGGGTTTACAAGCTGCGATCGACTTAAGGATAAAATTTCTAAGTGTCTTCGGAGATTCCGCTCTCGTGATCAATCAGATCAAAGGCGAGTGGGACACGAAACACCCGAATCTTATTCCTTACAAGGAGTATGTGTCGACCTTGCTCCCTCACTTTGAAGAGATAACTTTTGAGCATTTCCCCAGAGAGGAGAATCAGCTAGCGGACGCACTAGCCACGATGTCTTCAATGTTCAAAGTTAAATGGGACAATGAGGCTCCCCGAATCATAATCTGGAAGTTGGATGAACCGGCATACTGCTGCGAGCTCGAGGCTGAAAAGGTGACTGAAAAACCCTGGTATCATGAGGTGAAGAGGTACTTGGAAGCTCAGGAATACCCTGAAGGTGCGTCTGTCAATGATAAGAAGTTCATGAGGAGGTTTGCTGCAAAATTCTTCCTCAGCAACGGCATTCTCTACAAACGGAATCGTGATTCGACTCTGCTGCGTTGTGTGGATAAGGCTGAAGCTGAGAAAATCATGATGGAACTGCATGAAGGTACATTTGGAACACATTCCAGTGGGCACACCATGGCTAAGAAAATCCTTCGGGCAGGATATTTCTGGTCCACAATGGAAGCCGATTGTTACCAGCACTCCCGAACTTGTCATAAATGCCAGATCTATGCTGACAAGGTGCATATCCCTCCGGTTCCTTTGAATGTCCTGACGGCACCTTGGCCTTTCGCAATGTGGGGCATCGATATGATCGGTGAGATCCGACCAACGGCATCCAATGGGCATCGCTTCATCTTGGTGGCGATCGATTACTTCACGAAGTGGGTTGAGGCAGCTTCCTACGCAACGGTAACCAAGAGCGTCGTAGCACGTTTCATCCGGCATAATCTGATATGTCGGTACGGCGTCCCGGAAAGAATCATTACGGACAACGGTACCAATCTCAATAACAAAATGATCACTGAACTCTGTGAACAATTCAAGATACAACACCACAATTCTTCTCCCTACCGGCCGAAGATGAATGGGGCTGTAGAGGCAGCCAATAAAAATATCAAGAAAATTGTGCAGAAGATGACAGTGACCTATAAAGATTGGCACGAGATGTTACCGTTCGCTCTTCATGGGTACCGCACCTCAGCAAGGACATCAACCGGGGCAACTCCTTTCTCCTTGGTCTATGGCATGGAGGCAGTCTTGCCAATCGAGATCCAGATACCCTCTCTCCGGATAATGAAGGATGCAGACTTGAATGAAGATGATTGGATCCAAACTCGACTTGATCAATTAAATCTGATTGACGAAAAGAGGCTCACTGCTATCTGTCATGGTCAAACGTATCAGAAACGGATGATCAGGGCATTTAACAAGAAAGTCAGACCACAAGAGTATCAAGTTGGGGACCTGGTAATCAAACGCATCATCCTTCCTCAAAGTGATCCCCGGGGCAAATGGACCCCTACCTATGAAGGGCCATTTGTGGTTAAGCGTGTGTTCTCAGGAGGAGCCATGATCCTAACCACCATGGATGGTGACGACCTTCCTCACCCCGCCAATGCAGACATAGTGAAAAAATACTACGCATAAATAAAAGACCCGCTAGGTTGACATACCTAGGCAAAATAAGGGCTTCCCGGCGAACCAAAAGGGTTCGGGCAAAAATAAGGGATGAAATGAAAAAAAATCTGTACACCCGGCAAGTCGAAAACCTGAAAGGGCGGCTTGGGCAAAAATGGGTATCCCGGTGGACTGAAAACCCGAAAGGGCGGTCCAGGCAAAAGTTAGGGATAAAAGCGTAACACTATGTCTCATTGGATCACTTCGCATCCGGAATTCGGCATCAACTATCTGGCTTCAGATTGCGGCATTGACCAATCAGCTTCATCTTCAAATTGGGCAGCAAAGCGATGAGACGTTCGAAGACATAAAGGCAATAGCAGAGTTGGAACCCAGTGGGATTGTTCACATAACTGTTTTGTTTCCTTTTTCAAATTGTAAACTCTATACTATTTGGCGATGTCCTCTTACTAGGATGTCAGCCTCTTGTACAAAAAACGCCTATTCACAGGCAAAGTTTAAATCAATACAAATTCACTTGTTCATACAAATTACCATTGTTTTCCTTTCTTGTTTTGTCTTGCGAAGAACGTCCAATGTTCATTTTTGATATATGCATTTGACATTAAATTGCTGATTCATAAATGTTTGCATAGGAAACAAGAGATTAATTACAGGTGACATCAAAGACAGGGGCAATGTGGAGTTATCTAGTGCAGTCTGGTTGTTTGGTCCGCCAAGGCACCAAGGTAGGTTCAACTGAAGAATGTGGCCAAATCACCTCAATTCCCCGCAGAATAAGACAGGATGCGACAATACTTTCCCCAGGCAGAGTTGGTCCCCCGTCGATCCTAAAAAGGCACAACATTCCCCGGTAGGTCTTAAAAGCTCATCCCCAGTAGATTCTGCAAGCTTATCCCCGGCGAATTACGGACGTCTCTCCCGAGTTTTATTTAGAGTTATTTCCTCACAAGGACTTATAACTGGGTTATCCTCAGCTAAAAGCCACGGAAGATCGCTCTCGGCAAAGTTCCTTCAATCCCCAGCGAAGTCTATCTTTGGTATTCCCAAGCAGAGTTTATCTTTGGAGTTCCCCAGCGGAGTTTATCATCATTATCCTCAGCGGAATCCATCGTTAAAGTCCTCAGCAGGCCTCTCATCAGAACTTCGGCCAAGTATCTCTTCCACAGAGCAGCTTCCCGGCCGTTCGTCAAGGATTTATTTTCCTAAGATGAAATTACACTCATAAACATTTCACATTCTCATACATCTTACTTACATACAGGATGAAACGCATACAACATCTCATGTTGAACATCATGATATCATGCATATCATACATCATGACATTGCATACAACTTACGTTTTTGCCTTTTCAGGAAAAAGACAATCCCAAAAACAATTACCGTCAACTGTCGCAATTCCAGATCCGATACCTGTATCTAGCCAGGGCACATCTGAGAGTGATCAGTTTCCAGACTCGATTCCCGTATCTAGCCAGGGCACGTCTGAAGAGTTCGAAGATTCGGTTCCTGTATCCAGCCAGGGCACATCTATCAACTACAACGTCTCCAGATTCGATTCCTGTATCCAGCCAGGGCATATCTGTTGACCACATTTCCAGACTCGACTCCTGTATCTAGCCAGGGCACGTCTGAAGAGTTCGAAGATTCGATTCCTGTATCCAGCCAGGGCACATCTATTAAACGACTATTTCCAGATTCGACTCCTGTATCCAGCCAGGGCACATCTGAGCAACCAATTGTAGATTCAATACCTGTATCTAGCCAGGGCATATCTGCATAAGGAGACTGAAGATCAAACACCTGTAACAAGCCAGGAAAACATCTGTCTTTCTTAAATACACAAGTTCTCGCTAAGGAATCTCTTATGCGATCAACACTTCCAAATGGCATCTATAAGCCCATTCCCGTCAAAGTTCTGTCACTTCTCCAGATGACATCTATAAGCCCATCTCCCCACCATCTCTCCAAATGGAATCTATAAGCCCATTCCCGGCACCACATTGTTGAGACTCCAGCATGCGAGTGCAAATTTCCGGGCACTCTAGTGTCCAATCTCCTTTTACCCTCGAGTCACGAAAGGCAAACTTGCCAATCTAACTCTTCAGGTCCAAGAAGATTGAACAGGGGCAACTGTTGTACCCCAAAATTTGCCCTCCCATTTTCTCAACATTTTCTCATCACAAGACCTTTGAAGATCAAGATCCAGTTAGGGTTTCCTCTGCTCAAGACTTCTCCTTGCACTGTGGACTCAAATTAGGGTTTGTGTTTGCCTAAGGATGTTTTGACCTAAAATGCCTAAGATGACTTTCATGCTTCATATTGGACTCCCAAGTTTACCTATACCAAGTTTCAGGTCTTGATTCCAAGTTTTGCCCAGTCAATTGGACAGTTGACCTAGAAATCAGCTGTATTGGGGAAAAAGTCAATTGTGGCCAATTGACAGTCAAACCTCATGAAATTTGATCCACATCAACATTATGAACTCATATGAACCATTTGATCAAGTTTGGATCACAATTCCCCAAGAAATTTGATCAGATCATCAAAAGGGCAAAATGGTCATTTTTAGGGTTTTGACTGCACAAAGGCAATTTTTGACTGTTTGACCTAGCCAATGGCAAACCAAGCTCACATATGGCCTCAAGGACCCCATGGAATTATCTTGACATGTTCATCAAGCTCAAAAGATCCCAAGTACACAAGATTGATAGTTGAATTTCCCAGTCAATTGATCAATTTTGACTGTATACTGAAAAGTCAAAATTTGACTTTTTGGTCAAAATCAAGAGTCAAGATTCATTTTTCATCAAAACATGCCAAATCATGAAACTTGTTCACCAAGAAATCACAAAATGCAAATTAGGGTTTGAAAATGGAATTTTTCATAACTTAGAATTTTTCTAAGTTATGAAAAACCCTAATTTTTTCCCAACTTTGCCCCATCTTTTCACCATGATCCATTTGGATTCAAACAAAAGTCAAAACATGAAAGTTGTAGCTTGTTGCATAATCTACAACTTTGATTCACAAAGTTTTCTCATTTGAAGCTTGTATCTCAAGTTATAATTTTTTGAATAAGGGCACTAAACCATCTTTTAACTTAGTGAAATTTGACCTATTTTGACAAGGTTTTCTACCCTACTTCAAGGCCACTTTTCATACCCTTTCACTTGGAATTTTGATTTGCATTTCAAAGATGGATTGTAGTACACATTCCAAGCTTTCCAAAATGTCCAAGAACTCATCAAACAACCTCATAACTTGAGAGATTCGAATTTCACAAGTTGGCAAAAATTCACTTTTGTTCTTCATCAAGACATGTTCATAACCTTGCCAATTTGAAATCAGTTTGCTTTATGCTTGATTACAGGTCCTTGAACCATTTCATACTCAATAATTTAATGCATATTCAATGTGTTAAGGTCATGTTCTTTGTGTTCTAACATTGCATAATGGTTTAATCCTAAACTAGATAAAGTGCTTTATCCATTTTTGTCAAAAGCTAGCTTTATGTCAATTTGAAATCCAAGCAAGTACAAGCAAAATCCTCTTGGCACAAGATTATGGACAAGTTGCTCTGATCAAGGGAAGATTATGCAGCAGGATTAGAGGCCCCTACTGACCTAAAAACAAAAGTGACCATTGCTTGCTTCATTTTCAAGTAACATCCATAACTTATGCTAACTCTCATCTCAGTTTAGAAACAGAAGAACAAAGTTATCAAACATATTCCATAGACCATATCCAAGCTTTGGCACGAGTCCTGAACCTCTCAAGCATCCTCCATCTCAAAATCACCTCAAAACTGCACAAACAGGGGTGCCCCTGCAGTTTGAGTGCAAACTCCCAATCCCTTCAAGCATTTTGATTCAAACCTTTTCCTCTACCTTCCCTACAATATATCCAAGCTAACCATGTCCTAAAATAAGACCTGTAACACCTCCAAGCCACTTCACCATTTTCAATTTTCTGTTTTGCAGTTGGAGTTCACTAGCTCGATTCAGGGAGTTTCAAGACAAAGTAGGAATTGGAAAAGCATCCTTACACTTCAAGGAAGCTGTACAAGTCATCATTTCACTCTGAAACATCCTCCATTGCCAAGCTCGATTCCAACTGAACAGGTATATTCATGGAGTTCTATCTCTCTTATTAGGCATTGTTAGCTTTAGGTTTTTGAAGAAAACATGTCACAATCATAGCCCTGAACATGCTCATATGATTAGATTTCATTTATGTTTCGTGTGCTTAGAGAATTTCATGTCTGAACATTGATGAAAAGTTAGGTCAGAAAAGAGGGGGAGAGAAATTCTCCCTCATCTTAGAGAGATAGGTCATGTTCTTTATATGGTTGAAACCGTCTCTTAATGCTCTACACTTTTCATGTTATGAGTTTTGCTTGAAAGTCCAGGAATCCAGAGATAAAAAACGCGTGTTTTTGGTTGAAGAAGGTTGTACAGAGGTTGAAGAAGAAGTGGTCTGGGCTGGGCCTGGATTTATTTTCTTTTCACACCCCATTTTCATGTTTACACCCCCCTGAGCCCATTTGTTCATTTCTTAACATTTTTGACTTTTTCTTTTTTGGTTGACTTTGTTTATTTTTTCTCATGACATTAAAAAATTAAAAATATTTTTTTCATCATTTTTTGCATTTATTGCATATTTATTTGTTTATTTTCTTTGTTTGTATATAATATATATATGTATTATTATTAAAATAAATAAGAAATAATGTAAATACAATTTTTATTTTCATTTACTTTCTGAAAATATTTCATACAAAAAAATACTCTTTTATTTATTTTATTAAAATATTAAATAAATATTTATTTTTTGCATAATACATATTTAGGGTTTAATATAAATATATATATATATATATGTGATTATTAATACATTTAAGACAAAATATAAAAATACTTGATTTTTCATTTTATTTAATATTTGATATAAAAATACCTTTTTCCATAATATACTTCATTTTATTTTATTTTTGAAAATAATAAATAAATAGTTGTATTAAATTAGGTAATAATACATTTCCTTTAAAATTAGGGTTTTTGCCCTAAAATTAAGATACTCAAAAAAAATAATACATTTTTTTATTTTCTTTTCTCTTTTACATAAATAATATTTTTTCATACATATACAAAACATTTCTTTTGCATCTTGCATTCTTATTTAATTTTTGTACATTATTTATATTGCAAATATTCAAATCGATGTAATAATTTAGATTTAAATTCTTGTCAATATCCCCATTTGAACATTTGTACCCTCCTTCCCATATTTGGTTTTGTAATAGCTTAGTAATTTAAATTTCGCACTTTATTGCTTTCTAATGATAACATGTTAGAATTAGGGTTTGTATGCGAAAAAACGATAAAAAAATAGTTTGACCTAATACAAGATAAACAAGCATGAAAATGGACACAAATCACACTTGCACCCCCTAGGGTATTCCACTTGTTGCCTTCAAATAATTGGGCCATATTGTATGTTGAACTTCTTTGGGCAAAGCAAACAATTTGAATGATCATAGTCCCTCGATAAAACTTTTCAAAAACAAACAAAAACAAATGATCAAGTCCCTTAAAGAAAATTGCCCAAAGACATTTAACGTCGTTGCAATTATGGTCTAGACGATGACCCGCGCCTGTCCCTTTCACATCCTAACACAAGATTGCCCACCAAATACAATGGTGGAACAAACTTGTTAAAAGGGTTAAAACATAGCAATAGTCTTTTGAGAAATTTAGGAGTAGATAACCTCTTAGTTACTTGAATCAAACTTGCAAAACAAAACACTTGCCTAATTTCAAAACCACACAACACTACACTTTCAAAATAACTTTCAAAAACAAATGAAAACTTTTTCAAAAGACATACATCTTTGTATACATCCCCACATGGATCATTACAAAGGTTGCCACCACATTGGCCTCTTTTCAAAAACATTTTCAAAACCCACACACTCAAGCACCATTTAAAACAATTGAAAACAAAAGGCAAGTGATCTAAGCAAGTAACTAAGAGCCCATGGATAACCATGGATAGAAAGGGTGCTAATACCTTCCCTTTCTATAATCTACTCCCCGAACCCAAGAAAACATCTCAAAAGGTTTTTGCTGTGCTTTTTAACCTTTCCTTAGGATAAAATAAAAAGTCGGTGGCGACTCTTGCTAACCGCAACATTTGCGAATACAAACGCAAAACCCAAGTCAGTTCTCCCACCGTATCACAGATAGGTTTAGGAAGATTTCCCTGAACTGAGTCTCTTGAGTATGAAGATCCTGGTTGTCTGGTTGGAAATCCATTGCTGAAATAAACAGCGAGAACATGAGAGGCCTGTATTGGGAGACCTGTTATGCACTGATATGTATGATATATGTATGCAATGTTTTCAAGGATCTCGCGGGGTAAACAAGAAACTGTTAGAATTTGAATCTGGTAGCTTGATTGAAGGAACTTCATGTTGCTGAGAGTCCTTCTTCAAGAGTCAAGCTCACCATATCGAGTGGGTCATCGCCCCTGACTCAAATTGTCGTGCTTGGATTTCTATACAACCTTGGCTAGAGGAAAATAAATACCCTTTGCCCCTTGCTAGCAATTTGATTTACCATAACCTGCATCATAGACCCTTGAGATCCTTGAAATGGTTACAGAAATGTTAAGGCATGATGTTATGATGTGTATGCTATGCGTTTTAAGCAAAAGTGTGAAGTGGTGTAAGTAAACCCTGCAATAAATCCAAGTTATTGGATAAGGACTATAAACAAAACCTGCAAGGAACTCATGTTGTCAGATAACAAGAATGTGCAACTAGTTCAAGTTTGAAGGCACACAAGTCACAAAAACAGCCTTAAGTTTAGGCTGGCATGGAGTTTCATAGGTAAGTACCCTCTTGAGTGTAGTTGGCTCAAAAACCTGTCCTATAAATAGTAACTGGGTTCTAAGGAGCTCAATATCATTGGATTGTTTTCTATGTTTATCGTTTTGGTTTAGCCAATGAACTAGCGACCAAAATATTCCAAGAAAACAATCCTCAATGAGTGTAGTATCGAGTATCTACCAACTTCGGACTGCACCAAAGTCGATCATCTCACTACCCCTAAAAAAGGCCAAGATGGTCAAGTAAGGTTCTAAGGTCAATTGATGCTTCACGACACCACGCGGCGGCCCCGTACTCTCCTTGACTTAACTCAAGGGTTACCGGTACTCACCAAAGTGCCACATCAACTTAGCTACTGTTTCAACCATGTCGGTATACCCCGCATAGTTCCCTCACAGTTTGTTGCTACTTACCTAAAGGGTATCCCCAGATCCAGGTTAGGATCTATAGAACTCCGATACAAACCCATAAAATTTAAAGCATACAAAGCATACAATTGAAAACACAAGTGATCTAATCCTAAGGTACACCTCACTTATAAATATCCCCAGCAGAGTCGCCAGTTCTGTGGTCGGTGGGAACGAGAACTGACTGTTTTTGGAATGCTGGTTCGCGTTTGCGTTTGTTTTCGCAAAGTGTCGCGGTAAGCAAGAGTCGCCACCGTCTTTTATTTTATCCAACAAGGGAAAGGACAAAAGCACAGAAAAATTCCTTTTCGAGATGTTTCTCGGGTTCGGGATTATAGAAAGGGAAGGTGTTAGCACCCTTTCTATCCGTGGTTATCCACGGGCTCTTAGGTACTTGCTCACTATGTTTTCAAAAGGTTTGCTTTTCTTTGTGTTTGTGGGTTTTGAAAAGAGTTTTGTTTTTGAAGAAAGTGTAAGTGCGAAAAATTTTTGTTTTGTTTTTAAAAGGAGCAAGTACTTAAGAACCTCTACCTACTCAAAAAGGAATTTAATTGTGCAAATATCCTTTAGACAGTGCTATCCCACTATTGAGGAGTAGGTAGCACCGTCGTTGGAGTTTTCGGGTCAATTCGATTTTAGGGACGTGTGGTCACTAAAGCAACGTTAGGACGCTTTAGTGGTAATGCTAATGTCTTAGGTCATTTTTATCGAGGCGACCATTTCGAGGCAACTTATGATCTTGGGACAAAGGACGACCTCTAAAACATCCTATACTTAATGACCACATTCGAGGCAACCAAGTGAGGTGTACCCTAAGAGTGGCATGTGCATGTGTCAATTTTCAGTTTATATCATCTTTGTACATGTTATGGTGAGCTACTGTTGATTTTAAGTTAAGACAGATCTTGTAATACAATCCTAGTTAGCATACATCTAAACAGTTAATATATGTACAGGAATTTAAAGTGCAGAAATTGTAAATCCTACGCTATTACAAGGCTTCGGGGAGGGGGATTATTTACATATCCAAAAATTGGGGGAATAAAAAAGCAGTAAAGTAAAAGTCTTAGTTAAGCTATTACAAACCAGTAGGCAATTACAATAAAATAAACGCGCGCAAATCTGAAAATAAACTCTAAAAAAAATTCTAAGAATAAAATTTTTTTGTTGTTTTATTTTATTTTGGGTAAATGATCTAAATCTATTTAATTTTAGTTTTTTGAGAAAATGTTAAGATAATTAAGAGATTAATTAACAAAGTTAATTTTAATAGAAAAAACTAGCCTAATGTTTTTTGTGGTTTTTTTATTTATTTTAATGTTAATTAAAAAAGACAAAAAGATGTCAATGAAAACAAAAATAAAATACAAGGGGGGATCCTTCGATCCAGGGAAAAAGGAGTTTCGACCCAGGGAGGGAAATGGTCCTTTCGAATGGGCCAGAAAGTAAGGCGTGAGTAGCCTTCGATCCAGGGAAGAGGATTGTCTTTCGATCATGGAGGTCATGGATTTCGATCCAGGAATGAGATGCCTCCTTCGATCTAGCATGCTAATGGGTTCGATCCAGAGAAGGACTCTCCTTCGATCTGGGATGTTATACCTGCAAAAGCATGTTAGCGAAATAAAATGCAGGGCCTGGGTATTGAATCCCAGGCCCTTCGATCCTGCGCTTGCTGGGTCTCTTCAGGCTATGTCTGCAGCAAGTGTTGACAAATGAAGAACATGACCTGGGCGCCAAACCCAGGCCTTTCGATCCTGTCTAGGATGGCAAATCAAAGGCAACAACCAGTAATAATGTGTTATGCAAATATGAGGTTGGATAGTTTACCCTTTCTTACCAGCAGATTGGACTTTTAATTTGGGCGCTTCCTGGATGTAGGCACCTTCGATCTGGGCACTTCCTGGATGCAGGCACTTTTGATCTGAGGGCTTCTGGGCGTGGGCACCTTTGATCTGAAGGACTGCTTTGGCTCTTTGAGGCAATTTTTCTGTGTGTTCTCCTGCAGAGTTTTGTGTGTTTCGTTGTATATTTTCGCGAAATTTTCGTGTGTGGATATGATTTTCGTGTGTTGTAATGTGCCACTGGCCCTTGTATTTATAAGGGTGTGAAGGTGCAGTAATGGCAAGAGACAGCATTTAACCAGGCCATTAAATGCCATGAGACAAGAAACGGACACATTAAATAATTTCCCCTTTTGAAACGTTTGTGTCCCTTGAATGTACCTGGACATTTTTGAATTGAGTGCCCTCTTGATGACCTCCTTCGAATGGCCCTTGTCCAAATATCAATCGAAGGATTCCAATCGAAAGGCTCTGTTAACAGGCCAATCGAAAGGTGTTGTTTCATGCTAATCGAAGTACATGGCTAACATGCCTGTCGAAGATGCCTTGACACAATACTAAATCGAAGGATCCCTTGGCATGCCAATCGAAGGCCTGGCCCAAGGTGCCAATCGAAAGGCTCATTCAGAATCTCAATCGAAGGGTCTTTCAGAATGCCAATCGAAGTGCTTGTCCATAATGCCAATCGAAGTACTCCTTCAGAATGCCAATCGAAATGCTCCTTCAGAATGTCAATCGAAGTGTCTTTCAGAATGCCAATCGAAGTGCTCCTTCAGAATGCCAATCGAAATGCTCATCAGAATGTCAATCGAAGGGTCTTTCAGAATGCCAATCGAAGTGCTCCTTCACAATGCCAATCGAAATGCTCCTTCAGAATGCCAATCGAAGGGTCTTTCAGAATGCCAATCGAAGTGCTCCTTCAGAATGCCAATCGAAATGTACTTAAAGCACCACTCAAAAATTTTCCTTTTCCTTAGGCAAGAGTTTGTGATCAACCATGCAGGGGGGAGACTTTGGAGAACATGAGAGGGCAAATTTTGGGGTACAACACTGTCGTATTTATTATATTGTTGTGCATCATAAATTCATGACATATTTTAGGACTTTGGTCTAGTGATGTTAGGACTTCGGTCCAGTGATGATGATAGGATGATAGTCTAGTGAAGGCATCAATCCCATCATATGGATTGAGGTCAAAATTGTGAAGTACTCTGGTTCCAAGTGGGAATCGATCCTATTGGCGGGGATCTTTGGATAAAATGATGACTGAGTCATCAGTGAAGTTTTGGTACCACGTGCATGAGTCTATGATGTTACATTACATTATAAGTGATATTACATAAAGATGTGATTAAATTATGCTTGTTGATAAATTGTGTTTGATGATATGTTGTTATGTATTGATGATGATGTTGTGAAGGTGTGAGTATAACATAAGGTCCTGATGATGTGTGATGTCTTACCTAAGTGCATGTCTACTATATTTATTCCTTATGTCTTTTATAATGATTATGATTTACTCACCTTTTCTGCTTAGAAATGTTGTCTCTATCAGTGGGTAACTTGCAGGTGATCAAGAATAGTCCATTGAAGCTTAGAGAATAGCGTCAGAGTGTGTTTATTGCTTTTCATTGAATAAAGGGAGTCTTGCTCTGATATGTAACATCGGGGTTGGGATCGTCATGACTTTTGTCAAGTTTCGGATTATGATGTTATAAACATGAAGTGTGATGATTTTATTAACATTTAAACTATCTTTCATGGTATTGAGATTATTTTATGAAGGAGTTTAAGACTCATTAATTCCGCTGTGAAGTTCAAAATGAATTAGTTGTGATACTAGAGATTATATTTAAGTGTTTTCTTTGCAACCCGTGTTACAGAGCAGGATTATTTGTGAAATGATGTTTATATGAAGATGTGACATCCTTGTTGTTGTTATACGTTTATTTATTAAAAATATTCGTAAAAATCGTGGGATTTTAGAAGGGTATTACATAGCTCATGCAGAGATTCTAGAGGAGGAGTAGGCTAGTGCCGATCATGCCATTGATGTAGAGATTGTGCATGTAGGTATTGATGGAGGTTTGTTTCCTAATGGCTCTGATGTTAGAGGTGTTTTAGATGCCATTATGGCGGAGGCTCGGGAGGCTCTGTTGTACAGGAGGCAGCAGAGAAATGTCAGAAGGATCACGTGCGGACACATAGTCTGTCATACTCAGTAGTCTTCGTTGTTGTTTTATATATATTTTGGTTAGAGTACTATTTTATTTATCGATTTTTGAATTTGTATTTGGATAATATTTGGATAATATTTTATTCACATATGAACAATTGAGAACTAGATACTGGATAATATTTGGATAATATTTGGATAATATTTTAACTCTATGTTGGGATTCCATATTTGGTACTAGATACTGACTGGCAGTTATATACACAAATAATAATGAGCAGAGTTCAACTGACACTGCATGGTTCAGAAACACCAAATAATGTATAGGAATATATAATATCATGCATTCGTCTTCACAGAACCGTGAACAGATCGTCCATCGGTATGTCTAGGCCCACCGCATTATCATCATCTTCTAAGGCATCTACATCAATGTTTAACCAAGAATCCAGGTCTTTATCTGCACCAAATTCTATGGAGTCTAGTTCAGGCATGTTTGTTAAATCCAAGGGATCCTCAGTTTCAACGGCCAAATTGTTAGTACTATAATCTTGAGATACAGAGCCAACATTATTGTTACCACCGGAAACCAGTTGATCAGAGCCACATGCCAAATAAGGCTTAGAGTCGGTATTTTCCACCAGCTTGCCAAGAGATCCCTTTGCAGAAGTAGAGAGTTGATCTGTCTTCGGCTTGGCCTTCACTTTAATTTTACGCTCACTCCTTGTGTTACTTGCAGAAGAACGACCGCCTCTTTTAACATGATTTCTCATAGAAGTGTCCTTGTTCGTTCCTCTTTTACTCCTCTTTCTCGTTGTTCCACCCAAGAACGAATTAGCAAGAGTTGCACTAGCACCAACGTCCTCGAGTAGCACTTCTCCCTTCTTCCCTCCCAAAGAAGCACTACCAAGTAGCACTTCTCCTTTCTTCCCTTCCGACGAAGCACTAGCATCAACACCAACGTCAAGTAGCACTTCTCCTCTCTTCCCTCCCAAAGAAGCACTAGCATCAACATCATCAAGTAGCACTTCTCCTTTCTTCCCTCCCAAAGAAGCATTAGCACCAACGTCAAGTAACACTTCTCCTCTCTTACCTCCCAAAGAAGCACTAGCCCCAACACCTTCAAGTAGCACTTCTCCTTTCTTCCCTCCCAAAGAAGCACTAGCATCAACATCATCAAATAGCACTTCTCCTTTCTTCCCTCCCAAAGAAGCATTAGCACCAATATCGTCAAGTAGCACTTCAGCTTTCTTCCCTCCCAAAGAAGCACTAGCACCAACATCATCAAGTAGCACTTTTTCTTTTTCCCCTCCCAAAGAAGCACTAGCACCAACATCATCAAGTAGCACTTTTTCTTTTTCCCCTCCCAAAGAAGCACTAGCACCAACATCATCAAGTAGCACTTTTCCTTTCTTCTCTCCCATATAAGCGCTAGCACCAACATCATCAGGTAGCACATTACCTTTCTTCCCTCCGTTCAGTATTGGTCCAGTCCAGGTAAAATCCAGATTGGATGGATGGTTTGAATTTCCCATGACATTTTGCTCCCTGGAAGGCAATGAATCTGCAAGAGCCAAAGCGGGAAGAGATATAAATAAAGATGAACCAAAATTCAAATGCTTTAGGAAGAGATATAAATATGATTTTTTTTTCTTGATGAACATGACATCTCACTCATGTTATTTGACTATCAAAGAAATTCATCAAAACAAATAATACATGATAAAAACAGAAAACCTGATGGTGCAAAATCTTGCCGAGAGTTTTGAGCAAGTGGTCGGATATCATCAAAAGTTGAAAAAGTATCGTTGTCAAGAGCAGGAGTTGCAAATAGTACATCTTTAAACATGGGATCCAGAAAGGAACTTTTCCTGGTTTCCTCAAATGTCCGGCATCTAGCAAGAGTCCTCTTCTTGAAAACCAAAGGGACTGGCCTTGAGGCCTTAGAAATTCCATACTTTGCTGCAATAGTTCCCCGAGTGGCCTATAATACCATAAAGGGTCATTTTTCAAATGCAAATCAGTTTATGTAAATAATAAAACCAAGAATAGCTTAAAACACAGTTTACTTCAGATAAGAATTAAAACCTGCTGACAGCTTCCCTTCTGCAATTGAGTAATTACTTGATCAATAACCTCACAACTTCCATCAGCAAGCTCAGGCTTTTACAAGATAATTATAAGGAGAACAGTTAGTAACAGAAGCATTGATAGAAAAATTGAACCCAATACATCATATTCAATACTCAGTAATTAAATCATACAGAAAAACTCGGAAGCATATAAACTACAGACTTTTCACATATCTACAAATTAGAAGTTTACCACTGGTTCTGGATATATGCCGACACTCTGTAGCTCCGTTAAGAGTTTATCCTCCATAAACATTTTGTCACATGTAAATGTAGCATTCCCATTACAGGAAACTGTGTCAGTGTAGAATCCAACAGAAGGGTCATCTCTTTCATGCAGAAAAGATATGTTTTCATCTCCAAAAGTTTCTTCAGTTTGATCGTCCATGATCAAAGCTGTCAATACTCTTTGGTACAACGGTGGTAGTTTGTATTCTAAATCCATTTGACTGGACAGAAAGGTGCCGTCGTGAGGTTGATCAACCATGTCAACCATTGAAGGTAGCTCTTTTGAATCAGACTGATTTAAAATGTTTCTCCCTCTTTCTCCTTCGAGCGGATATTGCGAAAAAAGGTTGTCCGTAAGCACAACCCCATTCTGAGAATTTGGATGAAAGAAATGTGTTAGAAAAAAACTGAATATTACTCTGGAAGCTACAATCTTATAGCAATTTGGGAGTTCTTCCCTAGTTTTATATTCTAGTGACTATTCATATTAAATCAGCTTTGTTGATGCACACACTAGCCTTTACTTATACAAAAGGTTGAAGCACTCGCGTCTTAATCACAATCTATTGTTTGGATGTCTGTATAAAACAGACAAATATGATAAGGTGTACTACCTTAGTCTATTATTTAATGAGTTGGTAGATATGATAAATTAATTAGTCCTACCTCTGATGATAACATGTTCCTCTTGTTCAAATTCTATTATGAGATAAAGGTTGTGTTAGAAACGCTTCAATTAAGAGTAACTTAAATTTTACAAACACAATTTGTCAGAACACACACCTGCTGCTTCAAGTGGTCTGTGACTTCCAAGTTGACAGGAGCAAAGTTAGGTTCCATTTTCTTCTGGAATGAATTAAAACAGCCAGTATCTGCCAAGGACCAACATGTTTATAAAGTTTCTGCATATATATAAACACATACACACACACACAACTCAAGAGTAGCAGGGTTTAGTAACATACAGCTGGCATTGCTGGCAAAGTTGGCCGCAAATAACTCACAGTCATCACCTGATCTACCTGCCATTTTGGATGGTTTGTATAACATTATTGTTTGAATAAGAGAAAACATCTGACATCATCTTCTTACTATAGAGTATCTTATTAAATAAGTATAATATTGTAAACAATTCTATTTTTTTAATGCAACGAGTAGTTACTCAAATGGATAGACATACCCGCAATATCCGGTAAAGCAGTAGTTGATGGATGCCCAACATGAGCAATAGCTTTACTACTATTTTGTGACTTCTTCTTACGAGGTCGCCTTGATCTACTGAAAAAACATAAACTTAGTCTAGTGGAAGAAATCCCTTTTTAGCCATTATCAGGAGGGAAAAGAGAGCAATGGGGGGAGGGAGAGGAACTATACCTTGCATTCTTAAGAGAAGAAGGCTTCATATTTCCAGTTGTAGTCGGAGTCATTATAGTACCGCTAGAAGGGGAATAGTCTTCAAATGGCATAGGCATTTCATCACAATTATAGACCGGCGGGGAAGCACCATTTGCTCTTCGAGTGCGAGAAATTTTTTGAGGCCTCTGTCCAACCCATTGGGATAAATGGGATATAGAAGATTCAACAGGAATAGGACGCTTATGATTGATTGCCCCAATCAATGAATGGCGCTGGTTCACATTTGAAGGTTGCTCCCAGGCGTCGAGTGTTTCCGGAGATGAGTTTCCAACTATTAAGTTACCAGTTTGAGGTGCCCTTGAAGCTTTGCCTTTTGTATGTGGATAAATACCACCGGTATAATTTTTGCCATGATCATCAAAATCAAATCTAAAAAAAAAAAGAGAGAATAAGAATACTCATTAAATTATAATAATATTTAATAAAAGAAATAAAGCTTGTTATGCACTTCATAAATACAACCGGGCAGATATGTGCTTGTTTCTTTTTAGTACACCTCATTCCCTATTTGCTCCATCTATTGAATCCCTAAACACCTTTTATTGCTCATACTTTGCATATACATGTGAAGTTGAACTAGCCGGCAGGGAAGCTATTCCTAATACTGGCGGTTATAGCCAAATGAATCTTTTGCGATCATAATAGCCTCACTTAGCATCACCTCTCACTAGAAAATCATAAATGTTTGGAAGCTATAGAATTGTTACTATAATCACAAGGTAGGTAAGCAGTTGAACACTGAGCTTTCAAGAGACTTATCCTTAAGAGAACGGGCTTGAAAGATGAGAATTGTCATACCCCTCTTATAAAAACATGTTTAGGTCATATTCATTTCAAGTGGGACTATTAACTAATATCATTTCAGATATAGCCCTATAATTAAAAAGGACAAATCTTATGTGCGTGTCTTTGTGTTATGTGCCGTTTTAACTTGAAATAAATAATTTATAATCTCTTCAAATACCTTTAATTTCTACAAATACATAATTTTCTCAAAAATTGTTATAACACAAAGTATATTTTAAGTTAAGAACAACACGAAAAGCACCTTAGAGAAATTCACATAAATTTTGTCCAAAAAGATGCATCACGAATACTCAGTCCAGTAGTTTAAATGATAGATCGATTGGTAACAACCAACAATCTTTTCACCACATGACTTCTTAACATTATCCAATAAAGTTATTTTTAATGAAGGAGCCTAAAGATGCACAAACACAACGTTCCTAAATTAATTACGATAAATTGATTTTTTTTACGCACTAACATATTTCCCAAATTGCAATTCATTTTTACGGCTTTCAGTCCGCTTCTCAAACCTTATGAGTTATGGCCATTTATTGACAAAATCAGAAATTAAAGCATCTCATAAACTTGTGTTTACCTCAAACCTATGGCATCACAAGACTGCAGACCAGACTCATTAGCTTGCTTTAGATACTTAACTCTTTTCGGCTCTCCTTCCCCATCAGTGGATCCAGCTAAGACGGTGCCCATGGAATGTTTTCTTTTCATTTGTCTATCCCATGTTTCTTCACTTTCAGGTAACTTTTGAATCTTCTCTTGAACACCATCACAAACCTTGCCAACATCCTTAATGTGGTCTCTATCCTTTCCAATTGCCAAAGGCTGTCTCCCAAAACTATTGTTTTGCCCTTCCGCCTAGTATTTATCACCAAAAGATACAAAGTAAATATAGATTAGATATTTAAAAAAATAAAGTATTATTAACGTCAAAAAAATACGTTGCTACTCAGAAAACAAAGGAACGTAGCATGTTCAGTAAGCGCTTTGGGGTTCAATGAGTTACATAGGTAATCAAAAAATAATCTTCAGAGAAGCGCATGTAACAGAAATCGAATATAGTTGCACCAGATTTGAGAAAGGATGTGTCATCATGCTCTCCGGGCTCTCCCTCATCCAAGTTATATCAAAGCACTAAAATAATTTTCTCTATTGTTCAATACTATTGGAATTCTATCCTCCTTGTTACAATTATAAAAAAATAAAAATAAAAAAATAAAAAAACTAGCATTAACATGGCATAAACCCACAGCTTTAATAAAGGAAATGCAACAGTAATTTCAAAGTGCTAGCTAGCTACTAACCTGTATCTCAGCAGCTGATGCACCAACGTGCGTGTTCGGAATGATTTCCTTAGGCCTGTCCCCTGGGTTTTGATTTGCAATCTTTTCATTTGGCAGCCCCTCGTTCTGAAATTGCTTCTTTGAGTTTATGGCCTCCCAACATGTGTTCAATTTGTGTACAGATTCATCCAAAATCTTTGATCCGTTACTGAGAAAAAATAAAAGAGCATAACTTTTATATCAGAATCATTGCACAAGTGACAAACTGACAATAAATGCGAAAATTCTAGACAACTCAGGCGTCGCCTTTATTACAAAAACTGAAAAAAGTGGACTAAAAAATGGTAGTCATTCAACTACATTACATATGCTGAAAATGAAAGCTCTCCATTACGCGCTAATTAATTAGGGTTACATTAAATAAGAAGTGTGGTTAAACTTAAAGCGGTATGATTTGATGACAGAATTAATGGTATTGCATAAAGCTCCTCAAATTACCTAGCCTTGGAAGAAGCCTCCTTTAGGCTTGCTTTGAATCGTTTCAATTCCTCCAGATCCACTAGAACGCGAGACTTTGGACCTCCTTTAGATATTCTGATGATCCGTTTTAAGTCATTTAATCTAGTATGCTTTGGACCTCCTGTAGTTATTGGATCCAACTTTAAATACTGGGCAGGTGGATCTGAATCTGGTGAAGACGTAGAACTTCCCTGCAAGATATTAGTATCCGATACAAACATCTGCATGTAAGTAAAACGCATATCAACAATAATGCTATTCAACTGAAACAACATGCAACTAAAACGTTTCGGAATCCAAACTTATCATAATCAACAACGAAACGAGTATAGAAAAATCGCAACGTTAGAATCAAATTCAAAGAAAATAAGAGAAAAACTAGGGTTCGAGAAAAATGAATAACAATCCGCTAACAGTTGGCGGAAAACGCGCGGATAGATAAACGAAGAATGAACGCGTGGAAGGAAGAAAGGAATACCTGCATTGACCAGAGAAGAAGATGGAATTCGCAGAGAGAGGAGGAAGACGAAGGTGAAGGCAATGTGGAGTTGAATGAGAGGGAAAAAGTGTGGTTTTCAGTAGAAAAACGAGAGTTTATATACTACAACGGCGCGGACATAGAGAAAACGGGTTTACGTTATGTGGGCCCCCGCTATCCGATCTGAGAGAGAAGTGGTAGTTGGTTGACTCGTTACTCTCTGAGTCAAGGGCTTGATCCGTTCATTATTATAAATTAATGTAATGGTTGATAATGTTATGATGGATGTTTTATTTTATTTATATATGGTGAACTTTTTATTAGATGTTTAGTAGAACTCTTAGTGTATTTAGGGAGGATTTAACATGATACCCTCACTTATATCTATCTGACATTCTTTTGAAGGGTATAAAAATATCATAGTAGTTCAACTAAAATATTTTTAAAAAATTTTAAATTTTCAGTACTAGTACTATATGCATTTTCTAAATTTATTGGACGTTATTGGAGATTTAGAAGAAATATTTAAAATTTCGTAAAATAGTAAAAAAAAAATTGATATATTTGTATAATTTCTGGTATATGTTAATTGAAAATTTTGAAATTAATGGGTTTTGTGTTACCTTTTGTACCAAAATTTTTGAAATTTTTGGAGCTTTACAACATTATCGGAAATTTCAAAATTTACGATTGTTCATATTTTCCTAATTTTCTCCCTCCTTTTTATTATTGTTTCAGTGAGGGCTAGGGGAAAAGATGGTTATGTTGCGGACAGGGTGACCGATAAAGCGAAATCTCAGGCCCGGATTGACGAGGCACAGGCTTCCGAGCTACGGGCTGGAAGACGTCTTTCGACCGGTTAACACCGCAAACAGATGGCTGAGCAGCAGGCGCAGTTTCGCACACTCCATCGCCAGGGTATTAGAGGATTTACTGCTAAAGAGGTACATGATCCAGCTCGTGCTGTTGTGGATGTTCCTGAGATTGAGCAGGTTGTTATGGAGCCGACTGTTGAGTAGATTGTTTAGGAGGTTGTGTTTGTTGTGGATTCGATTACTGAGCAGCGTGTGGAGTTGGTTGCCGAGCAAGTTGTGAAGCTGATTGCCGAGCAGGTTATGGAGCCAACAATTGAGCAGTTTGTGGGGCAGGTTCGGCAGGTTGTTGTTAAGCACGTGGAGGCCCATAGGTACCAGACTGTCGTAAGGGGGTACATGCTACATCTGGTGGCATGTACTCTCTTTACGGACAAGTCTGAAGTTTACATTGATGTTCACTATCTGTCTCTATTCAGCACCCTTGACACTCCATTTTGGGCTTAAGAAGTGGCGGCCTTGACCATGTTGTACACGACACTTAGAGTTGCTACTCAGCTTGA
Organism: Vicia faba; assembly: GCA_948472305.1. NCBI lineage: Eukaryota > Viridiplantae > Streptophyta > Magnoliopsida > Fabales > Fabaceae > Vicia > Vicia faba. Next base: position 1,180,931,246 of record OX451738.1, on the reverse strand, counting down.
GACCAAACAGCTGGTTGATTACCTTATCCTTCTACAAGTATACCAGCATTTATCTGTTGGTTTTTATTAGTTATTTGAGTGTACTAAATTGTTTTTATTTATGTAGTGTTGGATATACGAGCACTTCCCCCACATATGTGAGTGGAAGATCCAATGTGTCTCGGCTACTACTCCATGTGCAAGGAGATGGAAGGGAAAGCAAGCCCTCCTAAGCGGTTTGATGGAGTACATGGGGAGGATCGAGGCAGTGACTGTATAGGATGTCGTCTGGACACCATATACATCTCACTGACCTCGTCGTGCATTTGACGATGCTTTTATCTATTCAGGATATATTAGGTGGGAGAAACATGTGGCTAGACACTTGTTTGAGAGGTATCTACGATAATATGGTTATATCCAGAGCATCCCTCGTCCAATTCTCGAGGTTCCAGTTGGTGGCATTAATAGATGGTTTCAGAGTCACATCATCAGCTTTATCCGTGAGACTAAGGATATATCAGTTGTGGTTCAATATCCTTCATAATGCGAGGATGGATACCTGGAGTGGTATCGTGGTGTATCATGCCCATGAATTATACCACCAGCTGCAGCATCTGATGTTCTGCGTCCTTCACGTGATATGGTTTCTTCCGAGCCACTACCACCACCTCCACCTACAGGTGATCAGGACACCCACCTACAGTTTATCGCAGTTCATTTAGATAACCTCATGGGTTTGGTAAATCCCGTTGTTGGGATTTATACAAGTTTGGCTGAGTTTGCTGACGTAACCCGTGGGGTGCATATGTAGATCTGTTTTATTTTAGTTGTATTATATGTATATTTTGTGACACACAGACTTCTTAGATATTGCATAATATTTTGGCGAATACATGTTTCAAATCGATAATGAACATAACATGAAACAATACAACAAACATAAACTAAAAATAAATAAACATGAAAACATGTGCACTACCAGTTGATTCTAGGCGTTTCAACATCTTGATTATGTCGTCGATGGATCTTCGTATCTCTATGTCCAACTCGATCGGACCTTTCTTTATCCTATGGCAAAATGTTTTCTGTAACACCCCGATTTTTATTAAATTATTTTAATAATCAATTATGTGATGTGGTGCATTTGCACGCCTTGGTGAATATATTGTTGTGTGGTTATGCCTTTGATGGGAGATATGTACCTTAGAAATTATAGAAGTTAAGGTATTAAGGGGGGGTGTATGACTAAAAGTGTAGAAACATAAGGGTAAAAAGAGAGGGTTATTTTATTAGTATTATTTAAATCATAATATTAGAATTAATATTATAGTTTATATAATTAAATAATTATTTTAGTAGTAAGAGGAAGGAATGGCATAATGGGAATAATGATATTAAGGGTCCAAGGGTTAGATAAGTCAAAACAAAGGAAAAAAGTGTTTTTAGTTTATCGATCATAGAAATGAGAGAATAGAGAAAGAGCACTTTTGGGAAAAGAGACTAGGGCAAGAGAGAAGTCATTGTTGAAGCTTGAGGAACCTTCGAATTAAGGTAAGGGTGGGGTTCCAACTTTCTAAAGGGGTGATATAATGATGGGTATGTGGGGTTTGGATTTCCATGGTTAAATATGTATGTTATTGTTCATACTTATGTTCTTCTTGGTTTTTGAATGATTTAATGTCTTGTGATTGGATTAGTGAAATTGATGCTTTGTTATGGTGATATAACTGATGTGTCGGTGTTGAAATTGTTGAGATGTGTTTGATGCGTCAGTGTTGAGATTGATGTGATATAATTGAGTAATTGCATGTTTAAATGTGTTTACTTTATGAATGAGAACGTTGATAATGATATATATATATATATATATATATATATATATATATATATATATATATATATATATATATATATATATATATATATATATATATATATATATATATATATATATATATATATATATATATATATATATATATATATATATATATATATATATATATATATATATATATATATATAAAATTATAATTTAGAACATGAACGATGAAGTATGTGGAGGTTAGGGATGTTTGGGTATGAAATAAGTGATTTTCGTAACGTAAAAATATGTTTTTTTTACTCTTGTACAATGGGAACCGGTTACCAGTATATGTGTTGTACCCTAAAATTTTCCCTCTTAATATCTCAAAGATTCTCTCACAAGATCTCCATTGATTCAAGACTGCACCAAGATTGATCATCTCAAGATACCTCTCCAAACATTGATGACTCAAAATTAGGGTTTGAGTTTGTATAAGTACAATTGGACCTTTAATGCTTAATATGATTTTCATAGATTATTTTGGACTCCCAAGATTGCTCATGTCAAGTTTGAGGCTTTGGATCACATTTTTGCTCAGTCAATTGATTAATTGACCTAAAATCAACTATATTGGGGAAAAAGTCAATTGTGGTCAATTTACAGTCAAAACTCATAATTTTTTATCCATATCGACATATTAAACTCATATGAACCATTTGGTCAAGTTTGGATCACAACTTCTCAAGAAATTTGATCAGATCATCAAAAGGGCAAAATGGTCAAAATTAGGATTTTGACTGAGAAGGTTCAATTTTTGACTTTTTGACCTAACATATGACTTGTTGGTTTGAGACATGATATCAAGAATTCATATGCATCATTTTAACCTAATGGCATGGTTCAAAACATTTCTCAAGATCAATTGATTGATAATAGAAATTTGGTCAACTGATGAAAAAGTCAATTGTACACTGAAAAGTCAAACTTTGACTTTTGGATCAAAATCAAGTTTCAAAAATCATATTTCATCAAGATATGTCAAATTATAAAGATTGTTCATCAAGAAATCAAAAGTCAAGATTACTTTGAAAAAAGTCAAAGTTCTAAACACTTAGAAATTTTTCTAAGTGTTAAGCAAAATATGATAATTTCATAACTTTGTGCCAGATTTTCACCATGATGCAAGATGATTCAAGAAAAACTTCCAATATGGAATTTGTAGATCTCAATGAAATCAGAAACATTGTAGGGCAGAACTTCTTCTAGAAATACTTGGATCTCAAGTTATAAATCTATGAAGACATGTCCATGAAACTAAAACACTTAGTAAAATTCTGGGCATTTTAAGCCAAAATTTTGACAGAACTTTTGGGCCAAGTTTCACACAGTTACAATGGGAGTTTGCAAAAGTGATTCAAAGAGGGATTGCAGAGCATGTTACAAGATTTCTAAAAAGTCCAAGAACTCTTTCAGATCATGCTGGAGCAGGGGGAATCGAGATCAGAAGTTGGACATTCATTCTTAAATTATTAGTCATTTTCATAATGAACATCTGATCTAATTCCAAGCAATACTGCATAATCCCACTTTTCAGGCCCTCTAACATGTGTATATATCCTTAATCAAAAGATTACACAAGCTTTTGAGCTATGAACCACTTGATTTAAGCTTTGTCCAATACACCTTGTCATTTAAGAAAGAAAGTTCACACTTCTATTTGGGAAAAGTGACTTTAATCACAAAGTCCACTCTCCTTGAGCTTTGTGTTTGTTCTTTCTGCACAAGTATCCCCTACAAACTCAGAACAATCGTGTTTAAAGTTTCTAGCCACCCTACCCTGCCTTGAAACCATGTTTGTCTAAGCTTGCTTAAAAAACAAGTCAAAATCCACAACATGTGATTTTGTACTTCTGAATTCACCAAGTTTTCAAACCCTTTGCCTATAAATTAAACCTTCATTTGCAAGCTAGGTAATTGGATGAGCCCTGAAACTCACTAAAACTCCCTAGAACCAGAAATTGTAACACAAGCACAAAAACTTGTCATTTCTGATTTTTGAATCCAATCTCCAAATCCCCTCGTGCGTTTCTTGGCCAAACCATCCACAAAGTTTTTGATACACATATAGAAGCTATCCCAACCTCTGTTTTCAGATTGTAACATCATCTTCACCAACCTCCATTTTAAAAAACAGAGCATTACATATTGACTTCTCCAGAACATTCCAGCCATCCATAGCTCAAGCTAACCATTGCATTAGCTTCCTGGGAACTTGAGGAAGCTAACCAGATCATCACACCAATTTGAATCAAGCTTTAATTCAAAACACGTTCTCCAGCTGCAAGGTAAGTTCTTCTGCTTTTCACCTCATTATTTAGGCATTGTTAGACTTGCATTTTCAAATATAAAATGTAGATATCACAGCTCTAAAATTGTACATATTCATAGACTTCATTTATATCGCCTGAGTAGAGAGAATTTTGGATCAGAACTTCTTAAAAAATTAGGTTTCAGATTAGGGCTAGTAAAATTCACGTTTGTTTCTGATTTATAGTTTTAATGCTTTATAGTTCTAGAACCATGATGAAATTTGCCATAACTTTCATGTTTACATTTTCCATTTTGGTTGAGAAATGAATGAGTTGCAGATGCTCTGGCTGGCGCGAGGAAGAAGATGAAGTTCATCATTAGAACTGATTTTGTAATATATATTTATGGTTTTGTTTATAATACCGGATGTATAGCCACCCCAATGATAGAGAGCACGTACGTAAGGCAATAGTGTTAAGGGTCCTGGGTTCTATCCCCAGGAGCACCTTTTGTTAACAGCATGCCTGGGCCAGAACTTCTAGGCTGTCTCATTTTTGCTTCTAGCATCCCCCCTCCCCCCCCCCCCCCCATTTACTTGTTAACAGCACGCCTGGACCAGAACTTCTAGGCTGTCTCATTTTTGCTTCTAGCATCACCCCCCCTATTTACCTGTTAAAAAAAATTCTAAAATATAGTAAATAAATATTTTATAGTATTCTAAATACTTATGAAAAAAATTATACAAAAGTTTAAAAATTTAAGGGTAATTAAACAGTTTTCAAAATTTTAGAAAATAACATGGATTAAAATTGCATGAACAAAATTTTTTTAAGAACTAAAATATGTTATTTTCTTAATAAGGACTAAAAATGAATTTTGAGATATTTATAGGGACCAAAAACATATTTAACCCTTAAATCTATTAATATCATATTTCTCATTCAATTGATAGATTTAACAACATTATGATCTAGTAACGGCTTTGTGGTTGTAAACCGAGAATTTAACTTGACATTCCTCATATTATACATGGCACACCCTCCCCCCCCCAAAAAAATGGTATGAAAAGACCAAATTGCCCAGACCCAAATCGTATTTTTCAAATTTTAGGGTGATATCGAAAATTTTGTTGGTGATACCAGAAATTTTGCAAAATAGTGAGTAATTACGATATTTTTGTGAAATTTCCGGTACATTGTACCATAAATTTCAAAATATCTGGTATTTTCGTACCAGAAATTTTGAAATATCTGTTATTATCAGTTTCATTTATACCAAAAATTTTGAAATTTCCATTGCGTCACATAGTACCAGAAATTTTGAAATTTTTGGTAGTTCAATTTTTTTTTAAAAAATTATCGGAAATTTGGAAATTTCTGGTATTTTATATTTTTTTTTTATATTTCATTATTTTGCATTGAGGACAAGAGGCAGAGACGGTTCTATTGCGGGATGAACATCTGACAGAGCTAATGCTGAAGCCCGTGCTGACGAGGCATAAACTACAGAACTACGAGTTGGACATCATCCTCCGACCAGTTCTGACCGGAAACGGTTGGCTGAGCAGCATGTGTAGTTTTGTGCACCCCGTCGTTGGATTCATGGAGTATCTACTGAGAAGGTGCAGGCTCTTGCTTTTATTGTGGAGCCGATATCTGAGGAGGTACAGGCTCCTGCTCCTATTATGAAGCTTGTGGTGCAGGAGCATGAGCAGGAGGTTATTGCTGAGGGAGTTGATGAGGTATCCCCTGCTGATACAGACACCACGACTCATGCATCTACAAAACCATTAGTACACACTGATGGAGAATTTCCTAGAGGACCTTCAGACAGGTCCGTGCTGACAGGATTTGCAGACTATGTCACGTATAGGATATGGCTAGGCGAGGTATATGTTTTTTGGTTTTCTTTAATTGCATAATTTTATTTGATGTATAATGATTTGATGCATAATTTGTTTTTGGTTCTTACAGCAAATTATTCAACATTTCTATCAGGTGGCAAGGGATTCAGAGCCATCTGGAAGCTTGAATTCAACATGAAGGTTGTTTTCGTTGTAATACACTTCTACCTTAATCAGAAATTGAGAAAGATGTATTTTTTTAGATGTATTTTCTTTAAACAGATGCCTACATTTATACAAATGATGATGCATTATAGACCACACAAATATGTTAGTGCAATCATAACCATCCAAAAATGTCAATAAAATCTCAGCAGTTCAAAAAACAATGTTTTTCATACTACCAGAAATTTTAAATTAATTGAAATTTCTGGTATATCAGAAATTTCATTTACACTACCGGAAATTTATACTACCAAAAATTTAACGGGGGTGTACCAGAAATTTGGGTGGTACTAGAAATTTCATATCGAAAATTTCGTCCAGAAATTATGTTCAACTCATCTAAGGGTAAAAGTGGAAGAAAAAAAGGAATGTCATATATAATTTTGGAAGTGACATGTTAAATTTTCTTGTAAACTTGACCAGACCATATTTCTAATAACTAACAATTATAAACATTTTTATTTTATGTCACTTAAGTAGAAAATCTAAGTCTAATATTTTCTAAATCAAAAGATCAATGTTGAAATAAAAATAGATTATTGAGAATATATATATATATATATATATATATATATATATATATAGAGAGAGAGAGAGAGAGAGAGAGATTTGACTTAAAAGAGTAAAAATAAATCTAGTTGTTGGATTTCACTGTTTAAAGGATGAACAAGTAAGATGTCGTGAGTTCGATTCCAATAAATTATCTTATAATTTAGAGAGAGACAAAAATTCATATTTTTGTCCAATCAATTACTATAGGTATTATCAAGTTTCACTATCAAATAGAATATAAAATAGTTGTCATATAAAATCTTTTATTTTTAGTAAATCAAACATTTTTTTAAGCTAAAAGATAGTTAGAGTTATTTATAAAAATAAATAAAAAATATTATAGATTAATAAAATAAATTATGAATTCGTTAAAAAGATAATTTGAGACAAATATATATTTGTCGCGTGAGTTTATAAACTATTATTATCTAAAAAAAATTCTTAATCGCGTGAGTTTATAAACTATTATTATCTCAAAAAAATTCTTAAAAAATATATTATTAGTTTATATTTAAATGTGTGGTGAATTTTTTTTTGTTAAATTGAAAAGAAAAAGTAAAAATAAAACCATTTGATATGAAAAACCTCTACTTCGTTTCGTGAGTTAAGTTCCTTAAAAACTCTCGTTTGATCAAGGGATAAGTCAATGTAAAGTCTCTTATAATTGTTGGTGGTTCAGAATATTTGGATTCGTATATTATATATTCACTCATGTGGTATGGTACTTCGTTATGTCATATATAATATTCAAAATAAATGATATATAAGATGTATCTGTATAGATATTCTAATCTACATCCAGAAAGCCGTATGCTTTGAAAGAAGCTTGTACAGTTTGGGAAGGGGTTTTGATTGATCAAAAAGATGAATCTACTTCAATCGATATGCCCTTAGGCACGACCATACATAACATAGAAATAACACTTGGAAAGGGTGGACAATTAGCTAGAGCAGCGGGTGCTGTAGCGAAACTGATTGCAAAAGAGGGTAAATCAGCAAGGTGTCAAGGTAATTTGTCTGCTTGGCTAGTCAAACACGTAATAGTTCATAGATCTTTAGGTTTTTATTATCAAGGAATAGAGACTTTACAAATAAAGCCCGATGATTGGCATTCGATTGTTGTTATTTTATATGTATATGGTTACAATTATCTACGTTCCCAATGTGCCTATGATGTAGCACCAAGAGGACTATTAGCGAGTGTATATCATCTTACGAGAATAGAGTATAGTCTAGATCAACCCGAAGATGTATGCATAATAGTATTTACCCCAAGGCAAAATCCAAGAATTCCTTCTATTTTCTGGGTTTGGAAAAGTGCAGATTTTCAAGAAAGGGAATCTTATGATATGTTAGGAATCTATTATGATAATCATCCGCGTCTGAAACGTATTTTAATGCCCGAAAGTTGGATAGGATGACCTTTGCGTAAAGATTATATCGCCCCCAATTTTTATGAAATACAAGATGCTCACTAAATGATAAAAATCAGAAAGTAATCTAAACTTCGACAACCCCAGACATTAAAGAAATATTTGTATGTACATTTTATTTTTCTTATAGATTGGACAGAATAATAGAGCGATTAATTGAGATTCCAAAATTAGATGGAGCTATACTTATTTTGGACGAGCCAATAGGATGAACTGAAAAAGTTCTGCATCATTAACTATGTAAGATGCACATCAGCATCAATTCATACCTTTTTTATTTTCATTATAGATATTTTTATTTTCATTATATATATATATATATATATATATATATATATATATATATATATATATATATATATATATATATATATATATATATATATATATATATATATATATATATATATATATATATATATATATATATATATATATATATGATATTTACAACTTTAGAGCATATATTAACTCATATATCATTTTCCGTGATATCAATTATTATTTCAATTCATTTGATAACCTTATTAGGCAATGAAATCGTAGGATTATATGATTTGTCCAAAAAAGCCATGATAATAAGTTTTTCTGTGTAACAGGATTGTTAATTACTCGTTGTTGTTTTTCGGGACATTTACCATTTAGTGATTTATATGAATACCTAATCTTTCTTTCATGGGGTTTTTCAATTTTTCATATGGTTCCTTTTTTAAAAAAGGAGAAAAACCTTTTAAGTACAATAATTGCACCAAGTGTTATTTTTACCCAAGGCTTTGCGACTTTGGGTCTTTTAACCAAAATGCATCAATCTGTAATATTAGTACCCGCTCTACAATCCCATTGGCTAATGATGCACGTAAGTATGATAATACTGGGCTATGCATCTCTTTTATGTGGATCATTATTATCAGTGGCTATTTTAGTCATTACGTTTCAAGAAGTCATCCAAAATCTTGCTTTTACCAAGAATTTGGATTCTTTAAAAAAATCAGTTGATTTTGTTGAAATCAAATACATGAATAGGAATGAAAGAAACAATGTTTTACAAAAAACTTATTTTTCTTCTTCTATAAATTATTACAGGTCTCAATTTATTCAATAATTGGATCGTTGGGGTTATCGTATTATTAGTCTTGGTTTTCTCTTTTTAACCATAAGTATTCTTTCAGGAACAATATGGGCTAACGAGGCATGGGGTTCCTATTGGAATTGGGATCCAAAGGAAACTTGGGCCTTTATTACTTGGACCATATTCGCGATTTATTTACATACTAGAAAAAATAAAAAATTAGAAGGTGTAAATTCTTCAATAGTGGCTTCTATAGGATTTCTTATAATTTGGATATATGTTATTTGGGGATCAATCTATTAGAAATAGGACTACATAGTTATGGTTAATTTACATATAGTTGACTAAAAATGAGTAAAGAACCTGAGAAATAAAAATATGGAAAGTGTTCTGGACTGGGCCTGCCCGTGGCCCAATCACCAGTGAGGCCTGGGCCTGTTTGATCAGCCCAATAAAGAGACCTTGGCCCAGCGCTGGGGGCTATAAATACCCTCTATTTCGAGAGGGTCAGGTATTCATTAATTCACACCTATATATATACTTGCTTGCTCATTCCGTCTCTCACTTTACCATCGAGTGTCTTGCAGGTATCCCCCCATCTCCTTCAAATCCAGCCTGAAGCCAGCTGTGACGGTCCAACTCTGATCAGGTACGATCAGTGATGCTGTCTGTGGGAATCTAAGCTTCCCCGTCTTCTCTATGTTTAAAAGACAAAAGTTAATAATTGTTGTACCCTAAAATTTTCCCTCCCATATTCTTCAAGATTTGGCAAGATCATGGTTCAAAATCTCTCAAGGGTTGCACAGTCCAATTGCCTCCTAACACAGTCAAAAGTAGGGTTTTGGTTCTTGCAAAAAAATTGAGATTTCCAAGGGTCCAATCAAGTCCCATATGCCTATAAATATTGTCAAGCATCCATATGTCAAGTGTCATAGCTCACAGCATCAAATTGCACAGTCAAAAACCCTAGTTGCACCACAGTCAACTGTAGGGGCAAAATGGTCATTTGGCAGTCAAAAGTCAAAAATTTTGGTCAACATCTTATTTTGAAACCACAATCATCATTTGATCAATTCTTGATCATGATTCCACAAGCATGGCTCAAAAAGTCTCAAGATGCAAAAGTTTCTATTTTTGGACAGTTGAAAAGTCAACTGCAAATTGACCAAGGCATAACTTCCTCATGGTTCATTAGAAAAATCCCATCCAAAGCTCATTTTGAAGGGGATGACATTTCCTACAACTCATCTTCACACTCCAAGTCCAAGAAATGCTCTCACAAAAAGTTATCAATTTCAACATTATAGGTCATTTTCAAAAGTCAACAAAAAAACCACTTTAAGTCAAAGACCATAACTTGAGATTGGTAAATCAAAATGACATGGGACCAAATACATTGGTTAGAGGACTTCAAGACCTTTCCAAAATGTCCAAGAACATGTTCATAGCTTCAAAATTGAGCAAGATATGCATTGGAGAAGTTGGGAAATTTTTGGGAATTTTGAAAAGTCAACTTTGCCTAAAACACTTCAAATTTGCTAATGGGCCTCAAATTCTTCCTTGAATCATTACCCAAAGCCTATGCACGACCCATTGAGCTCAAAAGGATTTATTTTCTTATTTTTAATTAATTAGTTGAATTTTTATTCTTATTAATTCATTTAATTAGTTTTAATTGTAGAAAAATATCAAATAATGGTTGTCAAATCTTTTTATGTAGCAAATATACTCCAAATATGCTAAAGATTTCGTGCATCAATCAACAAGACAAGATCTTCCATAATTGGCAAAGTTTCATTGAAAAAAAGATTGAAATTTCATGATTGAAAATCAAATATTCAAATCATAAATTCATGGACTTATGGGCTTGTTTTTGACCTAGAATCCTTCACATACATATGCACAAGGAAACCCTACTCAGAAATACACGAAAAAGCTGCTCACAAGCCATAACCAATTTGCAACTTTTCAACAAAAACTTGGAAATTGATTTCATACTTGCAGGGTAATTCAAGGCCTCAAAACGTTTCCATTGCGTTACTGACATTGCTAGGAAGCTATTGGCATCAAGAACAGATCCTCACACTCAAAGAAACGGTAAAACAGAGTCACGTTTCTCACAAATATTTCCATGATCGAATTTTAATTTCCACGCATCATTCATGTGTTTTGATTATTGATTTATGCTACTAACATCTCCCTGAAGCTTTTGGTAGCGTTTAATTATTCTAAGACTGCTTGAATCGAAATCTACCATTGAAGAATATTAGGTTTTCAGAACATCCAAATTAGGGCTTTCCTTGTATGGAAAAATTGGACTTCCAAACTTATATGGACAGAGTCGTTGCAGCAAGACGAATCAATTGATACCCTCGCGCCCTTTTTATATTTCCTCCTCTTGTAATCGCTATTTTCAGGACTTTTAGTTTGTGGGGGTTTAAAACCCCGCTACTTGTTTCATATTGCAGGTACAAACGAAGAAGAAAGCTGAGGTGTCCAGGCGTGATTGGAAGATTCAAACTTTAGCGCGTTTTTTAAACGTTCCAACATAATTGTCCTTTTTCATATATTATATTTACTATCATTATATATACAAATGCGTTTGGCAGTTCAGTTGGTGGATGACACGCTTGGCAAGCATAGGGACCTGGGTTCGATTCCCAGGCCCCCCCATATAATTCATAATTTTTGTCTTAATCTATTCTAGTGCAGCGCCTCCTTCAAAGCTTCATCATGCGTCCTCACGCGTTGGCTTGCCAGATGTCCTGATCAATAATCCAAGGGCCATTGAACGAATTCCATAGTACACTCCAGTCAACAGCATGCACTCAATCTGGAAAGTCAAACGAGGCCTTTGTCTAATGGGCCTGAATTACTTTCAAACACCTCCATTCTGGGCCTGATACCCCCTTTGGTTTGCATCTTTTATTTTATTTTATTTGATTTTCCTCTCTAATTCTTTTTAATGTTTTAATTGTTTTTTCACCATAAAATAATTTTCATAATAAAAAATCAGAAACCAAAAAATGTTTTATATTTAATTATTATTAATTTCACCATTAAAATATTTTTGTAAATAAATTTCAATAACTAACTTAGTTAAATTAGGTTTTAATTTTGACGCTTTCCTTAATAAATAAAAATGCATAGAATTAGGTTTTTTTGACATTTTCATCTTTTTCTTAATTAATTATTTTCCTCATTATTTATTATTATTATTAACTATTATTTTTGTACATAAATATGTAAATTAACTAATTATTTTAAATTAGGTCAACTTTGACGTTTTATTTAATAATTAAAATAATTTAGAATTAGGGTTTCCATTTAATTTTAATTTTCTTTATTTTCCTAAATACAAAAAAAACATAAAAAACATTTTCCTTTCTTCAATTAAATAATAATTAGACTTTAATTTAATTTAATTTCAAGCAAAGGGTCAAAACCCTCGGACGTTCAATTTATTCTTTTCGCGCATTATTTTCTTTTGATCATTATGTAACTGTTCAAGGAATGTAATAGTAATTAGGTAATCTTTTACTTTCCGCATTTTTATCAAAAACGGGTCTTTGTATTTTGGCGATATATAGACCCGCGCCTTGTAATAGCGTAGCTTTTATCTTTCTGTCTTTTAATTTTCCGCACTCTTAAATTCTAAATTGCATGAAAGAATGTATGCTAATTAAAAACATGCGTAGCTCACAATGCCATGATCAAAGATAACTGTTAAACTGAAAACAACACACAAGTACACACACCACTTCTAGGGTACGCCTCACCTGTTGCCTTCGAAACGTGGTCGTCAAGTATAGGACGTCTTAGCGGTCCTTATGTCCATGATCCAGTTGCCTCAAAACAGTTGCCTCGACACAGTTGCCTCGAAACAGTTGCCTCAAAATAGTTGCCTCGAAACGGTTTCCTCGGATTAAAAAAGGATCAAGGACATAAGGATAGCTTCTAAGGTGTCCTACTGTTGCTTCGGTGACCACACTGTCCCTACAATCGAATTGACCCGAACACCTCCAACGGTGGTGCTACCTACCTCTCAATGGTGGGATGGCACTACCTTAAGGACATTTACACAGCCTAATTCCTTATGGTAGGTAGATGACTCATAGATACTTGCTCTCTTCAAAAACAAATCAAAACTCTTTTTACACCGACACTTTCAAAAAGCTTTCAAAACAATTTTTCAAACACTCTTGAGGACAGATACAAGAGTTATTCAGAAATCTTTCAATGAAACTTTTTCAAACCCACTCACATTTTGAAAACATAAGAGCAAGTATCTAAGAGCCCGTGGATAACCACGGATAGAAAGGGTGCTAACACCTTCCCTTTCTATAAATCTACCTCCCGAACCGAGAAACTATCTGTTGTACCCCAAAATTTTCCCTCCCATTTCCTCAACATTTTCTCATCCCAAGACCCTTGAAGATCAAGATCCAGTTAGGGTTTCCTCTGCTCAAGACTTCTCCTTGAACTGTGGACTCAAATTAGGGTTTGTGTTTAAACAAAGATGTTTTGACCTAAAATGCCCAAGATGACTTTCATGCTTCATGTTGGACTCCCAAGTTTACCCATGCCAAGTTTCAAGTCTTGATTCCAAGTTTTGCCCAGTCAATTGGGCAGTTGACCTAGAAATCAACTGTATTGGGGAAAAGTCAACTGTGGCCAATTGACAGTCAAATCTCATGAAATTTGATCCACATCAACATTATGGATTCATATGGACCATTTGATCAAGTTTGGATCACAATTCCACAAGAAATTTGATCAGATCACCAAAAGGGCAAAATGGTCATTTTTAGGGTTTTGACTGCACAAAGGCAATTTTTGACTGTTTGACCTAGCCAATGGCAAATCAAGTTCACATATGGACTCAAGGACTCAATGAAATGGTCTTGACACATTCATCAAGCTCAAAAGATCCCAAGTACACAAGATTGACAGTTGAATTTCCCAGTCAATTGATCAATTTTGACTGTATACTGAAAAGTCAAACTTTGACTTTTTGGTCAAAATCAAGAGTCAAGATTCATTTTTCATCAAAACTTGCCAAATCATGAAACTTGTTCACCAAGAAATCACAAAATGCAAATTAGGGTTTGAAAATGGAATTTTTCATAACTTAGAATTTTTCTAAGTTATGAAAAACCCTAATTTTTTCCCAACATTGCCCCATCTTTTCACCAAGATCCATTTGGATTCAAACAAAAGTAAAAACATGAAAGTTGTAGCTTGTTGCATAATCTACAACTTTTATTCACAAAGTTTTCTCATTTGAAGCTTGTATCTCAAGTTACAATTTTTTGAATAAGGGCACTAAACCATTTTTTAACTTAGTGAAATTTTAACCTATTTTGACAAGGTTTTCTACCCCACTTCAAGGCCACTTTTCATACCCTTCCACTTGGAATTTTAATTTGCATTTCAAAGATGGATTGTAGTACACATTCCAAGCTTTCCAAAATGTCCAAGAACTCATCAAACAACCTCATAACTTGAGAGATTCGAATTTCACAAGTTGGTAAAAATTCACTTTTGTTCTTCATCAAAACATGTTCATAATCTTGCAAATTTGAACTCAGCTTGCTTTATGCTTGATTACAGGTCCTTGAACCATTCAATACTCAATAATTTAATGCATATTCAATGTGTTAAGGCCATGTTCTTTGTGTTCTAACATTGCATAGTGGATTAATCCTAAACTAGATAAAGTGCTTTATCCATTTTTGTAAAAAGCTAGCTTTATGTCAAATTGAAATCCAAGCAGGTACAAGCAAAATCCTTTTAGCACAAGATTATGGACAAATTGCTCTGATCAAGAGAGGCTTTGCTGCAGGATTAGAGGTCCCCTACTGACCTAAAACATCAAGTGGCATTTTGTTGCTTAACATAGAAGAAAAGTGCATAACTTATCACAACTCTCATACCAGCATAGAAACACAAGAAAGAAGTTATCAAACACATTCAAAAGAACATATCCAAGCTTTGGCACGAGTCCCTGACCTCTCAAACACCCTCCATCTCAGAAACACCATAAAATTGCTCAAACAGAGCAACCCCTGCAGATTGAGTGCTATCTCTCAATCCCTTCGAGCATTTTGGTCCAAACCTGTTCCTCTACCTTCCTCACAACCTATGCAAGCTAACCATGACCTAAAACCTGATATGTAATCCCTCTAACAGTTTCCACCATTTTCATTTTTTCCTTTTGCAGTTGAAGTTCTATAGCTTGGTACAAGAAGTTTCAAGACAAAGTAAGCATTGAAAAAGCATCCCTGGACCTCAAGGAAGCTTTTCCAATCATCACCTTGCACTAGAGGTTCCTCATTCTCCAGATAGAAGTTCAGCTACACAGGTAAAACTTTGAACTCGTATCTCTCTTATCATGCATCTTTAGTCTTAAGTTTGTGAAGAAACAAGGTTCTACTCATAGCCCTGAGCATGTACATATCTTTACATTTCATTTCTTTTGCCTGAGTAGAGAGAATTTGTAGTTTGAAAATGGCAGAAAAATTAGGTTAAGATTTGGGGGAGGAGAAATTCTCCCTCATCTTAGAGAGTTAAGTCAAGTTCCATACATGGTTAGAATCGTCTCTTCATGCTGAACATTTGTTGTGTTATGAGTTTTTGCTAAAAAGCCAGGAATCAAGAGTTAGAAGAAGCTGAACATGGCGCGCGTTTTTTTGAATTTTGTTGCTGGAGGTTGAAGACAGTGTTCTTTGGGTTGGGCCTGTATATCTTTTCTTATTCACACCACTTAATTGCTATCACACCCCCTGAGCCCATTTGCTTTATTTTTATTCTTTTTTGACTTTTTCTTTTTTGATTGACTTTGTTTATTTTTTCTCATGACATTAAAAAAATAAAAATATTTTTTCCATCATTTTTTGAATATATGGCATATTTATTTGATTTATTTCTTTTGTTTGTATATAAATATTATATATATACTATTATTAGAATAAATAGAAAAATAGTGTAAATGCATTTTTTTATTTTTTATTTACCTTCTGAAAATATTCCACATAAAAAAATACCTTTTTTTTATTTTATTAAATATTTTGCACATAATGCATATTTAAGAAATTAATATATATATAGATATATGTTTATTAATATATTTAAGCTAAAATATAAAAATACTTGAATTTTTCATTTTTATTAATATTGGATACAAAAATACTTTTTTTCATAATATACTTCATTTTATTTTATTTTTTATAAATAATAAATAAATATGTGTATTAAATTAGATAATAATACATTTTTTTTAAAGTTAGGGTTTTTGCCCTAAATTCAAAATACTCCAAAAAATAATATAATTTTTATTTTCTTTTCTCTTTTACATAAATAATATTTTTTCATACATATACAAAACATTTCTTTTGCATCTTGCATTCTTATTTAATTTTTGTACATTGATTAAATTGCAAATATTCAAAAATGATGTAATAATTTAGATTTAAATTCTTGTCAATATCCCCATTTGAACATTTGTACCCCCCTTCCCATATTTGGTTTTGTAATAGCTTAGTAAATTTAATTTCGCACTTTATTGCTTTCTAATGATAACATGTTAGAATTAGGGTTTGTATGCGAAAAAACGATAAAAATAGTTATGACCTAATCTCAAGATAAACAAGCATGAAAATGGACACACAAATCACACTTGCACCCCCCTAGGGTACTCCACTTTGTTGCCTTCAAATAAATGGGCCATATTGTATGTTGAACTTCTTTGGGCAAAGCAAACAATTTGAATGATCATAGTCCCTCGATAAAACTTTTCAAAACAAACAAAAATAAATGATCAAGTCCCTTAAAGAAAATTGCCCAAAGACATTTAACGTCGTTGCAATTATGGTCTAAACGATGACCCGCGCCTGTCCCTTTCACATCCTAACATAAGGTTGTCCATCAAATTCAATGGTGGAACAAACTTGTTAAAAGGGTTAAAACATAGCAATGATCTTTTGAGAAATTTAGGAGTAGATAACCTCTTAGTTACTTGAATCAAACTTGCAAAACAAAACACTTGCCTAATTTCAAAACCACACCTCACTACACTTTCAAAACAACTTTCAAAAACAAATGAAAACCTCTTCAAAAGACATACATCTTTGTATACATCCCCACATGGATCATTACAAAGGTTGCCACCACATTGGCATCTTTTCAAAACATTTTCAAAACCCACACACTTAAGCACCATTTAAAACAATTGAAAACAAAAAGGCAAGTGATCTAAGCAAGTAACTAAGAGCCCATGGATAACCATGGATAGAAAGGGTGCTAATACCTTCCCTTTCTATAATCTACTCCCCGAACCCAAGAAAACATCTCAAAAGGTTTTTGCTGTGCTTTTTAACCTTTCCTTAGGATAAAATAAAAAGTCGGTGGCGACTCTTGCTCAACCGAAACATTTGCGAAAACAAACGCAAAACCTCAAGTCAGCTCTCCCACCGTATCACAGAACTGGCGACTCTGCTGGGGAAATTTTAAAAGTGGAGTAACCTTAGGGCTTAGATCACCTTTGTTTTCAATTGATTGTCTTGTTTGCTTTTACATTTGTGGGCCTTGTATCGGAGTTTTATAGATCCTAACCCGGATCTGGGGATACCTTCTTAGAAAGTAGCAACAAGGCTGTGAGGGAACTGTGCGGGGTATACCGACATGGTTGAAGCAGTCTGCTATGTTGATGTGGCACTTTGGTGTGTACCGGTAACCCTTGAGTTCAGTCAAGGAGAGTACGGGGCCGCCGCGTGGTGTCGTGAAGCATCAACTGACCTTAGGAACCTTAATTGAACCATCTTGGCCTTTTTAGGGTAGTGAGATAACTGACTTTGGTGCAGTCCGAGGTTGGTTGATACTCGATACTACACTCAATTGAGGGTTGCTTTCCTGGGATATTTCGGTCGCCAGTTCAGTGGCTAAATCGAAACGATGAACAATGAAAGTAATCCAGTGATATTGGGACCTTTAGAACCCGGTTACTTCTAATAGGACAGGTTGAGCCCACCAAACTTCAAGAGGGTAATACCCAGACCCCATGCAGGCCTAAACCCTAAGGGTTTGTCTTGAGTGACTTGTGTGCCTTACCATGTTTGCCTCTGTGAATATTTGTGGTGTATTTAATCATAACATCATGACATCATACAACATCATGAGCATTGACTAACCATTTCAAGGGTTTCGAATCTTCATCTTTGTTCTTGTTTTATAGGACATGGAAACTGCTCGCAGAAAGACAATTCAGATTAGCCTTGTGAAGATCCCTCCTCAGCTTAAGGAACTTATGTCCAGGATTCCCGAGGGTTCTTCATTCAGTGAGAGACATGGAAGACTCATCAGCTTGGTTAACACCAACATTGAGGAGGATTTGATAAAGGTCCTGTTCCAGTTCTTTGACCCTCTGCATCACTGTTTCACTTTTCCGGATTATCAATTGGTGCCTACATTGGAGGAGTTCTCCCGACTTCTGAAGGTCCCTATCCTTGATCAACTACCCTACAACGGTACGGAAGAGGAACCCAAGCTTGAAGAGATTGCTAAAGCCTTGCACCTACAACCGTCTGACCTCAAGGGACATTGGGAAGTTAGAAGTGGTATCAAGGGTTTCTTAGCCAGGTTTCTGTTCGAGAAGGCCCAAGAATGTTGGAACTCCCTTGACCTACAAGCTTTTGAAGAAGTTATGGCCCTCCTTGTCTATGGTTTGGTGTTATTCCCTAACCCAGATCAGCTTATTGATATCAGTGCTGTCCAGATCTTCATGACCAGGAATCCTATACCTACGTTGCTGGGGGACATCCTTCACTCATGTTACACTCGAACCATGAGAAGAAGGGGCGTCCTTATGTGTTGCACTCCTCTCCTGGGAAGGTGGTTTATTTCGCACCTCCCACAATCAGTTTTGAAGAACGAGCGGGGTTTGAGATGGTCACAATGGTTAATGACTCTCACGCATGCGGATATACATTGGTGCCCTAGGTCCAGGGAAGACGTCACTATCATTGATCGTTGCGGGGAGTACCCTAATGTTCCTTTATTTGGAATCAAAGGAGGTATTACTTACAACCCATGCCTGACTTGGAGACAGTTTGGTTATGCTCGGAGGGATGGCCCTCATGACATGTTAATTCCTAACATAGTTTTTGAATTCCACAACGATACTCAAGGACTTCGTCAGAGATTTATCAGAGCTTGGAGGATGCCAAGTAGGATCAACAGCAAGACACTGGGGCACAGGAACTCCATCCCGTTGGAACCTTATCTCAAGTGGGTACGAGCCCGCTCCCAGAAGTTAGTGATGCCTTATCCTCATATGCTCCCTGTGATCAAAGAACCAGTCTTGGAAGGAGAGGTGTCCTGCACCATTCAACATCCCGACATGCCCACCTCCTGGGAAGAAATGCAGAAGAGCTGGGTCCAGCTTAAGGAAGAACGGAATTCTCTTGAGACCAGTCTACATGCTAGCGAAAAGAAGGTCCTGGAACTCACCCGCCTACTGCACGAGGAGAGGAATCTCAACACCTACATCGCACCAAAGAGGATGCGCAATGTTTTTTTACCTTGAGGAATCATTTTGTAATATTTGGCCCATGGGGCATTTATGTACTAACGAATTTCTCCTTATTAATATGATGTGCGTTCTTTTTTGTCTACAACAAATTTTGAACATTCTAAATCCTTGAATGCATTGCATGCATACGCATTCCATTGCACCATATGCATAGCAGGTACCCTATTTCACAGGTTGCTTAATCCTCTTCGCTGTTTGTTTGCACAGTCATCATGAATCCAGACTCCTCCAGTGAGCAAGCAATCAAGGCCCTTCAGGCCCAAAGTGCACAGTTTCAAGAGATGGTCCTAAGCCTAGCCCAGGGTTAGCAAGAGTTGAAGACTCTACTCATGAAGAAGAAGAAGAAAAAGAGGACTGCGCTGTTCAACGCCGGACGCAGATTTGGGAACACACTCCATAATGAAGCTGATCCAACTACTTCTTCTGCTGAGAAAAACAGTCCCCAAGGGGGAGAAGCTCCTAGTCCCGCAGTCTCCGACAACGAGACGGACTATAACGACGAACAATACCCACCTGCTACTGACAGATACAAGCAATTGGAGGACCGCTTAAGCGCCATGGAGATTCAGAATGTGCCGGGACTGGATTTCGGAGATTTGGGGTTATCTTCTGGGGTAGTAATTCCACACAAGTTTAAGGCGCCTGCTTTCGCCAAGTATGATGGGGTCTCCTGCCCAAAGCTGCATCTGAGGTCGTACGTAAGGAAAATCCAACCTTACACGGCAGATAAGAACCTCTGGATTCACTTCTTCCAAGATAGTCTCTCGGGGTCACAGCTTGAATGGTTCTACCAATTAGATGGAGCTAGCATCCGACACTAGGAAGATTTGGCAACCACATTCTACAGACAATACCAATACAATTCTGATCTCGCTCCTACGCGTACCCAACTTCAGGGTATGTCTCTAGGAACGGGTGAAGGGTTCAAAGAGTACGCTCAAAAATGGAGAGATTTGGCTGGCAGGATGCAGCCTCCATTAACTGATCGAGAGCTGGTTGATATGTTCCTAGGGACGTTGTCTGGTCCATTTTTCAATCATTTGGTTGGTAACTCCTCCGCTGGGTTTACAGATTTGATATTGACGGGAGAAAGAATTGAAGCTGGCATCAGGTCAGGCAAGATACAAAAGGCTGCCTCCACGAGTACTGAGAAGAGGCCGTTTAAGAAAGAAGCAAGTGCCGTCTATGGTCCTAGAAGACAAGTCAAGCCCGAAGGTCGCCAAGCCGTCAATGCTTTGGTCATTTCAAAACCTGTTGCTGCTCCTCAGCAGTACAATCAACAAAGAAGCGAAAGGCCCAAGAGGCAGTATACCCGACTGAGCATGACCTTATCTCAAATTTTACCCCAACTGTTATCCACCAACCTGGTGACCCTCAAAGAAGCTCCTAAGGTCGTCAACACTGCGTCTCCTAAGTATAACCCAAATGCCCGGTGTGCGTATCATTCTGATAGTCCCGGGCACACTACTGATGATTGTTGGGCCTTGAGAAACAAAGTGCAAGATCTGATCGACGCAAAGGAAATTCAGTTTGAAGCACCGGAAAGACCAAATGTTGTAACTGCTCCTATGCCCCAGCATAGAGTAAATGCCATTGAGGAAGAAATGTACGCTGTTTCGGTAAATGAAGTTGTCACCCCTCTGAGGACCGTTAAGAAGAACCTACTGCGGGCCGGTTTATTTCCGGGTTGCGGTGAAGGTTGCCTGTTCTGTGCTGTTTCCCTATCTGATTGTCCCTTGCTGAGGTTAGGTGTCCAAAGCCTAATGGATAGCAAGGAGATTCTGTTTAAGAAGTCTGCTGTTCAGTTGGTTCCGATAAAAGAAGTTTCTGTGGTTACCATCTTCAAAAATCCAATCAAGGCTCTCCCGAAGAAGCCTGTTCAAATCATGACTGTTGCACCTGTGATTATTACTGTTCCGGGGCCTCTCCCCTACGTATCTGATAAAGCTGTTCCCTGGCATTATGGGGCAGACGTATATATAAATGGAATCAAACAAGAACTCGACGCTGGTGCCAGTATCTGCGATATCACTGGTCCAGCCAAAGTTACCCGCAGTGGCAGGCTCTTCTCGCCTGACATTGCACCGCCCGCTATTCGAAGACCCCTCCTTATAAAACCTACAAGTTTACCTGTTCCTGCTGCTGATCAAGTTGTTTCCCCTGCTGCCGAGTCATCAAATGCTCGGGGCAAAGGGATTGAAGAAGAGCCTGCCCGGATGGAGGCACCAATACCTATAAATGCTGAGGCCTCCCAACAAGAAATGGAGGAGATCCTGAAAATAATAAAGAAGAGTGATTTTAATGTTGTCGAGCAGCTGGGGCATACGCCCTCCAAGATCTCCATGCTCTCCTTATTACTATGCTCCGAGGCCCATGCTAAGGCCTTGATCTCATTTCTCAAGACGGCCCATGTGCCGCAGGAGACAACTGCAGTCCAGTTCACTGATTGCGTAGCAAATCTGACAGCAGACAATGGTTTGGGTTTTTCAGATGTTGACCTGACTGCGAAGGGAAGAGACCACAATGATGCCCTGCATGTCTCTATCGAATGCAGGGGCACTACTCTGGCGCATGTATTGGTGGATACTGGTTCTTCTTTGAATGTTCTACCGAAAAAGGCTTTAGACCGTCTGGATTATGAAGGCCTGGAATTGAAGCCCAGCAATATCATCGTCAGGGCCTTTGACGGTTCAAAAAGGATGGTTCATGGAGAGGTTAACATCCCTATTCGTGTGGGCTCTCAGGTGTTCGACTCTACGTTTTATGTGATAGATATACGTCTATCGTACTCTTGTCTACTGGGTCGACCTTGGATCCATAAAGCTGGGGCGGTGACCTCTACCTTGCACCAGAAGCTGAAGTACCCTGTCAGAGGGAAGATCGTCACTGTGCAAGGAGAAGAGGAGTATATGGTGAGCCATTTGAATTCCTTCAGATACATTGAGATGGATGGGGAGTTTATTGAAACCCCCTTTCAGCATTTCGAGGAGGTGCATCCAATTTCAGCAGCAGCAGAAGCAATAGTCGAAGAGAATGTTTCCTTGAAAATGGCTTCCCTAAGGGATGCCCGGGCTGTGGTTCAGAAAGGCAATTGTGCAAACTGGGGTCAGCTTCCTGACTTCACTCAGAAGAATGGCAAGTTTGGGCTAGGCTTTACTGCAGAGGCTCAGAGGGCTGTGCGCAAAGAGAAGATCAGAAAGGCTCCGGTGTTTATCTCCAGCTCAAGGGTGAATGCTATCGAGGAGGATGTGGAGGAAGCAGAGTTTGACAGTTGGATCTACCCGACTACCAGCAACGGACCAAGCAACTGGACGGCAAAGGATTTTACCCCTATCACATTTGTCACGCAGTAATTAATTTCTTTTGATTTCCAATTTGTAACAAACAATATGTTAAAACTTTGTTGGCTCGGTGTCCTACCCGGGGCATCGTAGCTCCATTTGTGAGGGCTTTTTGTATGACATTTTCATATATCATCAATCAAAACATTGGACGTTTGTTGCATTTCAAATCTTGTGCTCTTTTCCTTTCTGTGTTATATATATTGCAAAACAGCTATATTTACACACACTCACTTATACAGGTTTCAATCCACTCTGGATCTCACTGGTAACAGCTCTGCTACCGCCAGTTATGACTTCGAAAATCCAATCAACTTGGCCGAAGACGAAGGTGAAGATGATTGCGAAGTGCCTGGTGAACTTGCGAGACTGCTACTCCAGGAAGAAAGAGCTATTCAACCACATGAAGAGCCGGTGGAGACAATTAACCTGGGTACTGAGACAGATAGGAAAGAGGTCAAGATTGGTGCCAATCTAGAGCTCAGCGTGAAGCAACGATTGATCCATATGCTACAAGATTACATGGAGATTTTTGCTTGGTCCTATGAAGATATGCCCGGTTTGGATGCCGACATTGTAGTTCACCACCTGCCAACCAAGGAAGACTGCCCTCCGGTAAAGCAAAAAGTCCGACGGATGCGTCCAGAGATGTCTGAAAAGATCAAGGCCGAGGTTATGAAACAGTTCGATGCTGGGTTCCTTGTAGTGACTTCTTACCCTCAGTGGGTTGCCAATGTGGTGCCAGTACCGAAGAAGGACGGTAAAGTCAGAATGTGTGTTGACTACAGGGATCTGAACAGGGCCAGCCCCAAGGATGACTTCCCCCTACCTCACATTGATGTCCTTGTTGACAATACAGCTCAACACAAGGTGTTCTCCTTCATGGATGGTTTTTCAGGGTATAATCAGATCAAGATGGCTCCAGAGGATATGGAGAAGACTACCTTTGTGACTCAGTGGGGCACCTTCTGTTATAAGGTCATGCCATTCGGATTGAAAAATGCTGGGGCAACCTATCAACGTGCCATGGTTGCTTTATTTCATGATATGATCCATCATGAGATTGAGGTATACGTTGATGACATGATTGCAAGGTCTCAAACTGAGGAGGAGCACCTTGACCATCTGAGGAAGTTGTTTGACCGACTCAAGTTATACAAGCTAAGGTTGAACCCCAACAAATGCACCTTTGGGGTAAGATCCGGAAAATTGCTAGGTTTCATTGTAAGTGATAAGGGTATTCAGGTGGACCCTGCCAAGGTAAAATCCATACAAGAGATGCCGACTCCAAAAACAGAGAAAGAAGTCAGGGGCTTCCTAGGACGACTGAATTACATTGCCCGATTCATCTCCCATCTGACTGCTACTTGTGAGCCAATCTTCAAATTACTGAAGAAAGATCAAGTAGTACGCTGGAATGATGAATGTCAGGCTTCCTTTGAAAAGATAAAGGAATATCTTCAAGAGCCACCCATTCTTATGCCACCGGTGGAAGGAAGACCTCTGATACTATACTTGACAGTGCTTGACAATTCAATGGGGTGTGTGCTGGGGCAGCATGACGAGTCTGGCCGAAAAGAGCACGCTATTTATTACTTGAGCAAAAAGTTTACCGATTGTGAGTCTCGTTACTCACTGCTTGAGAAAACTTGCTGCGCTCTTGTATGGGTTGCTCGCCGGCTGAGACAGTATATGCTGACTCACACTACTTTATTGATTTCAAAGATGGATCCCATCAAGTACATATTTGAAAAGCCCGCTCTGTCTGGAAGAATAGCGAGATGGCAAATGATCTTAACAGAATATGACATCCAGTATACAACTCAGAAAGCAATTAAGGGAAGTGTACTGGCCGATCATTTGGCACACCAACCTGTGGACGATTACCAATCATTGAACTTTGATTTTCCGGACGAAGACATCATGGTGGTAACTGACTGTGAAGTACCTGGACCGGATGAAGGACCTGAGGAAGGATCCCGATGGTCTATGCATTTTGATGGAGCCTCCAATGCTTTGGGTAACGGCGTCGGCGCTGTAATCATATCTCCCAAAGAAACTCATACTCCCCTCACCGCCCGATTATGTTTCAGCTGCACCAACAATATGGCAGAATATGAGGCATGTATCATGGGTTTACAAGCTGCAATCGACTTAAGGATCAAATTTCTAAGTGTTTTCGGAGATTCCGCTCTCGTGATCAATCAGATCAAAGGCGAGTGGGATACGAAACACCCGAATCTCATTCCTTACAAAGAGTATGTGTTGACCTTGCTTCCCCACTTCGAAGAGATAACTTTCGAACACTTCCCTAGAGAGGAGAATCAGCTAGCGGACGCCCTAGCTACGATGTCTTCAATGTTCAAAGTTAAATGGGACAATGAGGCTCCCCGAATCATAATCTGGAAGTTAGATGAACCGGCATACTGCTGCGAGCTCGAGGCTGAGAAGGTGATTGAAAAACCCTGGTATCATGAGGTGAAGAGGTACTTGGAAGCTCAGGAATACCCTGAAGGTGCGTCTGTCAATGATAAGAAGTTCATGAGGAGGTTTGCTGCAAAATTCTTCCTCAGCAACGGCATTCTCTACAAACGGAATCATGATTCAACTCTGCTACGTTGTGTGGATAAGGCTGAAGCAGAGAAAATTATGATGGAATTACATGAAGGCACGTTTGGAACACATTCCAGTGGACACACCATGGCTAAGAAAATCCTTCGGGCAGGATATTTCTGGTCCACAATGGAAGCCGATTGTTACCAACACTCCCGAACTTGTCATAAATGCCAGATCTATGCTGACAAGGTGCATATCCCTCCGGTTCCTTTGAATGTTCTGACTGCGCCTTGGCCGTTTGCAATGTGGGGCATAGACATGATCAGTGAGATTAAACCTACGGCATCTAATGGGCATCGCTTCATCCTAGTGGCAATTGATTATTTTACAAAGTGGGTTGAGGCAGCATCCTATGCCACAGTAACCAAGAGCGTCGTGGCACGTTTCATCCGGCATAATCTGATCTGTCGGTACGGAGTCCCGGAAAGAATCATTACGGATAATGGTACCAATCTCAATAACAAAATGATCACTGAACTCTGTGAACAATTCAAGATACAGCACCATAATTCTTCTCCCTACCGGCCGAAGATGAATGGGGCTGTAGAGGCAGCCAATAAGAATATCAAGAAAATTGTGCAAAAGATGACAGTGACCTATAAAGATTGGCATGAGATGTTACCGTTCGCTCTTCATGGGTACCGTACCTCAGCCAGAACGTCAACCGGGGCAACTCCCTTCTCCTTGGTCTATGGCATGGAGGCAGTCTTGCCAATTGAAGTCCAGATACCCTCTCTCCGGATAATGAAGGATGCAGATTTGAATGAAGATGATTGGATCCAAACTCGACTTGATCAATTAAATCTGATTGACGAAAAGAGGCTCACTGCTATCTGTCATGGTCAAACGTATCAGAAACGGATGATCAGGGCATTTAACAAGAAAGTCAGACCGCAAGAATATCAAGTTGGGGACCTGGTAATCAAACGCATCATCCTTCCTCAAAGTGATCCCCGGGGCAAATGGACCCCTACATACGAAGGGCCATTTGTGGTTAAACACGTGTTCTCAGGAGGAGCCATGATCCTGACCACCATGGATGGTGACGACCTCCCTCACCCCGCCAATGCAGACATAGTGAAAAAATACTACGCATAAATAAAAGACCCGCTAGGTTGACATACCTAGGCAAAAATAAGGGCTTCCCGGCGAACCAAAAGGGTTCGGGCAAAAATAAGGGATGAAATGAATAAAAATCTGTACGCCCGGCAAGTCGAAAACCTGAAAAGGCGGCTTGGGCAAAAATGGGTATCCCGGTGGACTGAAAACCCGAAAGGGCGGTCCAGGCAAAAGTTAGGGATAAAAGCGTAACACTATGTCTCATTGGATCACTTCGCATCCGGAATTCGGCATCAACTACCTGGCTCAGGATTTCGGCATCGACCAATCAGCTTCATCTTCAATTAGGCAGCAAGGCGATGAGACGTTCGAAGACATAAAGGCGATAGCAGAGTTGGAACCCAGTGGGATTTGTTCACATAGCTGTTTTGTTTCCTTTTTCAAATTGTAAACTCTGTGTTATTTGGCGGCGTCCTCTTACTAGGATGTCAGTCTCTTGTACAAAAACGCCTATTCACAGGCAAAGTTTAAATCAATACAAATTCACTTGTCCATACAAATTACCATTGTTCTGTTTTGTCTTGCGAAGAACGTCCAATGTTCATTTTTGATATATGCATTTGACATTAAATTGCTAATTCATAAATATTTGCATATGAAACAAGAGATTGATTACAGGTGACGTCAGAGACAGGGGCAATGTGAAGTTGTCTAATGCAGTCTGGTTGTTTTGTCCGCCAGGGTACCAAGTTAGATTCAACTGAAGAATGTGACCAAATCATCTCAACTCCCCGCAAAGTAAAACCAGGTTCAGCAATACTTTCCCAAGCAGAGTTGACTCCCTATCAATCCTAAAAAAAAGTCACAACATTCCCCAGTAGATTCTGGAAACTTATCCCCTGCAGAGTACGGACGTCTCTCCCGAGTTTTATTTAGAGTTATTTCCTCACAAAGACTTATAACTGGGTTATCCTCAGCTAAAAACCACGGAAGACCGCCCTCGGCAAAGTCCCTTCATTATCCCCAGCGGAGTTTATCATCATTATTCTCAGCGGAATCCATCATTAAAGTCCTCAACAGGCCTCTCGGCAAAACCTCGGCCAAGTATCTCTACCACGGAGCAACTCCCTGGCCGTTCGTCAAGGATTTATTTTCCTAAGACAAAATACACTCATAGACATTTCACATTTCATACATCTTGCTTACATGCATGATAAAGCGCATACAACACTATCTCATGATTGAACATCATAACACCATGCATATTTTACATCATGACATTGCATACAACTTACGTTTTTTGCCTTTTCAGGAAAAAGACAATCCCAAAAACAATTACCTTCAACTGTCGCAATTCCAGATCCGATACCTGTATCTAGCCAGGGCACATCTGAGAGTGATCAGTTTCCAGACTCGATTCCTGTATCTAGCCAGGGCACGTCTGAAGAGTCCGAAGATTCGATTCCTGTATCCAGCCAGGGCACGTCTGTTAACGACTATTTCCAGATTCGACTCCTGTATCCAGCCAGGGCACATCTGTGAGCAACCGATTGTAGACTCGATTCCTGTATCTAGCCAGGGCATGTCTGCATAAGGAGATTGAAGATCAAACACCTGTAACAAGCCAGGAAAACATTTGTCTTTCTCAAACACACAAGTTCTCGCTAAGGAATCTCTTATGCGATCGACACTTCCAAATGGCATCTATAAGCCCATTCCCGACAAGGTTCTATCACGTCTCCAGATGGCATCCATAAGCCCATCTCCCTATCTACCACCTCTCCAAATGGCATCTGTAAGCCCATTCCTGACATCACATTGCTGACACTTCAACATGCGAGTGAAAATTTCCGGGCACTCTAGTGTCCAATCTCCTTTTACCCTCGAGTCGCGAAAGGCAAACTTGCCAATCTAACTCTTCAGGTTCAAGAAGATTGAACAGGGGCAACTGTTGTACCCCAAAATTTGCCCTCCCATTTCCTCAACATTTTCTCATCCCAAGACCCTTGAAGATCAAGATCCAGTTAGGGTTTCCTCTGCTCAAGACTTCTCCTTGAACTGTGGACTCAAATTAGGGTTTGTGTTTAAACAAAGATGTTTTGACCTAAAATGCCCAAGATGACTTTCATGCTTCATGTTGGACTCCCAAGTTTACCCATGCCAAGTTTCAAGTCTTGATTCCAAGTTTTGCCCAGTCAATTGGGCAGTTGACCTAGAAATCAACTGTATTGGGGAAAAGTCAACTGTGGCCAATTGACAGTCAAATCTCATGAAATTTGATCCACATCAACATTATGGATTCATATGGACCATTTGATCAAGTTTGGATCACAATTCCACAAGAAATTTGATCAGATCACCAAAAGGGCAAAATGGTCATTTTTAGGGTTTTGACTGCACAAAGGCAATTTTTGACTGTTTGACCTAGCCAATGGCAAATCAAGTTCACATATGGACTCAAGGACTCAATGAAATGGTCTTGACACATTCATCAAGCTCAAAAGATCCCAAGTACACAAGATTGACAGTTGAATTTCCCAGTCAATTGATCAATTTTGACTGTATACTGAAAAGTCAAACTTTGACTTTTTGGTCAAAATCAAGAGTCAAGATTCATTTTTCATCAAAACTTGCCAAATCATGAAACTTGTTCACCAAGAAATCACAAAATGCAAATTAGGGTTTGAAAATGGAATTTTTCATAACTTAGAATTTTTCTAAGTTATGAAAAACCCTAATTTTTTCCCAACTTTGCCCTATCTTTTCACCAAGATCCATTTGGATTCAAACAAAAGTCAAAACATGAAAGTTGTATCTTGTTGCATAATCTACAACTTTGATTCACAAAGTTTTCTCATTTGAAGCTTGTATCTCAAGTTACAATTTTTTGAATAAGGGCACTAAACCATTTTTTAACTTAGTGAAATTTTAACCTATTTTGACAAGGTTTTCTACCCCACTTCAAGGCCACTTTTCATACCCTTCCACTTGGAATTTTAATTTGCATTTCAAATATGGATTGTAGTACACATTCCAAGCTTTCCAAAATGTCCAAGAACTCATCAAACAACCTCATAACTTGAGAGATTCGAATTTCACAAGTTGGTAAAAATTCACTTTTGTTCTTCATCAAAACATGTTCATAATCTTGCAAATTTGAACTCAACTTGCTTTATGCTTGATTACAGGTCCTTGAACCATTCCATACTCAATAATTTAATGCATATTCAATGTGTTAAGGCCATGTTCTTTGTGTTCTAACATTGCATAGTGGATTAATCCTAAACTAGATAAAGTGCTTTATCCATTTTTGTAAAAAGCTAGCTTTATGTCAAATTGAAATCCAAGCAGGTACAAGCAAAATCCTTTTAGCACAAGATTATGGACAAATTGCTCTAATCAAGAGAGGCTTTGCTGCAGGATTAGAGGTCCCCTACTGACCTAAAACATCAAGTGGCATTTTGTTGCTTAACATAGAAGAAAAGTACATAACTTATCACAACTCTCATACCAGCATAGAAACACAAGAAAGAAGTTATCAAACACATTCAAAAGAACATATCCAAGCTTTGGCACGAGTCCCTGACCTCTCAAACACCCTCCATCTCAGAAACACCATAAAATTGCTCAAACAGAGCAACCCCTGCAGATTGAGTGCTATCTCTCAATCCCTTCGAGCATTTTGGTCCAAACATGTTCCTCTACCTTCCTCACAACCTATGCAAGCTAACCATGACCTAAAACCTGATCTGTAATCCCTCTAACAGTTTCCACCATTTTCATTTTTTCCTTTTGCAGTTGAAGTTCTATAGCTTGGTACAAGAAGTTTCAAGACAAAGTAAGCATTGAAAAAGCATCCCTGGACCTCAAGGAAGCTTTTCCAATCATCACCTTGCACTAGAGGTTCCTCATTCTCCAGATAGAAGTTCAGCTGCACAGGTAAAACTTTAAACTCGTATCTCTCTTATCATGCATCTTTAGTCTTAAGTTTGTGAAGAAACAAGGTTCTACTCATAGCCCTGAGCATGTACATATCTTTACATTTCATTTCTTTTGCCTGAGTAGAGAGAATTTGTAGTTTGAAAATGGCAGAAAAATTAGGTTAAGATTTAGGGGAGGAGAAATTCTCCCTCATCTTAGAGAGTTAGGTCAAGTTCCATACATGGTTAGAATCGTCTCTTCATGCTGAACATTTGTTGTGTTATGAGTTTTTGCTAAAAAGCCAGGAATCAAGAGTTAGAAGAAGCTGAACATGGCGCGCGTTTTTTTGAATTTTGTTGCTGGAGGTTGAAGACAGTGTTCTTTGGGCTGGGCCTGTATATCTTTTCTTATTCACACCACTTAATTGCTATCACACCCCCTGAGCCCATTTGCTTTATTTTTATTCTTTTTTGACTTTTTCTTTTTTGATTGACTTTGTTTATTTTTCTCATGACATTAAAAAAATAAAAATATTTTTTCCATCATTTTTTGAATATATGGCATATTTATTTGATTTATTTCTTTTGTTTGTATATAAATATTATATATATACTATTATTAGAATAAATAGAAAAATAGTGTAAATGCATTTTTTTATTTTTTATTTACCTTCTGAAAATATTCCACATAAAAAAATACCTTTTTTTTATTTTATTAAATATTTTGCACATAATGCATATTTAAGAAATTAATATATATATAGATATATGTTTATTAATATATTTAAGCTAAAATATAAAAATACTTGAATTTTTCATTTTTATTAATATTGGATACAAAAATACTTTTTTTCATAATATACTTCATTTTATTTTATTTTTTATAAATAATAAATAAATATGTGTATTAAATTAGATAATAATACATTTTTTTTAAAGTTAGGGTTTTTGCCCTAAATTCAAAATACTCCAAAAAATAATATAATTTTTATTTTCTTTTCTCTTTTACATAAATAATATTTTTTCATACATATACAAAACATTTCTTTTGCATCTTACATTCTTATTTAATTTTTGTACATTGATTAAATTGCAAATATTCAAAAATGATGTAATAATTTAGATTTAAATTCTTGTCAATATCCCCATTTGAACATTTGTACCCCCCTTCCCATATTTGGTTTTGTAATAGCTTAGTAAATTTAATTTCGCACTTTATTGCTTTCTAATGATAACATGTTAGAATTAGGGTTTGTATGCGAAAAAACGATAAAAATAGTTATGACCTAATCTCAAGATAAACAAGCATGAAAATGGACACACAAATCACACTTGCACCCCCCTAGGGTACTCCACTTTGTTGCCTTCAAATAAATGGGCCATATTGTATGTTGAACTTCTTTGGGCAAAGCAAACAATTTGAATGATCATAGTCCCTCGATAAAACTTTTCAAAACAAACAAAAATAAATGATCAAGTCCCTTAAAGAAAATTGCCCAAAGACATTTAACGTCGTTGCAATTATGGTCTAAACGATGACCCGCGCCTGTCCCTTTCACATCCTAACATAAGGTTGTCCATCAAATTCAATGGTGGAACAAACTTGTTAAAAGGGTTAAAACATAGCAATGATCTTTTGAGAAATTTAGGAGTAGATAACCTCTTAGTTACTTGAATCAAACTTGCAAAACAAAACACTTGCCTAATTTCAAAACCACACCTCACTACACTTTCAAAACAACTTTCAAAAACAAATGAAAACCTTTTCAAAAGACATACATCTTTGTATACATCCCCACATGGATCATTACAAAGGTTGCCACCACATTGGCATCTTTTCAAAACATTTTCAAAACCCACACACTTAAGCACCATTTAAAACAATTGAAAACAAAAAGGCAAGTGATCTAAGCAAGTAACTAAGAGCCCATGGATAACCATGGATAGAAAGGGTGCTAATACCTTCCCTTTCTATAATATACTCCCCGAACCCAAGAAAACATCTCAAAAGGTTTTTGCTGTGCTTTTTAACCTTTCCTTAGGATAAAATAAAAAGTCGGTGGCGACTCTTGCTCAACCGAAACATTTGCGAAAACAAATGCAAAACCTCAAGTCAGTTCTCCCACCGTATCACACTATCTCATAAGGAATTTTGTTGTGCTTTTGTCCTGTCCATGTTGGAGAAAATAAAAGATGGTGGCAACTCTTGCTTCCGCGACATTTCGCGAACCAGCGTTAAACAGTCAGTTTTATTTCCACCGATCACAGAACTGGCGACTCTGCTGGGGAAACTTTAAAGTGAGGTGTACCTTAGGATAGCTCATACTTGTGTTTTCAATTGTCTGAATTGTTTGCTTTATTATTGTGGGTACTGTCTTGGGAGTTCTATAGATCCTAACCCGGATCTGGGGGATACCTTCTTAGAAAGTAGCAACAAGATTGTGAGGGAACTGTGCGGGGTATAACGACACGGTTGAAGCAGTCTGCTACATTGATGTGGCACTTTGGTGAGTACCGGTAACCCTTGAGTCAAGTCAAGGAGAGTACGGGGCTGCCGCGTGGTGTCGTGAAGCATCAACTGGCCTTAGGAACCTTAATTGAACCATCCTGGCCTCTTTAGGGTAGTGAGATAACTGACTTTGGTGCAGTCCGAAGTTGGTTGATACTCGATACTACACTCAGTTGAGGGTTGTTTTCTTGGAATATTTCGATCGCCAGTTCAGTGGCTAAATCGAAACGATAAACACATAAAGCAATCCAATGATATTGAGACCCTTAGAACCCGGTTACTTTCGATAGGACAGGTTTTGAGCCCACCAACTTCAAGAGGGTAATACCCAAACTTCATGCTGGCCTAAACTCTAAGGGCTCTTTGTGTGACTTGTGTGCCTTCAAACTTGACTACTTGCATACTTGTTATCTGACACTTGAGTTTCTTGCAGGTTTTGTTTACAGTCCTTAATCTGGACTCATAACAGGGTTTACCTACATTACTCCACGCATAGCATAACATCATGTCATCATACCATTGCATACATCCTACATAAGGACTAATCCATTTCAAGGATCTCAAGGGTTTATGATGCAGGTCATGATGAATCAAACTGTTTAGCAAGGGGCAAAGGGGATTTATTTTCCTCTAGCTAAGGTTGATAACTTGAGTCAGGGGCTATGACCCACTGGATATGGTGAGTCTTGACTCTTGAAGAAGGACTCTCAACAACATGAAGTTCCTTCCATCAAGCTACAAAATTCAAATTCTAACAATTTTTCTTGGCTACCCCGCGAGATCCTTGAAAACATTGCATGCATACATACACATCATTGCATTACAGGTATCCTTGTTACAGGTCACTTACCTTCTTCGCTGTTTATTTCAGCAATGGCTTCCCAACAAGATGACCAGGGTCTGCACGCTCAAGAGACTCAGTTCAGGGAGATCTTCCTAAGCCTATTCAAGGGACAGGAAGAGTTAAGGACACTCCTCATGGGGAATTTGGCCAAGGAGAGTCCCGAAGACGACAAGGACGAAAGGCTGAAACATCTGCAAGCGGAGGTAGATACAATGAGAACCCAGATGCTGGGGAAAATGGCTCTCATCCAAGGCTTAGCTCAGGAGCAAGAATAGTTGAGGACCATGATCAGTCAGCTTCATCAAGACATGAAGCAACCAGCCCAAGTCAGGGACCATGTCTTTGATCAGCTTCCAAGAGGACAAGAGTCTGGTATGGTGAGGAATAGACCTCTCCAAAATGCTACCACTTCACAGGTCCGACCACAACCTTGCCCAGAGCAACAGGGTGATCAGAGCAAGCCAAGCAAGCCCATGAGGCAATTCACCCAGCTCAACGTGTCGTTGTTTCAAGCTTTGCAACACCTGTTGAGGTTGAATCTGATTACACTAAGGGCTCCTCCCCGGAACCCCAACATCTCTGCTCCTAACTATCATCCCAACAAAAGATGTGCATACCACTCTGATAGTCCTGGACATGACACTGCCGACTGCTGGGCTCTGAAGAACAAGGTCCAGGACCTGATTAATGAAGGAGCAGTGGATTTCACCCAAGTGGGTCAGGCTGAGTGCTTCTACCATCCCTACAGGATTCACCATTTGAAGTAACAAGTCCTGAGATGAGAAGACTTTTTGTCCATTAGAATTTTCAAGTTGTAATTTTCTTTTGATTGTTCAAACAATTATTGTCATAGCAAACTTT
The DNA here is from genome assembly GCA_948472305.1 of Vicia faba. Taxonomy (NCBI): domain Eukaryota; kingdom Viridiplantae; phylum Streptophyta; class Magnoliopsida; order Fabales; family Fabaceae; genus Vicia; species Vicia faba. The sequence continues at coordinate 1,180,896,287 of OX451738.1, read as the reverse complement.
ATTACTTTATCAATGCATCACATATGTCTGTTGTGAATCAATATATTCGCATTCGCTATATTCAAAATTGCTTTCATTTTTTGTGATGTTCAACGCTCGACTAATAATTCTAAGCCTCTTGAGGGAGGATGACGAAAACGATACCACGATTTTTACAGTATGCTTTTGAACAGACCCCGCTGATGAGGTACAGGCATTGTTTCAATTCCTAAACACTGGAGTTATAAGGAAGATAATCTCTCGTCAACCCCTTTGAGCCAAAGAAGTAGGAGTTTTTCTTTTCAAAAATTAAAACCCTTAATCATAACCTAGGGCAGGGTAGTTCTCTCAGTTGATCCAAGTGCACAACGAACGGCATCAAAGGAGTCCTTCCAAAAACAAAAGAACAGTGATGGTTCCCTATAAGCATCAAGTCAGGCAGTCATTATCTATCAAAAACAAAAGCCCAACAAGTCAAAACCTATGGAGACTTACAAAACTGGGGCATCCCGCTGACTGTAATCACAAAAGAAATAGTTCAGGCAAAAGACAGGGATAACGAAATCAAAAAAGGAATGACTCCCTATTCAAAATAAAATGTCAACATCCGAACCATCATGAGAATATTAGGACAAAAACTCGAACGAGGTCTAACGCACGATCAGCTGAGTTTAGGTTTGAAGAACATCACGAAGAACGGGTGGGTACAAATAAATTTTGAGCCTTTATCCTTTGTTTCTTAAACCTTGAACCAGGCCACGCTACAACCCCTAAAAGTCCTAACTGAAGCATGGGTTAGTTCGAAAGCATACTGTTACCAAAGGTATCCTGACTCCTTAAGGCTTGCGGTAAAATAACGAGTTGACATCACAGTTTACAAAAAAATTTCACTTGTTTTTATGAAAAAATGCATTTTCAAAAACTTCAAGACAGACATAAGCTTTGCATTTTTAATATAACATTGCTTGCATATGACTATTTGTTTGGACAACATAGAAGTTCGCACGACGAATGTCTAAGGAACAAAAGCACCTCCAATCAAGGGGCACGGCATGATCATGGTCTATCATCTGGGGCAGTCAAGTCAAGATTCGGAGAATCTCTCAAATGCCAAATAAACCAGGGGCAAACCTCCGCCTGAGTCGCTTGGGGCATTAGACCGGAAGACTAACTACGAATCTTGCCTGATCAAACATCTTCTGGTCACATGGCAACACAACAACAGGGGCAACTCCCTACACTCCGAGAGCAGGGGGCATAGTCGAAAAAATATTGCGCATAATCAAAGACCCACTAGGTTGACACACCTAGGCAAAAATAAGGGCTTCCTGGCGAACCAAAAGGGTTCGGGCAAAAATAAGGGATGAAATGAAAAATTGTACACCCGGCAAGTCGAAAACCTGAAAAGGAGGCTTGGGCAAAAATGGGTATCCCGGTGGACTGAAAACCCGAAAGGGCGGTCCAGGCAAAAATCAGGGATCAAAAGCGTACGACTATGTTCCGTCATCTCGTCACTTGCCTACCAGAAGAAGATTTGTCAATCGGCAGTCCTCAAGCACCTCTACATGTATCTTCTCCCACAGAAACATGGGCAATATGAGTTGTCTAAGAGATCTAGTTGCTCGGTCCACCAAGGTACTAAGGTAGGTTCAGCTGAAGAACGTGACCAAGATACCTTCACTCCCCGCAGAGTAAGATAAGATTCAGCAATACTCTCTCCCGAGCAGAGTTGGACTCCCGTCAGCCCTACAAGGCACAACATCTCCAGCAAGTCAGCAACACTCTCCCCAAGCAGGAAGTTGGATATCCCCAGAAGATCTTAATATTCCCCAGCGGAGTATGCAGATGTTCCTAAGCAAGCATCCCCGGCAGTCTTAATATAAGATTGTTCCCCGGCGGAATACCGGACATCCAGTGGAGCCATTCCCCAGTCTAATCTGAAAAGTTTCCCCAAGAGAGTTCAATCAATCTCCCCAATAGATTTAGGAAGCTTATCCCCAATAGATTTAGGAAGCTTATCCCCAGTAGATTCTGGAAGCTTATCCCCTGCATAACACGAATGCACCTCCCCGGTTTTATTCAAAGGTTATTTCCCCACCAGAGCTTATAACAGGGTTATCCTCAGCTAATTGCCACGGAAAGACCGTCCTCGGCGTAGTTCTTCCTATCCCCAGCTGTTGTACCCCAAAATTTGCCCTCCCATTTTTCATTGATTTCTCATCACAAAGTCCTTGGAGATCAAGATCCAGTTAGGGTTTCATCTGCTCAAGACTTCTCCTTGCACTGTTGACCCAAATTAGGGTTTGAGTTTGCACAAAGATGTTTTGACCTAAAATGCCTAAGATGACTTTCTTACTTCATGATGGACTCCCAAGGTTATCCATATCAAGTTTCAAGTCTTGATTCCAAGTTTTGCCTAGTCAATTGGACAGTTGACCTAGAAATCAACTATATTAGGGAAAAGTCAACTGTGGCCAATTGACAGTCAAACCTCATGAAAGTTGACCCACATCAACATTATGAACTCATATGAACCATTTGGTCAAGTTTGGATCACAATTCCACAAGAAATTTGATCAGATAACCAAAAGGGCAAAATGGTCATTTTTAGGGTTTTGACTGCACAAAGGCAATTTTTGACTGTTTGACCTAGCCAATGGCAAACCAAGCTCACATATGGACTCAAGGACCCCATGGAATTATCTTAACATGCTCAACAAACTCAAAAGATCCCAAATGCACAAAATTGACAGTTGAATTTCCCAGTCAATTGATCAATTTTGACTGTATACTGAAAAGTCAAACTTTGACTTTTTGGTCAAAATCAAGGGTCAAGATTCATTTTTTATCAAAAACATGCCAAATCATGAAACTTGTTCACCAAGAAATCAAAAAATGCAAATTAGGGTTAGAAATGAGAATTTTTTCATAACTTAGAATTTTTCTAAGTTATGAAAAACCCTAATTTTTTCCCAACTTTGCCCCACTTTCTCACCAAGATTCATGTGGATTCAAACAAAAGTCAAAACATGAAAGTTGTAGCTTGTTGCATAATATACAACTTTGATTCACAAAGTTTTCCCAAATGAGGCTTGTATCTCAAGTTACAATTTTTGGAATAAGGGTACTAAACCATTCTTAACTTAGTGAAATTTTAACCTATTTTGGCAAGGTTTTCTACCTAACTTCAAGGCCATTTTCCATGTACTTCCACTTGGAATTTCAATTTGCATTTCAAAGATGGATTGTATTACACATTCCAAGCTTTCCAAAATGTCCAAGAACTCATCAAACAACCTCATAACTTGAGAGATTCGAATTTTGCAATATGGCAAAAACTCACTTTTGAATTGGTCATGTACATGTTCATAACTTATGCCATTTTCAAGTCAGCTTGGTTTGTGCAACATTACAGGCCCTTAAACCATCCAACACTCAATAATTTAATTCATGTTCATTGTGCTAAGGCTTTGTTTCATGAGTTTGTGCATTACATGTTGAATTAAGCCATTTATGGAAAAAGCAAAATGGCCATTTTTGCAAAAGCAAGCTTTATGTCATAATGCAAATCCAAGAGGTACATATCAAATCCAATTGGCACAAGATTATGAGCAAAACACTCTGATCAAGACAAGGTTAGCAGCATGTTTAGGGGGGCTCTACTTGCCTAGAACATCAACTTGACTTTGCTTGCTTAAGTGTTAAGAAACTTGGCATTTCACAACATAACTCTCATCTCAGTATTAGAACACTTAAGCAATTGTTTTGTACACCTTCTAATCATCCTAACTAAGCTAGCACACGACTCCAATACCTCCAATACCTCCACAAACTCAGAACCACTCTCAAACTGCTCAAACAGAGTTCTCACTGCAGTTTGAGTGCCAACTCTCATCCCTTGCATGATTTCTTGCCCAAAGCTCATCAAACACATTCCCTAGCATCAATGTAAGCTAACCAAAACCTAAAACACGACCTGTAATTCCTCTAACCAGTTCCACCATTTTCACTTTCTTATTTTGCAGTTGAAGGTCCATAGCTCGATTCAAGGTGTTTCAAAGCAAAGCAAGCATTGGAATAGCATCACCACACCTCAGGCAAGCTATACAGATCATCATATTTCTCTGAAAGCTCCCCCATTGCCAGATAGAACTTCAACTGAACAGGTATTTTTGTGAACTTCTAACTCTTAGTATAGGCATCATTGGCTCTAGGTTTGTGAATAAGAAATGTTCTACTCATACCCCTGAACCTGTACATGCTTTTACTTTTCATTTATTTTGCCTGAGCTATGAGAATTTAAGGTTTGAAAATGGAAGAAAACTTAGGTCAGGATTTGGGAATGTCAAAATTCTCTCTCATTTCTGAGAGTTAGGATGAGTTTTTATATATATTTAGAATATTGATTCAATGCTTAACATTTCTTATGTTGGAAGTTTGTGCAAAAGATCAAAGAATCCAGGTGTTTGAATTGGAAGTACAGACGCGCGTTTTTTGAACGTTTTTGTTCAGAGGTTGAAGAAGAAGCTTCATGGGCTGGGCTTGCTTCTGATTTTCTTTTCACACCACATTTTTGGTTTCATACCCCCTGAGCCCATTATGTTTATTCTCATGATTTTTTGACTTTTCTTTTTTTCATTTTGACTTGTTTATTTTTGCTAATAATATTAAAAACATGAAAAATATTTTTTACACCATTTTTTATATTTTTTAAGTATTTATTTGTTTATATGGACATTTGTACATAAATAATATAAATACTATTATTTAGAATAACTAGGAAAAAATAATGCAAATATATTTTATTTCTGATTTTTATTTCATTTTCTCTTTTGAAAACATTTTATTACAAAATATACTTTTTTCATAAATATTAAATATTGTTATTTTTGTATATATAACATTTATTTAGTAAAAAATAAAGATATTTATATATTAATATACTTAGGGCAAAAATACCAAAATACATACATTTTTTACTTTATTAATGTTTGACATGAAAAATACTTTTTATAAATATATTTTATTTTATTTTATTTTTTGTACATAATAAATAAATAATTGTATAAATTAAATAAGATATATGTTTACTTAATAAAAATTAGGGTTTTACCCTTAAAACACAAAAAACTCCAAAAAATAATACTTTTTTATTTTTGTTTATTTGACATAAAAAATACTTTTTTTCATACATATAAAAAACCCTTTTTGGGCATCTTGCATATTTATCTTATTTCTATTTAATTTGTGCAATTGATTATCTTGCAAATATTCCCAAAATTGATGTAATAGCTAGGTTTAATTTCCTTGTCTAAATATCCCCCCATTTGAACATTTGTATCCCCCTTCTCATATTGTGTTGTAATAGTGTAGGAATTTTACTTTTCGCACTTTAAACGCTTTCTAAATATACCATGCTAGAATTAGGGTTTGTATGCAAATATAACGAACAAAAATAGCTTGACCTAATTTCAAGATAAATAAGCATGAAAATGGACAACACATATCACACTTGCACCCCTAGGGTATTCCACTTGTTGCCTTCAAATAAATAGGCCATATTGCATGTTAGGTTTCTTTGGGTAAAACAAACAATCAAATGATCATAGTCCCTCGGTGACGCTTTCGAAAAGTTGCCTAAAATGATCAAGTCCCTTTCAAAGAGAAATTGCCCAAAGATACTTAGCACTATTGCAATTATGGTCTAAACGATGACCCGCGCCCGTCCCTTTCACCTCCTAATACAAGATTGTCCACCAAATGCAATGGTGGAACAAAATTGTCAAAAGGGTTAAAACATAGTAAAAATCTTTGAGAACTTTAGGGTAGATAGCTCTTAAGTACTTGTCAACTTGCAAAACAAAACACTTGCCTATTTTTCAAACCACACTTCACAAACACTTTCAAAACAAACTTTCAAAAAAAACCTTGAAACATCTTTTCAAAAGACAAAACACCTTTTGTAAAACATTCGAGTAAAGAATTGTTACAAAGGTTAGCCTATACAAGGCATCTTTTCAAAACATTTTCAAAACCACACACCAAGCACCATTTCAAACAATTGAAAACCAAGGCAAGTTGATCTAAGCAAGTACCTAAGAGCCCATGGATAACCATGGATAGAAAGGGTGCTAATACCTTCCCTTTATATAATCTACTCCTCGAACCCAAGAAAAATCTCAAAGGTTTTTGCTGTGCTTTTTAAACCTTTCCTTAGGATAAAATAAAAAGTCGGTGGCGACTCTTGCTCAACCGAAACATTTGCGAAAACAAACGCAAAACCATAGTCGGTTCTCCCACCGTATCACACCAGCGAAGTTCATCAAATCCTCCAACAGAGCTCAACGATGCTATCCCCAGCGGAGTTATCATCAAAGTCTCAGCGAAGCATCTCTTCCCCACAGAGTAGTTCCCCGCAGAGTAATCTCTCCAACAAGTTTATTCACCAACGGAGTCATCTTCTCCTAACGGTTTATTCTTGCACTCATCATCCCCAGCGGAAACGAAGAACTCTACTCTTCAACATCAGCCCAGGATCTGACTTACCGTCATTCGTCAAGGATTTATTTTCCGAGACGAAAATACAATTCACAAACATTTACATACATAATGCATGCATATACGCATCATATCACACAATCTCATTTATTCTCTGAACATCATGACATCATGCATTTCATACATCATGACATTGCATACAACTGATGTTTTGCCTTTTCAGGAAAAAGTTCAATCCAAAGATGATTACTATCAACTGTCGCAATTCTAGACTCGATTCTTGTATCCTGCCAGGGCACGTCTGAAGAGTTTGAAGATCCGATTCCTGTATCTTGCCAGGGTGTATCTGTTGATGACTAATTCCAGACTCGATTCCTGTATCCTGCCAGGGCACGTCTGAAGAGTTTGAAGATCTGATTCCTGTATCTTGCCAGGGTGTATCTGTTGACGACTAATTCCAGACTCGATTCCTGTATCCTTCCAGGGCACGTCTGAAGAGTTCGAAGATCCGATTCCTGTATCTTGCCAGGGTGTATCTGTTGATGACTAATTCCAGACTCGATTCCTGTATCCTGCCAGGGCACGTCTGAAGAGTTCGAAGATCTGATTCCTCTATCTCGCCAGGGTGTATCTGTTGACGACTAATTCCAGACTCGATTCCTGTATCTTGCCAGGGCACGTCTGAAGAGTTTGAAGATCCGATTCCTGTATCTTTCCAGGGTGTATCTGTTGACGACTAATTCCAGACTCGATTCCTGTATCTTGCCAGGGCACGTCTAAAGAGTTTGAAGATCCGATTCTTGTATCTTGCCAGGGTGTATCTATTGACGACTATATTCCAGACTCGATTCCTGTATCCTGCCAAGGCACGTCTGAAGAGTTTGAAGATCTGATTCCTGTATCTTGCCAGGGTGTATCTGTTGACGACTAATTCCAGACTCGATTCCTGTATCCTGCCAGGGCACGTCTGAAGAGTTTGAAGATCTGATTCCTGTATCCTGCCAGGGTGTATCTGTTGACGACTACTTTCCGGATTCGATTCCTGTATCCAGCCAGGGCGCATCTACATAAAGAGTTTGAGGATCAACCCCTGTAACAGGCCAGGTAATTATTTTGTTTCTCAGGTACGCAAGTTCTCGCTAAGGAATCTCTTACGCGATCGACAACCTCCCGATGGCATCTATAAGCCCATCTCCACATATCAACAGTCTCCAGATGGTATCTACAAGCCCATCCTCCTATCCATCATCTCTCTAAATGGCATCTGTAAGCCCATTCCCGCCATCACACTGCTCGAGCATTACATCTACAACCATCCGACATCTAGGGGCATTGGGAAACCAGAAGCGGCGTCAAAGGATTCTTAGCAAAATTCTTGTTTGAGAAGGCACAAGAATGTTGGAACTCATTGGCCCTACAAGCCTTTGAAGAGATTGTGGCACTCCTTATCTATGGATTGGTCTTGTTCCCAAATCCGGACCAATTGGTAGATGTCAACGTCGTCAAAATCTTCTTGTCCAGAAATCCAATACCAACATTGCTTGGGGACATCCTTCACTCATTTTACACACGAACAATGAGAAAGAGGGGTGTTCTCATGTGCTGTACTCCTCTCCTTGCAAGGTGGTTTATTTCGCACCTTCCACAATCTGTCTTGAAGAATGACCAAGGCTCTAGGTGGTCCCAACGGTTGATGACTCTTACTCACTCTGATGTGCATCGGTGTTCTCGGTCCAGAGAAAATGTCATCATCGTCGATCATTGTGGAGAATTCCCTAATGTTCCTTTACTTGGAATTAGAGGAGGTATCACCTACAACCCTTACCTAGCTTTGAGGCAATTTGGATATGCACGGAGGGATGGCCCTCATAATATGTTGATTCCTGACCTAGTTTTTGACTTCGACAACGATGCGCAAGGACTTCGCCAAAGATTCATCAGAGCTTGGGGAAGACCCAACAAGGTTGATAGCAAGACTCTGGGACACAAGAACTCCATCCCTCTTGAGCCTTATCTCAAGTGGGTACGAGCCCGAGCCCAAAGTCTGATAATGCCTTATCCTCATGTTCTCCCTGTGATTAAAGATCCCGTCAAGGAATGAGAGGTTCCATACACCATCCTACATCCAGACATGCCTACATCGTGGGAGGAAATGCAGAAAAGTTGGATTCAGCTCAAGGAGGAACGAAATACTTTTGAAGCTAGCTTCTATGCCAGTGAGAAGAAGGTTCTAGAGCTTACCCGCCGACTCCATGAGCAATAGGCCCTCAACACCTACATCGCACCAAAAAGGATGCGCAATGTCTTTTTGCCTTGAGAAGTTATTTTGTAATATTTGGCCCATGGGGCATTTATGTACTAACGAATTTCTTCTTATTAATATGACGTGCGTTCTTCTTTGTCTGAAACAATTTTGAATGTCCTAAATCCTTGAATGCATTGCATACATAAGCATACCATTCATCATGTGCATAAGCAGGTCTCACTCCAGGTTTCCTTATCTGTCTGCTGTTTATTTCAGTAGGATGGATCTCGAGCAAACAGTCAAAGACCTGCAAGCTCAAAATGCACAGTTCCAGCAACTCCTGATGACCTTGGCTAAGGGTCAGGAGGATATCAAGACTCAATTGGGGAATAAATACCCAGTGAAAAAGAAGAAAAAGAGACTCGGGGTGGCTACTTTAGGGAGAAGATTTGACGGAGAAGCTCGGAGAGTGCTTGAATTTCCTCCTATCTCTGATGAAGGAACCAACAAAGGAGGTGGAGCTGCGGTACCTTCCGAGTCTGATGCGGAAGAAGAAGAGGTCGAAGAGGATGAAGATTATTCTGATCAGCAATACCCTCCAGCTTATGATAAATACAAAGGGTTATAAGACAGGTTGGCCGCCATGGAGCTACAAAGAGTACCGGGTTTGGATTTTGAAGACTTGGGTTTGGTTGCTGGGATTGTGATTCCCCCGAAATTCAAAGTGCCAGTGTTTGTGAGGTATGATGGGCTGTCCTGTCCCAAAATACATCTCAGGTCCTACGTGAGAAAGATCCAACCCTATACGGCAGATAAAAACCTTTGGATTCATTTCTTTCAAGACAGCCTTTCTGGAGCTCAGTTGGAGTGGTTTTATCAGCTAGAGGGAACCAGTGTCCGAAATTGGGAAGATTTGGCCACCGCTTTCTACAAACAATATCAGTATAATTCTGACCTTGCTCCTACTCGTACCCAACTTCAGGGTATGTCATTAGGAACAGGCGAGGGATTCAAAGAATATGCACAAAAATGGAGGGATTTGGCTGGCAGGGTGCATCCTCCTTTAAGCGACCGTGAACTCGTTGATATGTTTCTAGGGACCCTATCTGGGCCATTTTTCAATCATCTAATTGGTAACTCTTCCGCGGGGTTTACCGGTTTGATCTTAACAGGCGAAAGAATAGAAGCTGGCATCAAGTCAGGAAAGATTCAGAAGGGTGTTGCTGCAAGTGTTGAGAAGAAACCTTTTAAGAAGGAGACAGCTGTGGTATATTCTTAGAGAAGAGCAGGGAAGACGGAGCGTCGGCCAACTGTGGGGGCCGTAATGATTCAAAATACTCCAAGTGAGCAGCCTCGCTACAACCAGTCCAGACCAAATCAACAACGGGTGGAACGGCCACAACGGCAGTTCACCCGCATTAATATGACTCCAGCGCAAGTGCTTCCCCATCTGTTGAAGTTGAATCTCGCCATCATCAAGGAGGCACCAAAGAATGTGAATACGTCCTCTCCGCATTATCATGCTAATGCTAAATGCGCCTACCATTCAGACAGTGTTGGACACGACACCAATGATTGTTGAGCACTCAAGCATAAAATCCAAGACTTGATAGAGGCGAAGGAGGTGGAGTTTGACGCTCCGGAAAAGCCTAATGTGATATCTGCACCCATGCCGAAGCACGGCCGAAATGTCAATGCCATTGAAGAAGATTTGTATGTTGCTGATGTCAATGATCTGACTACTCCATTGCTAACCATTAAGTTGAATCTGTTAAGGGCCGGGATCTTCCCGGGATGTAAGGAAGACTGCTATTGTTGTTACTCTCTGCCGTTTGATTGTCCGTTACTGAAGAAAGGCATCCAGGGCCTTATGGATAGTCGACAAATTTTGTTTGAAAAAGTTTCTGCTGTTCCAGTTCATACTGAAGATGTCTCAATCATAACCATTCACGCCAATCTTTCCAAGGCCGTCAAAAAGCCTGTTAAGATTACACCAGCTACGAAATCTGTTCCTTTGAAGATAACAATGCCAGGGCCTGTTCCCTATGTTTCTGAGAAGTCGATACCGTGGAACTACGGCGACGGCGTCTACTACCATGGTATCAAACAAATCGAAATAACTGAAGAAAGTTCGGATGATGAAGAAGCCAGCATTAGTAACATTGTAGGCACTAGCAAAATCACCAGGAGCGGGAGAATATTTTCTCCAGAGATTGCCCCTCCAAGAGAAATCTTTGGACCCTCATCAGCTGATAAGGTCATCCCTGCACCAATAAAACTTTCTGCTAGAGCTCCTTTGATTGAAGACGTTGTTGTTCCTAGTACTGTCTCTCCTACCGCTGCTGACAAAGGTAAGGGAATCCAAGATGAGCTCGTCAGGACGAGGGCTCAACCCTTGGTCATCCCAGAAACCTCCAGGAAGGAAATGGATGAGATTTTGAGGATAATCAAAAGAAGTGATTACGATGTGGTGGAACAGCTGGGGAAAACCCCCTCAAAGATCTCCATGCTGGCACTACTACTTTGCTCGGAAGCGCACGCTAAAGCTCTGATAAAATTCCTGAAGGCAGCCCATGTGCCCTAGGAAACCTCTGCAGATCAATTTCAAAATTGTGTGGCTAGCCTGACTGCGGACAATGGATTAGGGTTCTCTGATGCCGACTTAACTCCTAAAGGTAGAAACCACAATGATGCTTTGCACATTTCAGTCGAGTGTCGAGGAACTACTCTCGCACATGTCTTGGTCGATACTGGTTCGTCGCTGAATGTATTGCCTAAGAAGGCCTTGGACCGACTAGATTGTGAAGGGTTGGAATTGAAGCCGAGTGATATTGTTGTCAGAGCTTTCGATGGTTCGAAGAGAATGGTCCATGGAAGGTTGAAATTCCCATCAAGATAGGCACTGAGGTGTTTAAGTCTACTTTCTATGTGATGGACATCCGTCCTTCATACTCTTGCTTGCTGGGTAGGCCTTGGATACATCATGCTGGGGCAGTCACCTCCTTCTTACATCAGATGTTGAAATATCCTGTCAAGGGAAAGATCATTACTGTCCATGGTGAAGAAGAGTACATGATTAGCCACTTGAATTCTTTCCGATATGTGGAGGTTGAAGGGGAGTTCATTGAAACGCCTTTTCAGCATTTCGAAGAAGTCCTTCCGGAAATAACAGTAGCAAAGTTGGTAGCTGAGACACCGAGGCAGATGGCCAGGATGGCATCTTTGGAGGATGCAAGGGCCGCAATAAAGGAAGGGAAGAATTCAGCATGGGGGCAGTTTCCTGATATTCCGCATAAAACAGACAAATTTGGATTAGGGTTCACAGCCGCTGGCTAGAAAGCTATGCGCCGTTCGAAGATTGAAAGAGCGCCAGTCAAAATTTCTCCCTACGGAATCAACGCCTTGGAGGATGAGGATAAAGAGAGCAACATCGAAGAGTGGATTTACCCAACTGTCGAAGGAGGATTGAGCAACTGGGAGGCAAAAGACTTTGTCCCCATCACTTTTATTCAGCAGTAATTTATCTGTTAAACATTTCCTATTTGGTCTGTAATATTTACTTTCAAATAATCCGCACACTATCTTTTCACCTCATGCCTTGCCCGGGGCATGTAGGTCCATTTGTAAGGGTTTTGATTATTTTTCATATCCATATGCCATGTTTAATGATTCATTGGACGTTTTTCATTTGATAAACTGCTTGTGTTCATTTTCTTCCCTTTTGCATTTTTGTTTAAGGATGGTTATCCCTTACACACACCCGCACTCACAAATGCAGGTACCCATCCACTCCGGATTCCATGGGTGACTATTCTGTTGTATCTTTCAATAACTCTGAAGATCTGGTCAATCAAGCCGAGTATGAAGATGACGAAGGTTGTGAAGTACCCGGGGAACTAGCCAGACTTCTACAGCAAGAGGAAAGGGTCATCCTACCTCATGAAGAGTCATTGGAAACTGTCAACTTAGGGACCAAGGAAGACCGGAAGGAGGTACAAGTGGGTGCCAATCTGGAACCAAGAGTCAAGGAACGCCTGGTACAGTTGTTGAATGAGTATGTTGAAATCTTTGCTTGGTCTTATGAAGACATGTCGGGTTTAGACACAGACATTGTGGTTCATCGTCTCCCCACAAGAGAGGATTGTCCACCGATCAAGCAAAAAGTTCGTCGAATGAGGCCTGACATGTCTGAAAAGATCAAGGCAGAAGTAATGAAGCAATTTGACGCTGGCTTTCTGGCTGTTACGTCCTATCCTCAATGGGTCGCTAACATCGTGCCAGTACCTAAGAAAGATGGCAAAGTCAGGATGTGTGTGGACTACCGGGATTTGAATAGGGCCAGCCCCAAAGATGACTTTCCGTTGCCACACATCGACATTTTGATCGATAATACAGCTCAGCATAAAGTGTTTTCCTTCATGGATGGATTCTCGGGCTACAATCAAATCAAAATGGCCCCCAAGGACATGGAGAAAACTACTTTTGTCACACAATGGGGCACTTTCTGTTACAAGGTGATGCCGTTCGGGCTGAAGAACGCAGGGGCAACTTATCAACGCGCCATGGTAGCTTTATTTCATGATATGATACATCATGAGATCGAAGTTTACGTAGACGATATGATAGCTCGGTCACAAACAGAGGAGGAGCACCTTGAACATCTAGAAAAGTTGTTTGCCAGGTTGAAAGAATACAAGCTCATGCTGAATCCAAGTAAATGCACTTTTGGAGTTAGGTCTGGCAAACTCCTGGGATTCATTGTAAGCAACAAAGGCATTAAAGTCGATCCAGCAAAAGTAAAAGCAATACAAGAGATGCATGCTCCCCATACTGAAAAAGAGGTTAGAGGATTCTTGGGGCACTTGAACTATATTGCCAGATTCATCTCTCATCTGACTTCTACCTGTGAGCCAATTTTCAAACTCTTGAAGAAAGATCAGGTAGTCGAATGGAACGACGATTGCCAAGCTGCTTTTGATAAAATCAAGGAGTATTTGCTAGAACCTCCTATTCTGATGCCACCCGTCGAAGGAAGACCATTGATCATGTATTTGACCGTCTTGGATAACTCAATGGGGTGTGTTTTGGGCCAGCATGACGAGTCTGGTCGAAAAGAGCATGCTATTTATTACCTTAGAAAAAAGTTTACCGACTGTGAGACTCGCTACTCACTGCTCGAGAAAACTTACTGCGCTTTGGTATGGGCTGCTCGCCGACTAAGACAGTATATGTTGACTCATACTACCTTGTTGATTTCCAAAATGGATCCTATCAAGTATATTTTCGAAAAGCCCGCTTTATCTGGAAGGATAGCTAGATGGAAAATGATCCTAACTGAGTATGACATCCAGTACACCACCCAAAAAGCTATAAAAGGGAGTGTACTAGCTGACCATCTGGCTCATCAAGCTATCGAAGATTATCAACCCATGAGATTTGACTTCCCAGACGAGGACATCATGAATTTGGACAACATTGAAGGTGACAGACCGTATGACGGATCCGAAAAGGGATCCCGATGGACCCTGTACTTTGATGGTGCTTCAAATGCACTTGGAAATGGTATCGGCGCAGTACTCATTTCTCCGGAAGGCTGTCACACACCTTTCACGGCCCGACTTTGCTTCAGCTGCACAAACAACATGGCTGAGTATGAAGCTTGCATCTTTGGTCTCAAGGCTGCTATAGACTTGGGGATCAAATCTTTGATCGTATTTGGGGATTCGGCTTTGGTTATCAGTCAAATCAAAGGAGAATGGAATACCAAGCATCCTAATCTTATCCCATACAAAGAACATGTCTTGACATTTTTGCCTCATTTCGAGCAAATTACCTTCGAGCATTTCCCGCGAGAAGAGAATCAGCTAGCAGATGCCCTAGCTACAATGTCTTCCATGTTTAAACTCAACTGGGATAACGAGGCTCCCCAAATCACCATCGAGCGAATGAATGAACCTGCGCATTTTCATGAGATTAATACCGAAGAAGTAGTGGAACAACCTTGGTTCCATGAAATCAAAAGGTATCTCGAGACTAGAGATTATCCCGAAGGAGCTTCCGTAAATGACAAGAAGTTCTTAAGGAAATTTGCTGCTAAGTTCTTCCTGAGCAACGACATCCTTTACAAACGAAGCCATGATTGTGTATTATTCCGATGTGTAGACAAAGCTGAAGCAGAGTTGATCATGACTGATATACACAGCGGCACATTTGGCACTCACTTGAGCGGGCATACAATGGCTAAGAAGATCCTAAGGGCAGGCTATTACTGGTCTACCATGGAAGCTGACTGCCATCAACACTCCCGTACTTGCCACAAATGTCAAGTCTACGCTGACAAAGTTCATATCCCTCTGGTTCCTCTCAACATTCTGACTGCTCCTTGGCCATTTGCAATGTGGGGCATTGACATGATTGGAGAGATCAAGCCCACGGCTTCCAATGGACATCGCTTCATCCTGGTTGCCATTGACTATTTCACCAAATGGGTCGAAGCAGCTTCCTTCGCCTCTGTTACTAAAAATGTGGTTGCCCTCTTTATCAAGCAAAATCTCATATGTCGGTATGGTGTTCTAGACAGGATCATCACAGACAACGGTACAAATCTGAATAACATAATGATCAACGCATTGTGCGAACAGTTCAAGATTTATCATCACAATTCATCTCCTTATCGGCCGAAGATGAACAGTGTTGTTGAAGCTGCGAACAAAAACATTAAGAAGATCATTCAGAAAATGACAGTCACTTACAAAGACTGGCATGAGATGTTACCGTTTTCTCTGCATGGATACCGTACGACGACACGTACTTCAACTGGGGCAACCCCATTTTCTTTGGTTTATGGCATGGAGGCTGTTTTGCCTATGGAAGTTCAGATTCCTTCTCTAAGGATTATGAAGGATGCAGGTTTGAATGAAGATGATTGGATGCAGACCCGACTTGATCAACTCAATCTGATCGACGAGAAGCGACTCGCTGCTATATGCCATGGTCAGACGTATCAAAAACGAATGATCAAGGCCTTCAATAAGAAAGTCAGACGGCAAGTATATCAAGTCCGAGATCTCGTGATTAAGCGGATTATCTTGCCGCAAAATGATCCCAGGGGCAAATGGACTCCTACATATGAAGGACCATTTGTGATCAAAAGCATATTTTCTGGTGGCGCAATGATTCTGGCCACCATGGACAGCGACGATTTGCCACACCCTGCGAACGCAGACATAGTCAAAAGATACTACGCATAAAATAACCCGACAAGTCGAAAACCCGAAAGGGCGGCTTGGGCAAAAATAGGCATCCCGGTGAACCGAAAACCCGAAAGGGCGGTTCAGGCAAAAGTTAGGGATAAAAACAAAAAATTTGTACACCCGGCAACTTGAAAACCCGAAAGGGCGGCTTGGGCAAAAAGGGGTTTCCCGGTGGATCGAAAACCCGAAAGGGCGATTCAGGCAAAAGTTAGGGAATTAAAGCGTATGACTATGTCTCATCGGATCACTTCAAAGACAATCTCTTCATCAACCAGTTCCAGGCTTCTGATCAATCCAGTCATCGGCAAACGAAGCATTGAATGGACAGATATTCAGAGTTGTGAAAGCTATAGCGGAATGGAATCCCATGGAATTATTTCACATAGCCATCCTTTACTTTGTATAAATCTTTCAATATTTTACGACAGAATCCTCTTACTAGGATGATTGTCTCCTTTGTACAAATATACTCATAAAAAGTCAATACAAATACTTTTCCCAGAAATTTGTGTCATTTCCTTTCACTTTTTCTCTTGCACTATTTGTTTTATTTTGAGAAACGTCCAATGTTTTGTTAAATAGGCATATGCATTTGAACATAATCATTTCCTTATGAATCCATAAAGAGGATTACTGATAGGTCGAAAGTACAGGTGGATATCTTGATACCCTTTCGAAGGAAACCCCCAAGAGATTTGGAATCCATATCCCAGCAAACCCTGAGGCTTATCTCCAGCAGATTCTCGAGGCTTATCCCCTGCAGAGTACGGACGTCTCTCCCGAGTTTTATTCAAAGTTATTCCTTACAAGGGCTTATAACTGGGTTATCCTCAGCTTATTGCCACGGAAGATCGCACTCGCCAAAATTCTTCCTACCCCCGGCGGAGTTCATAAGAGTTCCCCAACGTAGCTTATCGATACAATCCCCCAGAGGAGTTTATCTTTGTTATCCCCAGCCAGAGAATCCTCCAGAACTCAATTCCCCTCTGAATTTAAGTTTCAGTATCCCCAGCCGAGCTAAAACTTCAAATTATCAATCCCCAACAAAGCCAGACTAATGAACCTTCTCCCCACAGAGTTTTAGGAGAGCAAATCTTGAGTTCCCCAGTGAAGTCGCCAGAGATACTTCCCGCCAAGCTGAAGATTCTCTGTCTTACATCTCCAGCATGAGTCTACTAGATTGGTACTCCCCAGTAGAAGTCATCAAGAATTCCCCAGAAGATTGGTATACAACCCAAGCTCCTTTTTCTCCAACAACGACCAGGAATTATTCTTCCCGGCAGCAGTCAAGATACTGTCATCTTCAGCCATCTCGGATTCATCTATCCTTTGCAAGACAGCTCTCCAGCTTACATACGCGTCCATTTACATTCATATCATATAACATACATTGTATTATGCATCATGACATTGCATATAACTAACTCTTTACCTTTTCAGGTAAGATCAGTCGAAGGACTAAAATCATTATCTTCCGAGATTCTTTCCAGGAATAGTTCAGATGTGACCCAGACATGGCAACATTCTAATGCTTATTCCAGATTTATCCAGATGCAGTTTTACACGAGCTCATCATCAGAGAACTCTACGCCGGTTCTCCCTTCAACTTCAAGACTTATGAAGACAGTTTACGGGTTCTCCAAGTAACGGATGTTAACCTATCGCTTGTTCAGTTTCTTCTCAAGACTTCTGAAAACAGTATATGGATTCTTCCCAACAACGGATGTTAATCTATCACTTGTTCAGATGCAACCTTTGAAAACAGTTTACGGACGCTTCCCAACAACGGATGCTTCTCTATTGCTTATTCAACTTCAAGACTTCTGAAGACAGTTTACGGGTTCTCCAAGTAACAGATGTTAACCTATCGCTTGTTCAGTTTCTTCTCAAGACTTCTGAAAACAGTCTATGGATTCTTCCCAACAACGGATGTTAATCTATCACTTGTTCAGATGCAACCTTTGAAAACAGTTTACGGACGCTTCCCAACAACGGATGCTGCTCTATTGCTTATTCAACTTCAAGACTTCTGAAGACAGTTTACGGGTTCTCCAAGTAACGGATGTTAACCTATCGCTTGTTCAGTTTCTTCTCAAGACTTCTGAAAACAGCTTATGGATTCTTCCCAACAACGGATGTTAATCTATCAACTTGTTCATATGCAACTTTTGAAAACAGTTTACGGATTCCTCCCAACAACGGATGTCAATCTATTGCTTATTCAGACCCCCAGTTCGAAGTTGGTCCGAAGCATGGACACCTTCCTGATACTCATTCCAGATGGCATCTTTAAGCCCATCCCCGACAAGATTCCGTCACCCCTCCAGATAGCATCTCCAAACCCATCTCCAAATGGCATCTCTAAGCCCATTCCCGCATCCATTACTTTGACGAGTGCAAATTTAAAGGCACTCTAGTGTCCAATCTCCTTTTATCCTCGAGTCACGAAAGGCAAACTTGCCAATCTAACTCTACGAATTCAAGAAGATTGAACAGGGGCAACTGTTGTACCCCAAAATTTGCCCTCCCATTTTTCATTGATTTCTCATCACAAAGTCCTTGGAGATCAAGATCCAGTTAGGGTTTCATCTGCTCAAGACTTCTCCTTGCACTGTTGACCCAAATTAGGGTTTGAGTTTGCACAAAGATGTTTTGACCTAAAATGCCTAAGATGACTTTCTTACTTCATGATGGACTCCTAAGGTTATCCATATCAAGTTTCAAGTCTTGATTCCAAGTTTTGCCCAGTCAATTGGACAGTTGACCTAGAAATCAGCTATATTAGAGAAAAGTCAACTGTGGCCAATTGACAGTCAAACCTCATGAAAATTGACCCACATCAACATTATGAACTCATATGAACCATTTGGTCAAGTTTGGATCACAATTCCACAAGAAATTTGATCAGATCACCAAAAGGGCAAAATGGTCATTTTTAGGGTTTTGACTGCACAAAGGCAATTTTTGACTGTTTGACCTAGCCAATGGAAAACCAAGCTCACATATGGACTCAAGGACCCAATGGAATTATCTTGACATGCTCAACAAACTCAAAAGATCCCAAATGCACAAAATTGACAGTTGAATTTCCCAGTCAATTGATCAATTTTGACTGTATACTGAAAAGTCAAACTTTGACTTTTTGGTCAAAATCAAGGGTCAAGATTCATTTTTTATCAAAAACATGCCAAATCATGAAACTTGTTCACCAAGAAATCAAAAAATGCAAATTAGGGTTAGAAATGAGAATTTTTCATAACTTAGAATTTTTCTAAGTTATGAAAAACCCTAATTTTTTCCCAACTTTGCCCCACTTTCTCACCAAGATTCATGTGGATTCAAACAAAAGTCAAAACATGAAAGTTGTAGCTTGTTGCATAATCTACAACTTTGATTCACAAAGTTTTCCCAAATGAGGCTTGTATCTCAAGTTACAATTTTTGGAATAAGGGTACTAAACCATTCTTAACTTAGTGAAATTTTAACCTATTTTGGCAAGGTTTTCTACCTAACTTCAAGGCCATTTTCCATGCACTTCCACTTGGAATTTCAATTTTCATTTCAAAGATGTATTGTAGTACACATTCCAAGCTTTCCAAAATGTCCAAGAACTCATCAAACAACCTCATAACTTGAGAGATTCGAATTTTGCAATATGGCAAAAACTCACTTTTGAATTGGTCATGTACATGTTCATAACTTATGCCATTTTCAAGTCAGCTTGGTTTGTGCAACATTACAGGCCCTTAAACCATCCAACACTCAATAATTTAATGCATGTTCATTGTGCTAAGGCTTTGTTTCATGAGTTTGTGCATTACATGTTGAATTAAGCCATTTATGGAAAAAGCAAAATGGCCATTTTTGCAAAAGCAAGCTTTATGTCATAATGCAAATCCAAGAGGTACAGATCAAATCCAATTGGCACAAGATTATGAGCAAAACACTCTGATCAAGACAAGGTTAGCAACATGTTTAGGGGGCCTCTACTTGCCTAGAACATCAACTTGGCTTTGCTTGCTTAAGTGTTAAGAAACTTGGCATTTCACAACATAACTCTCATCTCAGCATTAGAACACTTAAGCAATTGTTTTGTACACCTTCTAATCATCCTAACTAAGCTAGCACACGACTCCAATACCTCCAATACCTCCACAAACTCAGAACCACTCTCAAACTGCTCAAACAGAGTTCTCACTGCAGTTTGAGTGCCAACTCTCATCCCTTGCATGATTTCTTGCCTAAAGCTCATCAAACACATTCCCTAGCATCAATGCAAGCTAACCAAAACCTAAAACACGACCTGTAATTCCTCTAACCAGTTCCACCATTTTCACTTTCTTATTTTGCAGTTGAAGGTCCATAGCTCGATTCAAGGTGTTTCAAAGCAAAGCAAGCATTGGAATAGCATCACCACACCTCAGGCAAGCTATACAGATCATCATCTTGCTCTGAAAGCTCCCCCATTGCCAGATAGAACTTCAACTGAACAAGTATTTTTGTGAACTTCTAACTCTTAGTATATGCATCATTAGCTCTAGGTTTGTGAATAAGAAATGTTCTACTCATGCCCCTGAACCTGTACATGCTTTTACTTTTCATTTATTTTGCCTGAGCTATGAGAATTTAAGGTTTGAAAATGGAAGAAAACTTAGGTCAGGATTTGGGAATGTCAAAATTCTCTCTCATTTCTGAGAGTTAGGATGAGTTTTTTATATATTTAGAATCGTGATTCAATGCTTAACATTTCTTATGTTGGAAGTTTGTGCAAAAGATCAAAGAATCCAGGTGTTTGAATTGGAAGTACAGGCGCGCGTTTTTTGAACGTTTTTGTTCAGAGGTTGAAGAAGAAGCTTCATGGGCTGGGCTTGCTTTTTATTTTCTTTTCACACCACATTTTTGGTTTCATACCCCCTGAGCCCATTATGTTTATTCTCATGATTTTTTTACTTTTCTTTTTTTCATTTTGACTTGTTTATTTTTGCTAATAATATTAAAAACATGAAAAATATTTTTTACACCATTTTTTATATTTTTTAAGTATTTATTTGTTTATATGGACATTTGTACATAAATAATATAAATACTATTATTTAGAATAACTAGGAAAAAATAATGCAAATATATTTTATTTCTGATTTTTATTTCATTTTCTCTTTTGAAAACATTTTATTACAAAATATACTTTTTTCATAAATATTAAATATTGTTATTTTTGTATATATAACATTTATTTAGTAAAAAATAAAGATATTTATATATTAATATACTTAGGGCAAAAATACCAAAATACATACATTTTTTACTTTATTAATGTTTGACATGAAAAATACTTTTTATAAATATATTTCATTTTATTTTATTTTTTGTACACAATAAATAAATAATTGTATAAATTAAATAAGATATATGTTTACTTAATAAAAATTAGGGTTTTACCCTTAAAACACAAAAAACTCCAAAAAATAATACTTTTTTATTTTTGTTTATTTGACATAAAAAATACTTTTTTTCATACATATAAAAAACCCTTTTTGGGCATCTTGCATATTTATCTTATTTCTATTTAATTTGTGCAATTGATTATCTTGTAAATATTCCCAAAATTGATGTAATAGCTAGGTTTAATTTCCTTGTCTAAATATCCCCCCATTTGAACATTTGTATCCCCCTTCCCATATTGTGTTGTAATAGTGTAGGAATTTTACTTTTCACACTTTAAACGCTTTCTAAATATACCATGCTAGAATTAGGGTTTGTATGCAAATAAAACGAACAAAAATAGCTTGACCTAATTTCAAGATAAATAAGCATGAAAATGGATAACACATATCACACTTGCACCCCTAGGGTATTCCACTTGTTGCCTTCAAATAAATAGGCCATATTGCATGTTAGGTTTCTTTGGGTAAAACAAACAATCAAATGATCATAGTCCCTCGATGACGCTTTCGAAAAGTTGCCTAAAATGATCAAGTCCCTTTCAAAGAGAAATTGCCCAAAGATACTTAGCACTATTGCAATTATGGTCTAAACGATGACCCGCACCCGTCCCTTTCACCTCCTAATACAAGATTGTCCACCAAATGCAATGGTGGAACAAAATTGTCAAAAGGGTTAAAACATAGTAAAAATCTTTGAGAACTTTAGGGTAGATAGCTCTTAAGTACTTGTCAACTTGCAAAACAAAACACTTGCCTATTTTTCAAACCACACTTCACAAACACTTTCAAAACAAAATTTCAAAAAAAACCTTGAAACATCTTTTCAAAAGACAAAACACCTTTTGTAAAACATTCGAGTAAAGAATTGTTACAAAGGTTAGCCTATACAAGGCATCTTTTCAAAACATTTTCAAAACCACACACCAAGCACCATTTCAAACAATTGAAAACCAAGGCAAGTTGATCTAAGCAAGTACCTAAGAGCCCATGGATAACCATGGATAGAAAGGGTGCTAATACCTTCCCTTTCTATAATCTACTCCCCGAACCCAAGAAAAATCTCAAAGGTTTTTGCTGTGCTTTTTAAACCTTTCCTTAGGATAAAATAAAAAGTCGGTGGCGACTCTTGCTCAACCGAAACATTTGCGGAAAAAAATGCAAAACCATAGTCAGTTCTCCCACCGTATCACACCAGCGAAGTTCATCAAATCCTCCAACAGAGCTCAACAATGCTATCCCCAGCGGAGTTATCATCAAAGTCTCAGCGAAGCATCTCTTCCCCACAGAGTAGTTCCCCGCAGAGTAATCTCTCCAACAAGTTTATTCACCAACGGAGTCATCTTCTCCTAACGGTTTATTCTTGCACTCATCATCCCCAGCGGAAACGAAGAACTCTACTCTTCAACATCAGCCCAGGATCTGACTTCCCGTCATTCGTCAAGGATTTATTTTCCAGGACGAAAATACAATTCACAAACATTTACATACATAATGCATGCATACACGCATCATATCACACAATCTCATTTATTCTCTAAACATCATGACATCATGCATTTCATACATCATGACATTGCATACAACTGATGTTTTGCCTTTTCAGGAAAAAGTTCAATCCAAAGATGATTACTATCAACTGTCGCAATTCCAGACTCGATTCTTGTATCCTGCCAGGGCACGTCTGAAGAGTTTGAAGATCCGATTCCTGTATCTTGCCAGGGTGTATCTGTTGATGACTAATTCCAGACTCGATTCCTGTATCCTTCCAGGGCACGTCTGAAGAGTTTGAAGATCCGATTCCTGTATCTTGCCAGGGTGTATCTGTTGACGACTAATTCCAGACTCGATTCCTGTATCCTGCCAGGGCACGTCTGAAGAGTTCGAAGATCCGATTCTTGTATCTTGCTAGGGTGTATCTGTTGATGACTAATTCCAGACTCGATTCCTGTATCCTGCCAGGGCACGTCTGAAGAGTTCGAAGATCTGATTCTTGTATCTCGCTAGGGTGTATCTGTTGACGACTAATTCCAGACTCGATTCCTGTATCTTGCCAGGGCACGTCTGAAGAGTTTGAAGATCTGATTCCTGTATCTTGCCAGGGTGTATCTGTTGACAACTAATTCCAGACTCGATTCCTGTATCTTGCCAGGGCACGTCTGAAGAGTTTGAAGATCTGATTCTTGTATCTTGCCAGGGTGTATCTATTGACGACTATATTCCAGACTCGATTCCTGTATCCTTCCAGGGCACGTCTGAAGAGTTTGAAGATCCGATTCCTGTATCTTGCCAGGGTGTATCTGTTGACGACTAATTCCAGACTCGATTCTTGTATCCTGCCAGGGCACGTCTGAAGAGTTTGAAGATTTGATTCCTGTATCCTGCCAGGGTGTATCTGTTGACGACTATTTTCCGGATTCGATTCCTGTATCCAGCCAGGGCGCATCTACATAAAGAGTTTGAGGATCAACCCCTGTAACAGGCCAGGTAATTATTTTCTTTCTCAGGTACGCAAGTTCTCGCTAAGGAATCTCTTACGCGATCGACAACCTCCCGATGGCATCTATAAGCCCATCTCCACATATCAACAGTCTCCAGATGGTATCTACAAGCCCATCCTCCTATCCATCATCTCTCCAAATGGCATCTGTAAGCCCATTCCCGCCATCACACTGCTAATATGTGAGTGCAAATTTCTGGGCACTCTAGTGTTCAATCATCTTCCACCTTCGGATTACGAAAGGCACGCCAGCCAATCTACATCCTCAGGTCTAAGAAGATTGAACAGGGGCAACTGTTGTACCCCAAAATTTGCCCTCCCATATTCTTCAAGATTTGGCAAGATCATGGTTCAAAATCTCTCAAGGGTTGCACAGTCCAATTGCCTCCTAACACAGTCAAAAGTAGGGTTTTGGTTCTTGCAAAAAAATTGAGATTTCCAAGGGTCCAATCAAGTCCCATATGCCTATAAATATTTTCAAGCATCCATATGTCAAGTTTCATAGCTCACAGCATCAAATTGCACAGTCAAAAACCCTAGTTGCACCACAGTCAACTGTAGGGGCAAAATGGTCATTTGGCAGTCAAAAGTCAAAAATTTTGGTCAACATATTATTTTGAAGCCACAATCATCATTTGATCAATTCTTGATCATGATTCCACAAGCATGGCTCAAAAAGTCTCAAGATGCAAAAGTTTCTATTTTTGGACAGCTGAAAAGTCAACTGCAAATTGACCAAGGCATAACTTCCTCATGGTTCATCAGAAAAATCCCATCCAAAGCTCATTTTTAAGGGGATTACATTTCCTACAACTCATATTCACACTCCAAGTCCAAGAAATGCTCTCACAAAAAGTTATCAATTTCAACATTATAGGTCATTTTCAAAAGTCAACAAAAAAAGCACTTTAAGTCAAAGACCATAACTTGAGATTGGTAAATCAAAATGACATGGGACCAAAGACATTGGTTAGAGGACTTCAAGACCTTTCCAAAATGTCCAAGAACATGTTCATAGCTTCAAAATTGAGCAAGATATGCATTGGAGAAGTTGGGGAATTTTTGGGAATTTTGAAAAGTCAACTTTGCCTAAAACACTTCAAATTTGCTAATGGGCCTCAAATTCTTCCTTGAATCATTACCCAAAGCCTATGCACGACCCATTGAGCTCAAAAGGATTTATTTTCTTATTTTTAATTAATTAATTGAGTTTTTATTCTTATTAATTCATTTAATTAGTTTTAATTGTAGAAAAATATCAAATAATGGTTGTCAAATCTTTTTATGCAACAAATATACTCCAAATATACTAAAGATTTCGTGCATCAATCAACAAGACAAGATCTTCCATAATTGGCAAAGTTTCATTGAAAAAAAGATTGAAATTTCATGATTGAAAATCAAATATTCAAATCATAAATTCATGGACTTATGGGCTTGTTTTTGACCTAGAATCCTTCACATACATATGCACAAGGAAACCCTACTCAGAAATACACGAAAAAGCTGCTCACACGCCATAACCAATTTGCAACTTTTCAACAAAAACTTGGAAATTGATTTCATACTTGCAGGGTAATTCAAGGCCTCAAAACGTTTCCATTGCGTTACTGACATTGCTAGGAAGCTATTGGCATCAAGAACAGATCCTCACACTCAAAGAAACGGTAAAACAGAGTCACGTTTCTCACAAATATTTCCATGATCGAATTTTAATTTCCATGCATCATTCATGTGTTTTGATTATTGATTTATGCTA
Source organism: Vicia faba (assembly GCA_948472305.1). Lineage (NCBI taxonomy): Eukaryota > Viridiplantae > Streptophyta > Magnoliopsida > Fabales > Fabaceae > Vicia > Vicia faba. Next base: position 1,180,870,612 of record OX451738.1, on the reverse strand, counting down.
CTAATATCTCCCTGAAGCTTTTTGTAACGTTTAATTGTTCTAAGACTGCTTGAATCGAAATCTACCATTGAAGAATATTAGGTTTTCAGAACATCCAAATTAGGGCTTTCCTTGTATGGAAAAATTGGACTTCCAAGCTTATATGGACAGAGTCGTTGCAGCAAGACGAATCAATTGATACCCTCGCGCCCTTTTTATATTTCCTCCTCTTGTAATCGCTATTTTCAGGACTTTTAGTTTGTGGGGGTTTAAAACCCCCGCTACTTGTTTCATATTGCAGGTACAAACGAAGAAGAAAGCTGAGGTGTCCAGGCGTGATTGGAAGATTCAAACTTAGCGCGTTTTTTAAACGTTCCAACATAATTGTCCTTTTTCATATATTATATTTACTATCCATTATATATACAAATACGTTTGGCAGTTCAGTTGGTGGATGACACGCTTGGCAAGCATAGGGACCTGGTTCGATTCCCAGGCCCCCCCATATAATTCATAATTTTTGTCTTAATGTATTCTAGTGCAGCGCCTCCTTCAAAGCTCCATCATGCGTCCTCACGCGTTGGCTTGCCAGATGTCCTGATCAATAATCCAAGGGCCACTGAACGAATTCCATAGTACACTCCAGTCAACAGCATGCACTCAATCTGGAAAGTCAAACTAGGCCTTTGTCTAATGGGCCTGAATTACTTCCAAACACCTCCATTCTGGGCCTGATACCCCCTTTGGTTTGCATCTTTTTTTTTATTTTATTTGATTTTCCTCTCTAATTCTTTTTAATGTTTTAATTGTTTTTTCACCATAAAATAATTTTCATAATAAAAAATCAGAAACCAAAAAATGTTTTATATTTAATTATTATTAATTTCACCATTAAAATATTTTTGTAAATAAATTTCAATAACTAACTTAGTTAAATTAGGTTTTAATTTTGACGCTTTCCTTAATAAATAAAAATGCATAGAATTAGGTTTTTTTGACATTTTCATCTTTTTCTTAATTAATTATTTTCCTCATTATTTATTATTATTATTAACTATTATTTTTGTACATAAATATGTAAATTAACTAATTAGTTTAAATTAGGTCAACTTTGACATTTTATTTAATAATTAAAATAATTTAGAATTAGGGTTTCCATTTAATTTTAATTTTCTTTATTTTCCTAAATACAAAAAAAACATAAAAAACATTTTCCTTTCTTCAATTAAATAATAATTAGACTTTAATTTAATTTAATTTCAAGCAAAGGGTCAAAACCCTCGGACGTTCAATTTATTCTTTTCGCGCATTATTTTATTTTGATCATTATGTAACTGTTCAAGGAATGTAATAGTAATTAGGTAATCTTTTACTTTCCGCATTTTTATCAAAAACGGGTCTTTGTATTTTGGCGATGTATAGACCCGCGCCTTGTAATAGCGTAGCTTTTATCTTTCTGTCTTTTAATTTTCCGCACTCTTAAATTCTAAATTGCATGAAAGAATGTATGCTAATTAAAAACAAGCGTAGCTCACAATGCCATGATCAAAGATAACTGTTAAACTGAAAACAACACACAAGTACACACACCACTTCTAGGGTACGCCTCACCTGTTGCCTTTGAAACGTGGTCGTCAAGTATAGGACGTCTTAGCGGTCCTTATGTCCATGATCCAGTTGCCTCGAAACAGTTGCCTCGACACAGTTGCCTCGAAACAGTTGCCTCGAAATAGTTGCCTCGAAACGGTTGCCTCGGATTAAAAAAGGATCAAGGACATAAGGGTAGCTTCTAAGGTGTCCTACTGTTGCTTCGGTGACCACACTGTCCCTACAATCGAATTGACCCGAACACCTCCAACAGTGGTGCTACCTACCTCTCAATGGTGGGATGGAACTACCTTAAGGACATTTACACAACCTAATTGCTTAGGGTAGGTAGATGACTCATAGATACTTGCTCTCTTCAAAAACAAATCAAAACTCTTTTTACACCGACACTTTCAAAAAGCTTTCAAAACAATTTTTCAAACACTCTTGAGGACAGATGCAAGAGTTATTCAGAAATCTTTCAATGAAACTTTTTCAAACCCACTCACATTTGGAAAAGCAAACATTTTGAAAACATAAGAGCAAGTATCTAAGAGCCCGTGGATAACCACGGATAGAAAGGGTGCTAACACCTTCCCTTTCTATAAATTTACCTCCCGAACCGAGAAACTATCTCATAAGGAATTTTGCTGTGCTTTTGTCCTGTCCATGTTGGAGAAAATAAAAGACGGTGGCGACTCTTGCTTCCGCGACATTTCGCGAACCAGCGTTAAACAGTCAGTTCTATTTCCATCGATCACAATAATCCTCGACTGTCATGGCTGACCAAACTCAAGACAACCAGAATGTTCGTGTCATCGATGTTAACAACAACATCGCCAACAATAATGTCGGCCTCGACAACAACGGTACCTCCGGCCATAATACGGTCCCTGGTGTCAACATCCCCGGACCTTCTAACTACCAAGACGGAGCCACGGCTTCTTCTTCATCAATCCCTCCTCGACTTGAAGAAGATCAACTAATTCCTCTAAACTACCCAGCTGTCCAATTCCACGAGGTCCCCGTCCCCGCCGGGGCGGATGCCATGACCAGGGCACTGTTCGCAGCGATTAACCAAACCAACTATCTCATCTTTTCCAAGGGGGAAAGACTGAGAGCATTTGAGGACGACCTAAGGCCCACTAGAAGGCACAGAAGACCTCAATCTCCTCCCCCTCGACACGTGGATGAACGTCCCTGATCTCCCCCGCGGAGACAGAATCGGGACATCTCTCGAAGCCCGTCGCCTCGACCACTCGGGCGATGACCCCCTTTGGAGAGGGAACCACTCATCGACACAGGAAGGTGCGACCATGGCCCCTCACGGCTAGAATGAAGACCTCTCAGAGACAGACACGGGGGAACCATCAACGGTCACACCGCTCGAGGAACGCTTCGAGCGACCCGGGCCATCATGACCGCCACTACATCGGATCCCCGTCTCGCTCCCCGGAACAGAGTGACGAGGATGACCCTCGCGGTCCCTTGTCACAAGCTATCATGGAGGCACCCATTCCCCCGGGCATGGAGAAGCCTCCCCACTTAAAGGAGTATGACAGCGTCGCCGACCCAGTCGACCACATAGACGGGTTTGAAGCCATGCTGCACTACCACAACATCAGGGGACCAATCAAATGTCGGTTGTTCCCCACGACTCTGAGGAAAGAGGCTATGGACCGGTACAAAGGTCTCTCCCCCGGGTCAATTACCTCTTGGCGAAACTTGAAAAACCAGTTCATCAGCTCGTTCACTGCTTCGCGACAACACCCAAACATCGAAGCAGCGCTTGAGGCCATCGTCCAGAAGCACGATGAGACCTTGAGAGAATTCATTAACCTCTTCAACCGGGAAGCCATCCAGGTCCCCTGTATAGACCATATGAAGAGATACCTGCTGGAGAAGGGGCTCATCCCCGGCAACGAATTTAGAAAAGTCATGGGCATCGAACCACCCCGAACATTTGATGCCCTCATCGAAAAGGCCAGGTCCTACATGGACTACGAGGAGAGAGAAGCGGCCAACAGAGCCCGAGACTCCAGAAACCGCGGACCTAGCAGCAGTCCACGACAAGACACCTCCCCTCCTCGACGAACTGGGGAAAAGAGAAGGGACGATAAACCCCGAGACGCCCGGGAACAAAGGGGACCCTCGGGAAGGTTCACAGAATACACTCCGCTTACGGCTTCCCGTGAGCACATCTTAGCGGAGTGCGCAAGTACATATTTCAAGGACGGCGGTGTGATATGGTGGGAGAACTGACTTGGGTTTTGCGTTTGTTTTCACAAATGTTTCGGCTGAGCAAGAGTCGCCACCGACTTTTTATTTTATCCTAAGGAAAGGTTAAAAAGCACAGCAAAAACCTTTGAGATGTTTTCTTGGGTTCGGGGAGTAGATTATAGAAAGGGAAGGTATTAGCACCCTTTCTATCCATGGTTATCCATGGGCTCTTAGTTACTTGCTTAGATCACTTGCCTTGTGTGATCGGTGGATCTAGAACTGACTGTTTAACGCTGGTTCACGAAATATCGCGGAAGCAAGAGTCGCCACCGTCTTTTATTTTCTCCAACATGGACAGGACAAAAGCACAGCAAAATTCCTTATGAGATAGTTTCTCGGTTCGGGAGGTAGATTTATAGAAAGGGAAGGTGTTAGCACCCTTTCTATCCATGGTTATCCATGGGCTCTTAGATACTTGCTCATTGTGTTTTCAAAATGTTTGCTTTTCAAAGTGTGAGTGGGTTTGAAAAAGTTTCGTTTAAAGTTTTCTGAATAACTCTTGTATCAGTCCTCAAGAGTGTTTGAAAAATTGTTTTTGAAAGCTTTTTGAAAAGTGTAGGTGTGAAAAGAAGTTTTTGATTTGTTTTGAATTAGAGCAAGTATCTACGAGTCATCTACCTACCCTAAGGAATTAGGCTGTGTAAATGTCCTTAAGGTAGTGCCATCCCACCATTGAGAGGTAGGTAGCACCACCGTTGGAGGTGTTCGGGTCAATTCGAGGATTAGGGATAGTGTGGTCACCGAGCAACAGTAAGACACCTTAGAAGCTGCCCTTATGCCATTGATCTTTTTATTCCGAGGCAACCGTTTCGAGGCAACTTATTTCGAGGCAACTAGATCAATGGACATAAGGACTCACTAAGACGTCCTATACTCGGCGACCACGTTCCTAGGGGGAAGGCAACAGTGAGGCGTACCCTAGGAGTGGTGTGTGAATTGTGTGTCATTTTCAATTATGTTTTATCTTGATCATGCATTGGGTGAGCTACGCTTTGATTTTTATTTGGGTCATTCATTCTTTCATGTGATTAGCAGTTTAAAGGTGCGGAAATTAAAATGCGGAAAATAAAGGTCCTACGCTATTACAAGGCGCGGGTCTATACATCGTCAAATTAACCAAGACCCGATTTGAATAAAAATGCGGAAAATAAAGGTCCTAATTACTATTACAAAGCTTTGGGGGAATTACATAATATTTAAAATGAAGAATATAGACAAACGCGCGAAAAGAAATTAGAAGCGAAAGTTCGAGGGCGTTGGACCCTTTAAAGAAATTACATTGAAATTGGAAATTAATTAATTATTGAATGAGAAAAGAAATTGTTTTTTTTATGTTTTTTTGGTATTTAATGGAAATAAAGAGAATGAATTAAAATTAAATAAAACCCTAGTTCTAAGCATTTTTAATTATTAAAAAAAAAATTAAAGTTTTAACCTAATTTATACTAATTATTTAATGACATGTTTATTTACAAAATGATTAATAATTAATAATAATGATAAGAAAAAATATATTTATTAAAAGAAAAGATAAAAATGCTAAAAGCCCTAATTTCTATGTATTTTAGTTATTAAGAAAAACATTGAAATTTTAGCCTAAATTAACCTAAATTGATTAATAAAATTTTATTTAAAAAATTAATGGAAATTAATATTAATAAAACATATTTTTGTGTTTTATGATTTTCTGGTTTTATTATGAAAAGAAAATTATTTGAAGTAAATTAAATAAAAGTGATCAAAAGAATTAAAAAAAGAGAAAAGAAAAGAAAAGAAATTAAAAGATATACAAACATTGGGGGGTATCTGGCCCATTTGAGAGGTGTTGTTGGAAGGATCTTGGCCCAAGAACAAGAAGCCCGTTTGACTTTCCATGTTTGCATGCATGTGGTTGACTGAATGTGTATGGTAGGCTGCACGTTCTAGCCTTTTGATTGATCAAGAATCCACTTGTCAAGCCACTGTGTTGGGATGCATGGCGGACCGAATGATGGGCGCTGCATAGAGGCACGTTAATGGAAAAAATATGGAATAAGTGGGGGACCTGGGAATCGAACCCAGGTCCCAATGCTTGCAACAACCTTCTCTCACCAACTGAGCTACTTAACATCTTTGTTAGTACAACGGAATATAAATAATATATAAGAAAAACAAACGTTATTGGTAGAAAACAAAAAAACGCGCTAAATTATTTGAATGGCCCAATAGTAACAAGCCACGCATGTTTCTTCTCCGTTTTGCCTGCAAACAGAAAAGAGATAGCGGGGGTTTTAAACCCCCACTAAACGCATCCTGCAGAAAATAGCGATTAGAGTATGCTTGACCATAAATTGAGCGCGAGGTATGAGCTTGCTTCGTCTTGATACAACCAGTTTGCCTGCACTGGTTTGGTGGTCCAATTTTACACCTTATGTAAAGCCCCAATTTTGGAACTCTGAAACCCTAAAATCCGTCAATGGTGAATCACGATACAGGCATTAATAATTCAATTGAGTTATGTCATTAGCTTCAGAAAGTTAGCATTAGCATAAATCACTCAAGGAACATGATTAAAAATGCATGAATTGTCGTATTGAATTCAAGAATTTTGGGCAAACCGTATGATCTGTATCTTCTGATTCTCAGCGTGTTTGGAATGACTCTTAATGCTAACAGGTTCCTGGAAGGTCTACCAATGTTTTAGAATCGTTTTTAGACCTTGAATTGTCCCCTAACCATGAAATCAGTTTCAAGCTTTTTAATGAAAATTTGCAATTTTGTTTGGCCTCCTTGAGCAGCTTTTTTCGTGTCTTAGGATTAGGTCTTGATTATGCATATATGTGTGAATGAATTAGGTCAAAAAAACAGGCCCAAAGTCTTTGCATTCATGATTCAAATATTTGATTTTTCCATATCTTTTTCAATCCTTTTTCCATTGAAATCTTGCCAAATTTAGATGATTTTGTCCCCTTAAGAAGGTGCACGAAATCTCTATCACATGTGGAAGGTATTTGCTGCATAAAAGGATTTAAAAACATTGATTTAGTATTTTTCTTATTTTTAAATTTAGTTAAATGAATTAATAGGATTAGAAATTCAATTAATTAATTAAAAATAAGAAAACAACTCCCTTTTAGCTTAATGGGCCGTGCATAGCTTTTGGATAATGTTTCATGGAAGAACTTGAGGCCCATTAGCATTTTTGAGGCATTTGAAGCAAAGTTGACTTTTCAAAATTCCCAAAAATTTCCCAACTTCCACAAGGCATATCTTGCTCAATTTTTAAGCTTTGATCATGTTCTTGGACATTTTGGAAAGGTCTTGAAGTCCTCTAACCAATGCCTTTTGTCCCATGTCATTTTGATTTACCAATATCAAGTTATGGTCTTTGACTTAAAGTGTCTTTTTGTTGACTTTTGAAAATGACCTATAATGTTGAGATTGATAACTTTTTGTGAGAGCATTTCTTGGACTTGAAGTGTGAAGATGAGTTGTAGGAAATGTAATTCTCTTCAAAATGAGCTTTGGATGGAATTTTTCTGATAAACCATGCGGAAGTTATGCCTTGGTCAATTTGCAGTTGACTTTTCCAACTGTCCAAAAATAGAAACTTTTGCATCTTGAGACTTTTTGAGCTATGCCTTGAGAATCATGATCAAGAATTGATCAAATGATGTTTGTGGCTTCAAAATAAGATGTTGACCAAAAATTTGGACTTTTGACTGTCAAATGACCATTTTGCCCCTGCAGTTGACTGTGAAGCAATTAGGGTTTTTGACTGTGCAATTTTGTGTTGTGAGTCTTGAAACTTGGCATGAGGATGCTTGACAATGTTTGTAGGCATGTGGGACTTGATTGGACCCTTGGAAACTTCAATTTCTTTGCCAGAACCAAAACCCTAATTTTGACTGTTAGGAGGCCATTGGACTGTGCAACCCTTGGGAGATTTTGAAGCATGCTCTTAGCAAACCTTGGAGAATATGGGAGGGCAAATTTTGGGGTACAACAGTTGCCCCTGTTCAATCTTCTTAGACCTGAGGATGTAGATTGGTTGACGTGCCTTTCGTAATCCGAAGGTGGAAGATGATTGAACACTAGAGTGCCCAAAAATTTGCGCTCACATAGTGAAGTATCAGCAATGTGATGACGGGAATGGGCTTACAGATGCCATTTGGAGAGATGATGGATAGGGTGATGGACTTATAGATGCCATCTGGAGGTGTGACAGAACTTTGTCGGGAATGGGCTTATAGATGCCATTTGGAGACTGTTGGTATATGGATGGGCTTATAGATGCCATCTAGGTGTCGATCGCGTAAGAGATTCCTTAGCGAGAACTTGCGTACCTGAGAAAGAAAAATAATTACCTGGCCTGTTACAGGAGTTGATCTTCAAACTCTTTATGTAGATGTGCCCTGGCCGGATACAGGAATCGAGTATGGAATTAGTCGTCAACAGATACACCCTGGCAAGATACAGGAATCGGATCTTCGAACTCTTCAGATGTGCCCTGGCAAGATACAGGAATCGAGTCTGGTATTCAGAAAGGTTGGTGAGTTGTCTCTACTGACAGGTTATTTCCATGGACGGGTGGTCTTTAACGACGAGTGTCTATAACGACGAGTGTCTATAACGACGAGTGTCTATAACGACGAGTGTCTATAACGACGAGTGTCTATAATGACGAGTGTCTATAACGACGAGTGTCTATAACGACGAGTGTCTATGACGACGGGTGTCTATGACGACGGGTGTCTATGACGACGGGTGTCTATAACGACGAGTGTCTATAACGACGAGTGTCTATAACAACGAGTGTCTATAACGACGAGTGTCTATAACGACGAGTGTCTATAACGACGAGTGTCTATAACGACGAGTGTCTATGACGACGAGTGTCTATAACGACGAGTGTCTATAACGACGAGTGTCTATGACGACGAGTGTCTATGACGACGAGTGTCTATGACGACGAGTGTCTATGACGACGAGTGTCTATAACGACGAGTGTCTATAACGACGAGTGTCTATGACGACGAGTGTCTATAACGACGAGTGTCTATAACGACGAGTTTCTATGACAGCGAGTGTCTATGACGACGAGTGTCTATGACGACGAGTGTCTATAACGACGAGTGTCTATAACGACGAGTGTCTATGACGACGAGTGTCTATAACGACGAGTGTCTATAACGACGAGTGTCTATAACGACGAGTGTCTGTAATGACGAGTGTCTATAACGACGAGTGTCTATGACGACGAGTGTCTATAACGACGAGTGTCTATAACGACGAGTGTCTATGACGGCGAGTGTCTATAACGACGAGTGTCTATAACGACGAGTGTATCAGAGAGGTCTTTGAATCTTCAACTGGGTCTTCATTAGGAAAATCTTTAGGAATTGATTTAACTGGACCAGAGAAGGCCTTTGACTGGATCGGCATCAGAAAAATCTTTAGGAGTCGATTTAACTGAACCAGGCAAGGTCTTGAAATAACTTCAACTGGATCGGCATCAGAAAAATATTTAGGAATCGATTTAACTGAACCAGAGGAGGTCTTGAACATAGCTGAGAACTTAACTGGATCTTTCCTGAAAGGTAAAGGTCAGTCATATGCAATGCATGATATGGATCAAGCAATGATGTTCTCAACATAAATGAGATTGTGATGTTTTTGAAGGTATTTTCGTCTATGAAAATATATCCTTGACGAATGTCGGGAGTTAAATCCTGGGCTGATGGTTGAAGAGAGTTCTTCGTTTCTGCTGGGGATGAAGATTGCAAGAATACCGGTAGGAGAAGATAACTCCGTTGGGGAATAAACTTGGAGATTGGATTACTCTGCAGGGAGAAAATTACTCTAGCGACCTTGCTGGGGAACAATACTCTGTGGGCAGAGAGGTACTCCGTTGAGATGCTGATGGTAACTTCGCTGGGGATACCGCTGTTATGTTGGAAGTTTTAATAGACTCCGCTGGGGATAAGAAGACTTTGCCGAGGATGGTCTTTCCGTGGCTTTTGGATAAGGATAACCCAGTTATATCCTGGTAGGGAATAACCTTTGAATAGAGCCGGGAGACGCGTTCGTGCTCTGCGGGGGGAAGCTTCCAGAATCTACTGGGGATAAGCTTCCTGCTGGGGATATGGATTCCACTTTCCTGGGGAAATCTTTGGACTGGACTCTCCTGGGGAAATTTTTGAGATATATTGGGGAGGTGGCTCCACTGGATGTCTATATACTTCCGGGGAACAATCTTAGATCAAAACTGCCGGGGATGCTTGTTAGGAATGTATGTGTACTCTACTGAGGAACGTTTGATATTTGCTGGAGGATGCCCAACTTCCTTAAGGCTGACAGGATAACTCTGCTTGGGGAGAGTGTGTTGACTTGCTTGCTCACTCTCTGGGGAAATAAGATATCTTGGTTACCTTCTTCAGCTGATCATACCTTGTATCTTGTGGATAGAGCAATTAGATCGCTTGGACGACTCATTACTGCCCCTGTTTATGAGGTATGAGAGGAAGACCTGTGAGGGGCTGATAGTTGTTGATGGACAAACCTTCTTCTGGTAGGCAGGTGACAAGATGACAGGACATAGTCGTACGCTTTTGATCCCTAACTTTTGCCTGGACCGCCCTTTCGGGTTTTCAGTCCACCGGGATACCCATTTTTGCCCAAGCCGCCTTTTCAGGTTTTCGACTTGCCGGGTGTATAGATTTTTCATATTCATCCCTTAGTTTTGCCCGAACCCTTTTGGTTCGCCGGGAAGCCCTTATTTTTGCCTAGGTATGTCAACCTAGCGGGTCTTTTATCGTGCTTAGTATTTTTTCGACTATGTTCATGCTCTTAGAATGCAGGGAGGTGCCCCTGGCTGCTTGTGTTGCCATGTTACCAGAAGATGTCTGATCGTGCAAGATTCGTTGCTGGAATGCCCCAAGTGACTCAGGCAGAGATTTGCCCCAGGCTATTTGGCCTCTGGGAGATTCTCCGAATCTTGATTGGACTGCCCCAGATAATAGACCATGATCATGTCGTGCCCCTAGATTGGAGATACTCTTGTTCATTAGACTTTCGTCGTACGAACTCTTATGCTGTTCAAACAAAAAGTCATATGCAAACAAAGTTATGTTAAAAATGCAAAGCTTATGTCTGTTTCGAAGTTTTTGGAAATGCAGTTTTTTAATAAAACAAGTGAGTTCTTTTGTAAACTGTGATGTCCAACTCGTTATTTTACTGCGAGCCTTAAGGAGTCAGGATAACTTTGTAACAATATGCTTTCGAACCAACCCATGCTTCAGCTAGGACTTTTTAGGGTTGTAGCGTGGCCTGGTTCACGGTTTAAGAAACAAAGGATAAAGGCTCAAATTATTTGTACCCACCCGTTCTTCATGATGTTCTTCACACCTAAGCTCAGTTGATCGTGCGTTAGACCTTGTTTGAGTCTTTGTCCTGATGTTCCAATGATGGTTCAGATATTGATGATTTATTCTGAATAGGCAGTCATTTTTTTGTTGAGGGTTTGTAGGACCTCTTTCTTTTTTTTTATTTTATTATCCCTATTTTTTTTGCCTGAACTGTTTCTTTTGCGGTTACAGTCAGCGGGATGCCCCAGTTTTATAAGTCTCCTTCATAGGTTTTGACTTATTGGGCTTTTATTTTGAGAGATAATGATTGCATGTCCTTACGATTATTCAGAACCATCACCACCTTTTTTTTTGTAAGGACCTCTTTGGTGTCATTGGTTGTGCACTTGGATCAACTGAGAGAACTACCCTGCCCCAGGTTATGATAAAGGGTTTTAATTTTCGAAAAGAAAAACTCCTACTTCTTTGGCTCAGAGGGGTTGACGAGGGATTATCTTCCTTATAACTCCAGTGTTTAGGAATTGAAACAATGCATGTACCTCATCAGTGGGGTCTGTTCAAAAGCATACTGTAAAGATCGTGGTATCGTTTTCGTCATCCTCCCTCAAGAGGCTTAGAATTATTAATTGAGAGTTGTCATCAAAAAAAAATGAAAGCAATTTTGAAAATAGAGAATGCGAAACAATTACTTCAAAACAGACATGTGTAGTGCATTAATGAAATAACAATGTTTAACATGAATAAATGTTTGAACAATCAAAAGAAAATCACAACTTGAAAAATTCTAATGAACAAAAGTCTTCTAGTTTCAGGGCTTGTTACTTCGACTGGTGCATCTTGTAGGGATGGCAGGAGCATTCAGCCTGGCCCATCTGGGTGAAATCCACAGCTCTTTCATTAATCAGATCTTGGATCTTATTCTTCAGAGCCCAGCAGTCGTCGGTGTCATGTCCTAGACTGTCAGAGTGGTATGCACATCTTTCCTCAGGATTGTACTTTAGGGAGGTTGTGTTGAGATTCTTAGGAGGGTCCCTTAACGTCACCAGATTCAACCTCAACAATTGTTGTAAAGCTTGACACAGTGACACGTTGAGCTTGGTGAACTGCCTTTTAGGCTTGTCTGGCTTGCTCTGATCAGCCCGTTGTTCTTGGCGAGGTCGTTGTTGGACCTGTGAAGTAGTAGCAGCTTGGAGAGGCCTGTTCATTAAACCAAACCTTTAACTTCTTGGAGGATGATTAATGACTTGGTCCCTGACTTGGACTGGTTGCTTCATGTTGTATCTGTCTTGATGGAGTTGACTGATCATGGCCCTCAGCTCTCATTGCTCCCGAGCTAAACCTTGGATGAGAGCCCTTTGCCCCAGCATCTGGGTCTTCATTGTATCTACCTCAGCTTGCAGGCGTTTCAGTCGTTCGTCCTTGTCATCCTCGGGACTTTTCTTGGCCATATTCCCCATGAGGAGTGTCCTTAACTCTTCCTGCCCCTTGGATAGGCTTAGGAAGATCTCCCTGAACTGAGTCTCTTGAGCATGAAGACCTTGGTCATCTTGTTGGGAAGCCATTGCTGAAATAAACAGCGGAGAAGGTAAGTGACCTGCAACAAGGGTACCTGTAATGCAATGATATGTATGATATGCATGCAATGTTTTCAAGGATCTCGCGGGGTAAACAAGAAGATTGTTAGCATTTGAATTTGTAGCTTGATTGAAGGACCTTCATGTTGTTGAGAGTCCTTCTTCAAGAGTCAAGGCTCACCATATCAAGTGGGTCATAGCCCCTGACTTAAGTCATCAACCTTGGTTAGAGGAACCTTCTTCAAGAGTCAAGGCTTACCATGTCAAGTGGGGCATAGCCTCTGACTCAGATCATCAACCTGGCTAGAGGAAAATAAATCCCCTTTGCCCCTTGCTAGACATTCTGATTCATCATGACCTGCATCACAAGCCCTTGAGATCCTTGAAACGGATTAGTCCTTATGCGGGATGTATACAATGGTATGATGTTATGCTATGCATGGGGTAATGTAGGTGAACCCTGTTGTGAGTCCAGATTAAGGACTGTAAACAAAACCTGCAAGAAACTCAAGTGTCAGATAACAAGTATGCAAGTAGTCAAGTTTGAAGGCACACAAGTCACACAAGACAACCCTTAGAGTTTAGGCCAGCATGAAGTTTGGGGTACTACCCTCTTGAAGTTGGTGGGCTCAACATGTCCTATCAGAAGTAACCGGGTTCTAAGGGTCCCAATATCATTGGATTGCTTTCATTGTTCATCGTTTCGATTTATCCACTAAACTGGCGACCGAAATATTCCAAGAAAACAACCCTCAACTAAGTGTAGCATCGAGTATCAACCAACCTCGGACTGCACCAAAGTCAGTTATCTCACTACCCTAAAGAGGCCAAGATGGTTCAATTAAGGTTCATAAGGTCAGCTGATGCTTCATGACACCACGCGGAGGCCCCGTACTCTCTTTGACTGGACTCAAGGGTTACCGGTACACACCAAAGTGCCACATCAACGTAGCAGACTGCTTCAACCATGTCAGTATACCCCGCACAGTTCCCTCACAGCCTTGTTGCTACTTTCTAAGAAGGTATCCCCAGATCCGGGTTTAGGATCTATAGAACTCCCAAGACAGTACCCACAATAATAAAGCAAACAATTCAGACAATTGAAAACACAAGTGATCTTAGTCCTAAGGTACACCTCACTTTAAAGTAGTCCCCAGCAGAGTCGCCAGTTCTGTGATCGGTGGATCTGGAACTGACTGTTTAACGCTGGTTCGCGAAATGTCGCGGAAGCAAGAGTCGCCGCCGTCTTTTATTTTCTCCAACATGGACAGGACAAAAGCACAGCAAAATTCCTTATGAGATAGTTTCTCGGTTCAGGAGGTAGATTTATAGAAAGGGAAGGTGTTAGCACCCTTTCTATCCATGGTTATCCATGGGCTCTTAGATACTTGCTCATTGTGTTTTCAAAATGTTTGATTTTCAAAGTGTGAGTGGGTTTGAAAAAGTTTCGTTTAAAGTTTTCTGAATAACTCTTGTATCAGTCCTCAAGAGTGTTTGAAAAATTGTTTTTGAAAGCTTTTTGAAAAGTGTAGGTGTGAAAAGAAGTTTTTGATTTGTTTTGAATTAGAGAAAGTATCTACGAGTCATCTACCTACCATAAGGAATTAGGTTGTGTAAATGTCCTTAAGGTAGTGCCATCCCACCATTGAGAGGTAGGTAGCACCACCGTTGGAGGTGTTCGGGTCAATTCGAGGATTAGGGACAGTGTGGTCACCGAGCAACAGTAAGACACCTTAGAAGCTACCCTTATGCCATTGATCTTTTTATTCCGAGGCAACCGTTTCGAGGCAACTTGTTTCGAGGTAACTAGATTAATGGACATAAGGACTCACAAAGACGTCCTATACTCGACGACCACGTTTCGAGGGGGAAGGCAACAGTGAGGCGTACCCTAGGAGTGGTGTGTGAATTGTGTGTCATTTTCAATTATGTTTTATCTTGATCATGCATTGGGTGAGCTACGCTTTGATTTTTATTTGGGCCATTCATTCTTTCATGTGATTAGCAGTTTAAAGGTGCGGAAATTAAAATGCGGAAAATAAAGGTCCTACGCTATTACAAGGCGCGGGTCTATACATCGCCAAATTAACCAAGACCCGATTTGAATAAAAATGCGGAAAATAAAGGTCCTAATTACTATTACAAAGCTTTGGGGGAATTACATAATATTTAAAATGAAGAATATAGACAAACGCGCGAAAAGAAATTAGAAGCGAAAGTTCGAGGGAGTTGGACCCTTTAAAGAAATTACATTGAAATTGGAAATTAATTAATTATTGAATGAGAAAAGAAATTGTTTTTTTATGTTTTTTTGGTATTTAATGGAAATAAAGAGAATGAATTAAAATTAAATAAAACCCTAGTTCTAAGCATTTTTAATTATTATAAAAAAAAAATTAAAGTTTTAACCTAATTTATACTAATTATTTAATGACATGTTTATTTACAAAATGATTAATAATTAATAATAATGATAAGAAAAAATATATTTATTAAAAGAAAAGATAAAAATGCTAAAAACCCTAATTTCTATGTATTTTAGTTATTAAGAAAAACATTGAAATTTTAGCCTAAATTAACCTAAATTGATTAATAAAATTTTATTTACAAAATTAATGGAAATTAATATTAATAAAACATATTTTTGTGTTTTATGATTTTCTGGTTTTATTATGAAAAGAAAATTATTTGAAGTAAATTAAATAAAAGTGATCAAAAGAATTAAAAAAAGAGAAAAGAAATTAAAAGATATACAAACATTGGGGGGTATCTGGCCCATTTGAGAGGTGTTGTTGGAAGGATCTTGGCCCAAGAACAAGAAGCCCGTTTGACTTTCCACGTTTGCATGCATGTGGTTGACTGAATGTGTATGGTAGGCTGCACGTTCTAGCCTTTTGATTGATCAAGAATCCACTTGTCAAGCCACTGCGTTGGGATGCATGGCGGACTGAATGATGGGCGCTGCATAGAGGCACGTTAATGGAAAAAATATGGAATAAGTGGGGGACCTAGGAATCGAACCCAGGTCCCAATGCTTGCAACAACCTTCTCTCACCAACTGAGCTACTTAACATCTTTGTTAGTACAACGGAATATAAATAATATATAAGAAAAACAAACGTTATTGGTAGAAAACAAAAAACGCGCTAAATTATTTGAATGGCCCAATAGTAACAAGCCACGCCTGTTTCTTCTCCGTTTTGCCTGCAAACAGAAAAGAGATAGCGGGGGTTTTAAACCCCCACTAAACGCATCCTACAGAAAATAGCGATTAGAGTATGCTTGACCATAAATTGAGCACGAGGTATGAGCTTGCTTCGTCTTGATACAACGAGTTTGCCTGCACTGGTTTGGTGGTCCAATTTTACACCTTATGTAAAGCCCCAATTTTGGAACTCTGAAACCCTAAAATCCGTCAATGGTGAATCACGATACAGGCATTAATAATTCAATTGAGTTATGTCATTAGCTTCAGAAAGTTAGCATTAGCATAAATCACTCAAGGAACAAGATTAAAAATGCATGAATCGTCGTATTGAATTCAAGAATTTTGGGCAAACCGTATGATCTGTATCTTCTGATTCTCAGCGTGTTTGGAATGACTCTTGATGCTAACAGGTTCCTGGAAGGTCTACCAATGTATTAGAATCGTTTTTAGACCTTGAATTGTCCCCTAACCATGAAATCAGTTTCAAGCTTTTTAATGAAAATTTGCAATTTTGTTTGGCCTCCTTGAGCAGCTTTTTTTGTGTCTTAGGATTAGGTCTTGATTATGCATATATGTGTGAATGAATTAGGTCAAAAAAACAGGCCCAAAGTCTTTGCATTCATGATTCAAATATTTGATTTTTCCATATCTTTTTCAATCCTTTTTCCATTGAAATCTTGCTAAATTTAGATGATTTTGTCCCCTTGAGAAGGTGCACGAAATCTCTATCACATGTGGAAGGTATTTGCTGCATAAAAGGATTTAAAAACATTGATTTAGTATTTTTCTTATTTTTAAATTTAGTTAAATGAATTAATAGGATTAGAAATTCAATTAATTAATTAAAAATAAGAAAATAACTCCCTTTTAGCTTAATGGGTCGTGCATAGCTTTTGGATAATGTTTCATGGAAGAACTTGAGGCCCGTTAGCATTTTTGAGGCATTTGAAGCAAAGTTGACTTTTCAAAATTCCCAAAAATTTCCCAACTTCCACAAGGCATATCTTGCTCAATTTTTAAGCTTTGATCATGTTCTTGGACATTTTGGAAAGGTCTTGAAGTCCTATAACCAATGCCTTTTGTCCCATGTAATTTTTATTTACCAATCTCAAGTTATGGTCTTTGACTAAAAGTGTCGTTTTGTTGACTTTTGAAAATGACCTATAATGTTAAGATTGATAACTTTTTGTGAGAGCATTTCTTGGACTTGAAGTGTGAATATGAGTTGTAGGAAATGTCATTATCTTCAAAATTAGATTTGGATGGAATTTTTCTGATAAACCATGCGGAAGTTATGCCTTGGTCAATTTGCAGTTGACTTTTCCAGCTGTCCAAAAATAGAAACTTTTGCATCTTGAGACTTTTTGAGCTATGCCTTGAGAATCATGATCAAGAATTGATAAAATGATGTTTTTGGCTTCAAAATAAGATGTTGACCAAAAATTTGGACTTTTGACTGTCAAATGACTATTTTGCCCCTACAGTTGACTGTGAAGCAATTAGGGTTTTTGACTGTGCAATTTTGTGTTGTGAGTCTTGAAACTTGGCATGAGGATGCTTGACAATGTTTATAGGCATGTGGGACTTGATTGGACCCTTGGAAACTTCAATTTCTTTGCCAAAACCAAAACCCTAATTTTGACTGTTAGGAGGCCATTGGACTGTGCAACCCTTGGGAGATTTTGAAGCATGCTCTTAGCAAACCTTGGAGACTATGGGAGGGCAAATTTTGGGGTACAACACCTTGCATTTTCAATTGTTTGAAATGGTGCTTTCAATTGTTTGAAATGGTGCTTTGTGTGTGATTTTGAAAGATGTTTTGAAAAGAGGCCATTGTTATGGCAACCTTTGTAATGATCCATGTTTGAATGTATACAAAGGTGTATTTGTCTTTTGAAAAGTTTTCAATGTTTTTGAAAGTTGTTTTGAAAGTGTGTTGTGATGTGTGTTTTGAAAAATGGCAAGGATTGTTTTGCAAGATTGGTCAAGTAACCAAGATCTATCTATCCTAAATTTCTCAAAGATCTTTCCTATGTTTTAACCCTTTTAACAGTATTATTCCACCATTGTATTTGGTGGACAATCTTGTGTTAGGATGTTAACGGGACGGGTGCGGGTCATCGTTTAGACCATGATTGCAATAGTGCCAAGTGTCTTTGGCAATTTCCTTTAAGGGACTTGATCATTTTTTAGGCAACTTTCGAAAGCGACATCGAGGGACTATGATCATTTTGATTTGTTTTGTTTTTCCAAAGACACTCAACATGCAACATGGCCCATTATTGAAGGCAACAAGTGGAGTAACCCTAAGGGGTGCAAGTGTGAGTAGTGTTGTCCATTTTCATGCTTTTTCTTGTCTTTGAATTAGGTCAAGCTATTTGTTATTTGATTTGCATACAAACCCTAAGTCTATCATGACATAATTAGAAAGCTTTTAAAATGCGGAAAATAAAATCCTAAATTATTACAACATAGTTATGGGATGGGGGGTACAAATGTTCAAATGGGGATATTTAGCAAGAAATTTAAATCTAAACTATTACAATCCAAATTGAATATACAAGTCATTAAATTGTACAATAATTAAACAAATACAATAAATATGCAAAAATGCACAAAAATGGTTTTATATGTATGTAAAAGTATTTTTCATGTGACATATAAACAAAAATAAAAAAGGTTAATTTTTGGATATTTTCATGTTTTAGGGCAAAACCCTAATTTGGTAAATAAATAGTATTTGTTATTTATTATATACAATATTTATTAATTATATACAAAAAATAAATAAAAGGGGAGTATATTGTAAAAAAGTAATTTTTGAGGTCCAATATTAATAAAAATAAAAAATGTATTATTTGTATTTTTATCCTAAATATTCTAATAAATGTATAAGTATTTATATTATGTATTAAATATATTAAATATATACAAAAAAATAAAATATTTATTATTTATCAAGGAAAGTATATTTTTTTTAGAAAATGTTTTCAGAAAATGCAAATAAAAATAATAACTAAAAGTATATATTTTCACATTATTTTTAAGGTTTTAAATAAAAGTATTATATGTATTTATATATACAAGTGTAAACAAAACAAATAAATTCAAAATAAATGCAAAAATGGTTGAAAAAATATTTTTAATATTTTTTATGTTTTGACAAAAAATAATAAGTCAGAAGAAAAAATAAAAAGTCAAAAATAATTAAAAAAACACACAATGGGCCAAGGGGGTGTAAGTGGAAAAATGAGATGCAAATAGAAAAAACAAGTCAGGCCCAGCCCAAGAGGAGTTGTCTTCAACCTCCAGCAACCTTGAACAACAAAACGCGCGTTTCCTTGCTTGATTCAAACATCCCGATTCTTTGATTTTCAACAAAAACTTACAACATCAATGTTATAGAGCATCATGTCACGATTCTAAACATATAAAGAAGTTGTTCTAACTCTCAGAAATGAGAGAGAATTTCTCCTCCCCCAATTCCTGACCTAGCTTTTTTCAAATGTTCATGTCCAAAATTCGTGCAGCACACACAATATAAATGAGAAGTAAGGATATGGGTAGCTTCAGGGCCATGAGTAGGACATACTTTCTTCACAAACTTAAGCCTAAATATGCTTGGATAGAGAGATGGAAGTTCAAACTTTTACCTGTTCAGCTTGAGTTGTATACAACAATGGAGGGACTTTCAATGAAGTTTGAGGACTTGTACAGCTTGCTTGAGGTCCAAGGATGCTCTTCCAACCTCTAGCTTGCTTTGAAACTAACTGAATCGAGCTATGTAACTCAACCTGCACAACTGAAAAAATGAAAATGGCAAACTTGGTTAGGGGTGTTACAGTCTGTAGCTAGGGCTTGGGATAGTTTGTATGGATGATATAGAATATGTTTGAAGTGGTTTGGACAAAAACGCGCGAGGGAATGATGCTGGCCAAGTTAAAATGCATAATGCCCTGTTTCTTGCCGAAAAATGGTGTTTCTGTGAATGAGGGAGTTTTAGGGATGGTTTGGTCGTGTTTCAGGTTAGTTAGGGAGTATGGAAAATGAGGAGAAAGTTTGTTTAGGCTCTTGCTTGCAGGAAGTGAATGTGGTACCCGTTTTGCAAAGTTACTTCAAAGATAAGTAAGGAAGTGTGTATTGACAATGCAGGCCTGTACTACCCTCCATCTATGCTGCACAAATCACTCTTGATCAGTGGAATTTGTTCATGAATCTTGTGCCCAAATATCTGCTTTGTACTTCTTAGATTGTGAACTTGACATAAAGTGCTTCTTTACAAGAATGGCTAAAATGCTTTTTCCATTTTAAGACTAATCCTTTGTGTAATGACTTAATGAACAAGATAATGCTAGGACACAAAGGTTTTGCATTAAATTATTGAGTGTGAATGAGATTAGAGGCCTGTAATCTAGCTTGGATCATGCTGAGTTCAAAATGCCAATGTTATGTACATGAATTTGGCAATGAACAAAGTGACTTTTGCCCATCTTGACAAATTCGAATCTCCCTAACCACAAGGGTGTTTGATGAGTTCTTGGACAATTTGGAAAGCTTGGAATGTGTACTACAATCCATATTTGTAATGCAAGTTTAAATTCCAAGTGGAAGCATGTGAAAAGTGGTCATGAAGTTGGGCAAAAATCCTGCCTAAGATAGGTCAAAAAATTTCTAAGTTAAGAATGTTTTGCACCCTTATTCCAAAAATCATAACTTGAGCTACAAGCTTCTTTTGAGAAAACTTTGTGAATCAAAGTTTTATATTTTGCAATGGACTACAACTTTCATGTTTTGAGTTTTGTTTGAATCCAAATGTATCTTGATGAAAAAATGGGACAAAGTTAGGAAAAAATTAGGAAATTCCATAACTTAGAAAATTTCTAAGTTATGAAATTTCTTCATTTCAAACCCTAATTTGTAATTTTTGGTTTCTTGATGAATAAGTTTCATAATTTGACATGTTTTGATGAAAAATTAATCTTGACACTTGATTTTGACCAAAAAGTCAAAGTTTGACTTTTCAATATACAGTCAAATTTGGGTCAGTTGACTAGAAAATTCATCTGTCAATCTTGTGCATTTAGGATCTTTTGAACTTGTTGAACATGTAAAGACAATGCCATTGAGTCCTTGAGTCCATATGTGAGCTTGAATTGCCATTGGTTAGGTCAAACAGTCAAAAATTGCCTTTGTGCAGTCAAAACCCTAAAAATGACCATTTTGCCCTTTTGGTGATCTGATCAAATTTCTTGTGGAATTATGATCCAAACTTGACCAAATGGTTCATATGAGTTCATAATGTTGATGTGGGTCAAAAATCAAGAGGTTTGACTGTCAATTGACCACAGTTGACTTTTCCCCCAATACAGCTGATTTCTAGGTCAACTGTCCAATTGACTGGGCAAAGATTGGAATCAAGGCTTGAAACTTGGTATGGATAAACTTGTGAGTCCAACATGAAGCATGAAAGTCACTTTGGGCCTTTTAGGTCAAAACATCTTTGTGCAAACTCAAACCCTAATTTGGGTCAGCAGTGCAAGGAGGAGTCTTGAGCAGAGTAAACCCTAACTTGATCTTGAGCTCTAAGGGTCTAGTGATGAGGAAATGTTGAAGAAATGAGAGGGAAAATTTTAGGGTACAACAGTTGCCCCTGTTCAATCTTCTTGCACCTGAAGAGTTAGATTGGCAGGTTTTCCTTTCGCGTCTCGAAGGTAAAAGGAGATTGGACATTAGAGTGCCCTTAAATTTGCACTCGTCAGAACAATGGATGCAGGAATGGGCTTAGAGATGCCATTTGGAGATGGGCTTAAAGATTCCATCTGGAGGGTGACAGAGTCTTGTCAGGGATGGGCTTAAAGATGCCATCTGGAATGTTTGTTGAACTGTAATGTGATAGGTCAGAAGAATGAGGATCAAAATGGTATCCGTGTCTGGAATGCATTTGAACTGCATCTAGGGACTGAGTTTGTATGAGCAGAAGAATGACCTTCGTGTCTGGGGCGTGTCTGAGCTGTAACTGTGCTTGAAGAATGAATATCAGAATGACTGCCATGTCTGGAGTGTATCTGTATTGTATCTGGGTAACAGAGGAACATCTGTTATGGAGCAACTGCGTGCTGGGGACAAATTCTGAATGAGTGACAGAATGGCAACCGTGTCTGGAGCGTATCTGGACTGTATCTGAAGTTGAAAGTCGTATGAGTAGCAGAATGACTTCCGTGTCTGGAGTGTATCTAAAACTGTAACTGGGATTGAGATCCATATGAGTAATAGAATGACTTCCGTGTTTGAAGTGTATCTGAAACTGTAACTGGGATCTAAATAAACGACAGAATAACTTCCGTGGCGAACGCACTGGGGAGAATCAAACTGTTGTTGTAAGGGTCGGAATGGTATCCGTGTTTAGAATGCATTGAACCTTTAGGTGGATAAATGAATCTGAATGAGAGATAGAATGGTTGCCGTGTCTGGAGTGTATCTAGTCTGTATATGATTGTTGTAGTCTGAATGCGTAGTAGAATGACCGCTGTGTCTGGGGTGTATCCATACTGTATCTGAATAATTGTTAATGATAGCCTTTTAATCTTATCCTGAAAAGGATGAAATGTTATCTAAAACACGAAGTTATGTTGCATGATATGTATGATGCAATATATACGTTATATCAATGTTTATGATATGAATGTAAATGAATGCGCATGTAAGCTGAAGAGCTGTCTTGCTGAGGATAGATGAATCCTGGAATGGAGATAATAGAATCTTGGCTGCTGCCAGGGAAAGTGACTCCTTGACTGCTGCAGGGGTTTGCAAGAATCTTTGATTGCTGAAGATGAGCCATCTTTGTTGACCACTGCTGGAGAATCAGGAACTTGGGTTGTATGCCAATCTACTGGGGAATTCCTGTCCTGAGGAGATCTTAACTGGGGAATATCTGAATATCCTGTGAGGAACTGAGAATGAGAGTCTGCAATCTGCTTGGGGAATGCAAGATCTTCAATTGTTGAGGGATCTTAGGACCACTGCGGGGAATTGGAATTCCTTGGTGACTTGCAGGGTAAGAGAATTTCTGATGATCTCTACTGGGGAGTTCAGAACCTGATAGACTCATGCTGGAGAAGTAAGACTGAGCATCCTTAGTTTGGTGGGAAGTATCTCTGTGGGGAGAAGGTTTACTAGCCTGGTTCAGCTGGGGATTCATGGTTGGAAGTTTTAGCTCCGCTGGGGATTGGATTTTCAGATTTTTAAGGCTCCACTGGGGATTCTGAATTTTAATTCTGAGGGGAATTGAGTTCTAGAAGGCTCTCTGGCTGGGGAAATCAGTGTTGGGAAAGCTTTCTCTGATGAGGATCCTAAAGTCTAACTCTGTTTAGGGAATTAAGTTCTGACTGAGGAATTTGGATTTCAAATCTGCTTGGGATTTCCTCTGAAAGGGCATCAAGATATCTATCTGCACCTTCAACCTATCAGTAATCATCTTTCTTGATTCATAAGGAAATGATTACGTTCAAATGCACATGCCTATTTAACAAAACATTGGACGTTTCTCAAATAAAACATAAGTGTAGGGAAGCAAAAGGAAGACAAAGCAAATTTATGTATTTGGAAAAGTATTTGTATTAACTTTCTATGAGTATATTTGTACAAAGGGGACAACCATCCTAGTAAGAGGATGTCGTCGCAAAAATTGGAAAATTTATACAAAAGAAAGATGGCTATGTGAAACAATTCTATGGGATTCCATTCTGCTATAGCCTTTGCAACTCTGAGTATATGTCCATTCAATGCTTCGTCTGCCGATGACTGGATTGATCAGAAGCCTGGAGATGGTTGATGAAGAGATTGTCCTTAAAGTGATCCGACGAGACATAGTCATACGCTTTAATTCCCTAACTTTTGCCTGAATCACCCTTTCGGGTTTTCGATCCACCGGGAAACCCCTTTTTGCCCAAGCCTCCCTTTCGGGTTTTCGACTTGCCGGGTGTACAGATTTTTTTTGTTTTATCCCTAATTTTTTCCTGAACCGCCCTTTCGGGTTTTCGGTCCACCGGGGTGCCCATTTTTGCCCAAGCCGCCCTTTCGGGTTTTCGACTTGTCGGGTTATTTCATGCGTAGTATCTTTTGACTATGTCTGCATTCGCAGGGTGCGGCAAATCATCGTCGTCCATGGTGGTCAGAATCATTGCACCACCAGAAAATATGCTCTTGATCACAAATGGTCCTTCGTATGTAGGAGTCCATTTGCCCCTAGGATCACTTTGCGGCAGGATAATCCGCTTGATTACGAGATCTCCGACTTGATATACTTGACGTCTGACTTTCTTGTTGAAAGCCTTGATCATCCGTTTTTGTTACGTTTGACCATGGCAGACAGCAGCGAGTCGCTTCTCGTCGATCAAATTGAGTTGATCAAGTCGGGTCTGAATCCAATCATCTTCATTCAAACCTGCATCCTTCATGATCCTTAAGGAAGGAATCTGAACTTCCATGGGAAGGACAACTTCCATGCCATATACCAAAGAAAATGGGGTTGCCCCTGTTGAAGTACGTGTCGTTGTACGGTATCCATGCAGAGCAAACGGTAACATCTCATGCCAGTCCTTGTAAGTGACTGTCATTTTCTGAATGATCTTCTTAATGTTTTTGTTCGCAGGTTCAACATCACCGTTCATCTTCGGCCGATAGGGAGATGAATTGTGATGATAAATCTTGAACTGTTCGCACAATGCGGTGATCATAGTATTATTCAGATTTGTACCGTTATCTGTGATGATCCTGTCCGGAACACCATACCGGCATATGAGGTTTTGCTTGATGAAGCGGGCAACCACATTTTTAGTAACAGAGGCGAAGGAAGCTGCTTCGACCCATTTGGTGAAGTAGTCAATGGCAACCAGGATGAAGCGATGTTCGTTGGATGCCGTGGACTTGATTTCTCCAATCATGTCAATGCCCCACATCGCAAATGGCCAAGGAGATGTCAGCACGTTGAGACGAACTGGAGGAATATGAATCTTGTCAGCGTAGACTTAACATTTGTGGCAAGTACGGGAATGCTGATGGCAATCTGCTTCCATGGTAGACCAGTAATAGCCTGCCCTTAGGATTTTCTTAGCCATTGTATGCCCGCTCAAGTGGGTGCCAAATGTACCGCTGTGCATCTCGGTCATGATTAACTCTGCTTCAGCTTTGTCTACACATCGGAGTAAAACACAATCATGGTTCCGTTTGTAGAGGATGTCGTTGCTCAGGAAGAACTTGGCAGCAAATTTCCTTAGGAACTTCTTGTCATTTACGGAAGCTCCTTCGGGATATTCTCTAGTCTGGAGATACCTTTTGATTTCATGGAACCAGGGTTGTTCCACTACCTCTTCGGTATTAATCTCGTGACAATACGCAGGTTCATCCATTCGCTCGATGGTGATTTGGGGAGCCTCGTTATCCCAGTTGAGTTTAAACATGGAAGATATTGTAGCCAGAGCATCTGCTAGCTGATTCTCTTCTCGCGGGAAATGCTCGAAGGTAATTTGCTCGAAATGAGGCAACAATGTCAGGACATGTTCTTTGTATGGTATAAGATTAGGATGCTTGGTATCCCACTCTCCTTTGATTTGACTGATAACCAAAGCCGAGTCCCCAAATACGATCAAAGATTTGATCCCCAAGTCTATAGCATCCTTGAGACCAAAGATGCAAGCTTCATATTCAGCCATGTTGTTTGTACAGCTGAAGCAAAGTCGAGCCGTGAAAGGCGTGTGACAACCTTCCGGGGAAATGAGTACCGCATCGATACCGTTTCCAAGTGCATTTGAAGCACCATCAAAGTACAGGATCCATCGGGATCCCTTTTCAGGTCCGTCATACGGTCCGTTACCTTCAATGTTGTCCAAATTCATGATGTCCTCGTCTGGGAAGTCAAATCTCATAGATTGATAATCTTCGATAGCTTGATGAGCTAGATGATCAGCTAGTACACTCCCTTTTATAGCTTTTTGAGTGGTGTACTGGATGTCATATTCAGTTAGGATCATTTGCCATCTAGCTATTCTTCCAGATAAAGCAGGCTTCTCGAAGATATACTTGATAGGATCCATTTTGGAAATCAACAAGGTGGTATGAGTCAGCATATAGTGCCTTAGTCGGCGAGCAGCCCATACCAAAGCGCAGCAAGTTTTCTCGAGCAGTGAGTAGAGAGTCTCACAGTCGGTAAACTTTTTGCTAAGGTAATAAATAGCATGCTCTTTTCGACCAGACTCGTCATGCTGGCCCAAAACACACCCCATTGAGTTATCCAACACGGTCAGATACATGATCAATGGTCTTCCTTCGACGGGAGGCATCAGAATAGGAGGTTCTAGAAAATACTCCTTGATCTTATCAAAAGCATCTTGGCAATCGTCGTTCCATTGGACTACCTGATCTTTCTTCAATAGTTTGAAAATTGGCTCACAGGTAGAAGTCAGATGAGAGATGAATCTGGCAATATAGTTTAAGCGCCCCAAGAACCCTCTAACCTCTTTTTCAGTACGGGGAGCAGGCATCTCTTGTATTGCTTTCACTTTTGCTGGATCGACCTCAATGCCTTTGTTGCTGACAATGAATCCTAGAAGTTTACCAGACCTAACTCCAAAAGTACATTTACTTGGATTCAGCCTAAGTTTGTACTCTTTCAACCTGGCAAATAACTTCTGCAAATGCTCAAGGTGTTCCTCCTCTGTTTATGATCGAGCTATCATATCATCTACGTAAACTTCGATCTCATGGTGTATCATATCATGAAATAAAGCTACCATGGCGCGTTGATAAGTTGCCCCTGCATTCTTCAGTCCGAACGGCATCACCTTGTAACAGAAAGTACCCCATTGTGTGACAAAGGTTATTTTCTCCATGTCCTCGGGGGCCATTTTAATCTGGTTGTAGCCCGAAAATCCATCCATGAAGGAAAACACTTTGTACTGAGCTGTGTTGTCGATCAAAATGTCAATGTGCGGTAGAGGAAAAGCATCTTTGGGGCTGGCCCTATTCAAATCTCGGTAGTCTACACACATCCTGACCTTGCCGTCTTTTTTAGGAACTGGCACGATGTTAGCAACCCATTGTGGATAGGATGTAACAGCCAGTAAGCCAGCGTTGAATTGCTTCATTACTTCTGCTTTAATATTCTCAGACATGTTGGGCCTCATTCGACGGACTTTTTGCTTGATCGGTGGACAATCCTCTCTTGTCGGGAGACGGTGAACCACGATGTCTGTGTCTAAACCCGGTATGTCTTCATAAGACCAGGCGAAGATTTCAACGTATTCATTTAACAGTTGTATCAGGCGCTCCTTGACACTTGGTTCCAGATTGGCACCCACTTGTACTTCCTTCCGGTCTTCCTCTGTTCCCAAGTTGACAGTTTCCAGCAACTCTTCGTGAGGCAAGATGGCCCTTTCCTCTTGCTGTAGAAGTCTGGCTAATTCCCCTGGTACTTCACAACCTTCGTCATCTTCATACTCAGTCTGATTGATCAAATCTTCAGAGTTATTGAAGGGCATAGTAGAAAAGTCACCCATGGAATCCGGAGTGGATGGGTACCTGCATTTGTGAGTGTGGGTGTGTGTAAGGGATAGCCATCCTTAAACAAAAAATGCAAAAGGAAAGAAAATGAACACAGCAGTTTATCAATGAAAATCGTCCAATGAATCATTAAACATGGCATATGGATATGAAGATAATCAAAACCCTTACAAATGGACCTACATGCCCCGGGCAAGGCATGAGGTGAAAAAGTAGTGTACGGATTGTTCAAAAGTAATTATTACAGACCACAGGAAATGTTTGAGAGATAATTACTGATTAATAAAAGTAATGGGGACAAAGTCTTTTGCCTCCCAGTTGCGTAGTCCCCCTTCGATGGTTGGGTAGATCCAATCTTCAATGTTGGCCTCTTCGTCTTCACCTTCCAAAGCATTGATCCCATAAGGAGAGATCTTGATGGGTGTTCTTTCAACCTTTGAGCGGCGCATAGCTTTCTGCCCCGCAGCAGTGAAACCTAAACCAAACTTATCTGTTTTGTGGGGAATATCAGGCAACTGACCCCATGTTGAGCTCTTCCCTTCCTTCACTGCGGCCTTCGCGTCTTTTAGAGATGCCATCCTGGCCATCTGCTTTGGTACTTCAGCTACCGTTTTTGCTACTGCCACTTCACGAGAGACTTCCTCGAAGTGCTGGAATGGTGTCTCAATGAATTCACCCTCCACCTCTACATACCGAAAGGAGTTCAGGTGGCTGATCATATATTCCTCTTCACCATGGATGGTTATGATCTTTCCTTTGACAGGGTACTTCAACATTTGATGTAAGGAGGAGGTAACCGCCCCAGCGTTATGTATCCATGGCCTCCCCAGTAAGCAAGAGTATGACAGACGGATGTCCATCACATAGAAAGTTGAGGGGAACACTTCTGTGCCAACCTTAATGGGAATGTCCACCTCCCCATATACCATTCTCTTTGACTCGTCAAATGCCCTTACAATGATATTACTTGGCCTTAACTCCAAGCCTTCACAGTCTAATCGGTCGAGGGCCTTCTTAGGCAGCACATTCAGAGAAGAACTAGTGTCAACCAGAACATGGGCCAGAGTAGTTCCTTGGCATTCTACCGACACATGTAAGGCGTCGTTATGCTTTCTTCCTTTTGAGGTTAGGTCGGCATCAGAGAAACCTAAGTCGTTGTCTAATGTAAGACTGGCTACACAGTCTTGGAATTGGTCGGCAGAGGTTTCCTGGGGCACATGGGTTGTCTTCAGGAATTTTATCAATGCTTTGGCGTGCGCCTCAGAACAAAGCAGTAATGCTAACATGGAGATTTTCAAGGGGGTTTGCCTCAGTTGCTCTACCACATCATAATCACTCCTTTTAATTATCTTCAGGATCTCCTCCATCTCTTTCTTAGAGGTTTCTGGGATGACCAAAGGTTGAGCCCTCGTCCTGACGAGCTCATCTTGGGTCCCTTTACCCTTATCAGCAGAAGTAGGAGGGACAACAACAGGAATAACAGTTTCTTCAATCAACGGGGTTTTTGCGGAAAGTCTTATCGGCGCAGGAATAACTTTGGCAGCAGATGAGGGTCCAAAGATTGCCTTTGGGGGGGCAATCTCTGGAGAAAATATTCTCCCACTTCGGGTGGTCTTGCTTGTACCAGCAATGTTTCCAATGCTGGCATCTTCTTCATCAGAGCTTCCTTCGGTTACTTTAACTTGTTTAATACCATGGTAGTAGATTTCTCCACCGTAATTCCATGGTATTGATTTTTCAGAACTGTAGAGGACATGCCCTAGCATAGTTATTTTCAGAGGAACAGACTTTGTAGCGGATGTAATCTTAACAGGCTTTTTGACGGCCTTGGAAAGATTGGCGTAGATGGTGATAATTGAAACATCTTCAGTAGGGGTTGGAATAGCATGAACCTTTTCAAACAGAATTTGTTGACTGTCCATTAGGCCTTTGATGCCTTTCTTCAGTAACGGACAGTCGATTGGCAGAGAGTAACAACAGTAGCAATCTTCTTTACATCCCGGGAAAATCCCGGCTTTCAGCATATTTAACTTGATTGTTAACAACGGAGTCATCAGGTCATTGACATCAGCAACATACAGATCTTCCTCAATAGCATGGACATTTCGACCATGCTTCGGCATCGGAGCAGATATTACGTTTGGCTTCTCTAGAGCATCGAACTCCACCTCTTTTGCATCTATCAAGTCTTGAATTTTATTTTTTAGCGCCCAACAATTGTTTGTGTCATGTCCGGCGCTATCGGAATGGTAGGCGCATTTGGCATTGGCATTGTAAGCTGGTGAGGTTGTATTCACATTTTTCGGTGCTTCTTTGATATTTGTGAGATTCAGCTTTAACAGATGCGGAAGAACTTGTGTAGGTGTCATATTAATGCGGGTGAACTGCCGTGGTGGCCGTTCTCCCAATTGCTGTTTAGGTCTGGACTGGTTATTGCGAGGCTGATCATTTGCTGGATTTTGGATCATCATGGCCCCCACAGTCGGCCGGCGCTCACTTCTTCCTGCTCCTCTCTGAGAATACACAACAGTCGTTTCCTTCTTCGCCGGAAATAATTTCTTAACAGTTGTAGATGCAGAGGCATCCTTCTGAATCTTCCCATTCTTGATACCGGCTTCTACCCGCTCGCCAGTCAGAATTAATTCAGTAAACCCTGCGGAAGAGCTACCGATCAGATGGTTAAAGAATGGACCAGACAGGTTCCCCAGGAACATATCAATAAGTTCTCTATCAGAAAGAGGTGGCTGCACTCTTCCGGCCAGATCGCGCCATTTCTGGGCATACTCCTTGAATCCCTCACCTGAGGCCATCCCCATACTCTGTAGCTGAGTACGGGTTGGTGCCAGGTCAGAGTTATACTGATATTGGCGATAAAAAGCAGCTGCCAGATCCTCCCAACTATGTATCTCCGACCTCTCCAGCTTGTAAAACCAGTCCAGCTGAGTACCAGATAGGCTATCTTGAAAGAAGTGTACCCAAAGGTTTCTGTCGGAAGTATGAGGTTGGATTCTTCGGACATACGACCTTAGGTGCATTTTTGGGCAAGACAGCCCGTCATATCTTGCAAAAATTGGCACTTTAAACTTCGGGGGGATCACAATTCCAGCAATTAATCCCAAATCTTCGAGATCTAAGCCGGGAACTCTCTGCAGCTCCATAGCTGCTAACCTGTCTTCCAAGTTTTTGTACTTATCATCGGTCGGCGGGTATTGTTGCTCTGAGTAGTCTTCGTCTTCTTCAGCCTCTTCTTCTTCAGCTTCGGATTCGGAAGGTACCGCAACCCCTTTTCCTTTACTGGTTCCTTCTTCAGACGTAGGGGGAAATTCAATAACTCTTCTGGCTTCACCCTCAAACCTTCTTCCCAGGGTAGCCACCCCGACTTTTTTCTTCTTCTTTTTCACTTGCTCTTTGTTCCCAAGCAGGGCTTTTAGATCCTCCTGACCCTTTTCCAAGGTCATCAGGAGATGTTGAAACTGTGAGTTTTGAGACTGCAAGTCTTTGACCGTTTGTTCGAGATCCATCTTACTGAAATAAACAGCAGAAAGATAAGGAAACCTGGTGTGGAGACCTGCTTATGCATATGATAAATGATATGCTTATTTATGCAATGCATTCAAGGATTTAGAAATTCAAAATTGTTGCAGACAAAAAGAACACACGTCATATTAATAAGAAGACATTTTGTCAGTACATAAATGCCCCATGGGCCAAATATTACAAAAAACTTCTCAAGGTAAAGAGACGTTGCGCATCCTCTTTGGTGCGATGTAGGTGTTGAGGGTCTCTTCCTCATGGAGTCGGCGGGTAAGCTCTAAAACCTTCTTCTCACTGGCGTAGAAGTTGGCTTCAAAAGTATTTCGTTCCTCCTTGAGTTGGATCCAACTCTTCTGCATCTCCTCCCATGATGTTGGCATGTCAGGATATAGGATGGTGTAGGGAACCTCTCCTTCCTTAACGGGCTCTTTAATCACAGGGAGAACATGAGGGTAAGGCATCATTAGACTCTGGGCTCGGGTTCGTACCCACTTGAGATAAGGCTCAAGAGGGATGGAATTCTTGTGCCCCAGTGTCTTGCTGTCTACCTTGTTAGGCATCCTCCAAGCTCTGATGAATCTTTGGCGAAGTCCTTGCGCATCGTTGTCGAAGTCAAAAACTAGGTCATGAATCAACATGTCATGAGGGCCATCCCTCCGTGCATATCCAAATTGTCTCAAAGCTAGACAAGGGTTGTAGGTAATGCCTCCTCTGGACCGAGAACACCAATGTACATCAGAGTGTGTGAGGGTCATCAATCATTGTGACCACCTTAAGCCTTGGTCATTCTTCAAAACAGATTGTGGAAGGTGCGAAATAAACCACCTTGCAAGGAGAGGAGTACAACACATGAGAACACCCCTCTTTCTCATTGTTCGTGTGTAAAATGAGTGGAGGATGTCCCCAAGCACTGTTGGTATTGGATTTCTGGATAAGAAGATCTTGACGGCATTGACATCTACAAGCTGGTTAGGATTTGGGAACAGGACCAACCCATAAATGAGGAGTGCCACAATTTCTTCAAAGGCTTGTAGGTCCAATGAATTCCAACACTCTTGTGCCTTCTCAAACAAGAATTTTTCCAAGAAGCCTTTGACACCGCTTCTAGTTTCCCAATGCCCCTTGATGTCAGATGGTTGCAAGTGTAGTGCTTGAGCAACATCTTCAGGCTTTGGTTCTTTTTTCGTACCGTTGTAGGGTAGTTGATTAAGAATAGGAATTCTCAGGAGTTGAGAAAATTCCTCCAAAGTGGGCACCAACTGGTAGTCGGGGAATGTGAAACAGTGGTGAAGGGGGTTAAAGAACTGGAACAGCACCTTCATCATGTCCTCTTCAATGCTGGTGTTGACTAGGCTGAGCAGTCTACCATGTCTTTCACTGAAGGGAGAGCTTTCCGGAATTCTGGATGTGAGCTCCTTGAGTTGAGGAGGGATTCTCACAAGGTTGACTTGGATAGTTTTCCTGCGAAGAATTTCCATGACCTACAAAATAAGAACAAAGATGAAGATCCAAACCCTTGAAATGGTTAATGAATGCATATGATGCTTTATGATGTTCATGGTGTATGCATAAACATATGTACAAGCAAATCACACAGAACCCTAGTTTCAGGCTTGCATGGGGTTTCATAGGTAAGTACCCTCTTGAATGTAGTTGGCTTAAAAACTTGTCCTATAAATAGTAATCGGGTTCTAAGGAGCTCAATATCATTGGATTGTTTTCCATGTTCATTGTTTTGGTTTAGCCACTTAACTAGCGACCAAAATATTCCAAGAAAACAACCCTCAACGAGTGTAGTATCGAGTATCTACCAACCTTGGACTGCACCAAAGCCGGTCATCTCACTACCCCTAATAAAAGGCCAAGATGGTCAAGTAAGGTTCTAGGTCATTAGTGCTTAGTGACATCACTCAGCGGCCCCTTACTCTCCTTGATTGAACTCAAGGGTTACCGGTACTCACAAATATGTCGCACTAATATAGCTATTGCTTCAACCGTGTCGGTATACCCCACACAGTTTCCACAACGTATTGCTATCTATGAATGTTTCCCCAAATCCGGGTGTAGGATTTCAAGCCCAAACAAGAGAACCAAGATGTAAAGCAATCAAAGCAAACAATTAGTCATGCAAAAGGGTGATCTAAGCCCTAAGGTTACTCCACTTTTAAGAACATCCCCAGCAGAGTCGCCAGTTCTGTGATACGGTGGGAGAACTGACTTAGGTTTTGCGTTTGTTTTTGCAAATGTTTCGGTTGAGCAAGAGTCGCCACCGACTTTTTATTTTATCCTAAGGAAAGGTTAAAAAGCACAGCAAAAAACTTTGAGATGTTTTCTTGGGTTCGGGGAGTAGATTATAGAAAGGGAAGGTATTAGCACCCTTTCTATCCATGGTTATCCATGGGCTCTTAGTTACTTGCTTAGATCACTTGCCTTGCATTTTCAATTGTTTGAAATGGTGCTTTCAATTGTTTGAAATGGTGCTTTGTGTGTGATTTTGAAAGATGTTTTGAAAAGAGGCCATTGTTGTGGCAACCTTTGTAATGATCCATGTTTGAATGTATACAAAGGTGTATTTGTCTTTTGAAAAGTTTTCAATGTTTTTGAAAGTTGTTTTGAAAGTGTGTTGTGATGTATGTTTTGAAAAATGGCAAGGATTGTTTTGCAAGATTGGTCAAGTAACCAAGAGCTATCTACCCTAAATTTCTCAAAGATCTTTCCTATGTTTTAACCCTTTTAACAGTATTGTTCCACCATTGTATTTGGTGGACAATCTTGTGTTAGGATGTTAACGGGACGGGTGCGGGTCATCGTTTAGACCATGATTGCAATAGTGCCAAGTGTCTTTGGCAATTTCCTTTAAGGGACTTGATCATTTTTTAGACAACTTTCGAAAGCGTCATCGAGGGACTATGATCATTTTGATTTGTTTTATTTTGCCAAAGACACTCAACATGCAACATGGCCCATTATTGAAGGCAACAAGTGGAGTAACCCTAAGGGGTGCAAGTGTGAGTAGTGTTGTCCATTTTCATGCTTTTTCTTGTCTTTGAATTAGGTCAAGCTATTTGTTATTTGATTTGCATACAAACCCTAAGTCTCTCATGGCATAATTAGAAAGCTTTTAAAATGCGGAAAATAAAATCCTAAATTATTACAACATAATTATGGGATGGGGATATTTAGCAAGAAATTTTTGGAATTTAAATCTAAACTATTACAATCCAAATTGAATATAAACTATTACAATCCAAATTGAATATACAAGTCATTAAATTGTACAATAATTAAACAAATACAATAAATATGCAAAAATGCACAAAAATGGTTTTATATGTATGTAAAAGTATTTTTCATGTGACATATAAACAAAAATAAAAAAGGTTAATTTTTGGATATTTTCATGTTTTAGGGCAAAACCCTAATTTGGTAAATAAATAGTATTTGTTATTTATTATATACAATTTTTATTAATTATATACAAAAAATAAATAAAAGGGGAGTATATTGTAAAAAAGTAATTTTTGAGGTCCATATTAATAAAAATAAAAAATGTATTATTTGTATTTTTATCCTAAATATTCTAATAAATGTATAAGTATTTAAATTATGTATTAAATATATTAAATATATACAAAAAAAATAAAATATTTATTATTTATCAAGGAAAGTATATTTTTTTTAGAAAATGTTTTCAGAAAATGCAAATAAAAATAATAACTAAAAGTATATATTTTCACATTATTTTTAAGGTTTTAAATAAAAGTATTATATTTATTTATATATACAAGTGTAAACAAAACAAATAAATTCAAAATAAATGCAAAAATGGTTGAAAAAATATTTTTAATATTTTTTATGTTTTGACAAAAAATGATAAGTCAGAAGAAAAAATAAAAAGTCAAAAATAATTAAAAAAACACACAATGGGCCAAGGGGGTGTAAGTGGAAAAATGAGATGCAAATAGAAAAAACAAGTCAGGCCCAGCCCAAGAGGAGTTGTCTTCAACCTCCAGCAACCTTGAACAACAAAACGCGCGTTTCCTTGCTTGATTCAAACATCCTGATTCTTTGATTTTCAACAAAAACTTACAACATCAATGTTATAGAGCATCATGTCACGATTCTAAACATATAAAGAAGTTGTTCTAACTCTCAGAAATGAGAGAGAATTTCTCCTCCCCCAATTCCTGACCTAGCTTTTTTCAAATTTTCATGTCCAAAATTCGTGCAGCACACACAATATAAATGAGAAGTAAGGATATGGGTAGCTTCAGGGCCATGAGTAGGACATACTTTCTTCACAAACTTAAGCCTAAATATGCTTGGATAGAGAGATGGAAGTTCAAACTTTTACCTTTTCAGCTTGAGTTGTGTACAACAATGGAGGGACTTTCAATGAAGTTTGAGGACTTGTACAGCTTGCTTGAGGTCTAAGGATGCTCTTCCAACCTCTAGCTTGCTTTGAAACTAACTGAATCGAGCTATGTAACTCAACCTGCATAACTGAAAAAATGAAAATGGCAAACTTGGTTAGGGGTGTTACAGTCTGTAGCTAGGGCTTGGGATAGTTTGTATGGATGATATAGAATATGTTTGAAGTGGTTTGGACAAAAACGCGCGAGGGAATGATGCTGGCCAAGTTAAAATGCATAATGCCCCGTTTCTTGCAGAAAAATGGTGTTTCTGTGAATGAGGGAGTTTTAGGGATGGTTTGGTCGTGTTTCAGGTTAGTTAGGGAGTATGGAAAATGAGGAGAAAGTTTGTTTAGGCTCTTGCTTGTAGGAAGTGAATGTGGTACCCGTTTTGCAAAGTTACTTCAAAGATAAGTAAGGAAGTGTGTATTGACAATGCAGGCCTGTACTACCCTCCATCTATGCTGCACAAATCACTCTTGATCAGTGGAATTTGTTCATGAATCTTGTGCCCAAAGATCTGCTTTGTACTTCTTAGATTGTGAACTTGACATAAAGTGCTTCTTTACAAGAATGGCTAAAATGCTTTTTCCATTTTAAGACTAATCCTTTGTGTAATGACTTAATGAACAAGATAATGCTAGGACACAAAGGTTTTGCATTAAATTATTGAGTGTGAATGAGATTAGAGGCCTGTAATCTAGCTTGGATCATGCTGAGTTCAAAATGCCAATGTTATGTACATGAATTTGGCCATGAACAAAGTGACTTTTGCCCATCTTGACAAATTCGAATCTCCCTAACCACAAGGGTGTTTGATGAGTTCTTGGACAATTTCGAAAGCTTGGAATGTGTACTACAATCCATCTTTGTAATTCAAGTTGAAATTCCAAGTGGAAGCATGTGAAAAGTGGTCATGAAGTTGGGCAAAAATCCTGCCTAAGATAGGTCAAAAATTTTCTAAGTTAAGAATGTTTTGCACCCCTATTCCAAAAATCATAACTTGCGCTACAAGCTTCTTTTGAGAAAACTTTGTGAATACAAGTTGTAGATTTTGCAATGTAATACAACTTTCATGTTTTGAGTTTTGTTTGAATCCAAATGTATCTTGATGAAAAAATGGGTCAAAGTTAGGAAAAAATTAGGAAATTCCATAACTTAGAAAATTTCTAAGTTATGAAATTTCTTCATTTCAAACCCTAATTTGTAATTTTTGGTTTCTTGATGAATAAGTTTCATAATTTGACATGTTTTGATGAAAAATGAATCTTGACACTTGATTTTGACCAAAAAGTTAAAGTTTGACTTTTCAGTATACAGTCAAATTTGGGTCAGTTGACTGGAAAATTCATCTGTCAATCTTGTGCATTTGGGATCTTTTGAACTTGTTGAACATGTCAAGACAATGCCATTGAGTCCTTGAGTCCATATTTGAGCTTGAATTGCCATTGGTTAGGTCAAACAGTCAAAAATTGCCTTTGTGCAGTCAAAACCCTAAAAATGACCATTTTGCCCTTTTGGTGATCTGATCAAATTTCTTGTGGAATTGTGATCCAAACTTGACCAAATGGTTCATATGAGTTCATAATGTTGATGTGGGTCAAAAATCAAGAGGTTTGACTGTCAATTAACCACAGTTGACTTTTTCCCCAATACAGCTGATTTCTAGGTCAACTGTCCAATTGACTGGGCAAAGATTGGAA
Organism: Vicia faba; assembly: GCA_948472305.1. Classification (NCBI taxonomy): domain Eukaryota; kingdom Viridiplantae; phylum Streptophyta; class Magnoliopsida; order Fabales; family Fabaceae; genus Vicia; species Vicia faba. Next base: position 1,180,833,433 of record OX451738.1, on the reverse strand, counting down.
TCAAGGCTTGAAACTTGGTATGGATAAACTTGTGAGTCCAACATGAAGCATGAAAGTTACTTTGGGCATTTTAGGTCAAAACATCTTTGTGCAAACTCAAACCCTAATTTGGGTCAGCAGTGCAAGGAGGAGTCTTGAGCAGAGTAAACCATAACTTGATCTTGAGCTCCAAGGGTCTAGTGATGAGGAAATGTTGAAGAAATGAGAGGGAAAATTTTGGGGTACAACAGGCGGCGTCAAACGTCCCCGTTCAGCTCCTGCCAAACCCAGGGTGGACCAAAGCAAATACTGCCAGTACCACCGGAGCCATGAGCACCTGACCGAAGACTGCATCCACCTCAAAGACGCCATCGAGACCCTCATAAAAGGGGGAATACTTGCACAATACCGGAGAAATGATGCTCCTCATCGGGATGCGCGTGAGACAAGGGAAGCAGAAGAGGATGCCCTACCATCTGACGAGTCAGTTGCCATCCAAACCGCGTTATCCATCACAAGACCCGAGGACTTATACATCCCCGAACATTTGCAAGAACCTCTGTCTACGCACAGCAGGTGGGAACACTTCCCCTCCTCCATGGTCATCAATGGTGGAGGGTTCAATGATTTGACCATAAATTCAGCTAAGAGGAAGCTGGACGAGTTGGTCGACACGACCCCCCCTCAAACGGTGACCTTTGAAAAGGTGAGAGGAAGATCAGAGCCAATCACCTTCTACCTCGAGGAGCTCCCCGGAGGGGCTCCCAATTCAGCTATCCCTCTGTTGATAAGGGCAAGAATGGCCAACTTCGACGTACATTGCGTCCTCGTCGACGAGGGAAGTTCCGTTGACGTGATGTATAGCCAACTGTTCCAAACCCTGCAACTCGACGACTCTCACCTCTCACCATACATGGGGTCGAACCTGCAGGGCTTTAATGGCTCGACCTCCAAGCCTTGGGGATATGTCGAGCTCATGGTCATGTTCAGCGAGGATACTTCTATGAGGCAAGTCAAGGTGTGCTTCCTCGTCATTGATTGCCCCTTCCTCTACAACTGTATTCTAGGAAGGCCGACACTGGAAGAGCTGACCACGGTACCCTCCACCGTCCATTTAAAAATGAAGTTCTACACAAAAAGGGCACGGGTTTCCACTATCCAAGGTGACCTGGCAGCTTCCCAAAGGTGTTTTAACACGGAATCCAAGGGACACAACACAGTCGTCACCAGCACAAGGCCCGCCAAGAAAGCTGCAACTACGCGACCAGAACCTCAGCAGTCAGAGCCCGTCAAAGCAGAAGAGCAGAGAGCCCCTCCAAAGGTTAAATCGATTTCCCTAGACACTCGCTTCGACCAGGATGAGCCTCCCAGCGGCGAGTAAGTCCCTATTTGACAAATTCCGGACAGGGACTTCGAACTCGTCCCCCTCGGTGAAGACCCAAGCAGAGGAGTGAAGATTGGCACCGGACTCCCCGACTTGGCGAGGAGGAAAATCAAGGCTTGCTTGCGGGAGAATGTGGATTTGTTCGCATGGAGCACTGTGGAGATGCCCGGTCTCGACCCTGAGGTCGCCTGTCATCAACTCGCCATTAATCCAGCTGCTAGAGCAATAGTGCAACATAGACGTAAGCAGTCTCCGGAGAAAACGGAGACTGCTGAAAAAGCTGTAAAAGACCTCTTAGAGGCAAATTTTATTTCTAAAACCCGATATTCAACTTGGTTGTCAAATGTTGTGCTTGTCAAGAAAAATAATGGAAAATGGCGAATGTGCGTTGACTACACCGATCTTAACCGGGCATGCCCCAAAGATGCATTTCCTTTACCTAATATTGATATGTTGGTCGATAACTCGGCTGATTATAAAATTCTATTGTTTATGGACGCCTATTCGGGCTACAACCAAATCCCAATGGCAATAGGCGACAAACACTGCACCACTTTCATGACTAGCTCGGGCAACTATTACTACAATGTAATGCCCTTCGGTCTGAAAAATGCAGGAGCAACGTATCAGTGGATGATGAACAAAGTCTTCAGTAACCAAATCGAGGATATGCTCGAGGTATACATGGACGACATTATTGTCAAGTCCCGAGCAGATACCGACCATGCCGCTCATCTCAGGGAATTCTTTTCCCAAGCGAGACAATGCAAAATGAGATTTAACCCCCGAGAAGTGCACGTTCGGGGTTAAGGCGGGAAAGTTCCTCGACTTCTACTTAACAGAACAAGGAATCGAGTCCAACCCCGACAAGTATCGAGCTTTCTCCGACCTTCCCACACCTACGTCGAAAAAATCCATACAAGTCTTGAATGGCATGCTCACCTCACTATCCCGTTTCGTTGCAAAATCCGCTCAACACACCCTCCCTTTCTTCAAGCTTCTTCACAAGGAAGTGGCCTTCGAATGGATTGAGGAATGCGAGCAGGCGTTGCTCCATCTTAAACAAAGCCTTTCGCAACCTCCCGTGTTATCACGACCAATTGACGGGGAAACCTTATTTCTATACCTAGCCGTCTCGGTCGAATCCGTCATCGTAGCCCTCATTCGTGAGACGCGCAACGGATAAAAACCCGTTTATTTCACGAGCAAAGCGCTTCAAGGACTCGAGGTTAGATACCAACAGATAGAAAATGTAGCTCTAGCCCTCGTCAACACAGTGAGAAGGCTCAGACACTACTTCCTCGCGCACACGATCATAGTGCGAACAAACCAGCCCGTGAAATAGCTCTTGGGTCGACCAGACATGACGGGTCGAATGTTGAAGTGGTCCTTGGAACTTTCTGAGTTCGACATCCAATACGAGAGCAGGAAAGCCCTAAAGGCACAGGCTTTGGCCGATTTCGTCGCTGAGATGATCGCTCACAACCCCCTCACGGGGAAAGAGCACAAGTGGATCATCTTCGTCGATAGAGCATCCAGCTCGACCGAGAGCGGCGTAGGAATCCTCCTAGAGAACGAGGAATGTGTGGTGGTCGAGCATTCGCTCACCCTCTCCTTCCTGACCTCGAACAACCAGGCGGAATACGAGGCCCTACTCGTGGGTCTAAGACTGGCCGAGGATTTAGGTGCCCGTGAGGTACAAATCTTCACCGACTTTCAACTCGTCGTGTCCCAAGTTAAAGGAGAATACCAGGCTAAAAACAACAGCCTCATCGAATATCTGAACTTATTCAGGGAGCACATGAAAAAATTCGACCGAGTAGAAATTTCACACGTACCACGCGAGCAAAACACAAGGGTTGACATACTTTCGAATCTCGCAAGCACGAGAAAGAAGGGCGAAAACAAATTTGTCATACGAGAGTCTTTATCTCGCTCGAGCATCGAAAAGTCCACGACTCCACCCGAGGTAAACGCCATCGTAGACAGCTCATGCTGGATGACCCTGGTGTTCAACTTCCTAACGTAGAGGGAACTCCCCCTGGACCGAAGAGAAGCACCCGTGACCAAATGACGAGCATGCTCCTATGTGGTTCTCGAGCACAAACTATATCGCAGGGGATTTTCCATCCCACTCTTGAAGTACATCGACGAATTTGTGGTCCCTGAGATATTATGAGAAATATACAAAGGGATTAACGCCCAGCACATGGGTGGCGAATCCCTAGCGAGGAAGGCACTACGAGCAGGGTATTACTGGCTGAAAATGCAGCAAGACGCCAAAGACCACGTCAAGAGATGTGACTAATGCCAAAGACACACCGACATGCACCTCGCCCCGCCACACGATCTGAATATATTGTCATCCCCGTGGCCATTTGCCTGGTGGGGAATGGACATCCTCGGACCATTCGTGCAAGGGACGTACCAAAACAAATTCCTCATCGTGGCCGTGGATTACTTTACAAAATGGATAGAGGCCGAAGCCCTTGCGAAAATCACCTCACATAACATCCCCCGCTTTTACAAGCGAAACGTTCTCGCCCGGTTTGGAATCCAGCAGGCGTTAATCATAGATAACGGTACACAATTCACCGACCAAGGCTTTCAAAGCTTTGTCTCTAAACTCAGAACCAAACAACATTTTACCTCAGTCGAGCATCCCCAAACTAATGGGCAAGCCGAAGCCGCCAACAGGGTCATCTTGTGAGGACTCAAGCGCATATTAGGTGAAGCAAAAAGGGGTGGGTCGAAGAACTACATAGCATTCTATGGGCTTACCGCACCACGCCTCATTCGACAACAGGTGAGACTTCATTCTGACTGACCTACGACACCAAGGCAGTCATCCCAGTAGATATCATAGAGCCATCTAGGTGAACGGAGATGCCTCTCGACAAGGAGATGGACAACGAGGCTTTAACAGACGAGCTCGACCTGGTCGAGGAAATCTGATCAGGAGCAGCCCTGCGCGAGGCCACTCTGAAACAACAGGTAGCCCTACACCACGACAACAAGGTCATAAGACGTGAATTTCAGGTCAGTGGCCTAGTCTTGCGGAGGAACCAGAAAGATTCCCGTGAAGGAAAATTGGCCGCAAACTGGGAGGAACCTTATCGTGTTCAGGGAGCTACAGGCACCAGAGCGTATTATCTCGAGCAATTAAACAGAGAACCGTTACCACGACCCTGGAATGTTGCGAAGCTAAAACAATATTATAGCTAAAGCCCTCACCCGCTGAAGGACTTTCGCCGTTGAATGCCACCTTCAGTCGACGAAGGGAAAAGCTCGACCATGTAGGCGAGTCGAGGTACGGACCTGATGTGATCAGTGGAAATAGAACTGACTGTTTTAAAGTTGGTTCGCGAAATGTCGCGGTAAGCAAGAGTCGCCACCGTCTTTTATGTTCTCCAACATGGAAAGGACAAAAGCACAGCAAAATTCCTTCTTTGAGAATGTTTCTCGGTTCGGGAGGTAGATTTATAGAAAGGGAATGTGTTAGCATCCTTTCTATCCATGGTTATCCATGGGCTCTTAGGTACTTGCTCTTACGTTTTCAAAATTTGTTTGCTTTTCAAGTGTGTGTGGGTTTTGAAAAAAAGTTTCGTTTTAAAAATTTCTAAGTAACTCTTGTATCTGTCCTCAAGAGTGTATGAAAAATTTGTTTGAAAACTTTTAGAAAGTGTAGGTGTGAAAAGTTGTTTTTGTTTGTTTTGAAAAGAGCAAGTACCCATGAGATCTACCTACTCAAAGGAATTAGGCTGTGTAAGAGTCCTTTAAACAATGTTATCCCACCATTGAGAGGTAGGTAGCACCGTTGTTGGAGGTATTCGGGTCAATTCAATTATAGGGACAGTGTGGTCACCAAAGCAATAGTAGGACACCTTAGAAGTAACCCTAATGTCATAGATCCTTTTTTATCCGAGGCAACTGTTTCGAGGCAACTGGATCTTAGACAGGAGGGCGACCTCTAAAACACCCTATACTTGACGACCACCTTGAGGCAACCGAGTGAGGCATACCCTAGGAGTGGCATGTGCTTCTGTGTTGTTTTTCAGTTAAGATTTATCTTGTACATGTATCATGGTGATCTACGAGTTATTTTTATTTAGCATACAGTCTTGCAGGCATAATTAACAGTTAAGAGTGCGGAAAATAAAGTACGGAAAGATAAATCTACGCTATTACAAGGCGCGGGTCTATACATCGCCAAAAACATAACCCGTTTGGAAATAAATGCGGAAAGTAAAGAAAGCGGTAAAACCCTAATTAGCTATTACATCCTTGGAAACAGATACAAAAAATATAATCAAAAATAAGATAATGCGTGTAAAGAATGAATCGGGACGTCCTTAGGGTTTTGACCCTTTTGAGAAATAAAGAAATTTTTAGTCCTTTTTTGCAATTAATTAAACATTAAACCTAGTACTAATTAATTATTTAATTAAAAAAGAAAAAAAACGTTTTTTGTGTTTTATGTTTTTTTAATAAAAAATAAAAGGAATTAAAAAGTTAGTAAACAAAACCCTAATTCAAAGCTAATTTTATTTATTGTAAAAAAGAGATTAAAATTACCTAATTAAACTAAATCAATTTATTAGTATTTTATTTACAAAAATAATAGTTAATAAATAAGAATAATGATAATAAGAAAATATGATTGAAAATTGTCAAACCCTAATTCTACATAATTTTTATTTATTGAGAAAAAGGTCAAAATTAAATCTAAATTAAACTAAGTTGATTAATTAGAATTTATTTACAAAATAAATTAATAAATAAAAATAGTAATAATTAATAAAAATATTCACATGTTTTATTCTCTGAATTTATTAAAAATATTAATTTGTTAGTTAATTAAATAATATTAATAATTAGTTAAAAGAATTAAAAAAGGAAAGAAAATAAAAAGGAAAATAAACCAGGGGGGTTTGATGGACCCAAGGGAGGTTAGTGAAGCAATTTGGCCCATTAAGAATCAGGCCTGCTTTGATTTTCTGGATAGTCTACGCTGGCTTTGACTGGAGAACATGGTGGTCAACCATCCCTGGCCTTTGGATTGAGCTTTATGGCCACTTGGCAAGCTGATTTGTGAGGTTGCATGATGGAATTCTGGACAAGCGCTGCATGAGATTGTATAAGTAAAAATATGTAACAAATGTTTGGGGGACCTGGGAATCGAACCCAGGTCCTAGTAGTTACCAAGCACGTCATCAACCACCAAGCCACTGCATTGTCTTTGTTAATATGATATGCAATAAATATAATATTCAAAACATAACAACTACGCTGGAAAAATAAAAAAACGCGCGTTCCATTTGAACTACCCAACCACCTGCTTCCATGTCCTTCGTCTTCATCCTGAAACCTGTAAAACAAAAGCAATTAGCGGGGGTTTTTAACCCCCACAATATTGAATGGCCAAAAATAGCGAATAGGTCCCTGGGTTATATAAATAGGGCGCGAGGGTTTCAATGAATTCGTCTTGCTCTTCTGAGTCCAACCATGGGCATCATTAGTCCTAATTTTGCTTGGTCAAGAAAGCCCTAAAATCCAAGCTTCGAAACCCAAGATTTCTTTAATGGCAGTTTTCGTTTTAGGGCACCATAATCAAATTAATCTGTACCATTAACTTCAGAATGATGTTAGCAATGCAAAGTAATAATCATAACATGTTAATGATGCATAAAACTTGAATTTCGATTATGGAAAAGAGTGGGCAAACCGTACGACTGTTCTTGGGATTCTTTGGGTGTTAACGCTTGATTTTGATTGCAAAAGGTTCCTTACACCTCCAGCAATGTATTGGAATCACTCTAAGGCTTTGAATTGATCTGAAATATGCAAAACAGTTTTTGGTTTTCTTTGAATTTTGTGGAATTTGGCTATGGTTCTTGCAGCAGTTTTTGCACGTCCCAGGCTTTAGGGTTTGCTTCAGTACATATAGTGGAATGAAACTAGGGTAAATCTTGCACATGAAATCCATTGTATTGAAGATTGTATATTTGATTTTCAATCAAATCTTTTAGCATCTTTTTGATTGAGAAACCTTGCCAATTTTGGAGTTTTTTGACATCTTTGATATGTACACGAATTGCCAGCTTGCCCTGAGTGTATTTGCATCACAAAAAGATTTAAAAACCATATCTTTTGAATTTTCCTACAATTAAATGAATTAAATGAATTAATATTAATAAAAATTCAATTAATTAATTAAAAATAAGAAAATAAATCAATTTAAGTTCAATGGGTCGTGCATAGGCCTTGGACAAAGATTCAAGAAGGAATTTGAGGCCCATTAGCAAAAGTGAAGTGTTTTGGGCAAAGTTGACTTTTGCAAATTCCCAAAAATTTCCCAACTTCTCCAATGCATATCTTGCTCAATTTTGATCCTATGAACATGTTCTTGGACATTTTGGAAAGGTATTGAAGTCCTCTAACCAATGCCTTTGGTCCCATGTCATTTTGATTTACCAATCTCAAGTTATGGTCTTTGACTTAAAGTGCCTTTTTGTTGACTTTTGAAATTGACCTATAATGTAGAAATTGATAACTTTTTGTGAGAGCATTTCTTGGACTTGGAATGTGAAGATGAGTTGTAGGAAATGTTATCCCCTTCAAAATGAGCATTGGATGGGATTTTTCTGATGAACCATGGAAAAGTTATGCCCTGGTCAAGTTACAGTTGACTTTTCAACTGTCCAAAAATAGAAACTTTTAGCATCTTGATGATTTTTGAGCCATGCTTGTGGAATCATGATAAAGACTTGATCAAATGATGATTGTGGACTCAAAATAAGATGTTGGCCAAAAAATTTGACTTTTGACTGTAAAATGACCATTTTGCCCCTGCAGTTGATTGTGAAGCAAATGGAACTTTTGACTGTGCAATTTGATGATGTGAGTCTTGAAACTTGACATGTAGATGCTTGAGGATATGTGTAGGCCTATGGGACTTGATTGGACCATTGAAAACCTCAAATTCACTGAAGGAACCAAAACCCTAATTTTGACTGGCTTAGGAGATGGTTTGATTGTGCAACCCCTTGAGTAGATTTGAGCAAATTGAGATGATGCTTGTCAAAACTTTGAAGAATATGGGAGGGCAAATTTTGGGGTACAACAGTTGCCCTTGTTCAATCTTCTTAGACCTGAGGATGTAGATGGGCTTGCGTGCCTTTCGTGATCCGAAGGTGGAAGATGATTGAACACTAGAGTGCCCAGAAATTTGCACTCGCATAGTGGAGTATCAGCAGTGTGATGGCGGGAATGAGCTTATAGATGCCATTTGGAAGTGTGACAGAACCTCGTCGGGAATGGGCTTATAGATGCCATTTGGAGACTGTTGGTAGGTGGATAGGCTTATAGATGTCATCGGGGTGTCGATCGCGTAAGAGATTCCTTAGCGAGAACTTGCGTACCTGAGAAAGGAAGATGGTTTCCTGGCCTGTTACAGGGGTTGATCTTCAAACTCTTTATGCAGATATGCCCTGGCTAGATACAGGCATCGAATCTACAATCAATTGCTCACAGATATGCCCTGGCTAGATACAGGAATCGAATCTGGAACTTTAAAAGGTTGCTTATAGACGTGCCCTGGATGGATACAGGAATCGAATCCGGAACTTCAAAAGGTTGCTTACAGACGTGCCCTGGCTGGATACAGGAATCGAATCCGGAACTTCAAAAGGTTTCTTACAGACATGCCCTGGCTAGATACAAGTATCGAATCTACAAACAATCGCTCACAGATATGCCCTGGCTAGATATAGGTATCGAATCTGGAACTTCAAACTCTTCATGCAGACATGCCCTGGCTGGATACAGGTATCGAATCTACAATTAATTACTCACAGATATGCCCTGGCTAGATACAGGTATTGAATCTGGAACTTCAAACTCTTCATGCAGACATGCCCTGGCTGGATACAGGTATCGAATCTACAATCAATTACTCACAGATATGCCCTGGCTAGATACATGAATCGAATCCAGAATTGGTCGTCTACAGATATGCCCTGGCTGGATACAGGAATCGAATCTCTAAACTCTTCATGCAGACATGCCCTGGCTGGATACAGGTATCGAATCTACAATCAGTTACTCACAGATATGCCCTGGCTAGATACAGGAATCGAATCTGGAATTGGTCGTCTACAGATATGCCCTGGCTAGATACAGGAATCGAATATCTAAACTCTTCATGCAGATATGCCCTGGCTAGATACAGGTATCGAATCTACAATCAGTCTCTCACAGATATGCCCTGGCTAGATACAGGAATCAAATCTGGAATTGGTCGTCTACAGATATGCCCTGGCTGGATACAGGAATCGAATCTCTAAAACTCTTCATGCAGATATGCCCTGGCTAGATACAGGTGTCGAATCCACAATCTATCATTCACAGATATGCCCTGGCTAGATACAGGTATCGAATCTGGAATTAGTCGTCTACAGATATGCCCTGGCTGGATACAGGAATCGAATCTGGAATTGGTCGTCTACAGATATGCCCTGGCTGGATACAGGTATCGAATCTCTAAACTTTTCATGCATATATGCCCTGGCTAGATACAGGTGCCGAATCCACAATCCATCATTCACAGATATGCCCTGGCTAGATACTGGAATCGAATATGGAATTGCAACAGTTGATAGTAATCGTCTTTGGATTAACCTTTTTCCTGAAAAGGCAAAACATCAGTTATATGCAATGTCATGAGGTATGAGATGCATGATGTTATGATGCTCAAAATGAGATCGTGTTGTATGCACTTTATCATGTATGTAAGCAGGATGTATGAAATGTGAAATGTCTATGAATGTATTTTCGTCTAGGAAAATAAATCCTTGACGAGTGCCGGGAGCTTGTTGAATCCTGGGCTGATATTTGAAGAGTAGAGTTCTTCGTTTCCGCTGGGGATGATGAGTGCAAGAATAAACCGTTGGGGAATAAACTTGTTGAAGAGATTAATCTGTGGGGAATGCTCCGTGGGAAGAGATACTTCGCCGAGGTTTTAATGAGAACTCCGCTGGGGATTCCATTGATAAGTTATGTTGAGAATTTTGATGAACTCCGCTGGGGATAGGAAGAACTTCGCCGAGGACGATCTTTCCATGGTAATTAGCTGAGGATAACCCAGTTATAAGCTCTGGTGGGGGATAACCTTTGAACATGGTCGGGGAGATGCGTTCGTACTCTGCAGGGATAAGCTTCCAGAATCTACTGGGGATAAGCTTCCAGAATCTACTGGGGAGATTGATTCAACTTTCCTGGGGAAACTTTGGACTGCACTGGAAAGTGGCTCCACTGGATGTCTGGATTCCGCCGGGTAACAATCTTATATTAAGACTGACGGGGATGCTTGCTTAGGAACAACCGTATACTCCGCTGGGGAGAGTATTGCTGACTTGCTAGGGATACTGTGCCTTTTTAGGGCTGATGGGAGACCAACTCTGCTTTGGGAGAGTATTGTTGAATTGTGTCTTACTCTCGGGGAGTGAAGGTATCTTGGTCGTGTTCTTAAGCTTACCTTGGTACCTCAGCGGATAGAGTGACCAGATTGCTTAGACCAATCCTTATTGCCTCAGCTTCTGCGGGAGAAGGTACCTATGGAGTTGCTTGATAACTGCCGATTGACAAATCTTCTTCTGGTAAGCAAGTGACGAGATGACGGGATATAGTCGTACGCTTTTATCTCTAATTTTTGCCTGGACCGCCCTTTCGAGTTTTCAGTCCACCGGGATACCCTTTTTTGCCCAAGCCGCCTTTTCAGGTTTTCGACTTGCCGGGTGTACAGATTTTTTCATTTTATCCCTTATTTTTGCCCGAACCCTTTTGGTTCGCCGGGAAGCCCTTATTTTTGCCTAGGCCGATCGACCTAGCGGGTCTTTGATTATGCGTAGTATTTTTTCAACTATGTCCACGCTCTCAGGATGTAGGGAGGTTGTCACTGTCAGTAGTATTGTGTTGTCATGCTACCAGAAGATGTTTGGTCATGCAAGATTCGTGGCTGGAATTCATGTCCAATGCCCCAAGTGACTCAGGCGGAGATTTGCCCCTGACTACTTGGCATCTTGAGAGATTCTCTGAATCTTGACTTAACTGCCCCAGATGATGGACAATGATCACGTCTGCCCCTTGGTTGGAAGTGTTTCTTCCACTTGAGATGACCCTTTTGTTGAGAAGGTTCTTTGTTCACTAGATATTCGTCGTGCAAATTTCTCTGTTGTTCGAACAAATAGTCATATGCAAACAATGTTATATTAAAAATGCAAAGCTTATGTCTGTCTTGAAGTTTTTTGAAAATGCAGTTTTCAATAAAACAAGTGAATTTTTGTAAAATGTGATGTCAACTCGGTACTTTACAGCAAGCCTTAAGGAGTCAGGATACCTTTTGTAACAGTATGCTTTCGAACTAACCCATGCTTCAGCTAGGACTTTTTAAGGGTTATAACGTGGCCTGGTTCACGGTTTAAGAAACAAAGGATAAAGGCTCAAATTATATTTGTACCCACCCGCTCTTCGTGATGTTCTTCGATCCTAAACTCAGCTAATCGTGCATTAGATCTTGTTGAGTCTTTGCTCTGATATTCCGGTGATGGTTCGGATACTGAAAGTTTTATTTTGACCAGTCAGTCCTTTCTTTTTTGTCGAGGGTTAGTAGAACCTCTTTCTTTTCGATTTTATTATCCCTGTCTTTTGCCTTAACTATTTCTTTTGTGATTACAGTCAGCGGGATGCCCCAGTTTTGTAAGTCTCCTTCATAGGTTTTGACTTAATGGGCTTTTATTTCTGAGAGATAATGACTGCCTGTCTTGACGATTATAGGGAACCATCACTGTCTTTTTGTCTCGGAAGGACTTCTTTGATGCCATTCATTGTGCACCTGGATCAACGGAGAAAACTACCCTGCCCCAGGTCATGATTAAGGGTTTTAATTTTTGAAAAGAAAAACTCCAACTTCTTTGGCTCAACGGGGTTGACGAGGGATTATCTTCCTTATAACTCCACTATTTAGGATTTAAAACAATGCCTGTACATCGTCAGCGGGGTCTATTCAAAAGCATACTGTAAAGATTGTGGTATCGTTTTCGTCATCCTCCCTCAAAAGGCTTAGAATTTTTAATCGAGAGTTTGAACATCACAAAAAATGAAAGCAGTTTGAATATAGCGAATGCGAATATATTGATTCAAAACAGACATACGCGATGCATTAATGAAATAACAACGTTTGACATGAATAAATGTTTGAACAATCAAGGAAAAATACAACTTGAACATTCGAATGAACAAAAGTTTTTTTCAATCCTAGCCATGTTTTGGCAAGGGAGCAGTGATCACATTGGGAGTCTCGGGCGCTTCGAATTCGACCTCCTTTGCATCGATTAGATCCTGAACCTTGTTCCTCAAAGTCCAACAATCATCTGTAGCATGCCCCGGGCTGTCAGAATGATAAGCGCAGCGGACGTTGGGGTTATACCTTGAAGGTGTCTTATTGGGATTCTTAGGAGGGTCCCTTAGAGTTACCAGATTGGTCTCCAGCAACTGTGGCAATATATGGGACAAGGTCATGCTGAGGGGAGTGAACTGCCTTCTAGGTCTCTCTTCCCTTTGTTGGTTGCGATGTTGAGGAGCACTGGCCGGTTTTGAAATAACTTCTGCGTTGACAGCTTGGCGGTGCTCGGACCTATTCTGCCCTTTTGAACCATAGACAGCACTAGATTCTTTCTTGAATGGTTTCTTCTCAGTGTTCGAGGAGTCACCTTTCTGTATCTTCCCAGACTTGATACCAGCTTCTATCCTCTCACCAGTCAAGATAAGGTCTGTAAACCCAGCAGAAGAATTCCCAATCAGATGGTTGAAGAACGGACCAGACAGGGTCCCCAGAAACATGTCAACAAGTTCACGGTCAGTTAAAGGTGGCTGCACCCTTTCAACAAAGTCTCTCCACTTTTGAGCGTACTCCTTAAATCCTTCACCCGTCCCTAGTGACATACCATGGAGTTGGGTACGCGTAGGAGCGAGGTTGGAATTATACTGATACTGCTTATAGAACGCAGTAGCCAAGTTCTCCCAGTTACGAATGCTGGCCCCATCTAGCTGATAGAACCATTCGAGTTGAGTCCCTGAAAGACTATCCTGGAAGAAATGGATCCATAAATTCTTGTCCGCAGTATACGGTTGGATCTTCCTCACATATGATCTGAGATGCAGCTTAGGACAGGAAGCCCCGTCGTATTTTGCAAAAGCAGGTGCCTTGAACTTGTGAGGGATCACCACCCCAGAAGATAAGCCTAGGTCTCCAAAGTCCAACCCGGGCACATGTTGGATCTCCATAGCACTTAAGCGGTCCTCCAGCTGTTTGTACCTGTCCTCCGTAGGAGGGTACTTTTCATCATTATAATTTGTCTCGTTGTCGGAGACCACGGGACTAGGAACCCTTCTCTCTTGGGGACTGTCCTTGCCTACAGATGAGGTAGTCAGCTCAGCCTCATTCTGTAATCCATTCCCAGATATGCGTCTAGTGTTGAACAAAACAGTCCTCTTCTTCTTCTTCTTCCTCTCTTTCAGAATCAGAGTTTTCAAGTCCTGTTGACCCTGGGATAGGCTCATAACCAACTCCTGGAACTGGGCATTCTGGGCCTGGAGGGCCTTGATAGCTTGCTCAGCGGAAGGTTCATAAGACGTGATGATTGCTGAAATAAACAGCGAAGAAGATAAGTGACTTGTAAAAGGGTACCTGTAATGCAATGATATGTATGATATGCATGCAATGTTTTCAAGGATCTCGCAGGGTAAACAGAGAAACTTGTTAGAATTTGAATCTGGTAGCTTGATTGAAGGAACTTCATGTTGTTGAGAGTCCTTCTTCAAGAGTCAAAGCTCACCATATCGAGTGGGTCATAGCCCCTGACTCAAGTCATCATGTTTTGACCTTCAAACAACCTTGGCTAGAGGAAAATAAATCCCCTTTGCCCCTTGCTAGACATTTTGATTCATCATGACCTGCATCACAGACCCTTGAGATCCTTGAAATGGGTTAGTCCTTATGCAGGATGTATGCGATGGTATGATGGTATGATGTTATGATATGCGTGGAGTGATGTAAGTAAACCTTGTTATAAGCCCAGATTAAGGACTGTAAACAAAACCTGCAAGAAACTCAAGTGTCAGATAACAAGCATGCAAGTAGTCAAGTTTGAAGGCACACAAGTCACACAAGACAGCCCTTAGAGTTTAGGCCAGCATGGAGTTTGGATACTACCCTCTTTCAGTTTCGTTGGTTAAGACCTATCCTAGAAAATAGTAACCGAGTTCTAGAGGATCTCAATATCATCGACTACCCTCAATCGGTCATAACTCCAGCATCGCAATCTTTTCTTGCAGCCAGAACCATCGCGAGAGTTTAGCCTCAATGAGTGTAGCATATTGCTACTGTTCTATGGCCAAGTTGGGTCAATTTAGGGTTCTAAGGTCGGTTGGTGCTTAATGACTCCTCAGAAGACCCATATTCTCCTCGTTGCAACACAAGGGATATCAGTACAGACCAAGGTGTCACACCAACGTAGCCACTGCTTCACCTGTGTCGGTCTACGCCGGACAGGTCCCTCACAGCTTATGCTACCTACAGGGTATTCCCCAGATCCGGGTTAGGATCTATGAAACTCCAAGACAGGCCCATAATATTAAAGCAAACAAATCAAGCAATTGAAAACAAGAGTGGTCTAATCCTAAGGTACACCTCACTTATTAAGAGTCCCCAGCAGAGTCTCCAGTTCTGTGATCGGTGGAAATAGAACTGACTGTTTTAAAGCTGGTTCGCGAAATGTCGCGGTAAGCAAGAGTCGCCACCGTCTTTTATGTTCTCCAACATGGAAAGGACAAAAGCACAGCAAAATTCCTTCTTTGAGAATGTTTCTCGGTTCGGGAGGTAGATTTATAGAAAGGGAAGGTGTTAGCACCCTTTCTATCCATGGTTATCCATGGGCTCTTAGGTACTTGCTCTTACGTTTTCAAAATTTGTTTGCTTTTCAAGTGTGTGTGGGTTTTGAAAAAAAAATTCGTTTGAAAAATTTCTAAGTAACTCTTGTATCTGTCCTCAAGAGTGTATGAAAAATTTGTTTGAAAACTTTTAGAAAGTGTAGGTGTGAAAAGTTGTTTTTGTTTGTTTTGAAAAGAGCAAGTACCCATGAGATCTACCTACTCAAAGGAATTAGGCTGTATAAGAGTCCTTTAAACAGTGCTATCCCACCATTGAGAGGTAGGTAGCACCGTCGTTGGAGGTATTCGGGTCAATTCGATTATAGGGACAATGTGGTCACCAAAGCAATAATAGGACACCTTAGAAGTAACCCTAATGTCCTAGATCCTTTTTTATCCGAGGCAACCGTTTCGAGGCAACTGGATCTTAGACAGGAGGGCGACCTCTAAAACACCTTATACTTGACGACCACCTTGAGGCAACCGAGTGAGGCGTACCCTAGGAGTGGCATGTGCTTGTGTGTTGTTTTTCAGTTAAGATTTATCTTGTACATGTATCATGGTGATCTACGAGTTGTTTTTATTTGGCATACAGTCTTGCAGGCATAATTAACAGTTAAGAGTGCGAAAAATAAAGTACGGAAAGATAAATCTACGTTATTACAAAGCGCGGGTCTATACATCACCAAAAACATAACCCCGTTTGGAAATAAATGCGGAAAGTAAAGAAAGCGGTAAAACCCTAATTAGCTATTACATCCTTGGAAACAGATACATAAAATATAATCAAAAATAAGATAATGCGTGTAAAGAATGAATCGGGACGTCCTTAGGGTTTTGACCCTTTTGAGAAATAAAGAAATTTTTAGTCCTTTTTTGCAATTAATTAAACATTAAACCTAGTACTAATTAATTATTTAATTAAAAAAGAAAAAAACGTTTTTTGTGTTTTATGTTTTTTTAATAAAAAATAAAAGGAATTAAAAAGTTAGTAAACAAAACCCTAATCCTAAGCTAATTTTATTTATTGTAAAAAAGAGATTAAAATTACCTAATTAAACTAAATCAATTTATTAGTATTTTATTTACAAAAATAATAGTTAATAAATAAGAATAATGATAATAAGAAAATATGATTGAAAATTGTCAAACCCTAATTCTACATAATTTTTATTTATTGAGAAAAAGGTCAAAATTAAATCTAAATTAAACTAAGTTGATTAATTAGAATTTATTTACAAAATAAATTAATAAATAAAAATAGTAATAATTAATAAAAATATTCACATGTTTTATTCTCTGAATTTATTAAAAATATTAATTTGTTAGTTAATTAAATAATATTAATAATTAGTTAAAAGAATTAAAAAAGGAAAGAAAATAAAAAGGAAAATAAACCAGGGGGTTTGATGGACCCAAGGGAGGTTAGTGAAGCAATTTGGCCCATTAAGAATCAGGCCTGCTTTGACTTTCTGGATAGTCTACGCTGGCTTTGACTGGAGAACATGGTGGTCAACCATCCCTGGCCTTTGGATTGAGCTTTATGGCCACTTGGCAAGCTGATTTGTGAGGTTGCATGATGGAATTCTGGACAAGCGCTGCATGAGATTGTATAAGGAAAAATATGAAACAAATGTTTGGGGGACCTGGGAATCGAACCCAGGTCCCAGTAGTTACCAAGCACGTCATCAACCACCAAGCCACTGCATTGTCTTTGTTAATATGATATGCAATAAATATAATATTCAAAACATAACAACTACGCTGGAAAAATAAAAAAATGCGCGTTCCATTTGAACTACCCAACCACCTGCTTCCACGTCTTTCGTCTTCATCCTAAAACTTGTAAAACAAAAGCAATTATCGGGGGTTTTTAACCCCCACAATATTGAATGGCCAAAAATAGCGAATAGGTCCCTGGGTTATATAAATAGGGTGCGAGGGTTTCAATAAATTCGTTTTGCTCTTCTGAGTCCAACCATGGGCATCATTAGTCCTAATTTTGCTTGGTCAAGAAAGCCCTAAAATCCAAGCTTCGAAACCCTAGATTTCTTTAATGGCAGTTTTCGTTTTAGGGCACCATAATCAAATTAATCTGTACCATTAGCTTCAGAATGATGTTAGCAATGCAAAGCAATAATCATAACATGTTAATGATGCATAAAACTTGAATTTCAATTATGGAAAAGAGTGGGCAAACCGTACGACTGTTCTTGGGATTCTTTGGGTGTTAACGCTTGATTTTGATTGCAAAAGGTTCCTTACACCTCCAGCAATGTATTGGAATCACTCTAAGGCTTTGAATTGATCTGAAATATGCAAAACAGTTTTTGGTTTTCTTTGAATTTTGTGGAATTTGGCTATGGTTCTTGCAGCAGTTTTTGCACGTCCCAGGCTTTAGGGTTTGCTTCAGTACATATAGTGGAATGAAACTAGGGTAAATCTTGCACATGAAATCCATTGTATTGAAGATTGTATATTTGATTTTCAATCAAATCTTTTAGCATCTTTTTGATTGAGAAACCTTGCCAAAGTTTTTTGACATCTTTGATATGTACACGAATTGCCAGCTTGCCCTGAGTGTATTTGGATCACAAAAAGATTTAAAAACCATATCTTTTGAATTTTCCTACAATTAAATGAATTAATATTAATAAAAATTCAATTAATTAATTAAAAATAAGAAAATAAATCAATTTAAGTTCAATGGGTCGTGCATAGGCCTTGGAAAAAGATTCAAGAAGGAATTTGAGGCCCATTAGCAAAAGTGAAGTGTTTTGGGCAAAGTTGACTTTTGCAAATTCCCAAAAATTTCCTAACTTCTCCAATGCATATCTTGCTCAATTTTGATCCTATGAACATGTTCTTGGACATTTTGGAAAGGTCTTGAAGTCCTCTAATCAATTCCTTTGGTCCCATGTCATTTTGATTTACCAATCTCATGTTATGGTCTTTGACTTAAAGTGCCTTTTTGTTGACTTTTGAACTTGACCTATAATGTAGAAATTGATAACTTTTTGTGAGAGCATTTATTGGACTTGGAATGTGAAGATGAGTTGTAGTAAATGTCATCCCCTTCAAAATGAGAATTGGATGGGATTTTTATGATGAACCATGAAAAAGTTATGCCCTGGTCAAGTTACAGTTGACTTTTCAACTGTCCAAAAATAGAAACTTTTGGCATCTTGATGATTTTTGAGCCATGCTTGTGGAATCATGATCAATACTTGATCAAATGATGATTGTGGACTCAAAATAAGATGTTGGCCAAAAAATTTGACTTTTGACTGTAAAATGACCATTTTGCCCTTGCAGTTGATTGTGAAGCAAATGGAACTTTTGACTGTGCAATTTGATGCTGTGAGTCTTGAAACTTGACATGTAGATGCTTGAGGATATGTGTAGGCCTATGGGACTTTATTGGACCATTGAAAACCTCAAATTCACTGAAGGAACCAAAACCCTAATTTTGACTGGCTTAGGAGATGGTTTGACTGTGCAACCCCTTGAGTAGATTTGAGCAAATTGAGATGATGCTTGTCAAAACTTTGAAGAATATGGGAGGGAAAATTTTGGGGTACAACACCTGACCTACCAACCAATGAGGGAATACTGTCGTTCAGTTCGAAGAACCAAATGTACATGCCCGGCAGGGACACCTCGATCGAGCTCCACTGTCGAAGTACCCCACATGGCAGAACACCCAACTCACGATGGGCAGTTCACGCCACGAGCGTAGGATCCCAATCGCGATCATACGCCCGACAGGAGGATTCCCACTCCGTGCATTCGACGCATTTAGAAATGCGTTGAACCGACATAGAGGTCAAACGGATATCTCCATACGAACACAAACTTCGTCAAGAATTCATTACCAAAGATAACAGTCTGGCATATACATCAAATATTATCAGATAACTGTAAACAAAGCATCCATCGAATAGGAAGTCATAAACAAGGATCAATAATATATCGACCACGAGGGCTGGCGCTATCCAAAATTACAGTCCAGGCACGACGGCCAAAAAACTAAGAGAATAAAGGCGGACACGCAGGCCCCAAAAACAATAACGAGTGTGCAGGCCCAAACACCAATAAAAGCATCAATTAGTCCCCGGAGTGCCAACGTCGACGTCAGGAGAGTCAGGGGGAGGCACAACTCGACCATCAACAATCTGGGACAGAACCCCAAACTCTTCGGTATTCAAACCTGGATTTAGCACAAACAACTGATTCACCGCAGACTCAAAGCCATCGGCCAAAGAGCCAACACAGTCCGACTCCAGGAGTTGAATGTGAGCGATAAAGTCAGAGCGCATGCGTAAGTCAGCCATCCCTTCTGGCTCATCCTCCACAGGCAGCATAACAGCCTTCAGGTCTTTAACCTATCTCGACAACTGTTGGTTGTCACTCTCCAACCGCTCCTTATCAAGCTGGAGGTAGTCTTTTTCCTCGAGAGCTCTGTCGGCCCTTTCCTTCTCCCCTGACAACACGTCGGACTGCTCACGAAACATTTCCTCAGAGCGTTCGAGGATAGCCTTCAGTTTGCGAGATTTGGCCACAAGAGTCACCTTCTCCGACTCCAGCTCCTTGACCCGATCCAAGGAGTCTGATCCTTCGCCCGCGAGGACAACTGCCATATCGGCCATTTTCACCACCCCGACCATGTTGGCAGCGAGGTGTTTCCTACGACCTTCCTTGTCGAGCCGCATGATAATGTCGGCCTCGTTGTTGGATACGGACAAGGGAAACCCCTCGAAGAAATCTTTTTCCACAAAACAGGGTGGCAGGCCGAAGGCCCGGGAACCCGCCCCTCCATCGTTCACTTTGACCCCATCATCTGGTTGACTCCGCTTCTTGTTGATTAAAGCAGATTGGCGCTCAGCGCCCGGGGAACTTGAGGACCCACTAGATCCTTCCTTGCCCGATTCAGGGGTCGGGCCCATCCATGTGGCTTGTTGCGGCCTCACCAACCTCTTGCTGATTTTCTTGTCTTGAGTCAGCTTCAGCGACCTCTCGTGACGCTCTGCCATGTGACCTGCAAAGGAAGTGTACTTGGGTTAGCCACATACATTGAAGAAAATAAATAAAGAGGAATATCAATAGAGCAAAGCAAGAAACCTAAGAGGTCTACGACTTACCTGTAAGACTGGAATTCGATGAGCGCCTTGGTGTTGATCGGACGCGCCTCGAATGTCGGCTCGCCATCCTCATAAAGAACGTCGTCTCCTTCCCTCATGACCCACCGAGCAGGGAAGAAATCATCGACAAACTTGTTCAGGACGCCATAAGCTTCCTCGTCCTCAACGCTCATACCGCCAGCAGGAGTGTGGTAGTATCCAGGTCCATGGTCGTAATGACCCGAGCACCAATGGATGGGAAACTTTGAGACTTTCCCAATCTCGGGATTACCCTCAGCATCCAAACACGGCTCCCCGTCCTCGTCCACCATAGTGGCCGGCTCGAACAGCGAATCTACGGCTGTCTGGGTAGACGGTTGAAAAACATACCACTTATCCTTAAAATCTCGCACAGAATCCATATACATCCTAAATAGTCTCTTCGACTGCTTAAGGAACACCCAGCTATGCTTCCCTCCTCAGGACTGTCGTTGCAGATGAAAAACCCTAAAGAACAGGGGAATCGTTGCCCAAATCCTCAGGAAGCGGCAGGTGAGTTCGAATGCCTGGATAAAGGCAATCGCGTTATGATGAATCTGGGAGGGGGCCAGGTTCAGGTGGTTGAACACTCCAACCTGGAAGTCATTGAAAGGAAACCGGAGCCTGAGATCTTTAAATATGATCTCGTACATGGGAAAGGCGTCCTGTGTAAACTCCAAGCAGACGCGGGCATCCCTCGACGGCCTCATGATCTTAAAGTTTCTCTGAAATCCCTTCTGGCCGCTGCAATACTCGACGGCAGTGTAAGCTTGTTTATCGATATAGCTATAGATCAAAGCTATTCCTCGGGGTTCAGCACCAACCCAATCTAGAGTAGGGTCGTCAACGGTGTCAACCAGATTGATGCTTTCGTCGGTAGTGCTTATTTCCTCGACATCATTACGCCCCGAGGACTCAGGAATATCGTCCATTTAGCTGCAAAGTACAGGAAACCGGTGAATTCGACAACAAATCCGCTTTTCCGCCACACAGACGGGGAGAAGTAAGCAACACTCAGACCGAGTCAACGACCATTCGTACAAAAAATGGGGAACACGTAGACCTCGACCAAACACCAGCCTTAATGGCAGACGTATATGAATCATAAATGTCACGAGCATAGCATGAATATCGCGAGCAAAGGATGAATCCCCCGACCAAGTTCATAACGTTGCTAGCCAGATACAAGAATACTACGGGGAAAACTAGCCTACATACTAACGAAAGGATGAATCCCCCGACCAAGTTCATAAATCTACTAGCCAAAGGCATGAGTATCACGGGAACGGTCGTAAACCGTATGCCTAAACCTATGAATGTCGCGAGCATAATCATGAATCAAGCGCCTAGACTGCTTGAATTTCTCAAGCACAATCCCCAGACACGAAATTCTACCACTAAACACCATCAAAATTTATCCACAACATGAGATATCAAAGGAAAAGAACACTTACTTGGAAGAAGAGTGAGGAGCGACGGTGGTGGAGATGAACACACGGAAAACGGTGCGGCAGTCTCAACGATGCTAGGAAAAACACACGGTGATTGAAAGCAGAGAAAATATGAGAGCGTGAAGATGTGAAAACAAGCTATGGGCCCTGAAGCCCTATTTATAGAGATGACGTGGAATATGAAACGTCACGTCGAGGAACCACACACCGCCTCCACCCTCGACGCCTACTCGCATTGACAATGATGACTCTACTCCCTAGGGAGGCATTGTGGTTTTCAAGAGCCGCGCCACGTGTCTGACTAGTGCATCACTGCCTCCCCGCGAGTGCTCCTCGAACACTTCTCGATCGCAGCACGGGGAAAATCATGAACCGGGAAACGTCTCACATCCCCGATTGAAAACCCCTGTGTCGCACAAGCGAGTCTCGCGAAGGGGCAAACTTGAATCAAGTCATAACTCTCGTACCAGGAACAACGACTTGGGGGGCTCCTGTTCTGGATTGGGCCTGCCCGTGGCCTAATCACCAGTGAGACCCAATCCAAGCTCGCTAGCATACCGTGTTGAGCAGTATACCCTCCGAGCACACCCCGGTCATGGGTATCTAGTTGACTACGATTGCTTCCCGCCGGTGCCCGCGAGGAATGTCCCCGATGAGAGCACACTCCCACCGAGCACCCTCCTCGTAGGGCTGACTTTCAACCTCTCCTGATTTCACGGAGTCCTTATGGTCCCAGGAAGATCGTGTCTTTATCCTCCCTGTCTTGCGGAGGACGTCATCCAGGTAGGGGGCCACGTGCAGGTCCCCACTACTCATGTAGAACCTGTCAGTCTCTTTATTGGGCCTGTTTGATCAGCCCAATAAAGAGACCTTGGCCCAGCGTTAGGGGCTATAAATATCCTCTATTTCGAGAGGGTCAGTTATTCATTCATTCACACCTATATACATACTTGCTTGCTCATTCTGTCTCTCACTTTACCATTGGAGTGTCTTGCAGGTACCCCCCTCCCCCCACCCCCATCTCCTTCAAATCCAGCCCGAAGCCAGCTGTGACGGTCCAACTCTGATCAGGTACGATCAGAAAGCATATAAATATATATGTTCCATAAATTGTTGAGAACCCTTTCAATCAAGTAATGTAATGATTCAAGGGGTTCTCACAAACAACAAACATATTCGATTATCATTTCAAATTTTGAAGTGAATCTAACGGAAAATCTTTTTTTTTATCTTTTTGATTCATTTATTCACAAAAATCATCCATCAAAAATTAGATAGAATAGCTTCAACCTTGTCAACAGAAAATGAGAAAATGAAATCTGGATAAATACCAATACCTATTATGGGTATAAGAATTGAAATTGAAATAAATAATTCTATGGACCCTGAATCAAAAAAAGAAGAGTTTGGTGTATTAAAAAATTTGTATCCATAGAACATCTGCCGTAAGATAGATAATAAATAAATAGGAGTTAATATAATTCCAATTGTTGTTACAAAAGTAATTAGTATTTTCATCATGAAAAGATATTTTTTACTAGTAATTATTCCAAAAAAAAACTATCAATTCTGCAACAAAACCGCTCATGCCAGGCAATACAAGAGAAACCATTAATAAGATAGTGAAAATAATGAATATTTTTGGCATTGGGATAGCCATTCTGCCCATTTAGTCAAGATAAAGAAGACGCAGTCTATCATAACTAGTTCCTACCAAGAAAAAAAGGGCAGCGCCAATAAATCCATGAGATATTATTTGTAAAATGGCCCCGTTGGGACCAGTATCACTTATAGAATTTATTCCTATAATATAAAACCCATATGAGATACCGAAGAATAAGCTATTCTTTTTTTTAAAATTACGTTGGCCAAAATATGTTGAAGTGACATAGATTATTTGAATAGAACCTAATATCATTAACCAGGGGCAAAATATGGAATGAGCATGGGAAAAAAATTCCATATTAATCCGAACCAACCCATACGCTCCCATTTTTAATAAGATTCTGGCTAAAAGCATACAAGTGCTGTAATGTGCCTCTCCATGGGTATTTGGTCACCATGTATGTAAGGGTATAATCGGTGATTTGATAGCAAAAGCAATAAGAAATGTCGTATATAATATTATTGCTAGTGCCACGGGATACAATTGATTAATTAATGTTTCAAAATTTAATGTTGGTTCATTAGAGCAATATAAACCGATACCCAGAATTCCCATTAATAAAAAAATAGAAGCTCCTCCAGTGTACAAAATAAACTTTGTAGCTGAATACAAACGTTTCTCCCCCCCCCCCCCCCCCCCCCCCCCCCCCCCCCCCCCCCACACACACACACACACATGAATAAAAGTAGATAAACAGGAATTAATTCCAATTCCCACATGATGAAAAAAAGTAAAATGTCTCAAGAAGAAAATGGTCTGATTTGACCGCTATACATTGCTAACATCAGGAAATAGAATAATTGGTATTCTCGAGTAACCGACTGAGCCGCTAAAGTGGCTAAAGTAGTTATAAATCCCGTTAGTAAAATAGGTCCTATAGAGAGTCCGTTTATTCCTAATCTCCAGTAAAAATAAAAAAAATTGATCCATTTAGAATTCTCCGTCAGTTGAATTAGTGGATAATCCAATTGGAAATGATAACAAAATGCATAGGTTGTTAGAAGGAGATCGATTAAGCATATACAAATGCTATACTACCTAATTACCTTATTTCCCCTATGAGGAAATAAGAAAATGAAGGAACCTGCGGCTATTGGGAAAACAACAACTGTTGTTAACCAAGGAAACTCATTCGTGATAAAAATAAGATACACTTGGGCCAGAAAAGCCCGTGCTCAAAATAAAATAGAAAATTTTTTTCTATTTTATTTTAAGCACGAGTTTTTGCCAGTAAAAAAACGTATTCGTGTGGTGTTTTTTGAAACTTATCAATAAGCTAGACCCATACTTCGAGTTGTTTCGTGCCATAAATAAACTCGAATACTTAAGAAATCTGTCGGACAAGCGGACTCACACCTCTTACAACCAACACAGTCTCATTGAACAGGTACAAATATAAAACACCCATTTTATAATAAACGTTTATGTGTTTTTAGTGGGCCTTGTATTAATTGTAATGTCTTCTTTATTGGTTCATGTTCCAAAATTCATTAGTTGGGGGTCAGAAAAACTTGGTTGTCGTTCACAAGACACATGGCTTGACATTGTACCGGGGTCCCGAAAAATTATCAATTTATTCTGGGCGTTTTTCACTCTTTTAGGTTCATTAGGAGTTTTATATATTTCAGTTTCTAGTTATTATGGGAGGGATTTTTTCTCTTTCATTTCATCCGAATTTGTCATTCCTTTTTTGACACAAGGAGTCACGCTGACTTTCTATGGAATTGCGGGTCTCTTTCTAAGTTTACATTGGTGGCTTATAATTTTTTGGAATGTGGGGAGTGGCTATAATTTTTTCGATAAAAAAAATCGAATGGTATGTTTTTTTCGTTACGGATTTCCTGGAACATATCGTCGTATTTTTCTCTGAGTTTGTATGGAAGATATTCAGTCCCTCATACTACAAGCTAACCCAGAACTTAGTAGTAGTGTCCTTTATATGCAAACCAGAGAACATGGGACCATTCCCTTAACTCCTGTTGATGATAGGACTCCATGCAACGTTATACAAAAAGCTTGGGACTTGTCTAGATTCTTGAGTGCACCAATGGAAATCGTTCCATATTCTTGAGTATACCAATGGAAATCGCTGTATCCAAACAATTTCATTTTTAATTCATAGCTTTTGAAACACTTTTTTTCTTCTTCATTCAAATTGACAATGGCTTATTTCGTTTTCTTATTTGATTTCTGTATTCTTTTGGATTCTTTTTTCAAATCGAAGGAAAAAGAAACTAACCTCTGAATTACAAATAAAAAGAATAGCTTCTCAATTTCTATGAAAAAATTATAAATTGATAGAACTGTAATAAAAAGAATAGCTTCTCAATTTCTAGGCTAAGCTCTATTACTTGTAATAGAACTTATGCTTGATAGAAAGATTATTATTATATATAGTTGAAAAATGAGATGAAACTGAGTTCATTAAAGACGAAAAATGGCAAAAAAGAAAGCATGCATTCCCCTTCTATGTCTTACATCTATAGTCTTTTTGCCCTGGTGCATCTCTTTTACATTTCAGAAAAGTCTGGAATCTTGGATTACTAATTGGTGGAATATGAAAGAATCCGAAATTGTCTTGAATACTATTCAAGAAAAAAGTATTTTAAAGAAATTGATAGAGTTCGAGGAACTGTTCCTCTCGGATGAAATGCTAAAGGAATACCTGGAAACACGTTTACAAAACCTTCGTATCGAAATCTACAAAGAGACCATCCAATTGATTGAGACGAACAACCTAGATCGTATCCATACGATTTTGCATTTCTGTACAAATATAATCGGTTTCCTTATTCTAAGTGGTTATTCTATTCGAGGTAATCAAGAACTCATTATTCTTAACTCTTGGGTTCAAGAATTTCTATATAACTTAACTGACACAATAAAAGCTTTTTCTATTCTTTTATTAACTAATTTTTGTATAGGATTCCATTCGATTCAGGGTTGGGAACTAATGATTGGGTCTGTCTATAAAGATTTTGGATTTACTCCGAATGATCAGATTCTATCTTGTCTTGTTTCAATTTTTCCAATCATTTTAGATACTATTATTAAATACTCTATTTTCCGTTATTTAAATCGTGTATCTTCGTCGCTTGTAGTCATTTATCATTCAATGAAGGAAAGAAAAAACGACGCACTGATCTAATTCTAAAATTCGTTTTTTGTATAGAAAAGCTAAACATTTTACTCATATTCTTCCTATATTATAGGAAAAGAATTGGAGTAAATAGAAGAATCATGGATAGGGAACTGTGTTAGTAACCTACTTAATCTTATTGTAGAAATTTTCAAGATCAATGATTGGACCATGCAATGCAGTTCATCCAACGATAAACCTAATCCGAATTATAGAGCTACGACACAATCAAACCCAAATGAACAAAATGTTGAATTGAATCGTACCAGTCTATACTAGGGTTTATTACTCGTTTTTGTACTTGCTGTTTTATTTTCAAATTATTTTTTCAATTAATAGAATTCAATTAATTGAAGAAAAGAGAATAGTATATATATTAGGAATTCTCTTATCCCATTCGGAAAGATATTATTTCATAATTATCTATGACTGTTTAGGTCTCTAGTATGACTGACTACTTGATCAAATGTGGAGGAAAGTGGAATAAATGGCCGATACTACTGGAAGAATTCCTCTTTGGATAATAGGTATTGTAGCTGGTATTGTTGTGATCAGTTTAATTGGTATTTTCTTTTATGATTCATATTCCTGATTGGGATCATCCCTGTAATAATCGGATGAATTTAGTTTTCAAAATGAAAGCATAAGAACTCAACGGGGATCCACTCTTTCTTTGATGAATTCGAAGGGGTCTCGTTGAGTTCTTCATAATCAGAATATTTTTGTCAGTGAGTCAATAGATAACTTTATTGTATGTTTCAAAAAATTCCATTTCCTTTTTTTAGGATCTTATGTGTAAGAATAGGGAACTATATACTATATTTAATATTCTATTGAACATAAAAAAGATTTTGTAGAACCAAACCTTTTTGATACTAAAAAAATCTTACTATAAATATATTTCTAATATAGAGTATAGACTCGTGATTAAATTCTTTTTTTGAAGTGAATTAAGAAAGTTGTATTTGCTTAATTCAATTCCCGATCTTTTTTGTTTGTCCATTCCTTAACTACGTATCGATTTCGACATAAACAAGAAGGAATTGGACTCTAGGAAAAGACAAATTATCCATCCTAGAATCCTGTTTTCCCTTTTTCTACTTTACTTAATATTATCTACTTACCTATTTTTTTAGATTTAGTATCGAGTCGAATTTAATTCTATTACAATATAAATTCTAATATTTCTATTCTAGGACATGAAAATGTGAAAACAACGATATAATCAGCGACATAATCATATGGTTCGAATTAATTGTACAGTTGAAAAAAAACCAAGAACCAAAGGTCTTTACACAGAATTTATCAACAAAAATGGAGTTCTTTTTACCAGCTTAATATGTTGATAAATTGACATTCCTAAAAATTCATTTCAGACAACCTTCTCAAATTGTTTCTTTTTAAGAACCAAAAAAATTTGTGCCAAAATAATAGATGTCAAGAAGAGCAAGAGACCTTGGACACGTAACGAATCTTGAAGCACTATTTCTGCATCCCCCTGACCAAATCCACCCACATTAAGATTACTCGTTAATGGTTGATCAAGTTTGATAGATTCACCCTCTGAAACAAGAAGTTCTGGTCCGGGCGGGTATAATATCAATCATTTCACGTCCATCTGATGTATCTACTATCGTTATTTCGTATCCACCTTATTTTGTTTACTACACCCGTTGCTGTAGCATTATAAACATTATTATTACTCTTGCTTCCGTCGGGATAAATCTGACCCCTTCCCCTGTTCCCGCCTACGTATATAGGATATTTTAAGAAGTAAACATCTCTCTTAGTAGCGGGATCCTGCATCCCCCTGACCAAATCCACCCACATTAAGATTACTCGTTAATGGTTGATCAAGTTTGATAGATTCACCCTCTGAAACAAGAAGTTCTGGTTCGGGCGGGTATAATATCAATCATTTCACGTCCATCTGATGTATCTACTATCGTTATTTCGTATCCACCTTATTTTGTTTACTACACCCGTTGCTGTAGGCATTATAAACATTATTATTACTCTTGCTTCCGTCGGGATAAATCTGACCCCTTCCCCTGTTCCCGCCTACGTATATAGGATATTTTAAGAAGTAAACGGTAATTTCACTTTCCCTATATTTTTTTCCAGAAACGGGGCCTATCACAAGAATATTTTTTTGTGGGACGATAGCTTTGAAAAGACAAATTACCTATCTTTTCTTTAATCTCGGGCGAAAGACCCTCTGATTGTGAGAGACACATCACATTCTCACTCAAAATTTTAATATAATATGGGTATCTCTTTCAGTTATAAACACTCAAGTTTTCATATTTCTAATCGATGTGGGACTTCTCCCACACTACTCACAGTTGTAATTTTTTTCTACACTCCTTTTCAAGTGTGAGTCTCTCCCCCTCAAGTGAAAGTTTTTTCTTCCATATACACTTGTATAATTGTTGATACTTTTCAACGCGACAATCTTAAGTATTTTTTATACAAGTAAGTCAGACCCTTGACTCGAAATGAAAGGCTCGTGATATTATTTGTTGATGTAATTCAGAGGGTCAAGCGAGGCGCAATTCAGAGGATCAAGCAAGAAACATTTTCTACTTTGGGGCCTCACTTATAAATGTTTAAATTTGTATATTTTTAACTAATGTAAGACTTCTCGTACACTACTCACATTTGTAATTCTTTTTCAACTGCAACAAAAGTTCTTAACATAATTTAAAAACATTCAAATTATTATTAAAACTCTTTAAAAAAAAAATTTCTTGAGGAGAAGACTAAGTCAAACTAATAATAGAATTTTATAAATATGAATCAAAATTAATAGAAAAAAATGTTACTCATATAATGAAGTTACTAAAAAATCAACTAAAACGTTAATTAATTTTCAATTTAAGACAATTTTCCCAACACAAAATGTTGATTATTCTCTATACTTTCTTTTACTGAACATATTACAAAGTTTACCTCTCACTTTATAATGTACGTAATTATACTTTTCTGCTTTCTGTTAAAAATCATCTTAATATTAAAATTAATTTTGAACATATTCATATTGATACACTTTTAAATATTTCAATCACTAAACTATATTACAAAGAATTAAGGACCTGATAGAGTTGAATTTTTCCAACTAAGATCTTTAGAACATTCAAACTATCATACAACAATATCACAGCAATAAAATTGAGTAATTGACTCTACATCATGCAGCCCTGCAGGTGTCTTTGCATTGTGTCATAAATCATAAGAACAGTGAGCTTTGAGCCAGATAGTTTAACAGTTGACATAAATCATAATAACTTGGGGACAAACTACACTCATAATCATTATCCATGGGAGCATTACACATTGAAGCAGTCTTCTCTAGTGTTCCTGCTTTTCATAATATGAGCATTCCATTGTTCAACTCATGAGTTTTCACTATCATGTTCGAGCAGAAGAAGCCAAATACAGAGCAATTAGTAGTAACCAGAGAACAGGTTCTCGATTAATTGGAAAACAATAATGCTAAGAAAGTGGAAGCTCGGGCAGAATCTATTTTACACATTTTTTTACTTCCAGTTGGTACTGTTTGGAAAACCATCAAACTGAAATTGACAAAAACAATCAGATTTAGTCTACTAATCCACCCCCATATCTTTTACTTTTTGGCACAGACAGTCTGTCTGTGGACCATTCTTCGAGTGCCTTGCGATGGAGGGCATTCATGCGAATGTAAGGCCGTTTTTGCTTTATCAGCTTTTCAGCAGTCTTCCAATCCTCTGTGATACCTAGTGCTACTAACAGTGCACACATAACAGCAACACTTCTTCCATGACCTTTACACATAACAAAACAAAATGATGTTAGTTATACCGTATTCTTATAGGCAAGCATAATAATCTAGTTTGACAGCTCATTGTTAATCTCAGATAGCATTGCATTGCACCGACTCCTTAAATTGATGTAGCGGTATAGCAGAATAACCGCTATTGCGAAGACTAAAATTCAGTATACAAAATAAACAAAAATAGATCAAATACACATAATTAGAGAGACCATCCATCAAACTTTATAGTTGAAAAACTTAAAATATAGAGTAATAAAACTTAAGTAGAGAAGAATATAACATAATCGCACTCAGAGTTGTTAATCCCAGATAGCGGAGCGGAGCGGCCGACCCCTGAGAATGGAATAGTGGGAATAGCGGGATCCCAGATAACGGGATAACTTTTTGTATACTAATAATTATATAATAATCTATAAAACATATGTCATGTTGTAATACTAAACTAATTTTTTTTTCACAACACTCATAAAATATTTATAAAACCTAATGTCAAACAAAGAACGATGCTTATTATTAATGTTGCCTTTAAGATGCCTTTAAGTTTCTTTAAGTTTTCAGGTAGGAGTAATTTTTTAGAGTCAAATCCAATTTAACAATTATTTTTATTACTTATAGATGTAGGTCATTAATTTTACAGCTGTTTGTTAAGTATAATTTTTATATTAAATTACTTTACATCTGTTGTTGATAAGATTGAACAAGTTGCTTTTTCACTTTTGAACTCTTTTTATCGATAAAACAAATCTCCTTCATCTTCTCTCCATCTTCATTGTTCTTCTACATCTTTTCTTTCATCTTGATTTTCGTAAATCCAGAAAAAAGTGAAAATAAATGAAAATCAGTCAAAACCGCTCCGCCTGGGAAGAACCCGCAACCCGGTTTCGCGGGCATAGCACCCGCTAAATAATCTCCGCAACCGCACCCAATGAATCGCGTGGGTGGGTGCCGCACCACTCCGGTGTGCCGCGATAGCGGCCTTAGCGGCCGCGATTCACAACTCTGATTGCACTAAAACTCTAAAAGTAGTAAGAAAAACAATGATTTTTGAGCAAGAACATAAGAAATTAAAGAACAGGACATTACCGGTTTGGATTGAAATTACCCTAAATAAAAAAGAAAACCTCTTAAACAAATAAATTGAGAAATTTATCCACGAAACCCTAATAGTGCATATAATAGCGGACGCAATTAGTGGCCACGAGCCCACAACACTTGCTATTGCTGATAGTGGCACGCTGAACCAAATAACGGCACACCGAACCCTAATTACTCTACGCTAGTTTGCTATAGCGCACTATTGACAACATAGTTTGACAGGAGTGAAGTAATAGAACATTAACTTTGTAACTCAGATTATATTGAGAATATTTTATAGGTCTGATAAACTGTTTACAACTCTACTCATTTTAAGTTGTGGATACAATGCATTTGTGGAGTGATATCATGTGTGTATCATTGCTAACTTGTAAGTTAGCTGCGGACACATATGACCAAAGGGAGCCCAATATATTACAGTAGCGCAACTAGTCACTAGTCAGTCAGAAGTTATGTCAATACATGTGCCTGATACAGAGACCTAAGAATATTAATAGTTTCTGCATACTTCACTTCTGTCATCTCTAATGTTTGCTCTGAATGTATTCATTAATTAATGCAACAACAATTAGTCTTTTTTATTATATGTGGGTTTTACATTTTTTCTCAATACCTTTACATTTTCTTTCAGTATAAGGGAATACTAAATCCACTAATCCGCACAATATAACAAAGCAAACATTTTTTGTTGGGTTTCTTATAATAGACATATAGCAGCATAAACCAGTGTCACCTTTCAATATGCCCTACAAAGATATATTTAACATAAAAAGAACAAACTTTGCTAACATAAAAAAAAGAACAAACTTTGCTAACATCAAAAGTGATTTCTTTTTATTGGGCATCAAATTTGCAGTAATTTTTCATTTATCTTATAAGAATCATAAAATCAACCCACAATAAGCAAACACAATAATATGACAGATAACCAAAAACAAACTTTCACCTATATGACGCCAAAGGCCACATCAATGGCATGTTTGACCTGTTTGGCATGTTTGACCAACAGAAAACTAACATTGAATGAAAAACAAGTTACTATAATTGAAATAAAGCGAAGTTGAAGAGCAATTACCATAAGCACAATGAACAAAAACAGGCCTATTAAGATCCCTTTTCCGACACGCCCATTTAACAGCCAATTCAATATCAGCCGGCCTCGGAGACCTGGTATCCCAAGTAGGAAGACACCTATACGGCAAGCCACCCGTAAGCCCCTTCAACCTCGGAAACTCACAGGTACAATCAACAACAGCAGGATCCCCGGGCGGCAACTTCTCCGGAGAAGAAGGCCAACCACCAACATAAAGTCCATCAGAAACCTCCGTATAAGGCGGTTCACCGCTCCAGCGTCTGCGAACAGCGGAGAAGAGTCTAACGAAGTAGAGGTAAGGACTGAAGATGATTAGGGAGGAAATTGGGAATGTTCCGTCGGAGGTTTTGCCGAGGAGCAGCGGAAGATCGATGGATGGATGTGAAGCGAGTGAGACG
Organism: Vicia faba; assembly: GCA_948472305.1. Classification (NCBI taxonomy): domain Eukaryota; kingdom Viridiplantae; phylum Streptophyta; class Magnoliopsida; order Fabales; family Fabaceae; genus Vicia; species Vicia faba. Next base: position 1,180,800,266 of record OX451738.1, on the reverse strand, counting down.
AGGAAGGAGATTAAGGAAGAGTAGAGAAAGGGAAGAGAGAGAATTGAGAAGCCTAGGTTTTTCAGGTATGCGAAGAGGAGTAAGAGTGTTGTGGCTTTTAGGGCTATTAAGACTGAAATTCCTACGCCCATTTTGTTGCGAATGGTACCAATGATTTTGAAATCGATGATCACGATGAAAGTGAAAAGGTGTGGGGAGAAGAAAACCAGATCGGGGAAATCTTGATATTTGGTCGACGCGGTTACGTGCGATCACAATCATTTTGATGACGTTACTTTCTTTCTTTTTTTTAATATATAATTAAGACTCTATTTTACGTCTACTTGTTACATTTTTTATTGAAATTAATTTATGATACCGTGAGAGCAGTTAAGCAAATTTATATTATAATAATTTTACAGAATTCTTATTTATATTTACTATCTTTCTTCCACACTTCCTGAAAAACTTAAAATCTTTTTAAAAATATTCTATTATAAAAAATTTAGAATATAATTAAAAATAAAATAAAGTGTTTATAAACTTTTTATATTTTTTCGAAAATGTGAAATTCTCAACACTTAAAAGTGTACCAAAAAAAATTCTCAACACAATTAGGTCTGAGAAATTCATAAAATTTTATTATGTCAATTCATTAGGAAACAAAAGAGATTTCACCTTAAAAATCTTAAATTCTTTATTTTTCTATTTTATTTGATTTATTTTTCATTTTTATATTTTCGAAAAATCCAAAAAAATTTATTAACACTTAATTTAATTTAATTTAATTTTTAGTTGTATTCTTAAATTTTTATAACCGAGTAAAATTCGGATATACATATTTAAAGCCATTTTTTAGTAAAAAAAAAAAGAGGTGCATTCGGAGATCCATATCCAAAAATATATTTTTCATAAATTTTTATGGAATAGGTGCGATCAGATACGCATATCCGAATTATGAAAGTATTTTGGATTTTTCGCGAAGTGTGGAAGAAGAAGGATACTAGGTGGAGAAAGAAACTCTATAATTTAATGAGAAAATTAATGGTGGGGAAAATCTTACTAGTAAAAATCCAGTGGGGAAAAAATCTAGTGAAGGAAAAAGAGTACAATATCCTTTTAACAAAAATTTATTTCTCCCTGAGGTGAACATATTCATTTCTCCCTCTTAGCTGAACTATGATTTCTTCAACGATGAAGATCAATCTTTTGCGCTAAAAGGTCTACAAGATGAACAAGTTTGTTGAAGCTTAAATCACATCTTTGCTGAAGATCATGTGTGAAAAAGAACTTTGGAGAAATATGTTTTGTTCGATCTCCTTTAATGTAACCATCTTTCAGTTGAGCAATGCATGCATTATTATATTCATATATCGTTTTTGTATTTCTTTTCAGAATTCAAATCACAAGTCTTTTGTGTGCGTTGAATTTGGGATCTTAATCAAGCACATTCTTGAATTGTCTCATGTAGTGCTAAAAGTTTCTTCATAATTAAATGAAGTTGTTGTTATGATTAATTTTGCATGTCTCCATGAAATAGTTGTACCATCATAAGTAAACAAACAATCTCTGTGATGTGTAGCGGTGAAAATTTGAGACCAAAGTCGTTGATTGACTTGACTCATACAGTGAAAGTCACCACCACGCTTTATTATTTCCAAGGTAATGGGAAAAGAGCGAAATAAAAACCATAAACATGCAAAGTGAGAGCAATACTAGAAGTAAAGCAAAATACAATTCATTATAAGAGATCTAAAATTTGGGGGTTGGTTATACAAAGGGAAGGTACTGGCGCCATATGTATCTATAGTATTCTATAGGAACCTTTTGAAATATCAGTTTTTTGGTTAAAAATTGATTTATTTGCTAAATGAGTGTGATTTAAAGATATTTGAAAATGCAACGATCTAATGTCGAGGTTTCTATAAAAGGGATGTAAGTTTGAAAATTGGTATTTTGAAACACACATCGTACTTTGCAAAGATTGGTATTTTGAATTTATGGGGAATGACTACTCCAGAGATCAAACCCAAATCATCAAAATCTAAACCGGGGACGGCTTGGATTTCAACAACTTTCAATTTATCTTCTAACTGCTTGTATTTGATATCAGCGGGGGGATACTGCTCGTTAAAATAATCATCATCGAATACTTGATCATTGATACAGTCAGCCTGAGTACTCTTGACCTCACCAATCTGGTTCTCGTCCTCTTCGGATGAATCTTCTTATACTGGGATCTGACGGATTGTCTCCTTGAACCTTCTTCCCATGTTGAGTAGAGCTTTCTTCTTTGGTTTCTTCTTAACGGCCAGCAAAGCCATCATATCTTGCTGCCCCTTGGCTAGGGCTAGTAGAGTTTCCTGAAACTGAGAATTCTGGGTTTGGAGATCCTTCACAATTTGCTCTAGATCCATCTTGCTGAAATAAACAACAGAAAGATAAGGAAACCTGTTATGCGAAAACATGTCATGTTATGATGCATGGAATATGTACATGCAAATGATTTCAAGGACTAATGAAATTTAAATTTGTATGAACAAACGTTAATTCTCATTAGACAAAACAAAAAATATTACATCATGCCTCTTGGTCTTACAAAATAACTTTCTAAGATAAAAAGACTAACGCATCCTCTTCGGTGCGAGATAGGCGTTCACACTTTGCTCTTCTTGTAGTTGCTTTGTAAGCTCCAAGACTCTCTTTTCACTAGCATAGAACTGAGCCTCGAAAGTATCTTGTTCTTCCTTCAGCTGAATCCAACCCTTTTGTAAGTCTTCGAGAGAGGTAGGCATGTCGGGATGGAGGATAGTGTAGGGAACATCTCCTTCGACCACATGCTCCATGATGACTGGTAAGATGGAGGGATAAGGCATCACAAGTTTCTCAGCACTAGCTCGCACCCATTTAAGGTAAGCCTCGAGGGGAATGGAATTCTTGTGTCCTAACATCTTACTATCCACCTTGTTCAACATCCTTCAGCCTCGGATAAACCTCTGACGGTGACCTTGATCGTCATTCTCGTAGTCAAATACCACTCCTTGAATAAGCATCTCATGGGGACCATACCTCCGGACGTAACCAAACTGTCTTAAGGCTAAGCAAGGGTTGTAAGTGATACCTCCTCTAATGCCAAGCAAAGGGACATTAGGTAACTCTCCACAACGGTCGACGATAGTAACATTCTCCAAAGAGCGGGAACACCAATGAATATCTGAATGTTTGAGCGTCATCAACCTATGTGACCACCTTGAACCTTGCTCGTTCTTCAATACAAATTGGGGAAGATGCGAAATAAGCCATCTTGCCAAGAGAGGAGTGCAACACATGAGGATACCTTTTTTCCTCATGGTACGAGTGTGAAAGGAATGTAGGATGTCCCCTAGTAAAGTAGGCACCGGGTTACGAGACATGAAGATTTTGACGGCGTTCACATCTATGAGTTGGTCAGGATTTGGAAACAAAACCATCCCATAGATGAGGAGAGCCACAATTTCCTCAAAGGCTTGCAAATCCAAAGAGTCCCAACAGTTTTGGGCTTTCTCAAACAAGAACTTTGCTAGGAAACCTTTGACACCACTCCTTGTTTCCCAATTAGTTGTGATATCAGATGGTTGTGAGTGTAGAACTTGAGCAATCTCTTCTGGATTTGGATCTCTTTCTGTACCTTTGAAAGGTAGTTGATTGAGAATGAGAATCTTCAAGAGTCGGGAGAATTCTTCCAAAGTTGGCACAAGTTGATAATCGGGAAATGTGAAGCAATGGTGTAAGGGATCAAAGAACTGAAAGAGCATCTTCATCATGTCTTCATCAGTGTTGGAGGTAACCAAGTTTAGTAGGCGACCATGTCTTTCGGTAAATGGGGAATTTTCAGGAATCCTTGATGTTAACTCTTTGAGTTGAGGAGGGATCCTTACGAGATTGACTTGAATAGTTTTCCTGCGAATAGAATCCATGTCCTACAAAACAGAACAAAGATAAATCCCAAAAATTCTTGAAATGGTTAGTGAGTATGAGTATGATGTTATGATGTTTATGATGTTATGTACAAGTAAACATATACAAACAAAGAAAATAAGTCCTTAGGTTTAGGCTTGCATGGAGTCTCATAGGTAAGTACCCTCTTGAAGTTTAGTTGGCTCAAACCTGTCCTAGCAATAGTAATCGGGTTCTAAGGAGCTCAATATCACTGGTTTGTTTCTTTGATCATTGTTTCAACATAAACCTCTTTAATGACGACCGGAATATCCCAAAAAACCAAACCTCAACGAGTGTAGTATCGAGTATCTACCAACTTCGGACTGCACCAAAGTCGGTCATCTCACTATGTCCTAAAGGACAAGTTGGTCAAGTAAACATTCTAAAAGTTCATTAGTGCTCTATGACATCACTCAGCGGCCCCGTATTCTCCTTGACTACTCAAGGGCTACCGGTACCCACAAATATGTTGTACTAACATAACTATTGCTTAGACCATGTCGGTATATCCCACACAGTTTTCACAATGTATTGCTACTTATCTATAAGGTATCCCAAATCCGAGTAGAGGATTCAAACTCAAACAAAGAACCATAATGTAAAGCATACAAGTCAAACAAAGAAAGAAAGTAAATGTGATCTAGCTCTAAGGTAACCCTACTTTTAGAATACTCCCCGACAGAGTCTCCAGTTCTGTGATACGGTGGGAGAACTGACTTGGGTGTTTTGCGTTTGATCGCAAATGTCGCGGTTAGTAAGAGTCATCACTGACTCTTCTTTTATCCAAAAGGAAAGGTGAAAAAGCACAAAAAAGACCTTTGAGATTGTTTCTTGAGTTCGGGGGGTAGATTATGAAAAGGGAAGATATTAGCATCCTTTTCATCCATGGTTTTCCATGGATTCATAGTTACTTGCTAGATCACTTGCTTTTGTTTGAAATTGTGTTTTTGTGTGGTTTTGGAAAGTATCTTGAAAAGGCGTCATCATTTAGGCGAACTTTGTAATGATTCTCGTTCGTAAGAATGTATACAAAGTATTGATCTTTTGAAAATGTTTTCAAGTTTGAAAGGTGTTTTTGAAAGTATTGGTGCTTGTTTTTGAAAATAGAAAGGATGTTTTTGTTTTGAAATTGAGCAAGTAACTAGGAACATTCTACCTACTCAAAAGTATTTCATGTTCATTTCCTCTTTCTTTTGACATTGTTATCTTACCATTGATTTGATAAGTAACCCTATCTTTGGATGTAAACGGGACAGGCGTGGGTCATCGTATAACCATGATTATAAATGATGCAAGGTATCTTAGCATTTTTATTTAGGGACTAAGATCATTTTGAAAGGCAACTTTTGATAGCGCCATCGAGGGACTATGATATTATATTTTTGCTTGTTTTTGTTCAGATACCTCAGATGCATAATATGGCCATTTTATAAGGCAACCAAGTGGATTTTACCCTAGGGGTGCTTGTGTGCAAATGTATTAATTTTCATGCTTTGTTTAGTCTTTGATTAGGGTTTACTACTTGTTGATTTTATCTTCTCATACAAACCCTAATTACTAACATTTATATAAAGTGATAAATTGTGAAAAATAAAATTACTACGCTATTGCAATCATTAGGGGAGGAGGTGTACAAATTTACAAATGGGGATTGCAAGAAAATTAAACTTAATTATCTATTACAACCATATTGAATATTGTACAAAATTAAAAATAAAAACGGAAGAATATAAATGGATAAAGAAATGATTTTTTATTGTTTTTTATGAAAGAGGTTTTGTCTTTGACTTAATTAAAGAAAATGATTAATTAAAATTAAATAAAATTAACCTAAACTAATTAAGAAAAGAAATTAATTTGAAAAGGATTTTTTAGGGTTTTTTTTATGAAATTTTTTTAAATTAATGAAAATAAAAAATAAAAAATAATTAATAAAAAATAACCTAAGTTCTAAATTAATTTTATCTAAAAAATAAAATAATATATTAATTTAACCTAAGTCTAAAAAATAATGATTTAAGAAAAAGAAAATAAATTTATTTATTTTAAGAAAATGTTTTTTTCTTTTATTTTATGGAGAAAATAAATATATAAGTATGATTAATAAATAAAAATATTTTTTTGGATTTTTTTTATAATTTATGAAAATAATAATAGTAATAATAATAAAAATAATAATAATGATAATAATAATAATAAAAATATTTTTTTGGATTTTTTTATAATTTATGAAAATAATAATAGTAATAATAATAAAAATAATATCAATAATAATAATAATAGTAATAATAAAGAAAAATAAAATAAAAATAAAGAAAAATAAAATAAAAATAAGCAAAACAATAAATATATATGATACAAAACGCATCCTGATTACACTTCATCTTCAACCTCCAGCCAAATGACCCGTATCTTCTTTATCTCTCAACAAAAATGAAAAATTCAAACATGAAAGTTGTGGCATTTCTTCCCACGAATCTAACCATGTAAATAACTTAAGCTAACAATCAAAGATGAATGAGATTTTTTCTGGCCCTAATTCAAAACCTAAAAATTTCAGAAAACTCCAACTCTAAAATTCTCTAAGCTCGGGCCATATAAATATAAACTATGGATATGTACAGCTTCGTGGCAATGTTATCTACATTTTATCTTCACAAATCAAAGCTTAACAATGCCTAAATATGAAGATAGAAGTTCAAGAAAAATACCTCAAAACTGAAAATCGTGAAATGGATTTGAGCTTGTTTTAGGCAGTGGTGATGATCATGTTAGCTTCCTTGGACCTCTAGGAAGCTAATGCAATGGCTGACTTGAGTTGGGGGTGGTTGGAATGGTCTGGAGAAGTCAAGATGCAGACCTCTGTTTTTGGTTATGGAGGATGGTATAAATGGTGTTACAGTTTGCAAACAGGTATTGGAATGGTTTATGTATGATGCTAAGAAGCTTTTGGAAGTGTTGAGTCAAGAAACGCACGAGTGCTTTTGAAGATTGAAGTTCAAAGTCAGAAATGATACAAAAATGGAGGTTTTGTGCAATCTGAGTTTTTAGGGAGTTTGGGAGCTTGTTAAATCGTGTGTTATGTTGCAATACACTTGTATAATTATATGGAAAAAGTTAGAGGACTTGAGGAGGTCAGAAAAGCAAGATATAGACTTATGGCTATGTTACTTGATTTTGAAGAAAAGTGACAATATGGTTCCAAGATGAAGTACAAGCATGACCTGAGTTTATGGGAGGCTCTAGACATGTTGCTTTTGCCTTTGACATTGCTTGTGATCAGAAGGAACAAGTGCAAAGCTCTATGCATTAACTGTGATTAAAGCTTCTTTACAAGAATGGAATGGTTACTCTGTGTCATAAATGGAATTTTTTTTTTCTTCTAATCAATATATTATATATAATAGGTGATATATATATATATATATATATATATATATATATATATATATATATATATATATATATATATATATATATATATATATATATATATATATATATATATATATATATATATATATATATATATATATATATATATATATATATATATATATATATATATATATATATATATATATATATATATATTATAAAAAGAAGAAGAAATAATGTTATCTTACAAAAAAAAATTCTTTCAAGTCTTGGAGCTTCTATTGATATCGTGTTATGGTATTATTCTCATTATCAATGTCAATTTTAAATATAATATAAGTCTTATTTATATTTATAGAATATATAATAAATAGAAAATCAATTAAAATTTTTTAATTGAGATAACCATTTTATTTATAACAATTTCAAATTTGTAATAATATATTACAAAATAAAGTTTTAACTTTTGTTTATTTAAAGGTAATATTTATGATTAAAATTAAATAAAGTTTAATGCATCAGTATTATTTTATTCCTATGCTTGGATGGAAATGGATTTAAAAAAAGAATACCTCATGTAATAAATTAGACTATTTTATGACTATCTTTAGTAGTAATTTTTCATAATAAAATCAAAGCATATATTATATGAAAACATCACAATAACAACACAATTATATCGTGTTATATATGTCTCTAACATTCATATTTTTATGCACTTAATATTAGTTGTTTTTACGATTTTGTAAAATATTCCACCAAACAAATTATCCTGTTTGAATCACGGACTAGATCGTTTTTTTAAGACGTTTCATAACACTGTCTAAAATTATACAAAGCAGACGAATTACTGTGTCGTCTTTAGGATAAAACAACTCAATTCTATAAAGTACGATTATTACTTGTACGGTAGATAATCGGTCTAGAAATACACCTTCTGATAGTATAAAGACCATTCTCATATGGTATAAATATCACTTGTAATATCTGGTATATCGACTCGTTGTAACAATTTCTTAAACCAAGAAGAATTCAATAATGGTCATTTGACTATTCAAAATGATTTCTTAAACAACGAGAAATTTGAATAATTCTCTAAAGATAATCCAAAAATTATTATATTTGATAATTTCTCAACTCAAATGAGGAGAAATTAACATAGTTCTCTAAAGAGAATTCAAGAAAGTACTCAGAAAATTCAACGAGTAGAAGGAAATGGGAAGAAATTGACGCTTCGATAATTCGAAAGACGCAGAATTATGAGAGTGGAGAAGGAAAAACTCAAAACAAGTTTTTGGTGTGCTTTGGAATGAAACAAAGGTGTTTTGGAAGTAACATCATACATTTCTAAAAGTGCTTCAGAAGTAACGTCATACATTTCTAAGATTATGCATAAACAAAGGTGTCAACGACTTGAACCTTTACGTAGCAAGTAGGATTCCGATTCAACAAGAGTGACACATTTGTCTTGAAATCTATCTCAAACATCAAACCCGCAAATAACCTTTTCTTAAAGTGTATTCTAATATTTCGTCCTTTAATGACCATGCACGTGTATATCCCGATTTAGTGAAGACTCTAGAAATTGTGCCTCAAAATTCTATACGAACTGGTCTAAGTTCCACAATCACATAGGTGAGTCTATCAAGAGTACTCCTGTAGCCTAGGTACTCCCTCATACAAAGTATATATCTCATTAAGAGTTTCTGTTATCTCATCCTATTATCGCTTTAGGATTCATGTTACTCTTCATGATAACTTCATATTACTCACAACTTGTTATTACCCATTGAACATATTTCTTAGGATCTCCAGTCATTTAGTTCGGGTTACCATCATGAACAACTCATATTTCTATAGGCATTAGTCTCATCTTATATGATGTATTATAAACTTTCTCCCTAGCTAATCTTTTCATCAAAGGATCAGCTAAACTATCATCAGCGCGTACATGATCTACTCTTACAACTCCTTTAGAGATATAGTCTCTAACAATGCTATGCGTTCTTCTAATTTGACATTTTTTTACCATTATTCCAGTGGATGAACACAGTTGGCATAGGTTTTTCCACAAAGGGATCTCAGCTAGCGACCATCTTAACCAACTTGCTTCTTCACTAGCAGTCACTAATGCTATAATCTCAGACTCCATCGTGAATTGAGTCAAGATAGTTTATTTCTTTTATTTCCAAGATACAACTCCTACAACTATATTAAATATATAGCCACTAGTTACTTTGAAATCATCTTCCATTTTACATTAATATATCTTTCAACTACATCAGGAAATATCTGATAATATAGATCGAGATTCATGGTCTTTTTAAGGTACCACATGACTCACTCAATAGCTTGTCAATGCTCATTACCCAGTCTACTTGTAAACCCGCACAACAATCCCATGACATATGCAATATTGGGTCTAGTACAATCAATAGAATACCTAAGACTTCCAATGATGCTCGCATATTCTCTTTGTCTAACACTTTCACCAGTGTTCTTAAACAGTTTCATGCTTGGATCGTATAGTGTGCCAGCAGGTTTACAGTCAAAATAATTATATTTTTTTAAGATCTTTTCTACATATTATGGTTGATCTAAAGAAATTCCTTGCTCAGATATCGTGATCTTGATACCAAGAATCACACTCGTTTCTATGAGAGTTTTCATATCAAAGTTGTTGCATATCAATGATTTCATATCATTAATAACCTAAATGTTTGATACAAATATAAGTAGATCGTCTGTATATAGATATATGATAGTGCAAATATGATTCTCAGAGTTATAATAAATATATTTTTCACTTTCATTCACTTTGTACTCATTCGATATCATTAAGTTATCAAATTTTTTGTGTCATTGCTTTGGGGAACTTGTTTTTGATTTACATCAATGCAATTACGCTCTTCCCTCATGTTGTCATTTCCCAACTTTTGATTATGCTGTTTCCTGTTATTAATAGAAGTGAAACAATTTTATTCTATTAAAACTATGTAAAAAAATGCAAAAGAAGAGGCAACTATTGTTGAATTTCATTTTCTTTATGTTCATGTATTTCTGTTATACAAGCCTCTCATGTCTAGTCTATAATTTATGCAAATCGAAAAGGTGATTTCCAAGTAGGGCAACCTATTTCACTTTCACATTCACACATTAGTGTGAAACTAAATTGTTTCTTCGACTGCTGGAACTTCAAACAACTTTGAAAACCCATGTTAATGTACATACATACGTATTTATTGGTGAAACTGGTTCTATTTTATTAATGGTTACTGTTGGGCTTGTCTTATAAGACTATTGAACCGTGGGTTAGACTCACACGAATATACACCTGGAACCTTAATCTTATGCATATATCTGTCAATTTATAGGATCCTTCAAAATTGGGCTCCAGCCCAAATGTTTGAGGGCGAAAAAGCCCCCACTTTAATAAGCTCTTAAGACTTACAGAATTTGTTAATGCATTTTAAGTGTTTCTTAGTTACACGCGTGAATTTTCAAAAATACTTTCGAAAATCAAAAATATATTTCCGGTGCACACTCTATTTTTTTTTTTTTTGCGATTCACCCTAATTAAATTGAAAATACATTTTCGATACAGTTTTACATTATGAAATTTAAAGATACGTCTCAAAAAGTGTCCGAAAGACATTTTTGATTTTTCATAAGTTTTTTTCCTCTATTTAAAATGCTATAAAAAATTCTCAAGATTTATACCCCAAAACAAAAAATGGCCCACAGGCCCAAACTTAATTATTTATTTTTTCTTCTCCACAAATAATAAAGTAAATATTTCCCCAAAAAGTTCTCTCAATAGGGGCCATAATTAAGGGGTTAGGAGTTTGGGGCTTATTTGACCTTTCAACTTATGCATAAAAGGACATAAACTATTCAGAATAATCATTCTTTCTCTCTCCCCCTTACTTCTTATCAGTAAAGCACTAAACCTGCTGATTACTTATTGTGAGATATGTCACCCTGACAACTCAGCAATAACTAACTCAGTAGTATTAGTTATGAAAGCTGTTTGTTCAGTTAGCATCTAGTGACTACTTGTTCCCCATCATCATAACCAACTCATGTCTATAATGCTAATTCCTTGTAATTCAGTTAACAGAATATACAATTGAATTCTCAAAGAATTTGTCTACTCTAATACTTAACTTACTTTTAAATGAATATCATTTATTTCAAACAAAATACTTTATGAAAGAATGCAGGTTCTATTCTATCCCTATGACAGTGGCAATTTGTATAATTATTTAGTTTTTCGTTAATGCCATTGCATATGCCATTTTTATTGGCCATTGTACATTTGACAAGTAAAATCCTCTTTTGATGTACAGAATGCTGCTGTTAAAGGCCTGAAACATTTCTTCTATGCATTCTTACGAGATTCAGATGATAAAAGTACTATTGTTTTGACCGAAAAGTATCTTAATATGCTGACTGATCCAAATGTAGTGGTAAGGAGAGGATCTACATTGGCCATAGGTGTTTTTCCATATGAGTTATTGGCCAATCAATGGAGAAATGTGCTCTTGAAGCTTTGTGGCTGTTGTGAAAAACAGAGAGAAAATATGTATGGATGTGCTTAGAGATACATTGCTCTAGCTTAATTTATAATCATTTTGTTACAACTTACGAGGATAATAAATATGTGCAATTTACAAAAAAGGAATTAAAATAATACATATAACCTAGTACGCAATGAATTCACTATTTGAAAAATGCATAATTAATGGAAAATGCAGAATTAATTATTTTAATTTCCAACACTCCTTTCAAACTGGTGAATAGGTATTCTCCATTCCAGCTTGGACACAATTTTTTTAAAATTTGGGCAGCTCAATCATTTGGTAAAGACATCTGCAAGTTAACCTCGTGAAGGAACATAAGAAGTGCAAATCAAACCACAATAAAGTTTCTTTTTGATAAAATGTCTATCCACTTCAATGTGTTTTGTTCGGTCATGTTGAACTGGATTGTGAGTTATACTAATTACTGACTTATTATCACAAAAGAGCTTCATAGGTCCATCCCATTTAATCTTCAAATCCTCTAAAGTAATCTTCAACCAAAGTGATTCACAAATACCTTGTGCCATAGCCCGAAACTCAACTTCAGCACTGGATCAGGCCACAACATTCTTCTTTTTACTTCTCCAAGTTACAAGATTTATTTCGAGAAATGTACAATACCTTGTAGTTGACCTCCGATCAATAGCCGAACCCACGTAATCAACATCTGTATATGCCTCAAGAGTAGCACTTCCATTCCTTTTGAACAAAATTCCTTTTCTTGGAGTTCCCTTGAGGTATTGTAAAATTCTATGAGCTGCAAGTAAATGAACTTCCTTTGGATTGTGCATAAATTGACTAACCACACTTACATCAAATGAAATATATGGTCAAGAATGGGAAATTTAAATTAATCTCATAACCAATCTTTGATACATTTCCTTATTCACTACCGCACCGTCTTCCATATTACCCATCTTATGGCTTGGATCAATAGGAATTGCCATAGGTTTGCAAGCAAGCTTATTTGTTTACTTGAGCAGATCTATGATATATTTTTATTGAGATATGAAAATACCCCTTTTTGAGTGAGCCACCATTATTCCTAAAAAAATACTTCAGCCTTCAAAGGGTTTTAATTTCAAATTCTTTTGCTAAATGTTGAGTCAAGACTTGTTGTTCCTTCCAATCATTTCCTATCACACTAATGTCATCAACATATACCAACAACATTGTTACTCCCCATGATATAGAGTGTTTAATAAAGAGTGTATGATCCCCATTACTTTGCTTGTAACCTAATGATGTCATAGCCTTAGTAAACCTTCTAAATCATGCCCGAGGTGATTGTTTCAATCCATATAATGTCTTTTGCAACTTACAAACAGAATTGGCAGCAACATTTTGGTTATATCCGAGTGGAACATCCATATAAATTTCTTCCTCAAGATCCCCATGTAAGAATGTATTTTTTACATCGAATTTTTTAATTCCCACCCGTAATTGGCAGCAAGGGATAATATAACTCGAACCGTATTCATCTTTGCCACCGGGGAAAAAGTTTCTGAATAACCAATCCTATAGATTTGTGTGAAACCTTTAACAACCAGCCTTGCTTTGTACCTCTCAATTGTTCCATCAGCTTTATATTTTACTCTATACACCCACTTGCAATCAACCGGTTTCTTGCCTTCCGGAAAAGCGACCAACTGCCATGTTTTATTCTTCTCAAATGCCTCCATTTATGTATCTATAGCATATTTCTAATTTTTATCAGATAATGCCTCAAAAATATTAGTGGAAATTTAGATGGTATTTAAATTTGCAAGAAAGGTTCTATGAGTTCGATAAATTTTTTGAAATGGAATATAATTTGAGAGAGGATAAAGTGGCTTTTTTGTACATTTTATAACGCCCTTTCTAATGGAAATTAGGAGGTCATGATTATCACCTATTTCATTATTTAGGGCTGGAATATCATGTAAAATAGAAAAATCAGAATTTGTTACCTGTGTTAAAGGACTTGGTCCGTTCTCTTGGATATCTGTTGCTTCAGGAATGGCCTTTAATCTTCTTGTATACACCAAATTCTTTCTAAACTTGTCAATTTCAGTTCTGTTTTCAGCCACCGCTTCTTTCTCACTTCTATTTTCAACCACCGCTTCATCTCCGAATTCATTTCGAAATCCATCTTCAACTAATGCCTCATTTTTAGATTCATTTCCAACCATTCCTTCTCTCGAATTAAACTCATGAGAATTGATTTCAAGATTAGGGAGAATAAGAGTTTCAAGAGAATTACCCTTATCTTCACTAAAATACTCCCCTTGAAGATAAGGTTGAGTGAAGTAGGCTTCTCCTTCATGAAAGGTAGCATCTCTAGACACAAATAGTTTTTTTTATGGAGAGTGGTAACACTTATATCCTTTTTGAGTAGTAGAGTACCCAACAAAGACATATTTGAGAGCTCTAGGATCAAGCTTTCCTCTACCTTGACTATGGATATGAACAAACGAGACACACCTAAAGACCCTCGGGAGAAGATTATTAGTGGTCGAAATGTTTGAATAAAAGGACGAAAGAATATCCATATGACTCCTTAATTCCAACACTCTAGAAGGTATCCGATTAATGAGGTATGTTGCTGTAAGAACAACTTCTCCCCAAAGATATTTTGGAACAACAACGCCCGAGTTTGGTCAAGAAGATGACCAGTTTTTCTTTTAGTAATTCTATTTTGTTGTGGGGTTTTTACACAAGAGGACTCATGAATTATACCTTCTTTTTCACAAAAAGGAGTAATGACATGATTGAAGAACTCTTTCCCATTATCCGATCTGATTCTTTTGATATTTGCACCAAAAGTGATTTTTAATTATTGAGAAAAAAACTAGGAGAATGATACTTACTTCATATTTATTCTTAAGAAGGAACAACCAAGTAATTCAGGTATAATCATCTATGAAAGTAACAAACCATTAGGCACCAGACACACTTGGAGTAGTGGATGGCCCCCAAACATCGGTATGGACAAGATGAAAAGGAATTGTGCATCTTTTATTATTTAAAGGAAAATCTACACGCTTATGTTTTGCAATTTCACATACTTCACAATGAGGAGCCTCATTTTTCACTTTAGAAAACAAAGATGGAAACATAAATTTGATAACTCCAAAAGAGGGATGTCCTAATTGACAATGAAAAAGCATTAGTTTTTCTTTGCTTATGAGATGTGACTCTGACATTAGCGAGCAAGACAAGTGATTCTTTATGGTAACAAGCTGATTTGGTTCTTCAAGATAGTAAAGGCCATTCCCTTCTCTAGCATGTCCAATCGTCCTCCCTAAATCCTTGTCCTGGAATATACAATGATGCTTGTGAAAAATTACAATACAAGATAAATCTTTAGTAAGTTTTTGTATAGAGACTAGGTTCGTGGATAATTTTGAAACATGAAGGATATTTTTTAAGACAATGGAAGGAGTTATTTGAATGTCTCCAAACTAGCCATTGTTGCTAGAGTACCATCAGTAGTGGAAATTTTCTTATTACTAGGACTAGGGTGATATGTGGAGAAGTGTGTGGATGAAGGTGTCATATGGTCTATAGCTCCTGAGTCTAAGATCCAAAGGAAAGTAGAGAGTATTTTTGAGGCATTAAACCTGAATAAAATTTGAAACATACCTGAATACGCCAAAGTACAAGTACCTTTTGGTTTCTCCAAGCTATTAAGGAAAGCCTTCATTTTTTCAATCTCTTTTTCATGGTTAAGGCCGTTTAATCCAAAATTATTGAAAGATTCTGCCTTATTTTCTTTAACTTTTTCAGCAACATAAGCCCTGGTATTTTTGTGAGATACACCTCTTGGAATGCTTCCTCTTTACCCTTCTTCACGACTAGGAGGTTTTCCATGCAACTTCCAACACTTCTCACGGGTATGTCGAAGTTTGTTACAGTAAGTACACCATAATTCGCCCTTCTTTTCCACCTTTGCTTGTTCATCACCTTTAAGATTCTCAACCATCATGGATGATCTTCCAATGGATGGAGTATCTAGGATTAAGTTTCTTCTACTCTCCTCACTTCTTACGATGGTAACAACCTCATTTAAGGAAGGAACTTGAGGCTTTCCTCGAATCTGAATTCTTATCGGATCAAATTCAGAATTTAATCCCACAAGAATTTCATAGACTCTATCTTGTTCAATAAACTCCTTAAGGACTGCTAAGTCTGTTGCACAATAAGTTTTTATCACTCTATAGTGATCCAATTCCATCCAAAGAGACTTCAATTGGTTGGCATATTCGGTAGCAGATTTATTTTCTTGCTTAGCGGCAACTGTTTTGACCTTCACATCATAAACTTGGGCAACATCTTTGGCCTTCGAATAAGTTTTCTCTATTGCATCCCAAATTTCTTTTATAGTGCTAAGAAACATGCAAGTATCACTAATCTCTGAAATCATAGAGTTCCATAGCCATGCCATAACCATTGAGTCTTCCTCGTCCCATGCAGTAAAAGGTGGATCCCCTTCTGCTGGACCAGTACTAGTTAAGTGATTGAGTTTACCTTTTCCTTTTAATACAGTGCGAATAAGTTGGCCCACTTCAAATGATTTTTTCCATTTAGCCGTTAAGCAGGCTAGATGCTCTGTAATTCTCCAGACAGGTTATTTTGGACTTGAGAGCTACCTCTTTGAGCAAATGGATTTACAATCTCCTCATCCATGAGTAGGAAGTTAAAAGTGTATTTCGATGCGAAAAAGTGTACAAACAACAGCTAGACAGACAGTTACCAGAAGAAGTATGAAATAATGCAAGACTACCGGAAAGAACAAATAGTGTTTAATATAAAGAACGTGATAACAAGTGTTATCCAGTCAAGATTTAAAGATTTTGACAACATAAAAATGTCCAATCAAATTTACTAAATAATGCTTAGCAGGAGTAGAGTCCCCTAGATTAAGAGCTCTTATGGCATGTGAAAGAGAGAAAATATGTATGAATAAGCTTAAGATACATTGCTCTCAACATAAGCTTAATTTATAATTATTTTTTTACAACTTACAAGAATAATAAATAATTATGTGCAACTTACAAGAAAAAAATTAAAATAATACATAGAACCTAGTATGCAATGAATTCACTACTTAGAAAATGCAGAATTAATGGAAAATGCAGAATTAATTATTTTAATTTCCAATAGTTGTTGTAAAATTGAGGTACTATAAGCAGTTGCAAATTCTACATCTCTATTATCTCAGGTTCAATTGTTGTGTTACCCAAATGCTTTCCGTTTGCAGAAAAACCCTAAAGAAAGAGATGTTGAAGCATGGGTAAATGCTGTCAAAGGGCTGGTATCAGTATGTGAACCATTAATTAGTGGGAAAGAGAATACTTTCTTGAGGTTGATAGTATACATTTTATTGACAATGCTATTTTGTTGCAGGTTCCTTTATACACCTACCCATGCTTCATTCAACAACTTATGTTTGGTTGTTATAGTAGAGATGTGGTATCACGTTTAGTAATATCCATTGGTGATTTGTCAGATACTATATCTGTGAGTTCTTTGAAGAGTGTATCACTCTTGGCACTGTTAGAATATTTAGAAGGGATTGAATCCGAAGACCCTAATACAAGAACGCCCAGGGAGTATATGCTATCAGCTGATATTTTGTGGGTTATCCAACAATACAGGAAATAACGACAGAGTCATCTTACCCACTTTAAAGGTGTTGCCTTTCCTAAGCAGTGCTTTATATTCTAGCTTCAGTTAACTGAACATGCAAAATACCTGGTTCTGTTTTATATCTATTTTTATCTTCTTTTTTTGGGTATGTTGTTCTGAGGGTTGGAAAATATTTTGTACCTTTTAGGAGGTTAGGATGTAACCTAAAAATTTACCTTCTACACCCTTCGTAATTTTGTATATTCAGTTAGCTACTTGGTAAGACTGGTCCATGTGTTATAGTGAAGTATCTGCGTTATAAAAAGGTTAATTTTATGCTGAAGTCACTAAAATGGCTTCTTTGGTGAAGTTATTAGTCTGACCAATGAGAAACAAGCCCTAACTTAATCAATGCCACATATGATTATATTATACATAGTTCTTATTATGTACTCTCATTTTTATTAATATTGCAATCAAGTCCCTATCATATTAAAAATGACAAAATTAATAATTTGAAAATCAATCATTTAAATTGTTATAATTTTAATTGTTAAATTGAAAATCAATTAAAAGTCCAAAAAAATTTAAACTTCATCATTCTCTTTTCTCTTCTACCAACTCAACCTCAACTCTTTTCGCACTCAAACCGCCGTTGTTGTTTGTACGAAGTTCATAAATAATCCGCCATTGTCCAACGAACTGAGTTGAAAATAGTTTGAGAACAGAGTTCAACAAACTACTTGCCGCGTCCGCCATTGTTCGTCCACCACAAAATATCTGCAAATCATAGTTTGAGAACATAGTTTGTTTGTGTTCATATTGAAAAGAGAATTGCTAAGGTAAATACGAAAAATGTTTGTTAGATTTATTTGATATTAGTTACTAAGATCTAATGATATCGAATTGGGGTATTACATTTAATTTTAATATGGGAATTGGGGTTTATGCCTAAATTTGTTTTATGTATATGGGTATTTCGATTTGGGAATTATGGAATGTGCCTGAATTTGTTTTTTGTATACGTTTTTCAAATTTAATGATTCTGATTTTGCTGTGTTAAAAATTGTTTTTAATTCAGGTTTACGATGGAAAACTCAGATGATTCATTTGAGGTTGATTCCAATGAAGTTTATTCGACTGATGGTAATACTTCTTTTGATGTTGAATTGAATGATGATGAGGGTGACAATTATCAAAGCTCAGATGATGATGTCGCTGATGCTGATATTGACCATGAAGATGATTCAATTGAATTAGATGTAGTTGTAGGCGATAAAGTGGTAAGTATTAATTCCATGACTTCTTATGAAATTCGTGCTATGGTATTTAGTTCTATTGATGAAGCTTATGATTTTTATTATAAGTATGGAAGATGCAAGGGTTTTGCCATTAGGAAAAGTGATATTAGGAGAAGAGGGTCTGAAGGTAGTAAAATAATAATGAGGCAGTTTGTATGCAACAAGCATGGTTCAAGAGAGAATAAACACTTAAGTAGTTTAGATAGGAAAAGAGATCACATGCGTTTGACCCGTATTAAATTCACAACTAGGCTTCGTGTGCACTAAAAAGCCAAAACGGGTATATATGTAGTGTCAGTTTTTGAGGAGGGTCATAACCATGAATTAACCTCATCTAGGTTTGTGCACTTACACCCCATTTATTGTCAAATTTATGAAGCGGATAAAGCTCATATTGATGTTACACTACAAGAAAATTGGCAGATTGCGACAGGTATTTTTGTAGATTACGACGGTTAAAACCGTCGCAATTTGCTTTCCACGACGGTTGCTTTACCGTCGCAGAAGTGTGTGTCCCCAACCTATTTCGCGACGGTTACAAAAACTGTCGTTCAAGTTTACGACGGGTTGATACCGTCGTGACTATCTTTTGAGTTTCTTTTAATTATTGATGGCGACGGTTCGATACTGTCGTGAATATCTTTTGAAATTGATTAAATTGTTTATGGCGACGGTTCGATACCGTCATGACTTTTGTTAATTATTTTTAATTGTTAATTACGACGGTTCGCTACTGTCGCCATGACTTTTGTTTATGTCTTGATTTTTTTTTATTTTTCTATTATATATATTTTTTATTTAAATTATTATCCATCACCCTGCCAAAGTAATCATTATTCTCTCTCACTTATATATTAATAGGAATCATGGCTTATAAATAGCCTTACAAAGGAAACTGCAAAAGAAACTGAATGCACTAGATAGTGCCTAATAAAACGGATAGAAGGTGCCTAGAAAATCGAAACAAACAAATCCTATAAACTAGGATAACCTAAACTGAACCCATGATCCTCCCAGGACCATAACAGTGTGACTTATTCAAATAACATAATAGAACCTAAATTTACTCTATGAAGAAGACCATATCCATTCACCAAATTAAAACAAAAACAAATTACACATTATTTATAACTAGTTCTTATAGTAAGTAAAATGATGGCACGACCACAAATCCTAGTTCCATTGACAGAGAACAGTATTGTTTGGTCAGACAACATCAAGAGTTTACAAACCGCTGCATCATGAAAGAACCGTGCATATATTCTAAATTATTGCTTAGTCAATTTGATTGGAACAATTCTCACAGGTTGAGATTTTTCCAAGGTAATCCCATACTCATCTTCCTTATTCAAATCATCGACATTCAATCCATCTTCAAGTCTCCAATCAAAGCAATTAACCAAAGATCCCAACATCAAAGGCAACATTCTAATAGCCAAAGGCAAACCAGGACAAATTCTTCTACCAGACCCAAATGGAATAAGCTCAAAATGATGTCCTTTAAAATCAATCTCACTATTGAAAAATCTCTCCGGCACAAAAGCATTAGGATTCTCCCATTTACTTGGATCTCTGCCAATAACCCAAGCATTAACCAAAACTTGTGCATCTTTTGGAATAATGTAGTCACCAATTTCAACATCTGTTTCTGCTTTGCGAGGTAGTAATAAAGGAACTGGTGGATGTACACGAAACGTCTCTTTTATAACTGCTTGCATGTATGGTAATTTGGCTATGTCTGTTTCTTCGACTGGAATACCTTTGCCAACAACTTGTTCGAGTTCATTTTGTACTTTTGACATGATTTCTGGATTGTGCATTAACTCTGCCATTGCCCATTCTAGTGTGTACGTGCTTGTGTCTGTTCCTGCAACAAATATATTCTGGCATACCATAATTATTTAGTCAAAAAACTATACCATAGTGTTGTAGTGTTCAACAAATGTTGTTGTAGAAAACATACCAGCATTATAAATTTTGCTGCTGTTGCCAATGCCACCTGAAATCAAAACAAAAGAAAATGTAGCTTGTTTGGTTACATAAGAATTTAACATAACTTGGATAGTAGAATATGTATGTTCCATATGTGAACTAAATTTAAATTCATCACATGAGAGGGACTAAGAACAGATTCTACTAAGTTAAAATGTATTAACAATTCCAAAATCATTATAAGATGTTCTATCATCTATGCCTACACTATAACAACTAACGAGACTGCAACCATTATACATGATTACACAGTTGGCACCTTACGTCTCGGGATTGCTTAAGTTGTGTTTCATGATTAGAATGAGACTGTGTCTGATCTGATTGCTGCCATGGATTCCTTATACTTGAAGCTTGGTTTGTGTCACCTTTTCGCCTGATTTGAGATCTCAGGTCTGCTGTCTTACTCTCCACCATTGTTCTTCCATCCTGAGGAAATCAAAGAAGTTACATTGAAGATATATAACAATCATCGATGCGCACTATCAAACACATGAAATTCAGATAAACACATCAACATATAGATAAATAGAGTTACCTCATAAGCCTTCTCACTGATGTTGTTTCCTGACTATTTGAAGAAGAAATGCTAGCAAAAGTATGCACAGTAGTAAACTTGAATAGCTTGAATATACAAAGATTCCAAATTTAGTAAAACATAGAGGTAACGGGAGCAAATGGAAATTACAATGATGGCAACAATGCGAATGAACACGCGGCTCCTTGTAGAGGGAGCTGAATATTCAAAATTAAAGTCTAGAAATTCATGATTAGCATGAAACAATGCTATGAACTGATGATTATTGAAACCAACTCTTGGAATTTCCCAGTTGCCCCTGAAAGATAATTAACAATCTTCTATCATCATTTGATCCGTAGAAAAGGAAATTAACTAAAGAATAAATAATTAAATACCTATAGTGAAACAAAGGAGCTTGAGGAGCAGTGTAGCCTTTAAATTGCTGCATTCAACACACAATCAACAAAATAGAGGGGAACATAATTAAGCATTTTTTTCGTACAAATTTGAATAACTTATATGTTGAGTAAGACAATAGAAACAAAGTGCAGACCTGTTGGCAAATCTCACAAGTAGTATCACCTTTCTCATTGCACCATCTTTGCACACATATTCTATGAGCATACTGCAATGTACCAGAACAAGAACAAGGTGTATCCATGTTTAAGTCTTCATCTTCATCGTGACATATTCGACATTGTACCAATGTATTAGGCGAACATGACTCAATTTGATCAACCATTTAGAATGGAAAAAAAATCACATCAACATTGTTTGACCATAGAGTTGTAATCCTTAAGATTTAGGATGAAGTAATCAATCAACAAAATCAAACCAATATCAAAATCAAAAGCACTAGAAAATATTTTCTTTTGAAAAATTATAACTACAATATAGACCAATTTCATTATATGAGTAGTTGCTTTTAGTTGTGTTTGCCTAAGGTAGTAGGTTTGGAAAAGGTAACGGAAGAAAGGAACTTTAATTCCACATACTCAAGAAAGGTATTACTGTTTAGCAATTTGAAATTCAAACACAAACATTAACTACAAAAAAAAAGTATATATGAATCTTGGGATTGCCTATGAATATTGACATTGGAATATCAAAAATATTTCTTTCCATTAAATGAATGGTGGTCCAAATGTTGTGATGAAACCTTCCTTCAAATAAAATACCAAACTTCAAGCTTTTATTTTAACTACCACCAAAACAACAATTCAACACGATCAATTTAGGATTCAACAAGTCCTTGAAGTATCACACAATATTTAAAAGAGACAATATCTTGTAAACACAATACCGACTTTAAGGATTCAACGAAGTCCTTGAGATCTCAGGTCTGTTGTCTTACTCTCCACCATTGTTCTTCCATCCTGAGGAAATCAAAGAAGTTACACTGAAGATATATAACAATCATCGATGCGCACTATCAAACACATGAAATTCAGATAAACACATCAACAGATAGATAGATAGAGTTACCTCATAAGCCTTCTCACTGATGTTGTTTCCTGACTATTTGAAGAAGAAATGCTAGCAAAAGTATGCACAGTGACCTTCCCCTGCACTGAATTCCGAGCATGTATTACTTATGAATGCCTCTTCAGACATGAGGTGTTAGTGCTAATCTTCTAAAGCAATCACAGCACTGGTTGGAGAAATGCAAGTGAGTCTTTTAACCACCAGCTGCTTAGTTGGCATTCCATAAGCTATACCATACTCATCCCAACCACTTTTCACAGCCACACAGTCATCCCCGGACACTATATAACAGTCCTCAATCCGCGTGTTCATGCAAGAGTCTGTGCCATAAACCATAAACCACAATCAGTCCTGGATATACTAGACTATACATCGCAGCATCTTGAAAAAGATGTATATACTAACTTAACTTACCAGGGTTGATCCCATCTGTATTTGGCGAATTCACAGGAGCGAGAATTGTGATGCCTCGAACAACAATGTTGCTGCATTCAATTTCTTTATATCAGAAAACTCAGAACAATAATGTAGCAGATTGATAATTGAT
Organism: Vicia faba; assembly: GCA_948472305.1. Classification (NCBI taxonomy): domain Eukaryota; kingdom Viridiplantae; phylum Streptophyta; class Magnoliopsida; order Fabales; family Fabaceae; genus Vicia; species Vicia faba. The sequence goes on along the minus strand of OX451738.1, from coordinate 1,180,776,896 downwards.
AACAGACACCACAAAGAGAAAAAGATGAACCTGCTATAAACAGGATGAACATTCCAGGATGGAGAATTAACCAAAGTCAGATTCGATATCTGAATATCATCTGAGTGCATGATTTCAATCAGGTAAGGCCTGGTATAGCTAAGCTCCCCCTTATGGAACTTTTGCCACCACACTTCACCTTGTCCATCTAATGTTCCATTGTCCCCTATTCAAATTCATAGTTAAAGCAACCGAATTTTAGTTCCCAAAAGCATAACCGGATTGTACAGTTCAATCTTCGATTACACAGAAATAGCAGGCAAACTGACAACAATCATCGATCTTATAAGTTACCTGTTATGACTATATCAGTGAGGTTGGTTCCAAAAATTAGACTGCTATATCGTCCGCCTTGAGTGTCCCTCCCTCGACCATAAGACGGTAAGGGCTCAATCACCGGCCACTCACTTTCGTCCTAAAAAGTCACATCACGAACATAATATCAACATTCAAAGCACTTCAATTACATCACATTTGCATATTCATATAGATGTACAAGACTAGTTAAGCTAATAATCAAACCTGAGAGGCAAGAATGACTGCATCTTTGTGTAGGAACAAAGTGAAATGACTGGTGAGATTGAAACTACCAGTCAACCATCTTCCTGGTGGAACATAAAGTTGAGACCCGCCGTTCGACGAGTACTGACTCAGATGATCTACAGCCGTCTGAAAGGCCTGCGTGTTCGAAGTTTGTCCATCGCCAACCGCTCCAAACTCCGTCACTGAGGCACTGTAAGCTCTGCAGCTCACAGCACAGTACTCAACATAGTGCTCCACAGCCAGTGTTTTTCGGCTCTCGACTATATTCAAGCCTGGCAAAGCAACCAATAGAGGCAGTAACAACATGCGCTTAAGAAAACAATGAAGGCTAGTTTAATGAAAAGGGCTAAAACATGGATAGTGGCTAAAAAAGAATAGATGATACAGAAACTAAACTCAGAAATCTCTGCTCAGTTATAAAGAAAAGTGAAATATCAAAGATGGAGAGGAAGATGATGAAGAGAATGGCAGAGAATGGCATCAGGTTTATAACCTCTGTCAACCATGCGCTTAAGAAAGCGGGGAGCTCGATTGTACTTAGCTGATTTGAATGACCTAATGAGAGCTTCATCGTAATCTTGATCAAGTTTTGGCCTTGTTTCATTGACCCTGATTCTTGTTCTTCGGTTGTTGGTGTTGCCCGGGGTTGAGGAAGTGACGATAGTGTTGGGATTTGAACGGCGAGAAGTGCGGTTTGGGTGGTTTCTGAAATTGAGAGTGTGTGATAAGAATTCAGTTGAAAAGGTTGTCATTGATGATGATGATGATGTTATCGGTTGTTGTTGGAAGATTTATGGCTTGAGTTTGGACAAAATTCAGTATCATAGAATGGATAAGGGACGATACATATTTTATCCTAACCAAATATTATCCTAAAAAATCATTAAAAAAAATAAAACCCTAAAACAACAAATTAGAAAACCTAACATCAATTCAATATATTCAAACTCAAATGAAAGGTTTAAGGGTGCGACGGTTGTTTTACCGTCGTGAAATGAATTTTAGGACGGATAATTTTACCGTCGTGAAAGGTTTAAGGGTGCGACGGGTGCTTTACCGTCGTGATATGCCTTTTAGGACGGTTAATTTTACCGTCGTGACTAGTTGTTGGTGAAAAATCAATGTTAAAAGTGTTAAATGGGGGCCAACGGTTGTTTTACCGTCGTAATAATAATATTATGATGGTTAAATATACCGTCGCAAAATAAATATTAGGGACGGTTGGTGTCAACTGTCGTAAACACTGTCTCTATATGTCAATTGCGACAGTTATCACATAACTGTCGCAATTTTTGTGTCGTTAAACACTAATTTTCTTGTAGTGTTATTCAGTCACATTGAATTAGAACTTGTCATATAATGGGGGTACATGGTTGCTCAAAAGGGTGGATACGTTGGTGTTGGGTTTATAAAGAAAGATTTGTATAATTATTTTGATAAAAGACGCGTGCTATTATTAAAGATGGTGACGTTGTCGCATATTTAAATTATCTAAATATAAAGCCATCTACTCATTGGTTATATTTTCAGGGTGTAACCACCACTCTCAGACAATTATTTTTGGTGTTGCACTGGTATCAAATGAAACAACAGAGACCTATAAGTGGTTGTTGAGTTGTTTTTTAGAGTGCATGGATGATAAATACCCACAAGCAGTGGTAAGATATTGTTGTACCCTAAAATTTTCCCTCTCATTCATCAAATATTTTCTCACAAAGATTTCTCTTGGTCCAAGACTGCACTTGGGTTGATCAGCTCAAGACACCTCCTTAAGCACTGATGACCAAAATTAGGGTTTGAGATTGCACAAGGATAATTGAATTTTCAATGCTTCATATGACTTTCATGGATCATTATGGACCCCCATGATTACTCATGTCAAATTTCAAGCCTTGGATCACACTTTTGCTCAGTCAATTGAGTAGTTGACCTAAAAATCAACTGTGTTGGGGAAAAAGCAACATTATAAACTTGATCAAATGATACATATGAGTTTATAATGTTGATGTGGAAAAATCAACTGCACTTGGAATTGTGTTCCTTCTGATCACAAGCAATGTCAAAGGAAAAAGCAACATATCTAGAGCCTCCCATAAACTTAGGTCATGCTTGTACTATGCCTTGAAACCATGTTTTCACTTCTCTTCAAAATCAAGTAACATAACCATAACTCCACATCTTGTGCTTCTGACCTCCTCAAGTACTCTAACCTTTTCCTTACTTATGCACAAGTATATTGCAACATAACACACGATTGAAAACACTCCAAAAACTCCCTGAAAACTCAGATTGCACAAAACCTCCATTTTTGTGTCATTTCTGACTTTGAACTTCAATCTTCAAAACCACCCGTTCATTTCTTGGCCTTTTAGTTTCAAGAGCTTCCTCATATCAAATATAAACCATCCTTGTCCCTGTTTGCATATTGTAACATCATTTTCATCAACTTCCATAGCCAAAAACAGAGCATTGCAGTTGGACTTCTCCAGGCCATTTCAACCACTCTCAACTCAAGCTAAGCATTGCATTAGCTTCCTAGAGGTCCAAGGAAGCTAACCTGATCATCACACTGCCTGAAACAAGCTCAAATCCATTTCATGATTTCCAGTTTTGAGGTATCTTTATTGAACTTCTATCTTCATATTTAGGCATTATTAGGCTTGCATTTGTGAAGATAAAATGTAGACATCATTTCCCTGAAACTATACATGTCCATAGATTTCATTTATTTTGATTGAGCTAGGAGAATTTTGAGTTTAAACTTTCTAAACTATTTAGGTCAGAATTTGGTACTTTTAGAAATTCTCATTCATCTTTGATTTATAGCTTATGATATTTATATGGTTGGATTCGTGTGACAAAATGGAGCAATTTGTATGTTTACATTTTTGCAAATGGTTGAGAAATGAGCAAGTTACAGATCCTTTGGCTGGAGGTTGAAGATGAAGTGTAATCAAGGCGCATTTTGTGTTATATATTTATCCTTTCACACAAGTTAACGGATGTATCACCACCTCAGTGGTTAAAGCGCGCGCCTGTCACCCTTAGGTCATGGATTCAAGCCCCAGCGTGACCTTTTGCTATTTTCACTATTTTCTGACTTTTTTGTGTTTTTTGGCAGCGCTTGGGCTTTCATATGGGCCTAGTCATTTTTTCTCATAATACCTCCCACATTACTAATTCACCTCCCTGACTTTTTTTATTTTATTTCATTTTTTTATATTTTTATTTATTATTATTATTAATACTATTATTATTATTATTATTATTATTATTATTATTACTATTATTATTATTTTTATAAAATCATAAAAAAAATCCAAATTTATTGTTATTTATTATTTATACTTATATATTTTATTATTTTCCATAAAACAAAAAGATAAAAAACATCTTTTTAAAATAAATAAATTTCTTTTCTTTTTATTAAATAATTATTTTTAGACTTAGGATAAATTAGTATATTATTTTATTTTCTTAGTTAAAATTAAATTAGAACTTAGGTTTATTTTAATTAATTAATCTTCATTTTATTTTCTTTAATTTAAAACCTTTTCATAAAATACCCTAAAAATCCTTTTCAAATTAATTTCTTTTTCTTAATTAGTTTAAGTTGATTTTATTTAATTTTATTTAATTTTAATTAATCATTTTCTTTATTTAGGTCAAGACAAAACCCCTTTAAAAAAAAAACAACAAAGATCATTTATTTTTCCATTTATATTCTTGCATTTTATTTTCAAATTTGTACAATATTCAATATGGTTGTAATAGATAATTAGGTTTAATTTTATTGCAATCCCCATTTGTAAATTTGTACACCCCCTCCCCTAATGATGTAATAGCATAGTAATTTTACTTTTCGCAATTTATCGCTTTATATAAATGCTAGTAATTAGGGTTTGTATGAGAAGGTAAAATCAACGAGTAGCAAACCTTAATCAAAGACTAAACAAAGCATGAAAATCAATACACTTGCACACAAGCACCCCTAGGGTAAAATCCACTTGGTTGCCTTATAAAAATGGACATATTACGCATGTGAGGTATCTTAGCAAAAACAAGCAAAAATACGAGATCATAGTCCCTCGATGACGCTATCTATGTTGCCTTTTCAAAATGATCTTAGTCCCTAAATAAATATGCTAAGATACCTTACAACATTGGTAATCATGGTTATACAATGACCCACACCCGTCCCGTTTACATCCAAAGATAGGGTTACTTACCAAATCAATGGTAAGATAACAATGTCAAAGGAAAGAGGAAATGAACATGAAAGACTTCTGAGTAGGTAGAATGTTCTTAGTTACTTGCTCAATTTCAAAACAAAAGTATCCTTGTTATTTTCAAAATCAAACACCAATGCTTTCAAAAAACACCTTTCAAATTTGAAAACATTTTCAAAAGATCAACACTTTGTATACATTCTTACGAACGAGAATCATTACAAAGTTTGCCTAAACGATGACGCCTTTTCAAAAATACTTTCAAAAACCACACAAAGCATAATTTCAAACAAAAGCAAGTGATCTAACAAGTAACTAAGAGCCCATGGAAAACCATGAATGAAAAGGATGCTAATACCTTCCCTTTTCATAATCTACCCCCCGAACTCAAGAAACAATCTCAAAGGTCTTTTCTGTGCTTTTTCACCTTTCCTTTTGGATAAAAGAAAATTCGGTGGCGACTCTTGCTAAATGCAACATTTGCGATAAAACGCAAAACAACCAAGTCAGTTCTCCCACTGTATCACAGAACTGGCGACTCTGCTGGGGAATATTCTAAAAGTGGGGTTACCTTAGGGTTAGATCAAATTTACTTGCTTTCTTTGTTTGACTTGTATGCTTTAAGTTATGGTTCTTTGTTTGGGTTTGAATCCTCTACCCTGATTTGGGATACCTTATAGGTAAGTAGCAATACATTATGGAAACTGTGCAGGGTATACCGACATGGTCTGAATAATAACTATGTTAGTGCGACATATTTGTAGGTACCGGTAGCCCTTGAGTAGTCAAGGAGAATACAGGGCCATTGAGTGATGTCATGAAGCACTAATTAACTTTTAGAACCTTTACTTGACCAACTTGGCCTTTAAGACGTAGTGAGATGACCAGCTTTGGTGCAGTCCAAAGTTGGTAGATACTCGATAATACACTCATTGAGTTTTGGTTTTTTTGGGATATTTCGGTCGCCATTAAAGAGGCTTGTGCTGAAATAATGCCCAAGGAAACAAACCAATGATATTGAGCTCCTTAGAACCCGGTTACTATTACTAGGACAGGTTTGAGCCAACTAAACTTCAAGAGGGTACTTACCTATGAGACTCCATATAAGCCTAAACCTAAGGACTTGTTTGCTTTGTATATATTTACTTGTATATAACATCATAAACATCATAACATCATACTCATACTCACTAACCATTTCAAGGATTTTGGGGATTTATCTTTGTTCTGTTTTGTAGGACATGGATTATATTCGCAAGAAAACCATTCAAGTTAATCTCATAAGGATCCCTCCACAACTTAAAGAGCTAGCATCAAGGATTCCTGAAAATTCTCCATTTACCGAAAGACATGGATACCTACTAAACTTGGTTACCCCCAACACTGATGAAGACATGATGAAGGTGCTCTTCCAATTATTTGATCCTCTATACCATTTCTTAACATTTCCCGATTATCAACTTGTGCCGACTTTGGAAAAATTCTCCCAACTCTTGAGGATTCCCATTCTCAATCAACTACCTTTCAACGGTACAGAAAGAGATCCAAAGCCAGAAGAGATTGCTCAAGCTCTACACTTGCAACCATCTGATATCACAACTAATTGGGAAACAAGGAGTGGTGTCAAAGGTTTCCTAGCAAAGTTCTTGTTTGAGAAAGCCCAAAATTGTTGGAACTCTTTGGATTTGCAAGCCTTTGAGGAAATTGTGGCTCTCCTCATCTATGGGATGGTTTTGTTTCCAAAACCTGACCAACTCATAGATGTGAACACCGTCAAAATCTTCATGTCTCGTAACCCGGTGCCTACTTTGCTAGGGGACATCCTACATTCCTTTCACACTCGCACTTTGAGGAAGAGAGGTATCCTCATGTGTTGCACTCCTCTCTTGGAAAGAAGGTTTATTTCTCATCTTCCCCAATCTGTGTTGAAAAATGAGCAAGGTTCAAGATGGTCCCATAGGTTGATGACGCTCAGACATTCAAATATTCATTGGTGTTCCTGCTCTTTGGAGAATGTTACTATCATCGACCGTTGTGGAGAATTCCCTAATGTCCCTTTGCTTGGCATTAGAGGAGGTATCACTTACAACCCCTGCTTAGCCCTACGACAGTTTGGTTACGCCCGGAGGGATGGTCCCCATGAGATGCTTATCCAAGGATTGGTATTCGACTACGAGAATGACGATCAAGGTAGGGATGGCAACGGGGCGGGTCGGGTGCGGGTTTAGCTAACCCCGCACCCGCACCCGCAACTCCAGTAATAGACCCGCCCCCGCCCCCAAACCCGTCGGGGGATGGAAATTCACCCCCAGACCCGCCCCCAATGGAGAACGGGTCACCCGCACCCGCCCCCACCCGCGAAAACTGTTTTTTTTAAATAAAAAAATATCTATTTTTTTCACAAATTTCCTGGACAGCATTAACAAATACATTAAAAATACAAAATTCGCCATTGATTTGAGTAAATAATTGTAGGATTTAATATTCAAACACCATTCCAAATATTTTTCTATCATAACCCTTCAATCAACTATAATTGGTTGTGAACTTGTGATTCATTAAAAGAGTGTAATCTTTCAATATATCAAAGTATAAATCACTCCCAACAACCAACAATTTTTTTGCAAAGTACAAATACAAAATTAAAACAATACAATCAACAAAAGAACCATTTCAACAACATGGAACAAAACAAGGTTATTATAGTAATTGGATTATTCGGGGCGGGGCGGGTGCGGGTGCGGGCGGGTCTCAGTGTCTTACCGCCCCCGCCCCCGCACCCGTAGTTAGAAACCGGGTTTTACCCGCCCCCGCACCCGTACCCGTTTTAGCCGGGTTTTCCCCGTTAATTTCGGGGCGGGTCCGGGCGGGGCCCAGCGGGTCTGGTTTTTTTTGCCATGCCTAGATCAAGGTTACTGTGATCGGTGGATCTGGAACTGACTGTTTTTTAGTTGGTTTCGCGAAATGTCGCGGTAAGCAAGAGTCGCCACCGTCTTTTATTTTCTCCAATATGGAAAGGACAAAAGCACAGAAAAATTCCTTTAAAGAGATTGCTCTCGGTTCGGGAGGTAGATTATAGAAAGGGAAGGTGTTAGCACCCTTTCTATCCATGGTTATCCATGGGCTCTTAGATACTTGCTCATTGTGTTTTCAAAAATGGTTTGTTTGCTTTTCAACTGTGGGTTTAAAAAAGTCTCTTTGAAAATTCCAGTTCGACTCTTGTATCGGTCCTCAAGAGTGTTTGAAAAATTGCTTTCGACAGCTTTTTGAAAAGGTGTCAGTGTGAAAAGTCTTTTTGAATTTGTTTTGAGATTAGAGCAAGTATCTACGAGAACCTACCTACCCTAAGGAATTCGTCTGTGTAAATGTCCTTTAAAGTAGTGCCATCCCACCATTGAGAGGTAGGTAGCACCACCGTTGGAGGTATTCGGGTCAATTCGAGGTTCGGGACATGGTGATCACCAGAGCAATGGGAAGACACCTTAGAAGCTACCCTCATGCCAGGTTCCCGGATCATGAGGACTTACTAAGACGTCCTCTACTCGACGATCACCTTTCGAGAGGCAACAGTGAGGCGTACCCTAGGGGTGGTGTGTGCGATTCGTGTGTCGTTTTCATTTGCATTTATCTTGTCATGTTATCGGTGTTCTACGCTTGTTTTTATTTAAGGCCATTCATTCTTGCATGCTTCGTTTTAACAGTTAAAATATTTGCGGGAAAAGTAAATCTAAAGCTATTACAAATGGCGCGGGTCCACATCGCCAAAATTAACCAGGACCCGATTTGACAGAAAATAAATAAACAAAGTAAATAAAGAATTGAAAAGTGCGAGAAGTAATTACAAGGCTTTGGGAGAGGTACATAATTATTTAAGCGAAATAAAATAAATATGCGAAATTAAATCGAAACGAGGGCGTTGGACCCTTTTGCAAAAAATTGAATTAACGAGGAACTAATTAATCAAAATTTAAAAAGAAAGCAAGAATTTGTTTTTTTTGGTATTTTAGTATTTTATGACTTAATAAAAAAAAGAATTAATTAAAATTAACTACTAACCCTAATTCTATTTTATTTTAATTTATTAAGAAAACATTAGAATTAAACCTAAATTAAACCCTAATTTTTGTATACAAATTTAATTATGAAAATAAATAAAATAAATAATATTATGGTGGAAAAGAAAAAATTGAAAAGGAATAAAACATTGATTAAACCTAGTTCTATATTTTTTAGATTTTTGTTATGAAAGAAATTAAAATTAAAACCCTATTTTAAACTAATTAATTTACATGCATTTATTTACAAGAAATATTAAAATAAAATATTTATTATATTTTTTTATCTTTTCTGATTTTTTATGATATTTTGTATTTTATAAAAATAATTAATTAATTTAAACAAATAATAATTAAAAGTAAAAGATTTAAATAAATAAAGAAAATAAAAAAGAGAGAAAAATTTGCAAACCTAGGGGGGTGGTAGTCCCCAAAGTGGAGGTCTGGCCTTAGTAATCTGGCCCATTTAGCAAGGCCTGGTGGACTTTTACTGGGCACGTGCAGAGGCGTTGACTCAAGCCTATGGTGCTCATCAATTCTCAGCCTTTGATCTGATCTCAATGTGCACGTGGCTGTGGGATTCTTGAAGGCATATGGTGCGTCTTGATGCCGGCACTGCATGGGAACATAGATAGCAAAATAATATGGGAAATAATACAGACCTGGGGCTCGAACCCAGGTCATGCACTTCACCAGCCAACGCGCTTGCCAACCGTGCTGAATTGCTTATCTGTAGATTAAATGAACCAAGAATAATATAATAAGAATACAATAGTTAGTGGTAGTTAGCGCGCGAGATTTAAATTAGCCAATCGTTGGCAGCCACGAAGTCATCTTCCTCGTTATTCCTGAAACACCAAACACATAGGCCACGGTTTTCTGAATGTTCTTTTAGGCCGGTTTTGAGAAAATAACGATTAGGCCTAGGACACTCATAAATTAGGCGCGATGGGTGGTTTGTGATCGTTCAAACCTTCTGAATCTAATGGTATGGGTCTTGAAGACCAATTTTTCCTTGATTAAAAACCCCTAATCTGAAGCTCTGCAAACCCTAAAAATCATCAATGGCATAATCGTGTACACAGCATAAAAACATAATTGAATCATATGGTTAGCATTAGAAAGGCATAAGGAATGTAAATCAGCAATTAAAATGCCATAAGAATGCCTATATGTCAAGACACGGTCATGGATTTTGTTTGAAACAGTTTGAATTCATTATACCGATTTTGGGCGTTTTGATGAGTGTTCTTGATTGAGAATCGTTCAGTGGACTTCGAGGAAGCTACTGGAATGAAAATTATGTCCTGAATCCACCTGCAAATCAGTTTTCAGTATTGAGTTTTTTGAGAAAAAATTCCAAGTTTGATTTTGGCTTTTGGGCGCAGCTCAGTGTGTATATGCATTAGGGTTGTGTTTAGGCTTTTGTATTGAGCAGATTAGGTCAAGAAAAATCAATCAAATCCATTGCATTCATTGATTTTGGAAATTTGATTTTCAATATCTTTTTTCAATCTTTTCCATGTGTTCTTGTGTCAATTATGATCAATTTGCTCCAAATCTTTCCCTATTTGATTTTACACGAATTATTGAGACTAAAACATGTACAAAAAGATTTGTTAGGTTAAGTTAAATATTTTTCACATATTTAAATGATTTAAATGAATTAATATAAATAAAAATTCAAATAAATAAATAAAAAATGAGAAAATGCTTCCCTTTGGGCCAAGTGGTCGTGCACATGTCATGGATGATGAATCATGGAATAAAAATGGGCCCATTAGCAATTTTAGGTCATTTGAAGTAATGTTGACTTTTCAAAATATCCAAAAATTTCCCAACTTCCACAAGGCATAACTTGCTCAATTTTTAAGCTTTTCTCATGTTCTTGGACATTTTGGAAAGGTCTTTGAGTCCTCTAACCAATGTCTTTGGTCCCATGTCATTTTGATTTTCCAATCTCAAGTTATGGCCTTTGAATTAAAGTCCCTTTTTGTTGACTTTTGAAAATGACCTATAATGTTGAAATTGATAACTTTTTGTGAGAGCATTTCTTGGACTTGAAGTATGAAGATGAGTTGTAGGAAATGTCTTTCTCTTCAAAATGAGCTTTGGATGGAATTTTTCTGATAATCCATGTGAAAGTTATGCCCTGGTCAATTTCAGTTGACTTTTTCAACTGTCCAAATAAGGAAACTTTTGCATTTTGATGATTTTTGAGCCAAATTTTGAGAATCATGATCAAGCATTGATCAAATGATGTTTGTGGCTTCAAAATGATATGTTGACCAAAAATTTGAACTTTTGACTGCCAAATGACCATTTTGCCCCTACAGTTGACTGTAGTGCAATTAGGGTTTTTGACTGTGCAGTTTTGTGCTGAATGCCTTGAAACTTGATATGAGGATACTTGACCATATTTGTAAGCATGTGAGACTTGATTGGACCTTTGAAAACTTCATTTTCTTGATCAGAACACAAACCCTAGTTTTGACTGTATGGGAGACCTTTGCACTGTGCAACCCTTGGGGAATTTTGTGACTTGGCTTGGCAATTTCTTGAAGAATATGGGAGGGCAAATTTTGGGGTACAACAGTTGCCCCTGTTCAATCTTCTTAGACCTGAGGATGCAGATTGGCTGACGTGCCTTTCGTAATCCGAGGGTGGAAGATGATTGAGCACTAGAGTGCCCAGAAATTTGCGCTCACATAGTAGCAGTGATGGTGGAAATGGGCTTACAGATGCCATTTAGAGGTCGATGAACAGGATGATGGGCTTATAGATGCCATCTGGATGTTGATCGCATAAGAGATTCCTTAGCGAGAACCTGCATACCTGCAAAAGAAAAATGAGTACCTGACACGTTGCAGGAGCTGATTTCAGATGCTTGGTATAAATATGTCCTGACTGGTTACAGGAGCTGGGTCTGGAGCTTCACAAGATGATGAATGAACCAGGGATGGTTACTATCTTAGCATGAATGGTAAGAGAACCTTGGGCGACTTTAACTTCAACAACGCTCGTTGAGAAAAATCTTAGCGGGAATTACCATCTTTGCAGTATCGGGAAGAGAACCATAGGCAATTATAATCTGAAAGGGAATTGTCACCTCACTCACCGTCGGAGAGGGAAACATCTGAAAAGGAATTATCGCCTCACTCACCGTCGGAGAGGGGACCATAGAAAAGGAATTATTACCTCACTCACCGTCGGAGAGGGAACCATAGGAGACTATCACCTCACTCACCGTCGGAGAGGGAAACATCTGAAAAGGACTTACCACCTCACTCACCGTCGGAGAGGGAACCATAGGAGACTATCACCTCACTCACCGTTGGAGAGGGAAACATCTGAAAAGGACTTACTACCTCACTCACCGTCGAAGAGGGAACCATAGGAGACTATCACCTCACTCACCGTCGGAGAGGGAAACATCTGAAAAGGACTTACCACCTCACTCACCGTCGGAGAGGGAACCATAGGAGACTATCACCTCACTCACCGTCGGAGAGGGAAACATCTGAAAAGGACTTACCACCTCACTCACCTTCGGAGAGGGAACCATAGGAGACTATCACCTCACTCACCGTCGGAGAGGGAAACATCTGAAAAGGACTTACCACCTCACTCACCGTCGGAGAGGGAACCATAGGAGACTATCACCTCACTCACCGTCGGAGAGGGAAACATCTGAAAAGGAATTATTACCTCACTCACCATCAGAGAGGGAACCATAGGAGACTATCACCTCACTCACCGTCGGAGAGGGAAACATCTGAAAAGGACTTACCACCTCACTCACCGTCGGAGAGGGAACCATAGGAGACTATCACCTCACTCACTGTCGGAGAGGGAAACATCTGAAAAGGAATTATCACCTCACTCACCGTCGGAGAGGGAACCATGGGAGACTATCACCTCACTCACCGTCGGAGAGGGAAACATATGAAAAGGAATTATCACCTCACTCACCGTCGGAGAGGGGACCAATAGGAAATTAATAACCTGGGATAACTTCTACTGAGTCTTTATCAGAAAAAATCTGTTGGGAGTCGATTTAGCTGGACTAGAGAAGGCCTGGGACTGGATAAGAAATCTTCGAAGTCGATTAACTGAACCGGTCTAGGTCTTGAAATATGATTGAGAATTTCAACTGTGTCTTTCCTGAAAGGTAAAGGTCAGTCATATGCAATGCATGATATGGATCAAGCAATGATGTTCTCAACATAAATGAGATTTGTATGATATAATGCGTTTATGCATGCTATAATGATGTATGTGATGTTTTATGAATGTGTTTTTCGTCTAAGAAAGTAAATCCTTGACGGGTGCCGGGAAGTCATATCCTGGGCTGATGTTGAAGAATAGATTTTTGCTTCCGCTGGGGATGATAGTTGCAAGAATACCGGTAGGAGAAGATGACTCCGTTGCGGAATAAACTTGGCAAATGGCAGATTCTGCGGGGAGAAAAGATACTCTAGTGACCATGCTGGGAAGCAATACTCTGTGGGAAGAGGGATGCCTTGCTGAGTGTTGATAATAATTTGCTGGGGATACCCTTATTGTATTGGAAGTGTTGATAGACTTCGCTGGGGTAAGAAGACTTCGTCGAGGACGCTCTTTCCGTGTCTTTTGGCTGAGGATAACCCAGTTATATCCTGTTAAGGAAATAACTCTTTGAATAAAGCCGGGACGACGCGTTCGTGCTCTGCTAGGGGATAAGCTTCCAGAATATACTGGGGATAAGCTTATTGCTTGGGGATGTGAATTCCAAATTTCCTGGGGAACTAGATTGGATTCTCTTGGGGAAGTTTTGAACTATGTCAGGGAAGCGATTCCTTTGAATGTTGATATGCCGCCGGGGAACAATCTTTAGACCAAGACTGCCGGGGATGCTTGTTAAGAATATATGTATACTGCTGGGGAATGTTGGGATCTGCTAGAGGATACCCAACTTCCTTAAGTTTGATAGTAGCTTCGCTTGACGAGAGTGTATTGACTTGCTGACCCACTCTCTGAGGAATTAAGACATCTGGCTATGTTTTTCAGCTGAACCTACCTTGGTACCTTGGAGGATAGAACAATCATATTGCTTAAACCACTCGTTATTGCCCCTGTTTCTGAGGTGGGAGAGGAAGACCTGTGAGGTGCTGATAGTTGTTGACAGGCAAACCTTCTTCTGGTAGGCAAGTGACGAGATGACAGGACATAGTCGTGCGCTTTGATCCCTAACTTTTTCCTGGACTGCCCTTTCGGGTTCTCAGTCCACCGGGATACCCATTTTTGCCCAAGCCGCCTTTTCAGGTTTTTGACTTGCCGGGTGTACATGTTTTTTTTTTCATTTCATCCCTTCATTTTGCCCGAACCCTTTTGGTTCGCCGGGAAGCCCTAATTTTTGCCTAGGTATGTCAACCTAGCGGGTCTTTGATTTTGCGTAGTATCTTTTCGACTATGTCCATGTTCTCAGAATGTAGGGAGTTGCCCCTATTAGAAGTGTTTTGTCATGCCACCAGAAAGTGTTTGATCAGGCCAGATTCGTTGTTGAAATGCCCCAAGTGACTCAGGCGGAGATTTGCCCCAGGCTATTTGGCCTTTGAGAGATTCTCCGAATCTTGATTGGATTGCCCCAGATGATGGACCATGGTCATGTCCTGCCCCTTGATTGGAAGTACTTCTGTTCATTAGGCATTCGTCGTGCGAACTTCTGCTGTTCAAACAAAAAGTCATATGCAAACAAAGTTATGTTAAAAATGCAAAGCCTATGTCTGTCTTGAAGATTTTGAAAATGCACTCTTTTTTCATAAAACAAATGAATGTTTGTAAAACGTGATGTCAACTCCTTCTTTATAGTAAGCCTTAAGGAGTCAGGATACCTTTCGTAACAATATGCTTTCGAACTAACCCATGCTTCATCTAGGACTTTTAAGGGTTATAACGTGGCCTGGTTCACGGTTTAAGAAACAAAGGATAAAGGCTCAAATTTTATTTGTACCCACCCGCTCTTCGTGATGTTCGCCAAACTTAAACTCAGTTGATCATACGTTAGACCTTGTTTGAGTCTTTGCTTTGATATACTAGTGATGATTTGGATATTGAACATTTATTTGAATAGGCAGTCATCTCCTTTTTTTGCTGAGGGTTTGTAGGACCTCTTTCTTTTTGATTTTGTTATCCCTGTTTTTTTTTTTGCCTGAGTTGTTTCCCTTTTTTGGAATTACAGTCAGCGGGATGCCCCAGTCTCGTAAGTCCCCTTTATAGGTTTTGACTTATTGGGTTTTTATTTTGAAGGATAATGACTGCCTTTCTTTATCGATTATTCGGAACCATCACTGTCTCTCTTTGTTTTGTAAGGACCTCTTTGGTGTTGTTCATTATGCACTTGGATCAACTAAGAGAACTACCCTGCCCCAGGTTATGATTAAGGGTTTTAAATTTCGAAAAGAAAAACTCCTACTTCTTTGGCTCAGAGGGGTCGACGAGGGATTATCTTCCTTATTACTCCAGTGTTTAGGGATTGAAACAATGCATGTACCTCATCAGCGGGGTCTGTTCAAAAGCATACTGTATGTCGTGGTATTGTTTTCGTCATCCTCCCTCAAGAGGCTTAGAATTATTGAGAGTTGATCATCAGAAAAAATATGAAAATAATTTGCATAGAGTGAATACGAATATATTGATTCAAAATAGACATAAGCGATGCATTAATGGAATAACAATGTTTAACATGAATAAATGTCTCAACAACCAAAGAACAACACAACTTGAACATTCGAATGAACAAAAGTCTTTTCATCTCAGGGCTTGTCACTTCAAATGGTGAGCCTTGGAGGGATGGTAGAAAAATTCAGCCTGACCATCTTGGGTGAACTCCAGTGCTCCTTCATCAATCAGGTCCTGGATCTTGTTCTTCAGAGCCCAACACTCATTTGTATCATGTCCTGGACAGGCAGAGTGGTAGGCACACCTTTTATTGGGGTCATAGACAGGAGATGCTGTGTTGGGGTTTCGGGGATGAGCCCTTAATGTGATCAGGTTCAACCTCAACAGGCGTTGCAAAGCTTGAAACAGCGACATATTGAGCTGGGTGAATTGCCTCCTGGGCTTGCCTGGCTGAAGCTGGTGAAGTTGATACTGAATTGGTGATACTGAAGCCATATGAGGAGCTTTCTCCTTGCCTCTTTGTCTCAAAGATGGTCGAACGATGACTGGCTCTTTACCCTTAGACATTTGCCCCAGTTGGTTACCCTGAAGCAGTTGGTTGACGAGAAACCAGAGCTCGTCTTGTCTTTGAGCTAACCCTTGAATGGTAGTCACCTGCCCCAGCGTCTGGACCTTCAATGCATCCACCTCAGCTTGTAGGTGTTTCAGCTTTTCATCCTCAGCCCTATTCCTGACAAAGGTCTCCGTGAGAAGTATCCTTAGCTCTTCCTGCCCCTTAGATAAATTCAGGAGGATTTCCCCGAACCGAGTCTCTTGAGCAAGAAGATCCTGGTTGTCTGGTTGGAAAGCCATTGCTGAAATAAACAGCGGGAAGGGTAAGTAACCTGCAACAAGGGTACCTGTTATGCAATGATGTGTATGACATGCATGTAATGTTTTCAAGGACCCCGCGGGGTAAACAAGAAAATTTGTTAGCATTTGGATCCGGTAGCTGGATTGAAGGAACTGCATGTTGTTGAGAGTCCTTCTTCAAGGTCAAAGGCTCACCATATCCAGTGGGTCATAGCCCCTGACTTTAGTCATCATGTCTGGTTTTGATTTCCACGCAACCTTGGTTAGGGGAACCTTCTTCAGGAGTCAGAGCTCACCAAATCAAGTGGGTCATAGCCCCTGACAACTTTGCCTAGAGGAAAATAAATCCTCTTTGCCCCTTGCTGGGTGTTTGATTCATCATGACCTGCATCACAAGCCTTTGAGATCCTTGAAATGGATTAGTTTTTTATGCAGGATGTATGCAATGGTATGATGTCATGCTATGCATGGGGTAATGTAGGTAACCCTGTTACGAGTCCCTATTAAGGATTGCAAACCAAAACCTGCAAGACACTTAGTAAACCTGTCAGGAGTCCCAATTAAGGACTAAAACAAACCCTGCATGAAACTTGGTAAACCTTGTTATGAGTCCTGGTTAAGGACTATGACAAAAACTGCAAGAAACTTAGTAAGCCCTGTCATGGGTCCCAGTTAAGGACTAAAACAAAACCTGCAAGAAATTCGGTAAACCCTGTTATGAGTCCTAATTAAGGACTGCAAACCAAAACCTGTAAGAAACCTAGTATACCCTGTTATGAGTCCCTATTAAGGACTATAAACAAAACCTGCAAGTAGTTCATGTGTCAGATAACAAGCATGCAAGTAGTCAAGTACGAAGGCACACAAGTCACACAAGAGAAGCCCTTAGAGTTTAGGCCAGCATGAGGTCTAGGTATTACCCTCTTTCAGTTTGTTGGGTTCATACCTGTCCTATCAAAGTAACCGGGTTCTTAGAGGATCCCAATATCATTGACTACCCTCAATCGGTCATAACTCCAGCATCGCAATCTTGTCTTGCGACCAGAACCATCACGAGAGTTTAGCCTCAATGGGCGTAGCATACTGCTACAATTCTAAAGGCCAAGTTGTGTCAATTAAGGTTCTAAGGTTGTTGGTGCTTAATGACTCCTTAGAAAACCCATATTCTCCTCGTTGCGACACAAGGGATATCGGTACAGACCAAGGTGCCACACCAACGTAGCCACTGCTTCACCTGTGTCGGTCTACGCCGGACAGGTCCCTCACAGCTTATGCTACCTAAACAGGGTATCCCCAGATCCGGGTTAGGATCTATGTAACTCCGATGCAACCCACAAATTTAAAGCAGACAAGTCAATACAATTGAAAACACAGTTATGAACTAACCCTAAGGTACACCTCACTTTAAGTTTAATGTCCCCAGCAGAGTCGCCAGTTCTGTGATCGGTGGATCTGGAACTGACTGTTTTTTAGCTGGTTTCGCGAAATGTCGCGGTAAGCAAGAGTCGCCACCGTCTTTTATTTTCTCCAATATGGAAAGGACAAAAGCACAGAAAAATTCCTTTAAAGAGATTGCTCTCGGTTCGGGAGGTAGATTATAGAAAGGGAAGGTGTTAGCACCCTTTCTATCCATGGTTATCCATGGGCTCTTAGATACTTGCTCATTGTGTTTTCAAAAATGGTTTGTTTGCTTTTCAACTGTGGGTTTAAAAAAGTCTCTTTGAAAATTCCAGTTCGACTCTTGTATCGGTCCTCAAGAGTGTTTGAAAAATTGCTTTCGACAGCTTTTTGAAAAGGTGTCAGTGTGAAAAGTCTTTTTGAATTTGTTTTGAGATTAGAGCAAGTATCTACGAGAACCTACCTACCCTAAGGAATTCGTCTGTGTAAATGTCCTTTAAAGTAGTGCCATCCCACCATTGAGAGGTAGGTAGCACCACCGTTGGAGGTATTCGGGTCAATTCGAGGTTCGGGACATGGTGATCACCAGAGCAATGGGAAGACACCTTAGAAGCTACCCTCATGCCAGGTTCCCGGATCATGAGGACTTACTAAGACGTCCTCTACTCGACGATCACCTTTCGAGAGGCAACAGTGAGGCGTACCCTAGGGGTGGTGTGTGCGATTCGTGTGTCGTTTTCATTTGCATTTATCTTGTCATGTTATCGGTGTTCTACGCTTGTTTTTATTTAAGGCCATTCATTCTTGCATGCTTCGTTTTAACAGTTAAAATATTTGCGGGAAAAGTAAATCTAAAGCTATTACAAATGGCGCGGGTCCACATCGCCAAAATTAACCAGGACCCGATTTGACAGAAAATAAATAAACAAAGTAAATAAAGAATTGAAAAGTGCGAGAAGTAATTACAAGGCTTTGGGATAGGTACATAATTATTTAAGCGAAATAAAATAAATATGCGAAATTAAATCGAAACGAGGGCGTTGGACCCTTTTGCAAAAAATTGAATTAACGAGGAACTAATTAATCAAAATTTAAAAAGAAAGCAAGAATTTGTTTTTTTTGGTATTTTAGTATTTTATGACTTAATAAAAAAAAGAATTAATTAAAATTAACTACTAACCCTAATTCTATTTTATTTTAATTTATTAAGAAAACATTAGAATTAAACCTAAATTAAACCCTAATTTTTGTATACAAATTTAATTATGAAAATAAATAAAATAAATAATATTATGGTGGAAAAGAAAAAATTGAAAAGGAATAAAACATTGATTAAACCTAGTTCTATATTTTTTAGATTTTTGTTATGAAAGAAATTAAAATTAAAACCCTATTTTAAACTAATTAATTTACATGCATTTATTTACAAGAAATATTAAAATAAAATATTTATTATATTTTTTTATCTTTTCTGATTTTTTATGATATTTTGTATTTTATAAAAATAATTAATTAATTTAAACAAATAATAATTAAAAGTAAAAGATTTAAATAAATAAAGAAAATAAAAAAGAGAGAAAAATTTGCAAACCTAGGGGGGTGGTAGTCCCCAAAGTGGAGGTCTGGCCTTAGTAATCTGGCCCATTTAGCAAGGCCTGGTGGACTTTTACTGGGCACGTGCAGAGGCGTTGACTCAAGCCTATGGTGCTCATCAATTCTCAGCCTTTGATCTGATCTCAATGTGCACGTGGCTGTGGGATTCTTGAAGGCATATGGTGCGTCTTGATGCCGGAACTGCATGGGAACATAGATAGCAAAATAATATGGGAAATAATACAGACCTGGGGCTCGAACCCAGGTCATGCACTTCACCAGCCAACGCGCTTGCCAACCGTGCTGAATTGCTTATCTGTAGATTAAATGAACCAAGAATAATATAATAAGAATACAATAGTTAGTGGTAGTTAGCGCGCGAGATTTAAATTAGCCAATCGTTGGCAGCCACGAAGTCATCTTCCTCGTTATTCCTGAAACACCAAACACATAGGCCACGGTTTTCTGAATGTTCTTTTAGGCCGGTTTTGAGAAAATAACGATTAGGCCTAGGACACTCATAAATTAGGCGCGATGGGTGGTTTGTGATCGTTCAAACCTTCTGAATCTAATGGTATGGGTCTTGAAGACCAATTTTTCCTTGATTAAAAACCCCTAATCTGAAGCTCTGCAAACCCTAAAAATCATCAATGGCATAATCGTGTACACAGCATAAAAATATAATTGAATCATATGGTTAGCATTAGAAAGGCATAAGGAATGTAAATCAGCAATTAAAATGCCATAAGAATGCCTATATGTCAAGACACGGTCATGGATTTTGTTTGAAACAGTTTGAATTCATTATACCGATTTTGGGCGTTTTGATGAGTGTTCTTGATTGAGAATCGTTCAGTGGACTTCGAGGAAGCTACTGGAATGAAAATTATGTCCTGAATCCACCTGCAAATCAGTTTTCAGTATTGAGTTTTTTGAGAAAAAATTCCAAGTTTGATTTTGGCTTTTGGGCGCAGCTCAGTGTGTATATGCATTAGGGTTGTGTTTAGGCTTTTGTATTGAGCAGATTAGGTCAAGAAAAATCAATCAAATCCATTGCATTCATTGATTTTGGAAATTTGATTTTCAATATCTTTTTTCAATCTTTTCCATGTGTTCTTGTGTCAATTATGATCAATTTGCTCCAAATCTTTCCCTATTTGATTTTACACGAATTATTGAGACTAAAACATGTACAAAAAGATTTGTTAGGTTAAGTTAAATATTTTTCACATATTTAAATGATTTAAATGAATTAATATAAATAAAAATTCAAATAAATAAATAAAAAATGAGAAAATGCTTCCCTTTGGGCCAAGTGGTCGTGCACATGTCATGGATGATGAATCATGGAATAAAAATGGGCCCATTAGCAATTTTAGGTCATTTGAAGTAATGTTGACTTTTCAAAATATCCAAAAATTTCCCAACTTCCACAAGGCATAACTTGCTCAATTTTTAAGCTTTTCTCATGTTCTTGGACATTTTGGAAAGGTCTTTGAGTCCTCTAACCAATGTCTTTGGTCCCATGTCATTTTGATTTTCCAATCTCAAGTTATGGCCTTTGAATTAAAGTCCCTTTTTGTTGACTTTTGAAAATGACCTATAATGTTGAAATTGATAACTTTTTGTGAGAGCATTTCTTGGACTTGAAGTATGAAGATGAGTTGTAGGAAATGTCTTTCTCTTCAAAATGAGCTTTGGATGGAATTTTTCTGATAATCCATGTGAAAGTTATGCCCTGGTCAATTTCAGTTGACTTTTTCAACTGTCCAAATAAGGAAACTTTTGCATTTTGATGATTTTTGAGCCAAATTTTGAGAATCATGATCAAGCATTGATCAAATGATGTTTGTGGCTTAAAAATGATATGTTGACCAAAAATTTGAACTTTTGACTGCCAAATGACCATTTTGCCCCTACAGTTGACTGTAGTGCAATTAGGGTTTTTGACTGTGCAGTTTTGTGCTGAATGCCTTGAAACTTGATATGAGGATACTTGACCATATTTGTAAGCATGTGAGACTTGATTGGACCTTTGAAAACTTCATTTTCTTGATCAGAACACAAACCCTAGTTTTGACTGTATGGGAGACCTTTGCACTGTGCAACCCTTGGGGAATTTTGTGACTTGGCTTGGCAATTTCTTGAAGAATATGGGAGGGCAAATTTTGGGGTACAACAGTTACCACCAGAGATTTGTCTGAGCTTGGAGGATGTTGAACAAGGTGGATAGCAAGACGTTATGACACAAGAATTCCATTTCCCTCGAGCCTTACCTTAAATGGGTACGAGCTTGTGCTCAGAAACTTGTGATGCCTTATCCCTTCATCTTACCAGTCATCGTGGAGCCTGTGGTTGGAGGAGATATTCCCCACACTATCCTTCATCCCGACATGCCTACCTCTCTCGAAGACTTACAAAAGGGTTAGATCCAACTGAAGGAAAAACGAGATACTTTCGAGGCTCAATTCTATGCTAGTGAAAAGAGGGTCTTGGAGCCTACGAAGCAGCTACAAGAAGAGCAAAATGTGAATGCCTATCTCGCACCGAAGAGGATGCATTCAGTCTTTTTATCTTAGAAAGTTATTTTGTAAGCCCAAGAGGCATGATGTAATCTTTCTTGTTTTTTCTAATGAGAATTAACATTTGTTCATTCTTTTGTCTATACAAATTTAAATTTCATTAATCCTTGAAATCATTTGCATGTACATATTCCATGCATCATAACATAACATGTTTTCGCATAAAAGGGTTCCTTATCTTTCTGCTGTTTATTTCAGCAAGATGGATCTAGAGCAAACTATGAAGGATCTCCAAACCCAGAATTCTCAGTTTCAGGAGACTCTACTGGCCATAGCCAAGGGGCAACAAGATATGATGGCTTTGCTGGCCGTTAAGAAGAAGCCAAAGAAGAAAGCTCTACTCAACATGGGTAGAAGGTTCAAAGAGACAATCCGTCAAATCCCAGTAGGAGAAGATTCATCTGAAGAGGACGAGAACCAGATTGGTGAAGTCAAGAGTACTCAGGATGACTGTATCAATGATCAAGTATCTGATGATGATTATTTCAACGAGCAGTATCCACCCGCTGATATCAAGTACAAGCAGTTAGAAGACAGATTGAAAGCTGTTGAAATCCAAGCCGTCCCCAGTTTAGATTTTGATGATTTGGGTTTGATCTCTAGGGTAGTCATTCCCCACAAATTCAAAATACCAATCTTTGCAAAGTACGATGGGGTTTCTTGTCCAAAGCTCCATTTGAAATCTTATGTGGGCAAGATACAGCCGCACATTGCTGATAAGAAGCTTTGGGTTCATTTTTCCAAGAGAGCTTGGCTGGAACGCAACTTGAATGGTTTCATCAGTTAGATGGTTCTCGTATCAATACTTGGGAGGATTTAGCTACTGCCTTCTACCATAAGTATTAGTACAACACCGACTTGGCGACAACGAGGGTTCAGTTGCAAGATATGACCATGGGGAAGAATGAAGGATTTATGGAATATGCGCAAAAGTGGAGTGACCTTGCTAGTAGGGTCCAACCTCCCTTGACTGATAGGGAGTACATCGACATGTTCATGGGAACTTTATCTGGTCCTTTCTTTAATCTGTTGGTTGGCTGCTCTTCTTCTGGTTTCACTGAATTAATCTTAATCGTCGAAAGAGTTGAATGTGGCATCAAAAGTGGGAAGATCTTTGTGGCATCTACCTCCACTCCCAATCCTATCAAGAAACCTTTTGCTGCAAAGGAGGAATTCAATGGTGTGTATGGGGAAAGGGCCCGTACCAAGAAGAACGATCACCTGTCTGTCAATGATGTCCGAATCTCCAATCCAACTCCTACTCCAAGACCATCTGCAAATCATCAACGTTTTGAAACTCCAAGAAGACAAATTACGAGGTTAGGCATGTCACTGTCTCAAGCCCTTCAATATTTTCTCAAGGCTAATTTAGTGACATTGCGCGATCCTTCCGCCAACCCTGACACCTCGTCACCAAAGTATAATCCGAACGCTAAGTGTGCTTACCATTCAAGCAGCCCCGGGCACGAGACTGACTAGTGTTGGGCCTTGAAGAACAAAATCCAGGATTTGATTGATAACAAAACTATTGAGTTTGATTCTCATCCAACACCGCATGTGATCACTACTCCAATGCTGAAGCATGACAAAAGTGTTAATGCTGTCGAAGATGCAATTTTTGTCGCCTCTATTGAAGAATTGACTACTCCGTTGAATATAATCAAAAACAATCTGTTGAAAGCTGGGATCTTCCCTGGCTGTGTAAAATACTTTGTATGTTGTACCCAACAACTCAATGGATGTGAAGGCCTGAAAAAAGGAATTCAATGCCTGATGGATAGCCATGAAATTCTATTTGAGAAAACCCCACTTGCCAAAAGTTTGACTAACAAATGTGAAGACCTCTCCATTATTATCATCTCAAAGAAGCCTCTTAGGATCACCTCCAAAGGTCCCATTAGGATTTCAAATGAACCCACTATTGCTCCCTTAATAATTACCAGTCCCAAACCGATTCCATACTCTTCAAATAAGGCAATACCATGGAATTATGATACTGAGGTGTTCTATCGTGGGATTAAACAAGATGCCTGGATCGAAGAAGGAAAAGATGACGATGTCGGTAATATAGTTGGCTCAAGCAAAGTAATTAGAATTGGGAGAATATTTTCACCCAATACCTCACCACCAGTTGTTACAAAGACGCCCATCCGCATTACTACTGTCAAGCCAAGTACTAATACAAGAGGGAAGGAGAAGGTTGTTGAGCCTGGTGTGATTGAAGTACCCTCCAAGGACGTAGCTGATGAAGAACCCTCTGCTCACGAGATGGATGGGATTTTAAAGATCATAAAAAGAAGTGACTTCAAGATTGTAGAACAGTTGGGGCAAAGCCCTTCTAAGATTTTAATGTTGTCATTGCTGCTTTGCTCCGATGCCCATGCTCGAACATTAATCAAGTTCCTAAAAAAGGCTCATGTCCCCCATGAGACAACAACAGACCAATTTGAGAATTGCGTGGCTAGCCTGACAACTGATAATGGCTTGGGGTTTTCAGATGCTAACTTAACACCTCTCAGGAAGAATCACAATAAAGCTTTACATGTTTCTATTGAGTGAAAAGGGACTACCTTAGCACATGTGCTAGTCGACACTGATTCTTCTCTGAATGTATTACCCAAGGGGGCGTTAGACCGTCTAGACTGTGAAGGTTTAGTCTTGAAGCCAAGCGATATCATTGTAAGGGAATTTGACGGATCAAAGAGGACTGTTCATGGGGAGGCAGATCTTCCAATCAAAGTAGGCTCCCAAATCTTCAACTCTACCTTCTATATTATGGATATTTATCCTGCCTATTCTTGTCTGTTAGGTCGCCCGTGGATCTATAAAACTGGGGTAGTAACCTTAACCCTCCACCAGAAACTCAAATATCCAGTCAGGGACGGAATAGTCACTGTCTATGGAGAAGAAGAGTTTATGGTGAGCCACCCTAACTCTTTCAAGTACGTAGAGATGGATGGAGAATTCATTGAAACCCCGTGTCAAGCCTTTGAAGTTGTAACATCAATGATTGCTACTACCAAATGTTCTTCTAACGAGTCCAAAGCTGTTAAGGCCACACCAAAAATGGTTTCAGTCAAAGACTCCCGTGCAGCAATTGTAGAAGGAAACCACGATACTTGGGGGCAACTCCTCGATATCCCATTTAAAGCGGACAAGTTTGGTTTGGGCTTCACCATCAAAGCTCAGAAGGAAGTGAGGCGTGCTCGTGCTGGAAAGCCACCTCTCTGCATTGGAAGCCATGAAGTTAACATCGTGGGAGATTCTGAAGAAGGAGCTGCATTTAAATAGTGGGTGTATCCAACTACAACGGAGCTGAAGAATTGGCATACAAAGGACTTTGTGCTCATCACCTTCATTGAGGTGTAATCTACTTGTTATTTCTTTTCTTTCAATTCAAATAACATGTCGTCTGTAATATTTTAACAATGACTTTTCAGCCATTTGCCTGGCCCGGGGCACTTTGGTCCATTTGTCAAGGGTTTTATTTATGTTCATCTAATAATATGATCATTCAGTACATTGGACTCTTTTGCATTCAAATATTTATGTTTATTGTCTTTCCTTTCTTACAAATACATTTTTCAAAAAAATAGCCATGTATCTTACATGCACACACACACACGCTCTTGCAGGTCCACATCCACTATGGATCCTATTGCCAATGACTCTACTATTGCCGACTATGACTTTGAATGTCCTATCAACCAAGCCGAAGACGAAGGCGAGGAAGATTGTGACATACCGAGAGAACTAGCCAGACTTCTATTACAAGAGGAAAAAACTATTCAACCACACAAAGAGTCAGTTGAAGTTATCAACCTGGGTACTGAGTCAGTTAAGAAGGAAATCAAGATTGACGCTAATTTGGAAAGCGGTGTCAAGAGCAAGTTGGTTCAGATGTTGCATGATTATGTGGAAGTATTTGCTTGGTCTTATGAAGATATGCCTGGGTTGGATACCGACATTGTAGTTCATCGTCTGCCGACAAGAGAAGACTACCCTCCTGTTAAACAAAAGGTTCGTCGCATGAGGCCTGATATGTCAAAAAAGATCAAAGCTGAAGTGATGAAACAATTTGATGCAGGGTTCCTAGCTGTGACATCCTATCCTCAATGGTTCGCCAATGTGGTTCCAGTACCAAAGAAAGACGGAAAAGTTCGCATGTGCGTAGACTATAGGGACCTGAATAGGGCAAGCCCCAAGGATGACTTCCCTTTACCACACATTAACGTCTTAGTTGATAATACTGCTCAGCATAAAGTCTTCTCTTTCATGGATGGTTTCTCAGGCTATAATCAAATAAGGATGGCTCCCGAAGACATGGAGAAGACTACTTTCGTTACGTAATGGGGCACCTTCTGCTACAAGGTCATGTCGTTCGGATTGAATAATGCAGGGGCAACATATCAAAGAGATATGGTAGTGTTGTACCCCAAAATTTGCCCTCCCATATTCTTCAAGAAATTGCCAAGTCAAGCTTCAAAGTACCCCAAGGGTTGCACAGTGCAAGAACCTCCTAAGCAGTCAAAACTAGGGTTTGTGTTCTGATCAAGGAGTTGAAGTTTTCAAAGGCCCAATCAAGCCTCACATGCCTACAAATGTGGTCAAGCATCTTCATATCAAGTTTCAAGGCATTCAGCTCAAAATTGCACAGTCAAAACCCTAAATTGCACTACAGTCAAATGTAGGGGCAAAATGGTCATTTGACAGTCAAAAGTTCAAATTTTTGGTCAACATATCATTTTGAAGCCACAAACATCATTTGATCAATGCTTGATCATGATTCTCAAAATTTGGCCCAGAAATCATCAAGATGCAAAAGTTTCCTTATTTGGACAGCTGAAAAAGTCAACTGAAATTGACCAGGGCATAACTTTCACATGGATTATCAGAAAAATTCCATCCAAAGCTCATTTTGAAGAGAAAGACATTTCCTACAACTCATCTTCATACTTCAAGTCCAATAAATGCTCTCACAAAAAGTTATCAATTTTAACATTATAGGTCATTTTCAAAAGTCAACAAAAATGGACTTTAAGTCAAAGGCCATAACTTGAGATTGGTAAATCAAAATGACATGGGACCAAAGGAATTGGTTAGAGGACTCAAAGACCTTTCTAAAATGTCCAAGAACATGAGCAAAGCTTAAAAATTGAGAAAGTTATGCATTGGAGAAGTTGGGAAATTTTTGTGAAATGGCCAAAATCATTTATCCTTGAAATCCCATTTTTGACAAAAGGGGCCCACTTTTTCCACTTGAATTGACTTGGCCATGCTTCCCACGTGTCCCATCTTTTATTTCAGATTTTTTTATTAATTTTTTCATTTTTATTGATTTTATTGGATTTAATTAATTTTAAATCTTTTAAAATCAAAAGAAATTCAAAAAAATTAATTTAAAGGGATATTTTGCTTTGATTAACCTTGAAGCATCATTATGTGCCTACCATTTTTCGTGCTAAGGCTTAAACAAGGCAAAAATTCAAATTTGAATCAAAAGTGGAAAGTGTGATAATGGTGGTTTATGCCAAATCCTAAACATCAATGCAAGGCATTATTGGCCATAATTTTCATTCATACACATTGCATAAGACATGTACAAGTGAAAGTGTCCAGGTTCATTCAAGAGACATGCATATTTCAAAAAAGGAAAACTTTTAATGTGTCTGATTCTTGTCTCATGGCATTAAAGGCCTGGTTAAATGGCTGTCTCTTACCGTTACAAGACCCTCACACTCCTATAAATACAAGGGCCAGTGGCACATTACAACGGACGAAAAAACACACAACAGGAGAACGAAAGAAACATTGGAGAGAGGCTGCCCACAAAATCCATCAAAGGTTGCCAGAATTTTCCAAGCAAAGCCACCCTTCAGCAAAAGTAGCCAAGCCCAGAAGCCCAGATCGAAGGTGCCTACATTCAGGAAGCGCCCAAATCGAAGGTCCAATCTACTGGTAAGAGAGGGTAAACTGTCCAACCTTGTATTTGCATTACACATTCGTGCTTGTTGTTACCTTCAATTTACTATCCTAGACAGGATCAAAGGGCCTGGGTTTGGCCCCAGGTCATGTTCTTCGTTTGCTAACATTTGCTGCAGATTTATCCTGAAAAGACTCAGCGCACGTAGGATCGAAGGGCCTGGGGTTCGATACCAGGCCCTGAGTTTATTTTGCTAACATACTTTTGCAGGTATAGCATCCCAGATCGAAGGAGACACCTTCTCTGGATCGAAGCTTCCCAGGCCTCCAGAATTATGCTTTTTTTATTTGCTGCCTGTTTCCGTCGTTTTTCTTATACTTATTTTGACTATTTTTATTTCTTTTTTTAATCAACATAAAATCAAAAACACAAAAAAATCAGAAAAGACAAAAAATAAATAATAATTTTATTTTAGTATTAATTTTGTAAATAAATCCCTTAATTAATTTAGATTTAATTTTAGGTTATAATTTAATTCTATTTCACAATAAACCAAAAATAATAAAAAAATAGATCTTTAACACTTTTTACCTTTTTTTAATTAATTAAATATTTTTATTATAAGTATCATTAACCATTAACTTTGTAAATAAAATTTATAATTAATTTAGTTTTAATTCTAGGTTTTAACTTTAATGCATTTTCTTTAATAAATTAAAAACAATTAGAATTAGAATTAATCATTTGACTTTTAATTAATTTAATGTCATAAATACAAAAAAAACATAAAAAACAAGTTCTTTCTTTTTATTTAATTTAATTATTCTATTAACTTTATTTTAATTCCTTAAAGGGTCCAACGCCCTCGCATTCGATCATATTTTCCTTTTTTCGCGCGTTTTATTTATTTCTGTTGTAAATATAATGTAATTGCTCCAAAGCCATGTAATAGCTATTAGATATTTATTTTCTGCACTTTATTTTAAATCGGGTCTGGATTAATTTGGCGTTGTAGACCCGCGCCTTTGTAATAGCGTAGGACCCTTTATCTTTTCCGCACTTTAAATTCCCGCACTTTTAACTGCTAAACAATAACATGAAAGAATGAATGCCCAAAAATAAAAACAAACGTAGATCACCAATGCATGACAAGACAAACAATAAACTGAAAACGACACACAATTCGCACACACCACCCCTAGGGTACGCTTCACTGTTGCCTTGCCCCTCGAAAGGTGGTCGTCGAGTAGAGGATGTCTTAGTAAGTCCTCATGATCCGGGAACCTGGCATGAGGGTAGCTTCTAAGGTGTCTTCCCATTGCTCTGGTGATCACCATGTCCCTACAAACTCGAATTGACCCGAACACCTCCAACGGTGGTGCTACCTACCTCTCAATGGTGGGATGGCACTACCTAAAGGACAATTACACAGCTTTATTCCTTAGGGTAGGTAGATTCTCATAGATACTTGCTCATCTCAAAAACAAACAAAATACTTTTCACACCTACACTTTCTAAAAGTTTTCAAACAAATTTTTCATACACTCTTGAGGACAGATACAAGAGTTACTTAGAAATTTTTCAAACGAAACTTTTTCAAAACCCACTCACAATTGAAAAGCAAACATTTTGAAAACACAATGAGCAAGTATCTAAGAGCCCATGGATAACCATGGATAGAAAGGGTGCTAACACCTTCCCTTTCTATAATCTACCTCCCGAACCGAGAGCATATCTCTATAAGGAATTTTTCTGTGCTTTTGTCCTTTCCATTTGGAGAAAATAAAAGACGGTGGCGACTCTTGCTTACCGCGACATTTCGCGAAACCAGCTTTAAAACAGTCAGTTCCAGATCCACCGATCACAGAACTGGCGACTCTGCTGGGGAATACTATAAAGTGAGGTGTACCTTAGGACTAAGATCACTGTGTTTTCAATTGCTTTGATTTGTTTGCTTTAAATTGTGGGACTGTCTTGGGAGTTCTATAGATCCTAACCCGGATCTGGGGATACCTTCTTAGAAAGTAGCAACAAGGCTGTGAGGGAACTGTGCGGGGTATACCGACATGGTTGAAGCAGTCTGCTACGTTGATGTGGCACTTTGGTGTGTACCGGTAACCCTTGAGTCAATCAAGGAGAGTACGGGACCTCCGCGTGGTGTCGTGAAGCATCAACAGACCTTAGGAACCTTAATTGAACCATCTTGGCCTCTTTAGGGTAGTGAGATGACTACTTTGGTGTACTCCGAAGTCGGTTGATACTCGATACTACACTCAATTGAGGGTTGTTTTCTTGGGATATTTTGATCGCCAGTCAGTGGCTAAATCGAAACGATGAACAATGAAAGCAATCCAATGATATTGAGATCCTTAGAACCCGGTTACTTTGATAGGACAGGTTTGAGCCCACCAACTTCAAGAGGGTAATACTTAGACCTCATGCTGGCCTAAACTCTAAGGGTTTCTCTTGTGTGTCTTTGTACTTGCCTACTTGCATGCTTGTTAGCTGACACATGAACTACTTCCAGGTTTTGTTTATAGTCCTTAATCGGGACTCATAACAAGAGTGTACTAAGTTTCTTACAGGTTTTGGTTTGCAGTCCTTAATTAGGACTCATAACAGGGCTACTCACATTACCCCCATGCATACCATAACATCATACCATTGCATACATCCTAACCCATTTCAAGGATCTCAAGGGTCTGTGATGCAGGTCATGATGAATCAAACATCTAGCAAGGGGCAAAGAGGATTTATTTTCCTCTAGCCAAGGTTGTCAGGGGCTATGACCCACTGGATATGGTGAGCCTTTGACCCTTGGAAGAAAGATTCCCAACAAACATGAAGCTCTTTCAATCAAGCTACCGGATCCAAATGCTAACAAAATTTCCTGTTTATCCCGCGAGATCCTTGAAAACATTGCATGCATACATAACATTGCATCACAGGTACCCTTTCTTTACAGGTCACTTACCCTCTCTGCTGTTTATTTCAGCATCATCATGTCTTCTGCACCATCCAATGAACAATCCATCAAGGCCCTCCAGGCTCAGAATGCCCAGTTCCAAGAGCTGATCATGAATTTGGCCCAGGGGCAGCAAGATCTGAAGACTCTGCTCCTGAAAAAGAAGAAGAAGAGGACTGTTTTGTTCAGCCCTAGACGCAGGTCTGGGAATACACCACAGGATGAAGCTGAGAGAACAACTCCATCTGTTAGGATAGACAGTCCCCATGGGAGAGAGGTGCCTAGTCCAGTGGTCTCCGACAACGAGACGGAGTTCAATGATGAGCAGTACCCTCCAGCTGAGGACAGGTATAAACAGTTGGAAGACCGGCTAAATGCGATGGAGATACAAAAAGTGCCCGGCCTGGACTTCGAGGATTTAGGTCTGTCTTCTGGGGTAGTGATCCCGCACAAGTTTAAGGCACCTGCCTTTGCTAAATACGACGGGGCATCCTGTCCTAAATTGCATCTCAGGGCTTACACAAGGAGGATCCAACCCTATACAGCTGACAAAAACCTATGGATCCATTTTTTCCAGGAGAGTCTTTCAGGGACTCAGCTCGAGTGGTTCTATCAACTGAGTGGAGCCAACATCCGCAGCTGGGAGGACTTGGCCACTGCATTCTACAAGCATTACCAGTACAATGCCAACCTCGCTCCCACGCGCACTCAGCTTCAGGGAATGTCTATGGGTGCAGGTGAAAGTTTCAAAGAATATGCTCAGAAATGGAGAGACCTTGCTGGAAGGGTACAGCCACCCTTGACTGACCGCGAGCTCGTCGACATGTTCTTGGGGACCCTGTCTGGTCCATTCTTCAACCACCTGATTGGGAATTCTGCTGCTGGGTTTACAGATCTGATCTTGACCGGGGAAAGAATAGAAGCTGGTATCAAGTCAGGGAAAATACAGACTGGTGACTCCTCGAACACTGAGAAGAAACCATCCAAGAGAGAATCTAGTGCTGTCAACGTAGTAGCTATTGCAAAGCCGGCCGGTGCTCCTCAGCGTCACCATCAACAAAGGGAAGAGAGACCTAAGAGGCAATTTACTCCCCTCGGCATGACCTTGTCACAAATATTGCCACAGTTGCTGGAAACCAAGCTGGTAACTCTCATGGACCCTCCAAAGAATCCCAACAGGACGCCTTCAAGGTATAACCCCAATGTTCGTTGCGCCTATCATTCTGACAGCCCGGGGCACGCTACAGATGACTGTTGGACTTTGAGAAATAGGGTTCAAGATCTGATTGACGCAAAAGAAGTCCAGCTCGACTCCCCAGAGGCTCCCAATGTGATCACTGCTCCCTTGCCAAGACATGGCTAGGATTAGTTTTTGTTCATTCAAATATTCAAGTTGTAATTTTCTTTCAATTGTTCAAATATTTTGTTTCATGTCAAACTTGGTTATCTCATTAATGCATTACACTTGTCTGTTTTGAAGCAATTATGTTTACTATGCCTAAAACTGTTTTCATTTTTTTGTGATGATCAACTCTTAAATAATAATTCTAAGCCTCTTGAGGGAGGATGACGAAAACGATACCACGATCTTTACAGTATGCTTTTGAACAGACCTCGCTGATGAGGTACAGGCATTGTTTCAATTCCTAAACACTGGAGTTATAAGGATGATAATCCCTCGTCAACCCCTCTGAGCCAAAGAAGTAGAAGTTTTTCTTTTCGAAATTTAAAAACCTTAATCATAACCTGGGGCAGGGTAGTCTCTCAGCTGATCCAAGTGCATAACGAATCGCACCAAAAAGATCCTTACCAAACAAAGAAAGACAGTGAGGGTTCCGAATGATCAATAAAGAAAGGCAGTCATTATCTTTCAAAATAAAAAAAAACATTAAGTCAAAACCCATGAAGGAGACTTACCAAACTGGGGCATCCCGCTGACTGTAATTCCAAAAAAGGAAACAGTTCAGGCAAAAAAAATAGGGGTAACAAAGTCAAAAAAGAAAGAGGTCTTACAAACCCTCGACAAATGACCGCTTATTCAAATAAACGTTCAACATCCGAACCATCACTGGAATATCAGAGCAAAGACTCAAACAAGGTCTAACGCACGGTCAGCTGAGTTTAGGTTTGAAGAACATCACGAAGAACGGGTGGGTACAAATAAAATTTGAGCCTTTATCCTTTATTTCTTAAACCGTGAACCAGGCCACGTTATAACCCTTAAAAGTCCTAGCTGAAGCATGGGTTAGTTCGAAAGCATACTGTTACGAAAGGTATCCTGACTCCTGAAGGCCTACGGTGAATACGGAGTTGACATCACGTTTTACAAACATTCACTTATTTTATGGAAAATAATGCATTTTCAAAATCTTCAAGACAGACATAAGCTTTGCATTTTTGACATAACTTTGTTTGCATATGACTTTTTGTTTGAACAGCAGGGAAATTCGCACGACGAATGCCTAATGAACAGAAGTACCTCCAATCAAGGGGCACAACATGATCATGGTCCAATCATCTGGGGCAGTCCAATCAAGATTCGGAGAATCTCTCAAAGGCCAAATAGCCTGGGGCAAACCTCCGCCTAAGTCACTTGGGGCACTCCAGCAACGAATCTTGCCTGATCAAACACCTTCTGGTGGCATGACCAAAATACTTCCAACAGGGGCAACTCCCTGCATGCTAAGAGCATGGACATAGTCGAAAAGATACTACGCAAAATCAAAGACCCGCTAGGTCGACGCACCTAGGCAAGAATAAGGGCTTCCCGGCGAACCAAAAGGGTTCGGGAAAAAATAAGGGATGAAATGAAAAATCTGTACACCCGGCAAGTCGAAAACCTGAAAAGGCGGCTTGGGCAAAAACGGGTATCCCGGTGGACTGAAAACCCGAAAGGGCGGTCCAGGCAAAAATTAGGGATCAAAGCGTACGACTATGTCCTGGCATCTCATCATATACCTACCAGAAGACTTGTCAAGCACCCTCATGGGCCTTCTTCTCCCACAGAAATTGGGGCAATAATGAGTTGTCTAAAGGATCCGGTTGCTCTATCCATCGGGGTACCAAGATAGGTTCGACTGAAGAATGCGACCCAGATACCTTCACTCCTCGCAGAGCACGAACGCGTCGTCCGGCTTTATTCAAAGAGTTATTTCCTTAACAGGATATAACTGGGTTATCCTCAGCCAAAAGCCACGGAAAGATCGCCGTCAACACAGTCTTCTTACCCCCAGCGAAGTCTATTCACACTTCCAACACAGCAAAGATATCCCCAGCGGAGTTATCATCAAATCTCAACAGCGTACCTCTCTCCCTATAGAGTATGGTTCCCCAGCAAGGTCGCTAGAGTCATTTCTCCCCGCAGAATAATCAGTTCGCCAAGTTCATTCCCCAACGGAGTCATCTTCTCCTACCGGTATTCTTGCAATTATCATCCCCAGCGGAAGCAAAAGCTTATTCTTCAACATCAGCCCAGGAGTGACTTCCCGGCACCCGTCAAGGATTTACTTTCCTAGACGCAAAAATATACATCACACTTCATACATCATAGCATGCATATACGCATCATACCTTACAAATCTCATTTATGTTGAGAGCATCATTGCTTGGTCCATATCATGCACTGCATATGACTGACCTTTACCTTTCAGGAAGGATACAGTTGAATGATCAGCTATAGACAAACACAGTCAGAATAGACAAATCCCGTCATAAGAGACCAATCCCGTCATAAGGGACAAATCCCGTCATAAAAGACCAATCCAGTCAGAAAAGACAAATCCAGTTAAAGAATACAAATCCAGTTAAATCAATGCCTAAAGATTTCTCTGACACTCGTCGTTATAGACACTCGTCGTTATAGACACTCTTCGTCGTTATAGACACTCGTCGTCCTAGACACTCGTCGTTATAGACACTCATCGTTATAGACACTCTTCGTCGTTATAGACACTCGTCGTTATAGACACTCTTCGTCGTTATAGACACTCGTCGTCCTAGACACTCGTCGTTATAGACACTCGTCGTTATAGACACTCTTCGTCGTTATAGACACTCGTCGTTATAGACACTCTTCGTCGTTATAGACACTCGTCGTTATAGACACTCGTCGTTATAGACACTCGTCGTTATAGACACTATTCGTCGTTATAGACACTCGTCGTCCTAGACACTCGTCGTTATAGACACTCGTCGTTATAGACACTCTTCGTCGTTATAGACACTCGTCGTCCTAGACACTCGTCGTTATAGACACTCGTCGTTATAGACACTCTTCGTCGTTATAGACCCTCATCGTCATAGACACTCGTCGTTATAGACACTCGTCGTCCTAGACACTCGTCGTTATAGACACTAGTCGCTATAGACACCTGTCGTTAAAGACCACCCGTCCTTGGAAACAACCTGTCAGTAGAGACAACTTCATCACCGTTTGAAGCTCCAGACTCAGCTCCTGTAACCAGTCAGGACACATCTATGCCAAGCAGCTGAAAACCAACTCCTGCAACGTGTCAGGTAATCATTCTCTGTTTTGCAGGTACGCAAGTTCTCGCTAAGGAATCTCTTACGCGATCAACATCCAGATGGCATCTATAAGCCCATTATCCTATTCATCAACCTCTAGATGGCATCCATAAGCCCATTCTCATCATCCCACTGCTACTATGTGAGCGCAAATTTCTGGGCACTCTAGTGTTCAATCATCTTCCACCCTCGGATTACGAAAGGCACGTCAGCCAATCTGCATCCTCAGGTCTAAGAAGATTGAACAGGGGCAACTGTTGTACCCCAAAATTTGCCCTCCCATATTCTTCAAGAAATTGCCAAGTCAAGCTTCAAAGTACCCCAAGGGTTGCACAGTGCAAGAACCTCCTAAGCAGTCAAAACTAGGGTTTGTGTTCTGATCAAGGAGTTGAAGTTTTCAAAGGCACAATCAAGCCTCACATGCCTACAAATGTGGTCAAGCATCTTCATATCAAGTTTCAAGGCATTCAGCTCAAAATTGCACAGTCAAAACCCTAAATTGCACTACAGTCAAATGTAGGGGCAAAATGGTCATTTGACAGTCAAAAGTTCAAATTTTTGGTCAACATATCATTTTGAAGCCACAAACATCATTTGATCAATGCTTGATCATGATTCTCAAAATTTGGCCCAGAAATCATCAAGATGCAAAAGTTTCCTTATTTGGACAGTTGAAAAAGTCAACTGAAATTGACCAGGGCATAACTTTCACATGGATTATCAGAAAAATTCCATCCAAAGCTCATTTTGAAGAGAAAGACATTTCCTACAACTCATCTTCATACTTCAAGTCCAAGAAATGCTCTCACAAAAAGTTATCAATTTTAACATTATAGGTCATTTTCAAAAGTCAACAAAAATGGACTTTAAGTCAAAGGCCATAACTTGAGATTGGTAAATCAAAATGACATGGGACCAAAGGAATTGGTTAGAGGACTCAAAGACCTTTCTAAAATGTCCAAGAACATGAGCAAAGCTTAAAAATTGAGAAAGTTATGCATTGGAGAAGTTGGGAAATTTTTGTGAAATGGCCAAAATCATTTATCCTTGAAATCCCATTTTTGACAAAAGGGGCCCACTTTTTCCACTTGAATTGACTTGGCCATGCTTCCCACGTGTCCCATCTTTTATTTCAGATTTTTTTATTAATTTTTTCATTTTTATTGATTTTATTGGATTTAATTAATTTTAAATCTTTTAAAATCAAAAGAAATTCAAAAAAATTAATTTAAAGGGATATTTTGCTTTGATTAACCTTGAAGCATCATTATGTGCCTACCATTTTTCGTGCTAAGGCTTAAACAAGGCAAAAATTCAAATTTGAATCAAAAGTGGAAAGTGTGATAATGGTGGTTTATGCCAAATCCTAAACATCAATGCAAGGCATTATTGGCCATAATTTTCATTCATACACATTGCATAAGACATGTACAAGTGAAAGTGTCCAGGTTCATTCAAGAGACATGCATATTTCAAAAAAGGAAAACTTTTAATGTGTCTGATTCTTGTCTCATGGCATTAAAGGCCTGGTTAAATGGCTGTCTCTTACCGTTACAAGACCCTCACACTCCTATAAATACAAGGGCCAGTGGCACATTACAACGGACGAAAAAACACACAACAGGAGAACGAAAGAAACATTGGAGAGAGGCTGCCCACAAAATCCATCAAAGGTTGCCAGAATTTTCCAAGCAAAGCCACCCTTCAGCAAAAGTAGCCAAGCCCAGAAGCCCAGATCGAAGGTGCCTACATTCAGGAAGCGCCCAAATCGAAGGTCCAATCTACTGGTAAGAGAGGGTAAACTGTCCAACCTTGTATTTGCATTACACATTCGTGCTTGTTGTTACCTTCAATTTACTATCCTAGACAGGATCAAAGGGCCTGGGTTTGGCCCCAGGTCATGTTCTTCGTTTGCTAACATTTGCTGCAGATTTATCCTGAAAAGACTCAGCGCACGTAGGATCGAAGGGCCTGGGGTTCGATACCAGGCCCTGAGTTTATTTTGCTAACATACTTTTGCAGGTATAGCATCCCAGATCGAAGGAGACACCTTCTCTGGATCGAAGCTTCCCAGGCCTCCAGAATTATGCTTTTTTTATTTGCTGCCTGTTTCCGTCGTTTTTCTTATACTTATTTTGACTATTTTTATTTCTTTTTTTAATCAACATAAAATCAAAAACACAAAAAAATCAGAAAAGACAAAAAATAAATAATAATTTTATTTTAGTATTAATTTTGTAAATAAATCCCTTAATTAATTTAGATTTAATTTTAGGTTATAATTTAATTCTATTTCACAATAAACCAAAAATAATAAAAAAATAGATCTTTAACACTTTTTACCTTTTTTTAATTAATTAAATATTTTTATTATAAGTATCATTAACCATTAACTTTGTAAATAAAATTTATAATTAATTTAGTTTTAATTCTAGGTTTTAACTTTAATGCATTTTCTTTAATAAATTAAAAACAATTAGAATTAGAATTAATCATTTGACTTTTAATTAATTTAATGTCATAAATACAAAAAAAACATAAAAAACAAGTTCTTTCTTTTTATTTAATTTAATTATTCTATTAACTTTATTTTAATTCCTTAAAGGGTCCAACGCCCTCGCATTCGATCATATTTTCCTTTTTTCGCGCGTTTTATTTATTTCTGTTGTAAATATAATGTAATTGCTCCAAAGCCATGTAATAGCTATTAGATATTTATTTTCTGCACTTTATTTTAAATCGGGTCTGGATTAATTTGGCGTTGTAGACCCGCGCCTTTGTAATAGCGTAGGACCCTTTATCTTTTCCGCACTTTAAATTCCCGCACTTTTAACTGCTAAACAATAACATGAAAGAATGAATGCCCAAAAATAAAAACAAACGTAGATCACCAATGCATGACAAGACAAACAATAAACTGAAAACGACACACAATTCGCACACACCACCCCTAGGGTACGCTTCACTGTTGCCTTGCCCCTCGAAAGGTGGTCGTCGAGTAGAGGATGTCTTAGTAAGTCCTCATGATCCGGGAACCTGGCATGAGGGTAGCTTCTAAGGTGTCTTCCCATTGCTCTGGTGATCACCATGTCCCTACAAACTCGAATTGACCCGAACACCTCCAACGGTGGTGCTACCTACCTCTCAATGGTGGGATGGCACTACCTAAAGGACAATTACACAGCTTTATTCCTTAGGGTAGGTAGATTCTCATAGATACTTGCTCATCTCAAAAACAAACAAAATACTTTTCACACCTACACTTTCTAAAAGTTTTCAAACAAATTTTTCATACACTCTTGAGGACAGATACAAGAGTTACTTAGAAATTTTTCAAACGAAACTTTTTCAAAACCCACTCACAATTGAAAAGCAAACATTTTGAAAACACAATGAGCAAGTATCTAAGAGCCCATGGATAACCATGGATAGAAAGGGTGCTAACACCTTCCCTTTCTATAATCTACCTCCCGAACCGAGAGCATATCTCTATAAGGAATTTTTCTGTGCTTTTGTCCTTTCCATTTGGAGAAAATAAAAGACGGTGGCGACTCTTGCTTACCGCGACATTTCGCGAAACCAGCTTTAAAACAGTCAGTTCCAGATCCACCGATCACAGGTAGCTTTGTTTCATGACATGATTCATCATGAAATAGAGGTCTATGTGGATGATATGATTTCCATATTACAAACTGAAGAAGAACATCTCGATCACCTATACAAATTATTCGAGAGGCTGAAGAAGTACAAGCTGAGGTTAAACCATAACAAGTGCACGTTTGGAGTACGATCTGGAAAGTTTCTAGGTTTTATTATCAGCAATAAAGGCATTGAAGTTGATCCTGCCAAGGTAAAGGCCATCCAAGAAATGCCGGTCCCACATTCTG
The DNA here is from genome assembly GCA_948472305.1 of Vicia faba. NCBI lineage: Eukaryota > Viridiplantae > Streptophyta > Magnoliopsida > Fabales > Fabaceae > Vicia > Vicia faba. Next base: position 1,180,737,646 of record OX451738.1, on the reverse strand, counting down.
AAAAGGAAGTTAGAGGATTCTTGGGTCATCTTAATTACATTGCCCGTTTCATATCTCACTTGACTGCTACTTGTGAGCCAATCTTCAAACTCTTGAAGAAAGATCAGGTAGTCAGATGGAACGATGAATGCCAAGATGCCTTCAACAAAATCAAAGAATACCTACCAGAACCTCCTATTCTCATGCCTCCAGTTGAAGGAAGACCCTTGATCATGTACTTGACAGTACTAGAGAACTCTATGGGGTGTGTTTTGGGCCAACATGACGAGTCTGGGTGAAAAGAGCATGTTATTTATTACCTGAGCAAAAAGTTTACCGACTGTGAAACCAAATATTCACTGCTCGAGAAATCTTGAAGCACTCTGGCATGGGCTGCTCGCCGGCTAAGACAGTATATGTTGACTCATACCACTCTGTTGATTTCTAAGATGGACCTAATCAAGTACATCTTCGAGAAACCTGCCCTTTCCGGACGGATAGCCAGATGGCAAATGATCTTGACTGAGTACGACATTCAATACACGACTCAAAAGGCCATCAAAGGAAGTGTACTAGCAGATAATTTGGCCCATCAAGCTGTGGATGATTATCAGTCAATGAACTTCGACTTCCCTGATGAGAACATCATGCTGGTAATCGATGTGCGAAACCTGTACCATATGACGGACCTGAACAAGGATCTCGATGGACTATGGTATTCGATGGGGCTTCCAACGCCTTAGGTAACGAAATTGGTGTTGTGATCATCTCTCCTGAAGGTTGCCACACTCCTTTCACTGCCAGACTATGCTTCGGTTTCACAAACAATATGGTCGAGTATGAAGCATGCATCTTAGGTCTGAAAGCTACTATTGACTTAAGGATTAAGCATTTGGATGTGTTCGAGGATTCCTCCCTAGTGATCATCCAAGTAAAAGGAGATTGGGACACTAAACACCCTAATCTTATCCCTTACAAGGAACTTGTGCTATCCTTAATTCCTTACTTCGAAGAGATCACTTTTGAGCACTTCCCTAGGGAAGAAAACCAGCTGGCTGACGCATTGGCAACCATGTCTTCAATGTTCAAGGTCAGATGGGACAACGAAGCCCCTATGATAATAATTGAAAGATTCGATGAACCTGCACATTGCTATGAGCTTGACACCGATGCGGAAAATCCATGGTACCATGAGGTGATGAGATACCTTGAAGCACAAGAGTATCCAGAGGGGGCATCTATCAATGACAGAAAGTTCTTACGAAGATTTGCAGCCAAATTCTTCCTAAGTAACAGGATATTGTACAAGTGCAACCATGATTCAACTCTAATCCGATGTGTGGACAAGAAGGAGGCGGAGAAGATCATGGAACACATGCACGATGGTCTCTTCAGTACTCACTCAAGTGGACATACGATGGCTAAGAAAATCTTAAGAGCCGATTACTATTGGTCAACGATGGAGACTGATTGCCATCAACATTCAAGAAGTTGTCACAAATTCCAAATCTATGCTGACAAGGTCCATGTGCCTCCTATCCCTCTGAATGTCATAACGGCTCCGTGGCCATTTGCAATGTGGGGCATTGACATGATTGGAGAGATCAATCCCACCGCTTCCAACGGACATCGCTTTATTCTTGTTGCTATCGACTATTTTACCAAATGGGCTGAAGCCGCCTCATTTGCCTCGGTCACCAAGAATGTGGTAGCCAGATTCATCAGACACAACCTCATATGCCGTTATGGTATCCCCGAAAGGATCATCACCGACAATGGAACTAACCTTAACAATGCTATGATCACTGAGCTTTGCACTCAGTTTAAGATCAAGCATCACAATTATTCTTCGTATAGACCAAAAATGAATGGCGCAATCGAAGCGGCCAACAAAAATATCAAGAAGATTGTGCAAAAAATGGTAGTAACCTATAAGGGTTGGCATGAGATGTTGTCGTTTGCTCTACATGGCTACCGTACTTCATCTAGAACATCAATTGGGGCAACTCCCTTTTCCTTAGTCTATGGCATGGAAGTTGTTTTGCCAGTGGAAGTTCAAATTCCCTCACTGAGAATTATGAATGAGGCAGGCCTAGGTGAAGACGAGTGGATTCAAACGAGATTGGACCAGCTGAACTTGATTGATGAAAAACGGTTAGCTGCTGTTTGGCATGGTCAGACGTACCAAAAACGGATGATCAAGGCTTTCAACAAAAAGATCAAGCCTCGAGTGTATCAGGTTGGCGACTTGGTGATAAAATGCATCATTCTACCACAAGGCGACCCCAGAGGCAAATGGACTCCCACCTATGAAGGGCCATTTGTTGTCAAGAGAGTTTTCTATGGCGGTGCCATGATGCTGACTACCATGGATGGTGAATATTTCCCACATCCTATAAATGAAGACATAGTTAAAAAATACTATGCATAAGAGACCCGCTAGGTTGACACACCTAGGAAAAATAAGGGCATCCCGGAAAACCAAAAGGTTTGGGCAAAAATTAGGGATATATGCAAAATATTATACACCCGGCGAGTTGAAAACCCGAAAGGGCGACTTGGGCAAAAAAGGGTATCCTGGTGGGCTGAAAACCCGAAAGGGAGGTCCAGGCAAAAGTTAAGGATTAAAAGCGTATGACTATGTCCCGTGGAATCAACACAGTCAATTTTGTCACCAAGGTCCAAGTTCAAACGGTCCAAGATCAATCCAACCAACTTCTATCAATGACAAGGGACATTCGAAGACATTGGGGAAATAGTAGAGTTGGAAGGCAATGAGATCATTTCACATGGCTATTTGTTTTCATTCTCAATTTTGTTTTCCTTTCGACGATTTCCTCTTACTAGGATCTTCGTCTCTCTGTACAAAAACGCCTATTCATGGGCAAAATATCAATACAAATATACTTTGAAGTGCAAAATTTCTATCTTTATTTTGAATGCAAATTTGTCCAATGAGTAAAATTGAATGAACAATATGCATATGAACATAATTAAAACTATTTGGCACATGTGTCTTGCTAAGAAGCAGCAAGCATCTCTCTAATGTATATGAAATATCCCCACAGAGTTATCTCATTATCATTATCCCCACAAGGACGGCTACAATAAACCTTTCCTCAACAGGGTTTATTTCCCCAACAGGGTTTATTTCCCCAACATGTTTTATTTCCCTAACAACGATCGAGGAACCACAAAATTCCCCAGCCGAGTACATCCTCCCCAACCGAGTCTGTACTCCCCCGACATAGTCCATCCTCACCAGCTGAGCCCGTTATTCCCCAGCTGTGTATATCCTCCCTAGTTGAGTGTATCCTCCCCAAGCTAAGTTTGTCCTACCTGACCGAGTCTACACTCTCCAGTTTGAATTTTCCTTTTAGATTATTGCAAATCATAGGGCCATAACCCCTGATCCCCAATAAAGCCGTCATCAAATCCTTTACTATTTCCAAAAAGATACTATGAAGCCTGGACCCGACCAGATATTAGCATAATTTTCAAGTTATTACTGAAGCCTGGACCCGACCAGATAACAGTTTGACTTCTTCAATTCCCGAAGCCTGGACCCGACCAGATAGCAGTTTAATCCCTACAAAATCATTAGCAAAACTCCTCTTCTCCAATAGAGTTTATCACTATCCCTAGTGAATTACTGAAACCTGGACCCGACCAGATAACAGTTTGAGTATCTGAAACTTGGACCCGACCAGATAACAGTTGATCTCAATTTCAAGATATTATGAAACCTGGACCCGACCAGATAATAGTCTAACTCTTCAAAGATATAGAAGAACCTGACTCAACCCGACCAAGGTTTAACTTCTTTTCCCCAATAGAGTTTGCCTCTGCCCTAACAAATTACTGTGAAACCTGGATCCGACCAGATATCAGTTTTCAATTTCATCTTTTCAAGCAAGTTGTTGTGAAGCCTGGACCTACCAAATAACAATTACCCTCAGAGATTCGTTGTGAAACTTGGAAACTGACCAGATAGCAACTAAATCCTCAAACAGTTTATTGTGAAGCCTGGAACCGACCAGATAACAATTAACCTCATCAACCTCAAAAATCTGCAAAGCCTGGACCCGACCAGATAATAGTTTTTCAAACACTTTATTGTGAAACCTGGAGCTCGACCAGATAACAACTAACTATGATCCCCAGAGAGACACTATGAAGTCTGGACTCGATCAGATAATAGTACAACTTTCCAAAAACCATAAAACCTAGACCCAACCAAATAGTAGTTACCACTTCAAGTTACTGCGAAGCTTGGATCCGACCAGATAACAGTTAACTTCCGTATCCCTAACAAGTTGTTGTGAAGCCTGGATCCGACCAGATAACTATTCAATTTCAAGAAAATTTTCTGCAAAGCCTGGAATCCTACCAGATAACAGTTAATTCGTCTCTTCCCCCAGTAAGTTGCCATGAAGCCTGGATCCGACCAGATAGTAGTTTACCACTTCATCCTCAGCAAATTGTGAAGCCTGGATCCGACCATATAACAGCTGAGATTCAAGAGATATTCTCCAGTGAAAGCATCATTTAAACAAAGTTTGAAGATATGCATATTCTTCATCCCCAACGGCAATCAGGGATTCAACCCCCCAGAATTTCCTCAGCAACAGTCATGGATTTATTTTCCCGGACAAAAACATACATCTCACATTCATACATCATAGCATGTACATACCATATGCATTTAACATAATACCACATCTGGTGAACATCATGCAGGCATCTGCATTTTACTAACTCTTTTCTCACAGGTAAAACATCAAGTTTTAGTATAAATCAACAAGAGATTTATGTTGATACTTCTTCCAGTGTTTACCACCATTCACCATCCATCTTCGAGTGCAAATTTCTGGGCACTCTAGTGTTCAATCATCTTTCACCTTCAAGTCACGAATGGCGGATCCGCCAATCTAAATCTTCAGGTTTAAGAAGATTAAACAGGGGCAGCTGTTGTATCCAAAAATTTGCCCTCTCATTTATCAAATATTTTCTCACAAAGATCTCTCTTGGTTCAAGACTGCACTAGGGTTGATCAGCTTAAGACACCTCCTTAAGCACTGATGACCAAAATTAGGGTTTGAGATTGCACAAGGATAATTGAATTTTCAATGCTTCATATGAATTTCATGGATCATTATGGACCCCCAAGATTACTCATGTCAAATTTCAAGCCTTGGACCACACTTTTGCTCAGTCAATTGAGCAGTTGACCTAAAAATCAGCTGTATTGGGGGAAAAGTCAACTATGGCCAATTTACAGTCAAACTTCATAATTTTTTATCCACATCAACATTATAAACTCATATGTATCATTTAATCAAGTTTGGACCATAATTCCTCAAGAAATTTGATCAAATCATCAAAAGGGCAAAATGGTCAAAATTAGGGTTTTGACTGAGAAATGGCAATTTCTGATTTTTGACCTAGCAAATGGTCAATTGGTTTGAAGCATGGTTTCAAGATTTCAATTGCATATTTTTGACCTAATGGCATGACCTAAAACATTGCTCAAGATCAATTGGATTGATAGTGAATTCTCAGTCAACTGATCAAAAGTCAACTGTACACTGAAAAGTCAAACTTTGACTTTTTAGTCAAAATCCAATGTCAAAGATCACAATTCATCAAAACATGTCAAAATATAAAACTTATTCATCAAGAAATCAAAAATTCAAGATTTCATTTTGAAAAGTCAAAGTTTTCTAACTTTGAAATTTTTCTAAGTGTTTAAAACTTCATGTTTTTTCACAAATTTGAGTAAATTTTTCACCATGATGCAAGAGGATTCAAAATAAACTTTAAACATGAAAGTTGTAGATCTCCATGATATCTACAACATTGCTTTACACAACTTCTTATAAAAATTCTTGGATCTCAAGTTATTAATTCATAAAGCCATGGTCTTGAAATTAAACACTTAGTGAAATTTTGCCCTAGTTTTGGTCAGGATTTTGACCTAACTTCATGGCACTTTTTCATATAGTTCCAAGGGTAATTTTAAAAAGTGATTCAAATAGGGGTTGTATATTACATTACAAGCTTTCCAAAATATCCAAGAACTCCTTGAGATCATTCTTGAGCAGGGAGAATCGAAGAGAGGAAGTTAGGGTTTTCAAACTTGAATTACAAGCCATTTCATGATGAACAAGAATTCAAATCCAAGCCTATGCTGCATAATATTCACTTTGCAGGCCTCAAACTTGTTTTTCACTCCATAATTAAATGTTTACACAACATATGGAGCCATTGTCCAAGCATTTGAATCATTATCCAAGTTGCATTTCCATTTTTGGAAGAAAGTAACCATTTCATTCTTGTAAAGAAGCTTTAATCACAAAGTCAATGCATAGAGATTTGCACTTGTTCCTTCTGATCACAAGAAATGTCAAAGACATAAGCAACATGTAGAGCCTCCCATAAACTCAGGTCATGCTTGTACTATGCCTTGAAACCATGTTTTCACTTTTTTTCAAAATCGAGTAACATAGCCATAACTCTACATCTTGTGCTTCTGACCTCCTCAAGTACTCTAGTCTTTTCCTTACTTATGCACAAGTATATTGCAACATAACACACAATTGAAAACACTCCAAAAACTCACTGAAAAATTAGATTGCACAAAACCTCCATTTTGTGTCATTTCTGACTTTGAACTTCAATCTTCAAAACCACTCATGCATTTCTTGGCCTTTTAGTTTCAAAAGCTTCCTCATATCAAATACAAAGCATCCTTGTCACTGTTTGCAAACTGTAACATCATCTTCATCAACTTCCATAGCCAAAAATAGAGCATTGCAGTTGGACTTCTCCAGGCCATTTCAACCACTCTCAACTCAAGCTAAGCATTGCATTAGCTTCCTAGAGGTCCAAGGAAGCTAACCTGATCATCACCACTGCCTGAAACAAGCTCAAATCCATTTCATGATTTCCAGTTTTGAGGTATTTTTCTTGAACTTCTATCTTCGTATTTAGGCATTATTAGGCTTGCATTTGTAAAGATAAAATATAGACATCATTGCCCTAAAACTATACATGTCCATAGATTTCATTTATTTTGATTGAGCTAGGAGAATTTTGAGTTTGAACTTTCTGAAATATTTAGGTCAGAATTTGGTACTTTTAGAAATTCTCATTCATCTTTGATTTATAGCATATGATATTTATATGGTTGGATTCATGTTACAAAATGGAGCAATTTTCATGTTTACATTTTTGCAAATGGTTAAGAAATGAGCAAGTTACAGATCCTTTGGCTGGAGGTTGAAGATGAAGTGTAATCAAGGCGCGTTTAGTGTTATATATTTATCCTTTCACGCAAGTTAACAGATGTATCACCACCCCAGTGGTTAAAGCGCGCGCCAGTCACCCTTAGGTCCTGGGTTCAAGCCCCAGCGTGACTTTTTGCTATTTTTCACTATTTTCTGACTTTTTTGTGTTTTTTGGCAGCGCTTGGGCTTTCATATGGGCCTAGTCATTTTTTCTCATAATAGCTCCTGTATTACTAATTCACCTCCCTGACTTTTATTTTATTTTATTTTATTTTTTTATTTTTATTTATTATTATTATTAATACTATTGTTATTATTATTATTACTATTATTATTTTCATAAAAGCATAAAAAAATCCAAATTTATTTTTATTTATTATTTATACTTATATATATATATATATATATATATATATATATATATATATATATATATATATATATATATATATATATATATATATATATATATATATATATATATATATATATATATATATATATATATATATATATATATATATATATATATATATATATATATATATATATATATATATATATATATATATATATATATATATATATATATATATATATATATATATATATATATATATATATATATATATATATATATATATATATATATATATATATATATATATATATATATATATATATATATATATATATATATATATATATATATATATATATATATATATATATATATATATATATATATATATATATATATATATATATATATATATATATATATATATATATATATATATATATATATATATATATATATATATATATATATATATATATATATATATATATATATATATATTCCATAAAACAAAAAGATAAAAAACATTTTCTTAAAATAAATAAATTTCTTTTCTTTTTCTTAAATAATTATTTTTAGACTTAGGATAAATTAGTATATTATTTTAGTTTCTTAGTTAAAATTAAATTAGAACTTAGGTTTATTTTAATTAATTAATCTTCATTTTATTTTCTTTAATTTAAAACTTTTTCATAAAAAACCCTAAAAATCCTTTTCAAATTAATTTCTTTTTCTTAATTAGTTTAAGTTAATTTTATTTAATTTTAATTAATCATTTCCTTTATTTAGGTCAAGACAAAACCCCTTTCAATAAAACAACAAAAATCATTTCTTTTTCCATTTATATTCTTGCATTTTATTTTCAATTTTGTACAATATTCAATATGGTTGTAATAGATAATTAGGTTTAATTTTCTTGCAATCCCCATTTGTAAATTTGTACACCCCCTTCCCTAATGTTGTAATAGCGTAGTAATTTTACTTTTCACAATTTATCACTTTATATAAATCCTAGTAAGGGTTTGTATGAGAAGATAAAATCAACAAGTAGCAAACCCTAATCAAAGATTAAACAAAGCATGAAAATCAATACACTTGCACACAAGCACCCCTAGGGTAAAATCCACTTGGTTGCCTTATAAACATGGCCATATTACGCATGTGAGGTATCTTAGCAAAAACAAGCAAAAATACGAGATCATAGTCCCTCGATGACGCTATCTATGTTGCCTCTTCAAAATGATCTTAGTCCCTAAAGAAAGATGCTAAGATACCTTGCAACACTTCTAATCATGGTTATACGATGACCCACGCCCGTCCCGTTTACATCCAAAGATAGGGTTACTTACCAAATCAATGGTAAGATAACAATGTCAAAGGAAAGAGGAAATGAACATGAAAGACTTATGAGTAGGTAGAATGTTCCTAGTTACTTGCTCAATTTCAAAACAAAAATATCCTTGCTATTTTCAAAATCAAACACCAACACTTTCAAAAAACACCTTTCAAACTTGAAAACATTTTCAAAAGATCAACACTTTGTATACATTCTTACGAACAAGAATCATTACAAAGTTTTCCTAAACGATGGCGCCTTTTCAAAAATACTTTTAAAAACCACACAAAGCACAATTTCAAACAAAAGCAGGTGATCTAGCAAGTAACTAAGAGCCCATGGAAAACCATGGATGAAAAGGGTGATAATACCTTCCCTTTTCATAATCTACCCCCCGAACTCAAGAAACAATCTCAAAGGTCTTTCCTGTGCTTTTTCACCTTTCCTTTTGGATAAAAGAAAAATCGGTGGCGACTCTTGCTAACCGCATCATTTGTGATAAAACGCAAAACAACCAAGTCAGTTCTCCCACTGTATCACACATACGAATATGGGGCTATGAGAGATGCTATAAAGCAGATTTTTCCCGATGCGACCCATCGGTTATATGCGTGGCATTTGAATAAGAATGCATGTGAAAATGTAAAGAACTCAGAATTTTTGGAAGGCTTTAAAAAAGCCGTGTACTCAAATTTTACAAAGGATAAATTTGAAGAGCTTTGGTCAGATCTTATTAAAGAATGTGAACTTGAAGAAAATCCATGGGTAACCAAGACGTATGAGAATAAAACACTGTGGGCAACTGCATATCTATGTGAAAAGTTTTTTGGACGTATAAGAACTAAATCTCAATGTGAAACGGTTAATGTAATAATCAAGAGTTATGTAAGGAAGAAAGGCTGCATTTTTGAATTTATGCAAATTTTTGAGGAGGCTCTTAGACACTAAAGAAACAATGAACTGGTTGTTGGGTTTAAATCAAAGTTTTCAGAACCGGTGTTGACAACTCAATTGCATTTGAATGAGAGCGTTGCCTCTAAAATTTATACAACCGAGATTTTCAAAGAAGTTAAAGATGAAATTATGAAGGCTGATGTGTTGATCGTTAAGAACTTTGTAAGATGCGGTGATGTGAATATTTACATATTGACAAAATATTGTTATGAAAAATACAAAAGACAAGTTATTTATGATGGTACATCATTTCAATGTTCGTGTAGGTTATTTGATTCTCGCGGGCTTCCATGCTCTCATATTTTTTATGTCATGAAAAAGGAACATGTTGAACAAATTCCTAACAGTCTGGTTTTGACACGTTGGACAAAGGATGCCAAAATTGAATATTTGAACATGGGTGCTAATGGTATAGTTGGTTCAAATTCGATTAAGGTTGCTCGTTTTGGTGCATATTGTTATGTTTTTACTACTTTTTGCAAAGAAGCTTGAAAAAAGAATGGTGTTTATGAGGAAATAATGGAGGACATCATGAAGTTACAAAAAAAAATTGCAGTACTGACAATCAAATTGGGACACAAAGGCCAACTGTAGGTTTTCCAATAATGGTGAAGAGTAAATGGGCTCTGAAGAAAAAAAGAATGACACAAAAGCTGTCAGGCACAGTTCAAAATGAAATAGTATTACTCATAATGCGAGGCATTGTTCGGTAATTTTAGTAACTTATGATCTGATTGTTAGATTAAATGTCTTGTTTATTATTATACATAATAGTTGTTATTATTTAATTTTCAGAGTACAGAAAACCCACCATCTGAGCGGAATGTTGAGTTGGAGCCGGTGTCGTTAACTGATTCTTTAAGCCAAATTGTGAAGGTATTATATGTTTTTTTATTATATCGTGTGATTATTTGTATTCAAATAATAATTTATTTTTATTAATAGAACAAGAAAGAAATAACAAGATGCAATGGTGAAAGAAGTGTGCAAAAGAAATATTCAGATCCACCGAAGTACTGTGGCACTAATGTGACAATGACAACAAATATGGATGTTACAAGCACAAGTATACAATTCCCACCAATGTATGGACAACCCGTATACCCAATGCATGGAATGAGTGTTGGGGAAATCCAAGTTCGTGCTATGGTCTGCTACAACAAGTGATGAAATCTGTTGGTCATGATGGATTATTTTAGTGTATGTAATTTGAGACAAAAAATCAATGTTGCAGTGTTTATGAATTTTTTTGTGCCTATGCTGGAATGGGATAATGTTCCCAACATACAATGTTGTTTGTGGATAAACTGAACCTGTGAATTTGATGTAAGTTACTGCTGTATAAAATGAATCCATTTTGTGGCCAATCTGTTTTGGAAAATGTTATTGCATCATTTCTCGTATTAGGCATGCAACAAACTTAGACAATACAACAAACATAGTGGCATAAACATCTAAAACATCTTAAAATAACTAATGACAATAATCCAAGAAAAAAATAACAAGGTGTTAAATATCTTAGATGTGTTTCTTTCATTTTGTAGTTTCATCTTCATCTTCTCTCCTTTCTTGCATTGAAGTTCTTTAACTATGGTAGTCATGTCCTTCAAAATCTCTGAGTAGTTGCAACCACAACATATCTCTGCACCGTGTGTATTTGCATCGTTTGAATCCACTAACAAATTTTTGGTTTCATGTCATATTTTACGAACATATGGAGGTTGACCATCAATGTCATCATCCCATATGAACAACTTACAACTTTTCATTGCCTATAAATGAATTAAACGAACAATAAAAACAAAGATAATATAAGAAATTGTTTTAAATAAAAAATTGTTTTAAATAAGAAATTGTGACAAATAAAATGAAATCAAACTCACCCTTCAATTTTCACATTTCCAATACTTCCTTCTAGGGTTATCATTTTAATTGAAGATAAACAACCTCATTGGTTTATTGCAACCACATTCTGGTATTTGAAGCGACATGGAGTTTGAAACAGATGCCGAAGACATGATTTAACGGAGGTATAAGGTGAAGGCAGAATGCAAAAAATTGAGGATTAGGGGGAGGATTCCCTCTCATATTGAACATTTTGTTATAGAAATTAATTATTCATAACTATTTTTGTTAATTACATGATTAATTGAAAACAGTTTTTTTTCAAAATTCTCTTTAAAATCAGTCTGCATAAAATAGTTGTGATCAGTGGGAATGAGAACTGACTGTTTTGGAATGCTGGTTTGCGTTTGCGTTTGTTTTTGCAAAATGTCGCGGTAAGCAAGAGTCGCCACCGTCTTTTATTTTATCCAACAAGGAAAGGACAAAAGCACAGAAAAATTCCTTTTTGAAAACGGGTTCTAAAATCACCATTGTGCCATGGCTGCCATCTAAAATCACCTACAGGCTTTGGAAACGGGTTCTAAGAATACCATTGTGCTCGTCTCCTTCCCCTGATCATCCCTGTACCAATTATTTGCATTGATTTTGCCTGCAATTAAAAACCCCAAAAACAAGATGCACGAACCCTAGAACTGGGCATGGCGTTACTGGCTATGAAAATAAAATTCAGTGATGCCAAAAGTTTCAAAATGCAACGCAAAGTATGAATATGCAATTATTTTGGCAAAAAAATGCAAGAATCAGAGGGTTGGATTTCATGTTCAGAGCTTGGTTCGTGGACACTTACAGTGAGTTTCAGGCGATGAGAAGGCTTGGTTTTGATTGGTATAGCTTCAGGGGATTGCCAGCAAGAGATCAGTGTAAAGCTTTTGCTTTGAATCGAGCTCTAATGTTGATTTTGATCTCCCACTTTTTCACACTTTTCCAAACTTTGTATGGTCGTTTCTGCAATGCTTCCAGCGTGTTCTTGATTTGCTTGGCTTGTACACGTGTTATAGAATGAATTAGGTTTAACCTTTGGGCTTGAATCCATGTGCATTGATGAATGGAGATTTGATTTGATCACCATTATCAAGTTTCCAAAAATATGCCAAATCTGATTTTTTTTATGCATGAAAAGGCTTGATACGAATTTGATTTGATGAATCATGGTAATTGAAAGCTGCAATGACCACAAGAATCTCATTACATCAATTTTTAGATTTTATTTGATTTAATATTGATTTAAAATGAATTAAATCAAAAAATTAAATAAAATAGAAAAATAAATGAATGGCCATGAAATTAAAGACAGGACATGTGTGTGGCATGACAAGACCATATCAAGTGAAAAAAAGTGGGCCCTTTTGTCAAAAATTGGAGTTTTGAGGATAGTTGACTTTTGGCCATTTTGGAAAAATGCCCAACTTCAATAATACATAACTTCTTCAATTTTGAACTTTTGGATGTGTTCTTGGACTTTTTAGAAACCTTGAGATGTCCTCTAACCAACCCTTTTAGTCTTATCTCATTTTGATCTTCCATGCTCAAGTTATGAGCTTTGGCAAAAAAGGTGTTTTTGTTGACTTTCAAAAATGACCTATAATGTCCAAATTTGTAACTTTTTGTGAGTGCATTTATTGATCTTTGGGTGTGAAGATGGATTGTAGGGAATTGCATCTTATTCAAAATGAGATTTGGATGGGTCATTTATCATAAAGTATGAGAAAGTTATTCTTGGTCAAAGTTGAGTTGACTTTTCCTACAAAACCCTAATTTAGCAACTTTTGAATCTTGATGAATTTTGAGCAATCCTTGATGAATCATGATCAACACTTGATAAAATGATGAATTATCCTTCAAAATGAGAATGTTGACAAAAAATCTTGAGGTTTGACTGTATTTGGGTCACAGTTGACTTTTGCCCTAGCACAGTCGATTTTTGGACTTCTTGAGCAATTGACTGACCAAACTTCCTCTGCAAGGCTTGAAATTTGACAAGGATGAACTTAAGAACATATTAGTACATTGGGGAGCACTTTATGTCATTTGGATGTAAGGACCTTGATGCAACCCAAAACCCTAATTTTGACTTGACTGCCTTAGGAGGTGATTTGACTGTCCAACTCTTAAGCCATCTTGAACAACTTGGAGATGATTCTTGACATGTCTTGAGAAATATGGGAGGGAAAATTTTGGGGTACAACAATAGTGATGAACTTTCCATTAACCACACTAATCAAACCACTCATGTGGTTACAGGTTTGATGGGATCTTCCTAAAACCCCATCTGCTAACAACCATCACAATAACAAACAACCATCACATCCATCTTTTTGCCATCACAACAAGGAAACAACTATTTTATGAATTTCTGGAAACAATCAGTGTTCCAACAACCATAACAATCAAATATGCCTTGCTAACAACACAATATTTCATAATTGTTAACGCCAACTTGTGCTATTACTACATCACAACTATATCATAAAAGTTCCTTAGCAACAAAACCATCTTTTTATATTGTTTACGTCTAATTGTGCAATTAGTACATCAGTTATAATATCTAAATTACATGTCACATATGACAACAAGGCCATTGATACAAAAATTAAAACACAACCAGTACATTTACTCATTCAAAGTTGCATACACTATTCTTAAACCAAAACCAACAAAATGCTCCACAGATTACGCCTTCAGATCTGAAACGTCATTCCAACTGGATCAAACCTTATCAACTGACACCGATAACACGTTTGCATGCGGGAACACCACGGAGAAATTCAACAAATCACCTTTTTCCAGACGCCTTTCTTCTGCAAATTTGTACCAACCTTTGCAGATGTACGTACCAATCTTCTTCGGATCATTACGTGTCTTTAACTTGCATGGGTATTTCTTGTCCATTTAGTGTCGTGGATTGTAAGTGAACTTCGAGGCTCTGTAAAACACTTCTTTATAATTTCAGCCGGAAATTGCTGCACAATGACATCAAAGTAATTACTGATTACTAAACCATTTTATATACATCATTTATGTGTATAAAATATGTAATATGCAACTTACGCACACATTTTTCTTGATTTTTCTTGCACAAGTGACCTTTTTGATTATGATTCCTCAGCGTCTACACCTATTGTGGATCGCAAACATACCACTAAAAGTTGTACGGAAACTGAAAGGGAAGCCACTAAGTATAAAAGTAAGGTGACTATGGGCACAACCTCGGCTCCCCCCCAAAAACAACAGGAAATCACACAAGATTCGAAATACTGGTTTTGTTATTCCTGAAGTAAGTCTTAACTAATTATTTTAAATAAAATCTAATATAACATAATATCAGTTTATTACTCACAATTGTCTTTCTTTCATATGTATTTAACGACAGTGGACCCCAATGACTTTTAGACTCTCCCCAAAGATGATTTTGAATCAAGTAAGTGCTTATACATCGACATATATCTTTATGCCTGATGAAGAGCAACAAAATGGGTATGTATTTTTAACACACATGCTAAAACCTAATTATAAATTAATTTTTCACATTTAATCTGGAAACTGATAATGCATACACATATTCTCTGTAGTGATGCAATTTTGATTAAATCTACATCAAGTGTAGTTGTGGATAGGGCAGCACTGAAGTCTCTGATGCCTAGTTGTCCTGTTGACAAAGAAGTTGTATTTATATGATTAGAATTAAAAAAATCCATATTAATGTAAAATTTTGATCTAATATCATTTTCATTTGACTATACAGATTACTAATCTAATCGTTGACACACAAAATAGGGTGATGGATACCACCAGAGGAATTAAGTCTGTCTGGTATTTGCCTACGGAGTTTGTTCTGATTACCACTTTCATTTCCAACTCTTACATTTGCAGTCATTAAGTATTAAATATTGACTTAAACTACATTTTGTTTAAGCAATGTGCTATGAACAGACAATATTCAGTTGACCATGTGAGGAAAATGTATCAAGCTAAGTTCATGACAACAAAATCGACCATTACCAAGGTGATTTTCGGTTACTTTACAAAAATAGTTGTTACATAAAAAATTAAAAATTTGGTTCATATCACATAATATTAGTTTTTTTATAGATTTTTATTCCTATCAACGACCAAGATGTGCACTGGTATCTGCTGGTTGTTGATTTCTTCGATAGAGAGTTGGTTTGGTTGGACTCTATGCCTTCGGCCGAAAGATATAATTTTAGACGTCATGCAATTTTATCTGTGGTATGTATGTTATCTATTATTTGTTGTGATCTCTGATTATTGTCTGGTGTTTTTAATTCAAATGTCGTATTTATTATTGTGGCAGACCCTATTTCTTGAAGAAATATTGTTTCATGATTCTTTTGGTGAACTCTGTCCACATTATTGTCCCAACATTATAATCACAAACTTCTGCATAGCTCAACCATGTGGCCTCCCACAGTAGCGACCCGTATCGTAAATATTCTCAACTCTTTCTCTATTTTTATTTTATTGAAATGACACTAATGCATTTCGATGACTGACCATAGAAAAGATTGTGGAGTTTGGGTAGCTAAATGGATGATTATGTGTACATTCAACAACTGTTTTGATACCATGATTGTAAGTTGAATACATGTGATCATTATTTATTAAACGCTTCCCATATAATTATTTATCTTCATTGTAACCCTCCAGAGGCAGTCCAACACAGACTCATCCTGAAATAGCCATACGCAGGCTCTTCCTAATACATTTTCAATCAAGAGATAACTCTTCAGCAGAGCCTTGGACGACTGAAATTCCTAGACTCTATTCCCCATAGAGTTTTCCTCAAACAGGAAAACAACAGAAATCAACATCCCCCAGTGGACTCCTCCTCAGACAGTAGGAACAAGAACCACCAAAGGGACCATGTATGAAATCAACATCTACTTTGGATGGCATCTTTAAGACCATCTCCGACGACTCTCTGCCATCTTATCCAAATGGCATATGTAAGCCCATTCCCACCATCATCAACAATTAGTGTTACTTCATGTGAGTGCAAATTTATGGACACTCTAGTGTTCAATCATCTTCCACTCTCAGATCACGAAAGGCAGACAAGCCAATCTATATCTTCAGGTTTAAGAAGATTGAACAGGGGCAATTGTTGTATCCCAAAATTTTCCCTCTCATGTTTTCCAAGGTCTTCCCCTACATGGTTGGTCATAAGCCTTTGCCTAAAGAAAAGGAAAATTTATGAGTGAGGTTTTTAAGTTTCCTTCGGTTGGCATCTCCAAAATTCCTTTTGATTGGCATCTATAAAATTCCTTTCGATTGGCATCTCCAAAATGCCTTTCGATTGGCATCAACATAGTGCCCTTCGATTGGAATGGACAAAGATCTTTCGATTGGCCGGTTAACAAGGCCTTTCGATTGGAATTTTAACAAGTACCTTTCGATTGTCCTTGTAACAAGATCCTTCGATTGGCATTCCAAAAGGTCCTTCGACTGGAACTTCAGAGTGTCCTTCAACTGGAACTTCAGAGTGTCCTTCGACTGGAACTTCAGAGTTTCCCTCAATCAGAACATCATAACGAAATGACCTTTGAATGGAATTTCAGTGTAGAGTTTGTCTTAATCTAAGATGCTCTAATGAAGGAAGTTCTGAACACTTCGAGTCAGAACTTAGACTCATCACAAGGCCAAGGGCTGGTCGAAGTTGTCTAATAACGGATGTTTTGAATAGATTTGAATTGGACTTTGAAGCTGGAAAAGAAATCCATTTGAAGGAAGTAACAATGACTCATTCGAAGAACATGTAAAGGTGCATTTGAAGAATAATTCAAAGGGTCCATTTGAAGGACATGTAAAGGTCCACTCGAAGGAGGCCATCGGAGCCATTTGAAAGAGAGCATTCAAAAATCAAAGGTGTCCAGGTTTATCCAAGATTCCAAAAGAGACATGAATATTTGAAAAAGGAAATCTTTTAATATGTCTGATTCTTGTCTCATGGCTTTAAAGGCCTGGTTAAATGGCTGTCTCTTGCTGTTACTATGCACCATCACACTCCTATAAATACAAGGCCAAGGATACAATGCCAAGGGGAAACTACACACACGCTGCCTTAGAAAGCACATAAAAAAACTCAAAACTCATAGAGTGCTCCCAATCGAAATACATTTTTTGCAGGCATCCACATTCCAAAAGAATACCAGATTCGTGTTCCTGAGTCATCTAGGAGTCCACCCCAACTCCTAAGCAAACATATCCACACCCAGAGCCACATATCATACATCTTTGATTGGTAAGGGTTTGCAAAACCAAAATTGCACCTTCATGACATTTAAATACACATTGCACATATATTCTTATTATTACTGATTATGTTACATGTAAGCTAAAGCGCATATATGAGATTGTGCCATTACTGGGGCACGATCTAAGTTTTTCCTTCAAATCTCATGACAAAACAAACCTAGAGCCAGACCCAAACTCAGCAGATTCAAATTAAGGAAGGATTCAAATTGGGAGCAGATACGAATCAGGGGGGTAAAGTCCCCCTGGATCTCTAACATTTGTTTCGTTTTGCAAGAAACATGTTCTCAGAATCTTGTTCAGAGCTTCGAAGCAGCTCAGCTTCGAACTGGGTCCAGGGTTCCCAGATCGAAGAATGACATATCCAGATCGAACACCCTCAAATTGCAGCCCCTCACACACCTTCGATCAAGCCTCTTCACTGGATCAAAAGACAGCCCAAGCCTCTTTCGATCCAGGCCTTCAGAATTACACCTTTCTTGATTTACTGCCTGTTCCTTCGATTTCATCTTTGCTTTGACTATTTTATTTATTTTTTTTAATCAACATAAAACCAATTAAAAAAAACCACAAAAACATTAGGATAGTTTTTCTATTAAATTAATTTTGTTAATTAATCATTTAATTATCTTAACATTTTCTCAAAACTAAAATTAAGAAGATTTAGATCATTTTCACAAAATAAAATAAAACAACAAAAAGATTTTATATTTTATGTTTTCTAGACGCATATTTATTTCGCGCGCGCATTTTATTTTATTGTAATTGCTCACAGTTGTAATAGCTTTAGATTTAAAATTCCGCACTTTTAGTTTCTTGCATTTTTATGTAACTGTTCCAAAGCGTTGTAATAGTTTAGGGTTTATGTTTCTGCTTTTTATTTTCCGTATTTTACATTTCCTGTAAAATATTACTGTTAGTAATTAGGATTGCATGGAAAGATTGAAAATAAACTTTAGCTAACCTAATAAAAAGACAAAAAATAATTGAATTGAACACTATCACATGTACACCTCTAAGGTACGCCCACTTTGGTTGCCTTTAAAAAACAGTCATGAGGCAGGAAAACTTTAGCAAAGACCCGTAAAATCAAAATATCATAGTCCCTCGATGACCCTACAGTCGCCTTCTCGGTAAATGATCTAGTCCCTAAAATAGAATTGCTAAAATGTCTCCACAAGTTGCCTTCATGACTGTAACGTACCTCCAATTATCCCTCAAAACATCCAACGACAAGGCTACCTACTTACTAATAGTAGGATATCACTGTCTAAAGGAAAAGAGGAAAAGGACAACCTTTTCGAGTATAAAAGTAGATAGTTGTTAGAAGTTTCCTCAAACTATTTGTGCACTTACACAAAAACTACTTTTCAAAAACAAGTTTAAAAAACATTTTCTTTGTTAACACTCTTGAGGACTGATACAAGAGTTAAACGCAAATCAAATCGCCGTACTAAGGCATTTTCCAAACATTTTCTAACACACAAAGCACAAATGCATTTCAAAATGAGAAAACCTCTAAGAGCCCGTAGATAACTACGGATGGAAAGGGTGCTAACACCTTCCCTTTCCATAATCTACCCCCCTTACTCAAAAAACACTCTCTAAAAGGTATTTTTCTGTTCTTTTCATCCTTTCCTTTATTGGATAAAAGAAAAGATGGTGGCGACTCTTACTTACCGCGACATTTACGAACACAAACAAAACCAATATTAAATAGTCGGTTCTGCCACCGTATCACAGCGCCACTTCGCCAGCACGCTACCCAAAACACACTACCTCTTCAAGTTCAAGACTCCTAACGACCAACTCCTCATCTCTCCACGAGAAAGGAGCAACGGGAGACACTCATTTTCCTCGTAAAACGCGCCCTATTCCACGAGCAGGTGTTAAAGTCATCACTCCTATGCCCAGAAGAAACGACTTGGGGGTTACTGTTCTGCACTGGCCCGACAGCTAGAATAGGCCCAATCTAACCCTTTCTTTCAATATGGCCTGCACATCCATGGTCCGAACAGCCCGCTCTCTGTCGGGAAATATCAACCCTTTGCCCTCCCAAGCCGATACTAACCTAAGGTAATTAACAAACACCTCTCAGTCTTCTTGACATCAAGTCGTACAGGTAACCAGGAACCGACCAGACCACTTCCCGTAACTTGCCTCCTCCTCGGAACCAACGGCTAGTTACGGGCACATCTGCCCGGTTTGACCAAGTCCTGAAAGTTACCTATTTTTGGAAACCTGCATATCCAGGCGCAAAAACCAGAACCAATGACCATGTGCCAGGGGTATTATATAAACCCTCACATTTGTGAGGGTCAGGTATCAAATATTCACTATTCACCAATAATACCTTAACACTTTGCTTGTATCTCCTTGTTCCCACTCTTACTTAATCGTCAGAGTGTCTTGCAGGTACAACCCCCTTTTCTCATCCTCGACATCACAACCCAACTGCAGAATCACCCGACCACCTTGTAGGTTCTGATAAACCGGTAAGACCAGTCATCAAAATAAGACACATGTTAATCTTGAAGGCTCCAATGTCTCAAAATAGATCCTTCAATATCGAACTAAACATGATGGAGAAAAAGTGCCTTGCGACTGTAGCTAGTATGGATGAATAGATATGGCACTATCGAGTATGCCATATTAACTTCAAAGACATCAAAGATTTAAAAAGAGGAAAATGGTTATAGGATTTCCAGAAATCGACATTCCAAACAAAGTGTGTGAAGAATGTGTGCAGGCGAAGCAACACAAGAATAGCTTCAGCAAGGATGCAGGAAGCAAGTCAAAGGAAATTCTTGAAATCATATACTCCGATGTATGTGGTCATATCTAGGTGGATTAAATTGGAGGTAACAAGTACTTTGTCACATTCATAGATGATTTTAGTCAAAAACTATGAACTTATCTGATCAAGAAGAAAAGTGAAGTGATCGAGGTATTTGCTAAGTTTAAATCTATGGTCAAAAGACAAAGTGATCGAAAGGTCAATATTTTGAGGACTGATGGTGGTGGAGAATATATTTTGAAAGACGTCGACATGTTATGTGATAAAGGAAGGATTGTGCATGGGATGGTGCCACTCTACACTCCATAACAAAATGGAACTGCATAAATGGAGAATTGAGCCATCATGAATATGGTGAGAAGTATGTTAAATGACAAGCATTTACCCAAAGAGTTATGGGGAGAAGCAGTGTCGATAGCAACATATATCTTGAATAGATATCCAACGAATAAGCTAGAAGGAATCACGCTAGAAGAATGTTGGTCTGGTGTTAAACCTAGCTTAAGACATCTGAAAATGTTTGGATCTATAACACATAGACATGTGTCAGATCAATTGAGAAGAAAACTTGATAGCAAGTCGAGTCAAATGATTCTAGTAGGATATCATTTGATTTGAGGTTAAAAGTGGTTCGACCCAATGAATAAACAAGTAGTGATCAACAAGATGCGATCGATGAGCTTAAGGAATGGGATTGGACAAAAAATGTAAAGAAAGATTCAGTAAGAATCTTATGTGAAGAACCAACCACTAAAGTCGAAAGAGAAGAAGTTCAAGAAGAAGTGAGAGGTGATGCAGGCCCAAGCAGACCTCAAAGAATGAGACATATGTCTGCAAGGTTCCAAGAATATAGGATTACATTAGATGATATGGTCGATAATGAAGGTTAGCTGGTATATTATAATTTATATGCAAATGTGAAACCTGTCAATGCAACTGAAACATTGAAGGATGCAAAGTGGATGAAATAAATGAATAAGGAAATGGATTCCATCAAAGTCAATAACACATGTCACTTGTCGAATTTCCTCAAGGCAAGAAGGCAATCAATTTCAAGTGTGTATACAAGGTGAAGTTGAATCCTAAAGGGGAAGTAACTTGATACAAGGCTAGACTTTGATGAAGTCTTTGCACTTGTGCCTAGGATCGAAACAATCAGGTTACACAACCAGATGGGCATGAAATGTTCATTTGTAAATGGACCCTTAGACGAAGAAGTTTATGTTGCACAACCAGTTGGGTTTGTGAATCATGGCAAAGAAAGAAAGGTGTACAAGCTTTATGAAGTTCTGTATGGACTTAAACAAGCTCCAAGAGCTTGAAATAAGAAGATAGATAGCTTTATAAGGGAGGAGGAATTTGTGAAGTGCGCAACTGAATATGAAGTATATGTAAGAAGAAGCAAGAGTGAATTGCTTATACTATGTCTCTATGTCGATGACTTATTGATAACATGTAGCTGCAAGAAAGAGATCGAAGACTTCAAAGGTGATCTTAACAAGGAATTCAAAATGTATGATCTGGGAGACATTTCATACTTCATTGGCATCGAATTCTACAAGAGCAGTAGGGGTTTGATGATACATCAAAGCAGATATGAAAGTGAAATGCTCAAGATATTTGAGATGGGAGAATTCAACTCGACTTCCACACCCGCAGAAGCATGACTTCAACTATCAAAAGACTCAAATGAAGATGATATCGATCAAAATCAGTATATAAGACTTATTGGTTCACTAAGATACCTTTGTCACACAAGGCATGACTTAACATACAGTGTAGGTATGGTAAGTAGATTCATGCAAAAGCCAAAGGTATCACATCTAGCAGCAACAAAGAGGATACTAAGGTATCTGAAATGAACTCTTGACTATAAAATTTTATTTCCTACAATCGATAAAGGAAAATAATGTAAGTTAGTGGGACATACTGACTTAAGCTGGTGTAGTGATGTTGAGGATAGAAAATCCACAATTGGCTACGTGTTTATGCTAGGTGGTGCACCAGTTGCTTGGAGTTCAAGAAAGGAACCAATAGTGACACTATCATCATGTGAAGTGGAGTACATAGCTGCTTCTCTTTGTGCATGTCAAGCAACATGGATGGTGAACTTGGTCGATGAGATAACATAGAAAAATCATGGAGCAATTACCATGAAGATCAACAACATGTCAGCTATCAATCTAGCAAAGAATTTGATAGCACATGGTTGAAGCAAGCACATCGAGATGAGGTTTCATTATCTTTGTGAGCAAAAAGCATATGGAAAGATGAACTTGAAATACTGCAGAACTGAGAATCAGATTACAAACATCATGACGAAAGGAGTGCATGTCGAAGTGTTCAAGAAATTAAGATCTATGATAAATGTAGATAGCTTAGACACAATGAATTATGTGATGTGTTAAGATTTTAATTCCTTATGTCGAAGTAGGTTTCTCGAAAAAATGAAGGTTGTGTCGAAATAGTCTAGCCTAATGTGTTTCGAAATGTCAAATGAGTAGCCTCGACAT
The DNA here is from genome assembly GCA_948472305.1 of Vicia faba. Classification (NCBI taxonomy): domain Eukaryota; kingdom Viridiplantae; phylum Streptophyta; class Magnoliopsida; order Fabales; family Fabaceae; genus Vicia; species Vicia faba. The sequence goes on along the minus strand of OX451738.1, from coordinate 1,180,714,242 downwards.
GGATTTTGACTTAGGTCTAGAATAGTTATTGTGGGCTTTTGTATTTTGGACTTTGGCTTAGGAAGCAAGCAAGCTCAATTATAAATAAAGGGAGTAACTCTTATTTTGTAGGAACTTGAATTTATGAGAAACTTGTAGTTGCAAGAGAGAAATAAGAGAAGTTTCCACAATTCGTGGACAGACAGAAACTCTGCATAAATCATCATCATCTTCCCAATTTTCGTCAAACCCTAATCTTCTTTCTTTCTCAAATTTCTGTCTTTTCAATATTATTGTGTAGACATAATCATCTTGCAATCAAGGTTGATTGATTCACTCAAATAAAAAGTAAAGAACAAGAAATTTCAATCAATGTGATTGAATCTTATTAATCAAGATTGGTTAGAAATTCTCTATAGTTTTAATAGATTTCTAACAATAAGATGGCGGTGCAAGATAATTATAATAAATTATAAATAAATTTTATTTTTTAGTGATTTTTTTATTCTCACAATCAACTTCTCATAAATGACACTTTCCAATACAATATTCTTATGAGTATAAAAATGAAATATACTCCATTTAACTAAATATCTTAATAAGGAAGAAATTGTTTTTATTTGTTTGTAGAAATAGATCAAAGTGATCTGGAACCCCTCTTCTAAAAGGAAATGTCATTAAATTATCACTATATTATGTTAGTCATTTATTAGGTATAGTTGGATTATATGTTAGTAACTAGAAATTAGACAATATTACGTAAGATATTTTACTATTTAGTTATGATTGATTAGAAGTAATGTATTAGTTATATCTTATGAATATATAAAGTGAAGCATACATTTATTGTTTCAATTTTTCATACTATCAATTACAAAATTAATGTTTATGTGATGGACAGATTTTTTTCTCTCTTCATTTATATATACGGCTCACCCATGCGAAACTTGTAAGAAATTTCGGTTTGCAAATCGTTAATGCTTTGCTATTTTGTCTTCAAAGAAAATGCAAAAGAGTAATCATTCCATTTGTGCCTTGATTATGTAAATTGCATATTTATGATTTAAATATTCACCTTGTTGCTTTTGTTTTAACCATTCCATAAAAAAATAATTTACAGATGCAACGTTACATTAGTTCACACAATTTGCGTTTATATATCCAAACAAAGATGTGTCCTACAATTCTACTCCATATATATATCCATTAGCCTGAAATTTCCTTAACAAAAAAGCAACTTCTAATTTCAACTTTTTTCTATTGTTTCTTAGCGTAAAATTTCAAACCTTGTACCTCGTATGTCACCCCCCACAACAAGTAACAACCTTTTCCCTTGTGGAAGAAATGTTCACCCCTTGTCTCTTCTAGTGTCTCAAATACACACACACTTGTATTCTATCATATAATGCATACATAAATACTACACATTTCCTCGAATCTCAACCAAATTAATCCATCTTAGAGTTTCCTTATTATTGCTATTAGTGAACATCTCAATTTTTTTTAGGCACGTTATGGAGGGACATGAAATTTTGGGGTTTGGTTTCTTTGTAATTGGTTTATGGCACTTTTTCAATCACATCAAACTCCATTTTCTTTCTTCTTCTTCTCTCAAATCCTACCCATCAACCCTATGGTTTCCAACCAAAGTAAGTAGATACATAGAGCTTCATTTCATTATTGCAAGTTGCACAATCTTCATAGCTATGGAACTTTTCATCTCACCTCTTCATCACCAACCATTTGATCCTATAGATGGAAGCATTCCCTCTAACCACCTTCACAACTTTGAACACTCTTCCATGGCTTTGTCTTTCTTACTCTATGCTACATTTGCTATAATTCTTGATAGAAAAATAACCATTGCTAGAAAAACTCAAAATGAAGTTACTCATTTGCTTGCAGCTATAGCATTTACTCAAGAGTTTCTTCTTATTCATTTCCATTCAAGAGACCACATGGGGTTAGAAGGACAATACCATTATTTATTGCAAGTTTTGATTTTTATCTGTTTCGCGACAACCCTTATGGGAATTGGATTTCCAACGAGTTTCTTGGTGTGCTTTGTACGTAGTGTTGGTATAATCTTTCAAGCTTTGTGGCTTATGTTCATGGGGTTCATGCTATTTACACCTGGCTATCAACCCAAAGGTTGTTTCATGAAACTAGAAGGGGATCAATATGTGGTTAGGTGTAGTGATCCAGAGGCTCTTCGTCGCGCTGTTTCGTTGGTGAATATTTATTTCAGTTGGTTCTTGATTGGTGTCACGGTTTTTGCAGTGTCGTTCTACTTGGTTATGGCTATGTGTTATGGTGGAAAAACAGTGGAGTATGTTTCATTGATTAAGGAGGAACATTACCGCGATGAAGATGGCTTGAAAAATTTCGATGTTGAGTCACAATGTCAAAAGATCAACGCAAGCATGGAAGAGAAAACTTGAAGATCTTGGTGAAATTAATTGTTAGAATAAATGAAGAAGTGAAGCTATCATCAAATATCAAGCTACCAACTACTTACTATTTGAAGAAACTATATAATTAAAATTCTGTTATGAATTGGATATTCTTTCTGTTTTAAGAAATAGTTGGTTATAGTTTATTTCGATGATTTTTTTTTTTGAATAATCAAGTATTAAAAAAAAATTCACAAATAATCTCGTTTCGGAAAAAATTACGCAAATAACCATGTTTCAGATGACTCCCCAAAGGAGGAGCTATCTCACTTGGCGCTTACTCCCATTTTTTAAGGGGAGGTGCCATCTCACTTGGCGCCTATGTGCTTAGGGCATGCCCTAAGCCAAGTGAGATGGCGCCTAGGTGTATTTTTAGGGCAAAATTTAAATTTTTTTTTGTCCGGTGCGTTGCGTATTGGATACAGGATCAACAAAATGGACTTTTTATTAAAAAAATAATAATTACATCCAACTGTATTACATTAAAAAAACAGATAAAAAAAACAGATAAAAAAAAAGGAGAAAAAAAAAACAGATAAATCAGTGATCCCCCGAAACCCGGTAATGACCCCCGGTTCCGCATCCCCGTCCTCGCCTTTCCCGTGCTGGGTGTCGTCGTGTTTCCTGCTGCGACAGGGTCGATGGCCCAGCGAAGTCAATGTGGTTCAGATCCATAAAATCAGTCAGATCTCCATATCTAGAAGACCCGCTTTGGTATAGTCGGTTACCCATACCCTCAAAGTTTGGTCGTGTTGGCGGTGGGTGGGATTCCATGGTGGGTCTGTAGCATTGATCGTCTGAGTACGGTGGGTAGAAAAGAAATGGATCTTGGGGTATTTGGTATTGAGGATGCTGGGTGGTTTGGTGATATTGTGGTTGATGGTAGGCTGGATCGGTTTGTTCGTAATCTTCCGACATCCCCATATCAGGGTTAAGGCTGGATGTTGAGGGGCCCATATTGGGATATACGGAAGACTGAAATTGTGTATGGGGTATGCGGGTGTGTTGGTATTGTGATTGGTATTGTGGTTGGGTGTGAGGCATATCGGGGTATTAGTAGTGAGGTGGTGATTGTGGTTGGTTGTGGGGCATTTGAGTGTAATTGTATTGTGGTGGGGATTGTGGTTGGGTGTTTGTGGTTCTGTTTCTTCTTGGGGGTTGGTGGGAGGTTGATGGGTTTTGGGTTTGTTGTTGGGGAAACGAGGGTTGTGCCCATTGTGTGCGTGGGTCAACCAAGTACCTTGGATGAGACACGTGCATTTCAGGGTTACTAACCGACCTGTACCAAGATAAATATTGATCCGTGTGTCGCATATTACCATGATTAAGGAAAACCGGGAATTGCAAGACATAGCGGTGACGCCTCTGCCACATCTTACACCATTTCGGAGCGAAGTCTTTCCAGTTGGTAAGACCCTACTGGGCGTCGACCCTTTTAAGATGCCACGGGGACAAACAAGTTGGATCACTCGGTATCTCTTGATGCATTCCGAACTGCATCTTCACACGGTCGTTGTGGTGCATCTCCATAATGTTGAACCGAATGATTACAGTCTTCGCGGTCCAAATTGATGCATCCTCCGGGTTTGGATCATGGCCCAAACCCAAATATGGTCTCCAGACGAACTGCGATAAAATTTAAATCAGGTTAACGAAAACGTAATGTATAAATAATTTAAATGAAGAAAAGTTTAAAGCTACGACGTACATCATCCGAGCCTAAGTGATCCAACAGATTACGGTATAGTGCGACATTGAATCTTGGATTCTTGCCGTAATCCATACCCCTCACGCAATACCTAAAGGAAATGAAAAACATTTTATTCTTAGCATATATTTGGTGAAGAGATGAATAGTAATAAATTATATAACTTGATGACTTACTTTGTTGCGTACGGGAAAACGAAAGTGTTGTTGTTGACGGGGTTTAAGGACTCCATTCGCCACCAACCCCAGGCTTGTAGTAAAAAAGCGCACCCATAAAATGTACATTTTTCCTTGACTGCATTTTTGCACAAGGAACTGTATAGGTGGACTAAAACTGCAGAACCCCAACTATATTTTCTTGTTTTTTCAAAATTTCTTAGTAAATGTAAATACATAAAATTTACACTATTTCCCGTACTTTCGGGAAATAAAAAGGTACCAAATAGTATCATAAGATAAGTTCTGGCTTTTACTACTCTGTCTTGCTCGGAGGAATTTTTGTTTAATTCCAAACTTGCATAATGACTTTTAAGCTCAGTGAGTAGTATTCCCTGACCTCTCGCACCACCACCTTCAACCATATCCCTGCCCAACAGTTCTTCACACTGAGAGTTGGGTTGTTGAACCGACCCGTTCACGGCCTTACCGTCGACAGGGAGACCTAGTAGCATGTACACATCCTCTAGCGTGATGGTACATTCACCTATTGGTAGGTGAAATGTATGGGTCTCTGGTCTCCACCTTTCCAACATTGCAAGAATGAACTTTGAATCAATTGTGCAATTGGAGATCTTTATGACATGTCTAAAACCTGCGTATTCCAGATATGGTACGATAAATGGGTCGGGAGCCAAGTAGTTGTGAGAACAGATTCTGAATCTTTTGGTGTCCTGAGTTCATAATGTAAAAGGTGTAAGATTAAGTAAGATGAACAAAGCATTATCTGAAGTATGAAAAATGTATAACCAAAATAGAAACTTACAAATACAACAATGTTTTCCCTTGTGCCTCTGTGAGAATCGCCCATTGTTATAAGAGCCATTGTTTAAAATGCTTGAGATTATGAAAGACTTAGAAAGTGTAAGAGAGTATGAAAGACTTAGAAAGTGTAAGAGATTATGAAAGATTTCGTAGCAGAGAGTGAGACTTGTGTGGGTGTGAGAGATGTATGATATGGTATGTATTTATAGGCAAAAAAAATTTATAGAGTGGTTGTTGGTGCTTGCATGCATGCGAAGTGTCACTCTTGCAGGCTAGGTGGCAGCCTAGGGGGTTACATATATGCATGCATGTACAAAAATGAAAGGTGTCACTCTTGCAGGTTAGGTGGCAGCCTAAGGATGTAACACGATTGGACAGTAAGGGAGGCGCCATTGGACTTGGCGAAAGAGTACAAAAATGAAAGGTGTCGCCATCCCAATTGGCGAATAAGAGGTGTCCTTGGTTGCAGGCTAGGCTCAGGCTACGTGACAGCCTTTGGGATGCCATGCCTGAATGCATGTAACCCTATTGGAGGTGATGGGAGAAGACTTACAAGATACAGTATAGGTGCAGAGTAGGCGCAGGCTAGGTGGCAGCCTAGGGGGTTACATATCTGCATGCATGTATCACGATTGGACAGTAAGGGAGGCGCCATTGGACTTGGCGAAAGAGTACAAAAATGAAAGGTGTCGCTATCCCAATTGGCGAATAAGAGGTGTCCTTGGTTGCAGGCTAGGCTCAGGCTACGTGACAGCCTTTGGGATGCCATGCCTGAATGCATGTAACCCTATTGGAGGTGATGGGAGGAGACTTACAAGATACAATATAGGTGCAGAGTAGGCGCAGGCTAGGTGGCAGCCTAGGGGGTTACATATATGCATGCATGTATCACGATTGGACGGTAAGGGAGGCGTCATTGGACTTGGCGAAAGAGTACAAAAATGAAAGGTGTCTCCATCCCAATTGGCGAATAAGAGGTGTCCTTGGTTGCAGGCTAGGCTCAGGCTACGTGACAGCCTTTGGGATGCCATGCATGTAACACTATTGGAAGCCTTGGGGGTTACATCCCTACTTAATTGAAATTTTTAGTCTTACGTTTATCATAACATTGATTCACTTAATCTGTCAAATCTTCCAACCTTCAAACGTTCTTACAATCAAACCTTCAAACAATCAAACATGCAAACCTTCGAATAACTCATAAAGTTCAAACATTCCAACCTTCAAGCCTTACAACATTCAAACCTTCATACAATCAATAAACTTCAAACATTCCAACCTTCGAATAACTCATAAAATTCAAACATTCCAACCTTCAAACCTTCAAACAACCCTACGCAATGGCCTCTGCACCACAATTTGTCGTCAAAGCACATTTCAACGGTGAGACATACATTTGTCCCACCGCTGGGTTTTGTTTAGAGACACAGACAACATCCTATTTCTCTTAAACGGGAAAGCCAATTTCTCGTACTTCAAAAAACGATTGGAGGCCAAACTTGGACGAGGCCCGGTGACCCAGATATTTTATCAGAATCCAGTTTTTTTTTGGAAACAACCAAGTAATTTTTTATAAGGTTGAAGTTCAAGATGACGAGGATCTCCAGAATATGTTTTCCAGCCATGTGTATTTTGGGTACGACTCTATTGAGTTGTACATTATGCTGCGAGAGCCTCAGGTGACACAAGTGGTTGATCCTTTGGAGAATGAACAAGCTGAGGTAGATGCAGTTGATGAAGAAGAAGAAGATGACGAGTTAGAGTTTGATGAAATGGTGAATGATGATTCCGACGATGATGGCATACCTAGTATTCCTGCAAATGAAATCTACACACCACCTCCGCACATGAAAAACTTCAACATGGGTGGAGATGAACCTTCTACTGACTTATTTTTCAATCCATATATGCAGTCAGATGAAAATTTAAAAGAGAAGGACAAGTTTCGTAACAAAGAGGAATGCATCAGAGCCATAAAAAAATTCCACATGCTCAACTCGGTTGATTTTAAGGTGGACCGTGTCAACCCGGAAAGGTACAAGATCAAGTGTGTCCACCCTGACTGTATGTTCAAGCTGACTGCATCATACAGATTAAGAGGTGACTGCTTGGTCATAGGTTCCATGACTACCCATACTTGTGTAAGTTCTACTCAATCACAGGACCACCGAAAACTTAACTACGATCTCATCTGTCAAGAAATCCTACCCCTGGTCAGCAACGACCCATCTTTGAAGGTGAAAACAATCATCTCCCACATCACCATGGTTTTTAACTACACTCAGTCTTACCGTAAGGCGTGGTTAGCAAAGACTAAGGCGATTGAAAAGGTGTACGGAAACTGGGAGGAGTCATACCAAGAACTTCCTCGCTACCTGAACGCACTCAAGACGTATTCTCTGGGTACTATTTACATTCTGGAAACAGTGTCAGCATACGCCCAAGATGGTAGTCTACTAAACGGCAACGGAATATTCAGTCGAGTGTTTTGGGCATTTCAACCTTGCATCACAGGGTTTGCATCATGCAAACCAATTATACAAATTGATGGGACTTGGTTGTATGGGAAGTACAAAGGCACGCTACTGATGGCAGTTGCACAAGATGGCAACAACAACATTTTCAACATTGCCTTTGCCCTTGTCGAGGGGGAGACCGGTGGTGCTTGGAGCTTTTTTCTGAAAAATCTGCGGACGCACGTGGCTCCTCAACCAGATCTCTGTTTGTTCTCGGACAGACATGCCTCCATTGAAAGTGCCTACAATAATCCTGCAAACGGTTGGCATGACTCTCCTTCTACGCATGTCTATTGCGTTAGGCATATCGTCCAAAATTTCACGAGGGAGATCAAGGACAAAACATTAAGGAAAGCGGTTATGAATGCGGGATATGCATTGACACAACCCACATTCAAATATTACCGCAACGAGATCCGTTTGTCAAATCCGGAAGCCGGTAGGTGGATCGACAATATTCCGGTGGAAAAATGGACTAGGTCATACGACAATGGCCAAAGATGGGGGCACATGACAACGAATATTATTGAATCAATGAATGGGGTATTCAAAGGCATACGAAACCTCCCGATCACTGCTTTGGTAAAATCTACGTATTTTAGGATGGCTGCGTTATTTTCCAAAAGAGGTGAAATATGGAATGCAGTGTTGCAATCTGGACAACTATGGAGTGAAAGCTGCATGAAATACATTAAGACAGAAAGTGTCAAAGCCAACACTTATATGGTTATACGGTTTGACTGACACAGCCACAACTTCATTGTGAAAGAGACAATTGACCACAACGAAGGCCTGCCAAGACAAGAATATAGGGCCATGCTACCTTCTCGTTGGTGCGATTGTGGCAGGTTTCAAGCATTTCGTATGCCTTGCTCTCATGTCATTTCCGCTTGTGCTCATACCCATCAAGACGCGCTTCAACTTCTGTCAAACATTTACAAATCTGAAACGTTGCTCAATGTTTACAACAACAACTTTCCTTTGGTAGCAAAACCAGATTATTGGCATGCATACGACGGCGAAATAGTGTGGCACAACGGCCAAATGCGAAGGAACAAGAAGGGTCATCCCAAAAGTAACCGCATCACAATAGAAATGGACAATCTTGACAAGTTGGAAAGAAAGTGTGGTTTATACCGTCAGGTCAGACACAATCGCAAAAATTGTCTGAATCGGGCGTCTGCCTCGACCACATAAAAATTGTAATACATAAAATATTTCCTTAATTATGTTGTAAACATTAGGGTTTTCCGTTAACAGATTTTGCTACAATAATTATTGCGCGTACAAGAAAAATTAATGATATTTCGTCTACGAAATTACAACTGTTAACACAATTTCATCTGACCCATACATCATCAACATTACATCGCTGTCTGTTTTGACTTCCTCCAACCATACATTAGGTCTTCCTGTCGCATGTGAGGTTGTTGTTCGTTTTCGCTGGATCCTTCGAATTTTTCCCCCTCCGCAATGTCTCCATCTAGCCATCGCATCAACTCCCGCTTCAGACGCTCCATGGAGTGAATGTGCCAGAATTTCATTTTCATCACAGGTTTCGTGGCGGAGAAGATAACATAACCATCTCTGCTAAAAATCATGGGCGACGTCATGACGCAAATAACAGAGTAAAAAATAAAAATACAGTGCGAGAAAGTGTGCGAAATTTCGGAGAAACGGACGAATTATTTATAAAACAACATTTTGCCCTAGTTTTGCCCTAGGAGCCAAGTGAGATGGTGCCTCCTCTCACTTTTAAGGAGCATGCGCCATCTCACTTATCTAAAAGTGAAGGGAGGCGCCAAGTGAGATGGCACCTAGGGAAAATCAAGGGGTGGAGGCGCCAAGTGAGATGGCTCCTCCTTTGGGGAGTCATCCGAAACATGGTTATTTGCGTAATTTTTTCCGAAACACGGTTATTTGCGAAATATTATTTTAATACTTGGTTATTGTAAAAAAAAGTTCTATTTCGATCACATAGTTGGTTATAGCTTATTTCGATCGCATGTATATATATATATATATATGGTGTAACCTTGCTCTTTATTCTTTGAGCTGAATTAATACATTTGTAGCTTCTTTCTTTTCTCCTCTATATTTTCCATTTTTTTCATCAAAGCTTTCTCTCCATCAATGGAGTTTTTCATATTCTAATATGGTATCAGAGCAAAATTCTTATGTTTTTCTTCCTTTATGCACTCTCCTATATTTAGTAATGGCACCACCACATAATGCTTCTCTGATTAATCCTCAACTTGATTCAACTAATTTATATTTTGTATATCCCAGTGATGGACTTGGTTCAGTCAAGGTTGCGCCACCATTAAATGGTTCCAACTACCATTCTTGGGTTCGTTCCATGTGCCGTGCTCTTGGTTCTAAGATAAAACTTGAGTTCATCGATGGATCGATTCCAGTTCTTGATGATTAGTTTGATTCATCAATACATGCTTGGAGTCGCTACAAAATGTTATTTATGTCATGGAGCATCAATTATGTTTCAGAATCCACAGCTCAATCAATCATTTACATGGAAAATGAAATTAATGTATGGAATGATTTGAAAGAGAGGTTCTCTCAAGGTGATCTCGTTTGTATCTGAATTACACCAAGAAAAATATGCACTAAAACAAGATTCAAAGTCTACTACTGATTTTTTTCTCCGAAGTAAAGATTCTTTGAGAAGAATTGGAGATTTACATGCCTATTCCATAATGTGTCTGTAGAATTAGGTGTTCTTGTGCTGCCAAGAGAAATGCAAGAAGCAATCACAATTTGATGTATGCCATTTGTTTCCTTACCGACCTGAATGAAAACTTTGTTGTTCTCAAATCTCAAATTTTATTGATGGATCTTTTACCTACCATGAACAAAAAATTTTCCATAGTGTTACAACATGAACGCCAAGGCAATTTTACTCCCTCTTATGATTCTCAAGAATTGATCAACGCTATATGTTTCAAAAAAGCAGGTTCCAAGTTTGGGAATTCTGGATTTTAATCTAACACATCAAAATCCAAAATATACACTCATTGTGGAAGAACTGGTCATACAGTTGAAGTTTGCTAAAGGATCAACAACTAACAATGTCACTACTAATGATAATGAAGAAGATGATCATGCTTCTATTCAGCATCAAAGTGACAAGCATGGACATGCATCTAGTACTCAAGACCAATTTGATAAATTAGTGAATCTCATTCAACATTCAACCATCAATCAAGGATTAACTTCTGCAGCTTACAATCAAGTTTGCTCATATTCACTTATAGGTTATACATTTGTAGATGCTAAAGGTAACCCTCATTATTTCATTTATAAGTGTTCCACTCTTAACTATTGGATAATAGATTCAGGAACTAGTGACCATATTTGTTTTAGTCGTTCTTAGTTTCACCATCTTAGCTCAATCAGTCATATCATTGTCAAATTGCCAAATTACCAATTTGCTTTGACTAAGTTTCTTGGCACATTTAAGTTTTCTCCTAATTTTAGAATTTATGATGTACTGTACATACCTGAATCTTCTATTGACCTCATTTCAATTCCCAAATTATGCCAAACTTCCCATTATAATGTCATCTTTAATGCTTCTAATTGCTTTATTCAGGATTTTATTGAAGATGATTGGTTCAGCTGAAAAACTTGAAGGATTGTATCACCTAGTTCTCAAAGACAAGCATGAAGCAATATCTAGCATTAACAATGTTTCTGATCATACCATTCCTAGTGGTGCCTTATGGAATTTTAGATTAGGTCACTTGTCCTTTTCTAGATTACAAGCTTCACAATCTATTTTCCCATTTGTTGCTACTGATGAAAAGGCAATTTGCGATGTTTGCCACTATGCTAAACACAAGAAATTACCATTCAATAAAAAGCTTTACTGCATCATCTCAATTGTTTGAATTAATTCATTTTATGTATGGGGTCCCTTAGCCATCAAGTCACACAATGAACATGCTTATTTTCTAACTTCTGTAGATGATTTCAATAGATATACTTGGGTCATTTTGATGAAAACCAAAGCTGAAATCAGACAAAATGTCACCAACTTCATCAAAATGGTTGAAAACCAACATAAAACCAATGTCAAATGCATTAGAAGTGATAATGGCCCAGAATTTATCATGACAAGTTACTATGCTTCTAAAGGTATTCTTCACCAAACAAGTTATATTGAACCCCCTCAATAAAATGGAAGGGTTGAGAGGAAACATAAAAACATTTTAAACATAGCTAGAACCCTTATTTTTCAAGCTAATTTAACTAAAAAGTTTTGGTTCTTTGTTGTCAATCATGTAGTCTTTATCATGAATCGTGTTCCTAGTGTTATTTTGCAAAATAAATCTCCTTATCAGTGCATGTACAACAAAGACCCTGACTTACGTGATTTGAAAACATTTGGTACCCTCACTTATGCCTCAACAATACACGCACAAGGAGAAAATGTGTTTTCTTGGGCTGCAAGCAAGGAGTAAAAGGGATTGTACTCCATGATGTCAGCAATAATGAATTTTTTATATCTAGACATGTTGTCCATCATGATCACATTTTTCCTTTTAAACCCAGTTGGCAATACCATACTGGTGACAATGCGACTCATGAATCCATCAACACTTACATTGACCCCTTTCCCTTAGACTAGCCTATCACATGACTGTCGTGATTCAATACAGTCCATACAAATTGACCCTCCTTCCACTGAAATAGAGCCATCCACCCATGAAACTTTCCTCATCACTCCCACATATGATGATGTAGATCCACTACCTTCTTCCATTAGGCCCATTAGGCATAAGCATACTTTTTCATCTTGAGGACTATATGTGCAATTCATCAAACAATTTGGTTGCATCATTAACTTCAGGTACTACTTATCCCATTTCTTCTTTCCATTTTTTTGAGTCTTTTCCTCCTACTCATAAGTATTTTAGCATGTCTGTCACACTTGACTATGAGCATAGAACTTATGAGGAATCTTAGAAAGATGAGAATTGGAAGATGGCTATGAAGACTAAATTAGAAGCACTAGCCAAAAATGGTACTTGGGTAGTGGTGGATCTTCCTCCTCTTTTTAAACATATAGGCAGTAGATGGGTGTATAAGATCAAACACAAAGCTGATGGGTCCATAAAGAGGTATAAATCCATATTGGTTGCAAAGGGTGTTGTACCCCAAAATTTACCCTCTTTATTTTGACCTTTTTGGCTTACATTTCATTATTACATGCATGCATATAATTGATTTTATGGTTATGGAATCAATGTATATTTATCAAGCTTTATTAGGTTACAAGTGACGTTTATTTCGCTAATGAATGTTCTCAGAGTATTTTCCGTGTTGAACGGTTTGCCGTTTCGCAACAATTTGGGTTTCAAAGATTCACAAGTCTAACCCGGCGCGTCATATTCAGTTGTTCTTTCGCCAAAATATCCCTGATAACATATTCTCAAATTCAGATTTGGCTCGAGAGCCAATTCTTTAAAGAAGGTCTCCGAATGTGCGATTTTTCTCGAAGAAATATGGTGAAAAAGTGTGCTGAAAGTGCAGTTTTTACGCACTAAAAAAATCATAATTTAAAGATCGTGGCTCTTTTTGAACCCGTTCTGGTGGCCAAAATTCCGTCATGACATCATCTATGTTTTCATCTCTCACGGCTAGAAGCCATTTTCGATCAGAAGGTCTTCAAAAATGCGGATTTATCAAGTATTTTCGTACAGAAAATTTGTGACAAAAGTTTATTTGCGTTATGTTCAGAAAATACTAACTTGGTTGATTTTCATCGTATTGAGCTGGTTCCGGTGCCAAAATTTCACAAACTGAGTTAGCTACGTTTTCACATGAGATATTGAGTTTGAAAAGTATCCAAAAGGCCTTTGTTTTTTGCCTAGAGTGTGCGTGACGCGCCGAAAATCCTGAATGCTGAATATTATTTCATCTGGGTCAAAACTTCGAAAATTCATAACTCGGTCAATTTTTATCGGATCAGACCCATCTTTTTAGACAAGGTTACTGACTCAGAGATATACAACTTTGCTTCCAAAGTCGAGATTGGGTTCTGCTCCGATCAATACCAGTTTTTATTGAAGAACGTGTCAGAATTGACACTGGAGCCCAAAATAAGTTTGTCTGAGGCGAAACTTCAAAAATTCATAAGTAATTCACCGTTTATCTGATTGAGCCCATTTTCAGACAGGAGTTAGTTCTTAATGTCGACTACATTTTGTTTTCACATTTCAACTTCAAAAATTGCACTTTAGTCCCTGCGATTTAGCCTGAAATGTGTGAGACTCAAGTGAATAAAAATCTACACTATTGCTTGTGGTTATTGTAGGCCCAATTACACATTCAAAACTCATATCTTTGCTCTAATTTCCATTATATAATCCTATTCTTTTTACACAAACAAGACGGAAGAAAAAAACATTTGCCACAACCTTGTCAAAATATCAAATTCTTTCAAGAATCCTAGAAATCTTGAAATCCTTGTTACAAACCTCCATCTCACTACAAACAAGTCATCCTTGTTACAAACCCTCATCTCACTATTTCTCCAGTAAGGGTAAAGTTGGTTTGATCTCCATGATCAAAAGGGTGTAGAAGCATTCATACATGTCATATCGGTTTTAATATTATAAAATTTTATATATATTTTTCTTTGTATTTCATGGTATACTAATTTTCTTAATGTGCTCATGAGATTTAATATTACTGGTTTGGACCATCGTAATGGTCACATGCAGGGTTATTACAAAACGCTGAGGCTAAAACAAAACAACCATCAATGTATGGCGAGGCAGACATTCTGAGAAGGTTAAGGGCGTCAACACCCACCCTTATTGGTTTTGGTTTTCTTCCTTTTTATTTATCTTTTTACCTATTTTCATTCTTTCTGTTTAAAACCTTTTTCATAAAACCTAACATTTTTGACAAACCTTTGATTTTTCATAATAAACTCGAATAATTAATTTTAAATTTTTTAAATTTAATTTTAGTTTTTAAATTAATTTTTGGTACAACACTCACCTCTGACATTTGCATTATTTGTATTTTTTAACCCTATTTTTCATTGATGTTTCTTCCCCTATCTATTTTTTGGCAAACTTAATTCTTTCTTGTTAATCATTACACATAAACTTTTTTAAAATTTTAAAAAAAATTAATTAATTAAGTTTTATATTTTTTTAATTAATATTTTTTTTCAAAATTAACCTTTTTTAATTAAAATTAATTAGGTTTTAGGTTTTTTTATTAACATTTCTTTTTCAAAATTAACCTTTTTTTATTATTAATTAAAATTAATCAGGGTTTAGGTATTTTAATTAATTTTTTTCAAAATTAACATTTTTTTATTAATTAAAACTAATTAGGTTTTTTACGTTTATTTAATTAATTATCATAAATAATTTTTTTCATAATCAATCACCAAAATATTTTCTTTTCTATTTTCATCTTATTTTTACTTTCCTAGATAAAGTGTATAGCGTAGCTTTATTTTTCCCATATTTTTTTATCATTATCATGTAATTGCTTCTGTGATGTAATAGTTTTAAGATTTCTTTTCCGCCCTCTTCACTATTATGTAACTGCCCCAAAGCTCTGTAATAGCCTATGTTTACATTTCCGCCTTTACCTTCAGCTACTATATTTTATGCAATGCTTAGACTAATAGGATTGTATGGAAAGATAAAAATGAACGATAGAAAACCCTAATTTCAAGATAAATAATCAAACTGAATCATTTGCGCACTCGCACCTCTAGGATAACCTCACTTGTTGCATTCAGAAAAACAATGGTCATGCCCCTCGAACGTAGGGATACCCTTAGCAAAGACCCTGGGTTAAAGTTATCATAAAGATCATAGTCCCTCAGTGTCCCTCGAGTTGCCTACGAAAAATGATCTTGTCCCTCGATGTTGCCTACGAATATATGATGACAATCCCTTCGAACCGCTAAGGTATCCCTATATGTTGCCTTTTATGACCATAACGATGACCTGCGCTTGTCCCTCATACATTCAACGATAGGGCTACCTACTCACTAATAGTAGGATAGCACTGTCTAAAGGTTAGGAGGAAAATAACGACCTTTTCGAGTATAAGTAGATAAGTTCTTAGATGCTTGCTCAAAACAACTTTTTACACCTACACAAAAACATTTCAAAACACTTTCAAAAACATTCGCCTTGTCAACACTCTTGAAGACTGATACAAGAGTTATCACAAAGCGAATCGCCGCACTAAGGCATTTTCAAAACAATTTTCAAAACACACAAAGCACAAGCAATTTTCAAAACATGAGCTAAGCATCTAAGATCCCGTAGAAAATTACGGACGAAAAGGGTGCTAATACCTTCCCTTTCCATAATCTACCCCCTTACTCAGAAACTCTTGAAAAAGGTCTTTTTCTGTTATTTTCATCCTTTCCTTTATTGGATAAAAGAAAAGTCGGTGGCGACTCTTGCTTACCGCAACATCTGTGAATACAAACGCAAAACCAATATTAACATTCGGTTCTGCCACCGTATCACAAAGGGGTATAGCCAAAGTTAAAGGACTGGATTTATTTGACACATTCTCACCAGTTGACAAGTTATCCATAGTCAGAATTCTTCTTGCCACAACTTCCATAAATCATTGGCATCTATATCAACTAGATATAAACAATGCATTTTTGCATGGTGACTTAGATGAAGATGTATACATGCTTGTGCCATAAGGTATTCCATGTTCCAAACCAAATCATGTTTGCAAGTTAGTGAAGAGCTTGTATGGTTTGAGTCAGACCAATTGAAAGTGGTATGAAAAACTCACATCACTCTTACTAAAACTTGGCTATACATATTCCACTACTGATTACTCCATGTTTACCTTGAAAAAGGATGATCATGTCACAATCCTACTAGTATATGTAGATGGTATCACACTAGCAGGAACATCCTTAATGGAGCTTGATCGCATAAAATGCACCCTTGATGAAAACTTCAAAATCAAGGACTTGGGAATTTTGAAGTATTTCCTTGGACTTGAGGTTGCACTTTCCAGGGATATTATCACCATATCATAGAGAAAATAATGTCTAGACTTACTCAATGACTCGGGTATCCTTGCATCAAAACCAGCTGCAACACCCCTAGACCCATCATTAAAGTTGAATCAAGATGATAGTAAACCATTGGAGAACATTACTGCATATAAGAGGATGATTGGCAGACTGATTTACTTGAAAAATATCAGGCCAGACATTACACTTGCTACACAACATATGGGCCAATTTCTCTACAAACCTACACACGTTATTTTCAGGCAGTCTGCATAATCATAAGGTACTTGAAAATGAATCCTGGATATGGTTTGTTTTTCCCTAGATCTTCCAAGTTTCAAATATTAGGCTACATATATGTGGATTGAGCAAGTTGTGTTGACACAAGAAAATCAACTTCATACTATTGCTTCTTCCCTAGGTCATCTTTGATTTCTTAGAAGGCCAAGAAACATCAAACCATATTTAGAAGCTCATCAGAAGATGAGTTACGAGCACTAACTCTAGCCTTACCAAATAGTTAAAATTGGCTCAATTCGCTTCTACCTTCAACATGACCCAACAACTTTGGCCCACTAACTCTTGCCCTTATGTAGGTCATACTTGGTCGACTACACTCTAGGAACAGCAAGACCAGTGATACCCTGAGCCAGACGCCTGCCTGCATCGGTAACTACCTCTAGGTATGCTCGACACACATGGAGCGGACAATCAAGAAAGCGCTTATAACACATATGCCCGTAATCTCTTCCTTGCTCGGAGCAACGACTAATTACGAGCATGACTTCCTGTTTTGACTAAGTCCTAGCAGTTACCTATTTTTGAGGAGCATAATATCTAGGCCCAAAAATAGAAACCAAGGGCCAAGCGCCGATGGCACTATATAAACTCTCACACTTGTAAGGTCTAGGGATCCAATATTCATTCTAAAAACCATAATCTCATTCTTGTATATCTTTGCACTCTTTCTTACTTGAGAATCGAAGTGCCTTGCAGGTACACCCCTCATTCTCTCCTCAAATTTTCAGCCAAGTAGACATCATTTTCTTGGCCCACTTCAGGTTCTGAACAACCGGTAAGATCAGTGGTTCCGTGTGTGGGAAATTGTCTTCCCCGTCTTCTTTTTACTCAAAAATAAAGACCAATTTGACTTTCACAACTACTATCATGTCAAACCATGATGACAACCACTTTTCTAGAAAGATTGTGCTATCCCCCGTCTATAAAACGGACAGAAACGAAGAACCTCCTCATCTCAAGGATATCCCCGACATCAGAGACGGTCGAACCGAGTCCCTAAAAATTTTCCCTCTCTTTTCTCAAGACATTTCACAAAGGGTCTCCAACGCTCAAGGATTCTCAAGAATTGATAAGACAAAATCACCTTCGAAACACTGAGACCATAAATTAGGGTTTTGACTGAAAGCGATTGATCATTGACTTTTAACCTAA
This sequence comes from Vicia faba, assembly GCA_948472305.1. Taxonomy (NCBI): domain Eukaryota; kingdom Viridiplantae; phylum Streptophyta; class Magnoliopsida; order Fabales; family Fabaceae; genus Vicia; species Vicia faba. The sequence goes on along the minus strand of OX451738.1, from coordinate 1,180,696,108 downwards.
TACATAACTTATTGGTTTGAAACATGACCTCAAGAATTCAAATGCATCATTTAAACCTATTTTCATATCTCAAAACATTTCTCAAGATTAGTGGATTGATAGATGAAATTTGGTCAACTGATAAAAAAGTCAACTATACACTGAAAAATCAAACTTTGACTTTTTGATCAAAATCAAGTTTCAAAAATCATATTTTATCAAGGCATGTCAACATATGAAGATTGTTAATCAAGAAATCAAAAAGTCAAAATCATATTTGAAAAGTCAAACTTTTCAAGACTTAGGAATTTTTCTAAGTGTTTTGCACATGTTTATTTCATAACTTCATACCAAATTTTCATCATGATGCAAGATAATTGAAGGAAAACTTCCAACATGAAAGTTGTAGATCTCAATGAGATATAAAACACTGTAGGACAAGACTTTTTCTAGAAATGCTTGGATTTTGAGTTATAAATTCATGAAGTCATGGCATTTTTGAATAAACACTTAGAGAAATTTTCAACAGATTTTGGTCAGGATTTCATCCCAACTTCTTGGCAATTTTTCACATAATTCCAAGATGATTTTGTCAAAATGGCCAACATGAAAGTTATAGATTATGTTTCAAGCTTTCCAAAACATCCAAGAGCATGAATTTATCATACTTAAGCTAGGAGATTCAAGGGCATGAAGTTGGGCCTCCATTCTTGAATTGCAAGTCATTTTAGTGAAGAACACATAACAAAACCCTTATGCTATGCTGCATAATCTTGTGTTGCATGCCTTCTTACTTGCCAATCTGACCATAATTTAATGCTTACACCCATTATTGAGCTATTATCCAAGTGTTTAAACCACTGTCCAAAAGATCTTTCCATTTATGGAATAAAGACACCATTGCTATTCTTGAAAAATAAGCTTTTTGTACAAAACATGTCTTGAACCCATACCTTGTTTGCTTATGATTTTACTCCACCATAAATCATGGAAATCAACCTCTCTATACCAACAACTACTTCATCTTGGGACCATGACATAACTTGATATTTGCAATCCAACCTAGCCATAACTCCATAGTTTGTAAACCAAATCAGCTTGATCATAAACCCTTTGCCTATAAATAGAGGGAGCATTTGCAAGAGAAAGAGGTCAGAAAAATAGAGAGAAAAACCAGAAGTTTTGTTGATAAACCCTCAAAAAAATCTCATATTCACAAAAGCCATAACAGTCCACAAAGCTTCCACTCTTGAGTTTTAAAGTCCAAACCTTTGAACCTCTCATACTTTGAAAATTCTGTCCAAACATCTAAGCACCTCACATACATTACTTAGAAGTTGTTCAAACTCAAGAACAAGTTTTTGTAACATCTCTGTTTTCGAAGCTCAAGAACACTCAAGGAAGCAACTCAAGCTCAAGACACAAATTCCAGTTTCAAGGTAAGTCTCCTTGACTTTAAACCCTTCATTTCAAGCATCATTAGTTGATTCATCTTCGAAGATAAAAATATAATAACCATTCCCCTTGAAGCTAACCTTTGTTTATCTTCCATTCTTGTCATTTATATGCTGAGAACTAACACATGTATGTAGCAAAACAAAGATATAGTAAAAAGTAATAGTATGAGTCGACACATAGCCTTATGAGTCGACACATCTTAGTGGAAAAACAGGTTATGAGTCGATACATAGCCTTATGAGTCGACACATACTGCTATACAGGCCCAAAACAGAAGGAAAAAAGGGAGTATGAGTCGACACAAAGCACGTATGAGTCGACACATGCAGGGTATGAGTCGGCACATATCATTATGCACCGACTCATACTAAGTTGACTTGGCAATACAGGGGCAAGGAAAAGTTATGTGTCGATGCAAAAGAGCATGTGTCGACACATAATGTTCAAAAATGCATTTTTCTTTCATTTTCCTTTGTTTTTACATGTTTCATATATTCCTTTCATAGATATTCAATATGGTTGTAATATATAAGCTCCTATCCATCCCCATTTTTAAATTGTACCCCCATCCCCCTAAACGATGTAATAGCGTAAGACTTTATTTTCCGTAATTTACCGCTTTTAAATATAAATGCTAGTAACTAGAGTGTGTATGACAAGATAAAAATCAATCTTAGACAACCCTAACCAAGATAAAACAATGTATGAAAATAAACAAAAATAAACACTTTGCACACTTGTACCTCTAGGTTTAACTCCACTTGTTGCCTTCAGAAATGGTCATGTTATGCATGTGAGATGCCTTAGCAATCATAGCCCCTCGATGACGCTACGAATGTTGCCTTACAAATGATCTTAGTCCCTTAAAAAATGCTAAGATATCTCACAACATTGCTTCTAATGACTATACGATGACCCACGCCCGTCCCTTCACATCCAAAGATAGAGCTTCTTAACAATCAATAGTAAGATAGCAATGTCAAAGGAAGAGAGAAATGAACAAACAGCTTTTGAGTAGGTATAACATTCTTAGTTGCTTGCTCACAATCCATCTTTAAAACAAATATTTTTTAAAACACACAAAACACTTTCAAAACATGAAATATTTTAAAAAAAGTCAAACACTTTGTATGCATTCTTATAGAGACGAAAATCATTACAAAGTTTGCCTAAACGAAGACGCTTTTCAAATATACTTTCAAAATCCACCACAAACACATTTCAAACAAAGCAAATTTCAAAAGTGATCTAGCAAGCAACTAAGAGCCCGTAGATAATTACAGATGAAAAGGGTGCTAACACCTTCCCTTTTCATAACCTACTCCCGAACTCAAGAAAATATCTCAAAGGTCTTTCCTGTTCTTTTCACCCTTTCCTTTATTGGATAAAAGAAAAGCCGGGTGGCGACTCCTGCTATCCGCAACAATTGCGATCAAACGCCAAACAACCAAATCAGTTCTCCCACTGTATTACATCATCAAATAATAATTGATCTTAGTATTTAATATTCTCAACCTTCCATGTTTTTAAATGGTTTTGAGCAAAATTAATTAGGAGATTAACAACGGATACAAATCAAATTATTTTTTTAAATATTAATTTTATAATAAAACAATAAATATATGTGGGAATTATAGTAGGTAATCTAATAGATAAATAATGAGTTATATGTGGCAAAATAGATGGATTGGATAAATCAAAATAATCCATTAGTCCATTAATAATCTACTAAAATTTTAAAAAAAATATCCAATTCAATCTATTCATTAGGAATAAAATTCATCCGATCCATCTATTAACATTATATTTTTTGAAAAAAATTCATTAACATCTTTTTAATGGATGGATATCCACCCATTCAAAAAATTAATTTAAATATATCTATTTATTTATAAAAAATTACATTGAAAAATAATATATTAAAAAATCAATTGTTTGTATGTATATTCGAAAAAATTAATTATTTTGTTTAAAAAAATCAAAAATTTGTTTTTTTTGGAAAAAACCTGTTTTTTTTTTAAAATTTTGGGGAAAAATCGATTTTGTGTATTTTTGGAAAAAAAATGATATTTTTTTTTGTATTTTCTTAAACAATTTTTTTTGTTTAGAAATAAAAATTATTTTTTTAATTTTCCAGGAAAATCGATTTTTTATATTTTTGGAAAAAAATTTGCTTTTTTTTTTTTTTTGTATTTTCTTGAACAATCAAAATTTTGTTTATAAAAGATATGATTTATATTATTTTATATAATTTTTGTATATTGTTTTTTAAATAGATCTAATGAATTTAAAAAATATTTAAATTTTTTTTATTGAATATTTAAAATATATTGGATGAGTTAGATGAGCATTAATTCAATCCATTAATTTATATGAATGATTAGATATCTTTTTAATGAATTTGATCTTAGTAGATTTAATTGGCAGCTAATGGGCCTGGGTAAGAAAAACAAATATAAGTTGGGTTTGGGTGCCCAATTCTAACCTAGCGAAATCAGCATAACACAATGTCACGGAAAGGCAGAAGCCGTCGATCTCAACAGCCGAAGATGGTGCATTCCGGCGCCGATGAGATTGATAAGGGAAGCTATACTCCACTGTCGTTCTACATGGATTCCGCCGCCAACCACCCTGGTCCGATTCGTAAGGGTTATCGTAGGGGTTTGCCGTCCTCCGAATCAATGGGATTATGCTCAATCTGGATCATTTTCTGGTCTCGAAGTTTATGAGGATGGAGCGTGTCATTGGTTGGTTTTGGATTCTACCAGCCATCTACATGCTATGACTCTCTTGTCATTTGACTTGAGTGATGAGGTGTTCCTTACAACACCCATCGGGGAAGAACCTGATTCCCCATACAGTTGTCATGGACGCTTGACGCAATTAAATGGATCAATTGCTTTAATCTCAAATTATCACGATGATATTGTTTTTCACATATCTATTCTGGGTGAACTTGGTGTTAGTGAATCATGGATCAAACTATATACTTATGGCCCCTTACCTTCCATCCAATCGCCCCCAATTGGATTTGGAAAGATGGGATATATATACGTTACAACAAAAGATTATGAAGTCGCCTATGTTGATTTGAACACCCAAATAATTGAAGAGTTTGGTATTAATGGTGGAAAGAGAAGTAAATTAATAATTGAGGAGGTTGGTATTCCTGGTGGAAAGGGAAGTAGATTTATTGCCGGTCTTTACAAGGAAAGCCTTCTTACAAGTAACTAGTTTTTCTTGTTGTTGTTGTTTTCACCCGTAAGTATATAGTCTATGGTGAAATGATCTTGTTTTATCAATTTAATTTTCTAAGTATAGGCTTTTGCTATTTGCAAACTGATTGTGTTTGATTGTGTTTTCTTTAATGAATGTGCTCCTATTTTACAATTGTATATCCTTTTTTTTTTGGTTTCAATATATTCTGCTTGAAATATATATGTCACTTTGTATAATATTTTGCTCTTTTGATTTTTTTTAACACAATCCAACTTAATTATATCGCTGTGTACATGTTTCATGGCCTGATTTTAATTGGTTTCATGGTTTACCCATAACTTTATTTGGCATTGAAAAACTGGTAAATTTCAATTTGGGTTTTCAATGATTGGTCCAAAATTCTAACCCAACCAAACACAAACTTTTGTTTGTGGTGTATTTCTAACAGAGATTTGTGATTCTCTATGATATCTTCTTCTGATATTGAAGTTGTAGCTTGTAAAAATTGAGTTACTCGTTTGGTAAGTTTAGAATTAATTGATAAATAATTTAATTCTCTTTTTAAGAGGCAAGTGTTATGATATGAAATTCCAAGGTATTGATTGTTTGCAGTTTAGCTAAATTACAGGAGACATTCTAATTCTATGAGTGTGGGTTGGAGGAAGGATGTTGGATTTGAATATATTTTTAGGTAATTTATGATTTTACTATTTGTGTTGGTGATATGATTTTAAGATTTTTTAAATTTGTAATTTGTATGTTATATGAGTGTGGTGGTTTTGATAGATGTCCCATGGCAGAATTTTGTTAATTTAAAATGTTGTTATTTAGGTTTTTTATTTTGATGATTTAATATCTCATTTGAATGAGTTTGAAAAAATGTTCCAATTGTTAAATGGGTTCAATTTATAGCCCAAATTAAAAAAATACTATGAGTTTAAATATTAAGTATTTTTTTACACAAACAATTAGTTAATTTAGTCATTATTTTTAAGAAAAAGCAAAATTTTATTTTATTGACGAGCTAGAATTTAGATGGGCTGTAATAAAATAATAAGAGTGAAATTTTGATTGGATTTATATTTGGGCTTACATACAAAATGGCCCAATTTTAAACTGAACAGAACTGTAAGAAATTAAAACTGAAAAAAACCAACTTTATTAACAGAATTGATTAAAACTGAATTCAAAAAACTGAAAGATCAAATGGTTGGAATTTGGTGCCATGTTTCTCACGTGTGGGTTGGTTCGGTTTGAGAGTTTGGGCTCGAGCCGAACCAATGTCCACCCCGTAGTATGGTTAGTTTAACTTCTTCTTTTAAAGAAATCATTCACTGGAACTAAAAAATAGGAACAACGATATGATATAATTAGATACACAATGGATGTCATTAGGTGTGAATGTTAAAGATATATAGTTTCTGATAAATCTATTCAATCTTCTAACTTCTTTCTTAATGTGTTTGCATTTGTGGTGGAACCTATCAACTTGCATTAGCTAAATTTTGTAATATTAAATCTTAATAATGAATCATGTACTGGTTGGTTTGTTGTCTTAACAATAACTTTGGCATGTCATAACATGTTTGCTTCATTTTGCTTCTGCATTAACTGATAGATTCTGACTAGTAATGATAGAGAAAGGGTAGAACAATATCTATAAATACAGTATGTTATTGTAGTTATATCAGGAATAACTTCCTGCTTTAACAGTTACAAACTGCAACAACAGTTACAACACACATAAATAACTATAAGATTAAATATAACCACTAGGATTAGAGCCTAGCCTCTCCCAAATCAAACCAACCAAATAACAAATTGAATGTGAGACTTTCTCATATATATATATATATATATATATATATATATATATATATATATATATATATATATATATATATATATATATATATATATATATATATATATATATATATATATATATATATATATATATATATATATATATATATATATATATATATATATATATATATATATATATATATATATATATATATATATATATATATATATATATATATATATATATATATATATATATATATATATATATATATATATATATATATATATATATATATATATATATATATATATATATATATATATATATATATATATATATATATATAATTTGGGCCTAACTTATTAGGCCTTTGGGCCTACGCCTAATATACACATTAGTAATTGGAGGTCTACTAACAATACTTTCCTCCAAAAGTTTCACCTTGTCCTCAAGGTGAAAATCAGGAAATTGTTGATTGATGACCTCAAAAGCTTTCCATGTTGCTTCAAATTCTGGTAAGTCCTTCCATTGAATGAGCACCTCCACAACGTTGGCAGCATTAGTACGGACAACCTGGAGCACTTAAGGTTCACTTGAAGTTCTAAATCTTCTGACAGCATAGGTGGTAATGGTTGAAGATTTGGGACTGGTGTGACAGCTTTCTTCAACAGTGAAACATGAAAGACGGGATGGATCTTACTTTCAGCAGGAAGGTCTAATTGATAGGTAACCAAACCGATAAGCTTAGTAATTTGATAAGGACCATAAAAACGAGTACTAAGCTTTTCATTGATCTTCCCTGCCAAAGATTTGACTCTATAAGGCTGCAATTTGAGATAAACCCATTCCCCAATAGCGAATGATACATCTCTCCGGTGTTTATTGACTTGAGTTTTCATTCGGTTTTGGGCTTTGGCCAAGTTGGAATGAAGATCATGCAGAATGATGTCGCATTCTTGAGTCAACTGATTAACTTCCTCCACTACTGAAGGAACAGTGGTACCCTTAACCAATTTTGGTGGATCACGGCCGTATAAAGCTTTGAAAGGAGTGGTCTTGGTTGAGTTGTTGTAATTGGAATTAAACTAAAATTCTGCCCAACCCAGGCACTTGACCCATTGTCGCGGTTTTTGTGCCCGGTTAAGCATCTCAAATAGGTATCGAAGCACCGATTTGTTACCTCAGTTTGGCCATTTGTTTGAGGGTGATTAGTTGTACTGAACTTCAATTTGATACCAGCCATTTTGAATAATTCTGTCCAGAAATGACTCAGAAAAATCTTGTCCCGATCAGAGACTATGGTAGAAGGAAAACCATGAAGCCTAACAAGTTCTTGCAGGAAGATTTCAGCTAATGGCTTAGCATTAAAAGGATGGCTAAGAGGCAAAAAAGAGCATATTTAGTGAATCTGTCAACCACCACTAAGATAACATTCTTACCTTGACTTTTGGGAAGCCCTTCGATAAAATCCATTGATATGTCGGCCCAAACTTGAGGGGATTGGAAGTGGTTGGAGAAGACCAGCAGGGGATAAGGTTTGGTATTTATTTTGTTGGCAAATAGCACAAGAAGTCACAAAATCTTAAATATCCTTCTTCATCCCTTCCCAAAAAACCAAGGCACCTAACTGTTTATAAGTGCGGAAAAATACCGAATGACCACCTACTGCTGAAGAATGGTATTCATTTAGTAGTGTGGGAATTTTGGAAGAACTCTGGGGTAAGACTAACTTGCCTTTGTAAAATAGCTTCCGATTTTGGAAGGTATAGTTTGGGTGAGTACTGGAATCCTGCAACAAGTCGTGAATTATGCCTTGGAGTTTAGAATCAGCCAATACATCTGCTTCCCATTCTTCCAAATCAACAAAGCGTATCATATGAACTGCAGCATAAGTCATGCGACCAGATAGAATATCGGCTGCTCGGTTATCACTACCGGGTTTGTAAACAATATCGAAATCAAAGTCCATTAATTTAAAAGTCCATTTGAATTGGTCATCACCCAAAATGCGCTGGTCAGTGAGGAACTTCAAACTTTTCTGGTCAGTGTGAATAATAAAATGACGTCCCATCAAGTAATGTCTCCATTTCTGAACCGCCATGACAATAGCCATAAGTTCTCGCTCATTGACAGATTTCCGTTGTTCTCGGTCAGATAGGGTTTGGCTTAAAAATGCTCCTGGACGACCCTGCTGCATTAATACGGTGCCTAAGCCTTTGTTAGAGGCATTTGTCTAAACAACAAAGGGAAGAGAAAAATCTGGTACAATAAGGATAGGTAATTCAGCCATGGCGTTCTTCAAAATCGCAAAGGCAGCTTGTGCTTCCCCGTTCCAACCGAAACTATCTTTCTTAAGAAGTTGAGTGAGAGGTCTAGCAAGCTTCCCATAATTTCGAACAAACCAGCGATAGTAACCAGTGAGACCTAAGAATCCCGGTAAGGCTTTGAGATCCATTCCGTAAGGCTTTGAGATCCCTTGGAATAGGCCAATTGAGCATTACTTCAATTTTCTATGGATCGACTGCCACACCCTGCCCTGAAATGAGATGTCCCAAATATTTCAGTTGGCTTTGTCCAAAGGTACACTTTTTGAAATTGGCCACTAATTGATTCTCTTTGAGCAAAGTCAAAATAGCCTGCAATTGTCTGTTGTACTCCTCCTCGGTATTACTATACACCAAAATATCATCAAAAAAATACCAATGTGAATTTACTTAAGGCGTAAACACTTCATTCATTAAAGCCTGAAATGTTGAAGGGGTATTTGGAAGACCAAATGGCATAACACCAAATTCATAAAGGCTGTTTTGGGGACATCCTCTATTTTCATTCTGATTTGGTGATAACCATCCTTCAAATCCAACTCAGAGAATATTGTTGCACCTTCTAGTTCATCCAACAATTCATCAATAATGGGTATAGGAAATTTATTTGGCAGTGATTTTATTTAAGGCTCGATAATCTACACAAAACCGCCAGTCACCGTCTTTTTTCTTGACAAAAATGATAGGGCTAGAGTACGGACTAACACTCAGCCTAATGACTCCGGATTGCAACATGTCATCCACTAATTTCTCAATTTCATTTTTTTGATAATGGGGATACTTATAAGGACGCAAATTGGGGATAAGAGCGTCTTCCTTCAAGATGATTGCATGGTCATGACTCTGTTGGGGTGGGGTGGTAAACCTTGTAGTTCGGTGAATACTTCTAGATAGTCTTCCAAAATTGGTCGAATCCACCATAGGGTAGCATCATGTGAGTCCGTTGCTTCTGAAATCATGTGATAGGTGGTTAGAAACCCTTCCCCTTGGTTGGAGAGTGCCTTATACATGGATTTGATAGAAGTTGGTGCTTTGGAGAGTGTGGGATCCCCTTGGATTATGTGAGTTCCCGTGGCTGTAGGAACTTTGAGAAGCAAGTCTCCAAAGTTGGCCTAGATTTCCCCAAGTTGTGCTAGCCATTCCATTTCCAACATAATATCAACTCCACCAAATTCAAAGACATAAAAGTCTTGTTGAATTGTAAGACCTTGAATGTCCAAGGTTAATCGACGATAAACCCCTTCACACGAAATTTTGCAGCCATCTCCCACCCCACACTAAAAGAAGGTGTTGCAGCAACGGATAAGCCTCGTTGGTGAGCCAGGAGAAAGGAAATGAAATTGTGAGAGGCGCCACAATCGACCAAAACCAAAACGCGTTGCTCTGTCAAATATCCGTATAACTTGATAGTTTTCTTAGATGTGAATCCTGACATACTGGACATCGATAATTGAAGGGTATGAAGTGTTGATTATGTTGTGTTTTAATATTTGGGGCTGATTCGTCATCGTCGTCTCCTTCCATGAGCATGACATGAAATTGTTTATTGGCGCACACATGACCCGGAGCAAATTTCTCATCACAGCAAAAACATAAATTCTTGGCCATTTTATCCTGCAGTTCTGTGTCTGTAAGGCGTCGAAAAGCTCGCCCACAAGTAGTTGTTGGTTTTGTGTCAGACGTCTCAGTTGTGGTGTTGATTTCTTTCTTGTTGGAGTCCCACGTAACTGTGCGGTTAAAAGGGTAACCTTGGTGAAAGTCTTAGAGTGGGTGTTAGAGGAAGTTCCTTTGTCAAGAATGACATTCTTTTCATCAATTTTCTGGGCTAAATCCATCATCTCGGCCAAGGTTGTAACCAGATGTAATTTCAATTCCGCTTTTACCCTATCTTTTAACCCATTGAGAAAAATCCCTTTTAAGATAATCTGATTCTGCACTTTTAAGTGGGCCAGCATACAATTCACACTTGTCACGATACTCTTCCATCAAGCCCATTTTCTTAAGGCTGAGGAGCAGTTCATAGGGACTTTGTAGCATTGACGGTTGAAACTGTTTGATAAAACCAGCCTTGAAATCATCCCAAGATGGTGAGGGGAACAAAATTCCCACCATTGATACCAAGTGAGTGCTTTTCCTTCCATTGCTATCATAGAAGCCTGTACCTTTTCCTCGTCAGTTACACCCCGTAAATTAAAGTAGCGCTCAACACAATTAATCCACCCAAAAGCGTCTTCACCCTCGAAGACGGAATTATATGTTTCCTCCATTTTCCATCATCGTTTCGAAGATTTTGTCTAATTACAGGGGTACCATTGCCTATGTTGTCATTTCGGATAGTGAGACCGCAGACAGGGTATCCTATCGAAGCTTTGTTGTGAAAGTAGCCCTTTGTCTGATCAAAGCTTGGTATCAAGATAGCCATTGTCCAAACGAAACTTGCATGCAGGAGGCCAAATGTCTAATCGAAACCTTTGGATTGAAAGCAAGCTGTTTCAAAGGGAGACACTGCCCAGTCGAAACTAGCATGAAGGAAGGAGTTCAGTCGGAGCTAGCATGAATTGAAGCAATGCCCAGTCGAAGCTAATATGAATCGAAGCAAGCTTGCTTTTCTTCAATTTTGTAAAAAAATTAAATTTATCTGCTTTGCTCTTTCAATAGTTTCCTCTTTGACTTGATGCTTGAAAATTTAATATGATCCAATTGTACTTGTGCAGTCTTGACCCAGTAGAAATTTTGTGAGAAAAATCTTGAGAAATGAGAGGGCAAATTTTGGGGTACAACAGCTGTCCCTGTTCAATCTTCTTAAACCTGAAGAGTTAGATTGGCGAGTCCGCCATTCGTGACTTGAAGGTAGAAGATGATTGAACACTATAGTGCTCAGAAATTTTCATTTGATGATGTGGTGGTTGATTGTGTAGGGAATGGGCTTAAATATGCCATTTGGAGAGATGATGGAGAGTTGTCGGAGATGGGCTTATAGATGCCATCCAAAGGTGATTGTTGGTAGGAATTGGAAGAAGTATCAGAATAAATCTCTGGTTGATTTATACTGAAATAGTAGACGTAGTGGAATGAGTATCAGAATAATATCCACAAATGGATCGTATATGGCTTGTATTTGAAAGAAACTGAAATGGGTATCATAATGACATCCGTATTTGGATCATATCTGAACCGTTTCTAGGAGAAAAACTAGAATAAGTATCAGAATGACATCCGTATCTGGATCGTGTTTGAACCGTTTCTAGAGGAAGTCTGGAGTAAGTATCAGAATAATATCCGTCTCTGGGTCGTATTTAAACCATTTTTGGGGGAAGTCTGGAGTAAGTATCAGAATAATATTCGTCTTTAGATCGTATCTGAACCATTTCTGGAGGGAGTCTGGAGTAAGTATCAGAATGTCATCCGTATCTGGATTGTATCTGAACTGTTTCTAGAAGGAATCTGGAGTAAGTATCAGAATGTCAGCCGTATCTGGATCGCATTTGAACTGTTTCTAGAAGAGAATCTGGAGTAAGCATCAGAATGTCAACCGTATCAGGATCGCATATGAATCGTTTCTAGAGGGAATTTGGAGTAAGTATCACAATGTCATCTGTATCTGGATCGCCTCTGAACTGTTTCTAGAAGGAATCTGGAGTAAGTATCATAATGTCAGCCGTATTTGGATCGCATCTGAACTGTTTCTAGAAGAGAATCTGGAGTAAGTATCAGAATGTCAACCGTATCTGGATCACATTTGAACCGTTTCTAGAGGGAATCTGGAGTAAGTATCAAAATGTCAGCCGTATCTGGATCGCATCTGAACTGTTTCTAGAAGAGTGTATGAGATGGAGCCCGTGTAGGATTGCTTTAGCTGGTCGTGTAGATAGTTGCCCTGGCTTGTTTCCAGGAATTAATCTAGAATCAGTTGTCCTCAGATAGCTATCATGTCTTGTTTTAGGTATTAATCTGGAACTTGTTTTTGTTGGTCATTGAGATAGTTATCCTGTCTGGTTTCAGGTATTAATCTCTGACCTAAGAGAAAGAAAGATAGTTTTCCCATCTGGTTTCGAGTATTAATTTTTATTCTGCTCATGTTGATAGTTGTCCTGTCTGGTTTCAGGTATTAATCTACAATCAGTCGCTCACAGATAGTTGTCCTGTCTTGTTTCAGGTATTAATCCGGAACTTGTTTTTGTTGGTCGTTGAGATCGTTTTTCTGTATGGTTTCAGGTATTAATCTTTGACCTAAGCGAAAGAAAGATAGTTTTCTCGTCTGGTTTCGGGTATTAATCTTTATTCTGCTCATGTAGATAGTTGTCCTGTCTAGTTTCAGATATTAATCTACAATCAGTCGCTCACAGATAATTGTCCTGTCTTATTTCAGGTATTAATCTGAAACTTGTTTTTGTTGGTCGTAGAGATAGTTGGCCTAACGTGTTTCAAGAATTAATCTCTGACCTATTGAGAAATGGTTGTGGTATTTTCCAAAGAGGACTTTTGTTGATTGACTTTTCCCTGCAAGGAAGAGGGTTAGTTTCATGCATATGTATGCATGGCTTGATGATGTTCTTAAAATAAATGAGATTATGTTGTATGCACTTATCATGTATGTAATATGATGCATGAATGTGAAATATTTGTTGAAATGTATCTTTGCTCCTTGACAAGTGTTGGGGAGCTTTGGGAAGTTAAATCCCAGACTGCTGTTGGGGATGAAGAATGTGCACATCTTCAAACCTTGTTCAGAATATTTCCGTCGGGGATTCCTATTGTTTGAGGAGAACTCCACTGGGGAATATTGACTTTGTTTGAGGGAAAACTCTGTGGAGAGTGTTAATTTCCGCTCGGGGAGAGTTCAGGAGTTTTAGTTGTCCGTTGCTCTACTGGAGAGTTATCTCTTTATTGGAGAGAATAGAAGTTAGCAACTTGTTGGGGGATAAAGGAGTTAACTGTTATCTGATCGACTTCTAGGATTTGCAGCAACTCACTGGTGATAATGGTAAACATTACCGAGGAAGAGGAGCTTTGTTGATGACTTCACTGGGATTGGGAGTTGTGGTCCCTCAATTTGTAAAAAGTATGAGAGGCAAACTCAAGTTGGGGAGTCTATAGTTTGTTGGGGAAATAAACCCTGTTTGAAGAGAATATTTGACAAACTGCTAGGGAGGCATTTTCTTTTGGCAGAACTTCTCGAGAATTCTTCTTGAGACCAACTCAGCTAGGAAGATGGTTTTCCGGAGATTGAAACTCTGGCTGGGGATTTCCTGGATCCAACCTTATGGGGATATCCATGAATTTGTCCTTGAGGGGTTTGTACCCTTATCCGTGAAGATTATTCTATGAGGATAACTTTGTAGAGATGACTCTGTGGGGACTTGATTGGGGATCACCCTATGAAAAGGACTTTATGGGAACTTGTCACTGCCCCTAGAAGTGAGTGTTGTAGTACTTCCAGAAAATGTTTGCTTGGTCGTACGTAAACCTTTGTTGGAATTCATGTTCAATGCCCTAAGTGATTTAGATACAGACCTGTCCCTAGTTATTCAGCATTTCTTGAGAGATTTCTTGGAATCTCGACTTGACTGCCCCAAGATGATTTGGATAGTGACATGTCATGCCCCCTTTCTTATATGATATTTGTCATTGTAAGTGTCTTCCTACTTGAAGTGATTCTGTTTCTTGAGAATTTCTGTTCATTAGATATTCGCTGTGTGAATTTCTCTGCTGCCAAATAATTAGCCATATGAAAACAACGATATGCAAAGTTTATGCTTGTCTTGAAGTTTTGAAAATGCAGTTTTAACAAATAAAGAGTTTTGTAAGAATGTGAATTCAACTCAAGATTTACAATAAGCCTTACAGGAGTCAGGATACCTTTGGTAACAATATGCTTTCGAACTAACCCATGCTTCAATTAGGACTTTTGAAGGGTTGTAGCATGGCCTGGTTCACGGTTTAAGAAACAAAAGATAAGACTCAATGTGTATTTGTATCCAGCCCATTCTCCGTGATGTTTTCCAGTCTAAAACTCAGTTAATTATGCATTTGAGTTCCAATTGAGTCTGAAATGACGTTTTGGTGATAGTTCGAACAAGTTAAGTTTGTTGAAAGGCAGTCATCTTTGCAACATTTTTCATGTCGTCGAGGATTTGTAGCGCCCTTTTGTTTTGATTTATTATCCTTGATTTTTGCTTGACTGCTCTTGTTTTGAGATTACAGTCAGCGGGATACCCCAGTTTTCTTAAGTCTCCTTCGTAGGTTTTGACTTAGTGGGTTTTTCTTTTGAGAGATAATGACTTCCTATTTGATAGGGAACCATCTTCGTATTTTGATTTAGAATGACATTTTCGTTGTCATTCATTGTGTATGAAGTGAAAGCTTACGACTGAACGCGCATTTAAATTAATTGAGAGACTACCCTGCCCCAGGTTTTGATTAAAGGTTTCAATTTGTGTGAAAAAGAAAACCCCTACTTCTTTGGCTCAAAGGGATTGACTAGGGATTATCCTCCTTATAACTCCAGTGTTTAGGAATTGAAACAAACTCATGTACATCGTCAGCAAGGTCTGTCCAAAAGTAAATTGTATGAGATTGTGGTATTGTTTTCGTCATCCTCCCTCTAAAGGCTTGCAACTTTTTTTAAAACAAGAGTTGAATATCATAAAGGGAGTAAAAACCATAGTTTAAATAGAGTGAAAATGAATGGATTAATTCAATACAAACATATGTGTTGTACCCCAAAATTTTCTCTCTCACTTATCAAGAATTTGCTCACAAGATCTCCTTAGGCTCAAGACTGCACTAGGATTGATCAGCTAAAGACACCCCCCCTTAAGCACTGATGACCAAAATTAGGGTTTGAGATTGCACAAGGATATTTGAACTTCCAATTCCCCATATGAATTTCATAGATCATTATGGACCCTCAAGATTACTCATGTCAAGTTTCAAGCTTTGGATCACACTTTTGCTCAGTCAATTGAGCAGTTGACCTAAAAATCACCTGTATTGGGAAAAAAGTCAACTATGGCCAATTTACAGTCAAACTTCATAATTTTTGATCCACATCAACATTTTAAACTCATATGTATCATTTGATCAAGTTTGGACCATAATTTCGCAAGAAATTTGACCAAATCTTCAAAAGGGCAAAATGGTCAAAATTAGGGTTTTGACTAGGAAAGGGCAATTTCTGATTTTTGACCTAGCAAATGATCAATTGGTTTAAGGAATGATCTCAAGAGTCCAATTGCATCATTTTAACCTAATGACATGGCTCAAAACATTGCTCAAGTCCAATGGTTTGACAGATGAATTTTCAGTCAACTAATCAAAAGTCATATGTATACTGAAAAGTCAAACTTTGACTTTTTGGTCAAAATCAAATGTCAAAAATCACAATTCATCAAAGAATGTAAAAATATGAAACTTATTCATCAAGAAATAAAAAATTCAAGATTTCATTTCGAAAAGTTAAAATTTCTAAACTTAGAAATTTTTCTGTTGGAAAATTCTTATTTTTTCACAATTTTGAGAAACAATTTCACCATGATGCAAGATGATTCAAAAGAAACTTTCAACATGAAAGTTGTAGATACCCATGAAATCTACAACATTGCTTTACACAACTCCTTCCAAAAGTGCTTGGATCTCAAGTTATAATTTTAAGAACACATGGTCATGAAACAAAACATAGTGAAATTTTGCCCTAATTTAGTCAGGATTTTGACCTAACTTCATGGAACTTTTTCACATAGTTTCAAGGGGAATTTTCAAAAGTGATTTAAAGAGGTGTTTTAGAGCACACTACAAGCTTTCCAAATTGTCCAAGAACTCCTTGAGATCATTTTTGTGTAGGGAGAATCGAAGAGATGAAGTTAGGGTTTTCACACTTGAATTACAAGTCATTTTGTGATGAACAAGATTCAAAAATCAAACTTATGCTGCATAACCTCTACTTTGCAGGCCTCAAACTTGTTAGGCACTCTATAATTAATTTCTTTCACAGATGTTAGAGGTCTCAATTCAAGCATTCAATGCAAGGCCATTCTTTATATCCATTTTGGAAAGAAAGTGCACAATGGCATTTTGATAAAGTAGCTTTTTGCACAAAACTTGTTCTTGAGCCTTGCAATTGCTTTCTTCTAATCATACAAGTCCCATAACTCAAGAGAAGATTGTCTATACACTTACAATCACTCTGCCCATGCTTGTACTTCCTCTTGAAACTTGTTTTACCACTTTTCTTGAAAATCAAGTAACATAGCAATTAGCTTGTAACTTGTACTTCCGACTCTCAAAAGCACTCAAGACCTTTTGCTTATGCATACACAAGTTATTTGCCACAAATCCCACACATGCTTGAGCCCTGAAAACACCAAGAACACATAATCACCATGTTGTACCCCAAAATTTGCCCTCTCATGTTCTCAAAGGTCTTCCCTTACATGGTTGGTCACAAACACTTGCCTAACGAAAACAAAGTATTTTTGAAGATGAACAAAGTGTCTTTCGATTGGCATCTGGGAAAAAGTCTTCGATTGGGCATCCAAAACACTTCGATACAGGCTTGACTCACCAGTCTTCAATTGGGCATTTGGCACTCTTCGATCAGGCTTTAATTAGTAAGCTTCGATTAGGTGTTTGGAACCCTTCGATCAAGCTTTGGTGTGCAAGTCTTCGATTGAGCGCTGGACCCCTTCGATCAAGTCAATTTCACAATGCTTCGACTAGTACTTTAGAGGGTCCTTCGACTGGAACTTCATACTTTACCTCAATCAGAACATCAGAACGAAATGACCTTCGAATGGCATTTCAGTGCAGAGTTTCTCTTAATCTAAGATGCTCTGATGAAGGAAGTTCTGGACACTTCGAATCATAACTTAGACTCATCACAAGGCCAAGGGATGGTCGAAGTTGTCTAATAGGGAATGTTCTAAATAGATTCGAATTGGACTTTGAAGCTGGCAAAGAAGGCAGATTCGAAGGAATGAAGTAGGCTGGCATGACTAAGCAAAAACACATATCCTAACCTGTCCAGGTTCACCCAAAGTTCACAATGGCATGTGTCCCTTGCAAATATAGAAATAATTAAATGCTGATTATGGACTCAATTATTTGAATTAAAGGCCAGATTCTTGCCTTGTTTGCTCCCAACCCTACAAGAGCTGATTTGACCAGGGTGATCCTTTTCGAATCAAGCAATCGAAGCAGAGGGAGGCTCAATCAAAGGGGCTATGCAATTGAAGCTGGAGTAATTCGATTTGGGACTTTGAAGCTATCAAAGAGAAGCATTCAGAAGGCCCATTCGAAGGGTACATAAGAAGTCCATTCGAAGGAGGCAACTCAAGACCAATCGAAGAGCATGGCCTGGAGGCATTCGAAAATCAAAGGTGTCCAGGTTCATTCAAGATTCCAAAGAGACATGAATATTTCAAAAAAGGAAATCTTTTAATATGTCTGATTCTTGTCTCATGGCTTTAAAGGCCTGTTTAATTGGTTGTCTCTTGCCGTTACTAGACCATCATACTCCTATAAATACAAGGGCCAGCATACAGTGCTGGGGGGACAAAAAAGAAAAAAAAGGAGAAAAAGAAACAGGGAGGATTTGGAGATACGCTGCCCACAAACCCACTAAAGGTTATCAGCATTTTCATAAGTAATCCAAGCCAAAGCAGCCATTCAGCAAACATCTCCACACCCAGAGCCACAGATCATACATCTTTAATTGGTAAGGGTTTGCAAAACCAAAATTACACCTTCATGACATTTAAATACACATTGCATGTGTATTCTTGTTATTATTGATTATGTTGCATGTAAGCTACAGCGCAAAGATGAGATCGTGCCATTGCTTGGGCACGATCTAAGTTTCTCCTTCGAATCTCAGGATGAAACAAACCCAGACCCAGATTCAGCAGATTCAAATTGAGGAAGGATTCGAATTGGGAGGAGATTCGAATCAGGGGGGTAAAATCCCCCTGGATCTTTAACATTTGTCTTGTTTTGCAGGAAATATCTTCTCAGAATCTTGTTCAGAGCTTCGAAGCTTAGCAGCTTAGCTTCGAACTGGATCCAGGGTTCCCAGATCGAAGGATGACATATCCAGATCGAACACCCCTAAAGTGCAGCCCCTCATGCACCTTCGATCAAGCCTCTTCACTGGATCTAAAGACAACCCACACCTCTTTCGATCCAGGCCTCCAGAATTATACCTTTCTTGATTTACTGCCTGTTCCTTCGATTTCATCTTTGTTTTGACTATTTTATTTCTTTTTTTCAATCAACATAAAATCAATTAAAAAGAAAAACCACAAAAACATTAGGCTAGTTTTTCTATTAAATTAACTTTGTTAATTAATCATTTAATTATCTTAACATTTTCTCAAAACTAAAATTAAGAAGATTTAGATCATTTTCCCAAAATAAAATAAAACAACAAAAAAGATTTTATTCTTAGGATTTTTAGAGGTTATTTTCAGATTCGCGCGCGTTTATTTTATTGTAACTGCCTACTGGTTTGTAATAGCTTAACTAAGACTTTTACACTTTACTGCTTTATTCCCCCAATTTTGGACATGTAAATAATCCCCCTCCCCAAAGCCTTGTAATAGCGTAGGATTTACAATTCCCTCACTTTAAATTCCTATACATATATTAACTGTTTAGATGTATGCTAATTAGGATTGCATGACAAGATCTGAAAACAAACGGTAGAACACCTAAATATACAAAGATAACATAAACTGAAAATTGACACACTCGCACATGCCACTCTTAGGGTACACCTCACTTGGTTGCCTCGAACGTGGTCATTGAGTATAGGAAATTATAGAGGTCGCCCTCTTGTCCAAAGATCATAAGTTGCCTCGAAACGGTTGCCTTAGATAAAATGATCTAAGACATTAGGGTTACCACTAAGGCGTCCTAACATTGCTTTAGTGACCACACGTCCCTTTAAATCGAATTGACCCGAAAACTCCAACGACGATGCTACCTACTCCTCAATAGTGGGATGGCATTGTCTAAAGGACATTTGCACAGTTTAATTCCTTTTTGAGTAGGTAGAGGTTCTTAAGTACTTGCTCCTTTTAAAAACAAAAAAAAAATTTGCACTTACACTCTCTTCAAAACAAAAACTCTTTTCAAACCCACAAACACAAAGAAAAACAAACTTTTGAAAACATAGTGAGTAAGTACCTAAGAGCCCGTGGATAACCACAGATAGAAAGGGTGCTAACACCTTCCCTTTCTATAATCTACCTCCCGAACCCGAGAAACATCTCGAAAAGGAATTTTTCTGTGCTTTTGTCCTTTCCTTGTTGGATAAAATAAAAGACGGTGACGACTCTTGCTTACCGCGACATTTTGCAAAAACAAACGCAAACGCGAACCAGCATTCCAAAACAGTCAGTTCTCATTCCCACCGATCACAGAACTGGAGACTCTGCTGGGGAATTCTTATAAGTGAGGTGTACCTTAGGATTAGATCACTTGTGTTTTCAATTGTATGCTTTGTATGCTTTAAATTTTGTGGGCTTGTATCGGAGTTCTATAGATCCTAACCCAGATCTGGGGATACCCTTTAGGTAAGTAGCAATAAACTGTGAGGGATCTGTCTGGCGTAGACCGACACGAATAAAGCAGTAGCTACGTTGGTGTGGCACCTTAGTCTGTACCGATATCCCTTGTGTTAGAACGAAGAGAATATGGGTCTTCTAAGGAGTCATTAAGCACAAACTGACCTTAGAACCTTTAAATTGACCAACTTGGCCATAGAACAGTAGCAGTATGCTACACTCATTGAGACTAAACTCTCGCGATGATTCTGGCCGCAAGAAAAGGTTGCTAAACTGGAATTATGACCGATTGAGGGTAGTCAGTGATATTGAGATCCTCTAGAACCCGGTTACTATTTTTTAGGACAGGTCTTAACCAACTGAAACTGAAAGAGGGTAATACCTAAACTCCATGTCAGCCTAAACTTAAGGTTGTTTGTGTAACTTGTGTGCCTTCAAACTTGAACTACTTGCACATTCTTGTTATCTAACAACATGAGTTCCTTGCAGGTTTTGTTTACAGTCCTTATCCAATAATTTGGATTTATTGCAGGGTTTACTTACGGCACTTCACACTTTTGCTTAAACGCATAACATACACATCATAACATCATGCCTTAACATTTCCTTAACCATTTCAAGGATCTCAAGGGTCTGTGATGCAGGTTATGGTACATCAAATGTCTAGCAAGGGGCAAGGGGATTTATTTTCCTCTAGCCAATGCCGTCTAGAGATCAAAACATGATAGCTTGAGTCAGGGGCTATGACGCACTCGATATGGTGAGCTTGACTCTTGAAGAAGGACTCTTAACGACACAAAGTTTCTTCTAACAAATTCTAACAAGTTTCTTGTTTACCCTGCGAGATCCTTGAAAACATTGCATACATATATCATACATATCATTGCATAACAGGTCTCCCAATACAGGTCTCTCATGTTCTCGCTGTTTATTTCAGCAATGGCTTTCCAACCAGACAATCAAGATCTTCAAACTCGAGAGACTCAGTTCAGGGAAATCTTCCTAAACCTATCCAAGGGGCAGGAAGAGTTGAAAACACTCCTCGTTGGAGACTTGGTCAAGAAAAGTCATGAAGACAATAAGGACGAATGGCTTGAACAACTACAAGCTGAGTTCAGTGTCATGAAAACCCAGATGTTGGGGCAGATGGCTCTTATCCAAGGCCTAACCCGGGAACAAGAAGAGCTGAGAACCATTATCAGCCAGCTTCATCAAGACAGATACAACAACATGAAGCAAACAGTCAAAGTCGGGGACCAAGTCATTGATCAGCCTCCAAGAAGACAAGGGTTTGGTTTGGTAAAGAATGGACCTCTCCAAGTTGCTACTACCTCAAGGGTCTAACAACAACCTCACCAAAAACAACAGGTTGATCAGAGTAAGCCAAATATGGCCAAGAGGAAATTTACTAAGATCAACATGTCACTGACTCAAGCGCTACAACACATGTTGAAGGCAGAGCTGATTACATTAAAGGCTCCTCTCCGGAACCCAAATACTTCCGCTCCTACCTATCATCCCAATGAAAGGTGTGCATACCACTCTGACAGTCCGGGACATGACACAAACAACTGTTGGGCTCTGAAGAACAAGGTCCAAGACATGATTGATGCCAAGGAGATCAAGTTTGACCCTCCGGAGACTCCAAACATAATCACTGCTCCTATGACGAATCATTGAAAGCTTTTGTTCATTTGAATTTTCAAGTTGTAATCTCTTTGTTATTCAAACAATTATCTATTAATGCCAAACTTTGTTTCATTAATGCATTGCATATGTTTGTCTTGATTTGATCCAATCATTTTCATTACATTTAAACTATGCTTTTTACTCCTTATGACATTCAACTCTTGCTAAAAGTTACAAGCCTTTAGAGGGAGGATGACGAAACAATGCCATAATCTCATACAGTATGTTTTTGGACAGACCTTGCTGACGATGTACATGCGTTTCTTTCAAATCCTAAACACTGGAGTTATAAGGAAGATAATCCCTAGTCAACCCCTTTGAGCCAAAGAAGTAGGAGTTTTCTGTTTTAAACACAAATTGAAACCTTTAATTTAAACCTGGGGCAGGGTAGTCTCTCAGTTAATTCAAAAAGATGCGCATTCCTCTGGAATCAAAAGACAGTGGTGGTTCCTCATCTCATAGGCAGTCAATCTCTCAAAAGAGAAAAGCCCACTGAGCCAAAACCTATAAAGGAGGCTCAAGAAATTTGGGGCATCCCGCTGACTGTAATCTCGAAAACAGGAACAGTCAGGCAAAAATTAGGGATAATAAATCAAAAGAACGAGGTCATTACAAATCCTCGACAACATGAAAAATGTTGCAAAAAAAATGATGACTGCCTTCAAAAATCGAACTTGTGTGAACCATCACCAAAACGTCGTTCCAAATTCGAATAGAGTTCGACGCACAATTAACTGAGTTTAGGATTGAAGAACATCACGAAGAGCGGGTGGGTACAAATATACTTTGAGCCTTTATCCTTTGTTTCTTAAACCGTGAACCAAGCCACGTTACAACCCTTCAAAAGTCCTAATTGAAGCATGGGTTAGTTCAAAAGCATACTGTTACAAAAGGTATCCTGACTCCTGTAAGACTTTGCCCTAAATCTTGTGTTGAATTTGTCTTATAAAAAGTTTTCTGCTAAAAAACACATTTTTCAAAACTTCGAGACAAGCATAAACTTTGCATTATTTGAATATCACTGTTTGCATTTGGCTATTTGTTTGACAGCGGAGAAATTCACACAACAAATATCCGATGAACAAAAGCCCTCTCAGTGAACAAAATCACTTCAAAAAGGATAACACTTCCATTGACAAATCTCCTATCAACAAGGGGACTTGAAATGTCACTATCCAGCACACCTGGGGCAGTCCAGTCAAGATTTTAAGAAATCTCTGAAGAAGTGCAGAGTAACCAGGGGCAAGTCTCCATCTCCGTCACTTGGGGCATTGAACATCAACCTCAGTGAAGGGTTACGTACAATTAAACATTTTCTGGCAATGTCACAAACACTTGCTACTAGGGGCAATGACAAATCTCCCCAAAATCCTTCTCATAGGATGACTCCCAGCAAGGGTTTAATCTCTGAAAACCTTTCCCCAGATGAGACAACTTCAACGAAGTCATCACCTCTCTAGCAGACCGGCAACAGGGTTTATTTCTCCAACAAATGGCAGAAATCCCCAGCTTGAGTTTGCCTCGCCGACTACTACAAATTAAAGGAACACAACTCCTCTTCCCCAGTAGACTACTCTACAATCCCCAGCAAGTTACTGTGAAACCTGGACCCGACCAGATGTCAGTTTAACTTTGACTCCCCAGTAGAGCAACGAAAAACCGAGACTCCTGAACTTGTTCCCCAAGAATGAATCAATACTCTCCACAGAGTTCACAGCTTTCCCCAACGGAGTTCTCCTCAACAAAACAAGGATCCTCAGTGGAAACATTCTAAGCAAAGTTTGAAGACATACCTACTCTTCAACAGCAGTCCAGGATTTAATAACTCCCTAACACTTGTCAAGAATTTATTCTCCAAGACAAAATTACATTTCAATAACATTCATAGCATATGCATACAAAATACATATAACATAAATCTCATTTATTTTGAGAACATCATTACACAATGCATACATCATGACATTGCATACAACTAACTCTTTACCTTTTCAGGGAAGATCGATCGACAGATAAAAGTCATTACCTTTTGGAGTAGCATTCGTCAAAGATTCCTTCATTTCCTTCTGAGGTAGTAGTCATCCAAGATTCCTTCACCATCCTGCTGAGGTAGTAGTCATCCAAGATTCCTTCATCATCCTGCTGAGGTAGAAGTCATCCAAGATTCCTTCACCATCCTGCTGAGGTAGTAGTCATCCAAGATTCCTTCATCATCCTGCTGAGGTAGAAGTCATCCAAGATTCCTTCACCATCCTACTGAGGTAGTAGTCATCCAAGATTCCTTCATCATCCTGCTGAGGTAGAAGTCATCCAAGATTCTTTCATCATCCTGTTGTTGTAGTAGTCATCCAAGATTCCTTCATCATCCTGCTGAGGTAGTAATCGTCCAAGATTCCTTCATCATCCTGCTGAGGTAGAAGTCATCCAAGATTCCTTCATCATCCTGCTGAGGTAGTAATCGTCCAAGATTCCTTCATCATCCTGCTGAGGTAGAATTCATCCAAGATTCCTTCATCATCCTGCTGAGGTAGTAATCATCCAAGATTCCTTCATCATCCTGCTATTGTAATAGTCATCCAAGATTCCTTCATTATCCTGCTGAGGTAGTAATCGTCCAAGATTCCTTCATCATCCTGCTGAGGTAGAAGTCATCCAAGATTCCTTCATCATCCTGCTGAGGTAGTAATCGTCCAAGATTCCTTCATCATCCTGCTGAGGTAGAAGTCATCCAAGATTCCTTCATCATCCTGCTGAGGTAGTAATCATCCAAGATTCCTTCATCATCCTGCTGTTGTAGTAGTCATCCAAGATTCCTTCATCATCCTGCTGAGGTAGTAATCGTCCAAGAATCCTTCATCATCCTGCTGAGGTAGTAATCATCCAAGATTCCTTCATCATCTGTTTGGAGTAGCAATCGTCTCAGATTCCTTCATCACACATCATTATCAAAAAAGACCTTCTCTGGTTAGATTTATTTCTTCCATTTAAAACAGGCAACTAAAGACCTCCTCTGGCTAGATTTATTTCTTCCAGTTAATGACAGGCAATCAGAGACCTTCAAATAACAGTCCAGATACGATCCAGATTCAGATGTAATTCTGTCACTCATTCAAATACAGTCCAGCAATCATTTCTGGATGACATCTTTAAGCCCATCTCCAACAACTATCCATCATCTCTCCAAATGGCATCTGTAAGCCCATTCCCGACATCACAATGCTGATACTACACCATGCGAGTGAAAATTTCTGGGCACTCTAGTGTTCAATTATCTTCCACCTTCGGATCACGAAAGGCTCGAAAGCCAATCTATATCTTCAAGTTTAAGAAAATTGAACAGGGGCAACTGTTGTACCCCAAAATTTTCCCTCTCATGTTTTCAAAGGTCTTCCCTTACATGGTTGGTCACAAACACTTTCCTAATGAAAACAAAGTCTTTTTGAAGATAAACAAAGTGTCTTTCGATTGGCATCTAGGAAAAAGTCTTCGATTGGGCATCCAAAACACTTCGATACAGGCTTGACTCACCAGTCTTCGATTGGGCATTTGGAACTCTTCGATAAGGCTTTGATTAGTAAGCTTCGATTAGTAAGCTTCAATTAGGTGTTTGGAACCCTTTGATCAAGCTTTGGTGTGCAAGTCTTCGATTGAGTGCTGGACCCCTTCGATCAAGTCAATTTCACATTGCTTCGACTAGTACTTCAGAGGGTCCTTCGACTGGAACTTCATACTTTACCTCAATCAGAACATCAGAACGAAATGACCTTCGAATGGCATTTCAGTGCATAGTTTATCTTAATCTAAGATGCTCTGATGAACGAAGTTCTGGACACTTCGAATCAGAACTTAGACTCATCACAAGGCCAAGGGCTGGTCGAAGTTGTCTAATAGGGAATGTTCTAAATATATTCGAATTGGACTTTGAAGCTGGCAAAGAAGGCAGATTCGAAGGAATGAAGTAGGCTGGCATGACTAAGCAAAAACACATATCCTAACTTGTCCAGGTTCACCCAAAGTTCACAATGGCATGTGTCCCTTGCAAATATAGAAATAATTAAATGCTGATTGTGGACTCAATTATTTGAATTAAAGGCCAGATTCTTGCCTTGTTTGCTCCCAACCCTACAAGAGTTGATTCGACCAGGGTGATCCTTTTCGAATCAAGCAATCGAAGCAGAGGGAGGCTCAATCGAAGGGGCTATGCAATTGAAGCTGGAGTAATTCGATTTGGGACTTTGAAGCTATCAAAGAGAAGCATTCAGAAGGCCCATTCGAAGGGTACATAAGAAGTTCATTCGAAGGAGGCAACTCAAGACCAATCGAAGAGCATGGCCTGGAGGCATTCGAAAATCAAAGGTGTCCAGGTTCATTCAAGATTCCAAAGAGACATGAATATTTCAAAAAAGGAAATATTTTAATATGTCTGATTCTTGTCTCATGGCTTTAAAGGCCTGTTTAATTGGTCGTCTCTTGCCGTTACTAGACCATTATACTCCTATAAATACAAGGGCCAGCATACAGTGTTGGGGGGACAAAAAAGAAAAAAAAAGGAGAAAAAGAAATAGGGAGGATTTGGAGATACACTGCCCACAAACCCACCAAAGGTTATCATCATTTTCACAAGTAATCCAAGCCAAAGCAGCCATTCAGCAAACATCTCCACACCCAGAGCCACAGATCATACATCTTTAATTGGTAAGGGTTTGCAAAACCAAAATTGCACCTTCATGACATTTAAATACACATTGCATATGTATTCTTGTTATTACTGATTATGTTGCATGTAAGCTATAGCGCAAAGATGAGATCGTGCCATTGCTTGGGCACGATCTAAGTTTCTCCTTCGAATCTCAGGATAAAACAAACCCAGACCCAGATTCAGCATATTCAAATTGAGGAAGGATTCAAATTGGGAGGAGATTCGAATCAGGGGGATAAAATCCCTCCTGGATCTTTAACATTTGTCTCGTTTTGCAGGAAATATCTTCTCAGAATCTTGTTCAGAGCTTCGAAGCTTAGCATCTTAGCTTCGAACTGGATCCAGGGTTCCCAGATCGAAGGATGACATATCCAGATCGAACACCCCCAAAGTGCAGCCCCTCATGCACCTTCGATCAAGCCTCTTCACTGGACCGAAAGACAACCCACACCTCTTTCGATCCAGGCCTCCAGAATTATACCTTTCTTGATTTACTGCCTGTTCCTTCTATTTCATCTTTGTTTTGACTATTTTATTTCTTTTTTTCAATCAACATAAAACCAATTAAAAAGAAAAACCACAAAAACATTAGGCTAGTTTTTCTATTAAATTAACTTTGTTAATTAATCATTTAATTATCTTAACATTTTCTCAAAACTAAAATTAAGAAGATTTAGATCATTTTCCCAAAATAAAATAAAACAACAAAAAAGATTTTATTCTTAGGATTTTTAGAGGTTATTTTCAGATTCGCGCGCGTTTATTTTATTGTAACTGCCTACTGGTTTGTAATAGCTTAACTAAGACTTTTACACTTTACTGCTTTATTCCCCCAATTTTGGACATGTAAATAATCCCCCTCCCCGAAGCCTTGTAATAGCGTAGGATTTACAATTCCCTCACTTTAAATTCCTGTACATATATTAACTGTTTTGATGTATGCTAACTAGGATTGCATGACAAGATCTGAAAACAAACGGTAGAACACCTAAATGTACAAAGATAACATAGACTGAAAATTGACACACTCGCACATGACACTCTTAGGGTACGCCTCACTTGGTTGCCTCGAACGTGGTCATTGAGTATAGGAAGTTTTAGCCGTCGCCCTCTTGTCCAAAGATCATAAGTTGCCTCGAAACGGTTGCCTCGGATAAAATGATCTAAGACATTAGGGTTACCACTAAGGCGTCCTAACATTGCTTTAGTGACCACACGTCCCTTTAAATCGAATTGACCCGAAAACTCCAACGACGATGCTACCTACTCCTCAATAGTGGGATGGCATTGTCTAAAGGACATTTGCACAGTTTAATTCCTTTTTGAGTAGGTAGAGGTTCTTAAGTACTTGCTCCTTTTAAAAACAAAACAAAACTTTTCGCACTTACACTCTCTTCAAAACAAAAACTCTTTTCAAACCCACAAACACAAAGAAAAGCAAACTTTTGAAAACATAGTGAGCAAGTACCTAAGAGCTCGTGGATAACCACGGATAGAAAGGGTTCTAACACCTTCCCTTTCTATAATCTACCTCCCGAACCCGAGAAACATCTCGAAAAGGAATTTTTCTGTGCTTTTGTCCTTTCCTTGTTGGATAAAATAAAAGACGGTGGCGACTCTTTCTTACCGCGACATTTTGCAAAAACAAACACAAACACGAACCAGCATTCCAAAACAATCAGTTCTCATTCCCACCGATCACACACCAAAAACACCTCAAAACTTGTCATTTCTGAGTTTTGAATCCAATCTCCAAATTTACTTGTGCGTTTCTTGGCCTTTTACTTTCAAAAGCTTCTAAATAACATACACAAACAATTCCAACACCTGCAACACCACTGCAACACCTCATCATCATCTACCATTTTCAAAAACAGCACCTTGCACCTTGACTTCTCCAGAACTCCTCAGACACTTTCAGCTCAAGCTAAGCATCATATTAGCTTCCTAGGAACTTGAGGAAGCTAATCCAATCATTGGAACTCACTAAAAGCTACTCAAACTCCAAACACGATACCCTCTTGCAAGGTGAGTTTTCTGACTTTTGAACTCTTCATACAGGTATCATTAATGGTTTATTTATGAATGAAAAATGTAGATATCATTGCCCTAAAGCTAACCATGTCCATAGTTTCCATTTATATTGCTTGAGCTTAGAGAATTTTAAGATTGAAGTTTTTGAAATTTTTAGGGTTCAGATTAGGGCCATTAAAATTCATGTTTGTCTTTGATCCATAATTTTATTGCTTTGCATTTCTGAAATCGTGAGGAAATTTGCTACAAGTTTCCTGTTTACATTTTTCATTTTTGTTGAGAATTGAATAAGATACAGAGGTTCAGGCTAGGCGTGAGGTTGAAGATGAAGTTGGTCTCAGGAATGTGTTTACCATATATATTTATGGTTTGATATTAATAAACAGATGTATAGCCACCCTAGTGGTAAAAGTGCGCGCCTGTGACTATATGGACTTGATTTCGAGCCCCAGTGGTATCCTTTTGGATTTTTTTTATATTTTTCACATATTCTGACTTTTTGGCAGCGCTGGGCCTCATCCCTCGGGCCTTATGTTTTTTTCCACTTCTGACCCCCTTGTTGGCTATTCACACCCTGGCCCATTTTATTTTCTTTTTCTCATTTTTATTTATTTGTTTTCTTAAATATTTTATATAATACTAAAAAATTAGAAAAAAAATATAAAAATATTAGATTTATATTTTGATATAGTTTATTTATTTTTTTACACAAAAAATATTTTATTTAATCATACTTTATTTATTTTACTAATTTGATTTGTAAATTTAATTAAAAACTAGGGTTTTAGTTATTTTATTTTACACCATTAAAATATATTATTTTAAAACAAAAAGACCAAAAATATTTTATAATACTATAAATTATTTTTAAGACAAAAATACCAAAAAAATATTCTTCTTATAAACTTAATTTCCTTTTTAATCAATTAATAGATTAGGATTTTATTTAAATTTTTTTTCTAGTAAATTTAGGTTTTACTTTTTACTAATTTAATTAATTATTTTTATTTTAGTTAATTAGGTTAAAACAAAACCCCTTTTGCCTAAAAAAAATCCAAATAAAAGTCTATTTCCTTTCCATTTACATTCTTGTGTATTTATTCATTTTTGTACATTATTTATCCAAATTCAATATAGTTGTAATAGATAATTAGGCTTTATTTTCTTGAAATCCCCATTTGTAATTTGTACACCCCCCTCCCATAAGTATTGTAATAGCGTAGTAATTTTAAATTTCGCAATTTATCGCTGTATATACAAATGCTAGTAATTAGGGTTTGTATGGAAAGACTAAAATCGATCAATTAGAAAACCCTAATTAAAGACAAAATCAAGCATGAAAAACAATACACTTGCACACAAGCACCCTTAGGGTAAAATCCACTTGGTTGCCTTACAAAATGGCCATATTACGCATGTGAGGTATCTTAGCAAAAATAAGCAAAATATAAGATCATAGTCCCTCGATGGCGCTAACTATGTTGCCTTTCAAATGATCTTAGTCCCTAAAAGAGAATGCTAAGATACCTTACAACATTGCTAATCATGGTTATACGATGACCCACGCTCGTCCCGTTTACATCCAAAGATAGGGTTATTTACCAAATCAATGGTAAGATAACAATGTCAAAGGAAAGAGGAAATGAACATGAAAGACTTTTGAGTAGGTAGAATGCCCCTAGTTACTTGCTCATTTTCAAAATAAAACATCCTTGCTATTTTCGAAACAAACACCTACACTTTCAAAACATCTTTCAAACTTGAAAATATTTTCAAAAGATCAACATCTTTGTATACATTATTACAAACGAGAATCATTACAAAGTTTACCTAAACAATGGCTTCTTTACAAAATACTTTCAAAAACCACACAAAGCATAATTTCAAACAAAATCAAGTGATCTAGCAAGTAACTAAGAGCCCATGGAAAACCATGGATGAAAAGGGTGCTAATACCTTCCCTTTTAATAATCTACCCCCCGAACTCAAGAAATAATCTCAAAGGTCTTTCCTGTGTTTTTTCACCTTTCCTTTTGGATAAAAGAAAAGTCGGTGGCGACTCTTGCTAATCGCAACATTTGTGATAAAATGCAAAACACCCAAGTCAGTTCTCCCACTGTCTCACAGAATTGGCGACTATGCTGGGGAATATTCTAAAAGTGGGGTTACCTTAGGGATATATCACATTTACTTGCTTTCTTTGTTTGAATTGTATGATTTAAATTATGGTTCTTTGTTTGGGTTTGAATTTTCTACCCGGATTTGGGATACCTTATAGGTAAGTGGCAATACATTGTAAAAACTATGCGGGGTATACCGACATGGTCTAAGAAATAGCTATGTTAGTGCGACATATTTGTGGGTACTGGTAGCCCTTGAGTTAATCAAGGAGAATACGAGGCCGCTGAGTGATGTCATGAAGCACTAATGAACTTTTAGAACCTTTACTTGACCAACTTGGCCTTTAGGACGTAGTGAGGTAACCGACTTTAGTGCAGTCCGAAGTTGGTAGATACTCGATACTGCACTCATTGAGGTTTGGTTTTTTGGGATATTTTGGTCGCCATTAAAGAGGCTTGCGCTGAAACAATGACCAAGGAAACAAACCAGTGATATTGAGCTCCTTAGAACCCAGTTACTATTACTAGGACAGGTTTGAGCCAACTAAACTTCAAGAGGATACTTACCTATAAGACTCCATGCAAGCCTAAATCTAATGACTTGTTTGCTTTGTTTGTATATACATACTTGTAAATAATATCATGAACATCATAACATCATACTCACATTCACTAACCATTTCAAGGATCTTGGTATTTATCTTTTTTCTGTTTTGTAGGCAATGGATTCTATTCGCAGGAAAACCATTCAAGTCAATCTTGTAAGGATCCCTCCACAACTTAAAGAGCTTGCTTCAAGGATTCATGAAAATTATCCATTCACCGAAAGACATGGTCGCCTTCTAAATTTGGTCACCTCCAAGACTGATGAAGACATAATGAAGGTGCTCTTTCAGTTCTTTGATCTGTTACACCATTGCTTCACATTTCCCGATTATCAACTTGTGCCAACTTTAGAAGAATTCTCCCAACTCTTGAGGATTCTCATTCTCAATCAACTACCTTTCAACGGTACGGAAAGAGATCCAAAGCCAAAGATATTGCTCAAGCTCTACACTTGCAATCATTTGATATCACAACTAATTGGGAAACAAGGAGTGGTGTCAAGGGTTTCCTAGCAAAGTTCTTGTTTGAGAAAGCCCAAAACTGTTGGAATTCTTTGGTTTTGCAAGCTTTTGAAGAAATTATAGCTCTCCTTATCTATGGGATGGTTTTGTTTCCAAATCCAGACCAACTCATAGATGTGAACACCATCAAAATCTTCATATCTCATAACTCGGTGCCTACTTTGCTAGGGGCATCCTACAATCCTTTCACACTCGCACTATGAGGAAAAGAGGTATCCTTATGTGTTGTACTCCTCTTTTAGCAAGATGGTTTATTTCGCATCTTCCCCAATTTGTATTGAAGAACGAGCAAGGTTCAAGGTGGTCACATAGGTTGATGACACTCAAACATTCAAACATTCATTGGTGTTCCCGATCCATAAAGAATGTTACTATTGTCGACCGTTATGGAGAATTTCCTAATGTCCCTTTACTTGGCATTAGGGGAGGTATCACCTACAACCCTTGCTTAGTCTTAAGACAGTTTGGTTACGCCCAAAGGGATGGCCCACATGAGATGCTCATTCAAGGTTTGGTATTTGACTACGAGAACGACGATCAAGGTCATCACCAAAGATTTATCCGAGCTTGGAGGATGATGAACAAGGTAGATAGTAAGACATTGGGGCGCAATAATTCTATCCCTCTTGAGCCTTACCTCAAATGGGTACGAGCTCATGCTCAAAGTCTTATGATGCCTTATCCCTCAATTCTCCCGGTAATCATTGAGCCTGTTATGGAAGGAGATGTTCCATACACTATCCTGCATCCCAACATGCCTACCTCTCTTGAAGACTTACAAAGAGATTGGATACAACTCAAGGGGGAGCGAGACACTTTTGAAGCCCAATTCTATGCTAGCGAGAAGAAGGTTTTTGACCTCACCAAGAAACTTCATGAGGAGCATACTCTGAATGCCTACATCGCACCAAAGAGGATGCATACAACCTTTTTGTCTTAGAGTTTTTGTATTGTTTTGCCCAAAGAGGCATTGATGTACTCAAACTTTAATTTATGAATATAACATGTGTTTCCTTTTTGTCTAAAACAAATTTGAATCTTTAAAATCCTTGAAATCATTGCATATGCGTCTACCATTCATCATAACATAAGCAAGTTTCTTGCAACAAGTCTTCTCATCTTTCTACTGTTTATTTCAGTAAGATGGATCTTGAGCAGACGGTGAAGGACCTTCAGGCACAAAATGCTCAGTTTCAACAGATGTTCTTAACTCTAGCCAAAGGACAAGAAGAGTTGAAGACCTTGCTGGTTGAAGAGAAAAAGAAGAAAACAAAGAAAATAACCAGAGTTCTAAATATGGGAAGAAGATTCCAAGGACAAGCAAGAAGGACCCTAGGCTTTGCAACGTCATATGGTGAGAAAGACAATCAAGATGGGAAAGGCAAGGAAGCAGTTGTTCAGTCAGATTCAAAAGAGGAAGAGGAAGAAGAAGATTATTCTGAAGAACAATATCCTCCGGCTGACGACAAGTATAAGCATCTGGAAGAACGGTTAAGTGCAATGGAAATTCAAAAAGTGCCTGGACTGGACTTTGAGGAGTTGGGTTTAGTGTTTGGGATTGTCATTCCTACAAAATTCAAGGCACCGATGCTCGCCAAATACGACGGAGTTTCATGTCCCAAAATGCATCTCCGGTCCTATGTGAGAAAAATACAGCCTCACACTGCTGACAAGGATTTATGGGTACACTTCTTTCAAGACAGTCTGTCCGGAACTCAACTGGATTGGTTTTATCAGCTAGAAAGAGCCAATGTTCATAATTGGGAAGATCTTGCCGCTACCTTTTACAAACAATACCAATACAATGTATAACTTGCTCCTACTCGTACTCAACTCCATAGTATGGCCATGGTTTCAAGTGAAGGCTTCAAAGACTACGCGCAAAAATGGAGGGACTTAGCAGGAAGAGTCCAGCCTCCCCTATCTGAAAGAGAGTTAGTAGACATGTTTTTGGGTACCCTGTCTGGTCCTTTCTTTAATCACTTAATTGAGAGTTCCTCAACAGGTTTTACCGAATTGATATTGACTGGAGAGAGGGTGGAAGTCAGGATAAAGAATGGGAAGATTCAAAAATATGCATCCTCTGCTGCTGTAAGAAAACCATTCATTGGAAAAAATAAGTTATTGTTGTGTATCCTCAGAGAAATCAAGACCTTCTTGAAGCCAAAGAGATTAAATTTGATGCACCAGAAATTCCCAATGTCATCACTACCCCTATGCCCAAGCACGGTCGTGATGTCAATGTCATTAAAGAAGATATGTTTGTTACTTTGGTTGATGAACTTGTGACCCCACTCCTGACTATCAAAAAGAACTTATTGAATGTCGGTGTATTCCCAGGCTGTGATGAAAGTTGTCATTTTTGTTTATCCTCACCAACCAGTTGTCATTTGTTAAAAGCAGGCATTCAATTCCTAATAGATGACAAGGATATTTTGTTCGAAAAGACTTCTATTCTAACTGTTTCTTATAATGATGTTTCCATAGTGACCATTTCCGCCAATTCTTCTAGGGTCTCCACCAAAAGACCCGTTAGAATTACATCAGTTCCTAAAGTAGCTCCGTTGATAATTACAATGCCTGGACCAATCCCGTATTCGTCAGACAAAATCGTTCCATGGATTTATGGAGGTGATGTCTACTATCACGGTATCAAGCAAGATTGGACAGCTACTGAAAATTCAAGCTCTGAGAAAGTTGACTCTGATATCAGTAACATCACATGGACTAGCAAGATAACCCGAAGTGGAAGGGTTTTCTCTCCACAAATTGCTCCTCCAAAAGCTATTTATGGACCTGTAATCATTCCTGTTGTTGTTTCTCCTCCAAAGGCTATTCCCAGTTCTGCAATCATCTCTGCTAATACTCCTGTTGACAAAACTGTTGCAGTCCCAGTTATCACCCCTACTGATATTCCTACTGCCGAGTCAACCAAGACTCGAGGCAAAGGTATTCTGGTTGAGTCTGTCCGGATGAAGGCACAATCAGTAGCTATCCCTGAGACCTCCCTAAAAGAGATGGAGGAAATTCTAAAGATTATAAAAAGAAGCGACTACAACGTAGTTGAACAACTGGGGAAAACTCCATCAAAAATTTCCATGTTGGCTTTATTGTTATGTTCCGAGGCTCATACAAAGGCCTTGGTAAAATTCCTTAAAACTGCCTATGTACCCCAAGAAACATCTGCTGACCAGTTCCGAGACTGCGTAGTCAGCTTGACCGTAGATAATGGTTTAGGTTTTTCGGATGTTGATTTAATGCCAAGGGGGAGGAAGCATAACGAGGCATTGCATGTCTAAGTCGAATACAGGGGCACGACTTTGGCTCATGTCTTGGTTGATAACGGTTCGTCCCTGAATGTGTTGCCTAAAAAGGCTCTTGATAGGCTTGACTGTGAAGGATTGACCTTGAAACCTAGCAACATAGTAGTGAGGGCCTTCGACGACTCAAAAAGGATGGTGCATGGGGAAGTGGACATCCCTATAAAAGTTGGAACCCAAACATTTGATTCAACTTTTTATGTAATGGATATTCGCCCTTCATATTCTTGTTTATTAGGCCGACCGTGTATTCACAATGCTGGTGCTGTTACCTCTACGTTACATCAAATACTGAAATATCCAATTCATGGGAAAATCATCATTGTTCATGGATAAGAAGAATATATGGTCAGCCATCTAAATTCCTTCAGATATGTGGAATTAGATGGGGAATTTATTGAAACTCCATTCCAACACTTTGAAGAAGTCCCGTAAACTGTGGCAGTAACCAAGGCTGTTTCTCAAGTTCTAAAGATTACAAGGCCTCCGCTCAAGATGTCATATTTGAAAGATGCCAAGGCAGTAATAGAAGAAGATGGGTGCACTATTTGGGGCCAACTCCCAGAATATCCCATACAAATCTGACAAATTTGGTTTAGGTTTCACTTCAGGAGCCCAGAAAGTTGTACGTCGTGCTCGTGCCGGAGGACCACCCTTAAAGATCAGTAATCGCAAAGTCAACACCGTGGAGGATGATGAAGACAACTATAACCTGGAGGATTGGATTTTCCCAACTGTCAATGGAGGGCTCGGCAACTGGGAAGCTAGAGATTTTGTCTCGATCACTTTTATCCCATAGTAATTTGTCTTTAAATTTTGTCAGATATGTAATATTAAACAATTCAGACTCTAAAAACCTTGTGTCTTACTCGAGGCACAATGGTCCATTTGTAAGGGTTATTATCTCATTTCCATATGACATCAATGAATCATGGACGTTTTTGCATACGAACTTTGTGCTCATTATTTTTCTTTTTACATTTTCCTTTCTTTCAAAGATAGCTATACTCTTACACACACTCACATTCAAAATGCAGATCTACATCCATTCGGGATCCCATGGGTAACGATTCTGCTATGGCCTTTTGTGACTCTAAAAATCTAATCTACCAAGCCGAAGACGAAGGTGAGGAAGATTGTGAAGTACCAGGGGAACTCGCCAGGTTACTACAACATGAAGAGAGAACCATACAGCCCCACGAAGAACCAGTGGACACAATTAACCTACGTACCGAAGAAGATAAGATAGAAGTCAAGATGGGTGCCAATCTGGAACCCAGTGTCAAAGAGCATCTGATTCAGTTGCTACACGATTATGTTAAAGTCTTTGCCTGGTCGTACAAAGACATGCCAGGACTTGCTGCAGATATCGTGGTACATCGTCTACCAACAAAAGAAGATTGCCCACCGGTAAAACAAAAGGTCTATCGCATGCGAACAGACATGTCAGAGAAATTCAAAGCGGAAGTCATGAAAAAATTCAACGCCGGATTCTTGGCCGTCACCTCCTATCCGCAATTGGTTGCCAATGTTGTTCCCGTGCCCAAAAAGGATGGCAAGGTACGAATGTGCGTGGACTACAGAGATTTGAATAGGGAAAGCCCTAAGGATGATTTCTCACTTCCCCACATTAATATTTTAGTTGACAATACGGCACAACACAAAGTGTTTTCCTTCATGAACGGTTTCTCAGGCTACAACCAAATCAAAATGGAGCCTGAGGACATGGAGAAAACAACCTTTGTCACATAATGGGGTACATTCTGCTACAAGGTTATGCCATTCGGGTTAAAGAATGCTGGGGTAACCTATCAGCGTGCCATGGTAGCCTTATTTCATGACATGATACATCACGAGATAGAGGTCTATATGAACGACATGATAGCCAGATCTCAAATAGAAGAAGAGCATCTTGGTCATTTGCAGAAATTATTTGAGAGGCTAAGGAAATACAAGCTGAGGTTGAACCCAAATAAATGCACGTTTAGAGTGAGGTCTGGTAAACTCTTAGGCTTTATCGTCAGCGGTAAAGGTATTGAAGTAGATCCTACCAAGGCAAAAGAAATATAAGAAATGCCTGCTCCTCGTACCGAGAAAGAAGTCAGAGGATTCTTGGGACGGTTAAACTACATTTCCAGATTCATTTCTCACCTGACAGCTACTTGTGAACCAATCTTCAAATTACTGAAGAAAGATCAAGTAGTCAAATGGAATGATGAGTGCCAAACCGCCTTCGACAAGATCAAAGAATACCTGTAAGAGCCTCCGGTGTTGATGCCACCAGTCGAGGGAAGACCCTTGATCATGTATCTAACCGTTTTGGAAAATTCAATGGGGTTTGTGTTGGGGCAGCATGACGAGTCTGGACGAAAAGAGCATGCTATTTATTACATGAGCAAAAAGTTTACCGACTGTGAAACAAGATATTTGCTGCTCGAGAAAAAATGTTGTGCTCTGGCATGGGCTGCTCACCGGCTAAGACAGTATATGCTGACCCATACTACCTTATTGATATCTAAAATGGATCCAATAAAATACATCTTCGAGAAACCTGCCCTCTCTGGGAGAATAGTGATGTGGCAGATGATCCTGACAGAATATGACATCCAGTATACTACCCAAAAAGCAATAAAGGGAAGTGTACTAGCTGATCACCTTGCTCATCAAGTTGTGGATGACTACCAGTCCATGAAGTTCGAATTCCCAAATGAAGACACCATGATGGTAAACAAATGTGAAGAACTCAGACCATATGACGGACCTGAACAAGGATCCCGATGGACCCTGGTTTTTAATGGGGCATCCAACGCACTCAACAATGGTATATGTGATGTACTCATATCCCCTGAAGGATGTCATACTCCCTTTACTGCAAGACTTTGCTTCAACTGTACAAACAACATGGCAGAATACGAAGCGTGCATTTTTGGTCTCAAAGCTGCCATAAATTTGGGGATCAAATCCTTAAATGTATTTGGAGATTCAACTTTGGTCATCAGCCAGATCAAAGGGGAATGGGACACCAAACACCCTAACCTTATCCCCTACAAAGAACATGTGCTGACATTGATCCCACCTTTTGAGAAGATTACCTTCGAGCATTTCTCGCGAGAAGAAAATCAGCTAGCAGACACACTAGCCACAATGTCATCCATGTTTAAACTTAAATGGGATAACGAGGCTCCCCAGATCACCATTGAATGAATGAACGAACCAACTCACTGTCACGAGATCAATACTGAAGAAGTAGTGGACCAGCCTTGGTTTCACGAAGTCAAGAGGTATCTCGAGGCTCAAGAATATCCTGAAAGAGCTTCAGTCAATGATAAGAACTTCTTAAGGAGATTCTATGCTAAGTTCTTCCTTAGTAATGGCATTCTATACAAACGCAACCATGACTCTGTGTTACTTAGGTGCATAGACAAGGTTGAAGCGGAAAAGATCATGGATGAGTTACATGAAGGCACTTTTGGCACCCATTCTAGTGGGCATACGATGGCAAAGAAGATCCTACGGGCAGGCTATTACTGGTCTATCATGGAAGCAGATTGCTATCAACACTCTCGAACTTGCCACATGTGTCATATTTATGCTGACAAGGTGCACATACCTCCGGTTCCTCTGAATGTCTTGATGGCTCCTTGGCTTTTTGCTATGTGGGGCATCGATATGATTGGGGAAATCAAACCAACAGCCTCTAATGGACACCGCTTCAACTTGGTGGCCATTGACTATTTCACAAAGTGGGTTGAGGCGGCCTCTTTCGCTTCCGTTACCAAGAATGTTGTAGCCCGGTTCATTAAACAGAATCTCATCTGTCGGTACGGTATCCTGGAGAGGATCATCACTGACAATGGTACGAATCTAAACAATACTATGATCACCGCCCTGTGTGAGAAATTCAAGATCCAACACCATGATTCTTCCCCTTACCGGCCAAAGATGAATGGTGCTGTCGAAGCCACAAATAAGAACATCAAAAAGATCATACAAAAAATGACAGTCACGTACAAAGACTTGCATGATATGCTACCATTCGCTTTCCACGGTTATCGTACCACGGCACGCACATCAACTAGGGAAACACCCTACTCTCTGGTATACGGCATGGAGGCTGTCTTGCCTATTGAGGTCCAGACCCCCTCTCTGAGAATTATGAAGGATGTAGGGCTGAATGAAGAAGATTGTATCCGGACTCGACTTGATCAACTGAATTTTATTGATGAGAAAAGGCTTACTGCTATGTGTCATGGTCAAATGTATCAAAAACAGATGATCAAGGCTTTCAACAAAAAGGTCAGACGCCAAGTGTATCAAGTCGGGGATCTGGTGATCAAATGTATCATACTACTGCAGGGTGATCCCAGGGGCAAATAGACTCCTACATGCGAAGGACCATTTGTGATCAAAAGCATATTCTCTGGTGGAGCAATGATCTTAACCACTATGGATGGCGACGACCTGCTGCACCCCGTGAATACGAACATAGTCAAAAGATATTACGCATAAGAGACCCGCTAGGTCAACACACCTAGGCAAAACAAGGGCATCCCGGCGAACCAAAAAGGTTCGGGCAAAAATTAGGGATAAAACAAAAAAAATCTGTACACCCGGCAAGCTGAAAACCCGAAAAGGGGGCTTGGGAAAAAAAGGGTATCCCGGTGGACTGAAAACCCGAAAGGGAGGTCCAGGCAAAAGTTAGGGAATCAAAGCGTATGACTATGTCCTGTTGGATCACCTTACGGACAACCTTTGGCTTTAACTGACAAACTAGCGGTTCTGATCAATTCAATCAGCTTCAGACAAGGCAACAAATAGATAAGACGCTCAGAGACATGAAGGCTATAGCAGAATGGGAACCCCATGGGATTATTTCACATAGCTATCTTTTCTTTGTATCAAATTTTCATTTTTTACGATGGAATTCTCTTACTAGAATGATTGTATCATTGTACAAAAACACTTACTCAAAGTCAATACAAAGATATCCCTTTGAAAGTACAAAACTATCTGTTTTTCTTTACTCTTATGTTTTGTTTACAAAAACGTCCAACGATTTATTTTTGAACATATGCATTTGAATGTAACTACCATTTACAAATGAACAAAATAGAAAGGCAATCACTAATGGCTTTAAGAAATAGGGAAATATCTCTAAGTTATTTCCATAAAATCCCCCGTAGTGTGCAGTTTAATCCCCAGCGGAACAAAACTTCTAGTTATCACTCCCCGTTAGAAGTCGCCAAATTTCTCAGGATTCCCCAACAGGATTTTACAAGCAGTACACGAAATTTCCCTTACAACAAGGTTTATTTCTCTAAGTGGAAATTCATAAACACTTTAAAAAATGAAGACTTGCACTCTGTATCCTCAGCAAGCAGTCAGGGATTTATTTTCCCCAATCCAACAAACAGTACAACAGATTAGCTCACATATGCATACATCGCATCCATATATCATAAACATTGATAACACGAATGCATGTATCATAATCTCATTACACCATGCATTTCATACAACATGAAATTGCATATTAGCTAACATTTTACCCTTTTCAGGATAAGGTTGATCAATAGCTACCACTAACAATGTTCAAAGGCTTTTCAGATACAGTTCAGATACGCTCCAGATACGGATGCCATCCTGATACTCATCCAGATTCAGCTTTTAGATACAGTTCAGATACGCTCTAGATACAGATGCCATCCTGATACTTATTCAGATCCAGCTTTCAGATACAGTTCAGATACACTCCAGATACGGATGCCATTCTGATACTCATTCAGATTCAGCTATCATTTACAGTTCAGATGCGCTCTAGATACGGATGCCATCCTGATACTCTTTCAGATTCATCTTTCATATACAGTTTAGATACGCTCCAGATACGGATGCCATCCTGATGCTCATTCAGATTCAACTTTCAGATATAGTTCAAATAAGCTCCAAATACGGATGCCATCCTGATACTCATTCAGATTTAACTTTCAGATATAGTTCAGATATGCTCCAGACACGGATGCCATCCTGATACTCATTCAGATACAGTTCAGATACGCTCTAGACACGGATGCCATCCTGATACTCATTCAGATTTAACTCTCAGATACAGTTCAGATATGCTCCAGATACGGATGCCATCCTGATACTCATTTAGATTCAACTTTCAGATACAGTTCAGATACGCTCCAGATACGGATTCCATCCTGATACTCATTCAGATACAACTTTCAGATATAGTTCAGATACGCTCTAAATACATATGCCATCCTGATACTCATTCAGATTCAGCTTTCAGATACGCTTCAGAAACGGATGCCATCCTGATACTCATTCAGATTCAACTTTCATATACAGTTCAGATACGCTCCAAACACGAACGCCATTCTGATACTCATTCAGTTTCAGCTTACAGATATGGTTCAACAATCATTTCTGGATGGCATCTACAAGCCCATCTCTAACAACTTTCCATAATACCTCAAAATGGCATCTTTAAGCCCATTCCCTATACCATCAATCATCACATCATCGAGTGCAAATTTCTGGGCACTCTAATGTCCAATCATCTTCCACCTTCGAGTCACGAATGGCAAAACTCGCCAATCTAACACTTCAGGCTTAAGAATATTGAACAGGGGAAACTG
The DNA here is from genome assembly GCA_948472305.1 of Vicia faba. Taxonomy (NCBI): domain Eukaryota; kingdom Viridiplantae; phylum Streptophyta; class Magnoliopsida; order Fabales; family Fabaceae; genus Vicia; species Vicia faba. The sequence continues at coordinate 1,180,654,115 of OX451738.1, read as the reverse complement.
TTGTACCCCAAAATTACTCATGTCAAGTTTCAAGCTTTGGATCACACTTTTGCTCAGTCAATTGAGTTGTTGACCTAAAAATCAACTGTATTAGGGAAAAAGTCAATTGTGGCCAATTTACATTCAAACTTCATAATTTTTGATCCACATCAACATTTTAAACTCATATGTATCATTTGATCAAGTTTGGACCATAATTCCTCAAGAAATTTGATCAAATCTTCAAAAGGACAAAATGGTCAAAATTAGGGTTTTGATTGAGAAAGGCCAATTTCTGATTTTTGACCTAGCAAATGATCAATTGGTTTAAGGCATGATATCAAGAGTACAATTGCATCATTTTGATCTAATGACATGGCTCAAAACATTGCTCAAGTCCAATGGACTGACAGATGAATTTTCAGTCAACTGATAAAAAGTCAACTGTATACTGAAAAGTCAAACTTTGACTTTTTGGTCAAAATCAAATGTAAAAAATCACAATTAATCAAAGCATGTAAAAATATGAAACTTATTCATCAAGAAATAAAAAATTCAAGATTTCATTTTGAAAAGTTAAAATTTCTAAACTTAGAAATTTTTGTAAGTGTTGGAAATTTCTTATTTTTTCACAACTTTGAGCAAAATTTTCACCATGATGCAAGATGATTCAAAAGAAACTTTAAACATGAAAGTTATAGATCTCCATGAAATATACAACATTGCTTTACACAACTCCTTCCAAAAGTTCTTGGATCTCAAGTTATAATTTTAAGAACACATGGTCATGAAACAAAACACTTAGTGAAATTTTGCCCTAATTTAGTCAGGATTTTGACCTAACTTCATGGAACTTTTTCACATAGTTCCAAGGGGAATTTTCAACAGTGATTCAAAGAGGTGTTGTATAGCACATTACAATATTTCCAAAATGTCCAAGAACTCCTTGAGATCATTTTTGAGTAGGGAGAATCGAAGAGATGAAGTTAGGGTTTTCACGCTTGAATTACAAGTCATTTTGTGATGAACAAGTTTCAAAATTCAAACTTATGCTACATAACCTCTACTTTGCAGGCCTCAAACTTGTTAGGCACTCCATAATTAATTGCTTGCATATCTGTTAGAAGTCTCAATTCAAGCATTCAATGCAAGGCCATGCTTTATATCCATTTTGGGAAGAAAGTGCACAATGCCATTTTGATAAAGTAGCTTTTTGCACAAAACTTGTTCTTGAGCCTTGCAATTGCTTTCTTCTGATCATACAAGTCCCATAACTCAAGAGAAGCTTGTCTAGACACTTACAATCACTCAGCCCATGCTTTTACTTCCTCTTGAAACTTGTTTTCCCACTTTTCTTGAAAATCAAGTAACATAGCAATTAGCTTATAACTTGTACTCATGACTCTCAAAAGCACTCAAGACCTTTTACTTATACATACACAAGTCATTTGCCACAAATTCCACGCATGCTTGAGCCCTGAAAACACCAAGAACACAGAATCACCAAAAACACCTCAAAACTTGCCATTTTTGAGTTTTGAATCCAATCTCCAAATTTACTCGTGTGTTTCTTGGTCTTTTATTTTCAAAAGCTTCTAAATAACATACAAAAACAATTCCAACACCACTGTAACACCTCCATCATCATCCACCATTTTCAAAAACAACACCTTGCACCTTGACTTCTCCAGAACTCCTCAGGAACTTTCAGCTCAAGCTAAGCATCATATTAGCTTCTTGGGAACTTGAGGAAGCTAATCCAATCATTGGAACTCACTAAAAGCTACTCAAAATCCAAACACGATACCCTCTTGCAAGGTGAGTTTTCTGACTTTTGAACTCTTCATACATGCATCATTAATGGTTTATTTGTGAATGAAAAATGTAGATATCACTGCCTTAAAGCTAACCATGTCCATAGTTTTCATTTATATTGCTTGAGCTCAGAGAATTTTAAGATTGAAGTTTCTGAAATTTTTAGGGTTCATATTAGGTCCATTAAAATCCATGCTTGTCTTTGATCCATAATTTTATTGCTTTGCATTTCTGAAATCGTGAGGAAATTTGCTACAAGTTTCCTGTTTACATTTTTCATTTTTGTTGAGAATTGAATAAGATACAGAGGTTCAGGCTGGGCGTGAGGTTGAAGATGAAGTTGGCCTCGGGAACATCTTTACCATATATATATTTATAGTTTGATATTAATAAACAGATGTATAGCCACCCCAGCGGTAGAAGCGCGCGCCTGTGACTATAGGGACATGGGTTCGAGTCCTAGTGGTACCCTTTTGGATTTTTTTTTACATTTTTCACATATTGTGACTTTTTGGCAGCGCTGGGCCTCATCCCTTGGGCCTTATGTTTTTTTTCACTTCTGACCCCCTTGCTGGCTATTCATACCCTGTCCCATTTTATTTTCTTTTTCTCATTTTTATTTATTTGTTTTCTTAAATATTTCATCTAATACTAAAAAATCAGAAAAAATATAAAAATATTAGATTTATATTTTGATATAGTTTATTTATTTTTTTACACAAAAAATATTTTATTTAATCATACTTTATTTATTTTACTAATTTGGTTTGTAAATTTAATTAAAAACTAGGGTTTTAGTTATTTTCTTTTACACCATTAAAATATATTATTTTAAAACAAAAAGACCAAAAATATTTTATAATACTATAAATTATTTTTAAGACAAAAATACCAAAAAAATATTCTTATAAACTTAATTTCTTTTTTAATCAATTAATAGATTAGGGTTTTATTTAAATTCTTTTTCTAGTAAATTTAGGTTTTACTTTTTACTAATTTAATTAATTATTTTTATTTTAGTTAATTAGGTTAAAACAAAACCCCTTTTCCCTAAAAAAAATCCAAATAAAAGTCTATTTCCTTTCCATTTACATTCTTGTGTATTTATTCATTTTTGTACATTATTTATCCAAATTCAATATGGTTGTAATAGATAATTAGGATTTATTTTCTTGTAATCCCCATTTATAATTTTTACACCCCCTCCCACAAGTATTATAATAGCGTAGTAATTTTAAATTCTGCAATTTATCGCTTTATATACTGTGATACGGTGGCAGAACCAGCTGTTAATACTGGTTTGTGTTTTTTGTTTGCAAAATGTCGCGGTAAGCAAGAGTCGCCACTGACTTTTATTTTATCCAATCAAGAAAAGGAAAAAGAACATAAAAAACCTTTTTCGAGATGTTTCTGAGTACAGGGGGTAGATTATAGAAAGGGAAGGTGTTAGCATCCTTTCTATCCATGGTTTTCCATGGGCTCTTAGGTACTTGCTCATTTTTTCAAATTGCTTGTGTGTGCTTGTTTTGAAAATGTTTTACTTTGTTTTAACCCTTGTTTCTGTCCTCAAGAGTGTGACAAAGTTATTTTTGAAAACTATTTTGAAAGTGTTTGTGTAAAAGAGTTTTTATTGTTTTGAGCAAGTACTTAAGATTTTCTACCTACTCGAAAAAAGCTCTGTTTGTTTTCCTTTTAGACAGCGCTATCCCATTATTAAGGAATAGGTAGCACCGTCGTTAGAGTTTGAGGGACTATCGAAAGGGACGAAATGGTCATTGAAGGCAACATGTAAGGATACCTTAGCAGTTCGAAGGGACTGCCATCATATATTTGTAGGCAACATCGAGGGACAAGATCATTTTTCGTAGGCAACTCGAGGGACGTTAAGGGGATATGATCTTTATGATGACTTTTAGATTGAGGGTCTTTTGCTAAGATATCCCTACGTTCGAGGGACACGACCATTATTTCCGAGGCAACCAAGTGAGGCAAACCCTAGGAGTGAGCATGTACGAGTGTAATTTTCAGTTAATTTATCTTTGCATATTTAGGGTTTTCTACCGTATTAATTTTCAGTTTGTATTTCCATACAATCCTATTAACATACATCTAAGCAGTTTATAGTTTGCAGAATTAAAAGCAAGAAAGTTTAAAGTCCTAGCTATTACAAGGCTTTTGCAGATACATAATTATTTTCGACTGGAAATAAAAATGCGGAATTTAAACCCTAATTACTATTACAACCTCCAAATAGTTACAATAATAATAAAAGGAAATTAAAAAATGCGCGCGGTGAATTAAATGCGAGAATAATTTAGGAAACCTAAAAAATCTAATTGAAAAAAGATTTAGGTTAGTTTTTGAGAAAAAAATTAGGTTATGTACAAAATTAAACCCTAATTCTAATTATTTTTTAATTATGAAAAATAAGATTTAATTTCCCTAATTTAATTAAACTAATTATTAAAGAAACAAAATATTTTTATGAAAAATATTTTTGATGTTTTTTTATGAAAAAGATTTTTGATGTTTTTATGATTTTTTTTATTAAATAAAAAAGTAATGATTTTTGTGTTATTTTTTAAAAAGAGAATAATTAGAAAAACAATTAAAAAAAATTAAAATAGAAAAGAAAAGAATGGGCATGTGTTGTGCCAGCCTGAGAGTGCACAATAGTCCTTCATTGTTTGAGGCGTTGGATCTGAATTATTGATACATCCAATGGCCAAATGGTGGTAGCGCATGGTAGGCGTTTTGGATGATGATGCATTGAATCTGTAGAAACAAAGTAAGAAAACAAAATTTGCTGGGATAGTTAGTTGTATATATAATAACATAAATAAAATATAAAAGAAATAAAGTGGTATTTCCCAAACGCGCGCGTGATTCAAATCGCCCAATAGGATTATGCCACCTAATTGTCTTCTTCCCCATAACTGTTGTTTTTGGCCACACTTTTACCTACAGTCGTTTCCGTCACTAAAGGCTATAGTGATGGATTTTGTTTGTAGCCATAAACCTGTAAAATTCAAAAAAACGCAGCACAAGCAGAATAAATTCAAACCAAAGACATGGATTAACTGCAAATCATCCCCTGATTATGATAGTACCCCTAATTTTGTTCAATTTTGCCTTTATATAGAATTCCCAATTCGGGACCTCAAAACCCTAACAATGGCATCGTGCCATTCCTGCAATTAAAATTCAATCAAACCAATCAAAAACATTGCAAATATGATAGCAAGCATGGATATATGATCAAAACATGTTTATGATGGATAAATCATTGAAAACGAATCTTGAAAAAAGATGCAAACCGTGGCACTGTGAGGTGTGATTTTTGAAGGTTTTATGACTTGAGGATGATTGGAATGGCTTCAGAACATGTCCAGGAACAAATTGTTGGCTTTGGAATTACTTGAAACAACCTATGGAAGAGAATACAGTCTGCACTTTTTCTTCCAAAATTTGCAATTTCTTCCCCTTGTTTTCACGACCCCAAACCCTTCTTTATGCTTTAGAGATGTTAGGTATATATGATAGAATGATTTAGGTCAACAAAAACGGATCATATCTTTGCAAATTATGGAGATTTGATTTCATTCTTTGCCTTGTATGATTTCTTTCCAAAATAGACCAAATTAAGATCTTTTCCAATCAATTAGCTCTTGCACGGATTTTTTGATTTGCTAGCTGTTCATGGACTCATAATATGCTCATAAAATCAAATCTTTGATTTTATTTGATTATTCTACTATTTAAATTGATTTATTTTGATTTAAATGGATAAAAAATCAAAATAAATAATAAAAATAATAAAATAATAGGTGGATAAGCTCAGGGGTCGTGGGCCATCTTAGGAACAAGTTTCAAACAAGAAAACATGGGCCCATTTGAAAAAAAAGTCATTTTGATCAATATTGACTTAATGCACATTTCCAAAAATTGGTCAATTTTGACAATACATATCTCCCTCAATTTAAACCCTAAGAGGGTGTTCTTGGACTTTTTAGAAATCTTAGGATGTCCCCTAAACAACCCTTTTGGTTTCATATGAGTTGGGTCTTCCATGTTTATGTAAGAAGCTTTGACCCAAAAGGTGTTTTTGTTGACTTTTCAAAAGGACCTATAATCTAGAAATTCATATCTTTTGATGAGTGCATATTTTGAACTTGTGGGATGAATATGAGTTGTAGGGAATTGCATCCTATTAAAAATTATCCTTGTATGGAAAATTTCTGATAAAGTATGAGGAAGTTATGCTTGGTCAAAGTTTGGTTGACTTTTCCTAAGAAACCCTAATTTAGCAACTTTTGGGTTTTGATGAATTTGGGGCATTCCTTGAGGAATCCTGATCAACCCTTGATCAAATGATGAAAGTCACTTCAAAATTTTGATGTTGACCAAAAATCTTGAAGTTTGACTGTATGTGGGCCACAATTGACTTTTGACCTAATACAGTCGATTCTCAAGCATCTGAGCAGTTGACTGAGCAAACTTCTTGTGCAAGGCATGAAACTTGACATGGATGATCTTGGGAACATATTAGGACCATGGAGATCATATGATATCTTTTCAGTTCACCTATCTTGATGAAAATGGAAACCCTAATTTGAGACACACTGCCTTAGGAGAGAGTTTGTCTGGTCAACTCTTGGGCAAACTTGAGCAAATTGAGGGTCTCTAGGAGTATGTATTGAGTAAAATGAGAGGGAAATTTTTGAGATACAACATCTGCACCTGTTCAATATTCTTAAACCTGAGGATGTAGATTGGCTCGTCTGCCTTTCGTGATCTGAAGGTGGAAGATGATTGAACACTAGAGTGCCTAGAAATTTGCACTCGCATGAAGTGATACTTGGTTTGTGATATCGGGAATGGGCTTATAGATGCCATTTGGAAGTTGCTAGAGAATTGTCGGAGATGGGCTTAAAGATGCCATCCAAGATGTGACGGAGTACCATTGGAGATGGGCTTAAAGATGCCATCTAGAGGATGTTGATTTCCTGAGACATTCCTTCGATGAGAGTCCCTGCTCCTGTCGTTAAGGAGGAATCTGCTGAGGAATGTTGGTATCTATCTTGGGAGTAATAGAATTTTAGGAGCTTCAATTGTCCGTTATTCTACTGGGGAATTAACTCCGGAGGTGAACTGCATATCTGGTTAGTGTACAGGCTGCACCGCGACTTACTGGGGAAATGCGAAACAAATCGGGTTTGATCAGGTCCAGGTCTTACACTATTGTGGAATGCTGCCTGGAGATAAGAGAAAATAAACCTAGATGGTAAGGTTATGAGAAGGAACCTGGATAGTAGAGCTTATGGGAAGGAACCTGGGTAAGGTTGTTTCGTGAGGAGTTTGGGTAAAACTGCATCTGAACCGAGAAGGAACCTGGGTAAGGTTGCTTTGTGAGGAGTTTGGGTAAAACTGCATCTGAACTGAGAAGGAACCTGGGAAAGGTTGCTTTGTGAGGAGTTTGGGTAAAACTGCATCGGAACTGAGAAGGAACTTGGGTAAGGTTGCTTTGTGAGGAGTTTGGGTAAAACTGCATCTGAACTAAGAAGGAACTTGGGTAAGGTTGCTCGTGATGAGTTTGTGTAGGGCTTTAGGAGGAACCTAGGTAGGGTTACTTCGGGATAAGCCCGTGTAAAACTTCGGCAGGAACCTGGGTAAGGTTACTTTGGGCTAAGTCTGTGTAAAACTTCAAGAGGAACCTGGGTAAGGTTACTTTGTGATAAGTTCATGTAAAACTTCAGAATGAACCGGGGTAAGGTTACTTTGAGATAAGTTTGTGTAAAACTTCAGGAGGAACCTGGGTAAGGTTACTTTGTTATAAGTTCGTATAAAAATTCAGGAGGAACCTGGGTAAGGTTACTTTGTGATAAGTTCGTGTAAAACTTCAGAAGGAACCTGAGTAAGGTTACTTTGGGATGAGTTCGCGTAAAACTTCAGGAGGAACCTGGGTAAGGTTACTTTGTGATAAGTTCGTGTAAAACTTCAGGAGGAACCTAGGTAAGGTTACTTTGTGATAAGTTCGTGTAAAACTTCAGAAGGAAATGTATGAGAAAGGACCCATGTAATATTTTTCAGGATAAACCCGTGTGAAGCTGCATTTAGGAGAAACCCGTGAAAGATTGCTTTGTGACGAACCCGCGTAAAGCTGTATTTGATCGCGCAGATAATTACTCTGTCTAGTTTCAGGAGCTAATCTTGAACTTGCTGGAAGTTGTTGATGATAACCATCTTTCCTGAAAAGGTACATGATTAATCGTATATGATGCATGAAATGCATTGTATGACGACGTTCTCAAAATAAATGAGACTATGTTGTATGCAATGTGTATGCGCACATCATGATATATGAACATGAAATGCTATTGTGACATATCCGAGTGGGAAAATAAATCCCTTACTGCTGCTGGAGAGTAATGGAAATTGAGTTCCTGTCTGTCATAGAAAAAGTGGTTCTTCTACTTCCGCTGGGAATGGTGAACCGGAGATGACTATGTTGGGGATTTGCCCCTTGTTTACGAATATTCTACCGAGGAGAGACTATGCTTGAGAACAACTCTGCGGGGAATAACTCTGTTTGAGAGAGGAGATGCTTTGCTGGAAGATCTTGCCGATTCGGAGAGATAAACTCGCTGGGGGATGAAATTCCATAGCCGGAGGAATAAACTCTATTAGGGACTGAGCTTATGTATTCAGAGAAATAAACTCTGCTTGGGAGACAACTTTACGAACCGCTTGCGATTATGAAATTCGGTCGGGGAATATAGGTGTCGATTCTCTAAAGGAACTTTGCTGGGGAACATAGCTCCTATTTGGGGAAGCCGTTGTCAAAGCTTTAGTTGCCTCTACTCTGTGGGGAGTGTAGATGTCACAGGGTCGTATGCTGAGGATACGACAATGACTTTGCATCAGGACTTTTCTGCCCCTGTACTTGCTGGAGAAAGTACCCACAAAGGCTTTATGGATGCTGATCAGGATGATAAGTCTTCTATTGATAAGCAAATGATAAGATGATGGGACATAGTCGTACGCTTCAAATCCCTAACTTTTGCCTGGACCGCCCTTTCGGGTTTTCAGTCCACCAGGATACCCTTTTTTGCTCAAGCCGCCTTTTCAAGTTTTTGACTTGCCGGGTGTACATATATTTTTTGTTTTTATCCCTAATTTTTGCCCGAACCCTTTTGGTTCGCCGTGATGCCCTTATTTTTGCCTAGGCCAGTCAACCTAGCGGGTCTTTGTTCATGCGTAGTATTTTCTGACTATGTCCACGTTCACCGGGTACGGAGAATTGTCACTGTCTATAGTAGTAAGTGTTGCCACACTACCAAAAGATGTTTGTTGGATCGTACACGATTCATTGCTGGACTTCATGCCCAATGCCCCAAGGGATTCAGATAGAGATCTGCCCCTGGCTATTTGGCATCTTTGAGAGATTCCTTGAATCTTGACTTGACTGCCCCAGATGATGGACAGTGATCATGCCATGCCCCTTGGTTGGAAGTGTTTTTCCACTTGAGGTGATCCTTTTTATTGAGAAGGTTTTTGTTCACTAGATATTCGTTATGCGAATTTCTCTGCTGTTGAACAAATAGTCATATGCAAACAATATTATTTTAAGAATGCAAAGCTTATGTCTGTCTTGAAGTTTGAAAATTCATTTTTTAGTAAAACAAGTTTTTTTTTTTGTAAAAGTGTGATGCCAACTCAGGATTTATAGCAAACCTTATAGGAGTCAGGATACCTTTTGTAACAATATGCTTTCGAACTAACCCATGCTTCAACTAGGAATTTTAAGGGTTATAACGTGGCCTGGGTCACGGTTCAAGAAACAAAGGATAAAGGCTCAAAATTTATTTGTACCCACCCGTTCTTCATGATGTTCTTCGATCCTATACTCAGTTAATTATGCATTTAGATCTCGTTTGAGTCTTTGCTCTGATATTCCAGTGATGGTTCAGATACTGACAGTTTATTTTGAATAGGTAGTCATTTTTGTTGAGGGTTTGTAGGACCTCTTTCTTTTTGACTTTATTATCCATGTCTTTTGCCTGAACTGTTTCTTTTTGTGATTACAGTCAGTGGGATGCCCCAGTTTTTTTCTTAAGTCTCCTTCATAGGTTTTGACTTAATGGGCTTTTATTTCGAGAGATAATGACTGCCTGTCTTGACGATTATAGGGAACCATCACCGTCTTTTGTTTTGGAAGGACATCTTCAATGCCATTCATTGTGCACCTGGATTAACTGAGAAAACTATCCTGCCCCAGGTTGTGATTAAGGGTTTTAATTTGTGTGAAAGAAAAACTCCTACTTCTTTGGCTCAAAGGGGTTGACTAGGGATTATCTTCCTTATAACTCCACTGTTTGGGGTTTGAAAAAAAATGCCTATACATCATTAGCAGGGTTTGTTCAAAAGCATACCGTAGAGATTATGGTATCATTTTCGTCATCCTCCCTCTAAGGCTTAGAGTTTTTAGTCGAGAGTTGAATATCACAAAAAGGAAGTATAAAGCAGTTTAAGCATAATGAAAAAAAATTAATTCAAGAAAAACATGTGTAATGCATTAATGAAATAATAAAGTTTGACATGACAATAATTGTTCGAATAAGCAAAGAAAATACAACTTCAGAATTCAAATGAACAAAAATGTTTTCAATCCTAGCCATGTTTTGGCAAGGGAGCAGTGATCACGTTGGGAGTTTCAGGAGGGTCGAATTCGATCTCCTTGGCGTCAATCATATTCTGAATCTTGTATTTCAACACCCAACAATCGTTAGTATCGTGCCCCGGGCTACCAGAATGATAAGCACACCCTGCATCCGGGTTGTATCTAGGAGAAGAAGTCTTAGGGTTCGGATAATGGTTTATCACCGTCATCAGATTCATCTTCAACATGTGTTGCAATGCTTGTGACAATGGCATATTTATTTGGGTGAAATGCCTTGGAGGTCTTTCCACCCTTGGCTGATTTTTTCATTGTTGTGGTTGTTGTGTGCGTGTAGAATTAGAGATCAACACTGCCCCCACAGATTGGTGGTAGTCTGCCTCACTACGCCCCTTCTGGTCGTGCACAACATTGGCTTCCCTCTTTCCACCAAATTAATTCTTCTCTGTACTCGAAGAGGTATCTTTCTAGATCTTACCACTCTGGATCCCAGCTTCTACTCTTTCTCCAGTCAGAATCAGCTCGGTGAAACCCGCTGACGAGCTACCGATCAAATGATTAAAGAATGGACCAGATAGCGTCCCCAGAAACATATCGACCAACTCCCTATCAGACAACGAGGGTTGGATTCTTCCATCCAAGTCTCTCCACTTCCGGGCATAGTATTTAAAGCCTTCACTTGCCCCCATGGACATACTCAGGAGTTGAGTACGAGTAGGAGCAAGGTCGGCGTTGTATTGATACTGCTTATAAAAAGCGGCAGCTAAATCTTCCCAATTTAGGACATTGGCTCTCTCTAGTTGGTAGAACCATTCAAGCTGAGTCCCTGACAGACTGTCTTGAAAGAAGTGAACCCACAAATTTCTATCGGCAGTGTGAGGCTGGATCTTTCTGACATAAGAGCGGAGATGGAGTTTTGGGCAGGACACCCCATCATACTTTGCAAAAATTGGAGCTTTGAACTTCTGCGGGATGACCACTCCCGACACCAACCCCAATTCTTCGAAATCCAACCCAGGTATCCTCTGGACCTCCATAGCACTCAAGCGATCTTCCAACTGCTTGTATTTATCCTCAGTGGGAGGATACTGCTCATCATTGTAGTCAGTATCATTGTCAGAAACTTCAGGACTAGGATCTTTCTCCCTTGTCTCTTCTTCTTGATTCTCCCCTTCCTTGGATGAAGAGGTCAGATTGACTTGTTGCTTAATGGCCCTCTAAACCTTCTTCCTATATTCAAAATACCAGCAACCTTCTTCTTTTTATTTTTCTCTTTCAGGATGAGGGCTTTCAGATCCTCCTGCCCTTTTGCCAGATTTATGAACATTTGCTGGAACTGGGCGTTTTGTGCCTGAAGGTCCTTGATGCTTTGTTCGGAAGACATTTTTACTGAAATAAACAGCGAAGAAGATGAGAAACCTATAATGGTACCTGGAATGATGTGTATGATATGCATGCAATGTTTTCAAGGATCTCGCGGGGTAAACAAGAAACTGTTAGAATTTGATTGCAGCTTGATTGAAGAAACTTCGTGTCGTTGAGAGTCCTTCTTCAAGAGTCAAGCTCACCATATCGAGTGGGTCATAGCCCCTGACTCAAGATCCTTTGACAACATTGGCTAGAGGAAAATAAATCCCATTGCCCCTTGTTAGACGTCTGGTTCTCCATGACCTACATCACAGACCCTTGAGATCCTTGAAATGGTTAGTATGATATGCCATGTTTATGATGTCATGATTTCATGATTATGTTGAGAAATCACAGGTATAACAAGCACAAACAAATCACACCAAGTTCTTAGGTTTAAGGCTTGCCTGAGTTTAAGGTAGTACCCTCTTGAAGTTGGATTGGTTCAGCCTGTCCTATAAATAGTAACCGGGTCTAAGGGATCTCAATATCATTGACTATCCTTTATTGGGAATTGTCTCAGCTCAAGCAATCTTTTCTTGCGGCTGAAATATCCGAAAGTCTGATCTCAATGAGTGTAGCATCGAGTATCAACCAATCCTCAGCTCTATACCGAGGCGGACTATCTCACTACTTTCTAATGGCCAAGTTTGTTCAACTAAGGTTCTAAGGTCCGTTAGTGCTTCATGACACCACGCCGCGGCCCTGTATTCTCCTTGTTTCCCCACGAAGGATACCGGTACCAACCAAAGTGCCATACCAACACAGCCATCGCTTAAACCATATCGGTCTATGTCGTACAGTCTCCATGATCTATTGTTGTTTACCTAAAAAATGCCCCCAGATCCGGGTGTAGGATCTATAGTAATCCAAACAAAACCCTTTAAGAATAAAGCAAACAAGCAAGAAAGCAATTTGAAATGACCTAGATCCTAAGGTAAACCCCATTTTATTTAGTCTCCCCAGCAGAGTCGCCAGTTCTGTGATACGGTGGCAGAACCGGCTGTTAATACTGGTTTGCGTTTTTTGTTCGCAAAATGTCGCGGTAAGCAAGAGTCGCCACCGACTTTTATTTTATCCAATCAGGAAAAGGAAAAAGAACAGAAAAAACCTTTTTCGAGATGTTTCTGAGTACGGGGGGAAGATTATAGAAAGGTAAGGTGTTAACACCCTTTCTATCCATGGTTTTCCATGGGCTCTTAGGTACTTTCTCATTCTTTCAAATTGCTTGTGTGTGCTTGTTTTGAAAATGTTTTACTTCGTTTTAACCCTTGTTTCTGTCCTCAAGAGTGTGACGAAGTTGTTTTTGAAAACTATTTTGAAAGTGTTTGTGTAAAAGAGTTTTTATTGTTTTGAGCAAGTACTTAAGATTTTCTACCTACTCGAAAAAATCTCTGTTCGTTTTCCTTTTAGACAACGTTATCCCATTATTAAGGAATAGGTAGCACCGCCGTTGGAGTTTGAGGGACTATCGAAAGGGACGAAATGGTCATTAAAGGCAACATGTAAGGATACCTTAGCAGTTCGAAGGGACTACCGTCATATATTTGTAGGCAACATCGAGGGACAAGATCATTTCTCGTAGGCAACTCGAGGGACGTTAAAGGACTATTATCTTTATGATGACTTTTAGATTGAGGGTCTTTTGCTAAGATATCCCTACGTTCGAGGGACACGACCATTATTTCCGAGGCAACCAAGTGAGGCAAACCCTAGGAGTGAGCATGTGCGAGTGTAATTTTCAGTTAATTTATCTTTGCACATTTAGAGTTTTCTACCGTATTAATTTTCAGTTTGTCTTTCCATACAATCCTATTAACATATATCTAAGCAGTTTATAGTTTGCGGAATTAAAAGCAAGAAAGTTTAAAGTCCTAGCTATTACAAGGCTTTTGCAGATACATAATTATTTTGGACTGAAAATAAAAATGCGGAATTTAAACCCTAATTACTATTACAACCTCCAAACAGTTACAATAATAATAAAAGGAAATTAAAAAATGTGCGCGGCGAATTAAATGCGAGAATAATTTAGGAAACCTAAAAAATCTAATTGAAAAAAGATTTAGGTTAGTTTTTGAGAAAAAATTAGGTTATGTACAAAATTAAATCCTAATTCTAATTATTTTTTAATTATGAAAAATAAGATTTAATTTCCCTAATTTAATTAAACTAATTAATTAAAGAAACAAAATATTTTTATGAAAAATATTTTTGATGTTTTTTTATGAAAAATATTTTTGATGTTTTTATGATTTTTTTGATTAAACAAAAAAGTAATGATTTTTGTGTTATTTTTTAAAAAGAAAATAATTAGAAAAACAATTAAAAAAAATTAAAATAGAAAAGAAAAGAATGGGCATGTGTTGTGCCAGCCTGAGAGTGCACCATAGTCCTTCATTGTTTGAGGCGTTGGATTTGAATTATTGATACATCCAATGGCCAAATGGTGGTAGCGCATGATAGGCGTTTTGGATGATGATGCATTGAATCTGTAGAAACAAAGTAAGAAAACAAAATTTGTTGGGATGGTTAGTTGTATATATAATAACATAAATAAAATATAAAGGAAATAAAGTGGTCTTTCCCAAACGCGCGCGTGATTTAAATCATCCAATAGGATTATGCCACCTAATTGTCTTCTTCCCCATAACTATTGTTTTTAGCCACACTTTTACCTACAATCGTTTCCGTCACTAAAGGCTATAGTGACATATTTTGTCCGTATCCATAAACCTGTAAAATTCAAAAAAACTCAGCACAAGCAGAATAAATTCAAACCAAAGACATGGATTAACTGCAAATCATCTCCTGAGCATGATAGTACCCCTAATTTTGTCCAATTTTGCCTTTATATAGAATTCCCAATTTGGGACCTCAAAACCCTAACAATGGAATCATGCCATTCTTGCACTTAAACTTCAACCAAACCAATCAAAAACATTGCAAATATGATAGCAAGCATGGATATATGATCAAAACATGTTTATGATGGATAGATCATTGAAAACGAATCTTGAAAAAAAGATACAAACCGTGGCACTGTGAGGCGTGATTTATGGAGGTTTTAAGGCTTGAGGATGATTTGAATGGCTTCAGAGCACGTCCAGGAACAGATTGTTGGCTTTGGAATTACTTGAAACGGCTATGGAAGAGAATACAGTCTGCACTTTTTCTTCCAAAATTTGCAATTTCTTCCCCTTGTTTTCACGACCCCAAACCCTTATTTATGCTTTAGAGATGTTAGGTATATATGATAGAATGATTAGGTCAACAAAAACTGATCATATCTTTGCAAATTATGGAGATTTGATTTCATTCTTTGCCTTGCATGATTTGTTTCCAAAATAGACCAAATTAAGATCTTTTCCAATCAATTATCTCTTGCACGGATTTTTCGATTTGCTAGATGTTCATGGACTCATAATATGCTCATAAAATCAAATCTTTGATTTTATTTGATTATTCTACTATTTAAATTGATTTATTTTGATTTAAATGGATAAAAAATCAAAATAAATAATAAAATAATAAAATAATATGTGGATAAGCTCAGGGGTCGTGGGCCATCTTAGGAACAAGTTTCAAACAAGAAAACATGGGCCCCTTTGGAAAAAAAGTCATTTTGATCAATATTGACTTCATGCACATTTCCAAAAATTGGTCAATTTTGACAATACATATCTCCCTCAATTTTAACCCTAAGAGGGTGTTCTTGGACTTTTTAGAAATCTTAGAATGTCCCTTAAACAACCCTTTTGGTTTCATCTAAATTGGGTCTTCCATGTTCATGTAAGAAGCTTTGACCCAAAAGGTGTTTTTGTTGACTTTTCAAAATGACCTATAATGTAGAAATTCATATCTTTTGATGAGTGCATATTTTGAACTTGTGGACTGAAGATGAGTTGTAGGGAATTGCATCCTTTTCAAAATGAGCCTTGGATGGAAAATTTCTGATAAAGTATGAGGAAGTTATGCTTGGTCAAAGTTTGGTTGACTTTTCCTAAGAAGCCCTAATTTAGCAACTTTTGGGTTTTGATGAATTTGGGGCATTCCTTGAGGAATCATTATCAACCCTTGATCAAATGATGAAAGTCACTTAAAATTTTTGATGTTGACCAAAAATCTTGAAGTTTGACTGTATGTGGGCCACAGTTGACTTTTGACCTAATATAGTTGATTCTCAAGCATCTGAGCAGTTGACTGAGCAAACTTCTTGTGCAAGGCATGAAACTTGACATGGATGATCTTGGGAACATATTATGACCATGGAGAGCATATGAGGTCTTTGGAGTTCACCTATCTTGATGAAAATGGAAACCCTAATTTGAGACACACTGCCTTAGGAGAGAGTTTATCTGGTCAACTCTTGGGCAAACTTGAGCGAATTGAGGATCTCTAGGAGTATGTATTGAGTAAAATGAGAGGGAAAATTTTGGGGTATAACATATACAAATGCTAGTAATTAGGGTTTGTATGGAAAGACTAAAACCAATCAATTAGAAAACCCTAATCAAAGACAAAACCAAGCATGAAAAATAATACATTTTCACACAAGCACCCTTAGGGTAAAATCCACTTGGTTGCCTTACAAAATGGCCATATTACGCATGTGAGGTATCTTAGAAAAAACAAGCAAAATATAAGATCATAGTCCCTCGATGACGCTATCTATGTTGCCTTTCAAATGATCTTAGTCCCTAAAAGAGAATGCTAAGATACCTTGCAACATTGCTAATCATGGTTATACGATGACCCACACCCATCCTGTTTACATCCAAAGATAGGGTTACTTACCAAATAAATGGTAATATAACAATGTCAGGGGAAAGAGGAAGTGAACATGAAATAATTTTGAGTAGGTAGAATGCCCCTAGTTACTTGCTCATTTTCAAAATAAAACATCCTTGCTATTTTCAAAACAATCACCTACACTTTCAAAACATCTTTCAAACTTGAAAACATTTTCAAAAGATCAACATCTTTGTATACATTCTTACGAACGAGAATCATTACAAAGTTTGCTTAAACAATGGCTTCTTTACAAAATACTTTCAAAAACCACACAAAGCACAATTCAAACAAAATCAAGTGATCTAGCAAGTAACTAAGAGCCCATGGAAAACCATGGATGAAAAGGTTGCTAATACCTTCCCTTTTCATAATATACCCCCCAAACTCAATAAATAATCTCAAAGGTATTTCCTGTGCTTTTTCACCTTTCCTTTTGGATAAAAGAAAAGTCGGTGGCGACTCTTGCTAACCGCAACATTTGCGATAAAATGCAAAACACCCAAGTCAGTTCTCCCACCGTATCACAATATGCAATGCATTAATGAAAGTAACCAAAGTCTGACATAAAGACAAATGTTCAAGCAAACAAAACAATTACAACTGAAAATTCGAATAAACAAAATTTTCTCCGTCTAAATTTGTCACTTCAAATGGCGTGCCTTTGAGGGGTGACAGAAGAACTCCAATTGACCATCTTGTGCAAATTCCAACGCTCCTTCGTCGATCAGGTTTTGAATCTTGTACTTCAGCGCCCAATAATCATTTGTATCATGCCTAGGACTGCTGGAATGATAAGCACACCTTGCATAGGGATTGTAGTTAGGAGAAGAAGTTTTAGGACTCCGAGGAGAATCCTTTAATGTGTTCAAATTCAAATTCAACATGTGTAGAAAGACTTGCAACATCGACATGTTGAGTTTGGTATACTGCCTATTGGATACATCCCGCTTATGCCGGTTACCCTGTTGTTGTTGGCGAGGTTGTTGTTGGGCTCATAATGTAGCAGCAATTTGGAAAGGTCTAATCTCCCCCAAGCCAACTTCTTGTCTCATCAGAGGATGATTAAAGACTTGATCCTCAGCCTCGACTGTTTGTTTCATACGATTGCATTCGTCTTGATGAAGCTTGCTGACGAGAGCTCTCAACTCTTCTTGTCCCCGAGCTAAGTTTTGGATAAGAGCCATCTGGCCCACCATCTGGCCTATCATCTGGATCTTCATTGTGGCTATCTCAGTTTGTAACCGTTCCAACTGGCCATCCTTGTTGTTCTTAGGATTCTCCATGGTCATGCCCCTAGTGAGGAGTGCTTTTACTTCTTCTTACCCCTTGGATAGGTTCAAGAACATTTCTTGAAGTTGATCATTTTGAGTCTGAATGTCCTTGATAGTCTGCTCTAGAGCCATCTCTACTGAAATAAACAATAAGCGGATGAGAAACCTGTGTGGGGAAAACCTGTCATGATATGATGCATGGTATATGGATGCATGTTTTCAAGGATCTCGCGGGGTAAACACAAGAAGATGTTAGAAGTTGAACTTTGGTCACAACTTTGATTGGAGAAATTCGTATCGGTGGATGTCCTTCCACGAGAATTAAGCTCACCATGTCAAGTGGGTCATAGCCCTTGACTCAAGTTATCATGCTTTGGCCTTTAACGGTGTTTGGTTAGAGGAGAATAAATCCTCTTGCCCCTTGATAGACTTCTAGATCAACATGACCCTGCCTCATAGGCCCTTGAGATCCTTGAAATAGTTATTGAAAATGCTATGGTATGATGTCATGATGTTATGTACAAGTATGCAAAGCAAATAACTCGTCATGTATAAATAATCATATACACACAAAGCAGATAAGTCCTTAGGTTTAGGCTTGCACGAGGTTTGTAGGTAAGTACCCTCTTGAAGTTTAGTTGGCTTAACCTGTCCTAGAAAGTGATCCGTTTCTAAGGAGTCTCATATCACTGACCTTTCTTTTAGACATTGTTCTAGCTCAAGCACCGAAGTATTGCAGCCAGAATATCCCAAAAGTCCAATCTCAATGAGTGTAGCATCGAGTATCAACCAATCTTCGGTCGAAACCAAAGTCGGCCATCTCACTACTTTCTAGTGGCTTAGGATGAGTCAATCAAAGGTTCTAAAGGCCAGTTAGCGCTTAATGATACTATAAGGAAGCCTACTGTTATCCTTGACTAACTCAAAGAACATTAGTACAAGCTATAGTATCACGCTAACATAGCTATCACTTTGTCCATATCGGTATACGTCGTACAACCTCCATGATTTATTGCTACTTATCTAAAAATGTGCCTCAGATCCGGGTGTAGGATCTTTAACAATAACCCAAACAAGGACCCAAAAATATAAAGCAATCAAGTCAAACACGGAAAGCAAGTAAAGGTGATATAGCCCTAAGGTAACCCCACTTTTAAGTTTTAGTCCCCAGCAGAGTCTCCAGTTCTATGATATGGTGGGAGAACTTACTTAGTTGTTTTGCGTTTGATCACAATTGTTGCGGGTAGCAAGATTCGCCACCAACTTTTATTTTATCCAATAAAGAAAGGGTGAAAAGAACAGGAAAGACCTTTAGAGATGTTTTCTTGAGTTCGAGGGGTAGGTTATGAAAATGGAAGGTATTAGCACCCTTTTCATCCGTAGTTATCTACGGGCTCTTAGTTGCTTTCTATATCACTTGCTTTGTTTGAAAATGTGCTTGTGGTATGGGTTTGAAAATATTTTGAAAACGTATTTGTAATGATTCTTGTCTCTATAAGAATGCATACAAAGTGTTGGTTTTGAAAATAGTTTAAAGAGATGTTTGTTATGGAAGATGTTTTTGAAAGTGATTTTAAAAAGTTCCTTTGTAATGATTCTCGTCTCTATAAGAATGCGTACAAAGTGTTTTGACTTTTGAAAATATTTCAATTGAAAGTATTGGTGTGAAAATGGTTTTTCAGTTGTGAGCAAGCAACTACAAGTGTCCTACCTACTCGAAAGGTCTTTGCTCTTTTCCTCCTCCTTTAGATGTTGATATCTTACCATTGATTGATAAGAAGCCCCATCGTTGGATGTGAAGGGACGGGCGTCGGTCAATTGTATAGTCATAGAAGGCAACCTATGAGACATTTTAGCAATTTTGTTAGGGACTAGATCGTTTACCGAAGGCAACATCGAGGGACATCGAGGGACTATGATCTTTTATCGAGGGTCTTTGCTAAAACGCCTATATTCGAGGGACATGACTATTTTACGAGGAAACAAGTGAGATTACCCTAGAGGTGCATGTGTGAATAGTGTGTTTGATTGCATGCATTTAGTCTTGAATTTCGGTTGTCTACTTGTTGATTTTAACTTTCCATACACAACCTAATTACTAGCATTTTATGAAAGAAATAAAAATGCGGAAAATAAATGCCCTACACTATTACATGTTTTTGGGGGATGGGGTATACAATTTTACAAATGGGGGTTGAAAAGTAATAAAAGTCCTAATTATTACAACCATATTGAATAGCAAGAAATTGTAAATATATAGAAAATATAAAGACAAAAATAGTGTAAAAGAGAGAAAGGAAAGGCATCTTGGATCGAAGGATGTGACTTTAGATTGCCACAATCTTTCCTTCTTTCGATTTGGGCCTGTGCCCAGTGTGTATCGAAGTCTGTAACCTTCGATTCACACCACTTTCTTTTTCTGTTTGCAACTATGAAGCAGTAAGGGGCGAAGCCTAAGGCTTCGATTCGTACAAACTTTTTTCTTTCGTTTGAGTCTGTACAGGTTAGTTATTGCTTGAAGGAAAAAAAACCAAAAGGACAGAAACGAAAAAATGCGCAAAAAGGTTATTTACATGCTTGAAACGAAAGGGTCAAAGTCAGGAGGACTCACCTAGCTTGAAGCTGGAACATGAGTTTTGGACTTAAGTTGATGCCCTGGGTACTCCTGAATTCGAAGGGAGTGAGACAAGTGTTATGTTTCTTTGACTATATTCGAAAGCCAAGAAAAGTAGAGTTGTATTTCTTTGATTCTGGATTCGAAGGAAAAGAAACAAGTGTGGTGTTTCTTTAGTTCTGGATTCGAAAGAACAGAAACAAAGGTGTGGTCTTTTGATTTTGGGTTTGAGAATGTGTTAAGTGTTGGATAATTTTTTCACACAACCAAAGTTTCTCCAGCTACCAAAAAGCTCCCCTAAGATGTGTTGTGGAACATCTTATTTATAGATGAAATTGACAGAGGTTTAGGAGGGAAAACAAATGAGATTTGAACAAATTGAGCATGCTGTTTTTGTAGCTTTCGAGGTGCAGTCTTTGTATGTCAATTTGGTGCAAATATGGGAGCAGCATAGCAGGACTGCTTTACAGCAGTTTTGGCATGTTGTGGCTAGTGCAGCAGGTCTGGGCTTGGCAGCACAAGCATCTTGAATACTTCACCCTTTCGTTTTGACCATATAGGTTCAACCTTCGACTAGACTCCTCTTCAAACAACAATATTTGTTCCCAACCAATATGTATCCTTCGAATGGGCCATTTGCAATTCTTCAAATGGGAAACCATTATTTGTCTTTCGAATGGGACACCCAGGTACGTCTTTCAAATCCACCAATGCATGTCCTTCGAATGGGCCACTAATTGTGTGTTATAGTGTAGAAACTATGTGTGTTGAAGGTTTTCAAGGGTGGAATCGAAGCAAGCTATTTCAAAGAGAGATATTGTCCAATCGAAACTAGTATAAAAATAGCCAATGCCCTTTGGGTTCCAGCATGAGAGAAGTTCCTGCCTTGTGAATTGAAACAAGCAGGAAAGAGGCCTTTGCTTCCTGAATCGAAACAAACACTATAAGAGGCCATTGCTTTGTGAATCAAAGCAAGCATGTAAGGGGTCATTGCTCAATTGAAGCTTGCATGCAGGAGGCCACTTTCTTTGTGGGTGCTAGCATGAAAGGAAGTCATTTCCTTGTGCATTGAAGGCAAGCACAAAGGAAGCCATTTCCTTATGGGTCGAAAGCAAGCATAGAGGAGGCACTTGCCTTATGGATCAAAAGCAGGCATGAAGGATGTACTGCTTGTGAATCGAAACAAGCATGCAGGAGGCTACTGCTTGTGAATTGAAGGGTGCGTGTACGAGGCCACTACTTGAATGAAGCTTGTGGACTAAAGCTTGCTCGAAGGGGACCAGAGTTGGATTCGAAGTATGTTGCTTTGAAGGAAACCAATACTTCAATCGAAGCTTTGTTGTGAAGGCATTCCTTTGTCTGATCAAAGCTTGGTATCAAGATATCCATTGTCCAAACAAAACTTGCATGCAGGAGGCCAAATATCCAATCGAAACCTATGGATCGAAAGCAAGTTGTATCAAAGGGAGACACTGCCCAGTTAAAACTAGCATGAAGGAAGGAGTTCAGTCGAAGCTAGCATGAGTCAAAGTAATGCCCAGTCGAAGCTAGTATGAATTGAAGCAAGCTTGCTTTTCTTCAATTTTGTCAAAAAATCAAATTTATCTACTTTTCTCTTTCAATAGTTTCCTCTTTAACTTGATGCTTGAAAATACAATATGATCCAATATGATCCAATTGTACTTGTGCAGTCTTGACCCAGTAGAAATTTTGTGAGAAAATCTTGAGAAATGAGAGGGCAAATTTTGGGGTACAATAGAAGGAAACTTGTAAGGACGTTGTAGAAATTTTCGTAAGGGACTAGATCATTTATCGAAAGGCAGTGTCGAAAGGGTCATCGATGGATTATGATCTTTTATTCGAGAGACTTTGCTAAAGCGTCCCTACTTTTGAGGGACATGACCGTTTTATTCCAAAGGTAACAAGAGAGGCTACCCTATAGGTGCAAGTGTGCGAGTATGTTTATTTCATTTATTTATCTTGTGATTTAGGGTTTTCTATCGTTCATTTTTGTATTTCCATGCAAACCCTAATTACTAAGCAGAAGCACAGAAAATAGTAGCAGGAGATAAAAGCAGAAACGTAAACCTAGAACTATTACAATGCTTTGGGGCATATATATATATATATATATATATATATATATATATATATATATATATATATATATATATATATATATATATATATATATATATATATATATATATATATATATATATATATATATATATATATATATATATATATATATATATATATATATATATATATATATATAGTGATGTGGAAAATAAAATCCTAAACTATTACATCCCGGAAACAATTACATAATAGAAAAATGCGGGAGATAAATATTATATTCGCGAAGCCTATACAACTTGATCTACGAAATTAAAATAAAGGAAAAGGAAAGAGGAAAACAAAAGGTTTTTGGCAATTTTTATGAAAAGGTTTTTGATGATGATTAAAATAAACCTTAAAAAACTAATTAATTTCAATTAATAAAAGAGTTAATTAATTAAATTAATTAAAAAACCTAAAACCTAAATAATTAGGGTTTATAAAAAGGTTTTTATTTTTAAGTTTAAAAATATTAGGTTAAGAAAAAAAATTAGTTTGCCAAAAAAAAAATAAGGAAAGAAAAATCAATACAAAAGAGGAATAGAAAACCAAAAGAATAAAAATGCCAGGGTGGGTGTTGAACCCATGCCCTTTGCTTTTTCAATAACACGCTTTGCCACTGTGCCAGGCGTGTGCCTGTGTTAGGAGAATGGAAACCACGCGCTACATATTAAAACCTGCAAAATATGGAGAGAAAGAAACATAAAAAAACGTCAAAAGGCAAGGATCGAACCCACTCCCTTGTACATTAAAGCCTTATCATGCGCGCGTCTGCCACTGGGGTGGATGTTTCATCCATTATGTTCATGAAAACAAACAATTATATAATAAAAAATATTATTGGGGCCGGAGAAGCATCAGAGCCCTAGCTCCGGTCGTCTTCTCCAGCGAGCTGGTTCTTCATTCCTGCAAAATAAAACACGTCAATGATTCACAGGTACCCTAACCCCTAATTTGGGCCTTTTGATTTCAATGGAAGTATTAGTTTTGGCTAAATCTCCCTGTAGGAAGAGATATGAAGCATATAGTACGAAACGGTTCAAACATGGCCAAGTATGGGTCGATCGTCACGGGGGCCATGCGATAGGTCTATCCTACGTGGTTATATCTTAAAAACATGTTAGTTATGTTAGTATTCATTAAAACAACATGAAAACAAAAATTATAATTTGCAAAAACTCAAGAAATTGACGAGGCATGTATGCTGGTTTTATGCCCTTTGGACCATCACACTCGATCCAATCTAACCCGATAGTTCTTTTGGAATCGAATGAGACATGTATTTGGCCTTGAAGGAGGCTGCAATATAGGGTTTCAATTCGCCCTAGTTTTTGATATTTTTTGGAATTTTTGGAATAGTATCTTCTTGCAAGGTGTGATGCGGTGGGAGAACTGACTTGAGGTTTTGCGTTTGTGTTTGCAAATGTTTAGGTTTAGCAAGAGTCGCCACCGACTTTTTATTTTATCCAAAGGAAAGGTCAAAAAGCACAGGAAAGACCTTTGAGATGTTTTCTTGGGTTTGGGGGGTAGATTATGAAAAGGGAGGGTGCTAGCACCCTTTTCATCCATGGTTTTCCATGGGCTCTTAGTTACTTGTTTTAGATCACTTGCTTTGCTTTTTCAATTGTTTGAAATGGTGCTTTTGTGTGTGGTTTTGAAAGTATTTTGAAAAGAGGCCTTTGTTTAGGCAACCTTGGTTATGATTCTTGTTTGAATGTATACAAAGGTGTTTGTCTTTTGAAAAATGTTTCAATGTTTGAAAGTTTGTTTGGAAAATGTTTTGAAATTGTGTATGTGTTTTTGAAAATAGCAAGGATGGTTTGCAAATTGATCAAGTAACTAAGAGTTGTCTACCCTAATCAAAAGTCTTTCTTGTACATTTTTAACCCTTTGACATTGTTGTTTTACCATTGTATTTGGTAAACAACCCTATCTTTGGATGCTAAACGGGACGGGCATGGGTCATCGTATGACCATGATAGCAATGGTGCTAAGTATCTTAGCAAGTTTTTTTTAGGGACTTAAGATCATTTTTGTTTAGGCAACCAAGATAGCGTCATCGAGGGACTATGATCTTTTTGTTTTGATTTTGTTTTGCCAAGATACCTAGCATGCATACCATGGCCATTTTAAGGCAACAAAGTGGATGAAACCCTAGGGGTGCTTGTGTGCATTGTATTGTCATTTTTCATGCATTTTTGTCTTGTGTTTAGTCATGCTATTTGTTTGATTTTGGTCTTTTGCATACAAAACCCTAATCTTACTATCATGCATATAATACGATAAATTGCATAAAAGTAAATCTAAGACTATTACAACAATATTATGGGGAGGGGGTACAAGTTTGAATAGGGGGATATTTGCACAAAATAAAAACCCTAAAACTATTACAACCATATTGAATTTGATGTACAATAAATAAATAAGCAAATATTTAAATATACAATTAAATGTAAATATGCACAAATGTTTTTGTATTTATTTTATGTATGTAAAATAAATTTATTTATGTCTTAAAAATAAGAAAATAAAAATGATTATTTTTGGAAAGGGTGAAAACCCTAATTTTTGTTTTAAAAGAAAATATATTCTATATTATTTATTTGTCCTTTTTGTTTAAGAAAAATAATAATAATATATATAAAAATGTTAAAAAATTAAATATTGTATGAAAATATTAATTTAAGTGTATAAATAATAAAAATAAAAATAAATAATATTTTCATATTATTTACAAATTTATTTAAGAAAATAAAAGTATATTAACCTAAATACCTATTTTTATGCTAAAAAAAAATAAAAAAAAATGAAAAAAATGCAAAAAATAAAGAAAATATTTTTGAGATTTTTATTTGTTTAGAAAAAATAAATAAAAGTCAGAAATGTGAAATATGCAAAAAAAATATGAAAAATAAAAGAAATGGGCCAAGGGGGTGCAAATAACAGAATGGGGGGTGTCAAAAGTAGGACAAAACAAGCCCAGGCCCACTCCCACTTCATCCCTGTCCTCTGAACAGAGCCAAAACACGCGCGCCATGTACAAATTCTGTTCTCTCTTGTTCTTGCATGAAATCAAAAACTCACAACATAAAAGTTATAGCATTTTCAATCACGATTCCAACCATGTAAAAAACTTAATCTAACTCTAAGAAACCAGAGAGAATTTCAGTGCCCCTAATTTATGACCTAAAATTTTCAGCAACTTCAACATCCAAATTCTCCTAGCTCAGTTAATATAAATGAAATCTACGCATATGTACAGCTCAAGTACATTAAAGACAACATTTTTGCTTCACAAACCTAAGCCTAAGGATGTCTAAATAAGGAGATAGAAAGTTGGAAATTACCTTGCTCAGTCAAGTTCGAATATGGTAATGTAGCAACTTTGAATGAGGCCTGGAGGACTTTTGAGCTTGCTTGATGTTCCCTTGACCTTTCCCAATGCTTAGCTTGCTTTGAAATGATCTGGAACTCCTTGTAGAACTCAACCTACAAAGCTTCAAAATGAAAATGGTGAAGTGTGAAAATGGAGTTACAGTTGCTGAACAATGGCTTGGATAGCTCAGGTGTGTTGTAGGGAATGTGTCTGAAGTGATTCAAGACAAAACGCACGAGGCAATTTGGTTTTGGCTTGGTGTTTGCAGAAGTTGCCCTATTTTGGGCAGAAATGGGGTTTTCTGTGTTAGAGGGTGTTTAGGAACTTGGAAAATTGTGTTTTGGCTTTGTTACAATATGCTGAGATCGTTTGAAAATGTTACAAAGCTTGGTTTTATCAGATGCACAAGTTATGGACTTTTTGCAAGCTTACTTGCTTTTGAAGCAAAGGTGAGTTGACAAAGGAAAGGGCTTGTACAAGCTAGCTCAGGGTCTGCACATAGTTGGTACACTTTTCCTGAAGTTTGTGGATGTTGTTTTCACAAAGAGATTGGGTCCTTGGCTCAAGATAAACAAAGTTGCTAAAAGTGAACTTTATCAAAGTAGCATTGTTATCTTTTTGCCATTTTTGGAATAATTCCTTGTACAATGTTCTAAAGCTCAGAAAAAAGCCTTTAACCAATTTATTTGCATTTAATTTATGAGTGTAGAAAGGATTAGAAACTGTAAACCAAGTACAAGCATGATCCAAACTGATTTGCAACTTGTATCAATATGAAAAATGCCTTGGACAAAAGTGATAAATGACCATTTTCTTTTCTTCTATTCTCCCTAACCATAAATGATTTTGGAGAGTTTTTGGACATTTTGGAAAGCTTGTAACATGCTCTACAATCCATCTTTGAAATGAATTTTTAGATTCCACTTGGAACTAGGTGAAAAGTTGCCATGAAGATAAGTCAAAATCCTGCCTAAACTAGGGCAGAATTTCACTAAGTTAAAAGTTTCATGGACCCTTATTCACAAAATCATAACTTGAGATCCAAGCATCTTTTTGGAAAACTTTGTGAATTAAAGTAGTAGATTTTATGGAGGACTACAACTTTCATGTTGGAAGTTTTCTTTGAATCCAATTGCATCATGGTGAAAAAGTTGGGGGAAAAAAGAAATTTTCATAACTTAGAAAAATTCTAAGTTATGAAAATTTTCAAACTTAAACCCTAATTTTCAAAATTAGGTTTCTTGGTGAACAAGTTTCATGTTTTGACACATATTGATGAAAAATGACCCTTGGCACTTGATTTTGACCAAAAAGTCAAAGTTTGACTTTTCAGTGTACAGTTGATTTTTGATCAGTTGACTGGAAAATTCATCTGTCGATCCAATGCAATTGAGATCTTTTGAACCTTGTGATTAGGTCAAGATGATGGCATTGAGTCCTTGAAAACATGCTTGAACCCAATTTGCCATTGGCTAGGTTAAAAAATCAGAAATTGCCCTTCTGCAGTCAAAACCCTAAAAATGACCATTTTGCCCTTTTGATGATCTGATCAAATTTCTTGAGGAGTTGTGGTCCAAACTTGAATAAATGGTTCATATGAGTCTATAATGTTGATGTGGATAAAAAATTATGAGGTTTGACTGTAAATTGGCCACAATTGACTTTTTCCCTAATACAACTAATTTTTAGGTCAACTGTCCAATTGACTGGGCAAAAATTTGGTTCAAGGCTTGAAACTTGGTATGGGCAATCTTAGAGGTCCAACATGAAGTATGAAAGTCACATTAGGCATTGGAAGTCCAAAAATACCTGTGCAAACAAAAACCCTAATTTTAGGTCATCAGTGCAAGGAGATGTCTTGAGCTGAGCAAACCCTAATCCTGTCTGGAGTCCAAAGAGTCTTGTGAGGGGAAATCTTGATAAAATGAGAGGGAAAATTTTGGGGTACAACAGCTTCCCCTGTTCAATCTTCTTGAACCTGAAGAGTTAGATTGGCGAGTTTGTCGTTCGTGACTCGAAGGTAAAAGATGATTGGACACTAGAGTGCCCGTAAATTTGCAGTTGTCAAAATGTGGTTGAGGGAATGGGCTTAAAGATGCCATTTGGAGATGTGATAGAATCTTGTTGGAGATGGGCTTAAAGATTCCATCCAAGAATGTCTACTGAGTTGTAAGTCAGAAGAATAAGTATCAGAATGGTGTTCGCGTCTGGAACGTATCTGAACTGTATCTGGTAGTTGGAATCTGAATAAGAAATAGAATAGCATTAGTGTTTGGAGCATCTCTAAGTTGTATCTGAGCTTTGAATATGAATAAGCAATAGAATAGCATCCGTGTCTGGAGAATCTCTAAGCTGTATCTGAATTCTGTATTTGAATAAGCAATAGAATAGCATCTGTGTCTGGAGCATCTCTAAGCTGTATCTGAGCTTTGAATCTGAATAAGCAATAGAATAGAATCCGTGTCTGGAGCATCTCTAAGCTGTATCTGAATTCTGTATTTGAATAAGCAATAGAATAACATCCGTGTCTAGAGCATCTCTAAGTTGTATCTGAGCTTTGGTTATGAATAAGCAATAGAATAACATCCGTGTCTGGAGCATCTCTAAGCCGTATCTGAATTCTGTATATTGGTAGCTTATTAATCTTATCCTGAAAAGGGTAAAATGTTAGCTGAAACACAAAGTTATATTGCATGAAATGTATGATGCAATTAAATGTGTTTTATCAATGTTTATGATATATGAGTGTAATGTATGTGCATGTAAGTTGATTTGATGTATTGCTGAGGAAAATAAATCCTTGATAGCTGGAGATAATGAAATCTTTGACTGTTGCCGGGGAAAATAAATCCTTGACCACTGCTGAAGATTCAGAATCTTTGATTGCTTCTGTGGGGATGTGAGAATCCTTCACGACTTTCCTAGGGATATAGGGATCCTTCAAGTCTTTGGAGTTGGAATATGATAATCATTCTGTTGTGAAAATAAATGCCAAGTGTTGCTTGAGAAACCTGCTTGGGGAATCCAGAGAACTTTGAAGACTTCTACTGGGGGTTAAATAAAAGAAAGCCTTGATCTGCTGGAGAATAAGGAAGACTCTGATGGCTTCTTCGGGGAATCAAGAATGAGAATCTTCATTCTGTTGGGGAGTAAAAACTCTGTGAGGAAGTAGGCTTTACTACTGGAGAGTAAGTTCAGGATTCTGTGGGAAAAAGCTATACTGCTGGGGAGTAGCTATCCTGTTGGGGAGATCAGGAGTTTGGGTTGTATGCCAATCTACTGCGAATTTATCTTAATTTGGGGATAAGACAAAAGTTAACTGTTATCTGGTTGATTCTCAGACTTTAAGACAACTTGTTGGGGAATCTGGGGAAAACTGAATGGTTTCTGGTGGGGATTGATTGTTGGAAATTTGACTTGACTGGGGGAGAAGGTTTCATCTCCGCTGAGGGTCTGTAGTTCAAAGTTTTTACTCCGCTGGGGATTGGGAGTTTGAAGACTTAACTCTGATGGGAATTCTGAAATTTAGCTCCGCTAGGGATATGTATTTCAAGGTTTTAGCTCCGCTGGGGATCTAGATGATGTACTGCAGGGGATTTCTCTTGGAATAGCCTGAAGACATTTTCCTATACTTTCAACCTGTCAGTAATTATTCTTTTCCATTTCGTTTATTTGTAAACAGTGATTATATTCAAATGCATATGCTCATTAATAAATCATTGGACGTTTCAAATAAAACACAAGTGTAAAAGGGAAAAGACAAATAGTTTTTCTGCACTTTAAAGTATCTTTGTATTAATTTTGTGTAAGTATTTTGTACAAAGGAGACAGACATCCTAGTAAGAGAACGTTGTCATAAAAATGAGAAAAATTTATACAAAGAAAGATGGCTATGTGTGAAAATTCCATGGGGTTCCCGTTCTGCTATAGCCTTCGTAACTCTGAATATCTTGTCCATTCGTTGCTTCGTCCGAAGATGATTGAATTGATCAGAAGCCCGAAGCTTGTCTATGAAGAGATTGTCCTTAAAGTGATCCGACGAGACATAGTCATACGCTTTAATTCCCTAACTATTGCCTGGACCACCCTTTCGGGTTTTCGATCCACCGAGAAACCCTTTTTTGCCCAAGTCGCCCTTTTGGGTTTTCAACTTGCCGGGTGTACAGATTTTTGTTTATCCCTAACTTTTGCCTAAACCACCCTTTCGGGTTTTCGATTCACCGGGATTCCCTTTTTATGCCTAGGTGTGTCAACCTAGCGGGTCCCTTATGCGTAGTATCTTTTAACTATGTCTGCGTTTGCAGGGTGCGGCAGGTCGTCATCGTCCATGGTGGTTAAAATCATTGCCCCACCAGAAAAGATGTTCTTGATCACAAATGGTCCTTCGTAAGTAGGAGTCCATTTTCCCCTGGGATCACTTTGCGGCAAGATGATATGCTTGATTACAAGATCTCCGACTTGATATACCTGGCGCCTGAATTTCTTATTGAACGCCTTGATCATCCGCTTTTGATACGCCTGACCATGGCAAACAGAACTAAGTCTCTTCTCGTCAATCAAGTTAAGTTGATCAAGCCAGTTCTAAATTCAATCGTCTTCACTCAAACCAGCATCTTTCATGATTCTCAAGGAGGGAATCTGAACCTCGATAGGCAAAACAGATTCCATGCCGTATACCAAAGAATAGGGTGTTTCCCCAGTTGAAGTGCGTGCCGTGGTACGGTACCCGTGCAGAGTAAACGGTAACATCTGATTCCAGTCCTTGTAGGTGACTGTCATCTTTTGTATGATTTTCTCGATACTTTTGTTCGCAGCTTCGACAACACCGTTCATCTTTGTCCGATAGGGAGATGAATTGTGATGTTGAATCTGGAACTGCTCTCACAAGGCGGTGATCATAGTATTGTTAAGGTTTGTACCGTTGTCGGTGATGATCCTTTCGGGGATACCGTACCGGCAAATGAGGTTCTGCTTGATGAAGCGGGCAACAACGTTCTTTATGACGGATGAGAAGGAAGCTACTTCGACCCACTTGGTGAAGTAATCAATGGCCACCAGGGTGAAGCGGTGTCCATTGGATGTTGTAGGCTTGATCTCTCCAATCATGTCGATTCTCCACATAGCGAATGGCCAAGGAGCTGTTAAGACATTGAGAGGAACTGGGGGTATATGTACCTTGTCCGCATAGATTTAACATTTGTGACAAGTCCTGGAATGTTGATAGAAATCAACTTCCATGGTAGACCAGTAATAGCCTGCCCTTAGAATCTTCTTAGCCATCGTATGTCCTCTAGAGTGAGTGCCAAAGGTACCATTGTGCAGTTCAGCCATGATCTGCTCAGCTTCAACCTTGTCCACACAACGGAGCAGAATGCAATCATGATTGCGCTTGTATAGGATGCCATTGCTCAAGAAGAACTTAGCTGAGAATCTACTTAAGAACTTTTTGTCGTTGACTGAAGCTCCTTCAGGGTATTCTTGTGCCTCGAGATACCTTTTGACTTCGTGAAACCAAGGTCGGTCCACTACTTCTTCGGTATTAATCTTGTGACAGTGTGCAAGTTCATCCATCAGTTCAATGGTGATTTGGGGAGCCTCATTATCCCAGTTAAGTTTAAACATGGATGACATTGTAGCTAGAGCATCTGCTAACTGATTTTCTTCTCGCGGGAAGTGCTCGAAGGCAATCTGCTCGAAATGTGGTAACAATGTCAAGACATGTTCTTTGTAAGGGATGAGGTTTGGATGTTTAGTATCCCACTCTCCTTTGATATGACTGATGACCAAAGTTGAGTCCCCAAACACAATCAAAGATTTGATTCCCAGGTCTATTGCAGCCTTGAGACCAAAGATACAAGCTTCAAACTCGGCCATGTTGTTGGTTCAGTTAAAGCAAAGTCTGGTTGTGAAAGGTGTATGGCAACCTTCTGGAGAGATGAGTACCACGCCGATACCATTGCAAAGTGCATTAGAAGCACCATCAAAGTACATGGTCCATCGGGATCCTTGTTCAGGTCCGTCATATAGTTTGTTCTCTTCAATGTTGTCCACTGTCATGATATCCTCGTCGGGGAAGTCGAACCTCATGGATTGGTAATCTTCGACAGCTTGATGAGCCAGATGGTCAGCTAGCACACTCCCCTTTATAGCTTTTTGGGTCGTGTACTGTATATCGTATTTCGTTAGGATCATCTGCCACCTAGCTATTCTTCTAGATAAAGCAGGATTCTCAAAGATGTACTTGATCAGATCCATCTTAGAGATCAACAAAGTGGTATGAGTCAACATATACTGCCTTAGCCGGCGAGCAGCCCATACCAAAGCGCAACAAGTTTTCTAGAGCAGTGAGTATCGGGTCTCACAGTCGGTAAACTTTTTTCTAAGGTAATAAATGGCATGCTCTTTTCGGCCAGACTCGTCATGTTGGCCTAGTACGCACCCCACTGAATTCTCTAGGACAGTCAGATACATGATTAGCGGCCTTCCTTCGACGGGTGGCATCAAGATAGGAGGTTCTAGCAAATACTCCTTGATTTTACCGAAAGCAAATTGGAAGTCATCATGCCATTTAACCACCTTATCTTTCTTCAACAACTTGAAGATTGGTTCACAGGTAGATGTTAGGTGAGAAATGAACCTTGCAATGTAGTTTAGGCGTCCCAAGAAACCTCTGACCTCCTTCTCAGTGCGAGGAGCATGCATTTCTTGTATAGCTTTGACTTTGGCAGGATCAACCTCGATGCCTTTTTTGCTGATGTTGTACCCCAAAATTTTCCCTCTCATATTTCTCAAGACATTGCAAGAATAATCTCCAAGTGGCTCAAGATTGCTCAAGAGTTAGACAGTCAAGCTATCTCCTAAGGCAGTCAACCCCAAATTAGGGTTTTGTGTTGCATCAAGATCCTTGAGTCCAAATGACCTCAAGTGCTCCCCAATGTACTAATATGCTCTCAAGGTCATCCATGTCAAATTTCAATCCTTGCAGAGGAAGTTTGGCCAGTCAATTGCTCAAAGGGTCCAAAAATCGACGGTGCTAGGGCAAAAGTCAATTGTGACCTACAAACAGTCAAACTTCAAGATTTTTTGTCAACATTTTCATTTTGAAGGATATTTCATCATTTTATCAAGGGTTGATCATGATTCATCAAGGATTGCTCAAAATTCATCAAGACTCAAAAGTTGCTAAATTAGGGTTTTGTAGGAAAAGTCAACTCAACTTTGACCAAGCATAACTTTCTCATACTTTATGATAAATGACCCATCCAAAGCTCATTTTGAAGAGGATTCAATTTCCTACAATCCATATTCATACCCCAAGTTCAGAAAATGAACTCACAAGAATTTATAAACACCATTTTTTCCAAAGCTTATAACTTGAGCATGGAATATCAAATTGAGATGACACTAAAAGGGTTTGTTAGAGGACATCTCAAGATTTCTAAAAAGTCCAAGAACACCTCCAAAAGTTCAAAATTGAAGAAGTTGTGCATTGTTGAAGTTGGGCATTTTTGCAAAATTGCCAAAAGTCAACTATCCCCAAAACTTCAAATTTTGTCAAATGGGCCCATTATTTTACACTTGATTTGAGCTTGCATTATTGTCCACGTGTCCTAGCTTCAGCCATGTGTCCATTTATCAATTTTATTATTTTATTTGATTTTTTATTGAATTATTTCATTTTAAATCAAATTAAATCAAATAAAATCCCAAACTTTGATTACATGAGATTTTTTGCTATTTTCAGGATTGGATTCTCATCAATATCATCATCAAATTCGTATCACACAAAATCATGTGCAAAAAGATGGTTTTTTGACAAATTTGGCAAGTTTTCAAATGGAAATCAAATCAAATATGCAAGCCATGATGGGGGAAGATTTGGACTATAATTCTTGACCTAATGCATCCTATCATACATAAGCAAGAGAGGCACACGAAATTGAGGGTTAGAGGCTGCAAGAACATAAAGAACAAAACTTGAAAAAGTGGTAAAAAAGTGTGAAACCAAAATCATACTTTGAGGCGTTTTCAGAAGCAAAACTTGATACCAATCGATTGTTGGGTGTTTACTCAACCTTCTGGGATCCAAAGCAAGCATTTTTCGACCTCCTATAGCGCTGTAAGTATCACGTTTCTTGGCCCTGTACTCGAAATCATAGCTCTCTATTTTTGCATCATTCTGGCAAATCATGGACATATTTGTGATTCTTATGAGATTTCTAAACTTTTGGCAATACTTAATTTGATTTATATGGACTGTAATCTCATAACAGCATGGCTAGGGTTTCGTGTTGGATTTTAGGGGTTTGCGTTTTAGGTGAAATTGAATCTCGTGATAGACATGGTTACACTGAGGAGAGGGAGACGAACCTAACCATGCCTTTGGAGGTCGTTTTTATGGCCTGGGATTAATTTTGGGATCGACCTGCGCATTTAGCCGCGGATCCAAATCCGCAGGTAAAGTTACAGGGGTTGGAGGTTGGGGACAGAGACGTGTCAATTCCCCAATGGTTGATTCAAAACACGCGCGCATTTTTTTATTTTTCTGGCACATTAATCCATTTTCTCATATTATTATTATTATTTTGTATATACCTAACAAATGAAGCAAAGTGGCTGAGTGGTGAACATGTGCATCCAACATCCAACAAGACCTGGGTTCAAATCCCAGGTCCCCCATGCTATTTGTTATAGTTTTTCTTCAGGTAATCCGGTGCAAACCTAGGCGTGAAGCTCATCATGCGCCCTCAAGCATCTGATGGCCAGATGGCCATAGGCCAAATCTGGTGATCCAGAGATAATGGTCTACCATGGACCAAGTCAAAAGGCGCACAGGGAATCTCAAAAATCCACCAGGCCAATCCACCAGGCCAGCGCTTAATGGGCCTTGGAATTGCTATTCTGACCTCCTTTTCAGGCCCATACACTTCTAACTCTCTCTATTTTGTTTATTTTTGTTTTGATTATTTATTTATTGTTTTTATTTAATCATTAACCAATCGAATTTTTTCCTTTAATAAAATTAAAACCAAAAAATATTTTCTTTATTAAATTAAATTTTAGTATTTTCCTTTTTATTAACAAATTAATTAATTAATTTAGGTCATTAATTAGAATTAACTTTAATATATTTTTGTAAATAATTAAAATTAACTTAGACATAATTAGGTTTTTATTAACATTGATCAATCTTTATTTCTTTCTTTAAATAACAAGAAACCCAAAAATATTTATTTTTATTAATTAATTAATTAATTTATTAATTTAATAATTAACTTAGGATTATTTTCTTTCTTAATTCAAAAACAACCAAAAAACTCTTTTTCTTTAACAAAGGGTCAAAACCCTAGAACTCGCACTCGATTTAATTTTTCGCACGCGATCTATTTATTCAATATTGTATTTGTTCCCGGAATGTAATAGATAATTAGGACCGTTTAATTATTTTATCGCTTTATTTATTTTTCCGCATTTAAATTTCAAAGGGTTGCTTTTGGCAATGTAAATACCCGACGCCTTGTAATTTAATTTCCGTAATTTATTTTCCGCAAAATATAACTGTTAGATGTTTGATAATAGGGATGCATGACAAGATTGAATGTTTAAATTTAAAATCAACATAGATCACCATTAACATGTACAAATATAAAATAAACTGAAAATGACACACTCGCACATGCACACTCTTAGGGTACACCCCACTTGGTTGCCTTCGTAACACGGTCATTGAGTATAGGTCACTTTAGAGGTCGCCCTCTTGTCTAAAAGATCATAGTCGCCTCGAAACGGTTGCCTCAGATATTGTTGCCTCAAAACAAATGATCTAAGATATTAGGGTTACCGCTAAGGCGTCCTAACATTGCTTTAGTGACCGTATGTCCCTCATTCGAATTGACCCTTAAATTCCAACGACGGTGCTACCTACTCATCAATAGTGGGATAGCATTGTCTAAAGGAAGATAGCATAGAACGATTCCTTTTTCGAGTAGGTAGATGGTTCTTAAGTACTTGCTCTTTCAAAAAAACAAAAACTTTTCACACTTACACTTTTTCGAACAAAGTTTTCAAAAAACACTTCATACACTCTTGAGGAAAGAAGCAAGAGTTAAATTGAAGTTTTCAAACAAAAACTTTTTCAAATCCACAAGCACAAAGAAAGCAATTTTGAAAACAATTGAGCAAGTACCTAAGAGCCCGTGGATAACCACGGATAGAAAGGGTGCTAACACCTTCCCTTTCTATAATCTACCCCCCGAACCCGAGAAATATCTCGAAAAAGGAATTTTTTTGTGCTTTTTTCCTTTCCTTGTTGGATAAAATAAAAGTCGGTGGCGACTCTTGCTTACCGCGACATTTTGCGAAAACAAACGCAAAATGCAAACCAGCATTCCAAAAATAGTCAGTTCTTTCCCACCGTATCACAGAACTGGCGACTCTGCTGGGGTATTTTTATAAGTGGGGTGTACCTTAGGATTAGATCACTGTGTTTTCAATTGTTTGCTTTGTATGCTTTATATTTGTGGGCTTGTATCGGAGTTACTATAGATCCTAACCCAGATCTGGGGGATACCCTTTAGGTAAGTAGCAATAAACTGTGAGGGAACTGTATGGCGTAGACCAATACGGTTGAAGCAGTAGTTACGTTGGTGTGGCACTTTAGTTTGTACCGATATCCCTTGTGTTGGAACGAGGGGAATATGGGTCTTCTAAGGGGTCATGAAGCACCAACTGACCTTAGAACCTTTAAATTGACCAACTTGGCCATAGAACAGTAGCAGTATGCTACACTCATTGATACTAAACTCTCGCGATGATTCCGGCCGCAAGAAAAGGTTGCTAAACTGGAATTATGATCGATTGAGGGTAGTCAGTGATATTGATATCCTCTAGAACCCGGTTACTATTTTTAGGACAGGTTTGAACCAACTGAACTGAAAGAGGGTAGTACCCAGACTCCTTTCCAGCCTGAAATCTAAGGGCTCTCTGTGTGACTTGTGTGCCTTTACCATGTTTGCTATTTGTGGATACCTGTGGTGTGGTTTCTATCATGACATCATGACATCATAACATTGCATACATCTTGCATTTGATTAACCTATTTCAAAGACAGGAGGGATTCATCTTTGTTCTATTTTGTAGGTCATGGCACCTATGTGTAGGAATACCATCCAGATCAACTTTGTCCAGGTTCCCACTATGCTTAAAGAATTGGTTACAAAGATGTCTGATACTACCTCCTTCATCAGAAGACATGGGCATCTTCTTAGTTTGGT
Source organism: Vicia faba (assembly GCA_948472305.1). Classification (NCBI taxonomy): domain Eukaryota; kingdom Viridiplantae; phylum Streptophyta; class Magnoliopsida; order Fabales; family Fabaceae; genus Vicia; species Vicia faba. The sequence goes on along the minus strand of OX451738.1, from coordinate 1,180,616,785 downwards.
CACCTCCAAATTGGACGAGTAGATGATGAGTGTCCTAGTCCAGTTCTATGATCCACTGTACCATTGCTTTACTTTTCAGGACTACCAGTTGGTCCCTACCTTGGAAGAGTTCTCTGATCTGCTCGGTATCTCTATTCTGGAGCAGACCCCGTTTATAGGTTGGGAAAAGATCCTTATGCCATAAGAGATTGCTTTAGCCCTCCATCTGACAAAGGCTGATGTAATGTCTAATTGGGAGACTAGAGGTGGAGCAAAGGGCTTTTTGACTAAGTTTTTGGTTGGTAAAGCAAATCAGTTCTAGGACAGTCTAGACTTCCAGGCATTCAAAGATATTCTGGCTCTTCTGATATATGGCTTGGTATTGTTTCCTAACTCTGACTCCTTCGTTAATGTGAATGCGGTAAAAATCTTCATCTCTGGTAATCGTGTACCCACTCTCTTGGGTGACATTCTTCATCAGCTTTATGCCCGTACTGCTCGGAGGCGGGGAACCTTGATGTGATGTGCTCCGTTATTGGCGAGGTGGTTTATTTCTCACCTCCCCAAATCAGTTCTGAAGAACAAAGAAGGCATGGGATGGGCTTATAGGGCTATGTCTCTCTCTCACAATGACATCATTTAGAGTATTAAGGGTATGGATGAGGTGGCCGTTATTGATCGTTGTAGGGAATACCCCAATGTTCCACTGATAGGAACCAATAGAGGAATCACTTATAATCCGTGCTAATGCCTAGTATCATCTTTGATTTCCAAGGGGATAGTGACGAGCAACGCCGTAGATTCATAAGGGCTAGGGATAGAGTACACAGATCTGATCCACACGAGTTGGGTGCGAAGACTTCTCTACCAATGGAACCATATCTCTGATGGGTTTGCATACGTGCCCAAAAGCTGGGAATGCCCTATGAAGCCGTCTTGCCCATTATTGTTGAAGTTGCTGATGAGGAAGGGGTTCCTCCTACTATCTTACACCCTTACATGCCTACTGACATTGGGGCATTGAAGAGGTCCTGGATGCAGCTAAGGGAGGAGCGGGATACTTACCGAGAAAAGTATCACGAGCAAGAGCAGATGATTCAGAAGTTGACTAGGCAGCTGGAGAGGGAACAAATCATCAATGACTACGTCAGCACCAAAGGCAAACGACCATGGGAGCGCTGATGTCCTTTGATTATTTCCAGTTTTTATTTACTTTTCAGTATTCCCTTTCTTGTAACGCCTTAAGGGTAATTTGTTGAACAATTAATTTCAAAAGTTTATCTAATAAAAGTGTGTTTCATTTCTTGTTTATGAATTTGAATCTCTCGACGTCTTTGAAATCATAGCATACGCATTTCATTCCATGCACCTCATAACAGGTAATCTTACAGGTTTTCTCATCTTCTTCACTGTTTATTTCAGCATCATGTCTTCTGAACTATCAACTAAACAAGCAATCAAAGCTCTACAGGATCAAAATGCCCAGTTCCAAGAATTGTTCATGAATCTAGCTAAGGGTCAGCAAGATCTGAAGGCCCTTATCTTGAAAGAGAAGAAGAAGAAGAAGAAGAAGAAGAGGGTCATGTTTAACATGGGCCACATGTTTGGAAACAGGCTACGAGATGAAGTTGATTTGACCACCTCATCTGGAGGGAAAGATAGTCAGGAAGAAAGGAGGGCTCCTAGCCCTGTGGTTTCAGACAACGAGACGAACTTCGACGAAGACCAGTATCCTCCGGCCAAGGATATATACAAGCAACTGGAAGACCGATTGAGTGTGATGGAAGTCCAGAAAGTGCCTGGTCTGGACTTTGGTGATTTAGGTCTGTCATCTGGGGTGGTGATTCCCCACAAGTTCAAAGCACCAGCCTTTGCTAAATACGACAGAGTTTCTTGTCCGAAACTGCACCTCCGTTCGTATGTTAGGAAGATTCAGCCATACACCGCTGACAAGAACCTATGGATTCACTTCTTTCAAGACAGTCTCTCAGGGACTCAGCTTGAATTGTTTTACCAGCTAGAAAGAGCCAGTATCCGTAGTTGGGAAGATTTGGCTGCTGCTTTCTACAAGCAATACCAATACAATGCCGACCTCGCTCCCACGCGTACCCAACTGCAGGGTATGTCAATGGGTGCGGGAGAAGGTTTCAAAGATTATGCTCAAAAGTGGAGGGACCTCGCTGGAAGAGTACAACCACCCTTGGCTGATAGGGAGTTAGTTGATATGTTTCTGGGGACCTTGTCTGGTCCGTATTTCAACCATCTGATTGGAAGTTCATCATCCGGGTTTAGGGAGCTGATTATGACCGGGGAAAGGATTGAGGCTGGTATCAAGTCTGGTAAAATACAAAAGGGTGCTTCATCAGGCACTGAGAAGAAGCCTTTTAAGAAGGAGTCCAGTGCCATTTACAGTTCGAAAAGCCAGAGTAGACCTGAACGCCTCCAAGCTGTTAATGCAGTTGTTATTTCAAAACCTGCTGGTGCTCCTCAGCGCAACAATCAGACACAAGCCGAGAGACCTCAAAGACAGTTCACTCAGCTCAACATGACATTATCTCAGATTCTGCCGCGGTTATTGAAAACCAACTTGGTGATTCCGAGGGAGGCCCCGAAGAATCCCAACACTACATCACCAAAGTATAACCCTAATGCCCGCTGTGCTTTTCACTCTGATAGCCCGGGGCATGATACAAATGATTGTTGGGTTTTGAAGAACAAAATACAGGACTTAATTGATGCGAAGGAGATTGAGTTTGAAGCACCTGAAAGACCTAATGTTGTGACTGCTCCTATTCCCAAGCATGGAGTGAATTCTATAGATGAAGACTTGTTTGTGGTTTCTGTGAACGACATTGTTACCCCTTTGATGACTGTAAAGAAGAACCTTTTGTTAGCCGGTTTATTTCTGGGCTTTGACGAAGGTTGCCATATGTGTTCTATCCTACCTACCGGTTGCCATCTTTTGAAGTCAGGTGTCCAACGCCTGATGGATAATAAAAAAATTTGTTTGAGAAGACTGTCTTTCCTTTAGTTCATACTGAAGAAGTTGTTATTATCACCATTTTCGACAATTCTTCCAAGGCTTCCTCGAGAAAGCCTGTTAGAATTACATTTGTTGTAAGAATCGCACCATTGATCATCATTGTTCCAGGGCCTATCCCCTATACATCTGATAAAGTTTTCCCTTGGCACTACGGGGCTGATATATATTATCACGGAGTTAAACAAGATTTGGATGCTGATAATGACGTCAGTAATATTGTTAGACCTACTAAAGTCACCCGCAGCGGAAGACTTTTCTCCCCTGATATCTCTCCACCAACTGCCCAGAAACCTGTTGTTATTACACCTGCCAGTGTACCTGCTTCTATCCCTGTTCAAGTTCCAATTCTTACCCCTGTTGCCGAGTCATCCGATACTCGGGGCAAAGGGACCACTGATGAGCCTGCCCAGACGGAGGCACCAAAGAAAATTACTGTTGAAGCCTCTAGACAAGAGATGGAGGAAATTTTGAAGATCATCAAAAAGAGCGACTACAATGTAGTCGAGCAGCTGGGGCCAACCCCATCCAAAATCTCTATGTTATCACTGTTGATATGCTCAGAGGCCCATGCCAAGGCTCTGATTGCCTTCCTGAAGACTGCACACGTACCTCAAGAAACATCAGCTGATCAGTTTAAAGATTGTGTGGCTAGTCTGACTGCTGATAATGGGTTGGGTTTCTCTGACGCCGACTTGACTGCTAAAGGGAAGAATCACAATGATGCCCTGCATGTCTCTATTGAATGTAGGGGCACTACTCTTGCTCATGTATTGGTGGACACTGGTTCCTCATTGAACATTTTGCCTAAGAAAGCTCTAGGCCGGTTGGATTGTGAAGGGTTGGAGCTGAAACCAAGCAACATTGTTGTCAGGGCCTTTGATGGGTCAAAGAGAATGGTACATGGAGAAGTTTATATCCCGATTAAGGTTGGTTCTCAGGTTTTCGCATCTATATTCTATGTGATGGACATTCGGCCATCTTATTCATGCTTGTTGGGTCGTCCGTGGATCCACAAAGCTGGGGAAGTGACGTTTATGCTCCACCAGAAGCTAAAGTACCCAGTGAAAGGGAAGATTATGACAGTGCAAGGAGAAGAGGAGTACATGGTGAGCCACCTCAACTCTTTTCGATATGTAGAGATGGATTGGGAGTTCATTGAGACCCTGTTCCAACATTTTGAAGAGGTTCCCCAGACGCTGGCATCAACTGAGACTGTTGTTGAAGATCCTCCAATGAAGATGGCTTCCTTCAAAGATGCCCGGGATGTTGTTGAGAAAGGTGGGTGTGCAAATTTGGGCCAACTCCCTGATTTTGCATATAAGACTAACAAGTTTGGTTTGGGTTTCAGTGCAGAAGCTCAATGGGCTGTTTGGAGTGCACGGATCGGAAGACCTCCCCTGTTCATCAGCAATTCGGGAGTGAATGCCATTGAAGACGATGTGGAAGAGTCTGAGTTTGACAGCTGGATCTATCCTACTACTGATGGTGGACTAAGCAACTGGACAGCAAAGGACTTCATCCCAATTTCTTTTGTTACCCAGTAATGAGACTTTTTGTTTTGAATTTGTAACAGACAATGTTTTAAACTTTACGGCCTGGTGTCTTACCCGGGGCACCGTGGCTTCGTTTGTGAGGGCTTTATGTGTGTCATCTACATATATCATTAATAAAAGAATTGGATGTTTTCTTGCATTTCAAATTTTGCGCTCCTTGTTTTTCTTTTATTACATATTGCAAAACAACTATTTTACACACTCACATATACAGGTCTACATCCACTCTGGATCTCACTTGTAACGACTCTGCTACTTCCAGTTATGACTTCGAAAGTCCGATCAACTTAGCCGAAGACGAAAGTGAAGATGATTGCGAAGTGACTGGTGAACTTGCTAGACTGTTACTTCAAGAAGAGAGGGCTATACAACCGCATGAAGAGCCGGTGGAAACGGTAAATCTGGGTATAGAAGAGGACAAGAAAGAGGTCAAGATCGGGGCAAATCTGGATCTTAGTGTGAAGCAACGGTTGATTCAGATGTTGCGTAACTACGTTGAAATCTTTGCCTGGTCTTATGAAGATATGCCTGGGTTGGATACCGATATTGTGGTTCACCGATTGCCTACCAAGGAAGACTGTCCTCCAGTGAAATAGAAAGTCCATCGAATGCGCCTGGATATGTCTAAGAAAATCAAGGCTGAAGTGATGAAACAGTTTGACGCCGGTTTTCTAGCAGTTACTTCTTACCCGCAGTGGGTGGTCAATGTGGTTCCTGTGCCGAAGAAGGATGGTAAGGTTCGAATGTGTGTCGACTATAGGGATCTGAACAGGGTAAGTCCCAAGGATGATTTCCCTCTGCCTCATATCGATGTTCTGGTTGACAACACCGCTCAGCATAAGGTATTCTCCTTTATGGATGGTTTCTCCGGTTATAATCAGATTAAAATGGCTTCTGAAGACATGGAAAAGACAACCTTTGTTACTCAATGGGGTACCTTTTGCTACAGAGTCATGCCTTTTGGATTGAAGAATGCTGGGGCAACATATCAGCGTGCCATGGTTTCTTTATTCCATGATATGATCCATCATGAGATTGAGGTATACGTCAACGACATGATTGCAAGATCTCAGACTGAAGAAGAGCATCTTGACCACCTTCAGAAGTTATTTGACAGGTTGAAATTGTACAAGCTGAGGTTAAACCCGAACAAGTGCACCTTCGGGGTGAGATCCGGTAAACTGCTGGGTTTCGTTGTAAGCGATAAAGGTATTCAAGTGGATCCTGCAAAGGTAAAGGCTATACAGGAAATGCCAGCTCCCTGAACAGAGAAAGAAGTCAGAGGTTTTTTTGGGACGTTTGAACTATATTGCCCGATTCATCTCACACCTGACTGCTACTTGTGATCCAATCTTCAAGCTACTGAAGAAAGATCAAGTAGTAGGTTAGAATGATGAATTCCAAGCCTCTTTCGAAAGGATCAAAGAGTATCTCTAAGAGCCACCCATTCTGATGCCTCCAGTTGAAGATAGACCTTTGATTTTATACTTAACAGTACTCGACAACTCAATGGGGTGTGTGCTGGGGCAGCATGACGAGTATGGCCGAAAAGAGCATGTTATTTATTACCTTAACAAAAATTTTACCGACTGCGAGACTCGATACTCGTTGCTCGAGAAAACTTGTTGCGCTTTGGCATAAGCTGCTCGCCGACTGAGATAGTATATGTTGACTCACACTACTCTATTGATATCAAAAATGGATCCAATCAAGTATATCTTCGAAAAGCCTGCCTTGTCCAGAAGAATAGCAAGATGGCAGATGATCTTGACTGAGTATGACATCCAGTACACGACCCAAAAGGCAATCAAGGGAAGTGTGTTGGCAGACCATTTGGAACATCAGGCAGTGGATGATTACCAGTCTATGAACTTTGAATTTCTGGATGAGAATATCATGTTAGTCACTGAATGTGAGACACCTGGACCGGATGAAGGACCTGAGGAAGGATCCCGATGGTCTATGTACTTTGATGGAGCTTCAAACGCTTTGGGCAATGGCATTGGCACCATGATCATATCTCCTAAAGGCTCTCATACTCCGTTTACCGCCCGACTATGTTTCAACTGCACCAACAACATGGCGAAGTATGAAGCATGCATCATGGGTCTTCGAGCAGCAATTGACCTAAGGATTAAGTTTCTAAGTGTTTTCGGAGATTCCTCTCTCGTGATCAGTCAGATCAAAGGCGAGTGGGATACGAAACACCCAAATCTTATTCCCTACAAGGAGTATGTATTGACCTTGCTTCCGCACTTCGAAGAGATAACCTTTGAACACTTCCCGAGAGAGGAGAATCAGTTGGCAGACGCGCTAGCTACGATGTCTTCTATGTTTAAAGTCAATTGGGACAACGAGGCTCCCCGGATTATCATTGAGAGATTGGACGAACCTGCACATTGCTGTGACATTGAGACTGAAGAGGTAGCAGATAAACCCTGGTTTCATGAGGTGAAGAGATACCTTGAGACTCAGGAATACCCCGAGGGTGCATCTGTTAATGATAAGAAGTTTCTGAGGAGGTTCGCGGTAAAGTTCTTCATCAGCAATGGCATTCTCTACAAGTGTAACCATGATTCGACCTTACTACATTGTGTGGATAAGAATGAAGCAGAAAAGATCATGGCAGAGTTACATGAAGGTACTTTCGGAACCCATTCCAGTGGACACATCATGGCAAAGAAAATTCTTCGGGCAAGATACTACTGGTCCACAATGGAAGCCGACTGTTATCAGCATTCTCGGACATGTCACAAGTGCCAAGTCTATGCTGATAAGGTGCATATACCTCCAGTACCTCTGAACGTATTGACAGCTCCTTGGCCTTTTGCAATGTGGGGCATTGATATGATCGGCGAGATCAGACCCACAACGTCCAACGGGCATCGTTTCATCCTAGTAGCAATTGATTACTTTACGAAGTGGGTTGAAGCAGCTTCATTTGCTACAATGACCAAGAACATCGTGGCACGGTTCATTCGGCACAACCTGATCTGTCGATATGGTGTACCAGAGAGGATCATTACGGACAATGGTACAAATCTCAATAACAAGATGATCACTGAGCTCTGCAAGCAGTTCAGGATACAGCATCACAACTCTTCTCCCTATCGGCCGAAGATGAATGGGGTTGTTGAAGCGGCCAATAATAATATCAAGAAGATTGTGCAGAAGATGACAGTGACGTACAAAGATTGGCACGAGATGTTACCATTTTCTCTTCATGGGTACCGTACCTCAGCACGGACGTCAACAGGGGCAACACCCTATTCCTTGGTATATGGCATGGAGGCAGTCTTGCCCATTGAAGTTCAGATACCCTCTCTTCGAATCATGAAGGATGCAGGTTTGAGCGAAGATGACTGGATTCAGACCCGACTTGATCAGCTAAACCTAATCGACGAAAAGAGACTTCATGCTATTTGTCATGGTCAGACGTATCAAAAACGGATGATCAAGGCATTTAACAAGAAAGTTAGACGACAAGGGTATCAAGTTGGGGACCTGGTTATCAAGCGCATCATACTACCTCAAGGTGATCCCAGGGGCAAATGGACCCCTACTTACGAAGGGCCATTTATGGTTAAGAACATTTTCTCAGGAGGAGCTATGATTCTAACCACCATGGATGGTGACGACCTTCCTCACCACGTCAATGCAGACATAGTGAAAAAATACTACGCATAATCAAAGACCCGCTAGGTCGAATGGCCTAGGCAAAAATAAGGGATGAAAATGAAGAAAAAAAATTGTACACCCGGCAAGTCGAAAACCTGAAAAGGAGGCTTAGGCAAAAAAGGGTATCCCGGTGGACTGAAAACCCGAAAGGGCAGTCCAGGAAAAAATTAGGGATCAAAAGTGTAACACTATGTCTCATTGGATCACCTTGTATCCAGACTTCGGTATCAACTATCAAGCTCAGACGACACTAATCAATCTGATCTACCTTCAACCAAGCAGCAAAGTGATGAGATGCTCGAGGACATAAAGGCAATAGCAGAGTTGAGACCCAGTGGGATTATTCACATAGCTGTTTTGTTTAGTTTTTCACAAATTGTGTAAATTCTATTTGTTCGGCGGTGTTCTCTTACTAGGACGTCAACCTCTTGTACAAAAACGCCTATTTACAAGCCAAACTTCAAAATCAATATGATTCATTTTCAAAGAAATTTCAAGTTGTTTTTCCTTTATCTGTTTTGTTTTGCAAAGAACGTCCAATGTTCATTTTTGATATATGCACTTGACATTAATTTCCACTCATAGATATTTGCATGCGAAACAAAAATATGATTACTGGTAATAGCAGAAACAGGGGAAAATGAGAATTGTCCAAGCTGTATAGTTGCTCTGTCCACCAGGTACAAGGTAAATTCAGCTGAAGAATATGGCTAAGATACTTTCACTCCCCACAGAGTAGTGATTGGCTCTCCCCGGCTGAGACTTGCAACTGTAAGGGAATCGGTAATATTCTCCCCAAGCAGAGTTTATCTACCCTCAACACTGAAAAGGCTTAAATATCCCCGGAAGTCTTAATATTCCCCAACGGAGTATAAGAATATTCCCCGAAAGAATACAAGATATCCCCAGTGGAGTTAAAATTTTCCCAGCACAGTCTGAAAAAGCTTCCCAGTGAAGTTGAAGAATCATCCCCAGTAGACTCTGGAATTTCATCCCCGGCGGAGTATAAAAATAAATATCCCCAGCCGAGTCCAAAGGAAGATTTTCCCCAGCAAAGTTCAAAGGATTATCCCCACAAGAGTCTAGCAGGTTATCCCCAGTGAAGCCGCAACTGAAAGATCATCCCCAGCGAAGTTCTTTCCTTTCACAAACAGAATTCAATCCCCAACAGGATTCAGTACCACCAGCAACGGTAATTCATCCCCAGCGGAATTTATCAGTGGAATCCTCAACAGAGCATCTCTTCTCCACAAAGTAATCTCCTCATCAGTATATTCCCCAACGGAGTTATCCTCTCCTGCATGTCTATTCTCACAATCATCTTCGTTCACCATCCCTAGCGGAAACGAAGAGTTCAACTCTATTCTCCAGCAGCTATCCGGGATTTATTTTCCCCAGCTAAAACATTACATTTCCATACATCATGATACATGCATATACGCATCCTACAACACAATCTCATTTATTTTGAGAACATCATTGCTTTATCCATATCATGCATTGCATATGACTGACCTTTACCTTTCAGGAAGGATGCAGTTAAATTCTCAACTCAGTCGAAGACCTGACCGGTTCTTAAATCTCAACTGAATTATCCTCGGTTGAATTTCAGATAAGGTTCTCAATCTCGACAATTTTCCTCCGTCATAGTGTGGACGAGTTCTACAATCTCAACGATATACTACGTTGAAGACCAGATAGTTCCTAGATCTCGATGTTTTCCTCCCTTAAAGTGTGGACGAGTTCTACAATCTCAACGGTATACTACGTTGAAGACTAGACAGTTCCTAGATCTTTATGAAGATGTTTCCCTCTGTCAAAGTGTGGACGAGTTCTACAATCTCAACGGTATACTACGTTGAAGACCAGACAGTTCCTAGATCTTGATGTTTTCCTCCGTCAAAGTGTGGACGAGTTCTACAATCTCAACGGTATACTACGTTGAAGACCAGACAGTTCCTAGATCTTGATGAAGATGTTTCCCTCTGTCAAAGTGTGGACGAGTTCTACAATCTCAACGGTATACTACGTTGAAGACCAGACAGTTCCTAAATCTTGATGTTTTCCTCTGTCAAAGTGTGGACGAGTTCTACAATCTCAACGGTATACTACGTTGAAGACCAGACAGTTCCTAGATCTTGATGAAGATGTTTCCCTTCGCCAAAGTGTGGACGAGTTCTACAATCTCAACGGTATACTATGTTGAAGACTATACAGTTCCTATATCTTGATGTTTTCCTCCGTCAAAGTATGGACGAGTTCTACAATCTCAACGGTACACTACGTTGAAGACCAGACAGTTCCTAGATCTTGATGAAGATGTTTCCCTCCGTCAAAGTGTGGACGAGTTCTAAAATCTCAACGGTATACTACGTTGAAGACTAGACAGTTCCTAGATCTTGATGAAGATGTTTTCCTCTGTCATAGTGTGGACGAGTTCTACAATCTCAATGGTATACTACGTTGAAGACCAGACAGTTCCCAAATATCAATAAAAGTTAGACTTCCTCAACGGAATCTTCTACGACGACAGGTATGCAAGTTCTCGCTAAGGAATCTCTTATGCGACCGACACTCCTCCAGATGGCATCTTTAAGCCCATCCTCCCGCCATTAATCTCCAAATGGCATCTGTAAGCCCATTCCCTACATCACAAGGCTGATACCACTTTATGCGAGTGCAAATTTTTGGGCACTCTAGTGTTTAATCATCTTTCACCTTCGGATCACGAAAGGCACGAAAGCCAATCTACATACTCAGGTTTAAGAAGATTGAACAGGGGAAGATGTTGTACCCCAAAATTTTCCCTCTCATATTTCTCAAGACATTGCAAGAATAATCTCCAAGTGGCTCGAGATTGCTCAAGAGTTGGACAATCAAGCTATCTCCTAAGGCAGTCAACCCCAAATTAGGGTTTTGTGTTGCATCAATATCGTTGATTCCAAATGACCTCAAGTGATCCCCAATGTCCTAATATATTCTCAATGTCATCCATGTCAAATTTCAAGCCTTACAGAGGAAGTTTGGTCAGTCAATTGCTCAAAGGGTCCAAAAATCGACTATGCTAGGGCAAAAGTCAACTGTGACCTACAAACAGTCAAACTTCAAGATTTTTTGTCAAACTCATCATTTTGAAGGATATTTCATCATTTTATCAAGGGTTGATCATGATTCATAAAGGATTGCTCAAAATTCATCAAGACTCAAAAGTTGCTAAATTAGGGTTTTGCAGGAAAAGTCAACTCAACTTTGACCAAGCATAACTTTCTCATACTTTATGAGAAATGACTCATCCAAAGCTCATTTTAAATAGTATGCAATTTACTATAATCCATATACATACCCCAAGTTCAGAAAATGCACTCGCAAGAAGTTATAAATTTGGACATTATAGGTCATTTTTGAAAGTCAACAAAAACACCCTTTTTTCCAAAGCTAATAACTTGAGCATGGAATATCAAAATACGATGAGACCAAAAAGGTTGGTTATAGGACATCTCAATCTTTCTAAAAAGTCCAAGAACACCTCCAAAAGTTCAAAATTGAAGAAGTTATGCATTGTTGAAGTTGGGCATTTTTGCAAAATTGCCAAAAGTCAACTATCCCCAAAACATCAAATTTTGTCAAATGGGCCCATTCTTTTCCACTTGATTTGAGCTTGAATCATTTTCCACGTGTCCTAGCTTCAGCCATGTGTCCATTTATCAATTTTATTATTTTATTTATTTTTTTATTGAATTATTTCATTTTAAATCAAATTAAATCAAATAAAATCCCAAACTTTGATTACATGAGATTTTTTTGCTATTTTCAGGATTGGATTCTCATCAATATCATCATCAAATTCGTATCACACAAAATCATGTGCAAAAAGATGGTTTTTTTGACAAATTTGGCAAGTTTTCAAATGGAAATCAAATCAAATATGCAAGCCATGATGGGGGAAGATTTGGACTATAATTCTTAACCTAATGCATTCTATCATACATAAGCAAGAGAGGCACACGAAATTGAGGGTTAGAGGCTGCAAGAATAGAAAGAACAAAACTTGAAAAAGTGGTGAAAAAGTGTGAAACCAAAATCATACTTTGAGGCGTTTTCAGAAGCAAAACTTGATACCAATCGATTGTTGGGTGTTTACTCAACCTTCTGGGATCCAAAGCAAGCATTTTTCGACCTCTTATAGCGCTGTAAGTATCACGTTTCTTGGCCCTGTACTCGAAATCATAGCTCTCTATTTTTGCATCATTCTGGAAAATCATGGACATATTTGTGATTCTTATGAGATTTTTAAACTTTTGGCAATACTTAATTTGATTTATATGGACTATAATATCATAACAGCATGGCTAGGGTTTCGTGTTGGATTTTAGGGGTTTGCGTTTCAGGTGAAATTGAATCTCGTGATAGACATGGTTGCACTCAAGAGAGGGAGACAAACCTAACCATGCCTTTGGAGGTCGATTTTATGGCCTGGGATTAATTTTGGGATCGACCTGCGCATTTAGCTGCGGATCCAAATCCGCAGGTAAAGTTACAGGGGATGGAGGTTGGGGACGGAGACGTGTCAATTCCCCAATGGTTGATTCAAAACACGCACGCGTTTTTTTATTTTTCTGGCACATTAATCCATTTTCTCATATTATTATTATTTTGTATATACCTAACAAATGAAGCAAAGTGGTAAACGTGTGCATCCAACATACAACAGGACCTGGGTTCAAATCCCAGGTCCCCCATGCTATTTGCTATAATTTTTCTTTAGGTAATCCGGTGCAAACCTAGGCGTGAAGCTCATCATGCGCCCTCAAGCATCTGATGGCCAGATGGCCATAGGCCAAATCTGGTGATCCAGAGATGATGGTCTACCATGGACCAAGTCAAAAGGCACACAGGGAATCTCAAAAGTCCACCAGGCCAGCGCTTAATGGGCCTTGGAATTGCTATTCTGACCTCCTTTTCAGGCCCATACACTTCTAACTCTCTCTATTTTTTTTTTGATTATTTATTTATTGTTTTTATTTAATCATTAACCAATCGAATTTTTTCCTTTAATAAAATTAAAACCAAAAAATATTTTCTTTATTAAATTAAATTTTAGTATTTTCCTTTTTATTAACAAATCAATTAATTAATTTAGGTCATTAATTAGAATTAACTTTAATATATTTTTGTAAATAATTAAAATTAACTTAGACATATTTAGGTTTTTATTAACATTGATCAATTTTTATTTCTTTCTTTAAATAACAAAAAACCCAAAAATATTCATTTTAATTAATTAATTAATTAATTTATTAATTTAATAATTAACTTAGGATTATTTTCTTTCTTAATTCAAAAATAACCAAAAAAATCTTTTTCTTTAACAAAGGGTCAAAACCCTAGAACTCGCACTCGATTTAATTTTTCGCACGCGATCTATTTATTCAATATTATATTTGTTCCCGGAATGTAATAGATAATTAGGACCATTTAATTATTTTATCGCTTTATTTATTTTTCCGCATTTAAATTTCAAAGGGTTGCTTTTGGCGATGTAAATACCCGACGCCTTGTAATTTAATTTCCGCAATTTATTTTCCGCAAAATATAACTGTTAGATGTTTGATAATAGGGATGCATGACAAGATTGAATGTTTAAATTTAAAATCAACATAGATCACCATTAACATGTACAAAGATAAAATAAACTGAAAATGACACACTCGCACATGCGCACTCTTAGGGTACACCCCACTTGGTTGCCTTCGTAACACGGTCATTAAGTATAGGTCACTTTAGAGGTTGCCCTCTTGTCTAAAAGATCATAGTCGCCTCGAAACGGTTGCCTCAGATATTGTTGCCTCAAAAAAAATGATCTAAGACATTAGGGTTACCGCTAAGGCGTCCTAACATTGCTTTAGTGACCGTATGTCCCTCATTCGAATTGACCCTTAAATTCCAACGACGGTGCTACCTACTCATCAATACTGGGATAACATTGTCTAAAGGAAGATAGCATAGAACGATTCCTTTTTCGAGTAGGTAGATGGTTCTTAAGTACTTGCTCTTTCAAAAAAACAAAAACTTTTCACACTTACACTTTTTCGAACAAAGTTTTCAAAAAACACTTCATACACTCTTGAGGAAAAAAGCAAGAGTTAAATCGAAGTTTTCAAAAAAAAACTTTTTCAAACCCACAAGCACAAAGAAAGCAATTTTGAAAACAATTGAGCAAGTACCTAAGAGCCCGTGGATAACCACGGATAGAAAGGGTGCTAACACCTTCCCTTTCTATAATCTATCCCCCGAACCCGAGAAATGTCTCGAAAAAGGAATTTTTCTGTGCTTTTTTCCTTTCCTTGTTGGATAAAATAAAAGTCAATGGCGACTCTTGCTTACCGCGACATTTTGCGAAAACAAATGCAAAACGCAAACCAACATTCCAAAAAATAGTCAGTTCTTTCCCACCGTATCACAGCTGACAATGAAACCTAAGAGTTTACCGGACCTGACTCCGAAAGTGCACTTGTTAGGGTTCAGTCTGAGCTTGTACTCTTTCAAACTGACAAACAGCTTTTGCAGATGGTCGAGGTGTTCTTCTTCAGTTTGTGAACGGGCTATCATGTCATCTACGTAGACTTCTATCTCATGATGTATCATATCATGAAACAAAGCTACCATGGCGCGTTGATAGGTTTCCCCGGCATTCTTCAGTCCGAATGGCATCACTTTGTAGCAGAACGTACCCCACTGTGTAACAAAAGTAGTTTTCTCCATGTCCTCAGGGGCCATTTTGATCTAGTTATAGCCTGAGAATCCGTCCATGAAAGAAAATACCTTGTGCTGAGCTGTGTTGTCAACCAAGATGTCAATGTGCGTTAGTGGAAAGTCATCTTTAGGTCTAGCCCTGTTTAAGTCTCTATAATCCACGCACATTCTGACTTTGTCGTCCTTCTTAGGCACATGCACAATGTTAGCAACCCATTGTGGATTGGAAGTAACAGCAAGAAAACCAGCATTGAACTGCTTCATAACTTCTGCTTTGATCTTTTCAGACATGTCGAGCCTCATGCGGCGGACTTTCTGTTTAACTAATGGACAGTCTTCTCTTGTGGGTAGACGGTGAACCACAATATATGTATCGAGTCCCGGTATGTCTTTGTATGACCAGGCGAAGATCTCAACATATTCATTCAACAGTTGAATTAAGCGCTCCTTGACACTTGGCTCTAGGTTGGCACCCATTCTGACTTCTTTTCTGTCTTCCTCAGTTCCAAAGTTGATTGTCTCTAACAGCTCTTCATGAGGTAGAATAGCCCTTTCTTCCTGTTGTAGCAGTCTAGCCAATTCTCCAGGCACCTCACAGTCTTCCTCACCTTCGTATTCGGCGTGGTTGACCAGATCTTCAGAGTCACTTAAGGTCATAGAAGAATTGTTACCCATGGAATCCGGAATGGAAGGGTACCTGCATTTGTGAGTGTAGGTGTGTGTAAGGGATAGCCACCTTTAAACAAATAAAATGTAAAAAGAAAGACAATGAACACAAAAGTTTATATATGAAAACGTCCATGATTCATTAAAATGGCATATGAAGATGAAAAATCAAACCCTTACAAATGGACCTATGTGCCTCGGGTAAGGCACAAGGTTAAAAGTGTACCAATTGTTTAAGAATTATTACAAACCAACAGAAATGTTTGAAAGATAAATTATTGCGGTATGAAAGTAATCAGAATAAACTCCTTTGCCTCCCAGTTGCGCAGTCCTCCGTCAACAGTAGGGAAAATCCAGTCTTCTAAGTTGTTCTCCTCTTCACCATCCTCCAAAGCATTGACTCCATGATGGGTGATCTTCACTTGTGGCCCTCCAGCACGGGTGTGGTGTACATCCTTTTGAGCAAAAGCACTGAAACCCAAGTCGAATTTATCAGATTTGAAAGGAAAATCGGGGAGCTTCCCCCAGGTCGTGCTTCCTCCTTCTTCAATCACAGCCTTTGCATCTTTGAGAGAAGACATCAGAGGCAGAGGTTTGGTAATCATGGGTACAGAAGACACTGTTTTGGTTGCCGCAATCTCCTGAGCTACCTCTTCAAAATGCTGAAAGGGGGTTTCGATGAATTCTCCATCCAATTCTACATAGCGGAAAAAATTTAGATGGCTTATCATGTATTCCTCTTCACCGTGAATGGTTATGATTTTCCCCTGGACAGGGTATTTGAGCATTTGATGCAGAGTAGAAGTGACGGCTCCAGCATGGTGAATCCAGGGTCTTCCCAACAAGCAAGAATAGGAAGGACGGATGTCCATCACATAAAATGTGGAGTTGAAGGTTTCAGTTCCCACCTTAATCGGGATGTCCACCTCCCCGTGGACCATCCTTTTAGAACCATCAAAGGCTCTGACAATGATGTTGCTAGGCTTAAAAGTTAGGCCTTCACAATCCAACCTATCCAATGCTTTCTTTGGCAAGACGTTCAGCGAAGAACCAGTGTCTACCAGTACGTGTGCTAGAGTAGTCCCTCTGTATTCCACCGAGACATGCAAAGCGTCATTATGTTTTCTCCCTTTGATTGTTAGATCAACATCGAAGAATCCTAGACCATTGTCAGCTGTTAGGCTAGCTACACATTCCTGGAACTAATTCGTGGAGGTTTCTTGTGGCACGTGGGCCGTCTTCAAAAATCTGATCAGAGCTTTAGCATGAGCATCTGAACAAAGAAGCAGGGCCAACATAGAGATATTTGAGGGGGTTTGCCCCAGTTGTTCCACAACATCATAATCGCGTTTCTTGATTATTTTCAAAATCTCTTCCATTTCTTTTTGAGAGGTCTCAGGGATGACCAATGGCTGAGCCCTCGTCCTGACAGGCTCTTCTTGGATTCCTTTCCCTATATCATCAGCAGCAGCAGAGGGGACAACCACATGAGTCATAACTTCTTCAATAATTGGAGTTCTCGCAGATATGTTGACCGGTACAGGAGTGACCTTAGGAGCAGTTGAGGGTCTGAAGATTGCCTTTGGAGGGGCAATCTCCGGAGAGAAAATTCTTCCACTGCGGGTGATTTTACTCGTTCCGACAATGTTTCCAATGTCAGAAGTCTCTTCATCAGAACTATCTTCAGTTGATTCAATTTGTTTAACACTGTGGTAATAGATCTCTCTCCCATAGTTCCACGGTATTGATTTGTCGAACTTGTATGGGACGGGCCCCGGCATGGTTATCTTAAAAGGTGTAATCTTCGGATCGAATGTAATCTTAACAGGTCTTTTGGAGACCTTGGAAAGATTGGAGGATATGGTAATTATTGAAATATCATTGACAGGAGTCGGTGTAACAGGAGTCTTTTCAAAAAGGATTTCTTGATTATCCATTAGGTGTTGGATGCCTAACTTCAACAATGGACAGTCGGTTGGTAAGGATGAACAAAGGTAGTGTGATACGGTAGGAGAACTGACTTAGGATTTCGCGTTTTGTGTTCGCAAATGTTTCGGTTTAGCAAGAGTCGCCACCGACTTTTTATTTTATCCTAAGGAAAGGTCAAAAAGCACAGGACAGACCTTTGAGATGTTTTCTTGGGTTCGGGGAGTAGATTATAGAAAGGGGAGGTATTAGCACCCTTTCTATCCATGGTTATCCATGGGCTCTTAGTTACTTGCTTAGATCACTTGCTTTGCTTTTCAATTGTTTGAAATGGTGCTCTTCAATTGTTTGGAATGGTGCTTTTGTGTGTGATTTTGAAAGATGTTTTGAGAAGAGGCCATCGTTGTGGCAACCTTTGTAATGATTCTTGTTTGAATGTATACAAAGGTGTTTTTGTCTTTTGAAAAGTTTCCAATGTTTGAAAGTAGGGTTTTGAAATTGTGTTGTGAAGTGTGTTTTGAAAATAGCAAGGATGTTTTGCGAGCTTTTGATCAAGTAGCTAAGAGCTATCTACCCTATTTTACTCAAAGATATTTCTTATGTTTTTAACCCTTTTAACAGTGTTGTTTCACCATTGTATTTGGTGAACAACCTTGTGTTAGGATGTTAAACGGGACAGGCGTGGGTGATCGTATAAGCCATGATAGCAATAGTGTCAAGTAATTTTGGCAATTTTCTTGAGGGACTTGATCATTTTGTTTAGGTAACTCAGATAGCGTCATCGAGGGACTATGATCTTTGTTTTGTTTTTGTTTTGCCAAAGTAACTTGACATGCATATCATGACCCATTTTTGAAGGCAACAAGTGGATGAAACCCTAGGGGTGTAAGTGTGCATTGTGTTTGTTTTTCATGCATGTTTATCTTGGATTAGGTCAAGCTAGTTGTTGATTTTATTTTGCATACAAACCCTAAGTCTAAGCATGGCATAATTTGGAAGCTTTTAAATGTGCGAGAATTTAAACGCTACACTATTACAACATGATATAGGGAGGGGGGTACAAATTTGAATTGGGAGTATTTGACAAGAAAATAAATTCTAAGTTATTACAACCATATTGAATGTACAGGCACTATTTAATATTTAAATAAATACAATTAAACAAATATCAAATAAAATGTATTATGCAAAAAAAGATCTTTATGTATGTGAAAAATATTTTTTCAATGTGAATGAAATTATTTATTAATTATATACAATAATATACTAATTTATACAAAAGAATAAAAGTATATTATGAAAATGATATTTTTTAGTACAAAATATTAATAAAAATGAAAATATGATATTTTTGTATTTTTTCCTAATTTTTTAATAAAGTAAAAATATAAATATATATATATATATATATATATATATATATATATATATATATATATATATATATATATATATATATATATATATATATATATATATATATATATATATATATATATATATATATATATATATATATATATATATATATATATATATATATATATATATATATATATATATATATATATATATATATATATATATATATATATATATATATATATATATATATATATATATATATATATATATATATATATATATATATATATATATATATATATATATATATATATATATATATATATATATATATATATATATATATATATATATATATATATATATATATATATATATTAAATATATTAACTATGTAAAAAAAAAAAGAAAAAAAAATTAATTTATATATATAAAAAATGTGTATATTCAAGAAAAATGTTTTTAAGTATATAAAAAAAATAATAAATAAAAATAGGTATATTTTTTATATTATTTTTGAGTTTTAATAAAAGAAAAAACAAACTATTTATATATTTATACTAGTAAGATAAAAAATAAATATCAAAAAAATATGAAAAAATATAGAAAATTATTTTTGGCATTTTTTATATTTAGACAAAAAATAATAAAGTTAGAATAAAAAATAAAAATGTCAAAATGATAAATATTTAAATAAAGGGGCCAGGGGGTGTAAACAGAAAATGGGGGTGTCAAAAGAAAAGAACAAACAGGCCCAGCCCAGTCAGACTTCATCTTCTTGCTCTTGTTCACAAAACACACACCTTTGTACATCAATGGCTATCTCCTGATTCTTTGAGTTTTTGACAAAACTCATAACATGAACATTGTAGAGAATTAAACAACGAATCCAACCATATAAAAAACTTGGATTAACCCTCAAAGACTAGAGAGAATTTCTCTGCCCCTAATTTCTAACCTAGTATTTTCATAAAGTTCATGAGTGAAATTCTCTTAGCACGATTAATGTAAATGAAAACTAAGCATATGTATGGCTTCAGGGCTATGAGTACAACATATTTAATTCACAAACCTAAGCCTAACCATTCCTAAATAGAGAGATAGAAGTCCATGAAATACCTGTTTCAGTTGACTTCGAGCTGGACAATGTAGCAACCTTCAATGGTGTTTGAGCTTCTTTTGAGCTTGCCTGAGGTCCAAGGAAGCTTTTTCAATGCTTGGCTTGTTTTGAAACAGCTTGAATCGTGCTGTAGAACTCAACCTGCAGAGCTTTGAAACAAAAATGGCAAAGTGTGTTAGAGGTGTTACAGCTTGCAATGGGGGCCTGGGATAGTTCAGGTGAGTTGATTGGAAGGTGTTTGAACTATCTTTGGACAAAACGCACGATGGGATTTGGTTATGGCTTGCAAAATGCAGAACTTGCCCTGTTTTGCAGAAAAACTGTGATTCTGTGTACAAGGGAGTTTGAGAGGCAAAGGGGTCGTGTTTCAGGCTTGTTAGGAGGTATGGAACTTGTCTACAATCTTTGTGTAAGCTTGTCTTAACAGATATGAGATATGGCTTATGATTTGCACTTTTTCTTCTACTTGAAGCAAACATGTGGAAGTGACGTTATAGCTTGGTACATGCCCTCCTATCATGCTGCATCTTTTTCTCTTGGTTCTTGGAATTGTTAGCTTCCATCTTGCTTCAGAGATATGGCCCCATACCTCAAGGATTTTGGTTTGACATAAAGTGCACTTTTACAAAAATGGCATTTTATCTTTTTCTAAATAAGGGTTAATCTTGTATGTAATGTCCAAATGGACAAGATAACACCTTAATTAAATGGTTATGCATTAAATTATGAAGTGCAAGTTGGTTTTGAGGTCTGCAAGCTAGCACCAAACATGCTGATTTGAAAATGCAAGTTTGTATGAACATGTATTGGCCATGGACAAAAGTGAGTTTTTGCCAATTTCAAGCATTCGATTCTCTCTAACCACAAGGGTGTTTGAGGAGTTCTTGGACAATTTGGAAAGATTGGAACATGTAATATAATCCATCTTTGCAATTCAACTTGAGACTCCAAGTGGAACTATGTGAAAAGTGGCCAAGAAGATGGGTCAAAATCCTGCCTAGATTAGGGCAAATTTTCTCTAAGTTAAAAGTTTTAGGTACCCTTGTTCCAAAAATCATATCTTGAGATAAAAGCTTTGTTTGAGAAAACTTTGTGAATAAAATTTGTAGACTTTGTGATGTACTACAACTTTCATGTTATAAGTTTTCTTTAAATCCATTTGAATCTTGGTGAAAAAATGGGACAAAGTTAGGAAAAAATAAGAAAATTTCATAACTTAGAAAATTTCTAAGTTATGAAAATTTTCCATTTTAAACCCTAATTTGCATTTTTGGGTTTCTTGATGAACAATTTTCATAATTTGACATGTCTTGATGAAAAATAACTCTTGGCACTTGATTTTGACCAAAAAGTCAAAGTTTGACTTTTCAGTGTACAGTCAAATTTTGATCAATTGACTGAAAAATTCATCTGTCAACCCTATGAATTTGAGATCTTTTGAACTTGTTGAATGGGTCAAGACAATGTCATTGAATCCTTGAGTCCATATGTGAGCTTGGTTTGCCATTGGCTAGGTCAAACAGTCAAAAATTGCCTTTGTGCAGTCAAAACCCTAAAAATGATCATTTTGCCCTTTTGGTGATCTGATCAAATTTCTTATGGAATTATGGTCCAAAATTGATCAAATGGTTCATATGAGTTCATGATGTTGATGTGGGTCAAAATTCATGAGGTTTGAATGTCCATTGGCCGCAGTTGACTTTTCCCCCAATACAGTTGATTTCTAGGTCAACTGTCCAATTGATTGGGAAAAAATTTGATTCAAGGCTTGAAACTTGTTATGGACAAACTTATGAGTCCAACAGGAAGTATGAAAGTAAATTTGGGCATTGTAGGTCAGAATATCCTTGTGCAAACTCAAACCCTAATTTAGGTCAACAGTGCAAGGAGGTGTTTTGAGCAGAGCAAACCCTAGCTTGGTCTTGAGTTTCAAGAATCTTGTGATGAGAAAATGTTGATAGAATGAGAGGGCAAATTTTGGGGTACAACAGTTGCCCCTGTTCAATCTTCTTGAACCTGAAGAGTTAGATTGGCAAGTTTGCCTTTCGTGACTTGAAGGTAAAATAGGATTGGACACTAGAGTGCCCGTAAATTTGCACTCGTCAAAATATTGTTGAGGGAATGGGCTTAAAGATGCCATTTGGAGATGGTAGAATCTTGATGGAGATGGGCTTAAATATGTCATCTAAGATTTGTTTGTTGAACTGCAATGTTGTAGGTCAGAAGAATGAGCATCAAAATGGTATCCGTATCTGGAATGCATTTGAATTGTATCTGGAGACTGAGTCTGTATGAACAAGAGAATGGCGTCCGTGTATGGAGCGTATCTGAGCTGTAACTGTATTTGAGTTTTTGAACAAATATCAGAATGACTACCGTGTCTGGAGTGTATCTGTATTGTATCCGGGTAACAGAGTATCATCTGTATATGGAGCAACTGTGTGTTGGGAATAAATTCTAAATGAGTGACAGAATGGCAACCAGGTCTGGTGTGTATCTGTACTGTATCTGAAGTTGAGATCTATATGAGTAGCAGAATGACTCCCATGTCTGGAGTGTATCTGGAACTGTAACTGGGATCTGAATGAGTGACAGAATGACTTCCGTGGCGATTGCACTGGGGAGAATCAAACTGCTGGTGTAAGAGCCAGAATGGCATCCGTGTCTGGAGCGTATCTGAACCTGTTGTTGATAGTTGAATCTGAATGAGAGATAGAATGGCTGCCGTGTCTGGAGCGTATCTAGTCTGTATCGGATTGCTGAAGTCTGAATGAGTAGTAGAATGACCGCCGTGTCTGGGGTGTATATGTACTGTATTTTGGCTTGAAATTATGAATGAGTAATAGAATAACCGCCGTGTCTGGGGTGTATCCATACTGTATCTAGATAATTGTTAACAATAGCCTTTTAATCTTATACTGAAAAGGGTAAAATGTTAGCTAAAACACAAAGTTATATTGCATTATATGTATGATGCAATGAATTGCGTTTCATCAATGTTTATGATATATGAATGCAATGGTTGCGCATGTAAGCCGAGTAACCGTCTTGCTGGGGAAAATAGATCCTTGATAAGTGGAGATAATGAAATTTTTTATTGTTGTCGGGGAAAGTAAATCCTTGACCGATGCTGGGGATTAACAAGGCCTCTGACAACTTCTGTGGGGGATGAGAATCCTTCATGACTTTCCTGGGATATAGGGAAAACTCTGAAAATCTCTTATGGGGAATTGAAGCCTTGGAGAAATGGGACCGAGAATCTTCGATCTTGCTGGGAGATAAATCTGTGGGGGAAATACCCACCATTCTGATTCTACAGGGGAATAAGGTTTAGACTAATCTGGCTCCACTGGAGATCTTAAATTTTAACTCCGCTGGGGAAATACTCCAAGGTTTCAGCTTTGTTGAGGATCTGAATCATGTATCGTAGGGGATTTCTTCTGGAATAGCACAAAGATTTCTTCCTAATCCTATCAGTAATTATCCTTTTTCGATTTCGTTTTGTCTGTAAGCAGTGATTATATTCCAATGCATATGCCTATTTAACAAAACATTGGACGTTTTCAAATAAAACATAAGTGTAAAAAGAAAAGAGAGGCAAGCAAATTTCCGTATTTTGAAGTACATTTGTATTAACTTTTTGTGAGTATTTTTTGTACAAAGGAGACAGACATCCTAGTAAGAGAATGTTGTCGTAAAAAAAATTCTATACAAAATAAAGATGGCTATGTGTAACAATTCCATGGGATTCCCATTCTGCTATAGCCTTCACAACTCTGAATATCTTGTCCATTCGTTGCTTCGTCCGCCAATGGCTAGATTGATCAGAAGCTTGGAGCTTGTTGGTGAAGAGATTGTTCTTGAAATGATCCGACGAGACATATTTCATACGCTTTAAATTCCCTAACTTTTGCCTGGACCGCCTTTTCGGGTTTTCGATCCACCGGGAAACCCTTTTTTGCCCAAGTCGCCCTTTTGGGTTTTCAACTTGTCGGGTGTACAGATTTTTTTTATTTTATCCCTAATTTTTTCCTGAACCGCCCTTTCGGGTTTTCGATTCACCGGGATGCCCATTTTTGCCCAAGTCTCCCTTTCGAGTTTTCAACTTGTCAGGTTGTTTTATGTGTAGTATCTTTTGACTATGTCTGCGTTTGCAGGGTGTGGCAAATCGTTACCGTCCATGGTGGTCAAAATCATTGCCCCACCAGAAAAGATATTCTTGATCACAAATGATCCTTCGTAAGTAGGAGTCCACTTGCCCATGGGATCACTTTGCGGTAAGATGATCCGCTTGATTACAAGATCTCCGACTTGATATACTTGACGCTTGACTTTCTTGTTGAAAGCTTTGATCATACGTTTTTGATACGTCTGACCATGACAAACAGCAATAAGTCGCTTCTCGTCGATCAAATTGAGTTGATCAAGTCGGGTCTGAATCCAATCGTCTTCACTCAAACCAGCGTCCTTCATAATCCTTAAGGAAGGAATCTGAACTTCCATGGGCAGAACAGCTTCCATGCCATATACCAAAGAAAATGGGGTTACCCCTATTGAAGTACGTGTCGTGGTACGATATCCATGCAGAGCAAACGGTAACATCTCATGCCAGTCCTTGTAGGTGACTGTCATCTTTTGAATGATCTTCTTAATATTTTTGTTCGGGGCTTCAACAACACCGTTCATCTTCCGTCGGTAGGGAGATGAATTGTGATGGTAAATCTTGAACTGTTCTCATAGAGCGGTGATCCTAGTGTTGTTCAAATTTGTACCGTTGTCCGTGATAATCCTGTCGGGGATACCGTACCGGCATATGAGGTTCTGCTTGATGAAGCGGGCAACCACATTCTTTGTAACTGAGGCATATGAAGCTTCCTCGACCCATTTGGTGAAGTAATCAATAGCCACCAAGATGAAGCGATGTCCATTGGATGCTATGGGCTTGATCTCTCCAATCATGTCAATGCCCCACATTGCGAATGGCCAAGGAGCTGTCAGAATGTTGAGGGGAACAGGAGGAATATGTACCTTATCGGCGTAGACTTGGCATTTGTGGCAGGTACGGGAATGTTGAGGACAATCAGCTTCCATGGTAGACCAGTAGTAGCCTGCCCTTAGAATCTTCTTAGCCATCGTATGTCCTCTCAAGTGGGTGCCAAATGTGCCACTGTGTATCTCGGTCATGATCAACTCTGCTTCAGCTTTATCCATACAACGAAGTAAAACACAATCATGGCTGCGCTTATAAAGGATGCCATTGCTTAGGAAGAACTTGGCAGCAAATCTCCTTAAGAACTTTTTGTCATTGACGGAAGCTCCTTCGGGGTATTCTCTATTCTGGAGATACCTTTTGATTTCATGAAACCAGGGTTGTTCCACTACTTCTTTGGTATTAATCTCATGACAATGCGCAGGTTCATACATTCGCTCGATGGTGATTTGGGGAGCCTCGTTATCCCAGTTGAGTGTAAACATGGAAGACATTGTAGCCAGAGCATCTGCTAGCTGATTCTCTTCTCGCGGGAAATGCTCGAAAGTAATCTGCTCGAAATGAGGCAACAACGTCAGGACATGTTCTTTGTATGGGATAAGGTTAGGATGTTTGGTGTATCACTCTCCTTTGACTTGACTGATAACCAAATCCGAGTCCCCAAATACGACAAAAGATTTGATCCCCAAGTCTATAGCAGCCTTGAGACCAAAGATGCAAGCTTCATATTCGGCCATGTTGTTGGTACAGCTGAAACAAAGTATGGAAGTGAAGGGTGTATGGCAACCTTTCGGAGAAATGATTACCGCACCGATACCGTTGCCAAGTGCATTTGAAGCACCATCAAAGTACAGGGTCCATCGGGATCCTTGTTCAGGTCCATCATACGGTCCGCTACCCTCAATGTTGTTCAATGTCATGATGTCCTCGTCAGGGAAGTCGAATCTCATAGATTGGTAATCTTCGACGACTTGGTGAGCTAGATGGTCAGCTAGTACACTCCCCTTTATAGCTTTTTGGGTAGTATACTGGATGTCATATTCAGTCAGGATCATTTGCCATCTAGCGATTCTTCTAGATAAAGCCGGCTTCTCGAAGATATACTTAATCGGATCCATTTTGGAAATCAGCAAAGTGGTGTGAGTCAACATATACTGTCTTAGCCGGCGAGTAGCCCATACCAAAGCGCAACAAGTTTTCTCGAGCAGTGAGTAGCGAGTCTCACAATCGGTAAACTTTTTGCTAAGGTAATAAATGGCATGCTCTTTTCGGCCAGACTCGTCATGTTGGCCCAGTACACACCCCATTGAGTTATCCAAAACAGTCAGATACATGATCAATGGCCTTCCTTCGACGGGTGGCATCAGAATAGGAGGTTCTAGTAAGTACTCCTTGATCTTATCAAAAGCAACTTGACAATCATTGTTCCATTCAACTACCTTATCTTTCTTCAGCAGTTTGAAAATCGGCTCGCAGGTAGATGTCAGGTGAGAGATGAACCTCGTAATATAGTTCAAGCGTCCCAAGAATCCTCTAACCTCCTTTTCAGTACGGGGGGCAGGCATTTCTTGTATAGCCTTTACTTTAGCTGGATCAACCTCAATGCCTTTGTTGCTGACAATAAATCCCAGAAGTTTACCAGACCTAACTCCAAAAGTGGACTTGCTTGGATTCAGTCTGAGTTTATACTCCTTCAACCTGGAAAACAGCTTTTGCAAATGTTCAAGGTGTTCTTCCTCTGTCTGTGATCGAGCTATCATGTCGTCTACGTAAACTTCGATCTCATGATATATCATATCATGAAACAAAGCTACCATGGCGCGTTGATAGGTTGCCCCTGCGTTCTTCAGTCCGAACGACATCACCTTGTAATAGAAGGTGCCCCATTGCGTGACAAAGGTAGTTTTCTCCATGTCCTCGGGGGCCATTTTAATCTGGTTGTATCCCGAGAATCCACCCATGAAGGAAAATACCTTGTACTGAGCTGTGTTGTCAACCAAGATGTCGATATGTGGCAGCGGAAAATCGTCTTTTGGGCTAGCCCTATTCAAATCCCGATAGTCCACGCACATTCTGACTTTGCCATCCTTCTTAGATACGGGCACGATATTAGCAACCCATTGTGGATAGGAGGTAACAGCCAGAAAGCCAGCGTTGAATTGCTTCATTACTTCAGCCTTAATCTTTTCAGACATGTCAGGCCTCATTCGTTGGACCTTTTATTTGATCGGTGGACAGTCTTCTCTCGTAGGGAGACGGTGAACCATGATATCTGTGTCTAACCCTGGCATGTCTTCATAAGACCAAGCAAAGATTTCAACATATTCGTTCAATAACTGCACTAAGCGCTCCTTGACACTTGGTTCAAGGTTGGCACCCACTTTTACTTCCTTCATGTCTTCCTCTGTCCCCAAGTTGATGGTTTCTAACAGCTCTTCATGAGGCAGAATGGCCCTCTCTTCTTGTTGTAGAAGTCTGGCTAACTCTCCCGACACTTCACAATCTTCGTCAACTTCGTACTCAGCCTGATTGACCAAATCTTCAGAGTTATCGAAGGCTAAAGCAGAATAGTCACCCATGGAATCCGGAGTGGATGGTTACCTGCATTTGTGAGTGTGGGTGTGTGTAAGGGATAGCCATCCTTTAAACAAACAAAATGCAAAAGGAAAGAAAATGAACACAACAGTTTATAGATGAAAAACGTCCAATGATTCATTAAAACATGGCATATGATTATGAAGAAAATCAAGCCCTTACAAATGGACCTACATGCCCCGGGCAAGGCATGAGGTGAAAATAGTGTGCAAATTGTTTAGTTATTACAGACCATAAAAATGGGAAATTGTTCAAAGATAAAATTACTAGTTGATAAAGGTGATAGGAACAAAATCCTTTGCTTCCCAATTGCTCAAACCCCCTTCGATGATCGAGAAGATCCAATCTTCAAAGTGGCTCTCTTCATCCTCATCTTCTACAACATTGATTCCATGGTGTGAGATCTTGACGGGTGGCCCCCCAGCCTTGGAGCGACGCATAACCCTTTGTCCTGCAGCAGTGAACCCTAACCCAAACTTGTCGGTCTTATGGGGAAAGTCAGGCAATTGTCCCCATACCGTACTCTTCCCTTCTTTGATTACCGCCTCTGTGTCCTTGAGAGATGTCATCCTAGATACGTGCTTGGGAGCAATAGGCACCTCAACCATTGTCTTCGCAACTGCTACCTCGGGAGAAACTTCCTCAAAATGCTGGAAAGGCGTTTCGATGAACTCGCCATCCAGCTCCACATAACGGAAGGATTTTAGATGGCTTATCATGTACTCTTCCTCGTCGTGCACCGTTATAATTTTACCCTTAACAGGATATTTCAGCATATGGTGCAAAGAGGAGGTAACTGCCCCGACATAATGGATCCACGGTCTTCCTATCAAACATGAATATGACGGTCGGATATCCATCACGTAAAAGGTTGATTTAAAGACTTCTGTGCCTACTTTGATAGGAATATCAACCTCTCCATGAACCATTCTTTTGGAACCATCAAAAGCCCTAACGACGAAGTTACTAGGTTTGAGGGTCAAACCTTCGCAATCTAAACGGTCTAAGGCCTTCTTTGGCAGCACATTCAGGGAAGAACCAGTATCAACTAAGACATGGGCGAGAGTGGTTCCCCGACATTCAACTGAAACATGTAACGCATTGTTGTGTTTCCTTCCTTTGGGAGATAAGTCAGCATCGGAAAATCCAAGGCCATTATCAGCAGTAAGACTGGCCACACAATCCTGAAACTGGTCAGCCGAAGTCTCTTGGGGTACATGTGCAGTCTTCAAGAATTTTATTAGGGCCTTAGCATGGGCCTCAGAACAGAGCAGAAGAGCCAACATTGAAATTTTAGAAGGGGTCTGCCCTAACTGCTCCACAACGTCGTAGTCACTTTTTCTGATTATTTTCAAGATTTCATCCATTTCTTTCTTAGTGGTTTCAGGGATAACCACAGCATGGGCCTTCGTCCTGACAGGTGCTTCCAGTATCCCCTTACCCTTGTTGGTAGTTTCAGCAGATGGTCTTACTTCAGGAGTATCCAAATCTTCAATCACTGGGCCTTGTACAGAGGGTCCAACAGGTGCAAAAGCTTTTAAGGGTCCGAAAACTGCCCGAGGGGGAGCAATCTCCGGAGAAAAGATTCGGCCACTGCGGGTTATCTTGCTTGTACCCGTGATGTTCCCTATATCAGGGTCTTCTTCAGAAATCTCTTGGACTATTTCGATTTGTTTGATGTCGTGGTAGAAGATTTCTCCCCCATAGTTCCACGGTACCATTTTGCTGGATTTGTACGGGACAGGTCTCGGCATGGTGATCTTTAAAGGTACACATTCAGAGTTGGGTGTAATCCTGACAGGCCTTTTGCAAGCCTTGGGAGGATTATTGGAAATGGTTATGATAGCAATATCGTTGGTTGAAGTATCACAAGTATCAGGAGTAATAGGATTGAAAGTGTCAACAAGGGTTTTTTGGAAAAGTATCTCTTGAGTATCCATCAGGCGTTGGACACCCGACTTCAACATTTGACAATCACCTTGAATGTTCAAACAAAAATACAGTCTTTACCACAACCGGGAAAGATCCCGGCTCGCAACAAATTTCCTTTAATCATAACAATGGAGTCAACAGATCGGAAACATCAGTAACATGGAGGTTTTCCAAAACAGCATGCACATTGTGGCCGTGCTTGGGCATCGGAGCGGATATAACATTGGGCTTCTCAGGAGCATCAAATTCAACCTCTTTAGCGTTAATTAAGTCCTGAATTTTGTTCTTAAGTGCCCGACAATTATTGGTATCGTGCCCAGCACTGTCGGAATGGTAAGCACACTTGGCGTTGGAGTGATAGTATGGAGAGGAGGTGTTAGGGTTTTTTGGCGCCTCCTTCAAACTGGTCAGATTCAGCTTCAACAAATGGGGAAGGACCTGAGCGGGCGTCATGTTGATGTGGGTGAACTGCCGTTGTGGCCGTTCTACCCGTTGTTGATTAGGTCTCGACTGATTGTTACGAGGTTGATCATTTGATGAATTCTGAATCATCACGGCCCCTACAGTCGGCCGACGCTCAGTTCTTCCCAATCCCTTCTGAGAATACACAGCATATGCTTCCTTCTTAGCTGGGAAAGGTTTCTTAATAGCTGTGGATGCGGAAGCATCCTTTTGAATCTTTCCACTTTTAATACCGGCCTCAACCCTTTCGCCGGTCAAAATCAGTTCAGTAAATCCCGCCGAAGAGCTCCCGATTAGATGGTTGAAGAAGGGGCCAGACAGGGTCCCCAGAAACATATCAACTAACTCCCTATCATATAACGGCGGTTGCACCCTTCCAGCCAGATCACGCCACTTTTGAGCACACTCTTTAAACTCTTCATTGGAAGCCATCCCCATACTTTGTAACTGAGTACGAGTGGGTGCCAAATCAGCATTGTATTGATACTGGTGGTAAAAAGCAGCTGCCAAGTCTTCCCAATTATGAACCTCTGATCTCTCGAGCTGGTAAAACCAATCTAGTTGCATGCCAGACAAACTATCTTGGAAAAAGTGTACCCAGAGGTCTTTATCGGATGAGTGGGGTTCGATTTTTCTAACATACGACCTCAGGTGCATCTTAGGGCAAGACAGACCGTCGTACTTGGCAAATGTTCGCACCTTGAACTTGGGAGGGATAACAATCCCAGCTACCAGCCCTAGTTCCTCAAAATCCAATCCGGGCACCCTCTGCAACTCCATAGCTGCCAATCTATCTTCAAGGTTCTTATATTTGTCGTCTGCTGGTGGATACTGTTGCTCAGAGTAGTCTTCTTCTTCTTCCTCCTCTTCCTCTTCAACCTCAGATTCAGAAGGTACAGCAGCACCTTTCCCTTTACCGGCCCCTTCGTCAGACGTTGAGGGGAACTCAAGAACCTTCTTAGCATTGCTCTCAAACCTTCTTCCAAAAGTGGCTACCCCAGTTCTCTTTTTCTTTTTCTCTTTATTCTTCTCCATCAACACTTTGAGGTCCTCTTGACCCTTTGCCAAGGTCATGAGGAGTTGCTGGAACTGTGAATTTTGTGCCTGTAGATCCTTTACCGTTTGCTCCAAATCCATCTTGCTGAAATAAACAACAGAAAGATAAGGAAACCTGGTGTGAAGACCTGTTTATGCATATGATGAATGGTATGCTATTCATGTAATGCATTCAAGGGTTCAAAATTCAGATTTGTTGCAAACAAAAAGAACGCACGTCATATTAAGAAGAAATTTGTTAGTACATAAGTGCCCCATGGGCGAAATATTACAAAACTCTCAATGTAAAAAGACATTGCGCATTCTCTTTGGTGCGATGTAAGTGTTGAGAGTCTCCTCCTCGTGAAGTCGGCGGGTAAGCTCCAAAACCTTCTTCTCACTGGCATAGAAGCTGGCTTCAAAGGTATCTCGTTCTTCTTTGAGTTGGATCCAACTCTTTTGCATTTCCTCCTATGATGTTGGCATGTCAGGATGTAGGATGGTGTATGGAACCTCTCCTTCCATAACAGGCTCTTTGATCAAGGGGAGAATGTGAGGATATGGCATCATAATATTCTGGGAGCGGGTTCGTACCCACTTGAGGTAAGGCTCAAGGGGGATGGAATTCTTGTGCCCCAGTGTCTTACTATCCACTTTGTTAGGCATCCTCCAAGCTCTGATGAACCTTTGTCGAAGTCCTTGCGCATCGTTGTCGAAGTCAAAAACTAGGTCAGGAATCAGCATGTCATGAGGGCCATCCCTCCGAGCATATCCAAATTGTCTCAAATCTAGACAGGGGTTGTAGGTGATGCCTCCCCTAATGCTAAGTAGTGGTACTCATGAGGTAGAATAACCTTCCTCAGTTCCCAAGTTGATTGTCTCTAACAGCTCTTCATGAGGTAGAATAGCCCTTTCTTCCTGTTGTAGCAGTCTAGCCAATTCTCCAGGCACCTCACAGTCTTCTTCACCTTCGTATTCGGCGTGGTAGACCAGATCTTCAGAGTCACTGAAGGTCATAGAAGAATTGTTACCCATGGAATCCGGAATGGAAGGTACCTGCATTTGTGAGTGTGGGTGTGTGTAAGGGATAGCCACCTTTAAACAAATAAAATGTAAAAAGAAAGACAATGAACACAAAAGTTTATATATGAAAACGTCCATGATTCATTAAAATGGCATATGAAGATGAAAAATCAAACCCTTACAAATGGACCTATGTGCCTCGGGTAAGGCATAAGGTTAAAAGTGTACCAATTGTTTAAGAATTATTACAAACCAACAGAAATGTTTGAAAGATAAATTATTGCGGTATGAAAGTAATCGGAATAAAGTCCTTTGCCTCCCAGTTGCGCAGTCCTCTGTCAACAGTAGGGAAAATCCAGTCTTCCAAGTTGCTCTCCTCTTCACCATCCTCCAAAGCATTGACTCCATGATGGGTGATCTTCACTTGTGTCCCTCCAGCACGGGTGCGGCGTACAGCCTTTTGAGCAAAAGCAGTGAAACCCAAGTCGAATTTATCAGATTTGAAAGGAAAATTGGGGAGCTTCCCCCAGATCGTGCTTCCTCCTTCTTCAATCACAGCCTTTGCATCTTTGAGAGAAGACATCTGAGGCGGAGGTTTGGTAATCATGGGTACAGAAGACATTGTCTTGGTTGCCGCAATCTCCTAAGCTACCTCTTCAAAATGCTGAAAGGGGGTTTTGATGAATTCGTCATCCAATTCTACATAGCGGAAAAAATTTAGATGGCTTATCATGTATTCCTCTTCACCGTGAATGGTTATGATTTTCCCCTGGATAGGGTATTTGAGAATTTGATGCAGAGTAGAAGTGACGGCTCCAGCATGGTGAATCTAGGGTCTTCCCAACAAGCAAGAATAGGAAGGACGGATGTCCATCACATAAAATGTGGAGTTGAAGGTTTCAGTTCCCACCTTAATCGGGATGTCCACCTCCCCGTGGACCATCCTTTTAGAACCATCAAAGGCTCTGACAATGATGTTGCTGGGCTTCAAAGTTAGGCCTTCATAATCCAACCTATCCAATGCTTTCTTTGGCAAGACGTTCAACGAAGAACCAGTGTCTACCAGTACATGTGCTAGAGTAGTCCCTCTGCATTCCACCGAGACATGCAAAGCGTCATTATGTTTTCTCCCTTTGATTGTTAGATCAGCATCGGAGAATCCTAGACCATTGTCAGCTGTTAGGCTAGCTACACAATCCTGGAACTGATCCGCAGAGGTTTCATGTGGCATGTGGGCCGTCTTCAAAAATCTGATCAGAGCTTTAGCATGAGCATCTGAACAAATCAGCAGGGCCAACATAGAGATTTTTTAGGGGGTTTGCCCCAGTTGTTCCACAACATCATAATCGCTTTTCTTGATTATTTTCAAAATCTCTTCCATTTCTTTTTGAGAGGTCTCAGGGATGACCAATGGCTGAGCCCTCGTCCTGACGGGCTCTTCTTGGATTCCTTTCCCTCTATCATCAGCAGCAGCAGAGGGGATAACCACAGGAGTCACAACTTCTTCAATAATTGGAGTTCTCGCAGATATGTTGACCGGTACAGGAGTGACCTTAGGAGCAGCTGAGGGTCTGAAGATTGCCTTTGGAGGGGCAATCTCCGGAGAGAAAATTCTTCCACAGCGGGTGATTTTACTCGTTCGGAAATGTTTCCAATGTCGGAAGTCTCTTCATCAGAACTATCTTCAGTTGATTCAATTTGTTTAACACTGTGGTAATAGATCTCTCCCTCATAGTTCCACGGTATTGATTTTTCGGACTTGTATGGGATGGGCCCCGGCATGGTTATCTTAAAAGGTGCAATCTTCGGATCAAATGTAATCTTAACAGGTCTTTTGGAGACCTTGGAAAGATTGGCGGATATGGTAATTATTGAAATATCATTGACAGGAGTCGGTGTAACAAGAGTCTTTTCAAAAAGGATTTCTTGGTTATCCATTAGGTGTTGGATGCCTAACTTCAACAATGGACAGTCGGTTGGTAAGGATGAACAAAGGTAGTGTGATACGGTGGGAGAACTGACTTGGGATTTCGCGTTTTATGTTCGCAAATGTTTCGGTTTAGCAAGAGTCGCCACCGACTTTTTATTTTATCCTAAGGAAAGGTCAAAAAGCATAGGAAAGACCTTTGAGATGTTTTCTTGGGTTCGGGGAGTAGATTATAGAAAGGGAAGGTATTAGCACCCTTTCTATCCATGGTTATCCATGGGCTCTTAGTTACTTGCTTAGATCACTTGCTTTGCTTTTCAATTGTTTGAAATGGTGCTCTTCAATTGTTTGAAATGGTGCTTTTGTGTGTGATTTTGAAAGATGTTTTGAAAAGAGGCCATCGTTGTGGCAACCTTTGTAATGATTCTTGTTTGAATGTATACAAAGGTGTTTTTGTCTTTTGAAAAGTTTCCAATGTTTGAAAGTAGGGTTTTGAAATTGTGTTGTGAAGTGTGTTTTGAAAATAGCAAGGATGTTTTGCAAGCTTTTGATCAAGTAGATAAGAGCTATCTACCCTATTTTACTCAAAGATCTTTCTTATGTTTTTAACCCTTTTAACAGTGTTGTTTCACCATTGTATTTGGTGAACAACCTTGTGTTAGGATGTTAAACGGGACAGGCGTGGGTCATCGTATAAGCCATGATAGCAATAGTGTCAAGTATTTTTGGCAATTTTTTTGAGGGACTTGATCATTTTGTTTAGGCAACTCAGATAGCGTCATCGAGGGACTATGATCTTTGTTTTGTTTTTGTTTTTCCAAAGTAACTTGACATGCATATCATGGCCCATTTTTGAAGGCAACAAGTGGATGAAACCCTAGGGGTGTAAGTGTGCATTGTGTTTGTTTTTCATGCATGTTTATCTTGGATTAGGTCAAGCTAGTTGTTGATTTTATTTTGCATACAAACCCTAAGTCTAAGCATGGCATAATTTGGAAGCTTTTAAATACGCGAGAATTTAAACGCTACACTATTACAACATGATATAGGGAGGGGGTACAAATTTGAATTGGGAGTATTTGACAAGAAAATAAATTCTAAGTTATTACAACCATATTGAATGTACAGGCACTATTTAATATTTAAATAAATATAATTAAACAAATATCAAATAAAATGTATTATGCAAAAAAAGATCTTTATGTATGTGAAAAATATTTTTTCAATGTGAAATGTAAATTAATAAATAAAAAAAAGGGCAGTTTTAATTATTTTCCTATTTAGGGCAAAAAAAACCCTAATTCTTAATGAATGAAATTATTTATTAATTATATACAATAATATACTAATTTATACAAAAGAATAAAAGTATATTATGAAAATGATATTTTTTAGTACAAAATATTAATAAAAATGAAAATGTGGTATTTTTTGTATTTTTGTCCTAATTTTTTAATAAAGTAAATATATATATATATATGTAAAAAAAGAAAATAAAAATTAATTTATATATATAAAAAAATGTGTATATTCAAGAATAATGTTTTTAAGTATATAAAAATAATAATAAATAAAAATAGGTATATTTTTTATATTATTTTTGAGTTTTTAATAAAAGAAAAAACAAACTATTTATATATTTATACTAGTAAGATAAAAAATAAATATCAAATAAATATGAAAACATATAGAAAATTATTTTTGGCATTTTTTATATTTAGACAAAAAATAATAAAGTCAGAATAAAAATAAAAATGTCAAAATGATAAATATTCAAATAAATGGGCCAGGGGGGTGTAAACAGAAAATGGGGGTGTCAAAAGCAAAGAACAAACAGACCCAACCCAGTCAGACTTCATCTTCTTCCTCTTGTTCACAAAACACGCGCCTCTGTACATCAATGGCTATCTCCTGATTCTTTGATTTTTTGACAAAACTCATAACATGAACATTGTAGAGAATTAAACAACGAATCCAACCATATAAAAAACTTGGATTAACTCTCAAAGACCAAAGAGAATTTCTCTGGCCCTAATTTCTAACCTAGTTTTTTCAGAAAGTTCATGAGTGAAATTCTCTTAGCACGATTAATGTAAATGAAAACTAAGCATAGGTATGGCTTCAGGGCTATGAGTACAACATATTTCATTCACAAACCTAAGCCTAACCATTCCTAAATAGAGAGATAGAAGTCCATGAAATACCTGTTTCAGTTAACTTTGAGCTGGACAATGTAGCAACCTTCAATGGTGTTTGAGCTTGCCTGAGGTCCAAGGAAGCTTTTCCAATGCTTGGCTTATTTTGAAACAGCTTGAATCGTGCTGTAGAACTCAACCTGCAGAGCTTTGAAACAGAAATGGCAAAGTGTGTTAGAGGTGTTACAACTTGCAATGGGGGTTTGGGATAGTTCAGGTGAGTTTATTGGAAGGTGTTTGAACTATCTTTGGACAAAACGCACGATGGGATTTGGTTATGGCTTGCAAAATGCAGAACTTGCCCTGTTTTGCAGAAAAACAGTGATTCTGTGTACAAGGGAGTTTGAGAGGCAAAGGGGTCGTGTTTCAGGCTTGTTGGGAGGTATGGAACTTGTCTATAATCTTTGTGTAAGCTTGTCTTAACAGATATGAGATATGGCTTATGATTTGCACTTTTTCTTCTACTTGAAGCAAACATGTGGAAGTCATGTTATAGCTTGGTACAGGCCCTCCTATCATGCTGCATCTTTTGCTCTTGGTTCTTGGAATTGATAGCTTCCATCTTGCTTCAGAGATATGACCCCATACCTCAAGGATTTTGGTTTGACATAAAGTGCACTTTTACAAAAATGGCATTTTACCTTTTTCCAAATAAGGGTTAATCTTGTATGTAATGTCCAAATGGCCAAGATAACACCTTAATTAAATGGTTATGCATTAAATTATGAAGTGCAAGTTGGTTTTGAGGACTGCAAGCTAGCACCAAACATGCTGATTTGAAAATGCAAGTTTGTATGAACATGTATTGGCCATGGACAAAAGTGAGTTTTTGCCAATTTCAAGCATTCGATTATCTCTAACCACAAGGGTGTTTGAGGAGTTCTTGGACAATTTGAAAAGCTTGGAATATGTACTATAATCCATATTTGCAATGAAACTTGAGACTCCAAGTGGAACTATGTGAAAAGTAGCCAAGAAGATGGGTCAAAATCCTGCCTAGATTAGGGCAAATTTTCTCTAAGTTAAAAGTTTTAGGTACCCTTGTTC
This sequence comes from Vicia faba, assembly GCA_948472305.1. Lineage (NCBI taxonomy): Eukaryota > Viridiplantae > Streptophyta > Magnoliopsida > Fabales > Fabaceae > Vicia > Vicia faba. The sequence continues at coordinate 1,180,579,496 of OX451738.1, read as the reverse complement.
CAAAAATCATATCTTGAGATACAAGCTTCTTTTGAGAAAACTTTGTGAATCAAAGTTATATACTTTGTGATGTACTACAATTTTCATGTTATAAGTTTTCTTTAAATCCATTTGAATCTTGGTGAAAAAATAGGACAAAGTTTGGAAAAAATAAGAAAATTTCATAACTTAGAAAATTTCTAAGTTATGAAAATTTTCCATTTTAAACCCTAATTTGCATTTTTGGGTTTCTTGATGAACAAGTTTCATAATTTGACATGTCTTGATGAAAAATAACTCTTGGCACTTGATTTTGACCAAAAAGTCAAAGTTTGACTTTTCAGTGTACAGTCAAATTTTGATCAATTGACTAAAAAATTCATATGTCAACCCTATGCATTTGAGATCTTTTGAACTTGTTGAATGGGTCAAGACAATGTCATTGAGTCCTTGAGTCCATATGTGAGCTTGGTTTGCCATTGGCTAGGTCAAACAGTCAAAAATTGCCTTTGTGCAGTCAAAACCCTAAAAATGACCATTTTGCCCTTTTGGTGATCTGATCAAATTTCTTGTGGAATTGTGGTCTAAACTTGATCAAATGGTTCATATGAGTTCATGATATTGATGTGGGTCAAAATTCATGAGATTTGACTGTCCATTGGCCACAGTTGACTTTTGTGATCGGTGGATCTGGAACTGACTGTTTAACGCTGGTTCGCGAAATGTCGCGGAAGCAAGAGTCGCCACCGTCTTTTATTTTCTCCGAATGGAAAAGACAAAAGCACAGAAAAATTCCTTATAGAGATTGCTCTCGGTTCGGGAGGTAGATTATAGAAAGGGAAGGTGTTAGCACCCTTTCTATCCATGGTTATCCATGGGCTCTTAGATACTTGCTCACTTGTGTTTTCAAAAATGGTTTGTTTGCTTTTCAACTGTGGGTTTTAAAAAAGTTTCTTTGAAAATTCCAGTTCGACTCTTGTATCGGTCCTCAAGAGTGTTTGAAAAATTGCTTTCGAAAGCTTTTTGAAAAGGTGTCGGTGTGAAAAGTATTTTTGATTTGTTTTGAAATTTAGAGCAAGTATCTAGAGTTGTCTACCTACCCTAAGGAATTCGTCTGTGTAAATGTCCTTTAAAGTAGTGCCATCCCACCATTGAGAGGTAGGTAGCACCACCGTTGGAGGTGTTCGGGTCAATTCGAAGGTTCGGGACATGGTGATCACCAGAGCAATGGGAAGACACCTTAGAAGCTACCCTCATGCCAGGTTCCCGGATCATGAGGACTTACTAAGACATCCTCTACTCGACGATCACCTTTCGAGGCAAGGCAACAGTGAGGCGTACCCTAGGGGTGGTGTGTGCGATTTGTGTGTCGTTTTCAAGTTATTTTGTCGTTTGTCATGTCATTGGTGATCTAACGTTTGTTTTTAGTTTTGTCCATACATTCTTTCATGCCTTGATTAACAATTAAAAATGCGAGAAAAGTAAAAGTCTAAAGCTATTACAAAAGGCGCGGATTCACATCGCCAAAATTTCTCGAACCCGATTTGACAGAAAAATAAAGAATTAATGAAAATAAAGTGCGAGAAAATTAAAATGTTACAAGGCCTTGGGAGAGATACATAAATGTTATAAGAAAAAGAAACAAGTATGCGCGAATTAAATGAGAATTAAACGAGGGCGTTGGACCCTTTTTGCAAAATTAAATTAAACGATGAATTAATTAAAATTAAAAGGAAAAGAAATTGTTTTTTTTGGTATTTTATGTTTTTTTATGAAAAAAAATTAATTAATTAAATGCCAACCCTAATTCTACAATTTTTGTTTTATTATGAAAAATGTTGAAATTTTTAACCTAAAATTAACCCTAATTTTTATATACAATTTAATTATAAAAATAAATATCCAATATTTAATTATTATGGAATAAAAGAAAAAAGATGAAAATTAATTAAACCCTAATTCTATATTTTTTTTTTTTATTAAAAAAAGTTAAATTAAAACCTAATTTAAAACTAATTAATTTACATGCAAATTTATTTACAAAATATACATACTAAAATAAAATATTTATTATTTTTCTTGTCTTTTCTGATTTTTTGATGTTTTTTATATATTATGAAAATATGAAATTAATTAATAAAACAATAATAAAAAGAAAGTATAAATAATAAAAGAAATAAAGAAAGTAAAAATTGATTGCAAACCTAGGGGGTCTGCCCCTTAATATGGAGGTTAAGCCCAGGAATTTGAGCCCAAATCAGCATGGCCTCATTGACTTTTTCATGAAACGCGTGGAATGGTTGACTGCAGTGCACCATGTCCTCCAAATCTATGCCTTTGGATTGCTGAAGCTGGACGCGTGGATGGTTGGATTGCGTGGGTGCATGGTAATCCACTATACTGAATCTGCATGGGAACGTTAACTGAAAAATAATATTGAAAGGGGTGAGGACCTGGGGCTCGAACCCAGGTCCTAGGTGTTACCAGCCAAACGCTTCGCCACTACTCCACTTCGTTCATCTGTAAATTAATATAATAAACAAATATAATAAAACAAACGCGTTAATGTTTGGTTTTTTTCGCGCGAACTTTTAAACCAACCAATCATTGATGGCCACGCATCTTCTTCTTCCTCGTTCCTGAAACATAAACATATTAGGCAACGATTTTTCAAGTGTTCTTTTAGGCCATCTATGGAAAAATAGCGAATAGCCCAGGGATCATCATAAATTAGGCGCAAGGGGGGGTTTATGATCGTCTGAGCATGCTGAAGTGAATGGTCTAAGTCTTATGCTCCAATTTTTCCTTAAACGAGAACCCCTAATTCCAAGCTTCACAAACCCTAAATGTTATCAATGGCAAATCTCCATATAGGGCACGAAAACAAAATTAAATCATAGGGTTAGCATTAGAATCAAACGATAAACATGAATCAAGCGTTAAAATTCACAAAAAATGCATGAATTGAGATGCACGACTATGGAATTTTTTCGGTACAGATGAGATGGTTCTCACGTTTCTGGGCACGAGAGCTTATGGTTTTTGATGCAGAATCTTTCTATGAAGCCTCAGCAAGCTAATGAAATCAAAATCGTGCCTTGAATCACCCTAGAATTAGGTTTTCAGTTTTGAGTTTTCTTGCAAAAATTTCAAGTTTGTGAATGGAGTTTCTGCGCAGCTTAGTGGTTTCTTGCATTAGGTTTGTGATCAGGCTTAAGTATAGAATGAATTAGGTCAAAGAAAACAATCCAAATCTTTTGCATTCATGGTTTTTGAGATTTGATTTTCAAAGATCTTTTTTTCAATATTTTTCATGCACTTTGATACCAAATCATATCCAATCCTTCCCTAATTGGTCATGCACGAATTTGAGTGTCCAATGAGAATAATTTCTGCACAAAAAGATTTTATTCCATTAGTTTTGTATTTTTCATGCATTTTATTTAATTAAATGAATTATTAATGATAAAAAAATCCAAATAAATAAATAAAAATGGAGAAAAACTTCCCTTTGGGCCTAATGGTCGTGTGCATGCTTGGGATAATGAATTGTGGAAGAAAAATGGACCCATTAGCAATTTTAGGTCATTTGAATCAATGTTGACTTTTCAAAATATCCAAAAATTTCCCAACTTCCACAAGGCATAACTTGCTCAATGTTTAAGCTTTTCTCATGTTCTTGGACATTTTGGAAAGTTCTTTGAGTCCTCTAACCAATGCCTTTGGTCCCATGTCATTTTGATTTACCAATCTCAAGTTATGGCCTTTGACTTAAAGTCCCTTTTTGTTGACTTTTGAAAATGACCTATAATGTTGAAATTGATAACTTTTTGTGAGAGCATTTATTGGACTTGAAGTATGAAGATGAGTTGTAGGAAATGTCGTTCTCTTCAAAATGAGCTTTGGATGGAATTTTTCTGATAATCCATGTGAAAGTTATGCCCTGGTCAATTTACAGTTGACTTTTTCAACTGTCCAAATAAGGAAACTTTTGCATCTTGATGATTTTTGAGCCAAGCTTTGAGAATCATGATCAAGCATTGATCAAATGATGTTTGTGGCTTCAAAATGAGATGTTGACCAAAAATTTGAACTTTTGACTGTCAAATGACCATTTTGCCCCTACAGTTGACTGTAGTGCAATTAGGGTTTTTGACTGTGCAATCTTGTGCTGAAAGTCTTGAAACTTTGTATGAGGGTGATTGACCATGTTTGTAGGCATGTGAGACTTGATTGGACCTTTGGAAACTTCATTTTCTTGATCAGAACAAAAACCCTAATTTTGACTGTTTAGGAGGCCCTTGAACTGTGCAACCCTTGGGGAATTTTGAAGCTTTGACTTGGAAAATCTTTGAAGAATATGGGAGCGCAAATTTTGGGGTACAACAGTTGCCCCTGTTCAAACTTCTTAGACCTGAGGATGCGGATTGGCTGACGTGCCTTTCGTAATCCGAAGGTGGAAGATGATTGAACACTAGAGTGCCCAGAAATTTGCGCTCACATAGTAGCAGTGTGATGATGGGAATGGGCTTATAGATGCCATTTAGAGATTGCTGGATAGGATGATGGGCTTATAGATGCCATGCTAAGAGATGTTGATCGCGTAAGAGATTCCTTAGCGAGAACTTGCGTACCTGCAAAAGAAAAATGAGTACCTGACCTGTTGCAGGGGTTAGTTTTCAGATGCTTGGTATAGATGTGTCCTGACTGGTTACAGGAGCTGAGTCTGGAGCTTCAAAAGATGATGAATGAACCAGAGGTGGTTACTACCTCAACAGGAACGGTGAGAGAACCTTGGATGACCTTAACTTCAACAACACTCATTGAGAAAGTCTTGGGATTACCACCTCCGCAGGATCGGGAAGAGAACCAATAGGCAATTATAATCTCAAAAGCGGACGTTTGAGAAAAACCTGGAATGGAATTATCATCTCCGCACCGCTGGGGAGAGAACCATAGGAAATTATAATCTCAAAAGCGGACGTTTGAGAAAAACCTGGGATGGAATTATCATCTCCGCACCGCTGGGGAGAGAACCATAGGAAATTATAATCTCAAAAGCGGACGTTTGAGAAAAACCTGGGATGGAATTATCATCTCTGCACCGCTGGGGAGAGAACCATAGGAAATTATAATCTCAAAAGCGGACGTTTGAGAAAAACCTGGGATGGAATTATCATCTCCGCACCGCTGGGGAGAGAACCATAGGAAATTATAATCTCAAAAGCGGATGTTTGAGAAAAACCTGGGATGGAATTATCATCTCCGCACCGCTGGGGAGAGAACCATAGGAAATTATAATCTCAAAAGCGGACGTTTGAGAAAAACCTGGGATGGAATTATCATCTCCGCACCGCTGGGGAGAGAACCATAGGAAATTATAATCTCAAAAGCGGACGTTTGAGAAAAACCTGGGATGGAATTATCATCTCCGCACCGTTGGGGAGAGAACCATAGGAAATTATAATCTCAAAAGCGGACGTTTGAGAAAAACCTGGATAACTTCTACTGAGTCTTCATCAGAAAAATCTGTTTGGGGTCGATTTAGCTGGACTAGAGAAGGCCTTGGACTGGATAAGAAATCTTTAGAGTCGATTAACTGAACCGGTCTAGGTCTTGAAATATGATGGAGAATTTAGCTGAATCTTTCCTGAAAGGTAAAGGTCAGTCATATGCAATGCATGATATGGATCAAGCAATGATGTTCTCAACATAAATGAGATTTGTATGATATGATGCGTCTATGCATGCTATAATGATTTATGTGATGTTTAGGAATGTATGTTTTCGTCTAGGAAAATAAATCCTTGACGGGTGCCGGGAAGTCACTCCTGGGCTGATGTTGAAGAGTAGATTTTTGCTTCCGCTGGAGATGATAGTTGCAAGAATATCGGTAGGAGAAGATGACTCTGTTGAGGAATAAACTTGGCGAATGGAATATCCTGCGGGGAGAAAAGCACTCTGACTATCTTGCTGGGAGGCAATACTCTGTGGGGAGAGAGATACTTTGCTGGAATGTTGATAATAACCTGCTGGGGATACCCTTGTTGTGTTGGAAGTGTTAGTAGACTTCGCTGGGGGTAAGGCGACTTCGTCGAGGACGATCTTTCCGTGGCTTTTGGCTGAGGATAACCCAGTTATATCCTGGTAAGGAAATAACTCTTTGAATAAAGCCGGACGACGCGTGCGTGCTCTGCGAGGGATAAGCTTCCAGAATCTACTGGGGATAAGCTTACTGCTTGGGAGAAAAATTCCAACTTTCCTGGGGAAACTGGATTGGGCTCTTCTGGGGAAGTTTTGAATTGCGGGGGAAGTGATTCCTTTGAATGTTGATATGCCGCCGGGGAACAATCTTTAGACCCAGACTGCCGGGGATGCTTGTTAAGGATATATGTATATATGTTGCTGGGGAATGTTGATATCTGCTGGAGGATACTCAACTTCCTTTTGATGATAGTAGCTTTGCTTGGAGAGAGTGTACTGACTTGCTGGCTCACTCTCTGGGGAATTAAGATATGCTGGTTATGTTCTTTAGCTGAACCTACCTTGATACCTTTAGAGGACAGAACAATTAGATTGCTTAGACAACTCTTTTATTGCCCCTGTTTCTGATGTGGGAGAGGAAGACCTGTGAGGTGCTGATAGTTGTTGATGGACCAACCTTCTTCTGGTAGGCAGGTGATAAGATGACAGGACATAGTCGTACGCTTTGATCCCTAACTTTTGCCTGGACTGCCCTTTCGGGTTTTCAGTCCATCGGGATACCCATTTTTGCCCAAGCCGCCTTTTCAGGTTTTCGACTTGCCGGGTGTACAGATTTTTCATTTTCATCCCTCATTTTTGCCCGAACCCTTTTGGTTCGCCGGGAAGCCCTGATTTTTGCCTAGGTATGTCGACCTAGCGGGTCTTTGATTGTGCATAGTATTTTTCGACTATGTCCACGCTCTTAGAATGCAGGGAGATGCCCCTGTCAGTAGTGTTTTGTCATGCCACCAGAAGGTGTTTGATCAGGCCAGATTCGTTGTTGAAATGCCCCAAGTGACTCCGGCGGAGATTTGCCCCAGGCTATTGGCCTTTGAGAGATTCTCCGAATCTTGATTGGATTGCCCCAGATGATGGACCATGATCATGTCATGCCCCTTGATTGGAAGTGCTTTTGTTCACTAGGTATTCATCGTGCGAATTTCCCCGCTGTTCAAACAAAAAGTCATATGCGAACAAAGTTATGTCAAAAATGCAAAGCTTATGTCTGTCTTGAAGATTTTGAAAAATGCATTCTTTTTCATAAAACAAATGAATGTTTGTAAAACGTGATGTCAACTCCGTATTTACCGTAGGCCTTCAGGAGTCAGGATACCTTTCGTAACAGTATGCTTTCGAACTAACCCATGCTTCAGCTAGGACTTTTAAGGGTTATAACGTGGCTTGGTTCACGGTTTAAGAAACAAAGGATAAAGGCTCAAATTTTATTTGTACCCACCCGCTCTTCGTGATGTTCTCCAAACCTAAACTCAGTTGATCATACGTTAGACCTTGTTTGAGTCTTTGCTCTGATTTTCCAGTGATGATTCGGATATTGATGATTTATTTTGAATAGGCAGACATTCCTTTTTGTTGAGGGTTTGTATGACCTTTTTCTTTTTGATTTTGTGATCCCTATTTTTGCCTGAACTGTTTTTGGTGGTTACAGTCAGCGGGATGCCCCAGTTTTGTAAGTCTCCTTCATAGGTTTTGACTTAATGGGTTTTTTTATTTTGAAAGATAATGACTGCCTTTCTTTATTGATTATTCGGAACCAACACTGTCTTTCTTCGTTTTGTAAAGGACTTCTTTGGCGCCATTCGTTATGCACTTGGATCAACTGAGAGACTACCCTGCCCCAGGTTATGATGAAGGGTTTTGAATTTCGAAAAGAAAAACTCCTACTTCTTTGGCTCAGAGGGGTTGACGAGGGATTATCATCCTTATAACTCCAGTGTTTAGGGATTGAAACAATGCCTGTACCTCATCAGCGGGGTCTGTTCAAAAGCATATTGTAATGATCGCGGTATCGTTTTCGTCATCCTCCCTCAAGAGGCTTAGAATTATTATTTAAGAGTTGATCATCAGAAAAAATATGAAAATAATTTGCATTTAGTGAATACGAATATATTGTTTTAGAACAGACATATGCGATGCATTAATGAAATAACAATGTTTAACATGAGTAAATGTTTGAACAAAAGAGAATTGCAACTTGAACATTCGAATGAACAAAACTTTCTCAATCCTAGCCATGTTTTGGCAAGGGAGCAGTGATCACGTGGGGAGTTTCGGGTACTTTAAACTGAATCTCTCCAGCGTCGATCATGTCTTGGATCTTATTTTTCAAACTCCAACAATCATCTGTAGTATGCCCCGGGCTGCCAGAGTGATAAGCGCAGCGGGCGTTGGGGTTATACTTCGGTGACGTTGTATTTTGGCTCTTCGGAGCTTCTTTTAGAGTTACCAGCTTGGTCTCCAGCAACTGTGGCAATATTTGTGATAAGGTCATGCTGAGCCGAGTGAACTGCCTTCTCTCACTCTTTTGTTGGTTGTGATGTTGAATTTGTGACACTGGAGCCATTTGAGGAGCTCTCCCCTTACCTCCTTGTCTCAAAGGTGGCTGAACGATGACTGGCTTTTTGCCCTTAGACTTTTGCCCCAGTTGGTTTCCCTGAAGCAGTTGGTTGACGAGAAACCAGAGCTCATCTTGTCTTTGAGCTAACCCTTGAATGGCAGTCACCTACCCCAGCATCTGGACCTTCAATGCATCCACCTCAGCTTGTAGGTGTTTCAGCCTTTCATCCTCAACACTGTTCCTGACAAAGGTCTCCATGAGAAGTGTCCTTAGCTCCTCCTGCCCCTTGGATAGATCCAGGAGGATTTCCCCGAACCGAGTCTCTTGAGCAAGAAAGTCCTGGTTATCTTGTTGAGCCATTGCTGAAATAAACAGCGGGAAAGGTAAGTGACCTGCAACAAGGATACTTGTTATGCAATGATGAGTATGACATGCATGTAATGTTTTCAAGGACCTCGCGGAGTAAACAAGAAAATTTGTTAGCATTTGGGTCCGGTAGCTTGATGGAAGGAAACCCATGTTATTGAGAATTCTTCTTCAAGGGTCAAAGGCTCACCATATCAAGTGGGTCATAGCCCCTGACTTTAGTCATCATGTCTGGTTTTGATTTCCAAACAACCTTGGTTAAGGGAACCTTCTTCAAGAGTCAGAGCTCACCATATCAAGTGGGTCATAGCCCCTGACAACTTTGTCTAGAGGAAAATAAATCCTCTTTGCCCCTTGTTGGGATAGCTGCTTCACCATGACCTGCATCACAAGCCCTTGAGGTCCTTGAAATGGGTTAGGATGCATGCAATGGTATGATGTTATGGTATGCATGGGGTGATGTAGGTAAACCCTGTCATGAGTCCCAATTAAGGACTATAAACAAACCCTACAAGAAATTCAGTATACTTGTCATGAGTCCCAATTAAGGACTAAAACAAACCCTGCAAGAAACTCGGTAAACTTTGTTATGAGTCCTGCAAGAAACTTAGTAAGCCTTGTTATGAGTCCTAGTTAAGGACTATGAACAAAACCTGCAGGAAATTCAGTAAACTTTATTATGAGTCCTAGTTAAGGACTATAAACAAAACCTGCAAGAAGTTCAGATGTCAGATAACAAGCATGCAAGTAATCCATGTTTGAAGGCACACAAGTCACACAAAAGAGCCCTTAGAGTTTAGGCCAGCATGGGGTCTGGGTATTACCCTCTTTAAGTTGGTGGGCTCAACCTGTCCTATTAGAAGTAACCGGGTTCTAAGGGTCCCAATATCACGGGATTGCTTTCATTGTTCATCGTTTCGATTTAGCCACTGAACTGGCGACCGAAATATTCCAGGAAAGCAACCCTCAATTGAGTGTAGTATCGAGTATCAACCAACCTCGGACTGCACCAAAGTCAGTTATCTCACTACCCTAAAAGAGGCCAAGATAGTTCAATTAAGGTTCCTAAGGTCTATTGATGCTTCATGACACCACGCGGAGGCCCCGTACTCTCCTTGACTGAACTCAAGGGTTACCGGTACACACCAAAGTGCCACATCAACGTAGCAGACTGTTTCAACCATGTCGGTATACCCCGCACAGTTCCCTCACAGCCTTGTTGCTACTTTCTAAGAAGGTATCCCCAGATCCGGGTTAGGATCTATAGAACCCCCAAGACAGTCCCATAATTTAAAGCAGCCAAAGAAAGCAATTGAAAACACAGTTGTGAACTATTCCTAAGGTACACCTCACTTTAGGTTTAGTCCCCAGCAGAGTCGCCAGTTCTGTGATCGGTGGATCTGGAACTGACTGTTTAACGCTGGTTCGCGAAATGTCACGGAAGCAAGAGTCGCCACCGTCTTTTATTTTCTCCGAATGGAAAGGACAAAAGCACAGAAAAATTCCTTATAGAGATTGCTCTCGGTTCGGGAGGTAGATTATAGAAAGGGAAGGTGTTAGCACCCTTTCTATCCATGGTTATCCATGGGCTCTTAGATACTTGCTCACTTGTGTTTTCAAAAATGGTTTGTTTGCTTTTCAACTGTGGGTTTTAAAAAAGTTTCTTTGAAAATTCCAGTTCGACTTTTGTATCGGTCCTCAAGAGTGTTTGAAAATTTGCTTTCGAAAGCTTTTTGAAAAGGTGTCGGTGTGAAAAGTATTTTTGATTTGTTTTGAAATTTAGAGCAAGTATCTAGAGTTGTCTACCTACCCTAAGGAATTCGTCTGTGTAAATGTCCTTTAAAGTAGTGCCATCCCACCATTGAGAGGTAGGTAGCACCACCGTTGGAGGTGTTCGGGTCAATTCGAAGGTTCGGGACATGGTGATCACCAGAGCAATGGGAAGACACCTTAGAAGCTACCCTCATGCCAGGTTCCCGGATCATGAGGACTTACTAAGACATCCTCTACTCGACGATCACCTTTCGAGGCAAGGCAACAGTGAGGCGTACCCTAGGGGTGGTGTGTGCGATTTGTGTGTCGTTTTCAAGTTATTTTGTCTTTTGTCATGTCATTGGTGATATAACGTTTGTTTTTAGTTTTGTCCATACATTCTTTCATGCCTTGATTAACAATTAAAAATGCGAGAAAAGTAAAAGTCTAAAGCTATTACAAAAGGCGCGGGTTCACATCGCCAAAATTTCTCGAACCCGATTTGACAGAAAAATAAAGAATTAATGAAAATAAAGTGCGAGAAAATTAAAATGTTACAAGGCCTTGGGAGAGATACATAAATGTTATAAGAAAAAGAAACAAGTATGCGCGAATTAAATGAGAATTAAACGAGGGCGTTGGACCCTTTTTGCAAAATTAAATTAAACGATGAATTAATTAAAATTAAAAGGAAAAGAAATTGTTTTTTTTGGTATTTTATGTTTTTTTATGAAAAAAAATTAATTAATTAAATGCCAACCCTAATTCTACAATTTTTGTTTTATTATGAAAAATGTTGAAATTTTTAACCTAAAATTAACCCTAATTTTTATATACAATTTAATTATAAAAATAAATATCTAATATTTAATTATTATGGAATAAAAGAAAAAAGATGAAAATTAATTAAACCCTAATTCTATATTTTTTTTATTTTTATTAAAAAAAGTTAAAATTAAAACCTAATTTAAAACTAATTAATTTACATGCAAATTTATTTACAAAATATACATACTAAAATAAAATATTTATTATTTTTCTTGTCTTTTCTGATTTTTTGATGTTTTTTATATATTATGAAAATATGAAATTAATTAATAAAACAATAATAAAAAGAAAGTATAAATAATAAAAGAAATAAAGAAAGTAAAAATTGATTGCAAACCTAGGGGGTCTGCCCCTTAATATGGAGGTTAAGCCCAGGAATTTGAGCCCAAATCAGCATGGCCTCATTGACTTTTTCATGAAACGCGTGGAATGGTTGACTGCAGTGCACCATGTCCTCCAAATCTATGCCTTTGGATTGCTGAAGCTGGACGCGTGGATGGTTGGATTGTGTGGGTGCATGGTAATCCACTATACTGAATCGGCATGGGAACGTTAACTGAAAAATAATATTGAAAGGGGTGAGGACCTGGGGCTCGAACCCAGGTCCTAGGTGTTACCAGCCAAACACTTCGCCACTACTCCACTTCGTTCATCTGTAAATTAATATAATAAACAAATATAATAAAATAAACGCGTTAATGTTTGGTTTTTTTCGCGCGAACTTTTAAACCAACCAATCATTGATGGCCACGCATCTTCTTCTTCCTCGTTCCTGAAACATAAACATATTAGGCAACGGTTTTTCAAGTGTTCTTTTAGGCCATCTATGGAAAAATAGCGAATAGCCCAGGGATCATCATAAATTAGGCGCAAGGGGGGGTTTATGATCGTCTGAGCATGCTGAAGTGAATGGTCTAAGTCTTATGCTCCAATTTTTCCTTAAACGAGAACCCCTAATTCCAAGCTTCACAAACCCTAAATGTTATCAATGGCAAATCTCCATATAGGGCACGAAAACAAAATTAAATCATAGGGTTAGCATTAGAATCAAACGATAAACATGAATCAAGCGTTAAAATTCACAAAAAATGCATGAATTGAGATGCACGACTATGGAATTTTTTCGGTACAGATGAGATGGTTCTCACGTTTCTGGGCACGAGAGCTTATGGTTTTTGATGCAGAATCTTTCTATGAAGCCTCAGCAAGCTAATGAAATCAAAATCGTGCCTTGAATCACCCTAGAATTAGGTTTTCAGTTTTGAGTTTTCTTGCAAAAATTTCAAGTTTGTGAATGGAGTTTCTGCGCAGCTTAGTGGTTTCTTGCATTAGGTTTGTGATCAGGCTTAAGTATAGAATGAATTAGGTCAAAGAAAACAATCCAAATCTTTTGCATTCATGGTTTTTGAGATTTGATTTTCAAAGATCTTTTTTCAATATTTTTCATGCACTTTGATACCAAATCATATCCAATCCTTCCCTAATTGATCATGCACGAATTTGAGTGTCCAATGAGAATAATTTCTGCACCAAAAGATTTTATTCCATTAGTTTTGTATTTTTCATGCATTTTATTTAATTAAATGAATTATTAATGATAAAAAAATCCAAATAAATAAATAAAAATGGAGAAAAACTTCCCTTTGGGCCTAATGGTCGTGTGCATGCTTGGGATAATGAATTGTGGAAGAAAAATGGACCCATTAGCAATTTTAGGTCATTTGAATCAATGTTGACTTTTCAAAATATCCAAAAATTTCCCAACTTCCACAAGGCATAACTTGCTCAATGTTTAAGCTTTTCTCATGTTCTTGGACATTTTGGAAAGTTCTTTGAGTCCTCTAACCAATGCCTTTGGTCCCATGTCATTTTGATTTACCAATCTCAAGTTATGGCCTTTGACTTAAAGTCCCTTTTTGTTGACTTTTGAAAATGACCTATAATGTTGAAATTGATAACTTTTTGTGAGAGCATTTATTGGACTTGAAGTATGAAGATGAGTTGTAGGAAATGTCTTTCTCTTTAAAATGAGCTTTGGATGGAATTTTTCTGATAATCCATGTGAAAGTTATACCCTGGTCAATTTACAGTTGACTTTTTCAGCTGTCCAAATAAGGAAACTTTTGCATCTTGATGATTTTTGAGCCAAGCTTTGAGAATCATGATCAAGCATTGATCAAATGATGTTTGTGGCTTCAAAATGAGATGTTGACCAAAAATTTGAACTTTTGACTGTCAAATGACCATTTTGCCCCTACAGTTGACTGTACTGCAATTAGGGTTTTTGACTGTGCAATCTTGTGCTGAAAGTCTTGAAACTTTGTATGAGGGTGCTTGACCATGTTTGTAGGCATGTGAGACTTTATTGGACCTTTGGAAACTTCATTTTCTTGATCAGAACAAAAACCCTAATTTTGACTGTTTAGGAGGCCCTTGAACTGTGCAACCCTTGGGGAATTTTGAAGCTTTGACTTGGCAAATCTTTGAAGAATATGGGAGGGCAAATTTTGGGGTACAACAACTTTTTCCCCAATACAGCTGATTTCTAGGTCAACTGTCCAATTGACTGGGCAAAAATTTGATTCAAGGCTTGAAACTTGTTATGGACAAACTTATGAGTCCAACATGAAGTATGAAAGTCAATTTGGGCATTGTAGGTCAGCATATACTTGTGCAAACTCAAACCCTAATTTAGGTCAACAGTGCAATGAGGTGTTTTGAGCAGAGCAAACCCTAGCTTGGTCTTGAGTTTCAAGAATCTTGTGATGAGAAAATGTTGATAGAATGAGAGGGAAAATTTTTGGGTACAACAGGTAGCAATCTTATTCACAACCTGGGAAAATCCCAGCCTTCAGCAAATTCAACTTGATTATCGGTAGCGGAGTCATCAAATCATCAACAGTAGCAACAAAAAGACCCTCTTCAACAGCATGGGCATTGTGGCCATGCTTTGGAATTGGAGCAGAGATTACATTCAGCTTTTCAGGGGCGTTGAATTCAACTTCTTTAGCGTCTATCAAATCCTGAATCTTATTTTTGAGGGCCCAACAATTGTTGGTGTCGTGCCCCAGACTGTCTGAATGATAAGCACACTTGACGTTGGGATGGTAGTGTGGTGACGAAGTGTTAGGGTTTTTAGGGGCCTCCCTCAAGCTCGCAAGGTTTAACTTCAAGAGATAGGGTAGAACCTGAGCAGGAGTCATGTTGATCCGGGTGAATTGTCGTGCAGGCCTTTCCACCCTTGCTTGGTTGGTTCTGGGTTGATTGTTTCTGGGCTGATCAGCTGCAGACTTTTGAATCATTACGGCCCCCACCGCTGGCTGGCGCTCAACTCTTCCTTGACCTCTTTGGGAGTAGACAGCTTAGACTCTTTCTTTGCTGGAAAAGTCTTTTTGATGGCAGCGGAAGCAGATGTATCTTTTTGAATTTTCCCGCTTTTTATGCCGGCTTCAACTCTCTCACTAGTTAGAATCAACTCGGTGAACCCCGCAGACGAACTTCCAATCAGGTGATTGAAAAAGGGGCTTGACAGTGTACCCAAGAACATATCTACTAGCTCCCTCTCAGATAGAGGTGGTTGTACTCGTCCTGCTAAATCTCTCCATTTCTGGGCATACTCTTTGAAACCTTCATTTGAGACCATGCCCATACTTTGTAATTGAGTATGGGTTGGTACTAAGTCCATATTATATTGATACTGTTTGTGGAAGGCAGCAGCCAAATCTTCCCAATTATGCACATCAGACCTCTCCAACTGGTAAAACCAATCCAGTTGCGTCCCCGAAAGACTGTCCTGGAAGAAATGAACCCACGGGTCTTTGTCAGAAGAATGCGGTTGAATTTTCCTGACATAAGATCGTAGGTGCATCTTGGGACAAGACAACCCATCGTACTTAGCAAATAGAGGCACCTTAAACTTAGGAGGGATAACAATTCCAGAAACCAGCCCTAAGTCTTCAAAGCCAAGCCCAGGAACTCTCTGTATCTCCATGGCAGCTAGACGCTCTTCTAGATTCTTGTACTTGTCATCTGCAGGAGGGTACTGCTGTTCAGAATAGTCTTCATCCTCTTCCTCTTCTTCCTCAGAGTCAGATGGAACTGCAGTCTCTTTACCCTTTCTCACCCCTTCATCAGATGTTGAGGGGAAATCCAGGACCCTTCTAGCTTGACCTTCAAATCTTCTACCCAAGGTAGCCACACCATCCCTCTTCTTTTTCTCTTTTTCCTTTTCCAGCAAGGTTTTGAGCTCCTCCTTCCCCTTTGCCAAGGTCAGAAGTAGCCATTGAAACTGTGAATTCTGCGCTTGCAAGTCTTTGACCGTCTGTTCTATATCCATGTTGCTGAAATAAACAGCAGAGAGATGAGAAAACTTGGTGTGAAGACCTGTTTATGCATATGATGAATGATATGTATTCATGTAATGCATTCAAGGATTCATAAATTCAAATTCGTTTTAAATAAAAAAGGAACACACGTCATATTAATAAGATAGAATTTGTTAGTACATCAATGCCCCATGGGCAAAATAATACAAAATTCTAAGGTAAAAAGACGTTGTGTATCCTCTTTGGTACAATGTAGGTGTTGAGAGTTTGCTCTTCGTGAAGTTGACGAGTGAGTTCTAAAACCTTCTTCTCGCTTGCATAGAATTGGGCTTCAAAAGTATCGCGCTCTCCCTTGAGCTGTATCCAACTCCTTTGTAAATCTTCTAGTGATGTTGGAATGTCAGGATGTAGGAGGGTGTATGGAACCTCTCCTTCCATAACATGCTCTTTAATCACAGGGAGAATGTAGGGGTAAGGCATCATAAGACTTTGGGCGCGGTTTCATACCCACTTGAGGTAAGGCTCAAGAGGGATGGAATTCTTGTGTCCCAAGGTCTTACTGTCCACCTTGTTGGGAATCCTCCAAGCTCGGATGAACCTTTGTCAAAGTCCTTGATCATCGTTGTCGAAGTCAAAAACCAAGTCTGGAATCAGCATATCATGAGGGCCATCCCTTCGGGCATACCCAAATTGTCTCAGAGCCAAGCAGGGGTTGTAGGTAATGCCTCTCCTAATGCCAAGTAGAGGGACATTAGGGAATTCCCCACAACGATCAATGGTGATAACATTTTCTCTGGATCGAGAACACCAATGAACATCTGAATGTGTAAGAATCATCAATCGTTGTGACCACCTCAAACCTTGCTCATTCTTCAAGACTGATTGGGGAAGATGAGAAATAAACCATCTTGCCAGTAGAGGAGTGCAACACATGAGAACACCTCTTTTCCTCATTGTTCGAGTGTGAAAAGAGTGGAGGATATCCCCAAGCAATGTAGGCACTGGGTTGCGAGCCATGAAAATTTTGACAGCACTCACATCTATGAGTTGGTCAGGGTTAGGGAACAAGACCATCCCATAGATGAGAAGAGCTACAATCTCCTCAAAAGCTTGTAAGTCCAATAAATTCCAGCAGCTTTGGGCCTTCTCAAACAGAAACTTTGACAAGAAGCCTTTGACACCACTTCTAGTTTCCCAATGGCCTATGATATCAAATGGTTGCAAGTGTAAGGCTTGAGCAACATCTTCAGGCTTTGGATCTCTTTCCGTATCGTTGAAGGGTAGTTGATGGAGAATAGGAATCCTCAAGAGTTGAGAAAATTCCTCCAAAGTAGGCACAAGTTGGTAGTCAGGAAATGTAAAGCAATGATGCAAAGGGTCAAAGAACTGGAAGAGAACTTTCAGCATATCCTCCTCTGTGTTGGCAGTGACTAAGTTGAGAAGACGACCATGCCTCTCGATGAATGGAGAATTCTCAGGAATCCTTGAAGCTATCTCCTTGAGTTGAGGAGGAATTCTTACAAGGTTGACTTGGATAGTTTTCCTGCGAAGTGAATCCATTACCTACAAAACAGGAACAAAGATGAAGATCCAAAATCCTTGAAATGGTTAGTGGATGCATATGATGCTTCATGATGTCCATGATGTTATGCACAAGTATATATGTACAAACAAGTCACACAAGTTCCTAGTTTCAGGCTTGCACGGGGTTTCATAGGTAAGTACCCTCTTGAAGTTTAGTTGGCTCAACTTGTCCTAGAAAATAGTAACCAGGTCCTAAGGAGCTCAATATCACTGGATTATTTTCTGTGTTCATTGTTTCAGTTTATCCACTTTACTGGCGACCGAAATATTCCAAGAAAACAATCCTCAATGAGTGTAGTATCGAGTATCTACCAACTTCGGACTGCACCAAAGACGGTCATCTCACTACATCCTAAAAGGCCAAGTTGGTCAAGTAAAGGTTCTAAAAGTCCATTAGTACTTCATGACATCACTCAGCGGTCCTGTATTCTCTTTGATTAACTCAAAGGCTACCGGTACCCACAAATATGTCGCATTAATATAGCTATTGCTTCAACCATGTCGGTATATCCCGCACAGTTTCCACAATGTATTGCTATTTACCTATGAATGTTTCCCAAATCCGGGTAGAGGATTTCAAACCCAAACAATAGAACCAAATGTAAAGCAATCAAGTCAAGCAAGATAAGCATGTAAAGGTGATCTAAAACCCTAAGGTAACCCCACTTTTATATTTGTCCCCAGCAGAGTCGCTAGTTCTGTGATGCGGTGGGAGAACTGACTTGAGGTTTTGCGTTTGTATTCGCAAATGTTTCGGTTTAGCAAGAGTCGCCACCGAATTTTTATTTCATCCAAAGGAAAGGTAAAAAAGCACAGGAAAGACCTTTGAGATGTTTTCTTGGGTTCGGGGGGTAGATTATGAAAAGGGAAGGTGCTAGCACCCTTTTCATCCATGGTTTTCCATGGGCTCTTAGTTACTTGTTTTAGATCACTTGCTTTGCTTTTTCAATTGTTTGAAATGGTGCTTTTGTGTGTAGTTTTGAAAGTATTTTGAAAAGAGGCCTTTGTTTAGGCAACCTTTGTAATGATTCTTGTTTGAATGTATACAAAGGTGTTTGTCTTTTGAAAAATGTTTCAATGTTTGAAAGTTTGTTTGGAAAATGTTTTGAAATTGTGTATATGTTTTTGAAAATAGCAAGGATGATTTGCAAATTGATAAAGTAACTAGAAGTTGTTTACCCTAATCAAAAGTCTTTCTTGTACATTTTTAACCCTTTGACATTGTTGTTTTACCATTGTATTTGGTAAACAACCCTATCTTTGGATGTTAAACGGGACGGGCATGGGTCATCGTATGACCATGATAGCAATGGTGCTAAGTATCTTAGCAAGTTTTTTTTTAGGGACTTAAGATCATTTTTGTTTAGGCAACCAAGATAGCGTCATCGAGGGACTATGATCTTTTTGTTTTGATTTTGTTTTGCCAAGATACCTAGAATGCATACCATGGCCATTTTAAGGCAACAAAGTGGATGAAACCCTAGGGGTGCTTGTGTGCATTGTATTGTCATTTTTCATGCATTTTTGTCTTGTGTTTAGTCACGCTATTTGTTTGATTTTGGTCTTTTGCATACAAAACCCTAATCTTACTATCATGCATATAATACGATAAATTGCGTAAAAGTAAATTTAAGACTATTACAACAATATTATGGGGAGGGGGGTACAAGTTTGAATAGGGAGATATTTGCACAAAATAAAAACCCTAAAACTATTACAACCATATTGAATTTGATGTACAATAAATAAATAAGCAAATATTTAAATATACAATTAAATGTAAATATGCACAAATGTTTTTGTATTTATTTTATGTATGTAAAAAATAAATTTGTTTATGTCTTAAAAATAAGAAAATAAAAATGATTATTTTTGGAAAGGGTGAAAACCCTAATTTTTATTTTAAAAGAAAATATATTATATATTATTTATTTGTCCTTTTTGTTTAAGAAAAATAATAATAATATATATAACAATGTTAAAAAATTAAATATTGTATGAAAATATTAATTTAAGTGTATAAATAATAAAAATAAAAATATATAATATTTTCATATTATTTACAAATTTATTTAAGAAAATAAAAGTATATTAACCTAAATACCTATTTTTATGCTATAAATAAATTTAAAAAAATATGAAAAAAATGCAAAAAATAAAGAAAATATTTTTGAGATTTTTATTTGTTTAGAAAAAATAAATAAAAGTCAGAAATGTGAAATATGTAAAAAAAATATGAAAAATAAAATAAATGGGCCAAGGGGGTGCAAATAACAGAATGAGGGGTGTCAAAAGTAGGACAAAAAAGGCCCAAGCCCACTCCCACTTCATCCTTGTCCTCTGAACAGAGCCAAAACATGCGCGCCATGCACAAATCATGTTCTCTCTTGTTCTTGCATGAAATCAAAAACTCACAACATAAAAGTTATATCATTTTCAATCACGATTCCAACCATGTAAAAAACTTAATCTAACTCTAAAAAACCAGGGAGAATTTATGTGCCCCTAATTTATGACCTAAAATTTTCAGCAACTTCAACATCCAAATTCTCCTAGCTTAGTTAATATAAATGAAATCTACGCATATGTACAACTCAAGTACATTAAAGACTACATTTTTGCTTCACAAACCTAAGCCTAAGGATGTCTAAATAAGGAGATAGAAAGTTGGAAATTAACTTGCTCAGTCAAGTTCGAATATGACAATGTAGCAACTTTGAATGAGGCCTGAAGGACTTTTGAGCTTGCTTGATGTTCCCTTGACCTTCCCTAATACTTAGCTTGCTTTGAAATGATTTGAAACTCCTTGTAGAACTCAACCTGCAAAGCTTCAAAATGAAAATGGTGAAGTGTGAAAATGGAGTTACAGTTGTTGAACAATGGCTTGGATAGCTCAGGTGTGTTGTAGGGAATGTGTCTGAAGTGATTCAAGACAAAATGCACGAGGCAATTTGGTTTTGGCTTGGTGTTTGCAGAAGTTGCCCTGTTTTGGGCAGAAATGGGGTTTTCTGTGTTAGAGGGTGTTTAGGAACTTGGAAAATCGTGTTTTGGCTTTGTTACAATATGCTGAGATCGTTTGAAAATGTTACAAAGCTTGGTTTTATCAGATGCACAAGTTATGGACTTTTTGCAAGCTTACTTGCTTTTGAAGCAAAAGTGAGTTGACAAAGGCAAGGGCTTGTACAAGCTAGCTCAGGGTCTGCACATAGTTGGTACACTTTTCCTGAAGTTTGTGGATGTTGTTTTCACAAAGAGATTGGGTCCTTGGATCAAGATAAACAAAGTTGCTAAAAGTGAACTTTATCAAAGTAGCATTGTTATTTTTTTGCCATTTTTGGAATAATTCCTTGTACAATGTTCTAAAGCTCAGAACAAAGCCTTTAACCAATGTATTTGCATTTAATTTATGAGTATAGAAAGGATTAGAATCTGTAAACCAAGTACAAGCATGATCCAAACTGATTTGCAACTTGTATCAATATGAAAAATGCCTTGGACAAAAGTGATAAATGTCCATTTTCTTTTCTTCGATTCTCCCTAACCATAAATGATTTTGGAGAGTTTTTGACATTTTGGAAAGCTTGTAACATGCTCTACAATCCATATTTGAAATGAATTTTGAGATTCCACTTGGAACTAGGTGAAAAGTTGCCATGAAGATAGGTTAAAATCCTGCCTAAACTAGGGCAAAATTTCACTAAGTTAAAAGTTTCATGGACCCTTATTCACAAAATCATAACTTGAGATCCAAGCATCTTTTGGGAAAACTTTGTGAATCAAAGTTGTTAACTTTTTGGAGGACTACAACTTTCATGTTGGAATTTTTCTTTGAATCTAATTGCATCATGGTGAAAAAGTTGGGAAAAGTTAGGGAAAAAAAAGAAATTTTCATAATTTAGAAAAATTCTAAGTTATGAAATTTTTCAAACTTAAACCCTAATTTTCAAAATTAGGTTTCTTGGTGAACAACATTCATGTTTTGACACATCTTGATGAAAAATGACCCTTGGCACTTGATTTTGACCAAAAAGTCAAAGTTTGACTTTTCAGTGTACAGTTGGTTTTTGATCAGTTGACTGGAAAATTCATTTGTCAATCCAATGCAATTGAGATCTTTTGAACCTTGTGATTAGGTCAAGATGATGCCATTGAGTCCTTGAAACCATTCTTGAACCCAATTTGCCATTGTCTAGGTTAAAAAATCAGAAATTGCCCTTCTGCAGTCAAAACCCTAAAAATGACCATTTTGCCCTTTTGATGATCTGGTCAAATTTCTTGAGAAGTTGTGGTCCAAACTTGATCAAATGGTTCATATGAGTCTATAATGTTGATGTGGATAAAAAATTATGAGGTTTGGCTGTAAATTGGCCACAATTGACTTTTTCCCTAATACAACTGATTTTTAGGTCAACTGTCCAATTGACTGAGCAAAAATTTGGTTCAAGGCTTGAAACTTGGTATGGGCAATCTTATAGGTCCAACATGAAGTATGAAAGTCACATGAGGCATTGGAAGTCCAAAAATCCCTGTGCAAACTCAAACCCTAATTTCAGGTCATTAGTGCAAGGAGATGTCTTGAGCTGAGCAAACCCTAATCCTGTCTGGAGTCCAAAGAGTCTTGTGAGGGGAAATCTTGATAAAATGAGAGGGTAAATTTTAGGGTACAACACAAGGGTTCGTGGCTTTCTTGTCTGAAATAGTGAGAATATATAGAGCTTGAATTAGGTCAAAAAGGACTGGGTTTGGACCTTTGTAAGAAAGCCTCTTATTTTATTTCATTTATTTTGAATTTAAATAAATAAAATCAAAGATAAAAGAATAAAAATCCAAGGGGTGTATGAATAAGTTCAAAGTTTCATTATGAGGCTTATAACACGCATGGACCTTGAAACATAAGCCCACTAGCTCAAAAACTCAAGTTGATCAATTTAGGTTTCATGCATTTCCTCAAAATTTCCCAACTTGCACCAATCATAACTCTCTCAATTTTTATCATATGAGGGTGATATTTGACTTTTTAAAGAGCTTAAGATGTCCTATACAACCTCTATGTTTATCATATTTGTATTTGAATAGTTTATATTGATGTTAGTTGCCTTGGAAAAAAGTGTCTTTTTGTTGACTTTTGAAAGAACCTATAATATTTTGGCTCATATCTCTCAAATGAAGCATTTTTTGGACTTGAGCTTAGAGAGAAAAAGTTGAGGAGAATTTAATTTCCTTCAAAATGAGCTTTGATTGAGAAAAGAATGTGTGTTGGCTTTGATTCCCCACTTCACAGAGATAACATTTAAGCACTTTCCAAGGGAAGAGAATCAGTTAGCAGACGCATTAGCTACAATGTCTTCAATGTTCAAGGTCAAATGGGACAACGAGGCTCCCCGGATCATCATCTGGAAACTGGACGAACCGGCATACTGTTGTGATCTCGAAACCGAATTGGTGACTGAGAAGCCTTGGTACCACGAAGTGAAGAGATACCTAGAAGCTCAGGAATACCCTGAAGGAGCATCTGTCAATGATAAGAAATTCCTGAGGAGGTTTGCAGCCAAGTTCTTTCTTAGCAACGGCATCTTGTACAAGCGAAACCAGGATTCAACCCTACTGCGTTGTGTAGATAAGACTGAAGCAGAAAGAATCATGGAAGAGCTACATGAAGGGACCTTTGGTACACACTCCAGTGGACATACCATGGCAAATAAGATCCTACGGGCAGGGTATTACTGGTCCACCATGGAAGCTGATTGCTACCAACATTCTAGGACATGCCATAAATGCCAGATCTACGCAGACAAGGTGCATGTTCCTCCGGTTCCCCTGAATGTTCTGACTGCGCCTTGGCCGTTTGCAATGTGGGGCATAGACATGATCGGCGAGATTAAACCTACGGCATCCAATGGACATCGCTTCATCCTAGTGGCGATTGATTATTTTACGAAGTGGGTTGAGGCAGCATCCTATGCTACGGTAACCAAGACTGTTGTGGCACGGTTCATTCGGCACAACCTGATCTGTCGGTACGGTGTCCCTGAGCGAATTATTACAGATAACGGTACCAATCTGAACAATAAGATGATCGCTGAGCTCTGCGAACAGTTCAAAATACAGCACCACAATTCTTCTCCTTACAGACCGAAGATGAATGGGGCTGTAGAAGCAGCAAATAAAAATATCAAGAAAATCGTGCAGAAAATGACAGTGACTTATAAAGACTGGCACGAGATGTTACCGTTCGCTCTACATGGGTACCGTACCTCAGCCAGGACGTCAACAGGGGCAACTCCTTTCTCTCTGGTTTATGGTATGGAGGCAGTCTTGCCAATCGAAGTGCAAATACCCTCTCTCCGAATAATGAAGGATGCAAATCTGAACGAAGATGATTGGATCCAAACACGATTTGATCAACTCAACCTCATTGATGAAAAGAGACTTGCTGCTATCTGTCATGGTCAGGCATACCAAAAACGAATGATCAGGGCATTTAACAAAAAGGTCAGACCACAGGAATATCAAGTTGGGGATCTGGTAATCAAGCGAATCATTCTTCATCAGAGTGATCCAAGGGGCAAATGGACCCCTACGTACGAAGGGCCATTTGTGGTTAAGCATGTGTTCTCAGGAGGAGCAATGATATTAACCAATATGGATGGTGACGACCTTCCTCACCCCGCCAATGCAGACATAGTAAAAAAATATTACGCATGAAAAAAAAAGACCCGCTAGGCTGACATGCCTAGGCAAAAATCAGGGCTTCCCGTCGAACCAAAAGGGTTCGGGCAAAATGAAGGGATGAAAATGGAAAAATCTGTACACCTGGCAAGTCGAAAACCTGAAAAGGCGGCTTGGGCAAAAATGGGTATCCCGGTGGACCGAAAACCCGAAAGGGCGGTCCAGGCAAAAATTAGGGATAAAAGCGTAATACTATGTCTCATTGGATCACTTTGCATCCAGAATCCGGTATCTACATCAGGTTCAGACGGCATCGATCAGTCAGCTTCACCTTCAACCAAGGTCATCAAGTGATGAGACGCTCGGAGTTATAAAGGCAATAGCAGAGTTGGAACCCAGTGGATCATTCATCTTTCACACAGCTGTTTTATTTTTTTTTGTACAAAACTTGTATAAACTCTTTTGTTCGGCGATATTCCTCTTACTAGGACGTCAGCCTCTTGTACACAAAACGCCTATTTTCAGGCCATTCAAAATCAATACAAATATATTTTCAGTTAAACGTGCCAAGTGTTTTTCTTTTTCTGTTTTTGTTTTGCGAAGAACGTCCAAGGTTCAAGTTGTGATATATGCATTGACAATAATTTGCTAACTCATAAATATTTGCGTACGAAACAAAGGAATTAATTGCAGGTGACACTATAAACAGGGGCAATAAAAGAGTTGTCTGAGCAGTCTAATTGTCCTATCTTCCAAGGTATCAAGGTAGGTTCAGCTAAAGAACATGACCAGTACACCTTAATTCCCCAGAGAGTGAGCCAACAAAAGTGCACTTTTCTCCAAGCAGAATCATCAAATCTCAAGGAAGTTGAGTATCCTCTCGCAGATCTCAACATTCCCCGGCAGCCTTGGTCTAAAGATTGTTCCCCGGCGGCATACAAACATTCAAAGGAATCACTTCCCCCGCAGTTCAAAACTCCCCAGAAGAGTCCAATTAGTTTCCCCAGGAAAGTTGGAATTCATATCTCCCCAAGCAGTAAGCTTATCCCCAGTAAAATCTGGAAGCTTATCCTTCGCAGAGCACGAACGCGTCGTCCGGCTTGATTTAAAGAGTTATTTCCTTAACAGGATATAACTGGGTTATCCTCAGCCAAAAGCCACGGAAAGAGTGTCGTCGACAAAGTCTTCCTATCCCCAGCAAACTATTATCAACACTCAGCAAAGCATTTCTCTCCCCACAGAGTATTGCTTCCCAGCATGATCGCTAGAGTATCTTTTCTCCCCGCAGAATCCTCCATTTGCCAGGTTTATTCCGCAACGGAGTCATCTTCTCCTACCGGTATTCTTGCAATTATCATCCCCAGCGGAAGCAAAAGCTTATTCTTCAACATCAGCCCAGGATACGACTTCCCGGCATCCGTCAAGGATTTACTTTCCTAGACGAAAACATACATAAAACATCACATATATCATTATAACATGCATAGACACATCATATCATACAAGTCTCATTTATATTGAGAACATCATTGCTTGATCCATATCATGCATTGCATATGACTAACCTTTACCTCTCAGGAAAGATGCAGTTGAAATTCTCAAACATATTTCAAGGCATTCTCTAGTCCAGCTAAATCGACTCCCAACAGGTTTTTCTGATGAAAACTCAATAGAAGTTATCAGGTTATAAATTCCTATTGGTTCTCTCTCCGACGGTGCATGAGATTTCCATTTTAGGTTTTCTTTAAGATTATAATTCCATTTTGGTTCTCTCTCCGACGGTGCATGAGATTTCCATTTTAGGTCTTTCTTTCAGATTTCATTTTCCTATTGGTTCTCTCTCCGACGGTGCATGAGATTTCCATTTTAGGTTTTCTTTAAGATTATAATTCCATTTTGGTTCTCTCTCCGACGGTGCATGAGATTTCCATTTTAGGTCTTTCTTTCAGATTTCATTTTCCTATTGGTTCTCTCTCCGACGGCGCATGAGATTTCCATTTTAGGTTTTCTTTAAGATTATAATTCCATTTTGGTTCTCTCTCCGACGGTGCATGAGATTTCCATTTTAGGTCTTTCTTTCAGATTTCATTTTCCTATTGGTTCTCTCTCCGACGATGCATGAGATTTCCATTTTAGGTTTTGCTTTGAGATTATAATTCCATTTTGGTTCTCTCTCCGACGGTGCATGAGATTTCCATTTTAGGTCTTTCTTTCAGATTTCATTTTCCTATTGGTTCTCTCTCCGACGGCGCATGAGATTTCCATTTTAGGTCTTTCTTTCAGATTTCATTTTCCTATTGGTTCTCTCTCCGACGGCGCATGAGATTTCCATTTTAGGTTTTCTTTAAGATTATAATTCCATTTTGGTTCTCTCTCCGACGGTGCATGAGATTGCCATTTTAGGTCTTTCTTTTAGATTTTATTTTCCTACTGGTTCTCTCTCCGACGGTGCATGAGATTTCCATTTTAGGTTTTCCTTTGAGATTATAATGTCCTATTGGTTTTCTCTCCGACGGTGCATGAGACTTCCATTTTAGGTCCAGCTTTCAGGCTATAATTTCCTTTGGTCCTCTTCCCGATGCTGCGAAGACGGTAATTCCCATCAAGATTTTCTCAACGAGCGTTGTTGAAGTTAAAGTCACTCAAGGTTCTCTTACCATTCATGCTAAGGCAGTAACCATCTATGGTTCATTCATCACCGTTTGAAGCTCCAGACTCAGCTCCTGTAACCAGTCAGGACATATCTATACCAAGCATCTGAAAACCAGCTCCTACGATGTGTCAGGTACTCATTTTCTTTTGCAGGTATGCAGGTTCTCGCTAAGGAATCTCTTACGCGATCAACATCCAGATGGCATCTATAATCCCATCATCCTACCCATCAATCTCTAAATGGCATCTATAAGCCCATTCCCACCACACTGCTACCATGTGAGCGCAAATTTCTGGGCACTCTAGTGTCCAATCATCTTCTACCCTCGGATTACGAAAGGCATGTCCGCCAATCTGCATCCTTAGGTCTAAGAAGATTGAACAGGGGCAACTGTTGTACCCCAAAATTTGCCCTCCCATATTCTTCAAGAGATTGCCAAGCCAAGTCACAAAACTCCTCCAAGGGTTGCACAGTCCAACTATCTCCTAAACAGTCAAAATTAGGGTTTTGAGTCTGATCAAGAAAAGGAAGTGTTCAAAGGCTCAATCAAGTCTCATATGCTTACAAACATGGTCAAGCATCCCCATATCAAGTTTCAAGGCATTCAGCTCAAGATTGCACAGTCAAAACCCTAAATTGCACTACAGTCAACTGTAGGGGCAAAATGGTCATTTGACAGTCAAAAGTTCAAATTTTTGGTCAACATATCATTTTGAAGCCACAAACATCATTTGA
The DNA here is from genome assembly GCA_948472305.1 of Vicia faba. Taxonomy (NCBI): domain Eukaryota; kingdom Viridiplantae; phylum Streptophyta; class Magnoliopsida; order Fabales; family Fabaceae; genus Vicia; species Vicia faba. The sequence continues at coordinate 1,180,552,006 of OX451738.1, read as the reverse complement.
TCAATGCTTGATCATGATTCTCAAAATTTGGCTCAGAAATCATCAAAGATGCAAAAGTTGCTATATTTGGACAGCTGAAAAAGTCAACTGAAATTGACCAGAGCATAACTTTCACATGGATTATCAGAAAAATCCCATCCAAAGCTCATTTTGAAGAGAAAGACATTTCCTACAACTCATCTTCATACCTCAAGTCCAAGAAATGCTCTCACAAAAAGTTATCAATTTCAACATTATAGGTCATTTTCAAAAGTCAACAAAAAGGGACTTTAAGTCAAAGGCCATAACTTGAGATTGGAAAATCAAAATGACATGGGACCAAAGGCATTGGTTAAAGGACTCAAAGACCTTTCCAAAATGTCCAAGAACATGAGAAAAGCTTAAAAATTGAGCAAGTTATGCATTGGAGAAGTTGGGAAATTTTTGTGAAATGGCAAAAGTCAACTATCCTTGAAACTTCAATTTTTGACAAAAGGGCCCACTTTCTTCCACTTGATTCAGCCTTGTCATGCCACACACGTGTCCCATGATTAATTTCAAGACCAAATATTGATTTTTCTATTTTATTTAATTTTTGATAATTTAATTCATTTTAAATCTTTAAAAATTCAAATAAAATTCAAAAGTCAATGAAATAGTGTCATTTGAATTGGGATAGCTTCTATATATCATGTGCCAGCTCACAAACTCATGCTAGGGTTAGATTATACACCAAGTCTTGGTTTTGCTTAAAAAAGGGAAGTTTGTTAATGGTAAAAGACCAAAGACCAATTCTCTCATGGGCATGGATAAAGGCCAACTAATGACCTAACTCTCTTGCCTCATAAGTGCTAAGTCAAACCCTAACCACAACAGACCAAATGCTGCGCTCAAAGGCTCATAAAAAACTTGGAATTTTGACTTGAAAATTAAATTCTGAAATCACTACTAGAGGGCGATTCAAAGCTTGATTCTTTTTCTAATAGCTTCCTCAAACTCTCCTGATCACATTCCAATCACAAACAACAACTCAAACCCAAAGAATTGGTAAAGCGGATTCCAACTGAACCAAGAAAAATCCATAATCGTACTTTGATTTCTAGGCATCCTCACTGCATTTTAATCATATATTCATGTTCCTTGTCAAGTTTTGAAACTAACCATGTGATCCAATTGTGTTTTTGTGCTATATATGAGAAAATACCATGCGCGATTTTTAGGGTTTGCAGGACTGAAATTTGGGGCTTTCATAACAATGCAAAATTAGAACTCCAAATGACCACCAATGGATTCAGCGCATCAAGACGAAGAAATCTTGACCCTCGCGCCCAATTTCTGAATTACCTAGCGCTAATCGCTATTTTTCCAAAAGCAGTCTAACACCACGTTTGCAAAACCGTTGCTTAAGGTTTATGTTTCAGAAAAAAAAGGAAGAAGATGATTCCGTGTCCATCAGCCATTGGTCCGTTTGAACTGCGCGCGTTTTTGAAGCACTAACGTTTCGTTTGTTTTTATTATGTTTATTGTTTATTTAATATACAAAGTAACAAAATAGCCTGGTTGGTAGACACGCACGCTGATGATTCTCAGGACCTGGGTTCGATCCCAGGTCCCCTCACTTTCCTTATGTTTTCATCTTTAATATGTTCATATGCAATCATTAGACAGGTGACTACCGTGTGTCCACAAGACCCAAGCGCACATGTGTCCAGGAGATGCAGATCAAGGGCTCAGATCCAAGGCCTATGGTAAACGTTGGTCAACGCACTAGCACACAAACTGGCAAAAGTCAGTGGATCCATGCTTATTGGGCCTGATTTACTGAACCAAAGCCTCACAAATTGGGACTACACCCCCACCCTGGTTTGCAAATATTTTTATTTTTCTCATCTCTTTTAATTATTATTTTTATTTGTCTTCTTGTTTTAATTTATTAATCATTTTTACAAAATATGAAAAACATCAAAAAATCAGAAAAAGGATAAAAACATAAAAAATATTTATTTTATTTATTTTCTTGTAAATAATTAACATGTAAATAAATTTAGTTTTAATTAGGTTTTAACTTTAATTCTTTTAATAACAAAAATCCAAAAATATAGAATTTAGGTTTAATTGTTAATTTTGATTCTTTTTTAATTTCCCTTTTTATAATAATAATGTTTATTTTATTTTCATAAATTAAATTTTGCATGTAAATTAACTTAGATTTAAATTAGGTTAAAACTTAATATTTTCACAATAAACCTAAAAAAACATTAGAATTAGGATTTGACGCTTCATTTTAATTAATTATTTTTTCTTTTAAATCCTAAAAACACAAAATACCAAAAAAACATTCTTTCTTATTTTAATTTTTAATTCCTTATTAACTTTAATTTGTTGTAAAAGGGTCCAACGCCCATGTCCATAATTTATTTAATTTGCACATTTATTTTATATCGTTTAAATAATTATGTATATGTCCCAAAGCCTTGTAACAATTTTTACTTTTCGCACTTTCTATTTTTCTTTATTTATGTTCCGTCAAATCGGGTCCGGTTTAATTTTGGCGATGTGGACCCGCGCCATTTGTAATAGTTTAGATTTATTTTCCCGCAACTTTTAACTGTTAACAAAAGCATGAAAGAATGTATGGACTTAAAATAAAATCAAGCGTAGAACACCAATGAATATGACAAGACAAATATCAATGAAAACGACGCACGAATCGCACACACCACCCCTAGGGTACGCCTCACTGTTGCCTTGCCTTCGAAAGGTGATCGTCGAGTAGAGAATGTCTTAGTAAGTCCTCATGATCCGGGAACCTGGCATGAGGGTAGCTTCTAAGGTGTCTTCCCATTGCTCTGGTGATCACCATGTCCCTATAAACTCGAATTGACCCGAACACCTCCAACAGTGGTGCTACCTACCTCTCAATGGTGGGATGGCACTACTTTAAAGGACATTTACACAGACGAATTCCTTAGGGTAGGTAGACGACTCATGGATACTTGCTCTCTTCAAAACAAAAATTCAAAGACTTTTCACACCAACACTTTTCAAAAGCTTTCAAAGCAAACTTTTCAAACACTCTGACGTACGAGTCGAACTGAAATTTTTCAAAGAAACTTTTTAACCCACAATTGAAAAGCAAACAAATAATTTTGAAAACACAAGTGAGCAAGTATCTAAGAGCCCATGGATAACCATGGATAGAAAGGGTGCTAACACCTTCCCTTTCTATAACCTACCTCCCGAACCGAGAGCAATCTCTTTAAGGAATTTTTTTGTGCTTTTGTCCTTTCCATGTTGGAGAAAATAAAAGACGGTGGCGACTCTTGCTTCCGCGACATTTCGCGAACCAGCGTTAAACAGTCAGTTCCAGATCCACCGATCACAGAACTGGCGACTCTGCTGGGGACTAAACTTAAAGTGAGGTGTACCTTAGGACTAAGATCACTTGTGTTTTCAATTGTCTGAATTGCTTGCTTTATTATTGTGGGACTGTCTCGGGAGTTCTATAGATCCTAACCCGGATCTGGGGGATACCTTCTTAGAAAGTAGCAACAAGGCTGTGAGGGAACTGTGTGGGGTATACCGACATGGTTGAAGCAGTCTGCTACGTTGATGTGGCACTTTGGTGTGTACCGGTAACCCTTGAGTTCAGTCAAGGAGAGTACGGGGCCTCCATGTGGTGTCATGAAGCATCAACAGACCTTAGGAACCTTAATTGAACCATCTTGGCCTCTTTAGGGTAGTGAGATAACTGACTTTGGTGCAGTCCGAGGTTGGTTGATACTCGATACTACACCCAATTGAGGGTTGCTTTCCTGGAATATTTCGGTCGCCAGTTCAGTGGCTAAATCGAAACGATGAACAATGAAAGCAATCCCGTGATATTGGGAACCTTAGAACCCGGTTACTTTGATTAGGACAGGTTGAACCCACCAACTTCAAGAGGGTACTACCCAGACCCCATGCTGGCCTTAAACCTTAAGGGCCTGTCTTGTGTGCCTTGTGTGCCTTACATGTTTGTCTTTGTAAATATCTGTGGTGTGTTTAATCATAGCATCATGACATCATCCAGCATCATATGCATTGACTAACCATTTCAGGGGTTCGAATTTTCATCTTTGTTCTTGTTTTGTAGAACATGGAAACTGCTCGTAGAAAGACAATTCAAATCAATCTTGTAAGGATCCCTCCTCAGCTTAAGGAACTTATATCCAGGATTCCCGAGAACTCTTCATTCAGTGAAAGGCATGGAAGCCTCGTCAGCTTGGTCAACACCAACATTGAGGAAGATATGATAAAGGTTTTGTTCCAGTTCTTTGACCCTCTGCATCACTGTTTTACCTTCTTGGATTATCAGTTGGTACCTACATTGGAGGAGTTCTCCCGGCTCCTGAAGATCCCTATCCTTGATCAGCTACCCTTCAACGGTACGGAAAAGGAACCTAAGCTTGAAGAGATTGCTAAAGCCTTGCACCTACAGTCATCTGACCTCAAGGGACATTGGGAAGTCAGAAGTGGTATTAAAGGGTTCTTAGCCAGGTTTCTGTTTGAAAAGGCCTATGAATGTTGGAACTCCCTTGACTTGCAAGCTTTTGAAGAGGTTGTGGCCCTCCTTGTTTATGGTTTGGTGTTGTTCCCTAACCCAGATCAGCTCGTTGATATCAGTGCTGTCCAGATCTTTATGTCCAGGAATCCTATACCTACGTTGCTGGGGGACATCCTTCACTCATGTTACACTCGAACCATGAGAAAAAGAGGTGTCCTTATGTGTTGCATTCCTCTCCTGGGAAGGTGGTTTATTTCGCACCTTCCACAATCAGTCCTGAAGAATGAGTGGGGTTTGAGATGGTCACAACGGTTGATGACTCTTACGCATGCAGATATACATTGGTGCCCTCGGTCCAGAGAAGATGTCACTATCGTTGATCGTTGCGGGGAGTATCCTAATGTTCCTTTACTTGGAATCAGAGGGGGTATTACTTATAGCCCATGCCTGGCTTGGAGACAATTTGGTTATGCTCGGAGGGATGGTCCTCATGACATGTTAATTCCTGACATAGTTTTTGACTTCGACAACGATACTCAAGGACTTCGCCAGAGATTTATCAGAGCCTGGAGGATGCCAAATAGGATAGACAGCAAGACACTGGGGCACAGGAACTCCATCCCATTGGAACCTTATCTCAAGTGGGTACGAGCCCGCTCCCAGAAGTTAGTGATGCCTTATCCTCACATGCTCCCAGTAATCAAAGAACCAGTCTTGGAAGGAGAAGTGTCCTACACTATTCAGCACCCTGATATGCCCACATCCTGGGAAGAGATGCAGAAGAGCTGGATCCAGCTTAAGGAAGAGCGGAATTCTCTTGAGACTAGTCTGCATGCCAGTGAAAAGAAGGTCTTGGAGCTCACCCGCCTGTTGCATGAGGAGAGGAACCTCAACACTTACATAGCTCCAAAGAGGATGCGCAGCATATTTTGGGATTGATTTGATTTTTTGTACTTTTGCCCATGAGGCTTTGATGTATTAAACAATGATTTTCTTAATAATAACGTGTGTTCCTTTTGGTCTACAACAAATTTGAATTTTCGAACTCTTGAATGCATTGCATAAACACATATCATTCATCATGTGCATCACAGGTACTCTTCTTTTCAGGTTGTTTACTATTCTTCGCTGTTTATTTCAGCATTATGAACCCTGAATCATCAACTGAGGCATCTATCAAGGCTCTTCAGGCGCAGAACGCCCAATTTCAGGCACAGAATGCCCAATTTCAGGAGCTGATCAAAGGCTTGGCTCAGGGTCAACAAGAGTTGAAGACCATGCTTCTGAAGAAGACTAGGAAGAAGAGGAGGACTGTGCTATTTAACACTGGGCGCAGACTCGGGAACACCTTGGTTGAGGCTGAAAGGGCTACCCCATCTGTAGGGGAAGGTAGTCACCAAGAAAGGGAGGTCCCTACTCCTGTGGGCTCTGATACTGAAACAGACTTCAATGACGAACAGTACCCTCCTGCTGAAGACCGTTACAAGCAGCTGGAAGACAGATTAAAGGCTATGGAGGTTCAACAGGTACCTGGGCTGGATTTCGGAGATCTGGGTTTGTCGACTGGTGTGATCATCCCGCATAAGTTCAAAGCACCATCCTTCTCCAAATATGATGGGGCGTCTTGTCCCAAGCTGCATTTAAGGTCCTATGTTCGGAAAATTCAGCCGTACTCTGCGGATAAGAATTTATGGATCCACTTCTTCCAGGAGAGTCTTTCAGGGACTCATCTCGAATGGTTCTATCAGCTGGATGGGACCAAGGTTCGTAACTGGGAGGAGTTGGCTACTGCTTTCTATAAGCAGTATCAATATAATGCCGACCTTGCCCCCACACGTACCCAACTCCAGGGTATGTCGTTAGGTGCAAGCGAAGGTTTTAAGGAGTACGCTCAGAAGTGGAGAGACCTGGCTGGCAGGGTGCAGCCACCGTTGACTGATCGGGAATTGGTAGACATGTTCTTGGGGACTCTATCTGGTCCATTTTTCAATCATCTCATTGGTAATTCCTCTGCTGGGTTTACTGATCTGATCCTGACTGGTGAAAGGATCGAGGCCGGTATAAAATCGGGGAAGATACAGAAGGTTGCCTCCTCCAGTGCTGAAAAGAAACCCTTCAAAAAGGAGGCTAGTGCCGTATATAGCGCCCGGAGACCAGAGCGACCTGAACGCCACCAATCTGTCAGTGCGGTAATGATTGCCGAACCTGCTGCCGCTCCTCGGCCAACTAATCCTCAAAAGGCTAAAAGACCCCGGAGAGAGTTTACCCGGTTAAGCATGACTCTGTCGCAGATCTTACCACAGTTGCTGTCCGCCAATTTGGTGACTGTCAGGGAAGCTCCAAAGTTCCCGAACACAACATCCCCCAAGTACAACCCGAATGCTCGTTGTGCTTACCATTCAGATAGCCCGGGGCACTCTACTGATGACTGTTGGGCACTAAGAAGCAAGCTGCAGGACCTTATTGACGCCAAGGAGGTACAGTTCGAAGCGCCTGCGAAGCCGAATGTAGTTACTGCCCCTATTCCTCAACATGGGGTGAATGCTATTGATGAAGACGTTTATGCCGTTTCTGTGGATGATCTAGCCACTCCTCTAAAGATTGTCAAGAAGAACCTACTGCAGGCCGGTTTATTTCCGGGTTGTAGTGAGAGTTGCCTGTTCTGCGCTGTGTCCCCATCTGGTTGTCCCTTGCTAAAATTAGGCATCCAAAGCTTAATGGATAGCAAGGAGATTCTATTCAAGAAGTCTGCTGTTCGGTTGGTTCCAGTGGAAGAAGTTTCTGTAGTAACTATCTTCAATAATCCGATCCCGGTTCTCCCAAAGAAGCCCGTTCAAATCATGACCGTTGCACCTGTTATTATCACCATTCCAGGGCCCCTGCCCTATGTATCGGACAAAGCTGTCCCTTGGCACTATGGGGCAGACATATATGTAAATGGGATTAAACACGAGCTCAACGCTGGCGCCAGCATTTGTGACATCACTGGCCCAGCCAAAGTTACCCGCAGTGGCAGGCTCTTCTCGCCTGACATTGCACCGCCTGCTGCCCGAAGACCACTTCTCATAACCCCTGCAAGTATACCTGTTCCTGCTGCTGATCCGATTGTTTCTCCTGCTGCCGAGTCATCCGATGCTCGGGGCAAGGGGATTGCTGCTGATATGCCTGCCAGGACGGAGGCACCGAAGACCATTGTTGAGGCTTCCAGGCAAGAAATGGAAGAAATCCTCAAGATAATAAAGAAAAGTGATTTCAACGTTGTAGAACAGCTGGGGCACACCCCCTCTAAAATCTCCATGTTGTCACTGTTGCTGTGTTCAGAGGCCCACGCCAAGGCTCTGATTGCTTTCTTAAAAACAGCCCACGTACCCCAAGAGACGTCTGCGGACCAGTTCACCGACTGTGTGGCCAACCTGACCGCGGATAATGGCCTGGGTTTCTCTGATGCCGATCTGACAGCAAAGGGGAAGAACCATAATGACGCCCTGCATGTCTCCATTGAATGCAGGGGCACTACTCTTGCTCATGTGCTGGTTGACACAGGTTCTTCATTAAACGTGCTGCCCAAGAAGGCTCTGGATAGGCTGGATTGTGAGGGTCTGGAGCTCAAACCAACTCACATTGTTGTCCGGGCCTTTGACGGGTCCAAAAGAATGGTACATGGTGAGGTGGACATCCCAATCAGGGTTGGATCACAGGTATTTGATTCAAAATTTTATGTGATGGACATCCATCCGTCCTATTCTTGTTTGCTGGGACGCCCGTGGATCCACAAGGCTGGAGCTGTGACCTCCACATTACATCAGAAGCTCAAGTACCCGGTCAGGGGGAAGATCGTAACAGTGCAAGGGGAAGAGGAGTACATGGTCAGCCACCTCAACTCCTTCAGATACGTGGAAATGGATGGGGAGTTCATTGAAACCCCCTTTCAACATTTTGAGGAAGTGCCACAAACCTTGGCAACAGCAGAAGCAGATGAAGAGGTTTCTCCCTTGAAGATGGCCTCCTTAAAGGACGCCCGGGCTGTGATCGAAAGAGGTGAATGTGCAAACTGGGGCAAGCTCCCTGATCTTACTCCTAAGACTAACAAGTTTGGGCTGGGTTTCACCACAGAAGCTCAGAAAGCAGTGCGCAAGGCGAGAATTGGAAGACCTCATGTGCTCATCACCCACTCAGAAGTGAATGCTATTGGAGAGGAAGACGAAGTGGAAGAGTCAGAGTTCGACAGTTGGATCTACCCGACGACCGACGGTGGATTGACCAATTGGACTGCTAAAGACTTTACACCCATAACTTTTGTTCCCCAGTAATGAACTTTTTTGTTTTGATGTAATAAACAATAATTTGAAATTATATGGCCCGGTGTCTTACCCGGGGCACCGTGGTTTTGCTTATGAGGGCTTTTGTTTGTCACTATCATATATCATAAATAAAAGCATTGGACGTTTTTCACATTTCAAATTTTGCGCTCCTTTTCTTTCCTTTCTTTACATATTGCAAAACAGCTGTATTTACACACACACTCACTCATACAGGTTTCAATCCACTCTGGATCTCACTGGTAACGACTCCGCTACTGCCAGTTATGACTTCGAAAATCCGATCAACTTAGCCGAAGACGAAGGTGAAGATGATTGCGAAGTGCCTGGTGAACTTGCAAGACTGTTACAGCAAGAAGAGAGGGCAATTCAACCCCATGAAGAGCCAGTGGAAATAATAAACTTGGGTACTGAAGAAAACAAGAAAGGGGTAAAGATTGGTGCCAACCTAGAACTCAGCGTGAAGCAACGGTTGACCCGGATGCTGCATGACTATAGGGAGATCTTTGCCTGGTCCTACGAAGATATGCCCGGATTAGATACCGACATTGTGGTCCATCACTTACCAACTAAAGAAGATTGCCCTCCGGTTAAGCAAAAGGTCCGCCGTATGCGTCCAGAGATGTCTGAGAAGATTAAAGCCGAGGTTATGAAGCAGTTTGATGCCGGGTTTCTTGCAGTGACTTCTTACCCTCAGTGGGTTGCTAATGTGGTGCCGGTACCTAAGAAGGACGGCAAGGTCAGAATGTGTGTCGATTACAGGGATCTGAAAAGGGCCAGCCCCAAGGATTACTTCCCTCTACCTCACATTGACGTCCTTGTTGATAATACAGCTCAGCATAAAGTGTTCTCTTTTATGGATGGCTTTTCAGGCTACAATCAGATCAAGATGGCTCCTGAAGACATGGAAAAGACTACATTTGTTACTCAGTGGGGCACCTTCTGCTACAAAGTCATGCCTTTTGGACTAAAGAATGCTGGGGCAACCTACCAACGTGCCATGGTTGCTTTATTTCATGACATGATCCATCATGAGATAGAAGTGTATGTTGACGACATGATCGCTAGGTCCCAGACTGAGGAAGAGCACCTAGATCATCTGCAGAAATTGTTTGACCGGTTGAAACTGTACAAACTAAGATTGAACCCTAACAAGTGCACCTTCGGGGTAAGATCTGGGAAGTTGCTAGGCTTCGTGGTCAGTGATAAAGGCATTCAAGTGGACCCAGCTAAGGTCAAAGCTATTCAAGAGATGCCAGTTCCTAAGACAGAAAAGGAGGTCAGAGGCTTTTTAGGACGCCTGAATTACATTGCTCGCTTTATCTCACATCTGACTGCTACCTGTGAACCAATCTTCAAGCTGCTGAAGAAAGATCAGGTAGTACGTTGGAACGATGAATGTCAGGCTGCCTTCGACAGAATCAAAGAGTATCTCCAAGAACCACCTATCCTTATGCCACCGGTTGAAGGGAGACCTCTGATACTATATCTGACAGTGTTGGACAGCTCAATGGGGTGTGTGCTGGGGCAGCATGACGAGTCTGGCCGAAAAGAGCATGCCATTTATTACCTTAGCAAAAAGTTTACCGACTGTGAGACCCGATACTCACTGCTTGAGAAAACTTGCTGCGCTTTGGTATGGGCTGCTCGCCGGTTGAGACAGTATATGCTGACTCACACTACTTTGTTGATCTCAAAAATGGATCCTATAAAGTACATATTCGAAAAGCCTGCTCTGTCTGGGAGAATTGCAAGATGGCAAATGATCTTGACGGAATACGACATTCAGTACACAACCCAGAAAGCCATCAAGGGAAGCGTACTGGCAGACCACTTAGCTCATCAAGCTGTAGATGACTATCAATCAATGAACTTCGAGTTTCCGGATGAAAGCATTATGATTGTAACTGATTGTGAAGTACCTGGACCGGATGAAGGACCTGAACCAGGATCCCGATGGTCTATGCATTTTGACGGAGCATCCAACGCTTTGGGAAATGGTATTGGCGCCATCATCATATCTCCACAAGGTACTCATACTCCACTCACCGCCCGGCTGTGTTTCAACTGTACCAACAACATGGCGGAGTATGAGGCGTGCATCATGGGTCTTCAAGCTGCGATCGACCTAAGGATCAAATTTCTAAGTGTCTTCGGAGATTCCGCTCTTGTGATCAATCAGATCAAAGGAGAGTGGGATACGAAACACCCAAACCTGATTCCTTACAAAGAATGTGTGTTGGCTTTGATTCCCCACTTCACAGAGATAACATTTGAGCACTTTCCAAGGGAAGAGAATCAGTTAGCAGACGCATTAGCTACAATGTCTTCAATGTTCAAGGTCAAATGGGACAACGAGGCTCCCCGGATCATCATCTGGAAACTGGACGAACCGGCATACTGTTGTGATCTCGAAACCGAATTGGTGACTGAGAAGCCTTGGTACCACGAAGTGAAGAGATACCTAGAAGCTCAGGAATACCCTGAAGGAGCATCTGTCAATGATAAGAAATTCCTGAGGAGGTTTGCAGCCAAGTTCTTTCTTAGCAACGGCATCTTGTACAAGCGAAACCAGGATTCAACCCTACTGCGTTGTGTAGATAAGACTGAAGCAGAAAGAATCATGGAAGAGCTACATGAAGGGACCTTTGGTACACACTCTAGTGGACATACCATGGCAAAGAAGATCCTACGGGCAGGGTATTACTGGTCCACCATGGAAGCTGATTGCTACCAACATTCTAGGATATGCCATAAATGCCAGATCTACGCAGACAAGGTGCATGTTCCTCCGGTTCCCCTGAATGTTCTGACTGCGCCTTGGCCGTTTGCAATGTGGGGCATAGACATGATCGGCGAGATTAAACCTACGGCATCCAATGGACATCGCTTCATCCTAGTGGCGATTGATTATTTTACGAAGTGGGTTGAGGCAGCATCCTATGCTACGGTAACCAAGACTGTTGTGGCACGGTTCATTCGGCACAACCTGATCTGTCGGTACGGTGTCCCTGAGCGAATTATTACAGATAACGGTACCAATCTGAACAATAAGATGATCGCTGAGCTCTGCGAACAGTTCAAAATACAGCACCACAATTCTTCTCCTTACAGACCGAAGATGAATGGGGCTGTAGAAGCAGCAAATAAAAATATCAAGAAAATCGTGCAGAAAATGACAGTGACTTATAAAGACTGGCACGAGATGTTACCGTTCGCTCTACATGGGTACCGTACCTCAGCCAGGACGTCAACAGGGGCAACTCCTTTCTCTCTGGTTTATGGTATGGAGGCAGTCTTGCCAATCGAAGTGCAAATACCCTCTCTCCGGATAATGAAGGATGCAAATCTGAACGAAGATGATTGGATCCAAACACGATTTGATCAACTCAACCTCATTGATGAAAAGAGACTTGCTGCTATTTGTCATGGTCAGGCGTACCAAAAACGAATGATCAGGGCATTTAACAAAAAGGTCAGACCACAGGAATATCAAGTTGGGGATCTGGTAATCAAGCGAATCATTCTTCCTCAGAGTGATCCAAGGGGCAAATGGACCCCTACGTACGAAGGGCCATTTGTGGTTAAGCATGTGTTCTCAGGAGGAGCAATGATATTAACCAATATGGATGGTGACGACCTTCCTCACCCCGCCAATGCAGACATAGTAAAAAAATATTACGCATGAAAAAAAAAGACCCGCTAGGCTGACATGCCTAGGCAAAAATCAGGGCTTCCCGTCGAACCAAAAGGGTTCGGGCAAAATGAAGGGATGAAAATGGAAAAATCTGTACACCTGGCAAGTCGAAAACCTGAAAAGGCGGCTTGGGCAAAAATGGGTATCCCGGTGGACCGAAAACCCGAAAGGGCGGTCCAGGCAAAAATTAGGGATAAAAGCGTAATACTATGTCTCATTGGATCACTTTGCATCCAGAATCCGGTATCTACATCAGGTTCAGACGGCATCGATCAGTCAGCTTCACCTTCAACCAAGGTCATCAAGTGATGAGACGCTCGGAGTTATAAAGGCAATAGCAGAGTTGGAACCCAGTGGATCATTCATCTTTCACACAGCTGTTTTATTTTTTTTTGTACAAAACTTGTATAAACTCTTTTGTTCGGCGATATTCCTCTTACTAGGACGTCAGCCTCTTGTACACAAAACGCCTATTTTCAGGCCATTCAAAATCAATACAAATATATTTTCAGTTAAACGTGCCAAGTGTTTTTCTTTTTCTGTTTTTGTTTTGCGAAGAACGTCCAAGGTTCAAGTTGTGATATATGCATTGACAATAATTTGCTAACTCATAAATATTTGCGTACGAAACAAAGGAATTAATTGCAGGTGACACTATAAACAGGGGCAATAAAAGAGTTGTCTGAGCAGTCTAATTGTCCTATCTTCCAAGGTATCAAGGTAGGTTCAGCTAAAGAACATGACCAGTACACCTTAATTCCCCAGAGAGTGAGCCAACAAAAGTGCACTTTTCTCCAAGCAGAATCATCAAATCTCAAGGAAGTTGAGTATCCTCTCGCAGATCTCAACATTCCCCGGCAGCCTTGGTCTAAAGATTGTTCCCCGGCGGCATACAAACATTCAAAGGAATCACTTCCCCCGCAGTTCAAAACTCCCCAGAAGAGTCCAATTAGTTTCCCCAGGAAAGTTGGAATTCATATCTCCCCAAGCAGTAAGCTTATCCCCAGTAAAATCTGGAAGCTTATCCTTCGCAGAGCACGAACGCGTCGTCCGGCTTGATTTAAAGAGTTATTTCCTTAACAGGATATAACTGGGTTATCCTCAGCCAAAAGCCACGGAAAGAGTGTCGTCGACAAAGTCTTCCTATCCCCAGCAAACTATTATCAACACTCAGCAAAGCATTTCTCTCCCCACAGAGTATTGCTTCCCAGCATGATCGCTAGAGTATCTTTTCTCCCCGCAGAATCCTCCATTTGCCAGGTTTATTCCGCAACGGAGTCATCTTCTCCTACCGGTATTCTTGCAATTATCATCCCCAGCGGAAGCAAAAGCTTATTCTTCAACATCAGCCCAGGATACGACTTCCCGGCATCCGTCAAGGATTTACTTTCCTAGACGAAAACATACATAAAACATCACATATATCATTATAACATGCATAGACACATCATATCATACAAGTCTCATTTATATTGAGAACATCATTGCTTGATCCATATCATGCATTGCATATGACTAACCTTTACCTCTCAGGAAAGATGCAGTTGAAATTCTCAAACATATTTCAAGGCATTCTCTAGTCCAGCTAAATCGACTCCCAACAGGTTTTTCTGATGAAAACTCAATAGAAGTTATCAGGTTATAAATTCCTATTGGTTCTCTCTCCGACGGTGCATGAGATTTCCATTTTAGGTTTTCTTTAAGATTATAATTCCATTTTGGTTCTCTCTCCGACGGTGCATGAGATTTCCATTTTAGGTCTTTCTTTCAGATTTCATTTTCCTATTGGTTCTCTCTCCGACGGTGCATGAGATTTCCATTTTAGGTTTTCTTTAAGATTATAATTCCATTTTGGTTCTCTCTCCGACGGTGCATGAGATTTCCATTTTAGGTCTTTCTTTCAGATTTCATTTTCCTATTGGTTCTCTCTCCGACGGTGCATGAGATTTCCATTTTAGGTTTTATTTAAGATTATAATTCCATTTTGGTTCTCTCTCCGACGGTGCATGAGATTTCCATTTTAGGTCTTTCTTTCAGATTTCATTTTCCTATTGGTTCTCTCTCCGACGACGCATGAGATTTCCATTTTAGGTTTTGCTTTGAGATTATAATTCCATTTTGGTTCTCTCTCCGACGGTGCATGAGATTTCCATTTTAGGTCTTTCTTTCAGATTTCATTTTCCTATTGGTTCTCTCTCCGACGGCGCATGAGATTTCCATTTTAGGTCTTTCTTTCAGATTTCATTTTCCTATTGGTTCTCTCTCCGACGGCGCATGAGATTTCCATTTTAGGTTTTCTTTAAGATTATAATTCCATTTTGGTTCTCTCTCCGACGGTGCATGAGATTGCCATTTTAGGTCTTTCTTTTAGATTTTATTTTCCTACTGGTTCTCTCTCCGATGGTGCATGAGATTTCCATTTTAGGTTTTCCTTTGAGATTATAATGTCCTATTGGTTTTCTCTCCGACGGTGCATGAGACTTCCATTTTAGGTCCAGCTTTCAGGCTATAATTTCCTTTGGTCCTCTTCCCGATGCTGCGAAGACGGTAATTCCCATCAAGATTTTCTCAACGAGCGTTGTTGAAGTTAAAGTCACTCAAGGTTCTCTTACCATTCATGCTAAGGCAGTAACCATCTATGGTTCATTCATCACCGTTTGAAGCTCCAGACTCAGCTCCTGTAACCAGTCAGGACATATCTATACCAAGCATCTGAAAACCAGCTCCTGCGATGTGTCAGGTACTCATTTTCTTTTGCAGGTATGCAGGTTCTCGCTAAGGAATCTCTTACGCGATCAACATCCAGATGGCATCTATAAGCCCATCATCCTACCCATCAATCTCTAAATGGCATCTATAAGCCCATTCCCACCACACTGCTACCATGTGAGCGCAAATTTCTGGGCACTCTAGTGTCCAATCATCTTCTACCCTCGGATTACGAAAGGCACGTCCGCCAATCTGCATCCTTAGGTCTAAGAAGATTGAACAGGGGCAACTGTTGTACCCCAAAATTTGCCCTCCCATATTCTTCAATAGATTGCCAAGCCAAGTCACAAAACTCCTCCAAGGGTTGCACAGTCCAACTATCTCCTAAACAGTCAAAATTAGGGTTTTGAGTCTGATCAAGAAAAGGAAGTGTTCAAAGGCTCAATCAAGTCTCATATGCTTACAAACATGGTCAAGCATCCCCATATCAAGTTTCAAGGCATTCAGCTCAAGATTGCACAGTCAAAACCCTAAATTGCACTACAGTCAACTGTAGGGGCAAAATGGTCATTTGACAGTCAAAAGTTCAAATTTTTGGTCAACATATCATTTTGAAGCCACAAACATCATTTGATCAATGCTTGATCATGATTCTCAAAATTTGGCTCAGAAATCATCAAAGATGCAAAAGTTGCTATATTTGGACAGCTGAAAAAGTCAACTGAAATTGACCAGAGCATAACTTTCACATGGATTATCAGAAAAATCCCATCCAAAGCTCATTTTGAAGAGAAAGACATTTCCTACAACTTATCTTCATACCTCAAGTCCAAGAAATGCTCTCACAAAAAGTTATCAATTTCAACATTATAGGTCATTTTCAAAAGTCAACAAAAAGGGACTTTAAGTCAAAGGCCATAACTTGAGATTGGAAAATCAAAATGACATGGGACAAAAGGCATTGGTTAAAGGACTCAAAGACCTTTCCAAAATGTCCAAGAACATGAGAAAAGCTTAAAAATTGAGCAAGTTATGCATTGGAGAAGTTGGGAAATTTTTGTGAAATGGCAAAAGTCAACTATCCTTGAAACTTCAATTTTTGACAAAAGGGCCCACTTTCTTCCACTTGATTCAGCCTTGTCATGCCACACACGTGTCCCATGATTAATTTCAAGACCAAATATTGATTTTTCTATTTTATTTAATTTTTGATAATTTAATTCATTTTAAATCTTTAAAAATTCAAATAAAATTCAAAAGTCAATGAAATAGTGTCATTTGAATTGGGATAGCTTCTATATATCATGTGCCAGCTCACAAACTCATGCTAGGGTTAGATTATACACCAAGTCTTGGTTTTGCTTAAAAAAGGGAAGTTTGTTAATGGTAAAAGACCAAAGACCAATTCTCTCATGGGCATGGATAAAGGCCAACTAATGACCTAACTCTCTTGCCTCATAAGTGCTAAGTCAAACCCTAACCACAACAGACCAAATGCTGCGCTCAAAGGCTCATAAAAAACTTGGAATTTTGACTTGAAAATTAAATTCTGAAATCACTACTAGAGGGCGATTCAAAGCTTGATTCTTTTTCTAATAGCTTCCTCAAACTCTCCTGATCACATTCCAATCACAAACAACAACTCAAACCCAAAGAATTGGTAAAGCGGATTCCAACTGAACCAAGAAAAATCCATAATCGTACTTTGATTTCTAGGCATCCTCACTGCATTTTAATCATATATTCATGTTCCTTGTCAAGTTTTGAAACTAACCATGTGATCCAATTGTGTTTTTGTGCTATATATGAGAAAATACCATGCGCGATTTTTAGGGTTTGCAGGACTGAAATTTGGGGCTTTCATAACAATGCAAAATTAGAACTCCAAATGACCACCAATGGATTCAGCGCATCAAGACGAAGAAATCTTGACCCTCGCGCCCAATTTCTGAATTACCTAGCGCTAATCGCTATTTTTCCAAAAGCAGTCTAACACCACGTTTGCAAAACCGTTGCTTAAGGTTTATGTTTCAGAAAAAAAAGGAAGAAGATGATTCCGTGTCCATCAGCCATTGGTCCGTTTGAACTGCGCGCGTTTTTGAAGCACTAACGTTTCGTTTGTTTTTATTATGTTTATTGTTTATTTAATATACAAAGTAACAAAATAGCCTGGTTGGTAGACACGCACGCTGATGATTCTCAGGACCTGGGTTCGATCCCAGGTCCCCTCACTTTCCTTATGTTTTCATCTTTAATATGTTCATATGCAATCATTAGACAGGTGACTACCGTGTGTCCACAAGACCCAAGCGCACATGTGTCCAGGAGATGCAGATCAAGGGCTCAGATCCAAGGCCTATGGTAAACGTTGGTCAACGCACTAGCACACAAACTGGCAAAAGTCAGTGGATCCATGCTTATTGGGCCTGATTTACTGAACCAAAGCCTCACAAATTGGGACTACACCCCCACCCTGGTTTGCAAATATTTTTATTTTTCTCATCTCTTTTAATTATTATTTTTATTTGTCTTCTTGTTTTAATTTATTAATCATTTTTACAAAATATGAAAAACATCAAAAAAATCAGAAAAAGGATAAAAACATAAAAAATATTTATTTTATTTATTTTCTTGTAAATAATTAACATGTAAATAAATTTAGTTTTAATTAGGTTTTAACTTTAATTCTTTTAATAACAAAAATCCAAAAATATAGAATTTAGGTTTAATTGTTAATTTTGATTCTTTTTTAATTTCCCTTTTTATAATAATAATGTTTATTTTATTTTCATAAATTAAATTTTGCATGTAAATTAACTTAGATTTAAATTAGGTTAAAACTTAATATTTTCACAATAAACCTAAAAAAACATTAGAATTAGGATTTGACGCTTCATTTTAATTAATTATTTTTTCTTTTAAATCCTAAAAACACAAAATACCAAAAAAACATTCTTTCTTATTTTAATTTTTAATTCCTTATTAACTTTAATTTGTTGTAAAAGGGTCCAACGCCCATGTCCATAATTTATTTAATTTGCACATTTATTTTATATCGTTTAAATAATTATGTATATGTCCCAAAGCCTTGTAACAATTTTTACTTTTCGCACTTTCTATTTTTCTTTATTTATGTTCCGTCAAATCGGGTCCGGTTTAATTTTGGCGATGTGGACCCGCGCCATTTGTAATAGTTTAGATTTATTTTCCCGCAACTTTTAACTGTTAACAAAAGCATGAAAGAATGTATGGACTTAAAATAAAATCAAGCGTAGAACACCAATGAATATGACAAGACAAATATCAATGAAAACGACGCACGAATCGCACACACCACCCCTAGGGTACGCCTCACTGTTGCCTTGCCTTCGAAAGGTGATCGTCGAGTAGAGAATGTCTTAGTAAGTCCTCATGATCCGGGAACCTGGCATGAGGGTAGCTTCTAAGGTGTCTTCCCATTGCTCTGGTGATCACCATGTCCCTATAAACTCGAATTGACCCGAACACCTCCAACAGTGGTGCTACCTACCTCTCAATGGTGGGATGGCACTACTTTAAAGGACATTTACACAGACGAATTCCTTAGGGTAGGTAGACGACTCATGGATACTTGCTCTCTTCAAAACAAAAATTCAAAGACTTTTCACACCAACACTTTTCAAAAGCTTTCAAAGCAAACTTTTCAAACACTCTGACGTACGAGTCGAACTGAAATTTTTCAAAGAAACTTTTTAACCCACAATTGAAAAGCAAACAAACAATTTTGAAAACACAAGTGAGCAAGTATCTAAGAGCCCATGGATAACCATGGATAGAAAGGGTGCTAACACCTTCCCTTTCTATAACCTACCTCCCGAACCGAGAGCAATCTCTTTAAGGAATTTTTCTGTGCTTTTGTCCTTTCCATGTTGGAGAAAATAAAAGACGGTGGCGACTCTTGCTTCCGCGACATTTCGCGAACCAGCGTTAAACAGTCAGTTCCAGATCCACCGATCATGATGCTCTCGAAATGGGTCTAGTTCCAGATGTAGTGATCCCCCAAAATTCAAAGTACCTAAATTTAGAAAATATAAGGGACTCACCTGCCCAAGGAACCATGTACGCATGTACTGCATGAAAATGCATGTCTATGCTCAAGATCATAAGCTGATGATCCATTGCTTTCAAGACAGTTTAAGTGGGGCATCTTTAGATTGGTATATGCAATTGGAACGATTCCATATCCAAACATGGGTAGATCTTGCTAACGCTTTCTTGAGAAAATACAAGTACAACTTGGACATGGCTCCTAATCGCATGCAACTCTAGAACTTATCTAAGAAAAGATGAGCCCTTCAAAGAGTATGCTCGGCGATGGAGAGAAATGGAAGCCCGAGTACAACCACCACTCATGGAAAAGGAGTTAGTTGATATGTTCATGGGTACTTTACAAGTTTTGTACTATAAGAAGATGGTAGGAAGTATCTCCTCAAGATTCTCAGATTTGGTGACAATTGGTGAAAGAATTGAAGCAGGTGTGGAAAGCGGAAAAATACAAGGGGCATCATCCAACACTCCTTATAATTCAAAGAAGCATGTTCCTAACTTCTCGAAGAAGAAGGAGGGAGAAATTAATATTGTCGTATCACATTCGAAAGCACGGCAGCCATTGGTAATTCCATGAGGACAACAACATAACAGGTTTGAAAGGCCTCTGAGAAGATTTAATCCTCTCCTTATGCCACACAGTCAACTACTACAACACCTACTCAAGCCATCTTTGGTAGAGCATAAGCCACTAGCTCCTCCAATTGGGTCATTTCCATATAAGTATGATGCAAATGTCAGATGTGAATATCATGCCAATTCTCCAGGTCACACAATAGAGAAGTGTTGGGCCTTCAGACATACGGTACGAGATTTGTTAGACTCCCAAGAAATAAATGTTGACAAGCCTAATATCAAGACAAACCTTATGCCTCCGCATGGCGGGCCAACTGTGAACGCAATCGAGGTAGTCACTGACTATGGGGTAGCTAAACGAGTAAAAACTCTGATAGATCTCCTGAAGGAATATATGTTTGAATATGGTTTCCTTTTGGAACATAATGATGCTTTTGAGAAGACGTTACAAAAATGGGTGGATGGATAGTCCAATTCGGGCGATACCCTAAAGAAGAATATGTAGCTGCAATTGACGGAAATACAAAGAAGCCATTGATAATTCCTTTCCAAGGGCCGAGTCTTACCAAGAAAAATCTTGTAATTCCTTGGGGAGAGTCAAGTACGATAAAAGCACCAGTGACGATACCACGCCAGACTCTAAGGATACCGATACTTCTGAAGACTACAATGGTGATTAGGAGGCCATCTCTCACTCCTTATGAAAATGACAAAGTCGTGCCATGGAACTATGATACTACTGTTTATGTCAACGGATTAAAGCAAGAATGTGATCTATCAATAAGCCAAGGACCTGCAAATACAAATATAGCAGGAACAAGGGACATGACCCGCAACGATCGAATATATGGTCCCAAACAACAAAAGAAGGATGGTATTGTGCTTAAGGATAAAGGAAAAGCTGTTGTGGAGACAAGTCAAGAACAAGAACCTTCGAGTAAGAATTTTACCGATCAAGAGGCGAAAGAGTTCTTGAAAAATAATCAAGAAAAGTGATTATAGGGTGATGAATCAATTACACCAAACTCCGACCAAGATTTCAATACTCTCGTTTCTCATCAATTCAGAAGCGCACCAAGACTCTCTAATGAAGATTCTAAGTTGTGTCCATGTTACAAAGGAGATTACGGTAAATCAATTTGATGGAGTCGCAGTGAATCTAACATCTGGATCATGCTTAGGCTTCAATGACAGTGAGTTGCCTCTACAAGGTAGAGCTTACAACAAGGCGATGAATATTTCTATTCAGATAGGAACAACTAGTTTATCCAGGGTGCTCATTGATACTGGTTTCGCCCTTAACGTACTACCGAAAACCAGTTTGATGAAGCTAACACTAGACAACATTGTCATAAGACCAAGTTCTACGATAGTTAAAGCTTTCGATGGTTCTCAAAGCACGGTTTTTAAAGAAGTGGATCTTCCTGTCAAAATCGACCCACAAATTTATACATTACCTTTCAGGTGATGGATATAGAGTCAACATATACATTACCTTTCAATCTCAATCAATGCAAACCCTAATAGCAAATCCCAACCATTTTCTACCTTCACTTTGAAGGAATGACATAATCACTAATCATGATTTGCAAATGCAAAACTTTATGAAAAAATAATCTAACTTGTGAGTTCCCTCATTTTATTTTATATGATAGGATCTTTTACCGTATATATTTTTCTTGTTATTATAGTTGGAAAGTTGACAATCTGACTTACACCAGCTGATTTGTTGACCTCTCAAATATTTAGTTTAGTTCCCCCATAGTAGAACATTAATTTAATTTCTCTTACCCAATATTTTATTATATAAAAACGTAATTTTATTGGATTACTACTTGTACAATCTAATAAAATATGTTCCACTACTCAACTAGACAATTGAAAAAAGAATTTCTGTCTATACTCAAGTACCAATTGAAAAAAAAAAGAAGAGGTTTTGTCTCTTCTCAAGCACCAATTGATAGGGCTGGACAAAATTTCAAAAACCCGTCCAATCCGACCTATCCAAATGCTGCCTATTCGATACAAATTTCAATGGTATGTTGCTGAAAGTGTGAAGGCCCTATTCTCTTCTTTTCCCCCAACATTTGGACCTTCAACTAAATCCCATTTTGCTCTTTTGAATTGTTATTGAAGACTACAATCTTGTGATAGATTCAATAAGACCTTCTTCTCAAGAACTCCAACTTTTGAAGGTAAGCGGACTTTATGCATTTTAATCTTGTGTAATTTTCCATCATTTCTTTTCTAACTTGTAAACAAAAAGACAGCATGTCTATTTCATGATGATCCTCTTGTTAGTATATACCATGTTCTGTAATTATGATTTATGATTTATAATTTATCATTTTGCCATGAGGTTTAGTAGCCTTTTATCAATATGATTGACTATGCTCTTCATTTCTCTCACAGGAAAATCTGCAACATTAACTTACTGATGCTAAAGTTCGAGACAGTTTAAGATCCACACAAGTTTAGATACGGAGCTAAAGATAATTGGTAACTATTTTTTACACTGAGTAATTTGGAAGTTTTGTAAGCATGAGTGCCATTGAAATAATATTGAATGAGTTTTTGTCTCTTCTCGAGCACCAATTAAAAATGGAGAGCTTGTACAAATGAAAAGAATCAGTTTTACAGGTCCAATCAGGACCTTTTTTTTGTCAAACCAACTAAAGAAATCATAAATCATTCGATTCAAATTAAGTGTGATTAAAATATATTTTTAAATTTTAATTAGAGAAAAAAGTGCTTGATTTTTTTCTTCTCAAATTTTTGGCACATGATTCACTAAGTTACCGTTTAATCTCAACCTATTATTTTTAATTTGATGGTTCATATATATAAACACACACTAAGCTAGGGCAAAAAGAAATTCTATAGTAAAATAATTGATGATCATAACATTTTTCAAACTTGTTAAAATAAATTGGAAATGATCTATTACCGTCTCATCCAAATGTTATTAAATAAATGCTAATTTATATAGTAGAGAGATAAGAGAGATCTAGACCAACTAAGAGAACTAACTACAAAATGAGTTAGAGTCCATTTGGGAAGAAAATATTCATATATGATGATATATGATATGTTTTATAAAACTGATGAATCATGAGTTTAACATTTATTTTTTTAATAAAATTAAACTATTAAAATGTTAAACATATAGAAAAGTTAGCTTATACAAAATAAAAGTCTTATGGGAACAAGCCCCCATATCTCACTATGTGGATTCTTTATTGTTGAAGTGTGAATTGGTAGATTTTCAGTGTGAGAGTTTGAGGTAGTATTTCTTTGATTCTGGTTTCTGATCTAATTATGTGATTCTTTCAATCAAGATGATCTTCTCCCATGCATTCCTTTAGGAGAAGAAGTAATTTATCTGAAAGCGAGGTTATTTACTAGAGAGAATTGGCTTGGTCTTGCTTTCTTTTTTGTTGACCAGTTATCTAATTTGTCCTCATTGCCAATCTTTACTCCTACTTCATACTTGATAAAAGTCTTTGTAATGTTTGAGCGTTAGCAATCCTCTAATTGTGGTATTACAGCTCTCTAGAGCCCTTAAAGTTATACAGTTTTGCAACCATGCCCTTTTATCCAATCTCGACTTAATCCTCTCTAACTTTGATTTGAATTGGAAGTGTTCTCTTTTTGGAGGGGGCATGCCTCCCATCTGATACTTATGTGGTAGGTGAGTTATTGAAGGTGGATAAATTTTTGTAAGAATAAGTTTAATGATCAAGACCAGTAGAACGATCAAGATTGGGAAGAGCTTCTCTTCGAAGGTGTCACTAGGGAGCTCTGTTTGGGTAACCCCCTCTAACTTGTAGTTGAGAAGAGCTTTAGTTTAGGAAAAGGATAAAAGGGGTGCGATTCCTCTCATTGAGATTCAAGGGTTTCCAGGAGTAGAACACACGTCTTGGATCTATTAAGCCGATAATGGTTCTACTTGCATTAGTTGTGACTTTAATATTGATTTTATTAGGTTTTAGATTGTGTTGATTACATTGAGGTGTTAGAGAAAATGTCTCTTGATGCCAAACCAAATATAGGCGCCCAACTACAGACTTTCTCTTTAGTTTTTACCCTCTTCATTTTTATAACTTCATTATCATATAATTTACTTTCTCTCTTTTCATTTTATCTCTCAATTTACACTTTTATAAAAACTAAAGGGAGAACAAAAATTCTTTTGTTGCAGACAACACATTTTGCAACTAGCAAAAAAATATTGTTTTGCTCAAACTTGCATTTCATTCTATTTACAGTTTTAACAACTTAAAGGGGTCTGACCATCTTGATTTTAATTTACTAAGTTTAAAGGGGTCTAACCATCTTGATTTCAATTTACCAAGGTATAATTTTAACCTTGAGTTGAACAAGAGAACACTATCACATTCTACCTACTATCTTTTCTGACATTTCCTGTCATGTCATTCTTGATCTTTTCTTTATAAAGTTCAACATTCTCATAAGAGAACAATTTATGTTCTTCTAACTCATTGAGTTGCAACATTATTGCTTTCCCAACAACTTGCAAGTTAAAACTCAATTTCTTAATAACCCAAAAGGCTTTATGTTGCAATTGAATGGGTAGGTGACATGCTTTGTCATAAACAAGTCCATAGATGTTTATACCAATCATTTCTAGAAGGATTAACTGCCTTTTCAAGAATTATTTTAATTCCCTATTAGACTATTCAACTCACCTTCTACTTTGGGGATGGTAAGCAGTAACAACTTTGTGTTTAATCTCATATTTGTTTATCAAAATTTCAAAAGATTTATGACAAAAGTGAGTTTCTTAATTACTAATGATGGCTCTAGGTGTGCCATGTCTTGAGAAAATATTTTTGATCAAAATTTTGGTGACAACCTTAGCATCATTAGTGGGAGTTGTTATTGCTTTTATCCACATGAAAACATAAACAACAACTACAATTATGTAACAATTTCTAAAGGATTTAGGAAAAGGTCTCATGAATTCAATGCCCCATACATCAAATAATTCAATCTCAAAAATATTAGTGAGTGACATTTCTTACCTCATGGAAATATTTCATATTCTTTGGCATTTATCCCAAGTCTTAGTAAAATCATTAGCATCCTTGAATAGAGAGGGTTATGAATAACTTGATTGTAAAACCTTAGTAGTTTTTCTGGTTCCTCCAAGGTGTCCATCATAGGATGCATTTTGGCATATTGATAAGATCCGGTGCGTATCGGGTAGTCCACACATCTTCTCAAGAGTTGATTAGCACATTTCTTATACAAGAATGGTTCATTCCGGTAGTAATTCTTTGAATCATAGAATAATCTTTTTCTTTGCTGAGAGTTAAATTTTGGAGGGACATGTCCATTCACCAAATAATTCAAAATATCTCATACTAGGGTGTCACTACAGAAGTGATTAGAAACAACCGCTCATTAGGAAATTCTTCCTTGATGTCCTTTATGTCATGCCTCTTATCATCACTTGGATAGAAGTCTTAACAAATTGTTACACACCAATTTTAAAATTGCAGTCAACGTCAGTATAGCCTTTTGGTTTTGATTATTTGCCAATTTTGTGTGTATAATATGTCATTTGATTTATCACTTGTTTGTATCCTATTCATTATGTGAATTTACCTATATTTCATTGTAGCTCTGCTATTGCAATTCACTTGGAATAATTTTTTGTATTCCCATTCTTTTGCTTAGGCTATTTAAGTACATGTACCCTTGACAAACCTCTTGAATCATTGAATTAGTTGTTGTAGCCCATATTTGTGCTTTCTTTGTAGTCTAGTGTTGTACCCCAAAATTTTCCCTCTCTTTTCTCAAAATATTTCTCACAAGATCTTCAATAGCTCAAGCTTGCACAAGTGTTAACTAGATCAAGCGATCTCCTTAACACTGATGCCTCAAATTAGGGTTTTGATTTTCACAAGGACAATTAAACTTTTAATGACTCAAATGAGTTTCATGTATCATAATGGACCTCCAAGATTACTCATGTCAAGTTTCAAGTCTTGGAACACAAGTTTACTCAGTCAATTGCTCAGATTACTAAAAATCAGTTGTATTGGGTGAAAAGTCAATTGTGGTTAACTTACAGCCAAACTTCAAGATTTTTGAAATATATCAACATTTTGAAGTAATATGCATCAATTTATCAAGTTTAGATCACAATTCCTCAAGAAAAATGTTCAAATCATCAAAAGGGAAAATGGTCAAAATTAGGGTTTTGACTAAGAATGACTGATTCTTGACTTTTGACCTAATACATAACTTATTGGTTTGGAACTTAATATCAAGGATTCAAGGATATAATTTTGACCTAATTTCATTTATCTCTCAAGATCAATGGATCGATAGTTGAAATTTGATCAATTGATGAAAAGTCAACTGATGCACAAAAAGTCAAACTTTGACTTTTTGGTCAAGATTTAATTTCAAAGATCATATTTCATCAAGACATTCAAAAATATAAAGCTTGATCATCAAGAAATCAAGAAAGTCAAAAGTCAATTTGAAAAGTCAAACTTTCCAAGACTTAGAAATATTTCTAAGTGTTTTCATACATGATAATTTCATAACTTCATGTCAATCTTTCACCAAGATGCAAGATGATTCAAAGAAAGCTTTCAACATGAAAGTTGTAGATCTTGATGAGATCTATAACTTTTATTTGCTGATCAAGTCCTAGAAGTGCTTGGATTTTGAGTTATAAATTCCTAAAGTTATGACATTTTTCATAAAACACTTAGAGAAATTTTCAACAGGTTTTGGTCAGTTTTTATCTCAACTTCTTGGCCAATTTTCATCAAGTTCCAATTTGATTTAGCCAATGTGATAAACATGAAAGTTATATGCAATGTTTCAAGCTTTCCAAAATGTCCAAGAGAAAGAATTTATCATACTTTAACTGGGAGATTCAAAGGCATGAAGTTGGACATCCATTCTTGAATTACAAATCATTTTTGGTGAAGAACACATAATCCAATCTACATGATATGCTGCATAATCTTGTGTTGCAGGCCTTCTAACTTGCCAATCTCATCATAATTTAATGCTTACACCTACTCTTGAACTATTACCCAAGTGTTTGAGTCATTGTCCAAAAGATCTTTCCATTTATGGCATAAAGGCACTGTTGCTATTCTTGAAAAGCAAGCTTTTGATACAAAATTTATCTTGAGCCCATACCTTGCTCACTTCTGATTATACTCCACCATAAATAATGAAAGTATCCCCTCTATATCATCAACTTTGGTACTTCATCTTGGGACCATGGAAGACTTGGCATAACTTGATATTTGCATTCCAACCAAACCATAATTTGCTATCTTGCAAATCTGATTACTTCAACTTCCCAAACCTTTTCTCTATAAATAGAGAGGTCATTTGCAAGATAAAGGCCAAACTCTTGTGTATTGAAAAATCCTCAAACCCCCCTTATACTCTAAAAACCATAATTATCCACAAAAAACCTCCACCTTTGAGCATTGAAGTCCAAACCCCTTGAGTCTCCAAAACCTTGCAAGTTTTCCCTAAACAAACCATCCATATACTTCATATATCATGTAGAAGTTGTTCAAACACAAGATCAACTTATGTAACATCATTATCACCATTCTCCAAACTAAAAAACAGCCACTTGACTTCTCCAAGACAATACATCAGCTCTAAATCAAAATACAAATTTCAGTTTCAAGGTAAGTTTTCTTGACTTTGAACTCTTCATACAAGCGTCATTAGTGGTTCATTTGTGAAGATAAAATGTAGATATCATTTCCCTGAAGCTAACCATATGTTTACTTTTAATTTTTATTAACCATGTGTTGAGAACTGACTCATATATGCAGCAGAAAAATGTTGGAAGTAAAAAACAACAGTATGAGTTGATGCATAACTTTATGAGTCGCCATATATTAGGTACAAAACAGGTTATGAGTCGATACGAAACATAAATGATTTGACACATAACATAAATGAGTCGATACAAACCATTATGTGTCGACTCATACTGAGTTGATTTTGACTTCCAGGAGCAAAGAAATGATATGTATCGATACATAAGTGGATGTGTCGATGTAAAATAGGTTATGAGCCGACGCAAACCTTTATGTATCGACTCATACTGAGTTAGTTTTGATTTCAAGGAGCAAGGAATGATATGTATAGATGTAGAAGTGCATGTGTCGATACAAAACATATATGAGCCAATGCATAAGTGTATTTGTCAATGCATAAAAAATTTCGTATCAATGCGTAAGTGGATGTGTAAATACATAAAAGTTTTCTTAAAACAATTTTCTTTTCTTTTTTACATTATCTTTATATTTATTTATATTTTTAATTCTATTCATTATTCAATATGGTTGTAATAGTAATTAGATTTTAATTACTTTCATTCCCCATTTGTAAATTTGTATCCCCCATCCCCAAAAAATATATAATAGCATAGAACTTTAAATTTCTGCAATTTATCGCTTTCAATATAATTGCTAGTAATTAGGGTGTGTATGGCAAGACTAAAAATCAAACAATAGAGAACTCTAATCTCAAGACAAAATTCATGAAAACAAACACTTTTCACACTTGCACCTCTAGGGTTAATCTCACTTGTTGCCTTGAGAAAAACAGCCATGTCCCTCAAACGTGGGATACTTTAGCAATGACCATCGAATACAAGATCGTAGTCCCTCGATGACCCTTCAAATGTTGCCTTAGATAAACGATCTTAGAACCTTAGAAAATTGCTAAGGTATCATACAATGTTGCTTTCTATGACTATACGACGACTCACGCCCATCCCTTCACATCCAATGATAGGGCTTCTTACCAATCAATGGTAAGATAGAAATATCTAAAGGAAGAGGAAATGAACAAAGAATTTTTAAGTAGGTAGAACGTTCGTAGTTGCTTGCTCACAACAATCTTCAAAACATCTTTCAAAACACACAAACACTTTCAAATGAAATATTTTCAAAAGTTAACACTTTGTATGCATTCTTATAGAGACGAGAATCATTACAAAGTTTTCCTAAGCAAAGGCACTTTCAAAAACACTTTCAAATGAAATATTTTCAAAAGTAAACACTTTGTATGCATTCTTATAGAGATGAGAATCATTACAAAGTTCGCCTAAATGAAGGAACTTTTCAAAAATACTTTCAAAATCAATCACAAACACATTTCAAACAAAGCATTTCAAAGTGAGCTAGCAATTAAGAGCCCGTAGATAACTACGGATGAAAAGGGTGCTAACACCTTCCCTTTTAATAACCTACCCCCCCCCCCCCCCCCCGAACTCAAGAAAATTCTCAAAAGGTCTTTCCTGTTCTTTTCACCCTTTCCTTTATTGGATAAAAGAAAAGTCGATGGTGACTCTTGCTATCTACAACAATTGCGATAAAACGCAAAACACCCAAGTCAGTTCTCTTACCGTATCACAGAACTGACGACTCTGCTGGGGATATCACTTAAAAGTGAGGTTACCTTAGAGACTAGATCACATTAAAAATGCTTTCATTTGCTTAACTTGTTTTCCTTACATTTTGGGTCCTTGTTTGGGTTTTGTATTGATCCTCTACCCGGACCTGGGAACATTATTAGGTAAGTAGAAAAGATTATGGAAACTGTACGACGTAGACCGATATGGTTGTTCAAGCAATAGCTACGTTAGTGTGACACATTTATGGGTACCAGTATCCTTTGTATTGAATCAAGGAGAATACGGGGCCGCTGTGTGGTGTTATGAAGCACTAACTGATCTTAGAACCTTTAATTGAACAACTTGGCCATTAGGAAGTAGTGAGATAGCCGATTTCAGTGGAAAGCTAAAAATTGGTTGATACTCGATACTACGCTCATTGAGATCGAATTTTTAGGATATTTTGGCCGCTAGAAAAGATTGATTGTGCTGAGACAATGCCCAATGAATAAAGATCAATGATATTGAGATTCCCTAGAACCCAATTACTTTGTAGGACAGGTTAAACCAACTAAACTTCAAGAGGGTACTTACCTATAAACCCCATGCACCCCTAAACCTAAGGACTTGTTTGCTTTGCTTGTATATGTTTATTTGTACATAACATCATGACATCATACCATAGCATTTTCAATAACCATTTCAAGGATCTTAAGGATTTGTGATGCAGGGTTATATTGAATCATACGTCTATCAAGGGGCAAGAGGATTTATTTTCCTCTAGCCAAATGTTGTCAAAGACCAAAGCACGTTGTCTTGAGACGAGGGTTATGACCCACTTGACATGGTGAGCTTGATTCTCGTAGAAGGACATTCAACGATACAAAGTTCTTCAATCAAAGTTGTAGTCAAAATTCAACTTCTAACATCTTCTTGTGTTTACCCCGCGAGATCCCTGAAAACATTGCATCCACATACCTTGCATCATATCATGGCAAGTTTTCCCCATACTGGTTTCCTCATCCGCTTACTGTTTATTTCAGTAAAAATGGCTCTCGAGCAGACTGTCCAAGATCTTCAGACCAAAAATGATCAGCTTCAAGATTTGTTCCTGAATCTATCCAAGGGGCAAGAAGAAGTGAAAGCACTCCTCATTGAGAGCATCACCAAGAAGAATCCTGAAGACAACAAGGATGGCCAGCTGAAACAATTGCAAGTTGAAATAGCAACGATGAGAATCCAGATGTTGGGATAGGTGGATCTTATCCAAAACTTAGCTCGCGGACAAGAAGATTTAAGAACTCTCATAAACAAGCTTCATCAAGACAAATACAACCGTAGGGAACAAACGACTAAAATTGGGGATCAAGTCGTCAATCAGCCCTCGATGAGATCAGAAGCTGGCTTTGTCGAGAGTAGGCATTTCCAAATTGCTGCTACACTGCGAGTCCAACAACGACCTCGCCAACAACAACAAGGAAATCAGCGAAGGCAAGATGAGCCCAAGAGACAGTTTACCAAAATCAACATACCATTGTCTCAGGAATTGCAACACATGTTGATGATGAACCTGATTACGTTGATAGGACCTCATCCAAATCCTAAAACTTCTTCTCCTAACTACAATCCTGATGCAAGATGTGCCTATCATTCCGGAAGCCCTGGACATGATACTAACGATTGTTGGGCGCTGAAATACAAGATTCAAAATATGATTAAAGCCAAGGAAATTGAATTCGGCCTCCTGAGACTCCCAACGTGATCACTGCTTCCATGCCAAATCATTGAGAGCGCTTCGTTCATTTTGAATTTTCAGTTGTAATTTCTTTTGTTTGTTCGAACACTTATCTATTATGTCAAACTTTGTTTCATTAATTATAAAAAGGTCAAGAAAATTATCAAAAGGTCTTTCCTGTTCTTTTCACCCTTTCCTTTATTAGATAAAAGAAAAGTCGATGGCGACTCTTGTTATCCGCAACAATTATAATAAAACGCAAAACACCCAAGTGAGTTCTCCCACTGTATCACATCTAGCATTTTATTTTTATGTAAAATTCATAAGTGTTGATTGAATTAAAAGTTATAACAATTTAATCAAGGTTGTATGGATGTATGTTTTGAATTATTCACGTGTGACTCAAATCATTAAACACCATGAGAGGTTAGATTTTTCTATGTTTCAATTGATTCAAATCAAGGATAAGTGCGAGTGTAAAAACCACAAATAATATACATCTAGAATAATATCATACATAATGTTAATTGGTATTGATTCAACATAAGTGCATAATGAAATCATATATATACATGTCAAAATACTTAAAATACATCATTTGACACATAGTATACATGAGTGCCTAAACAAAATGCTAAGATATATATATATATATATATATATATATATATATATATATATATATATATATATATATATATATATATATATATATATATATATATATATATATATATATATATATATATATATATATATATATATATATATATATATAT
Source organism: Vicia faba (assembly GCA_948472305.1). Classification (NCBI taxonomy): domain Eukaryota; kingdom Viridiplantae; phylum Streptophyta; class Magnoliopsida; order Fabales; family Fabaceae; genus Vicia; species Vicia faba. The sequence continues at coordinate 1,180,520,159 of OX451738.1, read as the reverse complement.
ATATATATAACATAAACTATCAAGAAACATTGAACTCTTTGAAATGTCTTCACACGATTTTACCTTTGCCTTTTTCCTACCTTGAGTTACCTAAAAATTCAACAATATAATTAGGGTGATATAATAATCTCAGTGAGTTCTCCTATCTTATGGGTTCACTCGGATATAAAGGGTTACTATGTGATATTCTAACTCAATCCATTTAACTTTATCCTACATGTATACATTCACACGATAAAATAAAACATTGAGTGTTTATGGATTTCTCTTCGTATGGAACATATGAACTCATGTCCACATAATCGAATAAACCACTACTATGGAATGCAATGTCATACCCCAAATTTGTCCAAACCATTTTAAAGTTATATGGATTTTGTTAAAGTTCATCTGCATACACATAACTTGGCCTCCTAGCATTTATTCATTTAATAACATTGTATGTGTCATTTTCATTCACAATAATTTTAGGCCAAGAAGGTGTAAGGTTCCTGCATTTGGATTTATTTAGATCTATTAAGGTGGTTTATTTCTTAAGAGCTCGGTGGTCTTCCCTTTTGGTCATTTTGACCTAGTGCATTAAGTGTTTGTTTCTCATCATTTCAGTGTAAGCCCTTTAGCTGCTTAAGACTTATTGAGAATTGTTTGAAGCTTTGAATAAAGTAAGAAAAAGAATCATTTTATTTGGATGAATGTGTTAAAGAGTTGGAGTTGGAAACACCTCTGAATACATAATTCCTCAAAATTCCAACATCGATCATACTAGAAAATGATAGATACCGTCAACCATATGTAGATGACAATCTAAGAGAATGTCTTGCACTTACCCCTGATCATATGCCTGGCCCAAAGCAACTGTCAATAGAACTTAAAGTGTTGTCTAAAACCTAAGATGCGAATTTCTAGACAAGGAACTTGATCGTCCAGTGATAGTCAACGCAGACCTTGGTCTATATGAGACTGAGCGACCATTAGTTATTTTAAGAAACTATCCTACAACTTTAGAGTATAACATCTCTGATCTGAAAGGAATCAACCCCTTTGTATGTATGCACAAAATTATGTTAGAAGAGGACTCAAAAACCTCTAGACAACATCAAAGGAATTAATCCTATCATGAGTGATATGTCAGAAAGGAAGTGCTGAAACTACTAAAAGTTAGAATCATATAACTGATATCTGACAGCCAATGAATTAGTCTGGTGCATTGTCGTGCCTAAGTGTGATACGGTGGGAGAACTGACTTGGGATTTGCGTTTGTTTTCGCACTTGTTCGGTTTAGCAAGAGTCGCCACCGACTTTTTATTTTATCCTAAGGAAAGGTCAAAAATCACAGGAAAGACCTTTGAGATGTTTTCGTGGGTTCGGGGGGTAGATTATGAAAAGGGAAGGTGCTAGCACCCTTTTCATCCATGGTTATCCATGGGCTCTTAGTTACTTGTTTTAGATCACTTGCCTTTGCTTTTCAATTGTTTGAAATGGTGCTTGGTGTGTGTGGTTTTGAAAATGTTTTGAAAAAGATGCCTTGTCTAGGCAACCTTTGTAATGATTCTTGTTTGAATATATACAAAGGTGTGTGTCTTTTTGAAAATATAATTCAATGTTTTGAAAGTTGTTTTGAAATTGTTTTTGAAGTTGTGTTGTGAAGTGTGTTTGAAAAATGGCAAGGATGTTTTGCAAGATTTTTGATCAAGTAACTAAGAGTTGTCTACCCTATTTTACTCAAAGATTTTTCTTATGTTTTTAACCCTTTTAACAGTGTTTTTTCACCATTGTGTTTGATGAACAACCTTGTGTTAGGATGTTGAACGGGACGGGCGCGGGTCATCGTATGCAATCATTGAAGGCAACTTGTGAGACGCTCTAGCAATTTTGTAAGGGACGAGATCGTTTTATCGAAGGCAACATCGAGGGTCATCGAGGGACTACGATCTTTGTTTATCGAAGGGATTGCTAGAGTGTCTCATACTCGAGGGACATGATTGCATTTTCCGAGGCAACAAGTGAGGCTACCCTAGAGGTGCAAGTGTGAATTGTGTATTGATTTTCATGCATTTATCTTTGCGTTAGGTCATCTAGCGGTTGATTTTGAGTCTTCGCATACAAACCCTAATTACTATAAAGTATATGGAAAGCGATAAATTGCGGGAATTTAAAGTCTAAATTATTACAAATAAGTATCCGGGGATGGGGGTACAAATGTTTACAAATGGGGATGAGTCTTGTCAGAATAGTAATGTCCAAATATTATATTTACAACCAAATCGAATCGTCGCGTTCTCAACGTAAAAAAGATAACAAGGTATAAGAAATAAAGAGAATCAAAGGTATTGTGAGGTGTATGTGGTTATTTACAAATGATTAAATAAAGTATTAACCTAATGAAAATTAAGTGTTTACAATTATTTTTATGTTTTTGTTAGTTATATATAAACAAAAAGTTTTTAAAGAAAGAATTATTTAACTTGAAAAATCTAATATTTATATATTTTAAGTTTTAGAGGTAATGAAGATTATTAATAAAATTTTATACAAAAGGGTAATATATTATTCAATAAAAAGAATTAGGTTATGAAAATGTAGTGATAAAATAAAAGAGTATTGGTTTTTAAAAGAAAAATATAAGGAAAGAAGTTAGATGGGCTTGGAGAATGTATTTGGCCCAAAGAATAAAAAATAAAGTAAGACATAAGGGGGGTGTGGCGCCAGTTTGTTTGGGCTTAGGGATTTAGTTTGCTGGGGCAGAAGCCCAAATGCAATGTACAACGTTTTTGTTAGGGTTTGTATTGTTTTGCTCAGAATTAGGTTTTAGTTCATGAACGGCGCCGCTCTCCTCTCATCTTCATCCTCTTCATCATTCTCAAATCAAGAACAAACTGATGTCTTCTCCTCTCTTTAGGCCACCAGAATGCCACCTCCAATCTCTCCTCCTCGTGATTTGTACAAGGCGGCGAAAAAGGTATCATTTTCCTTCTAACGCGTTTTAGGGTTTTTTAGATTCGTGCATGTTTTATTGTTTCACAGTGTTTATCTTTTGATATTTGTGTTTGTGTGAGGTGCAAAACAGAAAGAGGGGATAGATACCTTGAGGGCTTCGTCCCTGGAGAGGCGATGGAGAGGGAGCTTGGAATGGAGGCGTTCTAGGGTGGCCAGAGGAGGGAGAGTGTGATGACAAGCTTGCTTTCTGGTACTTTTTATCTTTAGCTTTGAACTGTTTTGTGATGAGCTTCATTCTGAACACCCTATTTCATTAGCTTCTAAATCTTCTCCTCTCTTTGGATTTTGTTGGCTTTTGATGAGGATATTATTTCTGAAAATGCTTCTTTGCTTCTGAGAGTATGTTAGTGATGATTAAATCTGAAACATTGCCTTTGATATGTTCTTCCTTGTTGGCTTTGTTGATTCTGTGAGGAACTTATTTCTGAGAATGCTTGTTTGCTTCTAACTTTTCCTCTTCTTTGGGCTTTGTTGATTCTCAATGATGAGCTTTTGTTCTGAGATTTGTTTTTGATAAGTTCTTCTTTGTTGGCTTTGTTGATTTTCAATGATGATGAGCATGTGCTCTGAAAAAAAGAATGTTTGTTGTTATTGGTGTTTGGTATTTGATGATGAATTTCTGAGGATACTTGCTTCTGAGTTGTTTTTCTTTGAAGGCAAGTTTGGTGTTTTTGTGTTGGATTGCAGTTTGAAACAGGTTTGCCACCTTGTAGTGCTTGTGTTTACAAGCCAGTTTTGCAGGTTATGCAGGCCTGTAGTGCAGGTTTGAATGTTTTTAGGCAGGCTTGAGCTTTTCTTTGATAACTTGCAGTTTGCTTTAGGCAGGCTTGAAGTTATGCAGGCTTGGAGGAAGAAGGCCTCAAGGCTTGTTGTGCCTTAGGCTTGTATTTGTAGCACAAGTTTGGATTTGTTGTTTGGAGGTTTTGATGCAGGTTACAAGTTTGAGTTTGCTTTAGGCAGGCTTGAGGCTTCCTGTTGGTTTTGTTTGTTTGGAGGTTTTATGCAGGCTGGAATTTTTTGGTTTTCTACAGGTTTTGCAAGTGGACAACTTGCAGTTGTTTTTTGTCACAGGCAGGTTTGAGACTTGCTTCTGGTGCAGGCAGGCTTGCTGTTATGCAGGCTTGAAGGCTTGCTTGTGTTTACAGTTTGTGGTTCTCTCCCCCTTGAATTGTTAGGACAATGTTATATTTATTTTCTTTCTTCCTGCTCTGTATAGCCTACCAAACTGCAAAGCCTACTTCACTCTCTTTCTCTCTCCATAAAAAGCACATTTAATTGCTTAATATATCTTTATTCTGAAAAGTTGTTGGCCAGGGAAATGATGAAAAGTTGCTTTGACAAGCTTATTTGCTTGCATCTTGGTTTTCCTCTGCATTCTGTCCTTTCTTCCAGATTTTCTGCATTGTTCTTTTTGATAGCTTGTATACAGTTTCTGACAGCTTGTGCAACTTGGTTTGCTTAGTTTGAACTTGTGCAGCTTAGTTGACATTTTGTTGACTGCTTGTTGACAGCTTGTTGACAGCTTGGTTTGCTCAGTTTGTGCAACTTGTGCTTTCTTGTGCCTTGTATTATATGCTTGCAAAAAATGATTTTACTTTCCTCTTTGTGAACCAAGAAAAGAAATCTTCTTGTGATTTACAAAGAGGACGAGTAAAACATGATGAAAACCAAAACAATCTGATTCCGGCCAACAATCTTTAATGATGATCTTTTATTTATCTGTCTGAAAATGCTTTTCAATTAACTGTATTGACTTCTTTTTCTGTCTTTGCAGGTAAATACCAGTTGGGGTAAGGGAAGCAGCAGTAGAAGATAGAAGACTTCAAGAGACTTAGAATATAGATTTAATTTCTTTTTAATTATTGTAATAAATATCATTGTAAATATTGTAAATAAATTTACAGTATTCAAATAACATTTGTAACAACAATTAAAAATAAATAAAAAATCTTTGTCAGATATTTCTTTCTTTTACACCGTTTATTTAACTATTTAAATTTCTTGAATTAAAATGACTGGAAATGCATCCCAATTATTTTAACTTAGATAAAATAAATAATCAACAAACGTTGTAGTCTCACAACCTTGCATTAACCACAATACGCCCGACATTCCAATCAACCATATGCTTTGTACAGTTGAACCAACAAAGTCCATACACCTTTTACCTCACTGATCAAACTAAAGCTTCAAACTTTCAATCAGAAGCCTTAGCTTCTAGCCCAGATGTTTAGGTTTTGAGAAACAAACAGCAATCTTGAACAAGCGTAAAAATAATGTAACAGTCAATTGAAATACTGTGGATTCAAATTCTTCTGAGAATGTGTGCGCAAACCCTAATTTTGGATTTACTGTCAAAGAACGTCTGCTTGACCAAACCCTGAGCCAAACTCAACCAAATCAATAGAAACCCTAATTCTGGATGGAACTGATAAGAAAAACTGTTTGACTGACTCAAAATCAATGGAAACCCTAATTTTGGATTGACTGATAAAGAAAAGTCTGTTTGACCGATTCTTGAACCAATCTGAAAAAATCAGGGAAAACCCGAAGTTGTGATTTGTTGTGAAAAAGGGAGGGCAAATTGTGGGGTACAACAGTTGCCCCTGTTCAATCTTCTTGAACCTGAAGAGTTAGATTGGCAGTTTTGCCGTTCGCGACTCGAAGGTAAAAGATGATTGGACACTAGAGTGCCCAAAAAATTTGCACTCGTCAAAGCGTAGTTGAGGGAATGGGCTTAAAGATGCCATTTGGAGATGTGACAGAATCTGGTCGGAGATGGGCTTAAAGATGCCATCTGGAGAATGTTTGTTGTAGGTGAGTGGGTGAGCATCAGAAAGGTATCCATGTTTGGAACATCTCTGAACTAAAGGTCTGAATAAGCAATAGATTGACAGCCATGTTTGGAGAATCCATAAACTTTTTTCAGAAGTTTTGAAGTTGAATAAGCAATAGATCAACATCCATGTTGGGAAGCATCCGTAAACTGTTTTCAAAAGTTGAAGTTTGTATGAGCAGCAGAATGACTTCTGTGGCGATTGCACTGGGGAGAATCAAGCTGCTGGTGTAAAGGACAGAATGGCATCCGTGTCTGGAGCGTATCTGAACTTTGAGGTTGATAGTTGAATCTAAATGAGGGATAGAATGGTCGTCGTGTCTGGGGCGTATCTAGTCTGTATCGGATTGCTGAAGTCTGAATGAATAGCAGAATGACCGCCGTGTCTGGGGTGTATTTGTACTGTATCTGAGCAATTGTTAACAAAAGCCTTTTAATCTTATCCTGAAAAGGGTAAAATGTTAGCTAAAACACAAAGTTATGTTGCATGATATGTATGATGCAATGAACTGTATTTCATCAATGTTTATGATATATGAATGTAATGGTCATGCATGCAAGAAGTTGAATTGTATGTTGAGAAGCAGGAAGGTATCTGCGTTTGGAGCATCTATGGGCTGGGGATAAATTCTGAATGAGTGACAGAATGGCAACCGTGTCTGGAGCGTATCTGGACTGTATCTGAAGTTGAGATTTGTATGAGTAGCAGAATGACTTCCGTGTCTGGAGTGTATCTGGAGTGTATCTGAAGTTGAGATTTGTATGAGTAGCAGAATGACTTCTGTGTCTGGAGTGTATCTGAACTGTATCTGAAGTTGAGATTTGTATGAGTAGCAGAATGACTTCCGTGTCTGGAGTGTATCTGAAACTGTAACTGGGATCTGAATAAGTGACAGAATGGCAACCGTGTCTGGAGCGTATCTGGACTGTATCTGAAGTTGAGATTTGTATGAGTAGAAGAATGACTTCCGTGTCTGGAGTGTATCTAAAACTGTAACTGGGATCTGAATAAGTGACAGAATGGCAACCGTGTCTGAAGCGTATCTGGATTGTATCTGAAGTTGAGATCTGTATGAGTAGCAGAATGACTTCCGTGTCTGGAGTGTATCTGAAACTGTAACTGGGATCTGAATGAGTGACAGAATGGCAACCGTGTCTGGAGCATATCTGGACTGTATCTGAAGTTGAGATCTGTATGAGTAGCAGAATGACTTTCGTGTCTGGAGTGTATCTGAAACTGTAACTGGGATCTGAATAAGTGACAGAATGGCAACCGTGTCTGGAGCGTATCTGGACTGTATCTGAAGTTGAGATCTGTATGAGTAGCAGAATGACTTCCGTGTCTGGAGTGTATCTGAAACTGTAACTGGGATCTGAATGAGTGACAGAATGGCAACCGTGTCTGGAGCGTATCTGGACTGTATCTGAAGTTGAGATCTGTATGAGTAGCAGAATGACTTCCGTGTCTAGAGTGTATCTGAAACTGTAACTGGGATCTGAATGAGTGACAGAATGGCAACCGTGTCTGGAGCGTATCTGGACTGTATCTGAAGTTGAGATTTGTATGAGTAGCAGAATGACTTCCGTGTCTGGAGTGTATCTGAAACTGTAACTGGGATCTGAATGAGATTTCTTAAAATCTTGACTGGACTGCCCCAGGTTTAATGGACTTTGAAAGATTTGTTGAAATCTTGACTGGACTGCCCCAGATTTGTTGGACAATACCAAACCAAGTCTCTTTTTGTTGACGGGAGATTTTTGCAACGGGAGTATCATCCCACTTGAAGTGATTTTACTCACTGAGAGAGCTTTCGTTCTTCCGAACATTCACTGTATGAATTTCTTCGCTGTTTAAACAAGTAAACCATGTGCAAACAACAATATTCAAATAATGCAAAGTTTATGCTTGTCTCGAAGTTTTGAAAAATGCGTTTTTAGCAGAAAACTTTTTATAAGACAAATTCAACACAAGATTTTAGGGCAAAGCCTTACAGGAGTCAGGATACCCTTTGTAACAGTATGCTTTCGAACTAACCCATGCTTCAATTAGGACTTTTGAAGGGTTGTAACGTGGCTTGGTTCACGATTTAAGAAACAAAGGATAAAGGCTCAAAGTATCTTTGTTCCCACCCGCTTTTCGTGATGTCCTTCAGTCCTAAACTCAGTTAATTGTGCGTCGAACTCTATTCGAGTTTGGAACGACATTTTGGTGATGGTTCACACCAGTTGAATTTTATGGAAGGCAGTCATCATTTTTGCAACATTTTTCATGTTATTGAGGCTTTATAATGACCTCTTTCTTTTGATTCGTTATCCCTAACTTTTGCTTGACTGTTCCTGTTTTCGAGATTACAGTCAGCGGGATGCCCCAGCTTTCTTAAGCCTCCTTTATAGGTTTTGGCTCAGTGGGCTTTTCTCTTTTGAGAGATTGACTGCCTATGAGATAAGGAACCACCACTGTCTTTTGATTCCATAGGAGCGCTTTTGATGTCGTCCGTTATATTATGAACTGAGAGTTTGCGACTTCAATGCGCATCTTTTTTTTGAATTAACTGAGAGACTACCCTGCCCCAACTTTAAATCAAAGGTTTCAATTTGTGTTTAAAATAGAAAACTCCTACTTCTTTGGCTCGAAGGGGTTGACTAGGGATTATCTTCCTTATAACTCCAGTGTTTAGGATTTGAAAGAAACGCCTGTACATCGTCAGCAAGGTTTGTTCAAAAGCATATTGTATGAGATTACGGTATTGTTTCGTCATCCTCCCTCTAAAGGCTTGTAGCTTTTTATCAAGAGTTAAATATCATAAAGAAAGCATAAGAATAGTGAAAACGAATGGATGAATTTAAGACAAACATATGCAATGCATTAATGAAACAGAGTTTGACATTAACAGATAATTGTTTGAATAACAAAAGAAATTACAACTTAAAAATTCAAATGGAACAAAAGTCTCTCAGTTCGAGCTTTGTCATTTCAGGTGGAGAACCCTTAGTGGAAGATTTTCATCTCGCCATCAAGCATGAATTCCATCACTCCTTCGTCAATCAAGTCTTGGATCTTGTTTTTCAAAGCCCAACAGTCATCGGTGTCATGTCCAGGACTATGAGAGTGGTATACACAAAATGCATCGGGGTGATAGCTAGGAGTAGAGGTATTGGGTTTCCGAATAGGATCCTTTAAAGCCAGTAGATTGACCTCCAACAAGCATTTCAGTATTAGGGATGATGGTATGTCAGTCTCAGAGAAATGTCTTCCAGACGTATTTTTCTTACGCCGATTACCCTGTTGACGCTGGCGAGGTTGTTTCCGGGCTTGTGACCCTGAAGCAAGTTGAGGAGCTTTTCCCTTGTCTTCTTGTCTCAAAGGAGGTTGAATGATGACTTGGTCTTCAACCCTAGTTGTTTGCCCCACTTGGTTATCTCGAAGCAGTTTGTTGACGAGAACCCTGAGCTCTTCTTGTCTTTGAGCCAAGTTTTGGATGAGAGCCATCTGGCCCACCAGTTGTCCCATCATCTGGATCTTCATTGTTTCCAGCTTAATCTGCAGCTCTTCCAACTGATCATTCCTGACACTGCTTGAATTCCCCAAGACCATTCCCCTTGTGAGGAGAGCTTTCACTTCTTCTTGCCCTTGGGACAGGTTCAAGAACATTTCTTGAAGTTGAGCATTTTGATCCTGGATATCTTTGAGAGTCCTCTCTAGAGCCATCTCTACTGAAATAAATAGTAGGAGAATAAGGAAACCTGAAAAGGAAAACCTGTTATGATGCGATGCATGACATGTGGATACATGTTTTCAAGAATCTCTCAGGGTAAACACAAGAAAAATGTTAGAGGTTGAACTTTGGTCAACATCTTTGATTGGAGAACTTCGTATCGGTGGATGTCTTTCCACGAGAATCAAGCTCACCATGTCAAGTGGGTCATAGCCCCTGATTCAAGTTGTTGCACTTGATCTTTGACGGTGTTTGTTTAGAGGGGAACCCTCTTACTCTTTGGTAGATGTCTGGTTCAACGTGCCCCTGTATCAAAAGACCCTCGAGATCCTTGAAATGGTTATTGAAAAAATGTTATGGTATGATGTTATGATGTTATATACATGTATGCAAAAGTAAGCAAGTGTATATACAGGTGATCATATTCACACAAAACAAAAACAAGCCCTTAGGTTTAGGCTTGCATGGGGTTTGTAGGTAAGTACCCTCTTGAAGTTAGTTGGCTTAACCTGTCCTAAAATAGAAATCGGGTTCTAAGGAGCTCAATATCACTGGATTATTTTCTATGTTCATTGTTTTGGTTTAGCCACTTAACTGGCGACCAAAATATTCCAATAAAATAATCCTCAATGAGTGTAGTATCGAGTATCTACCAACTTCGGACTGCACCAAAGTCGGTCATCTCACTACCCCTAAAAAAGGCCAAGATGGTCAAGTAAGGTTCTAAAGTCCGTTGATGCTTCATGACACCACGCGGCGGCCCCGTACTCTCCTTGATTCAACTCAAGGGTTACCGGTACCAACCAAAGTGCCACATCAACGTAGCTACTGTTTCAACCATGTCGGTATACCCCGCACAGTTCCCTCACAGTTTATTGCTACTTACCTAAAAAGGTGCCCCCAAATCCGGGTGTAGGATTTAAAATAAACCCAAACAAGGAACCCAAAAAGTAAAGCAATCAAAGCAATCAAGGTAAGCGTGTAAAGGTGATCTAAAAAACCCTAAGGTAACCCCACTTTTAGAAAAGTCCCCAGCAGAGTCGCCAGTTCTGTGATACGGTGGGAGAACTGACTTGGGATTTGCGTTTGTTTTCGCACTTGTTCGGTTTAGCAAGAGTCGACACCGACTTTTTATTTTATCCTAAGGAAAGGTCAAAAAGCACAGGAAAGACCTTTGAGACGTTTTCGTGGGTTCGGGGGGTAGATTATGAAAAGGGAAGGTGCTAGCACCCTTTTCATCCATGGTTATCCATGGGCTCTTAGTTACTTGTTTTAGATCACTTGCCTTTGCTTTTCAATTGTTTGAAATGGTGCTTTGTGTGTGTGGTTTTGAAAATGTTTTGAAAAAGATGCCTTGTCTAGGCAACCTTTGTAATGATTCTTGTTTGAATATATACAAAGGTGTGTCTCTTTTTGAAAAGATAATTCAATGTTTTGAAAGTTGTTTTGAAATTGTTTTTGAAGTTGTGTTGTGAAGTTGTGTTGTGAAGTGTGTTTGAAAAATGGCAAGGATGTTTTGCAAGATTTTTGATCAAGTAACTAAGAGTTGTCTACCCTATTTTACTCAAAGATTTTTCTTATGTTTTTGACCCTTTTAACAGTGTTGTTTCACCATTGTGTTAGGATGTTGAACGGGACGAGCGCGGGTCATCGTATGCAATCATTGAAGGCAACTTGTGAGACGCTCTAGCAATTTTGTAAGGGACGAGATCATTTTATCGAAGGCAACATCGAGGGTCATCGAGGGACTACGATCTTTGTTTATCGAAGGGACATTTTCTAGAGTGTCTCATACTCGAGGGACATGATTGCATTTTCCGAGGCAACAAGTGAGGCTACCCTAGAGGTGCAAGTGTGAATTGTCTATTGATTTTCATGCATTTATCTTTATGTTAGGTCATCTAGCGGTTGATTTTGAGTCTTTGCATACAAACCCTAATTACTATACAGTATATGGAAAGCGATAAATTGCGGGAATTTAAAGTCTAAATTATTACAAATAAGTATCCGGGGATGTGGGTACAAATGTTTACAAATGGGGATGAGTCTTGTCAGAATAGTAATGTCCAAATATTATATTTACAACCAAATCGAATCATCGCGTTCTCAACGTAAAAAAGATAACAAGGTATAAGAAATAAAGAGAATCAAAGGTATTGTGAGGTGTATGTGGTTATTTACAAATGATTAAATAAAGTATTAACCTAATGAAAATTAAGTGTTTACAATTATTTTTATGTTTTTGTTAGTTATATATAAACAAAAAGTTTTTAAAGAAAGAATTATTTAACTTGAAAAAACTAATATTTATATATTTTAAGTTTTAGAGGTAATGAAGATTATTAATAAAATTTTATACAAAAGGGTAATATATTATTCAATAAAAAGAATTAGGTTATGAAAATGTAGTGATAAAATAAAAGAGTATTGGTTTTTAAAAGAAAAATATAAGGAAAGAAGTTAGATGGGCTTGGAGAATGTATTTGGCCCAAAGAATAAAAAATAAGGTAAGACATAAGGGGGGTGTGGCGCCAATTTGTTTGGGCTTAGGGATTTAGTTTGTTGGGGCAGAAGCCCAAATGCAATGTACAGTGTTTTTGTTAGGGTTTGTATTGTTTTGCTCAGAATTAGGTTTTAGTTCATGAACGGCGCCGCTCTCCTCTCATCTTCATCCTCTTCATCGTTCTCAAATCAAGAACAAACTGATGTATTCTCCTCTCTTTAGGCCACCAGAATGCCACCTCCAATCTCTCCTCCTCGTGATTTGTACAAGGCGGCGAAAAAGGTATCATTTTCCTTCTAACGCGTTTTAGGGTTTTTTAGATTCGTGCATGTTTTATTGTTTCACAGTGTTGATCTTTTGATATTTGTGTTTGTGTGAGGTGCAAAACAGAAAGAGGGGATAGATACCTTGAGGGCTTCGTCCCTGGAGAGGCGATGGAGAGGGATCTTGGAATGGAGGCGTTCTAGGGTGGCCGGAGGAGGGAGAGTGTGATGACAAGCTTGCTTTCTGGTACTTTGTATCTTTAGCTTTGAACTGTTTTGTGATGAGCTTCGTTCTGAACACCCTATTTCATTAGCTTCTGAATCTTCTCCTCTCTTTGGATTTTGTTGGCTTTTGATGAGGATATTATTTTTGAAAATGCTTGTTTGCTTCTGAGAGTATGTTAGTGATGATTAAATCTGGAACATTGCCTTTGATATGTTCTTCCTTGTTGGCTTTGTTGATTCTGTGATGAACTTATTTCTGAGAATGCTTGTTTGCTTCTGACTTTTCCTCTTCTTTGGACTTTGTTGATTCTCAATGATGAGCTTTTGTTCTGAGATTTGTTTTTGATAAGTTCTTCTTTGTTGGCTTTGTTGATTTTCAATGATGATGAGCATGTGCTCTGAAAAAAAGAATGTTTGTTGTTATTGGTGTTTGGTATTTGATGATGAATTTCTGAGGATACTTGCTTCTGAGTTGTTTTTCTTTGAAGGAAAGTTTGGTGTTTTTGTGTTGGATTGCAGTTTGAAACAGGTTTGCCACCTTGTAGTGCTTGTGTTTACAAGCCAGTTTTGCAGGTTATGCAGGCCTGTAGTGCAGGTTTGAATGTTTTTAGGCAGGCTTGAGCTTTTCTTTGATAACTTGCAGTTTGCTTTAGGCGGGCTTGAAGTTATGCAGGCTTGGAGGAAGCAGGCCTCAAAGCTTGTTGTGCCTTAGGCTTGTATTTGTAGCACAGGTTTGGATTTGTCGTTTGGAGGTTTTGATGCAGGTTACAAGTTTGAGTTTACTTTAGGCAGGCTTGAGGCTTCCTGTTGGTTTTGTTTGTTTGGAGGTTTTATGCAGGCTGGAAGTTTTTGGTTTTCTACAGGTTTTGCAAGTGGATAACTTGCAGTTGTTTTTTGTCACAGGCAGGTTTGATAATTGCTTTTGGTACATGCAGGCTTGCTGTTATGCAGGCTTGAAGGCTTGCTTGTGTTTACAGTTTGTGGTTCTCTCCCCCTTGAACTGTTAGGACAATGTTATATTTATTTTCTTTCTTCCCGCTCTGTATAGCCTGCCAAACTGCAAAGCCTACTTCACTCTCTTTCTCTCTCCATAAAAAGCATATTTAATTGCTTAATATATCTTTATTCTGAAAAGTTGTTGGCCAGGGAAATGATGAAAAGTTGCTTTGACAAGCTTGTTTGCTTGCATCTTGGTTTTCCTCTGCATTTTGTCCTTTCTTCCAGATTTTCTGCATTGTTCTTTTTGATAGCTTGTATACAGTTTTTGACAGCTTGTGCAACTTGGTTTGCTTAGTTTGAACTTGTGCAGCTTAGTTGACATTTTGTTGACTGCTTGTTGACAGCTTGTTGACAGCTTGGTTTGCTCAGTTTGTGCAACTTGTGCTTTCTTGTGCCTTGTATTATATGCTTGCAAAAAATAATTTTACTTTCCTCTTTGTGAACCAAGAAGAGAAATCTTCTTGTGATTTGCAAAGAGGACGAGTAAAACATGATGAAAACCAAAACAATCTGATTCCGGCCAACAATCTTTAATGATGAGCTTTTATTTATCTGTCTGAAAATGTTTTTCAATTAACTGTATTGACTTCTTTTTCTGTCTTTGCAGGTAAATACCAGTTGGGGTAAGGGAAGCAGCAGTAGAAGATAGAAGACTTCAAGAGACTTAGCATATAGATTTATTTTCTTTTTAATTATTGTAATAAATATCATTGTAAATATTGTAAATAAATTATAGTATTCAAATAACATTTGTAACAACAATTAAAAATAAATAAAAAATCTTTGTCAGATATTTCTTTCTTTTACACCGTTTATTTAACTATTTAAATTTCTTGAATTAAAATGACTGGAAATGCATCCCAATTATTTTAACTTAGATAAAATAAATAATCAACAAACGTTGTACTCTCACAACCTTGCATTAACCATAATACGCCCGGCATTCCAATCAACCATATATTTTGTACAGTTGAGCCAACAAACGTCCATACACCTTTTACCTCACTGATCAAACTAAAGCTTCAAACTTTCAATCAGAAGCCTCAGCTTCTAGCCCAAATGTTTAGGTTTTGAGAAACAAACAACAATCTTGAACAAGCGTAAAAATAATGTAACAGTCAATTGAAATACTGTGGATTCAAATTCTTCTGAGAATGCGTGCGCAAACCCTAATTTTGGATTTACTGTCAAAGAACGTCTGCTTGACCAAACCCTGAGTCAAACTCAACCAAATCAATAGAAACCCTAATTCTGGATGGAACCGATAAGAAAAACTGTTTGACTGACTCAAAATCAATGGAAACCCTAATTTTAGATTGACTGATAAAGAAAAGTCTGTTTGACCGATTCTTGAACCAATCTGAAAAAATCAGGGAAAACCCGAAGTTGTGATTTCTTGTGAAAAAAGGAGGGCAAATTTTGGGGTTCTAAGAAATGAGGTGTTACAGTAGTTAAAAATGAGAAAGGCGAAGTTGTAGCCAAACGTGTAGAAACAGGGTGGAGAATATGCATAGATTATAGAAAATTGAACAAAGTCACTCGTAAAGACCATTTTCCTCTATCCTTCGTTGATTAAATGTTTGAACGCATAGATAGGCCCTCTCATTTCTTCTACTTAGAGGGATACTCAGGATTCTTTCAAATCTCAATTCATCTTGACGATCAGGAAAAGACTACGTTCACTTGCCCTTATGACACGTTCGTCTACCAACAAATGTCATTCGGACTATGTAACACTCCACAACTTTTCAAAGATGCACGATGCCAATATTTGAATATTTTCTAGATAACATCATAGAAGTCTTTATGAATGACTTTTTAGTATGCGGACAAAACTTTGAAGGTTGTCTTAAAAATTTAGAGACGGTTTTAGAGAGGTGTGTAAAAGTCAAGTTAAATTAATGTAATTGATTGTTATATTTTTTAATATAATTAATTGTTAATTAATTAATTATAAATATTATTTATTATAATTTTTATAAAATTGAGTTAGTTGTGAAATTTGTTGGTGAAGAAAAACTATAGAAATTTATAGGTGTGACTTGGTGGTAGTAGTGTTCGGTAGAGACAAGAAAATAAAATTGAATGAGAGTATTTTTATAATAATTAAGTAATTAATAATTATTATTTAATTAAATAATGTAGGGTATTTGGTTGAAAATGTAGGTTATTGGATATTGGGTTTGTTAAAAAAAATTATTTATTTAACTAAGTAATTTGATACGTGGGATGTGGGTTTTTTAAAATATTTTTTTAATGTACTTATTGTTATTTGAAAACATGGGATATGGGTTTATAATTTTTTAATATTAATAAATCTTTATATGTTTTTTTGTGGTGGAAGTCGTTGGCGAAGAGAAACTATGTGAAGATTATAGGTAATAGGTGTGAGTTAGTGGCGGTAATGTTCAAAGAGGAGAAAATAAAAATTAATTTAAGAATATTTTTATAATAATTAAGTAGTCAATAATTATTATTTAATTTATTAAATAATGGAAAACCCAAGGGTTGAAAATGCGGGGTGTGGCTAAATAAAAAAAATTATTATTTATAAATATATTTAGAAAATTGCTAACGTTTAAAGATTTTAAAACATAAATTTTTTTACGTATATTCAATATAATAGAAATTAAAATAATTGATTTTTAAAAAAAAATATTTTTTAACACTAGTTAGCATGACTTGTTTGTCATTACAAAATAAAACAAAAATATAATATTTACCTAAGTAATTTGACATTTATGGTACGAATATTCTATAAGTATCACAATTTGATTGAAAACAAATTTAAAAAATAAAATAAAATTGGAACTTATCAACTCGTATTTATACAAACATTATAAATACGTTGAATACTGAGAAACAAACGTGGCAACAAGTAACAACTTGTTATCATACACACATAAATATTATACATCTCTTCATCTCAACCAAGTTCATCTTATAGTTTACTTATCATTGCCATTAGTGAACATTTGAATCTCACTATGGAGGGACATGAAAATTTGGGGTTTGGTTTCTTTGTAATTGGTTTATGGAACTTTTTCAATCACATCAAACTCCATTTTCTTTCTTCTTCTCTCAAATCCTACCCATCAACCCTATGGTTTCCATCCAAATTAACTAGATACATGGAGCTTTATTTCATTATTGCAACTGGCATAATCTTCATAGCCATGGAAGCTTTTCATCTATTCTCTTCACCTCCAACCATCTGACCCTGTAGATGGAACCATTCCCTCTAACCGTCTTCACAACTTTGAACACTCTTCCATGGCTTTGCTTTGTCTTTCTTATTCTATGCTACATTTGCTATAGTTCTTGATAGAAAAATAACCATTGCTAAAAAAACTTAAAATGAACTTACTCATTTGCTTGCAGCTATAGCATTTGCTCAACAGTTTCTTCTTTTTCATCTTCATTCACGAGACCATATGGGGTTAGAAGGACAGTACCATTATTTATTGCAAGGTTTGATTTTTATTTATTTCGCAACAACCCTTATGGGAATTGGATTTCCGACGAGTTTCTTGGTGTGTTTTGTGCGTTCTGTTGGCATAATCTTTCAAGGTTTGTGGCTTATGTTCATGGGGTTCATGCTTTTTACACCTGGTTATCAACCCAAAGGTTGTTTCATGAAACTCGAAGGGGATCAATATGTTGTTAGGTGTAGTGATGAAGAGGCTCTTCATCGTGCAGTTTCATTGATTAATATTCATTTCAGTTGGTTCTTGGTTGGTGTCACTGTTTTTGCAGTGTCGTTCTACTTGATTATGGCTTTATGTTATGGTGGAAAAACAGTGGAGTATGTATCATTGATGAAGGAGGAACATTACTGTGATGAAGATGGCTTGAAAAACTTCAATGTTGAGTCACAATGTCAAGAGATCATCGCAAGCAAGAGCAGCAAATTTGAAGAACTTGGCGAAGTTAAATAATGTTGTTGTAACAAAAAAAAAAAGTATTGCTTTATAAACATATTACATATCTAAATTATTTGTCACATATACCCCGGTAATTCAAGCATACTAAGCATAATATATAAGAAAATAACAAACAGAGGCAAACATACAGAAATAGAAATAGAGATAAAGAATAAAAGAAACTGAGACAGATACATTCATTTCAAGACATTTTCATTCGATAATCTGGTAGCAGTAAAGCTACCAGGTTTAAAAATGATATTTGCATGCCTCACATGTGATAATAATATGAAGATCATTGACAATTTGATACAACAGCAACAGTCACATTTGAATTTGGATTGATTATTATACAAGTAAATGGTGTTTCATCAGTAACTATCAATATCGGTTTCTGGCTTCCGGAGGTAGTAACGCAGACAGTTTACCAAAACCTGAGATTGTTGCGCACATAAATAATTTCTACAAAATGAGTGTCCGATAAACAAGTTCATTTTAATTTTAAATCAATGCAATGATTACCTGAGACATTGATCTGTTTAATGCAGCCCCGCCGTAACTGACATGAAATTTATCCTTGGCGACCAAACCCTGCAGAGAGAAAAAGTAGGCAGAGTTACTTTGAGTAATGGAAACTGAGAGATGGAGACGAACAGAGACAGGACAGCAAGGAATATACTTCTGTGTCGATCTCGGCAGACTCAACATCAATGTTCACATCTGCAATGACTTTGATTATTTCAACTAGCAATCCCGGCCTATCTGCTGTCTCGATGCACAACAAGCTGAAATATATTGAACTCAAAAGCGTTAGATTGTATGTTATCAAGCACCTATCGCATATTGGGTTGCAAGTTTTCAAATTCTTTGGGGTAGAAACAATTTCGTTTATAAACAGTTCAAAAATTGTACCCAAAGAAAAGTAAAATATAGAGGGGGAATAATTAATTATTATGTCCACATATAATAAAGATGCAAACCTCCTCTTGGGTCCATCTTCCTTAACTTGAATATGAGTTGCAATTTCAATATCAAGCTGCACAAAACAATAATAATAAAGTAGATATTTGCGATACTAAGACTAAAACTGCATCATGCTATATCTGGTAGAACCATTCATTTATAGGGATTTTGTTAACATGTGCTCTTCAAACAGAGTCAAAGGAATCAAATCAAATAGCTAAAAAATAAAAAGTATAAGCATTTAATTTTTTTCATGTAATTAATAGAGTAATGAAGCTATTTTAATTCCTTCGCATTTTCAAAAAAAAAATAAAACCTAGCATTTTCTAGTACCAGGGTGGTGCTGAGATGAGGACTTGGGTATTATGGGTCACCAAATCCCACATCGAGTAGTACGGGATATTCGGTGGATGTTCAATTTGTAGGCAGCCAAAATGCGGTGACAAGTCCCAAAAGTAATGATATTGATCTTCACTTTTATTTCTTGTGATACCTGCAACTCCAAGAACGGAGTTCTGATACCATTTGTATGGACCAGTATTTTTGGCCCCGCAAGAAATGCGACAAATCTACATTGGTTAAAGAACAACAATACCAAACATTGAGGGTCTGCAAGCTCCCTACTCTAAAGGCCCCCAAGTTTTCATACAAATGACAAGCCCCCTCTCCTTTCGTCTCTGACCCTCTCTAACTATCTAAGTCTACTAACTAAATAACTAATGGCATTATGCAATGTGACATTCTCATCACGAACAAAATTAAGTACTGTGTCAAAGTTTAAGGCCTAAAAATTCATTGAAGCACACAAAACTTTGAACTGCCAATGAACCAAGAAATGAAAAAGAAGTATTATTCTCCCTAAAAGAACTTATATTCCAAGTAGGAAATAAAAAAGGAAAGGAAAATTAGAAGAGTATTATTCACCTTCTTTTTTGGATCCTTTAGACCAAACACTTCACCCATCGCTAGAAGTTCACTGGACTCCTGGATAAATTATATAATACTCATGAGCAAGAAAAACTGAAATTTAAGGGCAGGTTAAACAGTATATTGGCTAAAAGAAACAACGGAAACTTGTGTTTAAAAATGTTTCTTAGTACAAGGAAGCTTATCATGTAAAATAACCATATAAGAAAACTCAGAGAAAAGTATTTATACAACATACTTACAGGATGATACTGCAACAGATTGTTGATAATGGTAAGTCGAATTCTCTCTAACATATCAGGATTTTCAACTTTACGCCCAGTATCTCTGACAGAATATCAATAAAACAAAATTTGTGAAAACTAAATGTATCAATGAAGCAGTGAAAACATATTAGACAATGAATTACAAGTCACATTGTTATTCCTTCACATGCTCTAATTAATAGCACTAGATATAGTTGGAAACCGACTCATTTTCCACAGTTCAATGCGAGTTTGAGATGTAATGTTAAAAACCATTCACGAGTCTTTACTTCACTTTGGGGAGACTATTTCTTGATAAATTCAATTATAGATGAATATAATTGTTAAACCTTAACAAGGTACTGTCTCATATCCGTGACACACACCAGGAAAAAGAGATCACTAAAAGCCAAGCAAGTAAATAAAAGACCAAATATCCATTTTGGTCTTCCAAAGACATGCCTGAGCCTGACTTCACAGTGGTACTCCATTCACATTTATATTTTTTGTAAACATAAAATTGTCCCTCCAGTAATAACCAAGTGGCACCAGTTTTGTATTTATGCAGACCATTGAATGACACTTTAAGCACCAAATTGGTATTGAAGAACCAGTTAAATGTACTTGTAAGTGGCAGACCAGCCAAATAGCACATATAGCTTTGTAATAATCAACATGAATACTATCAGTGGTGCTAATGTTAAATAATTTGATAATGAATGAAATAACACTCACATAACACCGTAAAACCAGTTTTTTTAAAGTTTAATATTTCTAGTGATCAAGAGAAAAGAATGCCAACAAAAATGAAGAGAAAAGACAAACAAGACTTACGATTGTGTAATAAAAAATTTGGTTTGCTTCACTGGTCCCTCCGTAGAGACAGTTCCCTTTGAAACATCCAGTCCCAAATCTTTTAATGCTTTCATCTGCTTAGATATTAACAAGCGAAAATCAATTATTAATAAATGGAATAAATCTTCTCTTTTATCATATGAACACGCCATAAAAAATATGCAGACAAATTAAATTGGACTGAACTTTTTAAGAAAATTGAGCATAATTAAGTTCCAAATAGCGACATCACCGTGTCAAGAAGAGCTCCAAGGCGATCGCCAAAGCTAAGTTGCACAAGTGTTGCTTCAGAATGTGAGTCTTGATCAATCAGAACTATTGGCATTGGAACACTATCAAGGTTTTTATTGGATTTCTGCAAAAAGGATTAACCAACCAAATGTCACAAAAAGATTGTATCAAAAAGTATGGCATACCCATCTATAAATGGGGGACTGGATTACTATATTTTCCCTTTATTATTCTTATGACTTTATAGTACAATATCTATAAGGTTCCATTTTCTTGATCTAGACAGGACATGAAAAGAATGATATCACTTGCCGGTGAAGCTGAATCAACTGCATTCAAGTCATAAGAAGAAGCATGTATAATATTCCTGCACAACGTTTCATTTAGTAGTAAGAACAAGAGATATAAACACCTCCCGGGGACTCTACTACAAAAGATTTAAGTTCCAATAGTGTCCATAAACAACTACAAATAATACAAATCTGATGGTTTCTAGGATTCGAGATTCCAAGTTATCAAGAACAATTCAAATATCCAGAAACAAGACATTGAAAAAATTAACTAAAATATTATCATGTTCCGATAAAATTACAACTAATTTATCATAAAAAAAAAAAAGTTTTACAAAAATTATATCTACTAATTTCTTTGAAGATAAACAAATATTAGTCTGATCCAATTCAATCCCTGGTGAAATGAAGATTACATTCCCACACAACACCGCAGTTGAAGAAGTTGCAAGTTATCAAAATTGAATCTATTCAAACAAGGCTTAAATAACATAGGAATAAAAGAAAACACCACACTGACACGCCGACACCAATAATAAATTAAAGGTAATCACGGTGCATAGTGCCGACGCGGACACATATATTGGTTATAATCTACTCAATACATGAATGAAAAATAAATTAAAAAAATAAAAAGTGTGAGGAAGAGGATTTTCTGACTTGTTCCTGAGGGAGGAGCGGAGGGTGAACGAGAGAGATGATGGTAGAGGAATGGAGAGCGGATCGGAAAGCTTGGTTGCGTGGACGGCGAAGAAAGAAGCGATGGAAGCATTGGTGACGGCCATGGCGGAGAAGATGATGTTGGTGACAGTTGAAGTTGGTGAAGTGTGTGCGTAACTGCGAGTGATATTTAATATATATTTATAATTGTTATTTTGAGTTTGTAGTTTTGTTGGTTTATTGTGGGATCTAAAAATTTATTCGGTGAAAGGGATGATGATGCGTCCTCAACTGCTCATGAATCATTGTGCTTTGTAAATTGTTTACATTGATTGTGAAAGACACGTCAGATCCAACGTTACATTCATCTTTGAAAACTACCCATGCTTTTTTAATCATTTTTTTAATGATTGAGATTTTTTTTATCGCCAAAGAAAGTTATAATATATAATCGTGAACTCTAAAACTGTTTTGATGATGGTGAAGGTGATGGATCCGACAATCACTAGATAGCGTTCAAAGACAAGTTTTTCTTTTTGGACAAAGCACCTCTTTGTTCTAAATGGAATTTGCTTATTTAATTTGTCACAAATTTTTCATATTAAAATTGAAGACGATAAACCACATTGTTTGATTGTGGATGAATTAAGAAACTCTTGGATGATTGTTAAATTATTTGGGAGATCTACAATTTCCTTATCATTTGCTATCAATTAAGGTTGTATGAAAACATGTGGAATTCATCAATAAGAGGGACTCGTCCTTTATGAAAATATTTGTCTTTTAGATATTTTGTATGATGTCATCATTATGATTGATTTAGTTTTTTTATACATTGAATATTATTTTTGAGTATTTGTATGTACCTTGATATTAGGAATCTTAGAAAACATCTAGAACAAGTTTGAAAAGATTGTCATTTGGTAACATGCATCAAAAGTCATGTTTTGCACAAAAAGTTTTAAGGAAACTTAGGAAAATCAAAATACACACTAAGTGTTCGATAAATTGTCTCAATAAACTTTAGCTTTAATTTCATTGGAAATTGGTTACTTGATCGTTGTAATCAAATCATTGATTGAGAATTTGACGTTTTACTTGCTTATCATCATTACTCATTTAAAATTAATTGAACGCATATCCGAGTTTCAATAATCGGTTCGTTTTAAATGACTTGCCATCTACGACACGACTTCCGCTAGCCATTGTTTTTACTTGTTTTGAAAACAATTTTTAAACTCAATTTTTAATTGGGGAACTATTCACCCCCCTACTATAGATAAGTTGTCGTCATCTAACAAGTGACATCAAGAGCCCAGTTCATTCTGTGTGCTTCAAAATGCTTATTAGAAAATGGCAAACAAACCTAAAGGGGCGCACAATAAAGCTCTTATTTTCACCTATGAAAACTATGGTTATTGGAAGAGTTGTATCTGCATTCATATCAATTCTTATGATAAGAATCTATGGGATGCCATCGAGAACGGTTCAAATGAAACTACCGAGATCATTGATGGTGTCACCGTATCCAAATCGGAAGCACGATGGAGTAAGGATGATAAGGATGAGTGGGCTCACGATTGGAAAGCACGAAACATTCTCATATCCTCTCTTGGTGTCAATGAATTTTATCATGTATCTCATTGTGAAATCGCTAAAACTATGTGGGACGCGTTGTGAGTTTCCCTTGAGGGAATCAATCAAGTCAAACAAACTAGAGTAAATACACTAAATCAAGATTTCAAACTCTTTCACATGAAGCATGGTGAAACCATTACCGAAATACAAAAGAGGTTCACTCGTCTCATTAATCGTTTGAATATACTTGGGAAACCGGTTTCCAATAAAATTGTTACTAATAAAATTTTGAGGTGTCTTAATAGGAAACGACAACCAAATGTCACCACGATCAAGGGAGTCAACAATCTCACAACACTTGACCTCACTACATTGTTGGGTAAGCTTGAAGAACATGAGCAAGAATACACTTGCTTAGAGAAACATGGAAAAACGCATGAGAAGAAACTAAAGAAAGAGAAAGGCAAAGATAAGGAGATGGAAAAAAAGTTCATTGCTCTAAAGACTTCTATTTCAAGGCCCTCAACAAATGAGCAAAGTTATAGTGAAACAAATGACGATGAGAATTCGGATGATAAAGAAATGAAGCTTTTGTTGAAAAGGATCCAAATAACTCTAGTAAACCACTTCTAAACTTGATTTGTCATTATTGTTGTGTGAAAGGTCATACCATTTCTAAATTCAAACCTATGAAATTTTTAGTTCCTAAAGACGTTTATTAATGGTTGCATAACACTACAAGAAAAAGCTTCCCCAGCCACGTGAAGTTGCCACGTGATTTTCATGTGGCTAAATAAAACCAGTTGCGACGTGAAAATCACGTGGCAACGTGTTTTAATAATATAAAATAGATACATTGAGTGTGTCAGTTACGTTTCTTTGTTAAAAAAAGTAGCGACGTGGGATTCACGTCGCTAATTAAAATATCACAAAATTTAATTCAATCACAACTTCCAACACTGGCGTGTGCAGGCTTTGAAGGAAGAGAAAGCAGTTGTAAATTTGTTGCGACGTGAAAATCACGTGGCAACGTTGCGGCGTGATTTTCACGTCGCTACGTGGTTTATGTAATTTATGAAAACGTTCCACAACGTTTCTGTTTCTATCACTTCTTCATCTTCAACCTTCACAAAAAGTTTTCTTCCCCACTCTTCAACCATACCCATTTTCTTCCCCAAAAAAATTTCTTCTCCACTCTTTAATTCCTACCATCTTCATCCATTTTGTAAGGTAATTTCAATTTCATGTTTTATATACTTTGTTAATAGCTTTTGATGTGTTATTTTGAGTATAAATTTTTTTCAATTTTTCTTTGAATAGAGAAGGAGAATATAGAAGTATAGATTGCAAAAAGGGACAAGAAGACTGAAGGAGTTACAAGATAAAAGGTATGTCTTGAATTTTTTTTTTTTTGAAATTAGTATATTTTCTGATTTTGATTAATTTGCATTGGGTTAAAATTGTTGAATTTGGGTTATATATATATTTTCTGTATTTGAGTTAAATGTTAGGTTTAATTATTTAGTTTATAATAATTATTAATTATTAATTTGTGATGATGAATGAGTTTAATTATTTTAGGAGTTTAAGTTTTTTTATTTTTAGGAGTTTATAAATTTTTAGTGTTTAAATTAAATTTTTAGGAGTTTAATAAGTTTTTAGATTTTTAGGAGTTTATAAAATTTAGGTGTTTAAATTAAATTTTAAGTGTTTAAAAATAAATAAATATTTTTAGGAATTTATAAATTTTAAGTGTTTAAATTAAATTTTTAGGAGTTTAATTAGTTTTTAAATTTTTAGGAGTTTATAAAATTTAGGTGTTTAAATTAAATTTTAAGTGTTTAAAAATATTTTATGGAGTTTATAAGTATTGTTGAAAGCATATATTTATCTTTAATTGTATATGTTTAGGATTATTATTAAGTTGATTAATTAATATTTCTAATTAAATAGGTTTTGATTATATAAATTTGCAGTAAATGGAATATTATATGTATTATCGTTATTATCGTAGTTGGATGTACGATAGACTATATCCAGGAAGACGCGCACTTAAACCCAATTTTATAGACGGGGTTAATGGTTTTATCGCGTGGACGTTTGCCCAGGAACGTTGTCGAAGTGAAGGAGGAGTTAGGTGTCCTTGTCTTAAATGTGGATGTAGATATATAATTAGTGACCCAGAGGAAATAACACGTCATTTGCATAGGAAAGGTTTCATTGAAAATTATTAGGTTTGGAAGCATCATGGTGAAACACTGCCGAGTAATGTACCAGAGACTAGCAACACAGATGCTTCAAGTAGTCAACCGGTTATGCAACCACCTATGGAATTTGAAGAAAACTTTAATCTGATAGGTGACATGGTTGGTGATGCTTTTGGTGTTAACGTGACCTATGATCAACCTGAAGACTTTGACGGGGAAGAGTTGCCGAATGAGGAAGCGCGGAGATTTTATCTGTTGTTGAATGAGATGAATACGCCGTTGTTTGAGGGGTCGTCAGACTCAAAGCTATCAATGTGTGTTAGATTATTGGCCGCCAAGTCAAATTGGAATGTTCCTGATCAGTGTTTGGAGCACTTCGCAAAAATGATGTTGGACTCAACTGCAACGAAAGACAACTTCCCTGCGAGTTTCTATGATGCAAAGAAGTTGGTGTCGAAGTTGGGTTTAAGAGTAAGAAAGATCGATTGTTGCACTAATGGTTGTATGTTGTTTTATGACAACGAGTTTGGTACTCAAGATGGATCGTCAGAGGAATGTAAGTTTTGTCATAGTCCAAGATATAAAGTTCGCAATAGAGCCATTAACAGTAACCAAAAACGGGTAGCAGTAAAGTTCATGTTTTATCTTCTGATAATACCAAGGTTAAAAAGAATGTTTTCTTCAATGCACAGTGCAAGTCAAATGACATGGCATCATACAAACAAAACAAGCCCAGGCAATATGCGACACCCATCTGACGGCCATGCATGGAAGCACTTTGATGAGGTACATCCTGATTTTGCCGCCGAACCTAGAAATGTCAGGCTTGGATTATGCTCTGATGGTTTTGCTCCATATGTCCAAGCGTCCGGAAGTGCGTATTCTTGTTGGCCAGTTATTATAACCCCTTACAATCTCCCTCCTGAGATGTGCATGACAAAACCATACATGTTTTTGACGTGCGTCATTCCAGGACCGTCGAGTCCAAAAACCGGAATTGATGTGTACTTACAACCTTTAATTGATGATTTGAAGAGGTTGTGGAATAATGGAGAATGGACTTATGATATATCCCGTAAATAAAACTTTTCTATGCGAGCTGCCTTGATGTGGACTATTAACGACTTTCCAGCATATGGCATGTTGTCTGGTTGGGGTACGCATGGTAGAGTGGGTTGTCCGCATTGCATGGAATGCACTAAGGCGTTTACATTGGAAAAAGGGGGGAAAAGCTCGTAGTTTGACTGTCACCGCAGATTCCTACCATCAAATCATCCCTTTAGAAAAAACAAGACAAATTTCAAAAAGGACGAACGGGTAACAGATCTGCCTCCGCCTCGACTGGCACCAGTTTCTATATGGAACCAAGTTTGTGAACTTCCAAAGTTTACAGATACTGGCAAAGCATGTAGAATTGAAGGATATGGGGTCACACATAATTGGACAAAAAGAAGTATATTTTGGGACCTCCCGTATTGGAAAGATAATTTGTTGCGCCATAATCTTGATGTTATGCATATTGAAAAGAATTTTTTTGATAACGTATTTAACACAGTGATGGATGTTAAAGACAGAACAAAAGATAATGTGAAGGCTAGACAAGACATGGAAATTTGGTGTAATCGTAAAGAGTTGGAATTGAAGCCTCAACCAAATGGAAAATTATTTAAACCCAAAGCTTGTTTCAGTCTGACCCCCCAAGAAGCTAAAGCGGTTTGTGGATGGCTAAAAGGTTTGAGAATGCCCGACGGGTATTCTTCAAATTTAGCAAGGTGTGCTGATGCTAACACTGGGAAGTTGCATGGTATGAAAAGTCATGATTGCCATGTTTTTATGGAATAATTGCTACCAATTGCGTTCGGTTCTCTACCCAAACATGTGCTTAATCCACTCACTGAAATTAGTCAATTTTTTAGAGATATTTGTGCTTCCGCTTTAAGAGTGGATGACATCATTAAGTTGGACCAAAATATTCCAGTCATTCTCTGTAAGTTGGAACAAGTATTTCCTCCTGGTTTTTTTGACTCCATGGAACATCTACCTGTGCATCTTGCATATGAGGCTTATCTATGAGGACATGTTCAATATAGGTGGATGTACCTGTTGTACCCCAAAATTTGTCCTCCCATATTTCTCAAAACATTTCAAGAAAAATTCACAAGTCCAACCCGACGCGTCATATTCAGGTGTTCTTTCGCCAAGATATCTCTGATAACGTATTCTCAAATTCAGGTTCGGCTCAAGAGTCAATTCTTTAAAGAAGGTATCCGAATGTGAGTTTTCTCGAAGAAATATGGTGAAAAAGTGTGCTGAAAGTGCAGTTTTTACGCGCTAAAAAATTCATAACTTGAAGATCGTGGCTCGTTTTGAACCCATTCCGGTGGCCAAAATTCCGTCTTGACATTATCTACGTTTTCATCTCTCACGGCTGGAAGCCAATTTCGATCAGAAGGTCTTCAAAAATGTGGATTTATCAAGTATTTTCGTACAGAAAATTTGTGACAGAAGTTTATTTGCGTCATGTTCAGAAAATCATAACTTGGTCGATTTTCATCGTATCGAGCTGGTTCTGGCGCCAAAATTTCACAAATTGAGTTGGCTATATTTTCACAGAAGGTATTGAGTTCAAACGGTATTCAAAAGGCCTTCGTTTTTTGCTCAGAATGCGCGACACGCCGAAAATCCTGAATGCTGAATATTATTTCATCTGGGCCGAAACTTCGAAAATTCATAACTCGGTCAATTTTTATCGGATTGGACTCATATTTTTACACAAGGTCACTGACTCATAGATCTACAACTTTGCTTCAAAAGTCAAGACCGGATTATGCTCCGATCAATACCAGTTTTTTATTGAAGAACGTGTCAGAGTCGACACTGGAGTCCAAAATAAGTTTGTCTGAGCTGAAACTTCAAAAATTCATAACTAATTCACCGTTTATCCGATTGGGCCAATTTTCGGACAAGAGTTAGTTCTCGATATCGGCTACATTTTGTTTTCACATTTCAACTTCAAAAATTGCACTTAAGTCCCTGCGATTTAGCCTGGAAAGTGACGAACTCAAGTGGACATTAGAGACCCAATTGCACATTCAAAGCCCACTTTCTTTACCTTAATTTCCATTATATAATCACCTTCTTTTCACACAAACCAAAAAGAGAAGAAAAAAAACCTTGCCACAACACTGTCAGAATATCAAGTTCTTTCAAGAACCCTAAAACCTTGAAATCCTTATTACAAATCCCTCTCTCACTACAAACAAACCATCTCAGTTACAAACCAACATCTCACTACTTCTTCAGTAAGGGTAAGGCTGGCTTGATCTCCATGATCAAAAGGGCATAAAAGCATTCATGTCACTACTTTTCCAGTAAGGGTAAGATTGATTTGATCTCCATGATCAAAAGGGTATAATCATTCATACATGTCATATTGTGCCTAAACATTAAATTTCTTCATATATTGGCTTTATTTACATTTTATGATTTTATTTAATGTGTTCATGAGATTCAACACTGCAGATTTTAGACAAGATCCCATGCAGGTTCATTAAGGAACGTTGAGGCCAAAATACAAATGGCCAAAAGCCAAAAGCCAAATGGCCAAAACAAAACAGCTTACACATGACATCAATACATGGCGAGGCAGACATCTTGAGAAGGTTAAGGAACATTGAGGCCAGAAAACAAATGGCCAAAAGCCAAAACACAAATGGCCAAAACAAAACAGTTTACACATGACGCCAATAGTTATTTCACCCCTCCAATCAGGCTCGTATACTCCTAAACTCTCTCTCTATTTGTATTATGTTCCTTTAATTAATTAATCGTTATTATTTTTATTAATCACTAACCAATTAACATTTTTTCCTAATAAAATCAAAAACACAAAAAAATATTTCATTTATTAAAATTAACTCCATCACTTTTATTTTTGTAAATAAATTAATGTAATCAATTTAGCTTTAATTAGATTTAACTTTTAATATTTTTTGCAATATTTAAAATCAATTTAGAATATTAGGTTTTTATTAGCATTAATTCAATTTATTTTATTTCTTTAAAAACTCAAAAATCCAAAAATATTTTAATTAATTAATTAGTTTATTAATTTAATTGTTAACTTAATTTAATTTCTTTTAATCCAAAAATAACCAAAAAATCACTTCCTTTCAAAAAAAAGGGTCAAAACCCAAAAAACTCGCATCCGATTTAATTTCTCGCACGCGATCCATTTTATCATATTATTGTATCTGTTTCCCGGAATGTAATAGCTTTTAAATAGGACTTTAATTATTTACCGCTTTATTTTACTTTCCGCAATTTAAATTAAAGGGTTTGTTTTTGGCGATGTAAATACCCGACGCCTTGTAATAGCTTAGATTTAATTTCCCGCAATTTACTTCCCGCAAATTATTAAACTGTTAATTATGCATGACAAGATTTGGATAAAAATTAAAAAACAACTCGTAGATCACCATGATACATGTACAAGATAATATAACATGAAAACAACACACAAGCACATGCCACTCCTAGGGTACGCCTCACTGGTTGCCTTCGAACGTGGTCGTCAAGTATAGGGTGTTTTAGAGGTCGCCCTCATGTCTAAGATCCAGTTGCCTCGAAACGGTTGCCTCGGATAAAAAGGATCTAGGACATTAGGGTTACCGCTAAGGCGTCCTACTATTGCTTTGGTGACCACATTGTCCCTAATAATCGAATTGACCCGAATACCTCCAACGATGGTGTTACCTACCTCTCAATGGTGGGATAGCACTATCTAAAGGACTCTTACACAGTCTAATTCCTTAGAGTAGGTAGATTTCTCCTGGGTACTTTCTCTTTCTAAAAAACAAAACAACTTTTCGCACATACACTTTCAAAAGGTTTTCAAACAAATATTTCATACACTCTTGAGGACAGATACAAGAGTTACCTAGAAATTTTTCAAACGAAACTTTTTCAAAACCCACATACACTTGAAAAGCAAACAATTTTTGAAAACATAAGAGCAAGTACCTAAGAGCCCGTGGATAACCACGGATAGAAAGGGTGCTAACACCTTTCCTTTCTATAAATCTACCTCCCGAACCGAGAAACATCTCGAAAAAGAATTTTGATGTGCTTTTTTCCTTTCCTTATTGGAGAACATAAAAGACGGTGGCGACTCTTGCTTACCGCGACATTTCGCGAACCAGCTTAAAAAACAGTCAGTTTTATTTCCACCGATCACAGAACTGGCGACTCTGCTGGGGACTAATAATAAGTGAGGTGTACCTTAGGATTAGACCAGTCTTGTTTTCAATTGCTTGTCTTGATTGCTTTAAATATTGTGGGCTATTTCGGAGTTTCATAGATCCTAACCCGGATCTGGGGGATACCTTTTAGAAGTAGCAACAAACTGTGAGGGAATTGTGCGGGGTATACCGACACGGTTGAAGCAGTTGCTACGTTGATGTGGCACTTTGGTGAGTACCGGTAACCCTTGAGTCAAGTCAAGGAGAGTACGGGGCCGCCACGTGGTGTCGCGAAGCATCAACTGACCTTAGAAACCTTACTTGACCATCCTGGCCTCTTTAGGCGTAGTGAGATGACCGACTTTGGTGCAGTCCGAAGTTGGTAGATACTCGATACTACACTCATTGAGGGTTGTTTTCTTGGAATATTTTGATCGCCAGTTCAGTGGCTAAATCAAAATAATGAACATAGAAAACAACCCAATGATATTGAGCTCCTTAGAACCCAATTACTTTTGATAGGACAGGTTTTGAGCCCACCAGCTTCAAGAGGGTAGTACCTAAACTTTATGTTGGCCTAAACTCTAAGGGCTTTCTGGTGTGACTTATGTGCCTTAAAACTTGAACTACTTGCATATTCCTATCTGACACATGAGTTTCTTGCAGGTTTTGTTTACAGTCCTTAATCTGGACTTATTACAGGGCTTACTTACACCTCACACCTTTGCATCCACGTACATAACATCATGCCATCATACTATTGCATACATCCTGCATAAGGACTAACCCATTTCAAGGATCTCAAGGGTCTGTGATGCAGGTCATGATGAACCAACTGTCTAGCAAGGGGCAAAGGGGATTTATTTTCCTCTAGCCAAGGTTGATAACTTGAGTCAGGGGCTATGACCCACTCGATATGGTGAGCTTTGACTCTTGAAGAAGGACTCTCAACAATATGCAGTGCCTTCCATCAAGCTACAAAATGCAAATGCTAACAATTTTCTTGTTTACCCCGCGAGATCCTTGAAAACATTGCATACATACATATCATTGCATTACAGGTACCCCTGTTACAGGTCACTTACCTTTCTCGCTGTTTATTTCAGCAATGGCTTCCCAACAAGACAATCGGGACCTCCGTACTCAAGAGACTCAGTTCAGGGAAATCTTCCTAAGCCTATCCAAGGGGCAGGAAGAATTGAGAACGCTCCTCATGGGGAATTTGGTCAAGAACAGTCCAGAAGACGGTAAGGATGAACGGCTGAAACATATGCAAGCTGAGATAGACGCAATGAGGACTCAGATGCTGGGGCAGATGGCCCTTATCCAAGGCTTAGCTCGGGAGCAAGAAGAGTTGAGAACTATGATCAACCAGCTTCAGCAAGACAGTATGAAGCAAGTAGTCAAGGCTGGGGACCAAACCGGTAATCGGTCCCCAAGAAGTCAAAGGTTTGGTTCAATGAATAGACCTCTCCAAGCTCCTACTACTTCACAGGTCCAACAACGACCTCACCAAGAACAATGGGTTGATCAGAGCAAGCCAGACAAGCCCAGGAGGCAATTCACCCAGCTTAACATGTCGCTGTTTCAAGCTTTACAACGCCTGTTGAGATTGAATCTGATCACATTAAGGGCTCCTCTCCGGAATCCAAACACTTATGCTCCTAACTATCATCCCAACGAAAGGTGTGCATACCACTCTGATAGCCTGGGGCATACTACGGACAACTGTTGGGCTCTGAAGAACAAGGTCCAAGACATGATTGATGCCAAGGAAGTCCAGTTTGAAGCACCAGAGACTCCAAACATAATCACTGCCCCTTTGCCAAATCATTGAAGGCTTTTGTTTATTTGAATTTCCGAGTTGTATTTTTCTTTGCTTATACAAACAATTAATGTCATAGCAAACTTGTTTATTCCATTAATGCATCGCATATGTCTGTTTTGAATCAATATATTCGCATTCGCTATATTCAAACTGCTTTCATATTTTTTTGATGATCAACTCTTGATTGAAAAATTCTAAGCCTCTTGAGGGAGGATGACGAAAACGATACCACTATCTTTACAGTATGCTTTTGAACAGACCCCGCTGATGAGGTACATGCATTGTTTCAATTCCTAAACACTGGAGTTATAAGGAAGATAACCCCTCGCCAACCCCTTCGAGCCAAAGAAGTAGGAGTTTTTTTCTTTTCACAAAAAAATTAAAACCCTTAATCATAACCTGGGGCAGGGTAGTCTTCTCAATTGATCCAGGTGCACAATGAATGGCACCAAAGAAGTCCTTCCGAGACAAAAAGACGGTGATGATTCCGAATAATCATAAAGACAGACAGTCATTATCTCTCAAAATAAAAGCCCGATAAGTCAAAACCTATGAAGGAGACTTACAAAACTGGGGCATCCCGCTGACTGTAAATACAAAAGAAATAGGTCAGGCAAAAACAGGGATAACGAAATCAAAAAAGAAAGAGGTCCTACAAACCCTCAACAAAAAAGGAAATGACTACCTATTCAAAATAAACTGTCAATATCCGAACCATCACCAGAATATCAGGACAAAGACTCAAACAAGGTCTAACGCACGATCAACTGAGTTTAGGTTTGAAGAACATCACGAAGAGCGGGTGGGTACAAATACTTTGAGCCTTTATACTTTGTTTCTTAAACCGTGAACCAGGCCACGTTACAACCCTTAAAAGTCCTAGCTGAAGCATGGGTTAATTCGAAAGCATACTGTTACGAAAGGTATCCTGACTCCTTAAGGCTTGCGGTAAAATAACGAGTTGACATCACATTTTACAAAATTCACTGGTTTTACTGAAAAATGCATTTTTTTTATAAAAAAAAACTTCGAGACAGACATAAGCTTTGCATTTTTAATATGACATTGTTTGCATATGACTTTTTGTTCGAACAACAGAGAAATTCGTACGAAGGATATCTAGTGAACAAAAGCACCTCCAACCAAGGGGCAGACATGATCATGGTCTATCACCTGGGGCAGTCAAGTCAAGATTCAGAGAATCTCTCAAATGCCAAAATAACCAGGGGCAAATCTCCGCCTGAGTCACTTGGGGCATTGGACATGAATTCCAACTATGAATCTTGCCTGATCAAACGAAGATCTTCTGGTCACATGGCAACACAACAACAGGGGCACCTCCCTACATCCTGAGAGCGTGGACATAGTCGAAAAAATACTACGCATAATCAAAGACCCGCTAGGTTGACACGCCTAGGCAAAAATAAGGGCTTCCCGGCGAACCAAAAGGGTTCGGACAAAAATAAGGGATGGAAATAGAAAAATCTGTACACCCGGCAAGTCGAAAACCTGAAAAGGCGGCTTGGGTAAAAATGGGTATCCCGGTGGACTGAAAACCCGAAAGGGCGGTCCAGGCAAAAGTTAGGGATCAAAAGCGTACGACTATGTCCCGGTATCCCGTCACTTGTCTACTCGAAAAAGATTTGTCAATCAAGACCTCCACAGGCCTTCTTCTCCCGCAGAAACTAGGGCAAGAAGAATTGTCTAAACGATCTGGTTGCTATGTCCACCAAGGTACCAGGATAGGTTCGGCTGAAGAACATAACCAAGTTACCTTTATTCCCCGCAGAGTAAGATAAGATTCAGCAATACTCTCCCCCGAGCAGAGTTGGTCTCCCAATCAGCCCTAAAAGGCACAGTATTCTCCAGCAAGTCTACAACGCTCTCCCCAAGCAGAGTTAATCTACAGTCAGTCTTAAGGAAGTTGGGTATCCCCAGAAAATCTCAACATTCCCCAGCGGAGTATACAGATGTTCCTAAGCAAGCATCCCCGGCAGTCTTGATATAAGATTGTTCCCCGGCAGAATACAGACACCCAGTGGAGCCAATTCCCCAGTACAGTCCAAAGTCTCCCCAAGAGAGTTGAACCATCTCCCCAGTAGATTCTGGAAGCTTATCCCCAGTAGATTCTGGAAGCTTATCCCCCGCAGAGCACGAACGCGTCTCCCCGGCTTTATTCAAAGGTTATTCCTCACCAGGGCTTATAACTGGGTTATCCTCAGCTAAAAACCACGGAAAGATCGTCCTCGGCGAAGTTCTTCCTACCCCCAGCGGAGTTCATCAATTCCTCAACAAAATATATCAACGGTATCCCCAGCGGAGTTATCATCAAACCTCAGTGAAGCATCTCTTCCCGCAGAGTATTCCCCGCAGAGTAATCTCTCCAACAAGTTTATTCCCCAACAGAGTCATCTTCTCATACCGGTTTATTCTTGCAACCATCATCCCCAGCGGAAATGAAGAACTCTACCCTTCAAACATCAGCCCAGGATTCAGCTTCCCGGCATTCGTCAAGAATTTATTTTCCTAGACGAAAATGCATTCATAAACATCACATTGACATACATCATGACATATGCATATACGCATCATAACACGCTATATCATTTATTTTGGGACGTCATGACATCATGCATTTCATACATCATGACATTGCATACAACTGATGTTTCGCCTTTTCAGGAAAAAGGTTAATCCCAAAGATGATTACTATCAACTATCGCCATTCTAGATTCGATTCCTGTATCCAACCAGGGCATATCTGTGAGTAGATTCGACACCTGTATCCAGCCAGGGCATATCTACATTAAAGAGATTGAAGAGATAGTCGGGAAATGCTCCAGAGATGGACGCTATTCTGTTGCTTATTCAGAGTTGCTTGTTCAGAAATAGTTCAGATATGCTCTAGAACCGGACGCTATTCTGTTGCTTATTCAGGGCTTATTTTCAAAGATAACTTAGAAATGCTCCAACCACGGATGCTATTCTATTGTTTATTCAGAGATTCTTTCTAGAGATGGTTCAGATGCGACCCAGACATGGCTACATTCTGATACTTATTCCAGACTCTCTTCTAGAGATAGCTTAGAAATGCTCCATCCCGGATGCTATTCTTTTGCTTATTCAGATTTTCTCTCCAGTAATAGCTCAGAGATGCTCCGGACCCGGATGTTATTCTATTGCTTATTCAGAGATTCCTTTCAGAGATAGCTTAGAAATGCTTCAGAGATGGATGTTATTCTTTTGCTTATTCAAGAGTTTCCTTTCAGATATAGCTGGGAAATGCTCCAGACATGGATGTTATTCTTTTGCTTATTCAGATTTCCTCTTCAGAAATGGCTTGGAAATGCTCCAGAGATGGATGCTATTCTTTTGCTTATTCAAGAGTTTCCTTTCAGATATAGCTGGGAAATGCTCCAGAGATAGATGTTATTCTTTTGCTTATTCAGATTTTCTCTTCAGAGATGGCTTAGAAATGCTCCAGATATGGATGTTATTCTTTTGCTTATTCAGAGTTCTTTTCAGAGATGGCTTAGAGATGCTCCAGAGATGGATGCTATTCTTTTGCTTATTCAAGAGTTTCCTTTCAGATATAGTTGGGAAATGCTCCAGAGATGGATGTTATTCTTTTGCTTATTCAGATTTTCTCTTCAGAGATGGCTTGGAAATGCTCCTGGTGTGGATGCTATTCTTTTGCTTATTCAAAGTTTCTTCTTAGAGATAGTCCAGACATGCTCCAAACCGGATGCTATTTTGTTGCTTATTCAGAGTTGCTCTTCAGAAATGGCCTAGAGATGCTCCAGACCCGGATGCTATTCTATCGCTTATTGAGAGTTTCTTCCCAGAAATGGCTTGGAAATGCTCCAGATATGGATGCTATTCTTTTGCTTATTCAAAGTTTCTTCTCAGAGATAGCTTAGAAATGCTCTAGACCCGGATGTTATTCTACTGCTTATTCAGATTTTTCTTCAGAGATAGCTTGGAAATGCTCCAGATATGGATGCTATTCTTTTGCTTATTCAAAGTTTCTTCTCAGAGATAGCTTAGAAATGCTCCAGATATGGATGTTATTCTATTGCTTATTCAGATGTCCTTCTAGAGATGGTTCAGATGCGATCCAGATATGGCTACATTCTGATACTTATTCCAGATTCCCTTTCAGAGATAGCTTGGAAATTCTCCAAACATGGATGCTATTCTTTTGCTTATTCAAACTTCCTTCTAGAGATAGCTTATAGATGCTCCAGACACAGATGTTGTGCTATTGCTTATTCAGATCCCTTCTAGAGATGGTTCAGATGCGATCCAGACATGGCTACATTCTGATACTTATTCCAGATTCCCTTCTAGAGATGGTTCAGATGCTCCAGATATGGCTACATTCTGATACTTATTCCAGATTCCCTTTCAGAGATAGCTTAGAGATGCTCCCGGCGTGGATGATATTCTATTGCTTATTCAGATTTCCTTTCAGAAACAGCTAAGAGATGCTCCGGATGCGGACGCTATTCTATTACTTATTTAGATTCCAACTTCTAAAGACAACTTAGAGATGCTCCTGACCCGGAGGCTATTCTATTGTTTAGTCCAGATTCATTCAAAAGACATTCCAGATATGATCCAGATTCAGGTGACATTCTGTCACTCACTCAGATGCAGTATGGATATACCCCAGACGCGGCGGTCATTCTATTGTTTATTCAGACGTCAGCAATTAGATATAGACTAGATATGCTCCAGACACTGAAGCTATTCTATTTCTTATTCAGATTCAACTGTCCATTACATTTCTCGATGGCATCTATAAGCCCATTCCCGACAAGGTTCGGTCATATCTCCAGATGGCATCTATAAGCCCATCCTCCTATCCACCACCTCTCCAAATGACATCTGTAAGCCCATTACCGACATCACATTGCTGATACTACACCATGTGAGTGCAAATTTCTGGGCACTTTTAGTGTTCAATCATCTTCCACCTTCGGATCACGAAAGGCACGCAAGCCAATCTACATCCTCAGGTTTAAGAAGATTGAACAGGGGCAACTGTTGTACCCCAAAATTTGCTCTCCCATATTTCTCAAAACATTTCAAGAAAAATTCACAAGTCCAACCCGGCGTGTCATATTCAGGTGTTCTTTCGCCAAGATATCTCTGATAACGTATTCTCAAATTCAGGTTCAGCTCAAGAGTCAATTCTTTAAAGAAGGTATCCGAATGTGTGAGTTTTCTCGAAGAAATATGGTGAAAAAGTGTGCTGAAAGTGCAGTTTTTACGCGCTAAAAAATTCATAACTTGAAGATCGTGGCTCGTTTTGAACCCATTCCGGTGGCCAAAATTCCGTCTTGACATTATCTACGTTTTCATCTCTCACGGATGGAAGCCAATTTCGATCAGAAGGTCTTCAAAAATGTGGATTTATCAAGTATTTTCGTACAGAAAATTTGTGACAGAAGTTTATTTGCGTCATGTTCAGAAAATCATAACTTGGTCAATTTTCATCGTATCGAGCTGGTTCTGGCACCAAAATTTCACAAATTGAGTTGGCTATATTTTCACAAAAGGTATTGAGTTCAAACGGTATTCAAAAGGTCTTCGTTTTTTGCTCAGAATGCGCGACACGCCGAAAATCCTGAATGCTGAATACTATTTCATCTGGGCCGAAACTTCGAAAATTCATAACTCGGTCAATTTTTATCGGATTGGACTCATATTTTTACACAAGGTCACTGACTCATAGATCTACAACTTTGCTTCAAAAGTCGAGACCGGATTATGCTCCGATCAATACCAGTTTTTTATTGAAGAACGTGTCAGAGTCGACACTGGAGCCCAAAATAAGTTTGTCTGAGCTGAAACTTCAAAAATTCATAACTAATTCACCGTTTATCCGATTTGGCCGATTTTCGGACAGGAGTTATTTCTCAATATCGGCTAAATTTTATTTTCACATTTCAACTTCAAAAATTGCACTTAAGTCCTTGTGATTTAGCCTGGAAAGTGACGAACTCAAGTGAACATTAGAGGCCCAATTGCACATTCAAAGCCCATTTTCTTTACCCTAATTTCCATTATATAATCACCTTTTTTTCACACAAACCAAAAAGAGAAAAAAAAACCTTACCACAACACTGTCAGAATATCAAATTCTTTCAACAACCCTAAAACCTTGAAATCCTTATTACAAATCCCTCTCTCACTACAAACAAACCATCTCAGTTACAAACCAACATCTCACTACTTCTTCAGTAAGGGTAAAACTGGCTTGATCTCCATGATCAAAAGGGCATAAAAGCATTCATGTCACTACTTTTCCAGTAAGGGTAAGATTGATTTGATCTCCATGATCAAAAGGGTATAATCATTCATACATGTCATATTGTGCCTAAACATTAAATTTCTTCATATATTGACTTTATTTGCATTTTATGATTTTATTTAATGTGTTCATGAGATTCAACACTGCAGATTTTAGACAGGATCTCATGCAGGTTCATTAAGAAACGTTGATGCCAAAATACAAATGGCCAAAAGCCAAAAGCCAAATGGCCAAAACAAAACAGCTTACACATGACACAAATACATGGTGAAGCAGACATCTTGAGAAGGTTAAGGAACATTGAGGCCATAACACAAATGGCCAAAAGCCAAAACACAAATGGTCAAAACAAAACAGTTTACACATGACGCCAATAGTTGTTTCACCCCTCCGATCAAGCTCGTATACTCCTAAACTCTCTCTCTATTTGTATTATGTTCATTTAATTAATTAATCGTTATTATTTTTATTAATCACTAACCAATTAACATTTTTTCCTAATAAAATCAAAAACACAAAAAAAATATTTTATTTATTAAAATTAACTTCATCACTTTTATTTTTGTAAATAAATTAATTTAATCAATTTAGCTTTAATTAGATTTAACTTTTAATATTTTTTACAATATTTAAAATCTATTTAGAATATTAGGTTTTTATTAGCATTAATTCAATTTATTTTATTTCTTTAAAAACTCAAAAATCCAAAAATATTTTAATTAATTAATTAGTTTATTAATTTAATTGTTAACTTAATTTAATTTTTTTTAATCCAAAAATAACCAAAAAATCACTTCCTTTCAAAAAAAAGGGTCAAAACCCAAAAAACTCGCATCCGATTTAATTTCTCGCACGCGATCCATTTTATCATATTATTGTATCTGTTTCCCGGAATGTAATAGCTTTTAAATAGGACTTTAATTATTTACCGCTTTATTTTACTTTCCGCAATTTAAATTAAAGGGTTTGTTTTTGGCGATGTAAATACCTGACGCCTTGTAATAGCTTAGATTTAATTTCCCGCAATTTACTTCCCGCAAATTATTAAACTGTTAATTATGCATGACAAGATTTGGATAAAAATTAAAAAACAACTCGTAGATCACCATGATACATGTACAAGATAATATAACATGAAAACAACACACAAGCACATGCCACTCCTAGGGTACGCCTCAC
Organism: Vicia faba; assembly: GCA_948472305.1. Lineage (NCBI taxonomy): Eukaryota > Viridiplantae > Streptophyta > Magnoliopsida > Fabales > Fabaceae > Vicia > Vicia faba. The sequence goes on along the minus strand of OX451738.1, from coordinate 1,180,480,175 downwards.
TGGTTGCCTTCGAACGTGGTCGTCAAGTATAGGGTGTTTTAGAGGTCGCCCTCCTGTCTAAGATCCAGTTGCCTCGAAACGGTTGTGTGATCGGTGGATCTGGAACTGACTGTTTAACGCTGGTTCGCGAAATATCGCGGAAGCAAGAGTCGCCACCGTCTTTTATTTTCTCCAAATGGAAAGGACAAAAGCACAGAAAAATTCCTTAAAGAGATTGCTCTCGGTTCGGGAGGTAGATTATAGAAAGGGAAGGTATTAGCACCCTTTCTATCCATGGTTATCCATGGGCTCTTAGATACTTGCTCATTTGTGTTTTCAAAAATGGTTTGTTTGCTTTTCAACTGTGGGTTTAAAAAGTTTCTTTGAAAATTTCAGATCGACTCATGCGTCAGAGTGTTTGAAAAATTGTTTTGAAAGCTTTTGAAAAGTGTCGGTGTGAAAAGATTTTGATTTGTTTTGTTTTTAAAGAGAGCAAGTATCTACGAGAACCTACCTACCCTAAGGAATTCGTCTGTGTAAATGTCCTTTAAAGTAGTGCCATCCCACCATTGAGAGGTAGGTAGCACCACCGTTGGAGGTGTTCGGGTCAATTCGAGGGTTCGGGACATGGTGATCACCAGAGCAATAGGAAGACACCTTAGAAGCTACCCTCATGCCAGGTTCCCGGATCATGAGGACTTACTAAGACATCCTCTACTCGACGATCACCTTTCGAGGCAAGGCAACAGTGAGGCGTACCCTAGGGGTGGTGTGTGCGATTTGTGTGTCGTTTTCATTGATATTTGTCTTGTCATGTTCATTGTGATCTACGCTTGATTTTATTGTAAGGCCATTCATTCTTTCATGCTTTTGTTAACAGTTTAAAAATATTTGCGGAAAAGTAAATCTAAAACTATTACAAATGGCGCGGGTCCACATCGCCAAAATTAAACCGGACCCGATTTGACGGAAAGTAAAGAAGCAAAGTAAATAACGAAATTGAAAGGTGCGAAAAGTAAATGTTACAAAGCTTTGGGAGAGATACATAATTATTTAAACGATATGAAATAAACATGTGAAACTAAATAATTAAAAATGCGGGCGTTGGACCCTTTTGCAAAATATTAAAGTTAACGAGGAATTAAAATTAAAAATTAAAAAAAAGATGTTTTTTGGTATTTTTAGTGTTTTTTAGGAATTGGATGAAAAAAGGAGTTAATTAAAATTAAACTAAAAGGCAAACCCTAATTCTAATAGCTTTTAAATTTATTATGAAAGTATCAAAATTTAACCTAAATTAAACCTAAGTTTTTATGTACAATTTAATTATAAAAATAAATAAATAAATATTATGGTAAAAAAGGAAACAAATTAAAGGGATAAAAATTAAACCTAATTCTATATTTTTGTATTTTTGTTATTAAAAGAATTAAAATTAAAACTCTAATCTAAATTAATTTATTTACATGAACATATTAAAATAAAAATTATTTATCATGTTTTTATCTTTTTTTTTTTATTTTTTAGGCATTTTATATATATGGTAAAAATAATTTATTAAATTAAAACAATAAAATAAATAAAATAAGAATTGAAAACAAAATAAATAAAAAAGGAAATTGCAAACCAGGGGGGGTGGAAGTCCCAATTTGGAGGTATAGTTTTGAATAATCTGGCCCAAAATATCCTGAGTCCGTTTGACTTTTTGTATCGTATGCTGAAACGTGGACTAGGGTACAGCGTGCTCCTTAGATCTGTACCTTTGGTTTGGTCATCAGGGGCACGTGGACGCCTTGATTATGATGGTGCATCATGCGCTTCAGTGTAAATGCTGCATAGGAATTCACGTAGAAAAACAATATTGAAATATGCAAGACCTAGGACTTGAACCCAGGTCATGGGGGTTACCAACATCACACCTTGCCAGCTGAGCTAAGCGCACATTCAATTAATATACAAACAAACAAATAATATAAAAAGAAACAACGCGTTAGTGGAGAGAAACGCGCGAAATTTAAATCAACGAATCACTTGTTGCCACCACATCATCGTCCTCACCATCCCTGTAAAACAAAACACAAAGGCAACGTTTTTTCACGCGTTTCATTAGGTGGGCTATTGGAAAATAGCGAATAGGTCTCAGGGCTCTATAAATTGAGCGCGACTATGGATTTCTCTTCGTCTGGACATGCTGAATCTAATGGCAATAGTCTTGAGGCTTAATTTTTCCTTGGGTGAAAAGCCCCAATCTAGAACTCTGAAAACCCTAAAAGTCAGTTATGGCATAATCGCGTATGGCTTGCAAAAATTCAATCAAACATATCAGTTAGCTTTGAAATCACATCAGGAACAAGAATCAATAATTGAAATGTCATGAAAATGCATAGAATATAGAATACGATTATGAGTTTTTTGCTGTACAGGGAAGGTCCTCGTTACCAATTCTTGGGGCTTGAATGGATGTTAATGATTGGAATGTGTTCAGGGCAACCTTGGCAAGCTATTGAAACAAGTTTGGCACTTTGAATCGACCTCTAACACTGATTTCAGTTTTTGCTTTTTTTTGACAAAAATTCCAAGTTTGTTCTTAGCTTTTGCGCAGCTTCAATGTGTATGGGCATTAGGTTTTGAATCATGCTTATGTACTGAGGCTATTAGGTCAACAAAACTTAATCAAATCCATGGCAATAATGGTTTTGCATATTTGATTTTCTTAAGATCTTTTCATATCTTTTTCAAGTGTATTTTGTGTCAATTATGCTTAAATCAATCCAATTCTTTCCTATTTTGCATGTGCACGAAATCTTGATGGCAAAACCTGTATAAAAAGATTTGTTAAGGCATATTAGATATTTTTCATATATTTTAATGATTTAAATGAATTAATATAAATAATAATTCAAATAAATAAATAAAAAATGAGAAAATATCTCCCTTTGGGCCAAGTGGTTGTGCATATGCTTAGAATGATGAATCATGGAAGAAAAATGGGCCCATTTGCAATTTTAAGTCATTTGGATCAAAGTTGACTTTTCAAAATATCCAAAAATTTCCCAACTTCCACAAGGCATAACTTGCTCAATTTTTAAGCTTTTATCATGTTCTTGGACATTTTGGAAAGGTCTTTGAGTCCTCTAACCAATGCCTTTGGTCCCATGTCATTTTGATTTACCAATCTCAAGTTATGGCCTTTGACTTAAAGTCCCTTTTTGTTGACTTTTGAAAATGACCTATAATGTTGAAATTGATAACTTTTTGTGAGAGCATTTCTTGGACTTGAAGTATGAAGATGAGTTGTAGGAAATGTCTTTCTCTTCAAAATGAGATTTGGATGGAATTTTTCTGATAATCCATGTGAAAGTTATGCCCTGGTCAATTTCAGTTGACTTTTTCAGCTGTCCAAATAAGGAAACTTTTGCATCTTGATGATTTTCTGAGCCAAATTTTGAGAATCATGATCAAGCATTGATCAAATGATGTTTGTGGCTTCAAAATGATATGTTGACCAAAAATTTGAACTTTTGACTGTCAAATGACCATTTTGCCCCTACATTTGACTGTAGTGCAATTTAGGGTTTTGACTGTGCAATTTTGAGCTGAATGTCTTGAAACTTGATATGAGGATGCTTGACCATATTTGTAGGCATATGAGACTTTATTGGGCCTTTGAAAACTTCATCTTCTTGATCATAACACAAAACCCTAATCTTGACTGTATAGGAGACCTTTGCACTGTGCAACCCTTGGGGAGTTTTGTGACTTGGCTTGGCAATTTCTTGGAGAATATGGGAGGGAAAATTTTGGGGTACAACAGTTGCCCCTGTTCAATCTTCTTAGACCTGAGGATGCAGATTGGCGGACGTGCCTTTCGTAATCCGAGGGTGGAAGATGATTGAACACTAGAGTGCCCAGAAATTTGCGCTCACATAGTAGCAGTGATGATGGAAATGGGCTTATAGATGCCATTTAGAGATTGATGGATAGGATGATGGGCTTATAGATGCCATCTGGATGTTGATCGCGTAGGGGATTCCTTAGCGAGAACCTGCATACCTGCAAAAGAACAAATGAGTACCTGACACGTTGCAGGAGCTGGTTTTCAGATGCTTGGTATGGATGTGTCCTGACTGGTTACAGGAGCTGAGTCTGGAGCTTCAAACGGCGATGAATGAACCAGGGATGGTTACTACCTTAGTATGGATGGTAAGGGAACCTTGGGCGATTTTAACTTCAACAACGCTCGTTGAGAAAATCTTGGTGGGAAATACCGTCTTCGCAGGATCGGAACGAGAACCATAGGCCATTATAATCTGAAAGGGAATCACCTCACTCGCCGTCGGAGAGGGAATCATAGGAAAAGGAATTGTCACCTCACACACCGTCGGAGAGGGAACCATAAGAGACTATCACCTCACACTCATCGTCGGAGAGGGAAACATCTGAAAAGGACTTACCACCCCACACACCGTCGGAGAGGGAACCATAGGAGACTATCACCTCACACTCATCGTCGGAGAGGGAAACATCTGAAAAGGACTTACCACCTCACACACCGTCGGAGAGGGAACCATAGGAGACTATCACCTCACACTCATCGTCGGAGAGGGAAACATCTGAAAAGGACTTACCACCTCACACACCGTCGGAGAGGGAACCATAGGAGACTATCACCTCACACTCACCGTCGGAGAGGGAAACATCTTTGAAAAAGGAATTACCACCTCACTCGCCGTTGGAGAGGGGACCATAAGAGACTATCACCTCACACTCACCGTCGGAGAGGGAAACATCTGAAAAAGGAATTACCACCTCACTCGCCGTTGGAGAGGGGACCATAAGAGACTATCACCTCACACTCACCGTCGGAGAGGGAAACATCTGAAAAAGGACTTACCACCTCACACACCGTCGGAGAGGGAACCATAGGAGACTATCACCTCACACTCACCGTCAGAGAGGGAAACATCTTTGAAAAAGGAATTACCACCTCACTCGCCGTTGGAGAGGGGACCATAAGAGACTATCACCTCACACTCACCGTCGGAGAGGGAAACATCTGAAAAAGGAATTACCACCTCACTCGCCGTTGGAGAGGGGACCATAAGAGACTATCACCTCACACTCACCGTCGGAGAGGGAAACATTTGAAAAAGGACTTACCACCTCACTCGCTGTTGGAGAGGGAACCATAGGAGACTATCACCTCACACTCACCGTCGGAGAGGGAAACATCTGGGATAACTTCTACTGAGTCTTTATCAGAAAAATCTGTTGGGAATCGATTTAGCTGGACTAGAGAAGGTCTTGAAATATGTTTGAGAATTTCAACTGCATCTTTCCTGAAAGGTAAAGGTCAGTCATATGATGCGTCTATGCATGCTATAATGATGTATGTGATGTTTTATGAATGTTTTCGTCTAGGAAAGTAAATCCTTGACGGGTGCCGGGAAGTCATATCCTGGGCTGATGTTGGAGAATAAACTTTTACTTCCGCTAGGGATGATAGTTGGAAGAATACCGGTAGGAGAAGATGACTCCGTTGCGGAATAAACTTGGCAAATGGAGTATTCTGCGGGGAGAAAAAGATACTCTAGCGACCATGCTGGGAAGCAATACTCTGTGGGGAGATGCTTTGTTGAATGTTGATAGTTACTTGCTGGGGATACCCTTGTTGTTAGAAGTGTTGATAGACTTCGCTGGGGATAGAAGACTTTGTCGAGGACGCTCTTTCCGTGGCCTTTGGCTGAGGATAGCCCAGTTATATCCTGTTAAGGAAATAACTCTTTAAATAAAGCCGGGAGACGCGTTCGTGCGCTGCGGGGATAAGCTTCCAGAATCTACTGGGGATAAACTTAATGCTTGGGGATATGAATTCCATTTTTCCTGGGGAAACCGGATTGGACTCTTCTGGGGAAGTTTTTTGGAACTGCAGGGAAGTGATTCCTTTGAATGTTGGTATACCGCCGGGGAACAATCTTTAGGCCAAGACTGTCGGGGATGCTTGTTAGGAATATATGCTGCTGGGGAAGTATTGAGATCTACGGGAGGATACTCAATTTCCTTGAGATTTATCAACTATGCTTGGAGAAGAATGTACTGTTTTGTTGAACCACCCTCTGGGGAATTAATACGTACTTGGTCGTATTTTTTAGCCGAACCTACCTTGGTACCTTGGAGGATAGAACAATTAGATTGCTCGGACAACTCTTTTATTGCCCCTGTTTCTAGTGTCACCTGCAATTAATTCCTTTGTTTCGTATGCAAATATTTATGAGTTAGCAAATTATTGTCAATGCATATATCACAAGTTGAACCTTGGACGTTCTTCGCGAAACAAAACAGAAAAAAGAAAAACACTTGGCACGTTTAACTGAAAATATATTTGTATTGATTTTGAATGGCCTGAAAATAGGCGTTTTGTGTACAAGAGGCTGACGTCCTAGTAAGAGGAACGTCGCCGAACAAGAGAGTTTATACAGGTTTTGTACAAAAGAAAATAAAACAGTTGTGTGAAATGAATGATCCCATTGGGTTTCAACTCTGCTATTGCCTTTATAACTCTGAGCGTCTCATCACTTGATGACCTTGGTTGAAGGTGAAGCTGACTGATTGATGCCGTCTGAACTTGATGTAGATACCGGATTCTGGATGCAAAGTGATCAATGAGACATAGTATTACGCTTTATCCCTAATTTTTGCCTGGACCGCCCTTTCGGGTTTTCAGTCCACCGGGATACCCATTTTTGCCCAAGCCGCCTTTTCAGGTTTTCGACTTGCCGGGTGTACAGATTTTTTTCATTTTCATCCCTTCATTTTGCCCGAACCCTTTTGGTTCGACGGGAAGCCCTAATTTTTGCCTAGGCATGTCAGCCTAGCGGGTCTTTTTTATGCGTAGTATTTTTTTACTATGTCTGCATTGGCGGGGTGAGGAAGGTCGTCACCATCCATGTTGGTCAATATCATGGCTCCTCCTGAGAACACATGCTTAACCATAAATGGCCCTTCGTACGTAGGGGTCCATTTGCCCCTTGGATCACTCTGAGGAAGGATGATTCTCTTGATTACCAGATCCCCAACTTGATACTCCTGTGGTCTGACCTTTTTGTTAAATGCCCTGATCATCCGTTTCTGATACGTCTGACCATGACAGATAGCAGCAAGTCTCTTTTCATCAATGAGGTTGAGCTGATCAAGTCGTGTCTGGATCCAATCATCTTCGTTCAGATTTGCATCCTTCATTATCCGGAGAGAAGGTATTTGCACTTCGATCGGCAAGACTGCCTCCATGCCATAAACCAGAGAGAAAGGAGTTGCCCCGATTGACGTCCTAGCTGAGGTTCGGTACCCATGTAGAGCGAACGGTAACATTTCGTGCCAATCTTTATAGGTCACTGTCATCTTCTGCATGATTTTCTTGATGTTCTTATTTGCTGCTTCTACAGCCCCATTCATCTTCGGTCTGTAAGGAGAAGAATTGTGGTGTTGTATCTTGAACTGTTCGCAGAGCTCAGCGATCATCTTGTTGTTCAGATTGGTACCGTTGTCTGTAATAATCCGCTCAGGGACGCCGTACCGACAGATCAGGTTATGCCGAATGAACCGTGCCACAACAGTCTTGGTTACCGTAGCATAGGATGCTGCCTCAACCCACTTTGTGAAATAATCGATCGCCACCAGGATGAAGCGGTGTCCATTAGATGCTGTAGGTTTTATCTCGCCAATCATGTCTATGCCCCACATTGCAAACGGCCAAGGCGCAGTCAGAACATTCAGGGGAACCGGAGGAACATGCACCTTGTCTGCATAGATCTGACATTTATGGCATGTCTTGGAGTGTTGGTAGCAGTCAGCTTCCATGGTGGACCAGTAATATCCTGCCCGTAGGATCTTCTTTGCCATTGTATGTCCACTAGAATGCGTACCAAAGGTCCCTTCATGTAGCTCTTCCATGATCCTTCCTGCTTCAGTCTTATCCACACAACGCAGTAAGGTTGAATCATGGTTTCGCTTATACAAGATGCCGTTGCTAAGGAAGAACTTGGCTGCAAACCTCCTCAGGAATTTCTTATCATTGACAGAGGCACCTTCAGGGTATTCCTGAGCTTCCAGATATCTCTTTACTTCATGGTACCAAGGCTTCTCAGTCACCAATTCAGTTTCGAGATCACAACAGTATGCCGGTTCTTCCAGTTTCCAGATGATGATCCGGGGAGCCTCATTATCCCATTTGACCTTGAACATTGAAGACATTGTAGCTAACGCGTCCGCTAACTGATTCTCTTCTCTTGGAAAGTGTTCAAAGGTTATCTCTGTGAAGTGGGGAATCATGGTCAACACACATTCTCTGTAAGGAATCAGGTTTGGATGTTTCGTATCCCACTCTCCTTTGATCTGATTGATCACAAGAGCGGAATCTCCGAAGACACTTAGAAATTTGATCCTTAGGTCGATCGCAGCTTGAAGACCCATGATGCACGCCTCATACTCCGCCATGTTGTTAGTACAGTTGAAACACAGCCGGGCAGTGAGTGGAGTATGAGTACCTTGAGGAGATATGATTATGGCGCCGATACCATTTCCCAAAGCATTGAAGGCTCCGTCAAAGTGCATAGACCATCGGGATCCTGGTTCAGGTCCTTCATCCGGTCCAGGTACTTCACAATCAGTTACTATCACGATGCTTTCATCCGGAAACTCGAAGTTCATTGACTGATAATCATCTACAGCTTGATGTGCTAAGTGGTCTGCCAATACACTCCCCTTGATGGCTTTCTGGGTCGTGTACTGAATGTCGTATTCCGTCAAGATCATCTGCCATCTTGCAATTCTCCCAGACAGAGCAGGCTTTTCGAATATGTACTTTATAGGATCCATCTTTGAGATCAACAAGGTAGTGTGAGTCAGCATATACTGTCTCAGCCGGCGAGCAGCCCATACCAAAGCGCAGCAAGTTTTCTCAAGCAGTGAGTATCGGGTCTCACAGTCGGTAAACTTTTTGCTAAGGTAATAAATGGCATGTTCTTTTCGGCCAGACTCGTCATGCTGCCCCAGCACACACCCCATTGAATTGTCAAGCACCGTTAGGTATAGTATCAGAGGTCTCCCTTCAACCGGTGGCATAAGGATAGGTGGTTCTTGGAGATACTCTTTGATTCTGTCAAAAGCAGCCTGACATTCATCGTTCCAACGTACTACCTGATCTTTCTTCAGCAGCTTGAAGATTGGCTCACAGGTAGCAGTCAGATGAGAGATGAATCGAGCGATGTAATTCAGGCGTCCTAAAAAGCCTCTGACTTCCTTCTCTGTCTTAGGAACCGGCATCTCTTGAATAGCTTTGACCTTGGCAGGGTCCACTTGAATTCCCTTATCACTGACCACAAAGCCTAGCAACTTCCCAGATCTTACCCCGAAGGTGCACTTGTTCGGGTTCAATCTCAACTTGTATAGTTTCAGCCGGTCAAACAACTTCTGCAGATGATTTAAGTGCTCTTCCTCAGTTTGGGACCTTGCGATCATGTCGTCCACATACACTTCGATCTCATGATGGATCATGTCATGGAATAAAGCAACCATGGCACGTTGGTAGGTTGCCCCAGCGTTTTTTAGTCCAAATGGCATGACCTTGTAACAGAAGGTGCCCCACTGAGTAACAAATGTAGTCTTTTCCATGTCTTCAGGTGCCATCTTGATCTGATTGTAACCTGAAAAGCCATCCATGAAAGAGAATACTTTGTGCTGAGCCGTATTATCAACAAGGACATCAATGTGAGGTAGAGGGAAATCATCCTTGGGGCTGGCCCTGTTCAGGTCCCTGTAATCGACACACATTCTAACCTTACCGTCCTTCTTAGGTACCGGCACCACATTAGCAACCCACTGAGGGTAAGAAGTCACTGCAAGGAAACCATCATCAAATTGTTTCATGACCTCGGCTTTAATTTTCTCGGACATCTCTGGACGCATCCGACGGACCTTTTGTTTAACTGGAGGGCAGTCTTCCTTAGTCGGCAAATGATGGACCACAATGTCGGTATCCAACCCGGGCATGTCTTCGTAGGACCAGGCAAAGATCTCCATATAATCATGTAACATCTTGGTTAACCGTTGCTTCACGCTGAGCTCTAGGTTGGCACCAATCTTTACCTCTTTCATGTCTGCCTCAGTACCCAAGTTTATGATTTCCACTGGCTCTTCATGGGGTTGAATTGCCCTCTCTTCCTGAAGCAACAGTCTAGCAAGCTCGCCAGGCACTTCGCAATCATCTTCACCTTCGTCTTCGGCTAAGTTGATCGGATTTTCGAAGTCATAACTGGCAGTAACAGGGTTGTTATCAGTGAGATCCAGAGTGGATTGAAACCTGTATGAGTGAGTGTGTGTGTAAATACAGCTGTTTTGAAAATTATGTAAAGGAAAAGAAAGACAGAAAAGGAGCACAATATTTGCAATGCGAAAAATACGTCCAAGATTTTCATTCATGATGTATAAAATGACAGTTTGTATGCCCTCACAAATAGAACCACGGTGCCTCGGGTAAGACACCGGGCCATAGAGTTTATCATTGTTTATTACAAAATAACAAAACAAAGAAATTTATTACTGCGTCACAAAGGTAATAGGGGTATGGTCCTTTGCACTCCAATTGTTCAATCCGCCTTCGGCCGTCGGATAGATCCAGCTGTTGAATTCAGCTTCGTCCACTTCATGGTCTTCCCCAACAGCGTTCACTCCTGAACTTTTAATAAATACCGGAGGACTTCCGATCTTCGCTTTCCTCATAGCTCTCTGACCTTCTGTGGTAAAACCCAGCCCAAGTTTATCAGTCTTCTGTGTGAAGTCTGGAAGTCTGCCCCAGTCGGCACATTCACCCTTCTGAACCACAGCCCGGGCATCCTTCAGGGAAGCCGTCTTCAAAGGACCACTTGCTTCTGTTGTTTCTGCTGCAATTGGAAACACCTCCTCGAAATGCTGAAAGGGGGTTTCAATAAACTCCCCATCCATCTCAATGTACCTGAAGGAGTTCAGGTGGCTCACCATATATTCTTCCTCTCCTTGCACGGTGACAATCTTCCCTCTGACGGGGTATTTCAGCTTCTGATGCAAGGTAGAGGTTACTGCCCCAGCCTTATGTATCCAGGGTCGACCCAGCAGACAAGAGTAAGATGGACGGATATCCATCACATAAAAAGTGGAGTCGAACACCTGAGAGCCCACACGAATCGGAATGTCAACCTCTCCATGGACCATCCTCTTTGAACCGTCAAAGGCCCTGACGATGATGTTACTGGGTTTCAATTCCAGGCCTTCGCAATCTAGACGGTCCAAAGCCTTCTTAGGTAGCACATTCAAAGATGAACCCGTGTCCACCAACACATGTGCCAAGGTGGTGCCCCTGCATTCAATAGAGACATGCAGAGCATCATTATGGTCTCTCCCCTTTGTGGTCAAGTCAGCATCTGAGAAACCCAAGCCATTATCTGCCGTTAGACTTGCCACGCAATCAGTGAACTGGACTGCAGAGGTTTCATGTGGCACATGGGCCATCTTGAGGAACGAGATTAGGGCCTTTGCATGGGCCTCGGAGCACAGCAATAAAGAGAGCATGGAGATCTTGGAGGGCGTATGCCTCAGCTGTTCCACAACATTAAAATCGCTCTTCTTTATGATCTTCAGAATCTCCTCCATCTCTTGTGGGGAGGCCTCAGCAGCTATGGGTACGGGTGCCTCCATCTGGGCAGGCTCAACTTCGATTCCCTTGCCCCGAGCATTGGATGACTCGGCAGTAGGAGAAACAATCGGATCAGCAGCAGGAACAGGTATACTTGCAGGGGTTATGAGAAGTGGTCTTCGGACAGCAGGCGGTGCAATGTCAGGCGAGAAGAGCCTGCCACTGCGGGTAACTTTGGCTGGGCCAGTGATGTCACAAATGCTGGCGCCAGCGTTGAGCTCTTGTTTAATCCCGTTTACATATACATCTGCCCCATAATGCCAGGGGACAGCTTTGTCAGATACATAGGGCAGGGGCCCTGGAACAGTGATAATAACAGGCGCAACGGTCATGATTTGAATGGGCTTCTTCGGGAGAGCCGGGATCGGATTATTGAGGATAGTCACCACAGAAACTTCTTCCACTGGAACCAACCGAACAACAGACTTCTTGAATAGAATCTCCTTGCTATCCATTAAGCTTTGGATGCCTAACTTTAACAAGGGACAACCAGATGGGGACACAGCACAGAACAGGCAACCCTCACTACAACCCGGAAATAAACCGGCCTGCAGTAGGTTCTTCTTGACAATCTTTAGAGGAGTGGCTAAATCAACCACGGAAACAGCATAAACGTCTTCATCAACAGCATTTACCCCATGTTGAGGCATAGGGGCAGTAACTACATTTGGCTTTGCAGGCGCTTCGAATTGTATCTCCTTTGCGTCGATAAGGTCTTGCACCTTATTTTTTAACGCCCAACAGTCATCAGTAGAGTGCCCCGGGCTATCTGAATGGTAAGCACAACGAGCGTTCGGGTTGTACTTGGGAGATGTTGTATTAGGGAACTTCGGCGCCTCTCTGACAGTCACTAAGTTAGTGGAGAGCAACTGTGGCAGGATCTGTGATAGGGTCATGCTTAACCGGGTAAACTCTCGCCGGGGTCTCTCAGCCCTTTGAGGATTATTTGGCCGAGGAGCGGCAGCAGGCTTAGCAATCATCACCGCACTGACAGATTGGCGGTGCTCAGGTCTCTCTGATTTCCTAGAACCATACACAACACTAGACTCTTTCTTGAATGGTTTCTTTTCCGAACTAGATGATGCACCCTTTGCAATCTTCCCAGAATTTAACCCGGCTTCAATCCTCTCTCCAGTCAAGATCAAATCAGTGAAACCAGCAGAAGAATTCCCAATGAGGTGGTTGAAGAATGGACCAGATAGGGTCCCCAAGAACATGTCCACCAACTCCCGATCAGTCAATGGTGGCTGCACCCTGCCAGCCAGGTCTCTCCACTTCTGAGCATACTCCTTAAAACCTTCGCTTACACCTAACGACATACCCTGGAGTTGGGTACGCGTGGGGGCAAGGTCGGCATTATATTGATACTGCTTGTAGAAAGCAGTAGCCAACTCCTCCCAGTTACGAACTTTGGTCCCATCCAGTTGATAGAACCATTCGAGATGAGTCCCTGAAAGACTCTCCTGGAAGAAGTGGATCCATAAATTCTTATCCGCAGAGTACGGCTGAATTTTCCGAACATAGGACCTCAGATGCAGCTTGGGACAAGACGCCCCGTCATATTTAGAGAAGGATGGTGCTTTGAATTTGTGGGGAATGATCACACCAGTCGACAAACCCAGGTCTCCGAAATCCAGCCCAGGTACCTGTTGAACTTCCATAGCCTTCAACCTGTCCTCCAGTTGCTTATATCTGTCGTCTGCAGGAGGGTACTGCTCTTCATCAAAATCTGTCTCGTTGTCGGAGATTACCGGACTAGGGATCTTTACTTCTTCCTGAGAAGGACTCTTGCCAACAGAAGAACCAGCCTCTTCATGTTGCAGAGTATTGCCAAACCTTCGGCCCGAGTTGAACAGAACAGTTCTTCTCTTCTTCTTCTTCTCCTTCTTCAGGAGCATAGCTTTCAGTTCCTCTTGGCCTTGAGCCAGACCCTTGATTAATTCTTGAAACTGCGCATTCTGCGCCTGGAGAGCCTTGATTGATGTCTCAGTTGATGCAGATTCGGGATTCATGATGCTGAAATAAACAGCGAAGAACTGTAAGCAACCTGAAAAGAGAAAAACCTGCTATGCACATGATGTATGAAATGCGTATGCAATGCATTCAAGGGTTCGAAAGTTCAAATTCGTTGTAGACAAAAAAAGAACACCCGTTATCATTAAAGAAATCATTGTTTAATACATCAAAGCCTCATGGGCAAAAGTGCAAAAATCAAATCAATCCCAAAATACACTGCGCATCCTCTTCGGAGCTATGTAGGTGTTGAGATTCCTCTCCTCATGCAACAGGCGGGTGAGTTCCAAGACCTTCTTTTCACTGGCATGCAGACTAGTCTCAAGAGAATTCCGTTCTTCCTTAAGCTGGATCCAGCTCTTCTGCATCTCTTCCCAGGATGTGGGCATATCAGGGTGCTGAATAATGTGGGACACTTCCCCTTCCAAGACAGGCTCTTTGATTACCGGGAGCATATGAGGATAAGGCATTACTAACTTCTGGGAGCGGGCTCGTACCCACTTGAGATAAGGTTCCAACGGGATGGAATTCCTGTGCCCCAGTGTCTTGCTGTCTATCCTACTGGGCATCCTCCAAGCTCTGATAAATCTCTGGCGAAGTCCTTGAGTATCGTTGTCGAAGTCAAAAACTATGTCAGGAATTAACATGTCATGAGGACCATCCCTCCGAGCATAACCAAACTGTCTCCAAGACAGGCATGGGCTATAAGTAATACCTCCTCTGATTCCAAGTAAAGGAACATTAGGGTACTCCCCACAACGATCAATGATAGTGACATCTTCTCTGGACCTAGGACACCAATGTATATCTGCATGTGTAAGAGTCATCAACCGTTGTGACCATCTCAAACCCCGCTCATTCTTCAGAACTGATTGTGGAAGGTGCGAAATAAACCACCTTCCTAGGAGAGGAGTGCAACACATAAGGACACCTCTTTTTCTCATGGTTCGAGTGTAACATGAGTGAAGGATGTCCCCCAGCAATGTAGGGATAGGATTCCTGGACATAAAGATCCGGACAGCACTGATATCAATAAGCTGATCTGGGTTAGGGAACAACACCAAACCATAGACAAGGAGGGCCACAACCTCTTCAAAAGCTTGCAAGTCAAGGGAGTTCCAACATTCATGGGCCTTTTCAAACAGAAACCTGGCTAAGAACCCTTTGATACCACTTCTAACTTCCCAATGTCCCTTGAGGTCAGATGACTGTAGGTGCAAGGCTTTAGCAATCTCTTCAAGCTTAGGTTCCTTTTCTGTACCGTTGAAGGGTAGCTGATCAAGGATAGGGATCTTCAGGAGCCGGGAGAACTCCTCCAATGTAGGTACCAACTGATAGTCCAAGGAGGTGAAACAATGATGCAGAGGGTCAAAGAACTGGAACAGGACCTTTATCATATCTTCCTCAATGTTGGTGTTGACCAAGCTGATGAGGCTTCCATGCCTTTCACTGAAGGACGAGTTCTCGGGAATCCTGGATATAAGCTCCTTAAGCTGAGGAGGTACCCTTACAAGACTGATTTGAATTGTCTTTCTACGAACAGTTTCCATGTCCTACAAAACAAGAACAAAGATGAAAATCCAAACCCCTGAAATGGTTAGTCAATGCATATGATGCTGGATGATGTCATGATGCTATGATTAAACACACCACAGATATTTACAGAGACAAACATGTAAGGCATACAAGGCACACAAGACAAGCCCTTAGGGTTTAAGGCCAGCATGGGGTCTGGGTAGTACCCTCTTGAAGTTGGTGGGTTCAACCTGTCCTAATCAAAGTAACCGGGTTCTAAGGTTCCCAATATCACGGGATTGCTTTCATTGTTCATCGTTTCGATTTAGCCACTGAACTGGCGACCGAAATATTCCAGGAAAGCAACCCTCAATTGAGTGTAGTATCGAGTATCAACCAACCTCGGACTGCACCAAAGTCAGTTATCTCACTACCCTAAAGAGGCCAAGATAGTTCAATTAAGGTTCCTAAGGTCTGTTGATGTTTCACGACACCACGCGGAGGCCCCGTACTCTCCTTGACTGAACTCAAGGGTTACCGGTACACACCAAAGTGCCACATCAACGTAGCAGACTGTTTCAACCATGTCGGTATACCCCGCACAGTTCCCTCACAGCCTTGTTGCTACTTTCTAAGAAGGTATCCCCCAGATCCGGGTTTAGGATCTATAGAACTCCCAAGCAACCCACAATTTAAAGCACACAAGGAAAACAATTGAAAACACAGTTATGCACTAGCCCTAAGGTACACCTCACTTTAAGATGTCCCCAGCAGAGTCGCCAGTTCTGTGATCGGTGGATCTGGAACTGACTGTTTAACGCTGGTTCGCGAAATATCGCGGAAGCAAGAGTCGCCACCGTCTTTTATTTTCTCCAAATGGAAAGGACAAAAGCACAGAAAAATTCCTTAAAGAGATTGCTCTCGGTTCGGGAGGTAGATTATAGAAAGGGAAGGTATTAGCACCCTTTCTATCCATGGTTATCCATGGGCTCTTAGATACTTGCTCATTTGTGTTTTCAAAAATGGTTTGTTTGCTTTTCAACTGTGGGTTTAAAAAGTTTCTTTGAAAATTTCAGATCGACTCATGCGTCAGAGTGTTTGAAAAATTGTTTTGAAAGCTTTTGAAAAGTGTCGGTGTGAAAATATTTTGATTTGTTTTGTTTTTAAAGAGAGCAAGTATCTACGAGAACCTACCTACCCTAAGGAATTCTTCTGTGTAAATGTCCTTTAAAGTAGTGCCATCCCACCATTGAGAGGTAGGTAGCACCACCGTTGGAGGTGTTCGGGTCAATTCGAGGGTTCGGGACATGGTGATCACCAGAGCAATAGGAAGACACCTTAGAAGCTACCCTCATGCCAGGTTCCTGGATCATGAGGACTTACTAAGACATCCTCTACTCGACGATCACCTTTCGAGGCAAGGCAACAGTGAGGCGTACCCTAGGGGTGGTGTGTGCGATTCGTGTGTCGTTTTCATTGATATTTGTCTTGTCATGTTCATTGTGATCTACGCTTGATTTTATTGTAAGGCCATTCATTCTTTCATGCTTTTGTTAACAGTTTAAAAATATTTGCGGAAAAGTAAATCTAAAACTATTACAAATGGCGCGGGTCCACATCGCCAAAATTAAACCGGACCCGATTTGACGGAAAGTAAAGAAGCAAAGTAAATAACGAAATTGAAAGGTGCGAAAAGTAAATGTTACAAAGCTTTGGGAGAGATACATAATTATTTAAACGATATGAAATAAACATGTGAAACTAAATAATTAAAAATGCGGGCGTTGGACCCTTTTGCAAAATATTAAAGTTAACGAGGAATTAAAATTAAAAATTAAAAAAAAGATGTTTTTTGGTATTTTTAGTGTTTTTTAGGAATTGGATGAAAAAAGGAGTTAATTAAAATTAAACTAAAAGGCAAACCCTAATTCTAATAGCTTTTAAATTTATTATGAAAGTATCAAAATTTAACCTAAATTAAACCTAAGTTTTTATGTACAATTTAATTATAAAAATAAATAAATAAATATTATGGTAAAAAAGGAAACAAATTAAAGGGATAAAAATTAAACCTAATTCTATATTTTTGTATTTTTGTTATTAAAAGAATTAAAATTAAAACTCTAATCTAAATTAATTTATTTACATGAACATATTAAAATAAAAATTATTTATCATGTTTTTATCTTTTTTTTTTATTTTTTAGGCATTTTATATATATGGTAAAAATAATTTATTAAATTAAAACAATAAAATAAATAAAATAAGAATTGAAAACAAAATAAATAAAAAAGGAAATTGCAAACCAGGGGGGGTGGAAGTCCTAATTTGGAGGTATAGTTTTGAATAATCTGGCCCAAAATATCCTGAGTCCGTTTGACTTTTTGTATCGTATGCTGAAACGTGGACTAGGGTACAGCGTGCTCCTTAGATCTGTACCTTTGGTTTGGTCATCAGGGGCACGTGGACGCCTTGATTATGATGGTGCATCATGCGCTTCAGTGTAAATGCTGCATAGGAATTCACGTAGAAAAACAATATTGAAATATGCAAGACCTGGGACTTGAACCCAGGTCATGGGGGTTACCAACATCACACCTTGCCAGCTGAGCTAAGCGCACATTCAATTAATATACAAACAAACAAATAATATAAAAAGAAACAACGCGTTAGTGGAGAGAAACGCGCGAAATTTAAATCAACGAATCACTTGTTGCCACCACATCATCGTCCTCACCATCCCTGTAAAACAAAACACAAAGGCAACGTTTTTTCACGCGTTTCATTAGGTGGGCTATTGGAAAATAGCGAATAGGTCTCAGGGCTCTATAAATTGAGCGCGACTATGGATTTCTCTTCGTCTGGACATGCTGAATCTAATGGCAATAGTCTTGAGGCTTAATTTTTCCTTGGGTGAAAAGCCCCAATCTAGAACTCTGAAAACCCTAAAAGTCAGTTATGGCATAATCACGTATGGCTTGCAAAAATTCAATCAAACATATCAGTTAGCTTTGAAATCACATCAGGAACAAGAATCAATAATTGAAATGTCATGAAAATGCATAGAATATAGAATACGATTATGAGTTTTTTGCTGTACAGGGAAGGTCCTCGTTACCAATTCTTGGGGCTTGAATGGATGTTAATGATTGGAATGTGTTCAGGGCAACCTTGGCAAGCTATTGAAACAAGTTTGGCACTTTGAATCGACCTCTAACACTGATTTCAGTTTTTGCTTTTTTTTGACAAAAATTACAAGTTTGTTCTTAGCTTTTGCGCAGCTTCAATGTGTATGGGCATTAGGTTTTGAATCATGCTTATGTACTGAGGCTATTAGGTCAACAAAACTTAATCAAATCCATGGCAATAATGGTTTTGCATATTTGATTTTCTTAAGATCTTTTCATATCTTTTTCAAGTGTATTTTGTGTCAATTATGCTTAAATCAATCCAATTCTTTCCTATTTTGCATGTGCACGAAATCTTGATGGCAAAACCTGTATAAAAAGATTTGTTAAGGCATATTAGATATTTTTCATATATTTTAATGATTTAAATGAATTAATATAAATAATAATTCAAATAAATAAATAAAAAATGAGAAAATATATCCCTTTGGGCCAAGTGGTTGTGCATATGCTTAGAATGATGAATCATGGAAGAAAAATGGGCCCATTTGCAATTTTAAGTCATTTGGATCAAAGTTGACTTTTCAAAATATCCAAAAATTTCCCAACTTCCACAAGGCATAACTTGCTCAATTTTTAAGCTTTTATCATGTTCTTGGACATTTTGGAAAGGTCTTTGAGTCCTCTAACCAATTCCTTTGGTCCCATGTCATTTTTATTTACCAATCTCAAGTTATGGCCTTTGACTTAAAGTCCCTTTTTGTTGACTTTTGAAAATGACCTATAATGTTGAAATTGATAACTTTTTGTGAGAGCATTTCTTGGACTTGAAGTATGAAGATGAGTTGTAGGAAATGTCTTTCTCTTCAAAATGAGCTTTGGATGGAATTTTTCTGATAATCCATGTGAAAGTTATGCCCTGGTCAATTTCAGTTGACTTTTTCAGCTGTCCAAATAAGGAAACTTTTGCATCTTGATGATTTTCTGAGCCAAATTTTGAGAATCATGATCAAGCATTGATCAAATGATGTTTGTGGCTTCAAAATGATATGTTGACCAAATATTTGAACTTTTGACTGTCAAATGACCATTTTGCCCCTACAGTTGACTGTAGTGCAATTTAGGGTTTTGACTGTGCAATTTTGAGCTGAATGTCTTGAAACTTGATATGAGGATGCTTGACCATATTTGTAGGCATATGAGACTTGATTGGGCCTTTGAAAACTTCATCTTCTTGATCAGAACACAAAACCCTAATCTTGACTGTATAGGAGACCTTTGCACTGTGCAACCCTTGGGGAGTTTTGTGACTTGGCTTGGCAATTTCTTGGAGAATATGGGAGGGCAAATTTTGGGGTACAACAGGTTGCCTCGGATAAAAAGGATCTAGGACATTAGGGTTACCGCTAAGGCGTCCTACTATTGCTTTAGTGACCACATTGTCCCTAATAATCGAATTGACCCGAATACCTCCAACGATGGTGTTACCTACCTCTCAATGGTGGGATAGCACTATCTAAAGGACTCTTACACAGCCTAATTCCTTAGAGTAGGTAGATTTCTCCTGGGTACTTTCTCTTTCTAAAAAACAAATCAACTTTTCGCACATACACTTTCAAAAGGTTTTCAAACAAATATTTCATACACTCTTGAGGACAGATACAAGAGTTACCTAGAAATTTTTCAAACGAAACTTTTTCAAAACCCACATACACTTGAAAAGCAAACAATTTTTGAAAACATAAGAGCAAGTACCTAAGAGCCCGTGGATAACCACGGATAGAAAGGGTGCTAACACCTTCCCTTTCTATAAATCTACCTCCCGAACCGAGAAACATCTCGAAAAGAAATTTTGCAGTGCTTTTGTCCTTTCCTTATTGGAGAACATAAAAGACGGTGGCGACTCTTGCTTACCGCGACATTTCGCGAACCAGCTTAAAAAACAGTCAGTTCTATTTCCACCGATCACAGTACCCGTTTGAAAGGTTCATGGGTGATTCAAAGCGATGAGTGAAAAATAAAGCTAGAGTAGAAGGATCAATATGCGCACATTACTTGCATCGAGAAACTTCACATTTTTGCAGTCACTATTTCAAGCACTTGATGTTAACTCCAAGAATCATAAGGAATCCTGTAAATGTTATCGAAAGAAGTCAGTACACCTTATCAGTCTTCGGGCTTCCAGGTTGTTGTTGGCTGAAGATTTTGACAGTATTATTAGAAGCAAAGTAAATTGGACGTTTCGATTGAAATGAAACAAAACGTCATGTTTCGAAATGGTAGAAGCAGTGCTTCGAATGGGCATATCAAAGCTTGAAGCTTCGAGTGACAGTTATGAGAATATATCTAAAGAAGTCTCGAAATGATAACAAGGTTGTATCTAAGGAATGCGTTCGAAGCGAGGAAGTGCCAAAACATTTGAAAATCAAATGCAAGCGGGATGTTCGAAATTTGAAATTTATGCGCTGGACCATTCGAAGACACGTGGAAGCAAAAGAGAGGCATTGCTCTGCATGTTCTGAGCGTGGCAGAATCTTATAGCAAGACCGTTATGGTCGAAGTAGTATAAATAGAAGTCTTAGCATTAGGATTTCGTGTGTCATATCTATTGTACAAAAAACTCAGTAAACATTCAAATTACCACATGGCTAGGGAAACGAATGCAAGAGCAATGTACGTATGATAACACCACATGTTTATGATTTAATGAAAACTCTTTATCATTTCCAGTACTTTCCTTTATCTTTATATCAATACCATTTAAAAGTTTTTGCATCTAAAGTCTTTTTATTCGAAATCTTTTCACTGATGCCTTACATTTAAATGCTTTCCTTCCATTTCAAATACTTTACATTTCAGAAACTGTTATACACTTCATGCCTTTATCTTCAAGTTTTTATCCTTCGAACACCTTTTTCACTTAAAGCCATTTTACAGTTTTCTTGCATTAAACGCTTTCTTCACATTTCAAATCTTTTACATTAACTGTTTTTTTTTTACGATTCGAAGCCATTTATTTGTCTTTTATGCAGTTTTATATGTCTTTACAATTGACCTTTATTCATGCAATTTAGTTTCGCGCACATTTATTTTGATTCACCTTTAGATCCCTAATAGAGAAATCGAAACAAGTTAAACACCTACACAACATTCTAAATACCAACCATGAATACCAATTCGATCATGAGAGTTACCCTAATGACCAACACGTCCTAGGATCAATCTAGTCGATCCTGCGAGTTACCAGAGAAATTGAATAACAGTTAGTAAGTTTATTCGATAGTTTGGAAGACTAACGGTTGTTTACCAGAAATCACTGTAAACAAATTGGCACACCCGGTGGGACCAATCGTTGGATATTACGGAATTTAGAACAGAAATAAAGATTGTTGAGACGTAACCATTATAAAAAGACCCTCTGAGTGATAAGTTTGTTGTTTTATGAACCTAAGAAGTGGTAGAATAACCAACAACAACCAACCCTTATCTAGAAGAAAACGTTTGAACAAGATGTCTAGTTCTAACAATCAACAAGGGGAACAAAATGCCCCACATACAACAGGCACTAATGTGTCCGCTTCGATGGGAACGTCTAATGTGATCCCTTCGAATGCACAGTCTGTTGCATCTTCTACCAGTAATATAGCCACTAATGGAGTAAGTGGCATATCAACTAATAGTTCGATCTTAGGAAATACTGGAACCATTGGTTATCCCGGGGGATTTGTTCCACCATCAGGGACACAAACCCATTTCGCCACTCCACTAACTAGACCACCCGGTTTCGATGGTAATAGAACCAGAAATTCCTCTTATGGAATGCCAACATCTTTTATGGCAGGTTTACACAATTCCACATCGAATTCATCACCACAATTAGGGTCTGGGTCTGGGGAGATTCAGTTTATGACAAATAACCAAGGGTCGGTGGGTTAAAGCACAATGCCTATTTTAACCACAGAAAACCAGTTGGCTTTTAGGCAATTGATGGATGACAGTAACCATAACATGATAGGGGTATTAGCACAAACTATGCAGGAAATATTTGCCCCAATAGTACAAAATGTGACTGTGACAAACAGAGAGAACGCAGATAACATGAGTCGAATAGCAGATTTCTTTGCTCCCCCAGAGAGGCGTAGGCAGAATCAGGCGGGAGTTCGAGCAAACATGCCTGTTATGGAACAAGTTGCTAACGACCCAACTTATAGACCACCTAGAGAAGAAGTTAACTTGGGGGCAAGGGCACAAAGGCTAGAAGCCCCAATGATCCCAGGCCCACAAAGAGAAATTATGGAACCAGGGGCAAGGGTCGAAAGGATGGAAGTCCCAGAGTTTCGAGAAGAACAACCTAGGGGGGTTGTCATGGTGGGTCGAAATCAAGATGCTGATGCAGTCATTCATAGAATTCGAAACGATAACATCTTGGCAGAAAACAATTTAACCACCATGATAGAGAGAGTTATGGCCCAGAATGGCCTCAACACAGGAATTAGAAGGCCAAATTATGCTTCTCCTATATTAGATTGCATAATGCATACTGATTTACCACGGGGATATAAAGTCCCTAAATTTACAAAGTTCGCTGGGGATACCAATGAGTCAACAGTCGAACATATAGCCAGATATCTAACCGAAGCGGGAGATATAGCCAATAATGAAGACCTCAGGATCAAATATTTCCCAAGTTCCCTGACTAAAAACGCCTTCACATGGTTCACCACTTTGCCTCTTGGGTCCATTGATACTTGGGCTCTTTTGGAGAGATTATTCCATGAACAGTTTTACATGGGACAGTCAAAAATAAGCTTGAAGGAATTAGCCAGTGTCAAGAGAAAGTTCACTGAACCCATAGATGATTATCTGAATAGATTTAGGTTTTTGAAATCCAGATGTTACACAGTGGTGCCTGAACATGAGTTAGTCGAAATGGCCGCTGGTGGCTTGGATTACTCTATTCGAAAGAAACTAGACACTCAATATTTGAGGGACATGGCTCAGTTAGCCGACAGGGTTCGACAGGTCGAAAGGCTAAAGGCCGAAAAGGCCAGAGTCTTTAAAAATAACAAGAAGGAAAGGATCTCCTATGTCGGAACTGAGGAAGCAGAAGATTATCCTGAATTCGAATTCGAAGAGGTCGAAATCGACCTCGCTGAATTAAAACAGGCACCACCTTACTCCTGCAAATTATTAGTTCCCACAAAAGGGAAAGAGATTGTTGAAAATGAGAAAAGTGACAAATTCCCAAAGAAGGTTTATACCTTCGATGTCACTAAATGCGACGAGATTTTTGATTTACTTGTCAAAGATGGCCAACTCATTGTGCCATCAAATGTCAAAATACCTCCTTTAGATCAAAGAAAGAAGAGAGGATTTTGCAAATATCATAGTTTCCTAGGCCACAAAACCTCACAGTGTTTTCTTTTCAGGGACCTAATTCAGAATGCAATCAAAGATGGCAGACTGAAGTTTGCTGATAAAGCAAAAATGAAAGTGGACGAAGATCCCTTGGACGTCGCAGACACCAACTACTCCGAGCCTGCATGCATTGGAGAGATTAACATGGTGGAAGCTGACCAAATGGATGCCCCAATAGGAGAGAAAGGTACTGAAAACGAAAGCTGGGTGATAGTCGAAGTCGATAAGGAGGTCACTGAAGACGTCCAGAAGCTACCAGAGACTTCGATTGAAGCAGCACCTTTAGCTGTTACAAAAGAAATCCAGGCTACTGAAGGCCAGGAAAATCAAAACCAAGAATTGACACAGGTCACTGAAGGCCTGAGGCTGGAATTGGAGAAAGTCCAAATCACGAAGCCAACTTCCCCTCAGAAAGAAATATGGGACACTTTAGGGGAACCCAGTGGAAAATTTAACTATTTGGTCAAATATTCTGCCCCAGAGAGTTCAAAAGTCCACATTGAAGATATAAAGCCCACAAGATGGGGAGATGATGAAGCTAAGGGGGAAGATGTTGAGGTAAACATGGTGGATATGGAGAGGCCTCGCTCTGAGATGGAGGAGGTAGAAAGATACTTAGAAAAAGAGAAGTATGAAATGGAGGATAATCATGCTGGAGATGCTAGTCTCAAGGATTACCTCATGACGTGCCACAAGGGAGATACATGAATGATATTATGCCCTAGGTGCAACATCCTCTGCAATCAGAGAATCGCTGCGAACTTCGAGAGGGTGCAGAGGGCTCGAACTGGCAACAATTGGCGCCAGGATAACCAGCTATTCAGGTGTTATCCTAAGGCTGGAGAAAGTTTGCTGGAATTTGTGTTTCGCTGCTACAAATGGGGCAACCAAGTGTCTGATATGCCCAAGGTGTTCTGCTGTGTATGACCAAAGCATGGCCAGAGCCTTCGAAATGATTCCCTTCGCCCCTTGCTGGAACCATCAAGAAAGTGTTCAGATGGACCCACGTTTCGATAGTAAACACAAACAACGAAGGCCTGATAGTCCTCATCCCAAGGCTGCTCAAAGAGTGACGTTCAAACTCCCTGCTGAAGTGCCAACCGACAGGTGGTTGCAAGTCAGAAATGACAAAGGCAAAGACAGATGGAGAAACACCGAACGAAATGCATGCCATGCTATGACATACAGGAGGCAATTCAACATAGCAAAAAGGGAAGAGGTAAGATTAGAGAACTACAAAGGAAGGAACCCCATGTCGAGATCCCAGTGGCGAAGGCAACAGAGGATTCGAAAGGCTGAGAGGGAAGCTATGGCAAATAAAGGGGTAACTTTAACAAAGAACCAAGGTGAATCTAGCACCAACAAACCCACACCAAAAAATCAAACTGAAGACAAACCCCCAGTTAATAGGAGGCTTTTCTCTGAAGTACAACGGGATGAACCAAAGGAATACACTCCAGGCCCAGAAGAAGACGAAGATATGATAACGGATAACTTCGAATCAGAGGGGGAGTCTTCGTTCAACCTAAACTGCAACGTGGTATCTGTGCTTCCCTGTGAATTCGGACAGGAAACTGAAATTGATGAATACGAGGAAGAAGATACCATAGACTTGATGAAGCATAGGCCTGTGTGCTACTATGTGATGGACAATGGGGTTGTCGAGGA
This sequence comes from Vicia faba, assembly GCA_948472305.1. Classification (NCBI taxonomy): domain Eukaryota; kingdom Viridiplantae; phylum Streptophyta; class Magnoliopsida; order Fabales; family Fabaceae; genus Vicia; species Vicia faba. Next base: position 1,180,454,729 of record OX451738.1, on the reverse strand, counting down.
GCAAAATGCGTTCTTCGAACGTCCAGAACTAGTTATGAAGAACCATCTTAAGCCACTATTTATTCGGGCAAAAGTTGGTGCCCATGGCGTGAATAAGGTTCTAGTGGATGGGAGTGTTGCAGTCAATTTGATACCCCACTTCATGCTGAAAAGATTAGAGATACGCGAAGGAGACATCAAGCCCCACAATATGGTTCTATCCAATTATGAAGGGAAAGTGGGCAAAACACTGGGAGTGGTTCAGTTGGACTTGACAATAGGCTCAAGCTGTAGGCCCACCATGTTTATGGTGATCGAAGCCAAGGCCAACTACAACTTGTTGTTGGGAAGAGAGTGGATCCATGGCGTAGGGGCAGTTCCTTCGTCAATGCATCAGCGATTAGTTCTATGGAGAGAAGATGGGATCGTGGAAAACATTGAAGCAGACCAGAGTTACTTCATGTCAACAGTCAATTTAGTTGACAAAAGGAATTATGACAAACATCTGGCAAAGATTGCTCCGTGTGTTCCAAATGATGAGATCAACGAAACCAGAAACGCCCACTACTACATGACCCTTCGCCATGATGGCCTATACTGGGATAGAAGAATAATCAGTGAAGAAGAGGGAGTCGAAAGTACTATACAAAGACGGCCAGCAGAATGGGACTTCGACAACCTTATCCATGACTGAGTCCACCTTTTTTGAAAGGATTTCGGCCTATATGGCTGAGAACGAATCAAAGTCGGCCTTAGAGGCTGAAATAAATAAATTAGCTGTAAAGGTGAACGAAATAAGTGAGGATGGCTCGAAATGCTCACCCTTTAAAGAACTTGAGATGGATCAAAGGTTGGACGCCATCTACGATAAAGAACCCTTAGGCTTCGAAAAGGACCCCATAGACTCAGGTGCCAAAATGTTGGCGCATGATCCACTCGAAGAAGTCAACTTAGGGGATGAAAAAACGAAAAGAATAACCTACATAAGTGAAAAACTTAGCCCAAGCCTCAAGCAGGAATTGATCGAGGTCCTCAAGAAAAATAAAGATTGCTTCGCATGGGATTATGACGAAATGCCTGGTTTAAAGAGGGAGTTAGTCGAACACAGACTGCCAATCAAAGATGGCAAGAAGCCCATCAAACAAACTCCCAGAAGATTCGCACCAGCGGTTCTCACAAAGATTAAAGCTGAGATCGAAAGGTTGCTGCGTTGCAAATTCATCAGAACCACAAGGTACGTCGAATGGTTAGCAAATATAGTACCTGTTATTAAGAAAAATGGTTCTTTAAGAATTTGCATAGATTTTAGGGATTTAAACACTACAACCCCTAAGGATGAGTGTTGTACCCCAAAATTTGCCCTCCCATATTCTTCAAGAAACTGCCAAGTCAAAACTTCAAAATTCCCCAAGGGTTGCACAGTTCAAAGGCCTCTTAAGCAGTCAAAATTAGGGTTTTGGTTCTGATCAAGAAAATGAAGTTTCAAAGGGCCCAATCAAGTCTCACATGCCTATGGATATGGTCAAGCATCCTCATACAAAGTTTCAAGACTTTCAGCACAAAATTGCACAGTCAAAAACCCTAATTGCACTACAGTCAACTGTAGGGGCAAAATGGTCATTTGGCAGTCAAAAGTTCAAATTTTTGGTCAACATCTCATTTTGAAGTCACAAATATCATTTGATCAATGCTTGATCATGATTCTCAAAGCTTGGCTCAAAAATCATCAAGATGCAAAAGTTTCCTTATTTGGACAGCTGAAAAAGTCAACTGTAAATTGACCAGGGCATAACTTTCACATGGATTATCATAAAAATTCCATCCAAATCTCATTTTGAAGAGGAAGACATTTCCTACAACCCATCTTCATACTTCAAGTCCAAGAAATGCTCTCATAAAAAGTTATCAATTTCAACATTATAGGTCATTTTCAAAAGTCAACAAAAAGGGACTTTAAGTAAAAGGCCATAACTTGAGATTGGTAAATCAAAATGACATGGGACCAAAGACAGTGGTTAGAGGACTCAAAGACCTTTCCAAAATGTCCAAGAACATGAGCAAATCTTAAAAATTGAGCAAGTTATGCCTTGTGAAAGTTTGGATATTTTTGGATATTTTGAAAAGTCAACATTGATTCAAATGACCTAAAATTGCTAATGGGCCCATTTTTCTTCCATAATTCATCATCCAAGGCATGCACACGACCATTAGGCCCAAAGGGAAGTTTTTCTCCATTTTTATTTATTTATTTGGATTTTTTATCATTAATAATTCATTTAATTAAATAAAATACATGAAAAATACAAAACTAATGAAATAAAATCTTTTTGTGCAGAAATTATTCTCATTGGACACTCAAAATCGTGCATGACCAATTAGGGAAGGATTGGATATGATTTGGTATCAATTTGCATGAAAAGATATGAAAATATTTTGTCATAAAAATCAAATATCCATACATCAAATCTTTGATTCTTTGGACAAGAAACTTGACCTAATTCACTCTATACTTAAGCCTGATCACAAACCTAGTGCCAAGGACCACGGAGCTGCGCTAGAAACCATCATCAAACTTGAAATTTTTGCAAATAAATTCAAAACTGAAAACCAATTTGTAGGTCGATTCAAGCCTCAAAACCTATTCCATTAGCTTGCCAGGGTTGCCAGTAAATGATTCTAATCAAAAACATCCATCATAACTTCAAGAATTGGTAAAACGAGCTGGACCTGTACAAAGAAAATTTCTAATTCGTGCATCTCGATTCATGCATTTTTTGTGAATTTTAATATTTGATTCATATTCCTTGTGTGATTCTGAAGCTAACCATCTATCTTGATTGAGTTTTTGCATGCTATATACGATTTCACCATTATTGTTTTCTAGGGTTTTGCAAGCTTGAAATTGGGGGTTTTCAGATAGTGTAAAATTAGCCTACCACAGTACCATAATTGGAATCAGCGTGTCTGGACGATCAAGAATCCACCCTCGCGCTCAATTTATGAGCGTCCTAGAGCTATTCGTTATTTTCTGGAAAGGGACCTTTTAAAACGCTTGCAAAACCGTTGCCTAATATGTTTGTGTTTCAGGAAAATAAAAACCAACGAAGAAGATGATGTGGTGGCCAGCAACCATTGGCTCTTTTGAATTTTCGCGCTAAAAAGCACTAACGCACGTTTTTATTCTTATAATATTTGTTTGTTCTTCAATATACAAAGCGCGCATCTGGAACGATTGGCAGGCATAGTGACTGGTAAACCAAAGGACCTGGGTTCGAGCCCCAGGTCCTCACTTCCTTTCACATTATTTTTCAATTCATAATTATATGCAGTTTCAGCCTAAGGGGCACACCATACGCTCCACCATCAAGCATGCCACGCGTTCAGTTTCATGAATTCAAAGGCACAGATGTGAGGAACATGATAAGTCCTAGTCAACGCGTGTACACGCGCCATGGAAAGGTTAACAAGGCCTCCAAATGGGCCAGAATTATTGGACTTAACCTCCATATTAAGGGGCAGACCCCCTAGGTTTGCAATTCTTTCTACTTGATTTTTATTTTATTTTCTATTTTCCTTTTAATTATTGTTTTGTTCAATTAATTAATTATTTTCATAAAAACCAAAAATACATAAAAATCAGAAAAGAGAAAAATAATAAATATTTTATTTTAGTATGTATATTTTAAATAAATTTGCATGTAAATTAATTAGTTTTAAATTAGGGTTTAATTTAATATTTTCATAATAAAAATCTAAAAAAACATAGGATTAGGGTTTAATTAATTTTCATCTTTTTTTTCTTTTATAATAATTAAATATTAGATGTTTATTTTTATAATTAAATTGTATATAAAAATTAGGGTTAATTTTAGGTTAAAAACTTCAACATTTTTCTTAATAAATTAAAAATAATTAGAATTAGGGTTAGCATCTTATTTTAATTTTAATTAACTCTCTTTTTTCATTAACATCATAAAATACCAAAAAAAACAATTTCCTTTCTTTTTTTTTAATTAATTAATGTCACCATTTAATTTAATTTTGCAAAAAAGGGTCCAACACCCTCGTTTTAATTCGTATTCGCATATTTATTTTATTTCGTTTAAATATTTATGTATCTCTCCCAAAGCCATGTAATTAATTTCTTGCACTTTTAATTCTTTATTTTCTTTATTATTTATTTATTTTCTGTCAAATCGGGTCCTGGAAATTTTGGCGATGTGGACCCGCGCCTTTTGTAATAGCTTAGAATTTTTATTTCTCGCAATATTTTAACTGTTAAATAATGGCATGAAAGAATGTATGAATAAAATTAAAAACAAACGCTAGATCACCCATAACATGACAAGATAAAATATCTGAATCTGACACACGAATCACACACCACCCCTAGGGTACGCCTCACTGTTGCCTTGCCTCGAAAGGTGATCGTCGAGTAGAGGACGTCTTAGTAAGTCCTCATGATCCGGGAACCTGGCATGAGGGTAGCTTCTAAGGTGTCTTCCTGTTGCTCTGGTGATCACCATGTCCCGAACCTCGAATTGACCCGAACACCTCCAACGGTGGTGCTACCTACCTCTCAATGGTGGGATGGCACTACTTTAAAGGACATTTACACAGACGAATTCCTTAGGGTAGGTAGACGACTCTAGATGCTTGCTCTAATTTCAAAACAAATCAAAAACACTTTTCACACCGACACCTTTTCAAAAAGCTTTCGAAAGCAATTTTTCAAACACTCTTGAGGACCGATACAAGAGTCGAACTGGAATTTTCAAAGAAACTTTTTTTAAAACCCACAGTTGAAAAGCAAACAAACCATTTTTGAAAACACAAATGAGCAAGTACCTAAGAGCCCATGGATAACCATGGATAGAAAGGGTGCTAACACCTTCCCTTTCTATAATCTACCTCCCGAACCGAGAGCAATCTCTTTAAGGAATTTTTCTGTGCTTTTGTCCTTTCCATTTGGAGAAAATAAAATACGGTGGCGACTCTTGCTTCCGCGACATTTCGCGAACCAGCGTTAAACAGTCAGTTCCAGATCCACCGATCACAATGAGTACTTCATGCCTGTGGCAGAAATGCTAGTAGACTCTGCTGCAGGGTTCGAATACTTGAGTATGTTAGATGGATACTCTGGTTATAATCAGATTTTTATTGCTGAAGAAGATGTTGCCAAGACAGCATTCTGTTGCCCAGGAGCCTTAGGCACCTACGAATGGGTGGTGATGCCTTTTGGTTTAAAGAACGCTGGGGCAACTTATCAAAGGGAGATGAATTCAATTTTTCATGATTTCATTGAAACCTTTATGCAGGTGTATATTGATGATATAGTCATTAAATCCATATCTGCAGAAACACATTTGCATCATCTGAGCCAATCATTCGAACGAATGAGAAAACATGGCTTAAAGATGAATCCCCTTAAATGTGCATTTTTTGTGCAGGCGGGAGATTTCCTTGGTTTTGTGGTTCACAAGAAAGGGATTGAGATAAACCAGAACAAAACCAAAGCCATAATGGAGACGAAAGCACCTACGTCAAAAAGGGAGCTGCAATCTCTGCTAGGGAAGATTAACTTCCTCAGAAGGTTCATTTCGAATCTGAGTGGAAGAACCCAAGCTTTCTCTCTGTTGCTTCGTTTAAAGCAAGGCCAAGCCTTCGAATGGAACGAAGCCCACCAGGAGGCATTTGACAGGATAAAAAGATACCTCTCTCAGCCTCCTATCTTGTCTCCACCTTCATGGGGGAAGCCCATGAGATTGTACATATCTGCCTCTGAAGTTAGTATAGGTAGTATGTTAGCACAAGAAGATAGCAATGGTATCGAAAGAGCCATCTACTATTTAAGTAGAGTATTGAATGATGCAGAGACCAAATATAGAAATTTAGAAAAGTTATGTCTTTGTTTGTATTTCTCTTGTATGAAACTCAAGTATTATATAAAGCCTGTTGATGTTTATGTTTCATCTCATTTCGATGTCATTAAACACATGCTTTCAAAACCAATAATGCATAGCAGAGTTGGTAAATGGGCTTTAGCCTTAACAGAATATTCTTTGACTTTCATGCCTTTAAAAGCTGTGAAAGGCCAAGTGATTTCTGATTTCATTGTGGACCATTCATTGGTTGAGCAGACTGTCATGAGTTACGTCGAAATACAACCATGGAAATTGTACTTTGATGGTTCAACCCACAGGAATGGAAGTGGTGTTGGAGTCCTTCTAATTTCTCCTGAAGGAATTCCAACAAAATTCAAGTATAAATTAGATGGTCCTCGTTGCTCGAACAACGAAGCTGAGTATGAAGCGCTCATTGTTGGACTTGAAGCTTTGTTGGAATTGGGGGCAACTAGAGTCGAAATTAAAGGGGACTCAGAATTAGTGGTCAAGCAAATAACAAAGGAGTATAAATGCATAAAGGAAAACTTGATGATATACTTCGTCATAGTCAACAGGCTACTTAGGAAATTTGAATACATGGATATTCAACATATACCAAGAGTAGAGAACCAAGAAGCAAATGACTTAGCACAGTTGGCTTCGGGTTATAAAGTTTCTGCCAGGAACTTTGAGGATTTAGTTGAATTAAGGGGTAGAGTTATGGCTACTAGATTCACACCATCAGATCTAGAAAGTATGAAATTGGGATATGCTGAGAAACAAGGATTCGAAATATTAGCCATAAACACTTTATCAGATGCAGATTGGCGAAGTCCACTGGTGAGTTATTTAGCAAACCCAACTCTGAATGTTGATAGGAAGACAAAATACAGAGCATTATCATATGTCCTCATGGGGAATGAATTGTTCAAAAAGACCCAAGAGGGCGTATTATTGAAGTGCCTAGGAGAAAGTGAGGCATACTTAGCATTGTCAGAAGTCCACAATGGGGCATGTGGGGCATATTAAGCAGGTCATAAAATGAAATGGCTGTTATTTCGATATGGCATGTATTGGCCTAGCATGCTCAAAGATTGTATAAAATTTGCTAAAGGATGTGAGGAATGTCAGAAACATGCAGGGATTCAACATGCCCCTGCAAGTGAGTTGCATTCAATCATCAAACCATGGCCATTTAGAGGATGGGCATTGGATTTAATAGGAGAAATAAATCCTGCTTCGTCTAAAGGACAGAAATATATCTTGGTAGGAATAGATTATTTTACCAAGTGGATCGAAGCTATACCATTAATAGTTGCTGATCAAGAGGCTATTATTGAGTTTATACATAAACACATTATCTATAGGTTCGGATTGCCAGAGAGCATAACCACAGACCAAGGCTCTGTGTTTACTGGTAGAAAGATGCAAGAATTTGCCCAAGAAATGGGGTTTAGATTACTAACATCAACGCCATATTATGCTCAAGCAAATGGTCAAGTCGAAGCAGCCAATAAAGTGATAATAGGGTTAATCAAGAAACATATTGGTAAAAAGCCAAGAAACTGGCACAAAACTTTGGACCAAATACTATGGGCCTGTAGAACATCTCCTAAGGAAGCTACTAACACTACGCCTTTCCAACTCACATTTGGTCATGATGCAGTGCTGCCAGTAGAAATTCATCTACAATCAGTTCGAATTCAAAGACAAAACGAAATCTCAGCTGCATTATATTGGGAGATGATGATGAATGAATTAGTTGAGTTGGACGAAGTTAGATTACATGCATTGGAAATCTTGATGAGACAAAAAGAAAGAGTGGCCAGGACATATAACAAAAGGGTGAAGAGAAAAGCATTCATTATTAATGACTTAGTCTGGAAAGTCATATTGCCCATGGACAAGAAAAATAAAACATTAGGTAAATGGTCACCTCATTGGGAAGGGCCTTTTCGAATACTAAAGGTATTCTCAAACAATGCATATGAAATCGAAGAATTGACGGATGATAAACGTATCCTAAAGGTTAATGGGAAATATTTAAAGAAATATAAGCCACGCCTGCAGGAGATTCGAATAGTAACAACGTAACCAAAATATTATAAAAATGCCAAAATGGCAATATGGGATGCCAAAATGGCGTTGTTCGAATATTACATATAAAAAACCAAATTGTAATCAAATGAATACTGAAATTTAGAAATAAGAATTATTCTTCAATCTGTTGAAGGTACTTCAAAAAGATTCAAGTCTCTGTTGAGCGAAACGTCTGGCTCCCTCCAAGGTTGCCACTTCTCCCTTGAGTTGTTCTGCAGTTTCCATTTCTGCAAGCCCCTGGTTGAGAAGCTCTTCGAATTGGTTACCAGCAGTATTGGTTTCGTAGGCTATTTGTTGTTCTTTAGCCTCTCTAACCTTCTGTTGAAGTTCTTGAATTTGCCTTTCCCAGAGAAGGATGGACTCAGCTCGAGCCTCATAATCAGTTTTTGCTTGCTTTAGATGCATAGCTTGATCCTTAGCTTCTTGAGAGAGTTCCGAAGCTTGTTCATAAGTAGCATCCATTGCAGTGCGTTTTTCTTGAACCTTTCTGGCAGCAGATTCATCTTGGAGAAGGTAACCAGTCACGTTGTCCAGCAAAGATTGAAGATCGAACAAGATAGTACTAACTGGCAAGGAGCAGGTAGCAAGGTTGGCTTTTGTAAGCAACTCCTTCATAGTGTAGCAAGCAGTGCTATCCTGATTGAGCACTTCGAATATATCCACATTAAGAATTGTTCTCCTGATCCGGTTAAGAAGTATAATTCTTTCATTTGTGGGCAGAGGATGGCTAGTCGAACTTGTGCCAGCCCTAGCAAGTGGAATGTCCCTTTGAGCCAGCTTCCCCTTCATGTACCCAATAGGGTCATTTCGTCTTAGGAGAGCAAGCTCCTCGTCAATCATTCGGGACAAAGACGGTTGAGGGAGTTCCACACACAGGGGAGTCACGTCCATTTCGACCTCCATGGGTTTGTTGGTTGTGTCACCATCCCCTTCATTCGTTTCGTGCTCATTATCTTCTTCATCGTCATCCAAATCCACCACTTCGATGTCTTCTTTTTCGCTGCTATTTGCATTGGATTCTGTCCCAGCAGTCGAACCATCGTTGGCATCCTCCTCCTTAGACTCTTCTTCTGCAGATTCTTCGTTGCTTTGACCAGAATCAGCTTTCTCTCCTTCAGCATGAGCGTCCTTTGGGTCCTCTTGAAGGGTTTCGAGAGGGGACTTTTGGAGAGAAGTTCTTTGTGAAGCCTCTGCAGATTCATGAAGCGTTCCTTCATTTGTTTCTTTTAGAGGAGGAGAAGTACTCTGATCATCTTGCTGCTCAGAAGCCCCAGCCAGAACCGCCATATTGGAGGAACCTTTGTTCTGTACAAGGTTGCTGGAGTCTCCTTGAGGAGAGGAGTTGATCGGAGCAGCAGCTTTTGATGGTGAGGTCGAAGTGGTAAAAGCTGGATTTAAAATATCCTGCAAGGAGCAAAAGAATATTAAAAGCATGCACCAAGGTGTGATACGGTGGGAGAACTGACTGTGAGTTTTTGCGTTCGTATTCGCACTTGTGCGGTTGAGCAAGAGTCGCCACCGACTTTTCATTTTATCCTAAAGGAAAGGTTAAAAAAGCACAGCAAAAACCTTTTGAGATGTTTCGTGGGTTCGGGGGGTAGATTATGAAAAGGGAAGGTATTAGCACCCTTTTCATCCATGGTTATCCATGGGCTCTTAGTTACTTGGTTTTTAGATCACTTGCCTTGATTCTTGATTGCTTGAAAATGGTGTATGTGTGAGTGTTTTTGAAAATGTTTTGGAAGAAGATGCCTTGTCTTAGGCTAACCTTGTAACAATTCTTTACTCGAATATTTTACAAAAGCGTGTATCTTTTCGAAAAGATGTTTCAAAATGTTTTGAGAGTTTGTTTGAAAGTGTTGTGGATTGTGGTTTTTGAAAAGAAGGCAAGTGTTTTTGCAAGTTGATCTCAAGTAACTAAGAGTTTTATCTACCCTATTGTACTCAAAGGTTTTCTCTATGTTTTCAACCCTTTTTAACAATTTTGTTCCACCATTGAATTTGGTGGACAATCTTTCGTTTAGGAAGTTTATTCGGGATGGGCGCGGGTCATCGTATGGACCATGAATGCAATGGTGCCAAGTGTCTTTGGCAATTTGCTTTGAAGGGACTATGATCATTCCGTTTAGGCAACATTCGAAAGCGTCATCGAGGGACTTATGATCATTTGAATTTGTTTTGCCAAAGATACTCGACGTGCAAGCATGGCCCATTTTGGAAGTCAACATGTGGGATTACCCTAGAGGGTGCAAGTGTGATTGTGTATTGATTTCATGTATTTGTATTGCATTAGGTTATCTAGCGTTTGATTTTATGTACATGCAAACCCTAGGTCTAATCATGGTATAATTGAAAGCGGTAAATTGCGAAAATGTAAAATCTACGCTATTACAAAATGAGTATCCGGGAGTGGGGGTACAAATTTATGAATGGGGATGAGACTTATAGCATCCAATAAGTTACAACCAAATCGAATTCGCAATCAAATGTAAATAACGTATATCAATGTATAAGATAAACAAATGTGTATAAGAGCAAAGTAAATGTATTTGTATTGTGTAAGTGTGAGATGTATTGTGTAAGTATGTAATTATTTACAGATGCGACAATATGAATTTAAGAAAGTATTGTTAGGTATTTGTTTGTTTTGACCTAAAGAAAAATTAAATATCTATTTAATTTAATTAATAATCTTGTATTTTCTTAATATGTACAAAAAGAAATGTTTTAATCAAATGCCTTAAATTCTAATTAGATTATGTATAAAAATGTATCTTTGTTTATTATATACAAAAAGTATTTTAATTAAGGGAAAAGAAAAAATGTTTTCAATCTTAATTATATTGTGTAATAAAATGTATTTTTATGTATATGTGTTTAATATGTATATTCAAAAGTGTTTTAAATTAACTAAATTAGGTATATAGAAAAGTGTATTGATTAAGTATAAGAAAAATATTTTAATTATATGTTTAAAGAAAAAGATGTATTTTCAATTAATTAAGTATTGAACAAATGTATTTTATTAGTAATAAAAAGAATTATTGTAAAACAAAAAAAGGTGTTTGTTTAAGTTTATTAAGGAGAGAATAAAAGCAAATTAGGTTATGTAAAAGAACTAAAAGAATAGATGAATGCGTTGGGCTTTGTATGGGAAACAGATTAGGCCCAGAGTTGAGACAAAGTTTTCTTGTTAGGGTTCACTGAATATTTTCATTTGGGACAAGGCTTTAGGGTTTCGTGAGCAGCGCGTCGTTCGTGGTTCGTTTTCGTTCGTCTTCTCTGAGTGATACCCTCCGCCACAGAGCCACCAGCACCATCATGCCTTCTTCCCTCTAACGACAGCATTAGGGCACTCGATCTAAGGTACCATTCGCTTTCTTATTTCGTTAGGGATTTTTCAGTTCTTGCATGCTTGTGATTTTCTGTTTATTTGATTAAGTGTTTGACTTGGTTTATGTAACGAGGATGGAGAAGGAGATGTTTTACCTTGACGGAGGAGAGGGAGAAAATGGAGGTGCTTAGGAGGCTCGTCGGTGGAGGAAAGGCACGATGAGCTCAACTTCTTGGTGACCCTGGTATTTCTGTACTTTTCTTAAGCTTTATGATGATCTGAACTGAAAGCTTGATACACGTCTTCTTTTCTTCTTCTCCTTTTTGCCACTGTACGCTTGTTGCTCCTTTTTCCGCCCTATGATGAACTCAGAGTTCTGAGGGCCTCGCCTGTATGTTTTGATTATTGCTTCTGAACGATTTTGCCTTTTGAGTTGCCTTTGTTGCTTCTTCTATCTCAGTTGCTTTGGTTGCCTTTGAAACTGCTTAGTAGCTACCTTTGAACGTTTTGCCTTTTGATTGTTGAGCTTGCCCAATGATGTTTTTTACTGAGGGCTTTATGTTGCCTTTGTTGAATGCCTGGGTTGCCTTTGACTTTCTCCTTCTCTTTTGCCTTAATACCTCCGTATGCTTGCCTTGAGTGGTTTTCCTTTGGATTGTTTATTATTTTTGAAGCGTTGGTTGCTGGCCCAATGATGGTATCCTAAGGGCCTTGGTGTTGGGGTTTGGAAATTGTGTTTTACTGGTTCATAGGCAGCAGGCTATGAGGTTTGGACATAAGGTTGTGATTTTTGGTTTATGCCCTATGATGATGTAAATCTGAGGGTTAGAGGCTTTGACTGGTTATTTGCTGGTATGGTTTATTGCAGGTTATGTGTTTTGAGGTTATGCTTGTGACTTGTTCATGTTTTGGTTGTTTAGGCCGGTATTGGTATATGCAGGTTTATGCAGTAGGCTACAAGGTTTTATGTGAGGTTTCAGCAGGTTTGAGCCAATGCAGGTTATGTTTGACAGTAGGTAATGATTTGGGTGTACATGTTTTATGCTGGTATGGTAGTTCAGGTTTTGCAAATGGTAAGGCTTTTTGTTTTAACAGGTTTGAGCCAATGCAGGTTTAAGGCAGGTTATGTGTTTTCGAGGTTCTTGTTTTTTGTTATCAGGTTTATGCAGTGGGAGTTTGTATATTTTTCTTTTTTTTTATTCGTTTTTCTCCTCTTTGACAACTTTTGTAATTTTTTATCTATGTTTCTATCTATGCCTGCCTAAAGCCTAAAAACCTGCATTCTTTTATCTCTCCACTCTTCTCTCTCAGTACAGTTGAATATTAAACTATGTTTCTTTTCTGTACTTTTCTGAAAGGGTCACATGGGGAAATGATGAAAGTGTAGTTGCTTGCATATCCCATTTTCTCTGCATATCTTCTTTGGCCAGCTTGATATCTTTGTGACAGTATGCTTTATATTTTTTTTGGCAGAAAGTTGTACTTTTGGATTTTGACAGAAAGTTGCAATTTGATTTTTAGTTGGGTTTGAACTTGGAGTTTGAGACTTTGAATTTATGCAGTTTGACACTTTGAATTATGCAATTTGGCTTTTGTGCATTCATACTTTAGCAAATAAAACTCGTCCCTCTTTGTGAACCGGGAGCAATCCCGTGATTTGCAGAGAGGGTTAACTGATCCCCATCAGTGGCCCTTAATGACGAATTTCTTTTATCTGTCTTTATTTATTTATCAGTCACTGACTTTTCTCCTTTTTCTTTTGCAGATGAATAAAAATGGATGGAGGGGTACTAAATGAAGACTGAAGAATTAGAAAAAATAGGATACTTTTCTTTTTATTTAATATTTAAATTAATGTAAAACCATTGTTTGTAATTAAATTATAAACAATAATTATACAAATAATTCAAGAATCAATAAAAGTCTTTATTATCCAATCAATTCTATTTCCTCTTCCTTTATTGTTTATCTATTATTTAAAACTCTTTGAATTAAAATAATTGAAAAATAAATTTCAATCACTTAATTTAGAATAATAAATAATTTAAATAAACAATACTTTAGCACATTGATCAGTTAAACCTGGTATCTCCAAAGCGAATCAATAGTTAATCAAAACATTGATCAGGCGCATTCCTTTTTTCCCTGATTTTTTTACCAAGCACTGTAAATCCAAACTGCTCATATCTTTTGACTGGTTCAATCAAACGAACGTGAATTCAAACCAACTGCCTTCTTTTACTGATTAAATCAAACAATGTGAATTCAAATCAAATCTCGGAATAACTTGCAAAGTGCTGTGGAATTTAAATTCTTCTGAGAACGCACGCACAAACCCTAATTCCTGATTAAATGCCAAAGAGCATTCGCCTGATCAAAATTGAGTCAAAGTCAACCAAAACCCTAAGCCAACTGCGTGAAACAATCCAGAGCCCTGAAAGATCAATAAAAACCCTAATTGCGTCTGACTGACGGGAAAAGTCTGTTTGACCGATTCTTGAGCCAGTCTGAAAAATCAGGAAACGCCTGAAGCTGTGATTTCTTGTGGAAAAATGCGAGGGCAAATTTTGGGGTACAACAGTTGCCCCTGTTCAATCTTCTTGAACCTGAAGAGTTAGATTGGCAATTTTGCCTTTTGCGACTTGAAGGTAAAAGAAGATTGGACACTAAAGTGCCCAGAAAATTTTCACTCGTCGATGTGATGGTAGAGGTGAATGGGCTTTAAAGATGCCATTTGGTGATGGGCTTCGAGATGCCACCTGGTACGATAGAGTCTTGTCGGGGGATGGGCTTAGAGATGCCATCTAAGAATGGGCTTAAAGATTCCATTTGGCGACTGCTGGTAGGAGGATGGGCTTATAGATGCCATCTGGTTATGGGCTTAAGGATGCCATTTGGAAGTGTTGAACTGTATGTCAATGGTGACTGGACGAGTATCAGAAAGGCACTCATGTTTTGGAACATCTCTGAATTGGGGGTCCGAGCAATCAATAGATTGACATCCATGCTTGGAGAATCCGTAAACTATCTTCAGGAGTTGAGATTGAATAAGCAGTAGAGTCACATCCGTTGTTGGGAAGCGCCCGTAAACTGTTTTCAAAAGTTGAGAAGAATCTGAACAAGTGATAGGTTAACATCCGTTACTGGAGAACCCGTGAACTGTTTTCAGAAGTCTTGAAGTTGAAGAGGAACCGGTGTAGGGTTTCTTGATGATACGTCTGAATGGATCCGGAATAAGTATCAGAATGTCGCCGTGTCCGGGTCATATCTGAACTAATTCTGGATGAATCTCGGGAGGTGAATTTTGTCTGTCGACTGATCTTACCTGAAAAAGTAAAGGGTTAGTCGTATGCAATGTCATGATGCATGATGCAATGTATGTGACATCAATGTTTATGACATGAATGTGATGAATGCGCATGTAAGCTGATGAGCTATCTTGCTGAGGATAAATGAATCTGAGATGGCCGAAGATAAAAGCATCTTGACCACTGCCGGGAAAATAAATCCTTGGCTGCTGCTGGGGGAAGAGAGTTCCTGATGACCTCTACTGGGGAGTTCCAAACTAGTAGACTCATGCTGGGGAGGTAAGATTGAGAATCTTCAGCTCGGTGGGAAGTAACTCTGGCGACTTCACTGGGGAACTCAAGATTTGCCCTCCCGAAACTCTGTGGGGAGAAGGTTCAATGGTCTGGCTCCGCTGGGGATTGATAATTTGAAGTTTTAGCTTTGCTGGGGATAATGAAGCTTGACTCTGAGTGGAGTTAGCTTGAGAAGAATCTGAACAAGCGATAGGTTAACATCCGTTACTTGGAGAACCCGTGAACTGTTTTCAGAAATCTTGAGATTGAATAAGCAATAGAGCAACATCCGTTGTTGGGAAGCGTCCGTAAACTGTTTTCAAAGGTTGCATCTGAAAAAGTAATAGATTAACATCCGTTGTTGGGAAGAATCCATAAACTGTTTTCAGAAGTCTTGAGAAGAATCTGAACAAGTGATAGGTTAACATCCGTTACTTGGAGAACCCGTGAACTGTTTTCAGAAATCTTGAAGTTGAATCAGCAATAGAGCAGCATCCGTTGTTGGGAAGCGTCCGTAAGCTGTTTTCGAAAGTTGCATCTGAACAAGCTGATAGATTAACATCCGTTGTTGGGAAGAATCCATAAACTGTTTTCAGAAGTCTTGAGAAGAATCTGAACAAGTGATAGGTTAACATCCGTTACTTGGAGAACCCGTGAACTGTTTTTAGAAATCTTGAGATTGAATAAGCAATAGAGCCGCATCCGTTGTTGGGAAGCGTCCATAAACTGTTTTCAACGGTTGAGAAGAGTCTGAACAAGTTGGTAGATTAACATCCGTTGTAGGGAAGAATCTGTAAAATGTTTTCAGAAATCTTGAAGTTGAATAAGCAATAGAGCCGCATCCGTTGTTGGGAAGCGTCTGTAAACTGTTTTCAACGGTTGAGAAGAGTCTGAACAAGTTGGTAGATTAACATCCGTTGTTGGGAAGAATCCGTAAACTGTTTTCAGAAGTCTTGAAGAGGAACCGGTGTAGGGTTTCCTGATGATGAGCTCGTGTAAAGCTGCATCGGTTTTTTGAACACTTTTGACATTCGAATGCCCCAAGTGGTGATGTAGATAATTTCCTGGCTTATTACAGGTGTTGGTCTACAATCGGTCATTCACAGATGTTTTCCTGGCTTGTTACAGGTGTTGATCCGGAGTTGTAATAGTTGATTTGTTGAACACTTTTGACATTCAAATGCCCCAAGTGGTGGAGAAGGAGTCTTGAATCAGATTACTCTGCATATTGAGAGATTTCTTGAAATCTTGACTGGACTCCCCCAGGTTAACTGAACTTTGAAAGATCTGTTGGACCTTGACTGGACTGCCCCAGGTTAATTGGATGGCGACATGTCATGCCCCTTATTGATAGGAGATTTGATGGAAGTTTTATCCTCTTGAAGTGATTTTTTACTTACCGAGAGAGTTTTCGTTCCCCCGAACATTCGCTGTATGAATTTCTTCGCTGTCAAACAAAAAGCCAAATGCAGACAGAGATATTCAAATAATGCAAAGTTTATGTTTGTCTCGAAGTTTTGAAAAATGCGTTTTTAGCAGAAAACTTTTTATAAGACAAATCAACACAAGATTTAGAGTAAAGCCTTACAGGAGTCAGGATACCTTTTGTAACAGTATGCTTTCGAACTAACCCACGCTTCAATTAGGACTTTTGAAGGGTTGTAACGTGGCCTGGTTCACGGTTTAAGAAACAAAGGATAAAGGCTCAAAGTATATTTGTACCCACCCGCTCTTCGTGATGTTCTCCAACCTAAGCTCAGTTAATTGTGCGTCACACTCTATTTTGAGTTTGGAACGACTTTTGGGCGATGGTTCACCAGTTGAATTCGGGGAGACAGTCATTATCTCCTTTTTTTCTTTTTCAACATTTTTTCATGTTGCTGAGGATTTTGTAATGACCTCACTATTTTGATTTTGATTTGTTATCCCTAACTTTTGCCTGACTGTTACCGTTTTCTGGGATTACTGTCAGCGGGATGCCCCAGCTTTCTTAAGCCTCCTTTATAGGTTTTGGCTCAGCGGGCTTTTCTCTTTTGAGAGATTGACTGTCTATGTGATAGGGAACCACCCTTGTCTTTTGATTCCAAAGGAATACTTTCTCTCTTCTTTTTTTGACATTGTTCGTTGTATTACGAACCGAGAGTTTGCGACTTTAATGCGCATTTTCTTTGAATTAACTGAGATACTACCCTGCCCCGGGTTTATATCAAAGGTTTTGACTACCCTGCCCCGAGTTTATATCAAAGGTTTTGATTGTTTAGAACAGAAAACTCCTACTTCTTTGGATCGAAGGGGTTGACTAGGGATTAACTTCCTTATAACTCCAGTGTTTGGGGATTGAAAGAAATGCCTGTACATCATCAGCGAGGTCTGTTCAAAAGCATACTGTATAAGATCATGGTATTGTTTCGTCATCCTCCCTCTAAAGGCTTACAGCTTTTTATCAAGAGTCAAATATCATAAAGAAAAGCATAAGAGTAGTGAAACGAATGGATGAATTCAAGACAAACATATGCAATGCATTAATGAAAACAGAGTTTAACATCAACAGATAATTGTTTGACAGCAAAAGAAATTACAACTTTGAAAATTCAAAAAGAAGCAAAAGTCTTTCAGCTTGAGCTTCGTCACTTCAAGCGGAGAACCCTTTAACGGAAGATTTTCATCTCGCCGTCTGGCATGAATTCCAGCACCCCAATATCGATCAGATCTTGAATCTTGTTCTTCAAGGCCCAACAGTCGTTGGTGTCGTGTCCCGGGTTGTAGGAGTGGTAAACACAAAATGCGTCGGGATGATAGTGGGGAGAGGAGGTATTGGGCTTCTGAGGAGGGTCCTTTAAGGTAAGCAAGTTGACCTCCATCAGGCGCTTCAGTATGAAAAATGATGGTATTTCAGTCTCCGTGAACTGTCTTCCCGACGTTTCTTGCTTACGCCGACTACCCTGTTGACACTGACGAGGTTGTTGATGGGCTTGTGACCCTGAAGCAAGCAAAGGAGCTTTCCCCTTGTCTTCTTGCGTGGATGGAGGTTGAGTGGTGACTTGCTCTTCAACCTCAGATGTTTGCCCCAGGTTGTTTGGGAGCAGTTGGCGAACAAGAACTCTGAGTTCCTCTTGTCTTTGGGATAGGTCTTGGATGAGAGCCATCTGGCCCACCAACTGTCCCATCATTTGAGTCCTCAAGGTTGTTAGATCAAACTGCAGCTCCGCAAGCTGATCACTCCTGGTATTGTTGGAATTCTCCAAGCTCTTTGTGAGGAGAGCTTTCATCTCTTCTTGCCCCAGAGACAAGTTCAGGAACATCTCCTGCAACTGAGCAGTCTGGTCTTGAATGTCTTTGACAGACCTTTCTAGGGCCATCTCTTGCTGAAATAAACAGCAGGAGAGTAAGGAAACCTGAAAAAGGAAAGATTGTCAAAATGCAATGCACGATATGTGGATGCATGCTTTCAAGGATCTCTTTGGGTAAACACAAGAAAATGTTAGAGGTTGAACTTCGCTCTTGGGTTGGAGAACTTTGCACCGGCGGATGCCCTTCCACTAGAATCAAGCTCACCATGTCGAGTGGGTCATAGCCACTGATTCAAGTTGTTGTACTTGATCTTTGTTTGGAGAACTTTGTATCGGTGGATGTCTTTCCACGAGAATCAAGCTCACCATATCGAGTGGGTCATAGCCACTGATTCAAGTTGTTGTACTTGAACTTTGATTGGCATTGGTTAGAGGAGAAACCTCTTGTCTGGTTCAATGTAACCCTGCATCAAAAGAACTCTCGAGATCCTTGAAATGGTTATTGAAAATGCTATAGTATGATGTCATGATGTTATGTACATGTATGCATAAGCAAGTGAGTGTATATACAGGCAAACATATTCACACAAAGCAAACAAGTCCTTAGGTTTAGGCTTGCATGAGGTTCAGGTACTACCCTCTTGAAGTTAGTTGGCTCATCCTGTCCTAAAATAGAAACCGGGTTCTAAGGAGCTCAAATATCATTGGATTGTTTTCTGTGTTCATTGTTTCGGTTTAGCCACTTACTGGCGACCTAAATATTCCAAGAAAACAATCCTCAAAAGAGTGTAGTATCGAGGATCTACCAACTTCGGACTGCACCAAAGTCGGTCATCTCACTACCCCTAAAAAGGCTAAGATGGTCAAATAAGGTTCTAAGAGTTCGTTAGTTCTTCCTGACATCACACAGCGGCCCCGTACTCTCCTTGACTACTCAAGGGTTACCGGTACTCACAAATATGTCACACTAACATAGCTTACTGCTTCAACCGTGTCGGTATACCCCGCACAGTTCCCTCGCAGTTTTTTTTTTGCTATTTACCTAAGAAGGTGCCCCAAATCCGGGTGTAGGATTTACAACAAACCCAAACAAGGACCCAAAAGATAAATCAATCAAGGAAAACAAAGCAAGAATGTAAAGGTGATCTAAACCCTAAGGTAACCCCACTTTTAAAAAATTTACCCAGCAGAGTCGCCAGTTCTGTGATACGGTGGTAGAACTGACTGTGAGTTTTTGCATTCGTATTCGCACTTGTGCGGTTGAGCAAGAGTCGCCACCGACTTTTCATTTTATCCTAAAGGAAAGGTTAAAAAAGCACAGCAAAAACCTTTTGAGATGTTTCGTGGGTTCGGGGGGTAGATTATGAAAAGGGAAGGTATTAGCACCCTTTTCATCCATGGTTATCCATGGGCTCTTAGTTACTTGGTTTTTAGATCACTTGCCTTGATTCTTGATTGCTTGAAAATGGTGTATGTGTGAGTGTTTTTGAAAATGTTTTGGAAGAAGATGCCTTGTCTTAGGCTAACCTTGTAACAATTCTTTACTCGAATATTTTACAAAAGCCTGTATCTTTTCGAAAAGATGTTTCAAAATGTTTTGAGAGTTTGTTTGAAAGTGTTGTGGATTGTGGTTTTTGAAAAGAAGGCAAGTGTTTTTGCAAGTTGATCTCAAGTAACTAAGAGTTTTATCTACCCTATTGTACTCAAAGGTTTTCTCTATGTTTTCAACCCTTTTTAACAATTTTGTTCCACCATTGAATTTGGTGGACAATCTTTCGTTTAGGAAGTTTATTCGGGACGGGCGCGGGTCATCGTATGGACCATGAATGCAATGGTGCCAAGTGTCTTTGGCAATTTTCTTTGAAGGGACTATGATCATTCCGTTTAGGCAACATTCGAAAGCGTCATCGAGGGACTTATGATCATTTGAATTTGTTTTGCCAAAGATACTCGACGTGCAAGCATGGCCCATTTTGGAAGTCAACATGTGGGATTACCCTAGAGGGTGCAAGTGTGATTGTGTATTGATTTCATGTATTTGTCTTGCATTAGGTTATCTAGCGTTTGATTTTATGTACATGCAAACCCTAGGTCTAATCATGGTATAATTGAAAGCGGTAAATTGCGAAAATGTAAAATCTACGCTATTACAAAATGAGTATCCGGGAGTGGGGGTACAAATTTATGAATGGGGATGAGACTTATAGCATCCAATAAGTTACAACCAAATCGAATTCGCAATCAAATGTAAATAACGTATATCAATGTATAAGATAAACAAATGTGTATAGGAGCAAAGTAAATGTATTTGTATTGTGTAAGTGTGAGATGTATTGTGTAAGTATGTAATTATTTACAGATACGACAATATGAATTTAAGAAAGTATTGTTAGGTATTTGTTTGTTTTGACCTAAAGAAAAATTAAATATCTATTTAATTTAATTAATAATCTTGTATTTTCTTAATATGTACAAAAAGAAATGTTTTAATCAAATGCCTTAAATTCTAATTAGATTATGTATAAAAATGTATCTTTGTTTATTATATACAAAAAGTATTTTAATTAAGGGAAAAGAAAAAATGTTTTCAATCTTAATTATATTGTGTAATAAAATGTATTTTTATGTATATGTGTTTAATATGTATATTCAAAAGTGTTTTAAATTAACTAAATTAGGTATATAGAAAAGTGTATTGATTAAGTATAAGAAAAATATTTTAATTATATGTTTAAAGAAAAAGATGTATTTTCAATTAATTAAGTATTGAACAAATGTATTTTATTAGTAATAAAAATAATTATTGTAAAACAAAAAAAGGTGTTTGTTTAAGTTTATTAAGGAGAGAATAAAAGCAAATTAGGTTATGTAAAAGAACTAAAAGAATAGATGAATGCGTTGGGCTTTGTATGGGAAACAGATTAGGCCCAGAGTTGAGACAAAGTTTTCTTGTTAGGGTTCACTGAATATTTTCATTTGGGACAAGGCTTTAGGGTTTCGTGAGCAGCGCGCCGTTCGTGGTTCGTTTTCGTTCGTCTTCTCTGAGTGATACCCTCCGCCACAGAGCCACCAGCACCATCATGCCTTCTTCCCTCTAACGACAGCATTAGGGCGCTCGATCTAAGGTACCATTCGCTTTCTTATTTTGTTAGGGATTTTTCAGTTCTTGCATGCTTGTGATTTTCTGTTTATTTAATTAAGTGTTTGACTTGGTTTATGTAACGAGGATGCAGAAGGAGATGTTTTACCTTGACGGAGGAGAGGGAGAAAATTGAGGTGCTTAGGAGGCTCGTCGGTGGAGGAAAGGCACGATGAGCTCAACTTCTTGGTGACCCTGGTATTTCTGTACTTTTCTTAAGCTTTATGATGATCTGAACTGAAAGCTTGATACACGTCTTCTTTTCTTCTTCTCCTTTTTGCCACTGTACGCTTGTTGCTCCTTTTTCCGCCCTATGATGAACTCAGAGTTCTGAGGGCCTCGCCTGTATGTTTTGATTATTGCTTCTGAACGATTTTGCCTTTTGAGTTGCCTTTGTTGCTTCTTCTATCTCAGTTGCTTTGGTTGCCTTTGAAACTGCTTAGTAGCTACCTTTGAACGTTTTGCCTTTTGATTGTTGAGCTTGCCCAATGATGTTTTTTACTGAGGGCTTTATGTTGCCTTTGTTGAATGCCTGGGTTGCCTTTGACTTTCTCCTTCTCTTTTGCCTTAATACCTCTGTATGCTTGCCTTGAGTGGTTTGCCTTTGGATTGTTTATTGTTTTTGAAGTGTTGGTTGCTGGCCCAATGATGGTATCCTGAGGGCCTTGGTGTTGGGGTTTGGAAATTGTGTTTTACTGGTTCATAGGCAGCAGGCTATGAGGTTTGGACATAAGGTTGTGATTTTTGGTTTATGCCCTATGATGATGTAAATCTGAGGGTTAGAGGCTTTGACTGGTTATTTGCTGGTATGGTTTATTGCAGGTTATGTGTTTTGAGGTTATGCTTGTGACTTGTTCATGTTTTGGTTGTTTAGGCCGGTATTGGTATATGCAGGTTTATGCAGTAGGCTACAAGGTTTTATGTGAGGTTTCAGCAGGTTTGAGCCAATGCAGGTTATGTTTGACAGTAGGTAATGATTTGGGTGTACATGTTTTATGCTGGTATGGTAGTTCAGGTTTTGCAAATGGTAAGGCTTTTTGTTTTAACAGGTTTGAGCCAATGCAGGTTTAAGGCAGGTTATGTGTTTTCGAGGTTCTTGTTTTTTGTTATCAGGTTTATGCAGTGGGAGTTTGTATATTTTTCTTTTTTTTTGTTCGTTTTTCTCCTCTTTGACAGCTTTTGTACTTTTTTTTCTATGTTTCTATCTATGCCTGCCTAAAGCCTAAAAACCTGCATTCTTTTATCTCTCCACTCTTCTCTCTCAGTACAGTTGAATATTAAACTATGTTTCTTTTCTGTACTTTTCTGAAAGGGTCACATGGGGAAATGATGAAAGTGTAGTTGCTTGCATATCCCATTTTCTCTGCATATCTTCTTTGGCCAGCTTGATATCTTTGTGACAGTATGCTTTATATTTTTTTTGGCAGAAAGTTGTACTTTTGGATTTTGACAGAAAGTTGCAATTTTATTTTTAGTTGGGTTTGAACTTGGAGTTTGAGACTTTGAATTTATGCAGTTTGACACTTTGAATTATGCAATTTGGCTTTTGTGCATTCATACTTTAGCAAATAAAACTCGTCCCTCTTTGTGAACCGGGAGCAATCCCGTGATTTGCAGAGAGGGTTAACTGATCCCCATCAGTGGCCCTTAATGACGAATTTCTTTTATCTGTCTTTATTTATTTATCAGTCACTGACTTTTCTCCTTTTTCTTTTGCAGATGAATAAAAATGGATGGAGGGGTACTAAATGAAGACTGAAGAATTAGAAAAAATAGGATACTTTTCTTTTTATTTAATATTTAAATTAATGTAAAACCATTGTTTGTAATTAAATTATAAACAATAATTGTACAAATAATTCAAGAATCAATAAAAGTCTTTATTATCCAATCAATTCTATTTCCTCTTCCTTTATTGTTTATCTATTATTTAAAACTCTTTGAATTAAAATAATTGAAAAATAAATTTCAATCACTTAATTTAGAATAATAAATAATTTAAATAAACAATACTTTAGCACATTGATCAGTTAAACCTGGTATCTCCAAAGCGAATCAATAGTTAATCAAAACATTGATCAGGCGCATTCCTTTTTTCCCTGATTTTTTTACCAAGCACTGTAAATCCAAACTGCTCATATCTTTTGACTGGTTCAATCAAACGAACGTGAATTCAAACCAACTGCCTTCTTTTACTGATTAAATCAAACAATGTGAATTCAAATCAAATCTCGGAATAACTTGCAAAGTGCTGTGGAATTTAAATTCTTCTGAGAACGCGCGCACAAACCCTAATTCCTGATTAAATGCCAAAGAGCATTCGCCTGATCAAAATTGAGTCAAAGTCAACCAAAACCCTAAGCCAACTGTGTGAAACAATCCAGAGCCCTGAAAGATCAATAAAAACCCTAATTGCGTCTGACTGACGGGAAAAGTCTGTTTGACCGATTCTTGAGCCAGTCTGAAAAATCAGGAAACGCCTGAAGCTGTGATTTCTTGTGGAAAAATGCGAGGGCAAATTTTGGGGTACAACACAAGGTAATGAATAATTATTTTGTCAAAAGTTTAAAGTTCAATTTACCTGTGGACTCTTGGAAGAGAGGTTGCTAGCTATGCGTTCCAACATTACGTTGGAGGTCGAAGATGGAATTTTGGATTTAGGTGAGGGAGCAGCATCCCTGGAATCGAGTCCAGAGACACTAGTTGGTACGATACTTTTTGAAATATCCTTCTTCTGCTTCTTCTTCGAAGCAGCTGGTAAGTTTCCTCCAGCCTTGGGGTCTTCCCCAGTGGTGTTTGATTTTCGTTTCTTTGGAGTGGTAGGCGGAAGTTTGTTGGTCTGAAAAGAGTTAAACAAAGAGTTAGATGCAAATCATGAAGCATTGGTGTATTCGAAACATCAAGGCTAAGTGATTACCTGTGGAGTTGGAACACTGGTTATTATTGGTGTTGTTGTTGTTGTTGTTGTTGTTGTTGCAGCAATGGTTGTTGTTTCGGATGGAGTCACATTGTCAATGGTTTCGATAGAGGCTTGAGAGGCGCTCCCTTCTTTTGACTTTGAAGCAGCAGTCTTTATCCTGATGGCTGAAAATCGAAACAATTAAGGCAAAAGTTAAAGATATGGAAAATGAAAATCGTTTGGGATTTTCCCAAGCATTCGCACCTGTGCCTTGATCAGATTTAATCGACATGGCATAAAGGTCATAGCGAAGATATCCTGGGAAATCGTGGAGCCAGTGTCGAGCCCATGTCACAGTCTCAGATGGCTTTGGTTTCTTTTGAAGATGTTTGAACATTTCTTTGCAAGTGAACCACCAAGGGTATGGAGGAAACCAAGTCAGAGCCAGTTCTGAGGTAGGTAATCTAGGAAATTTAGGTGGATGCATTTCGAATGCCAACCTATACCTATCCTCAGGTGACAACCCTGAAGGAAGTTTTAACTTAGAAACTTTTTGTTTGAATTTTTCCTTCAAGGTCTCAGCCGCTTGATGCATAGTGGATTCCAAGTGTGTGGGATCATAAGTAGTTTCAAAATAATTTTGAAAAGCTTTAATCTCTTTGGCATGAGTGAACATACCTTTCTTGCATGGCACCTGCACATCGAATGCATCAGTTAGTTTCTGCTGAATAGTAAGAGTGTCGAACATATAAGTCTGATAAAACTTTGTCCATCATTCCAGAAACCCCTTTGCTGTAAGGTGTGTAGGTTCGAAAGTTATTAGCTCAAACCGGGCAAAGCCTTGGTATTGTTCTTGCTGTAGTTTGGCTTCCCGTGCCTTGAAGGTTCGCCCAGAGGTAATGACACTTTCAGTTTGAAATAAGGGTTCAGGAATTAGTTGGCACAAGCCAAACTGTCTCGAAACAAAGTTGGGCTGATAAGCGAAAAGGAAAATCTGATTCTTGGCAGGAGTTATTCTTGAAGAGATTAGTCTGGGTAGCAAAAAGGCTCTCCATACATCTTGAATCTCTTTGCTCTTGACAGCTTCTGAGAGAGCCATGGTGAACCATGAAGGTCCATGAGCCCTTGAAGCAAAAGGCGCCATGGTCTCTTCGAACTTATGCCTCTTGGAGAATATCATGATATATTTTGAGAATAGGACTTTGAAGTCATCCTTATCATCATTTAGGGTTAGTCTTCGCAGCCTAGTGCCTTCGATTATTCTATCCGTTATTTCAGGGTCTTGTTCAGCAATGGTGTTGGCAGTTGACAATGAAGGTTCGAACATGGCATTTAGCCATAACTGAAGTAACCAGAAAGGGCCAGCTAGCAGGATATTCTTGGGGGTGTGAGATTTTAGACTCGAAACAGCTGACCTTAGGCTTTCATAAAGATCAACTAGTAGCAATTCGCTCAAGCACACTCTTCGATTCTCATGCAAATATCTAGCTAGAGGAATAAACCTACTGGCTACCTGTAGGGATCTGCTGCAAAAGACATAACTTGACAGCCATAAGGTAAGGAAAGCAATGTGTTCTACATCAGACACACTATCTCCTTGAGTATGGTAGTGGCTGATAAACTTTAAAAAGCTTGCTAGTTTGACTTCGAAGTCGATAATACTCGAATGCTCTTCGTTGTCAGGGATATATGTTTCTCCTATTGGTGATAGCCCAGTAATGGCCGCTATGTCAAAAAAGGTAGGGGTAATCATTCCACCAGGGAGATGGAAAGTATTATAAGTACTGTCCCAGAAATATAGGGACGCGAATAACAATGGGTGGCTATAAGTAAAACCTGGCTTCGACAACTTAATCAAGTTGTAGATACCTAATTCTTCCCATTGCTGGGATTTCTTAGCTTCTACCTTATTGAACCAGTTATGATAAGCAGTGTCGGAGGTGGGGCAAGATCGAAACGGTTTGAAGTTACTCTTTACATAGTCTAATACAAAAGGGTCCTTAGGAGGAACAATTGGATTTTCCACGGTGTTTGAACCAGAAGATTCTATTGCCTTAGGGGCGTCCATTTTATTAAACAGGGGTTTGAAATTATAGCAAACTGGGAAAAATTTTCTGGTGTCTTTTAAAATTTCAAAAACTGTAAGAGGGCCCATTAAAGCTAACCTCTTGCCAGCAGCGGTGGTAGGAATAAGTACCTGGGATGCATAAAGCATTTATTTCTCTTTTGAGATCATCTGGGGAACAAGAACATATTGACCTTGGTAAGTGACAACCTTGCTTTCCATTGTAGTTCCTGCGGTCTTTCCTTTCTTTTTGGAAACCTTTTTTAGTTGGGATGAAGTAGAAGAAGACATTGTTGGAAGAATGTTGAAAGCTTAGGGTTTCGGTGAGAAAAGAAGGAGAAAAGATTCAGAATGCGGGAAGAAAAAGAAAAGACTAAGTTGATGGGTTTTTATAATATGGAAGTTTAAGCATCCACTAAGTAAGGTTGTGATACGTGGTAATCATGGGTTGGTTTGATGAAGAGGTGGCGTAAAGTTAACATTGGTAATAGGCGTGATTAAAGATAATCATTGTTTTGTAACTGCACCATACTATGAAATGGTTCAAGGCGGTTAAGGAATCTAAAAAGCGTTATGATTGACGTGACTGGAGTCAAATGCAATAAATGTTACGATGATTCGAAGGTCGCATCAAAATCTTGTGTATATGTTTAAAATAAGTATTTCTCAAAGGGATCGAAATACATATTTTAAAGGGGCATTTTGTTGGCTGAAGATTTTGATAGTATTATTAGAAGCAAAGTAAATTGGACGTTTCGATTGAAATGAAACAAAACGTCATGTTTCGAAATGGTAGAAGCAGTGCTTCGAATGGGAATATCAAAGCTTGAAGCTTCGAGTGACAGTTATGAGAATATATCCAAAGAAGTCTCGAAATGATAACAAGGCTGTATCTAAGGAATGCGTTCGAAGCGAGGAAGTGCCAAAACATTTGAAAATCAAATGCAAGCGGGATGTTCGAAATTTGAAATTTATGCGCTGGAGCATTCGAAGACACGTGGAAGCAAGAGAGAGGCATTGCTCTGCATGTTCTGAACGTGGCAGAATCTTATAGCAAGACCGTTATGGTCGAAGTAGTATAAATAGAAGTCTTAGCATTAGGATTTCGTGTGTCATATCTATTGTACAAAAAACTCAGTAAACATTCAAATTACCACATGGCTAGAGAAACGAATGCAAGAGCAATGTACGTATGATAACACCACATGTTTATGATTTAATGAAAACTCTTTATCATTTCCAGTACTTTCCTTTATCTTTATATCAATACCATTTACAAGTTTTTGCATCTAAAGTCTTTTTATTCGAAATCTTTTCACTGATGCCTTACATTTAAATGCTTTCCTTCCATTTCAAATACTTTACATTTCAGAAACTGTTATACACTTCATGCCTTTATCTTCAAGTTTTTATCCTTTGAACACCTTTTTCACTTAAAGCCATTTTACAGTTTTCTTGCATTAAACGCTTTCTTCATATTTCGAATCTTTTACATTAACTGTTTTTTTTTACGATTCGAAGCCATTTATTTGTCTTTTATGCAGTTTTATATGTCTTTACAATTGACCTTTATTCATGCAATTTAGTTTCGCGCACATTTATTTTGATTACACCTTTAGATCCCTAATAGAGAAATCGAAACAAGTTAAACACCTACACAACATTCTAAATACCAACCATGAATACCAGTTCGATCATGAGAGTTACCCTAATGACCAACACGTCCTAGGATCAATCTAGTCGATCCTGCGAGTTACCAGAGAAATTGAATAACAGTCAATAAGTTTATTCGATAGTTTGGAAGACTAGCGGTTGTTTACCAGAAATCACTGTAAACAGTCGTCCCTCTGGAAAGAAGGGTGAGCATTGGTTGACCCAACAAGAAATGCAATCTGCATATGTTCATGTCTTGATCAACTGCATTGAAGTTAAACCATATCTTGAGTAAGTATAATCCAACTTCTTAATTTTATTTACAGTGTGAATATATAAAATTGATTACCTTGAAACTTATAGTGTGTTTCTTTTTAGGGAATTTAACAACGCCTACTTTGAAAGTACCGGTGTACAATCAACATCTGGTCTAATGGCCCTCGTCAAAGTGAAAACAAATGGCACACATACTTCGTGAACGGATATAAATTTCACACTCATGAATGGACTGAAGGGAAAAAAACCATAAACAATGGCGTATTTGTGAAAGGAGTTACAGATGGTGGTGAAGATGACTTCTATGGTTTTGTTAAACATATCTACGAGTTAGTATACAATTACTTGGACTCGGAAAATAAAGTTGTCTTGTTTTATTGTGAATGATATGATCCAACTAGAGGCACAAAAATAGATAAGACATATGGTACTGTTGAGATTCAAATGGACCGGAGGTACAAAGAGTACGACCCTTTCATAATGTCAAATATTGTTAGGAAAGTTTATTATGTTCCTTATCCTCATTTGTGCCACGTAAACGTCGGTGTTGTGTTGTAATAAAAACAAAACCATTGGGTCATATTGAAACTGACGATCTAGTGGAGGATGTTGCTTACCAAGTGGATGAAGTTGAAGTTAATGATGTGATTCCAGATGAACACACTACAAGTTTGTCTGATACAATGGTTGAGGGGAATCAAGTTGATGAGGATGAAGATCATGAAGATCATGAAGATTCTGGATCTGAGGATAGTATCACATCAGATGACGATGATGAAATGGATGACGAGCATGACGATTCAGAATAGTGAACCTATATTCATGAGAATTGTGTCTTGTAATTTTACTTAACGAACCATTTATTGAATGATTTAATGAATATGTATTCATGAGAATTGTGTCTTGTAATTTTACTCAAAGAACCATTTATTGAATGATTTAATGAATATGTATTCATGAGAATATGTATATGTTAACTTGTATTTTCTTTAATTAGGTAAAAATGCCACCCAAAGATAATAAGGGTAAAGGTCCTAGTGATAGTGGTAGGAAGCCCAGGCGTCCAAGGGTAGTAGTATGCCAGTCACCTCACTCAGCCACGTGTCCTCCCCCGCAGAGTCAGGTTCATCATATGTCCATGGACAGTACTATGCCATTTACTCCATTACTATCATCTCAGAGTCCTCTCCAGTTCCCATCTGGGAGTACATGTTTTATTAGTCCATCTGGGGCCCCACCTGGTTTACCATTCCAGCAGACACAGGTGCCCTCATCCTTCCAGCAGACACAGGTGCCCTCATCCTTCTAGCAGACACAGGTGCCATCCTTCCAGCAGACACAGGTGCCATCATCCTTCCAGCACAGTTTTCCATTTCCCACACAGATGCCCTCATTCGTGCAGCAGCCTGGAGGATCCAACACCCCACTTCCTACCCAGATGCCCCCATCCGTCCAGCAGTATGGAGGATCCACCTCTTCATGACCCACACAGACTGGTCGCACCCTCACATCCCACACAGAGTCGGACGATGACGATCTTGGTGGGGATGATGATCAGATAGATGGGAGACATCTTTGAGGGGATGATGATCCGAGTGAGATTCATACCATTGATGGGAGATTTTGGATATGGCCTGAAGGGAACTCGTAAGTTTCTTATTTATTGATTTTTATTTATAAGTACACATTTCCATTTTTAATATAACTTTATATAATTAATTATGCTAATTCAATTATTGTTGTTTTAGTTTCGGGCCGAGTCGGACTGCTGCTAAGGTTATCAATTATATAATTCAGCAGAATTATACAAAATTTTTGAAGAGTTTTAGAGAAGTTTCCGATAAAGAAGAATGGTTCAAGCAATTTCAGGTATAATTAATTTATTTCTTAAGTTATTTTTATTTAACTTACCTTTTCATTATTGTTATAATTTATCTAACTATTTATTTTAATGTCATACAATATTGCAGGCGAAATGTGTTTGGGATCCCCTAAACCATAACAAAGTAAAAAAAAAATATTTTGGGAGGAGTTCAAGACGACTTTCTGACATGCTACGACGTGTTAGAGAGAATTGGCACCTTTTGGGCATTCGTCCCAAATGGATAGGCAAAGAAGTTTTTGAACAACTTCTTAAGTATTGGGAATCAGATGAATTTAAGGCTAAATCTGAAACTGCAAAGAAGATGAGGGCATCTGAAAAAGGGGGTTGCATTAATGCTGTTGGAAGTATTAGTACTGTTGAGCATGCTCGACGCATGGTAATTATTACCACTTTTTAAGGTCATATTTGGATTTATAACATATTATTAATTTAAGTTAATTTTTATATTTAGGCTAAGCATTTGGGGAGACAACCGTTGATGACAGAGCTGGTTAAGGAGACTCGGACAAAGAAATCTGGAGGATTTACTGACGAGCGCATAAAAAAAGCCCTGTTAAGTAAATTTATGTTTATATTTTTTTAAGCAATTTTGTGACGTGATTTTCATGTAGCAAGTGACATGTTGTGGCGTGAAAATTGAGTGGCAACTGATAAGTTGTGGCGTTACAATCACGTGGCTATTTATTTTTTATTATTTTTTTTATTTCATTTAATTTCATTAATGTTACTTATACATTTAACTTGATTTTTTTATTGTATGTGTAGGAGGATTATCAGGCGTTGCTTGTAGAATTTCTGACCCATAATCCTCAGTATACGCCTCCTCCAGAAAAACCGGTTCACCCAGATGTGGATTTCTATATTTGGAGTCAAGTTGTTAGGGGAAAGGGGCCTAACGGGTGTTTTTTTGGTGGTGGAAATTTGGCGGGCACCTTGAGGAGTGGGGATAGAAATCTGTAGCAGAGAGCTGCAGACGGTGAAGGAGGGTCACGTCAAACAAATTTGACACCAGATCAGTTAGAACTGGTAAGACAATTGGCTAAGCGCGAGTCCGAAGATCGTGAGGCGGCATTGAAGGCCCAAATGGATGCCCGAATGGAGGCAATGAGGGGTGAACATAATAGACAAATTGAGGCAATGGCGAAGAGGCAAGCTGATATGGAGGAGCAAATGTGACAATTTATGCAAGCATTTGGTAGAAATCCCAACAGTGGTGGCCAAAATAATAACCACCAAAATAATGATGACTTTCTTCCCGACATTTCCGACGATGATTCTTCTTAGTTTTATTTTTATTTTGTATTTAGTTTTTTATTTGTGTAATATAAATTTATAATGATATGGTATATTTAAAAATATTATAAATTTAAATTTGAGTTTATTAAATTTATAATATTAAGTATATTTATTTATACATTTAGATATATTTAGTTTTGTTTTTGATAATTTGATTAATAATATTGTATTTAATAATTAAATTATAATATTTAATTTATAAATTTAATAAAATAAAAAATAATATTAATTATTAAAACATAATTAATATATTTAAAACAGAAAATATTTTTTTTAAAAATAAAACAGGTTGCGGCGTGTTTTTCATGTCACTAATTAGTGACGTGAAAAACACGTCGCTAAAGCTAACGTAAAAAAATTGTAAACCTGCTCTGACCCACTGCTCTGATTTGCTCTGCTCTGAATTGCTTTTATCCTATACAGTATGTTGCGGCGTGAATTTCACGTGGCAACTTGGTGACATGTTTTTCACGCCGCAACAAGCACTACGCCAAAAATAAGCTTTAGCATCACACATACGAAAGCGCTTTTAGGAAAAAGCGCTGCTGTAGGTATTAAAAAAAATTCGCTTAAAAAAAGCGCTTTCATAGGGTACCTTAAGAAAGCGCTTTTCAAAAGCGCTGCTAAAGGTCACCCTTAGACAACGCTTTTTGAGAAGCGCTGCTAAAGGGTGCCTTTCAGAGGGAACCTAAGAAAGCGCTTTTCAAAAGCGCTGCTAAAGGTCATCCTTAGAAAGCGCTTTTCAAAAGCGCTGCTAAATCTAGCCTTTAGAAAGCGCTTTTAAAAGCGCTGCTATAGGGTATGCTACGAAAGCGTTTTTTTATGAAAAAGCGGTGTTATACATGACCATTAGAAAGCGCTTTTAAAAGCGCTTTCGTAGGTTGTTTTATAATAAATTTTAATGTTTTTGATTAAAGCTTTGTGTTGGTACTGTACGTGACTCTTGTGTTTCCTCCACTCTTCAACGTCCCAAAGCGATTTTTCATTACTGTTCCTTCTTCGTCCAAAGTGATTTTTCACGGTAGCCACCATCGTCAACCCTCATCGCCGCCGCACGAGTCGTCCATCTCTTCACAAGGTTCGTTGATTATTATTTTCTTCTCATTTACAGTGTATTGCTTGTGTATGTTGAAACGGTAAATGCTTTGTCTGTTATTTCCTTTATCGAAGACATGAATGTAGTGCCATTAAAATATGATTAAGGATAGTAAATCTCTTTAGAGCTGATTGGGTTTGTAGGTTACATGAAATCCATTGAGGTTTGTGGATTTGTAGAATGGGTTTGTAGTGCCATTCTTGTTGTTTTTTTTCAAATAAGCAGGTATTGGTTGAATTTTTGGTTCCCGTTAGGTGATTATGTTTTAAAAGTTATTGAGCGTTTATTGAATAATCGGGCACGGAATATATTCTTGGAAGCCATAGTGACATACAAAATTCTTGTTTCATTGATTAGCAGGCACAATTAGTGTTTCTCATTCACACTAGTTGGACGGCAGGTAATTGTGATTCCCGATTAAGGCTCTCTGTCTTTTGATGTTTGTTTAATGTGTTTTGGAAATTAATCGGTTTCTTTAACTTCTTCAGGACCTTCCGATTCAGAGCAACATATCTCACCGGAGAACTCAAACGTGTCAAATCGTCAGAAAACAAGAGAACCGTCAGGTGATTGTTTCTTCTTTTCAATCTATACAAAATATTTTCTTCAATTGATTAGACACTTAGGAAAGTTACCAATTTTATACTAACGCAACACAAACATAATCAACAAATGATTCCATGGGCATTAAATCAAATCATAGAGATATTGTAGAGGTTTTACGAATTAATACAATAAAGTTGCATCTACGAAAGATATTATTGTATAAAATCTTTTTACCTTGTCAATGAATTAATATAATAAAGTTGCATCTTTTTACCTTCACTGAATTTCTTTGTACATGAGATGTGAGAGAAAAATGATTCTGCAGATTTGATATTATTAGATAGATCAAGAAATTTTTGCAATTTTAGGTTAGGAAAATGGAATACGGTTCAGTTTGGATGGAAAAAGTACAAGGGTTTACGATTCTGAAAGAAAATGAAAACGCGATAGAATTTGGAAAACATAGCCGCGTAAATTGGAAAATGGGTATATAGGAACATGGTGGCTGGTGGAGAACGGTCGTGGAATTTGAGCGAGGTCGGTTCTTATGACCGCCGTAAGACATGAAATGTGACTTGTACCTTCCACCAAAGGGATTCTATATATTTTGCCTTTACATAACCAAAAAATTAACGACGGTTGACTCTTACGGCCGCAAAAATCGTCGTAGAAATTTCATTTAAGTTATTATCTCAATTTCATTGAAATTAAGGGAAGGTGTGCCCTTAGATCGATAGGAGAACTCCTTAAACAAATTTATCTCTCCTTCTCTTTCACTCATTTTTATTGTAAATTGTGAATTCATTGATTGTGCAATCAACATATTGAGATAATTTTCTTATCAATAATATTTTAAACAATTTTTTGTTGAGTTGATTGTAATCTATAAAATTGCAATTGATTTTTCATATCAACAAAACCAAAGAAAAATCTGATTAAAATTGATTTCACACCAAGTGTTCGATAAATTGATTAAGTTAAGTTTTTGTTTAGCTCAGATTGACTCAAACCGTAAACCATGGATAAGACATGGATGTATTCCAATCGGTTGTCGAAAGAGTACGAGAACGGGGTATCGGAATTCGTTAAGTTTGCTGTTGCGCATGCTGAAGACCCCGGTCGAATGACATGTCCTTGTTTGTGTTGCTGTTATGGGAATCGGGTTGACGCGGTTCAGTTGGCATCACATCTAATACGGTATGGAATTGATAGAAGTTATACATGTTGGAATATGCATGGTGAGAAAAGTGATGGGAATGATGAATCGGGGGATAATAGGACCTATGCTTCAAACGACAATGGCACAGATACATACGATTATGATCGAGTTGAAGAGATTGCAGAAGCGCTTGAAGAAGATCTTAATGATTGTCCCAAAATGTTCAAGAGGTTGGTAAGCGATGCAGAGAAACCGTTGTATAATGGTTGTACAAAATTCACAAGATTGTTTGCGGTATTAAAGTTGTACAACTTAAAGGCGGGCAATGGATAAAAGTTTCACAGAGTTATTAGCCCTTATGAAAGATATGCTACCAGAGGATAATATTCTCTCCAATCGAACGTATGAGGCCAAAAAGATGTTGTACTCTATTGGCATGAGCTATGACAAGATACATGCCTGTCCAAAAGATTACGTTTTGTTTCGAAACGAGTATGCATCGTTAAATGAGTGTCCTAAATGCGGTGCCCCTCGATATAAGAAAAAGTTGTCTCCGACAAAATTCTTATGGTATTTTCCTATAATTCCGAGATTTAGACGGATGTATCGTAGTGAAACCGATTCAAGACATTTAACTTGGCATGCAGATGAAAGAATTGTTGATGGAAAGTTTCGACATCCGGCAGATTCACCACAGTGGATGAAAATTGATAATGATTATCCTGAATTTGGAAAAGACACAAGAAACCTTCGCTTGGCATTGTCTACTGATGGAATGAACCCACACGGTATTCAAAGTATCTCGCATAGTACATGACCTGTAATTCTTATGATTTATAACCTACCTCCTTGGCTATGTATGAAGCGTAAGTACATGATGTTATCTATGTTAATTTCTGGGCCTAAACAACCAGGAAATGACATAGACGTATATTTGGAACCTTTAATCGAAGATTTGAAGATTTTGTGGGAGAACGGTGTGGAGGTTTATGATGGGTATAGGAAAGAAAGTTTCAACTTGAGGGCGATGTTGTTTGGAACAATTAACGATTTTCCAGCCTACGGAAATCTATCCGGGTATAGCATTAAAGGTGAAAAAGCGTGTCCTATCTGTGAAGATGGAACCGATACGATGCGATTGAAACTTTGTCAGAAGAATGTCTTTCTCGGTCATCGTAGATTCTTAAATTCTAAACATCAATATCGTGGATGGAGAAAAGCGTTCAACGGAGATACCGAACAACGTAGAGCTCCGCCTGGATTGACAGGTGATCAATTATTTGAAAAGGTGAAAGATGTGAGTATTCAGTTTGGCAAGCCTTTTGCACATAAAGTTGTTACAGGTGGGTGGAAGAAGAGGTCGATTTTTTTTGAATTGCCATATTGGAAATCTTTGTACGTAAGACATTTTCTTGATGTTATGCATATTGAAAAAAAATGTATTTGACAGTGTTATTGGTACGTTACTCAATATAAAAGGAAAGTCTAAGGATGGTCTTAAAGCAAGGGAGGACATGGTATAGATGGGAATAAGAACTGAATCATGAGTCTCGGATATTCCATATAATTTTTTACTTTTAACTAAATCATGCATATTATGTTTTCTTATGTAGTACTTCGATGAGTACAAATGTGCATATTACACGAAACTTCAGTTGGAAGAAACCAAAGAGGAGTTGTGTCAATATTTTATTGAGCAGAGAATAATATAAGGACTGGTTTAGTTGTTGTTAGAATTGATTTTGTAATACTGACTTTGAGTTAGAATACAGATAACAATGGTTTATATATAATTTGAGATACAAACATAATTTATGATTGATTTTGAGCAATGATAGTTTCTTGTTTATGGTTTCTTGTGTTATACTTGTGTACTAAAGTAGTTGATAGAATAAAATGAATTTAGTGAAAAGTATTGAGTATTGGTTTTGTTATATTGAGTATTGGTTTTGACTCAGAAACCGTAAACCATGGATAAGACACGGTTGTATTCCAATCGATTGTCGAAAGAGTACGAGAACGGGGTATCAGAATTACAATGCATTACCGCTATTTATGAATTACAGGTTATGGCAAACAATGCAGGTATATGAATGATATAAATAATACCTCTAAAAAAAAACACCCTATGAAAGCGCTTTTTGGAGAAAAGCGCTTTCATAGGTAAACCTATGACAGCGCTTTTTCACATAAAGCGCTTTCATAGGTAGACCTATGACAACGCTTTTCCAAGAAAAAGCGCTGCTAAAAGACAATCTATGGAAGCTTTTTTCCAAAAAAAGCGCCACCAATGAAAGCGCTTTTTCATAAAAAAGCGCTGCCAAAAGCCTACTTAAGAGAGCGCTTTTTAGAAAAAGCGCTGCCAAAAGCCTACTTAAGAGAGCGCTTTTTGGAAAAAGCGCTGCCATAAGGGTACTTAAGAGAGCGCTTTTTAGAAAAAGCGCCGTCATAAGTAGACCTATGAGAGCGCTTTTCATTAAACAAAAAGCGCTGCTAAAACCTTTAGCAGCGCCACCTTAGAAAGCGCTTTTAAAGGCCAAAAAAAGCGCTTTCGTAGGTCTTTTTTGGCGTAGTGAAGATTGCCACGCGCTATATAGCGACGTGTTCTTTAAGGTGGCAAAATTTGAGTAGTGACCTGATTTGGGTGTTAGCGGCGTGGCTTTCACGTGGCAAAACTCAACTTATTTTGTAGTGTAAATACAACCAAGGTTTCACTTACTCTCAAGGGCCCAATGAAGATTGGGTATCTAGTTTATCTTATTGATTTTGTAGAAAAAGTATCATGGCTCTATAAGAGAATATGGGTTCTCATCTGTGGTAGCTCAAGGCATATGATAGGTGACATCTCTAAATTCGTTGACTTTGTGGCAATGAAAAGATGATGTGATCTAGAAAGCATCAACAAGTATTCTAAATTTGGTAAAAGCTATATAAGTTACTTTTAATGAATATTATCTGAAAAATATCAAAAAAGTATTTTGTTTTATGTTGTAGGTGTATCTTTAATAAGATATACCCAATGATGCCGAAGAAGGAAATGATCAACCAGAATTGGTAAAACATGAGGAGGAGCAAGATAACCTTCATAAAATGGACAAAGATGAAAGTTCAATCTAAATGAATGTTTGTCAAAGTAATGGTCTTTTTGAATTCATTACAAGTTATACTTTTGAATACTTTGTCAAAGTGAAAACTAGTGAGGTCGTTGTTGTCTAAAGCTTTTGTGTAACTATACTGCATTTGTTTCAACTTTCATTTGAAAGTTTCTTGTGAAATGCAAAGTGCATCCTCTGTCGTATTGAACAATGAGGTAGAATCGTTTCAAATTTATTTTTCGCTTTGTAAGTAAGTATTCTTTTTTAACTTTTTTTTTTTTAGGTACATGATATAGTTGGTGCATAATATATATATATATATCCATTGTTGTGGTTCTAGTGAACTGTGATAACACAAACTAATGACGAAATTCCAATTTCTGCAGCTTCTAGTACTCCTAATAAAGTAGAGTCAACTACATCAAAATATGTAAACATGGAAAAGTCAGAGAACCAAGGAGATGCAAGCTCCCAGGGTGCTACCCCCCTTCCAACATTTCATGCAAGGTATAATATTAGACTTTGTGTTAGTGTTAGTTGTTATAGTCGGACTAGTTAGTTAGTTAGTTTTATTACAAGTTAGTTAAGATTTTGTTAGCTGGTCATGATCATTGTATAAAGTGTATCATGTATCCATTGTAATTTGGATCTTATCATTGAAGCAATACAAAAAATTCAGTCATCTCGGAATTAATTATTTTTCTCTTTTTTGGGCTATAACACAAACTAAATGTCTTTCTTATGCGAAAAAGTTGTTGTGTTTGTTTTTCAAGCTAATTTTTTAGTTTAATGGTGTTCTAATATGGATGGTTCTATATATTATACTTCCACAGCTTCGTAGACCTGCCAAATCTTTCTGCTTCCATATACAGCATACAACTTTGCAATAGGTTACGAGACTTCCTCAAATCTTGTCCACTGACAGGACCACCATCACCTGTAGCAGAATTGGTTATTGCTATATCAGATTTTCAGGCTAGAATATTAAGTAAGTGTTATAATAGTGTTAGTATATGATTAGTTATGGAAATGAGAAAATACTATGTATTTTCCTTCATTCATTTCTTATCTTTACACATTACACATGTATAATATATATATAGGTTGTTACAAAGGTGACTACACTTATTACATTTTTATTGCTTATATTATTTTGCTACACATTATATATGATATTTACTCTATTACTCCCCCACAAATTCAAGGTGAATTGAAAGACAGAACTTTGAGTTTACCACAGAGACTAGAATACAGTAGTGTCAAGCGGCTTCATCAAGGTATCGGCAATTTGAGCGTGAGGTGAAATGTGTTTAATTAGTAACTGTTGCACAACAACTCTTTCACGGACAAAATGAATGTCCAGTTCTATGTGTTTGGTTTGTGCGTGCAGAACCAGATTATGGGATAGAAGTATTGCACTAACGTTGTCACATAGAAGGGTGGGGGAAGAAAAGCTACATGCAGTTCAGTGAGCAGGGATTCAATCCACAAAAGCTTAGAGGTAGCATGTACGAGGCCATGATACTCTGCTTCTGTACTGGAGTGTGCTACCAGGGGTTGTTTCTTCGAGCTCCATGCCACTAAATTGGGGCCAAAATAAACACAGGAACCTGAGGTAGAACGACGTTCATCCGGATCGCTAGCCCAATCAAAATCACTATAGGCTCGAAGAGTAAATTTTTTATCCATGGGAGCAGGATTAAGAAGTAACCCAAAGAAGATAGTGCCACTTAGGTACCTCAAGATGAGTTTGACGGCTAGTCAATGAGTATTAAGAGGAACTGGCATAAACCGA
The DNA here is from genome assembly GCA_948472305.1 of Vicia faba. NCBI lineage: Eukaryota > Viridiplantae > Streptophyta > Magnoliopsida > Fabales > Fabaceae > Vicia > Vicia faba. Next base: position 1,180,415,656 of record OX451738.1, on the reverse strand, counting down.
CAGGCTTTATATCTGGTCTATTAAGGGTAACATACTGCAGAGCCTCTACAATGGAACGATACAGACCTGGATCAGAGAATACATCAGTCACATGCCTTTTTAGCTTGCACTGACTTAACATAGGAGTGGTAACTCCATTAGCCTTTGGCATGTGAGCTTTAGATAGTAAGTCGTGCATATATTTAGACTGAGTAAGCAGTAAAGATCCGTTTGATTGATACAGTATCTCAATCCCTAAGAAGTAAGTTGGTTTTCCCAAATGTTTAAGAGCAAACTTCTTATGCAATTTCTGAATGAGATCATGAACTAAAGCAGAAGAGGAACCAGACACCAAGATATGGTCTACATATACTAAGGCATACATTTTAATTATATGAGATGAGTAGATGAATAAAAAATGATCACATCTACTGTGTGTAAAACCAAAGTGAAGTAGTGCATGTGCCAATTTATCATACCGGGCTCGAGGAGCCTGTTTTAAGCCATACAAGGCTTTGTTGAGTCTACATACAAGATGTTTATGAAACCTGGAGGTTGCTGCATAAACACTTCCTTCTGGATGTCACCATTTAAAAAAGCATTGTTAATATCTATTTATTGTAATTCCCACTTGTAGGTGATGGCTAGAGTCAAAAGAATCCTGATGGTAGTGGGTTTTACTACCGAGAAAATGTTTCATTATAATCAAAACCCCGTTGTTGTTGGTAACTTTTAGCAACCAATCTTGCTTTAAACTTGTTTATACTACCATCAACATTTTCTTTTACTTTGAAAACCCACATGCATCCAACAACTTTCCTATGAGGAGGAAGAAATGTGAGAGTCCAAGTATTATTAACAAGAAGATCATTATACCCATCCTGCATAGCTGCTAACCATTTAGGGTTAGAGAGAGCCTCTTTAACAGAGGATGGTTCAACATAGGCTAGAAATACCTTCGGCTTTAGGTTACTTGTCTAGCCTCTAGTTACCATAGGGTGAGTGTTTGTGACAAGAGATTTATTTTGGGGATGAGAAGAAGAGTCTGCTAAGGGCATGTCAGCAGGAGAACTAAGCATGTTAGCAGAAGAATTTTGGTTATTATCCACTGAGTTTAAGGTAGGAGTGTTATCTAATGGATTTAATGAAGGTATGTTAGAAAGTGATGTATCAGGATATGAGCCTGAATTGGATAAATTTTCAATTGTGAGCGCTGGACCAGTGGACAGATTGTTGAAGGAGGGGCCTGCTTTAGATGCAGCAGATGCAGAAAGTAGGGTGATAGGTTCAGGGGCAGCAGGTATAGGTTCAGGCACATCAGTTTTAGGATGAGATAGGGAATTACCATTTGGCAAGACATGTTGGGAGGGATTAGAATTATATCCAACAGGTATAAATGTGTTTGGAATTATAAGAGACTGAGTAAGTGGGGACAGACTGTCAGTTTCATAGACAGTCCAATCAATTGTGACAGGTGACATGGAAGAGGTAAACATGGTGGAAAAGAGGAAGGAGGTTTCATCAAAGACAACATCCTTGGATATAAAGATTCTACCCTTTAAATTCATACATTTAAAGCCCTTGTGCTGAGGGAAAACTCCTAGAAACACACATTGAATACTCCTGAACTGTAATTTATGTTGATTATAGGGTATGAGGTGAGGGAAACAGGCACACCCAAAAGTCTTTAGGGACTTACAGTCAGGCATATATTTATGAAGAGCATGAAAGGGAGATGAAAAGGCCTTATGATATCTGGTGAGAAGCCAGTTGATCATATACACAATTGTGGTAAAATTGTGATCCCAAAAGGTGATAGGAGTGGAAACTTGTGCAAGTAAGGATAGCCCCATTTCTACAATATGCATGTGATTTCTTTTCACTGTTCCATTCTAGTGAGAAGTATAGGGACAAGTTAACCTATGTGTGATGCCTAATTTAGCTAAATTATTAGTGAATGACCTGAATTTTCCCCCATAGTCAGATTTAATTGACTTCACATTAGCTTGAAATTCAGTCTTAACATGACCATGAAAGAGCATAAAAGAATTAAGAGCATCAGATTTGTTTTTCAGAAAATAAATCCATGTATATCTAGTAAAGGTGTCCACAAAAGCAATGTAATATCTAAAGCCACCACTAGAGGAAATTGGGGAGGGACTCCACAAATCTGTGTGGATCACTTCAAAGGGTGTGTGATAAATTGTGTTAGTCATAGGTGCAAATAGTTTGTGTGATTTTTCTAGATAACCGGATTTATATAATGCATACTCCAAATTTACCGCCTTGGTGTTACCGTCGAAATTATTTTAAAACTTGGATTTTAAAATTATTTTTGAGTTTATTCATACAACCTTTTGTGTTTTATAAATATCTGTTTTTAAGTCTGTTTAAAAATATAATAGTTTACTTTTAAATTATTTATATTTTTTTAAATAGCGAATATCTGTGCATCTTTCATATACTTTCAATTGAATTATTATTTCAAATGAGTAATATAGTACAATTGAGAAGAAATACAGGTTGTAAATGGAGGTTGTGGTTCGAATCTCTTAGGTTGCATCACCACTTTCATTGACACTCAATCAGAAATTGCAATCTTTTTTTTTTGTTATTCATTAACAACAACATGTTTTTATAACAACAAAGTTTCAGGATCACAAACAAACCAGATTAGAAATAAAGATTGGAAAAAGCATAACTAAAAGAGCTTCGATTTGAAAAGAAGGACTAAGATCCTTTATGCCATAAACACCGAAACTTAAGGCCAGCCCTGCACAAGACCGTCGGTGGCTCCGTTCCTGACCATAACCAAGCCGCAACAAGTTCCACGACGACGAAGCCGCCGCGAAACTCAACATCTCCGCCTCAAACCCACCGTGTGTCCATCCAAGCCGCGCCCTCTCACCATCGGAGAAACCCGGTCAATTTCGTCGTCCAACACGACAACATCCTCACGCCTCAAAACCCCACCTGATTTATTTTTGGTATTCTTTCTATTTTTTTTTATTATTATTTTAATTCTGTTGTTACTTATTTGCTTTCTTGAAATTTACTCGGGTTTTAGATTTATTACGTCTTTCTTTCCATTTTTTTATATATAAGCACATATCATTCACACTAGGTTTCCCTGTTTCTATTTTTTTTCTAAAATATATCTATTGATTTAATTTGTTAATTAGAATATTCCTTAGGTTTTCAAATAATTAAATTCTAGTTAATGAAGAAGTATAGAATACAAAAAACAACTAAATGCTAAACTTTGTGAAATTATATGAAAGTAAGATACTGAGTTTTTTTCATGTAGAATAATAGGTATAGTAGTTATAAATACTAAACTTTGAGCCATTGCATTTATTTTATTAACCAAAAAATACAAAAAGATTTTGAGCCATTGCATTTATTTTATTAACCAAAAAATAAAAGATTTTGAGCAATTGCATTTATTTTATTAACCAAAAAATACAAAAAGATTCTGTTTAGTTATTGTGTTTAAATTAACTTATTTAGTAAAGACAATTAGATTAGTTAACTTATTTTATATAAAAATATTAAATATGTACTTACTCTATTAGGTTAATAATTAGCTTGTACATAATTCTAAATTTTTAGTTAATCAAATTAATTCAATACTTTACAAAAAAAAATATTAAAATTCACACATCCTCCTCAAATACTTCACACGAAGTCTATAAACAATCGGCCGGTGTCCAGCCACCGCGTCAGAATCATACATCAACAACAACAACCCAAGCCTCTATTTTGATCAACACCAGACAAAACATCACTCTCAATCTTCGTTCAATCACAACAACTAACACATAAACGCATCAACAATAACTCTGCCCAGCTTTCACAACCAGACATCCACGATACACACCTCAAATCATCGACGGATCATGCCTCTCGAACCACAGCCGGCTGTGACTCCTTCATGTCAGCTTCCCCCGACCCCATACGCACCTCCGGTGACACCCCGGTTTCTACGATCAACTGATACACGCAATTTCAGCCGCACCACACTAATCTATCTCTGATTCACACTAAAGCTAGCCAGATTCTTAAGTCTTTTCGAGCTTCTCTTTTTAGCCTTGTAGTTTCTTTTGATATTTATGTTGTTTAAGTTACGTGGAGATATATGGCTGCGTTGTTAATTTTGAGATGTGGTGAAATGATGAAGTATTTAGATATGGTTTTGTGAAAGGTTTTATTGTGAGAAAGAAGAATGGAAATCGATGAGAGAGATAAATTGGACCAAATATTTTATTTAATTGATTAATGTTCCCATGTTTTATATATTTTCAACTGGTTTGGTGCCTTTGGTGTGTAAACTTATCTCACGGGTCACATGTGGGCTTGCTGTATGCTTTCTTATTTTTTTGTTTTTTTTCTTTCTCTCAAGCCCTGCCATCTTCGCCGTACGAGTGCTTAAAGAGGGAGGTTTAGAAATTTAAAGAATGCATAAAGGTGAGCTGTAAGAGAACACCTCCTTGTTTTCTTGCTTTTTTATTATTTAGTTTATTTATTTTAATCATTTTATTAGTAAATGAATAATTATAGTTTTAATAAAATACATATGGGTCTCGTGTTTTAATTTTGTTATGTTACTAATCAACACCTCATTTCAACTTGCATCCCTTAGGTTCTATTTAGTTTTTTTAAATTAGTTTAGTTAATTAAATAATCTTTTTTTAATGATAAGATCCGCATCCTTCATGACGAGCAACACGTGGCCAATATCTGGCCACATGAGGAGGAAGACTTTATCAGACTTCTCCCGCTCTGTGTTATCATACTTTTTAATCAAATCGAAATTCAAAACAGCTAACCAATCAAAAACTATTTTTTCTACTAAAACTACAAGATTATTTTCTAAAAAGGATTAAGGAGAATTGCTATCAAAATTAACTATGAATTGCGTCTAAGATCACTCATTTTTCAAACCCATACAAGGTTCAAGGATAATTCGAAAGCAATTCTATGCAATCTTATACAAAACACCAACAAACACTATGAACGATGAATTGGGACTCTAATTCCTCATAAGAGAATACATAGGCATACAACTTAAAAATCGTGACGAGTTCCCCTAACTAAAAATTAAAACAATATTCCTAACCTTAAACCTAAACCCTAGTATCCTTGTGAACAAGGTAGATGAAGGGTGCCTAACACCTTCCTTTCGTCTAAAGTGAGTCAAGAACTTAGAATCTCTTTATCATCAATTAGGGTTATTCTATTATATTCCCGTCTTAAGATAAAAATTAATGGTGACGACTCTATATTTTTTGTCAGTTATTACAAATTCCAGAGTGTCTGTACATGGTATAGAAATATTACAGTTGTGTAGAATAGACTTAATTGCCTCAGAATGGGTGTGACCAAGTCTATGGTGCCAAACATAAAGAATAGATCTTGTACCAGCTTGACTTTGCACAACATTATTGACAGTTGGAAAAGGTGGTTGAATCCCATCAGATGTTGGAGATGTCAGCCTATCTGCTTGCATGAAGGAGAATCTGTACAAGCCATGAGCATCACGAACTCCTTCTAGCAAAGTAAACTTAGATGTCTGGGATTTAATGTAGCAGTGATTAGGATAAAATTCAAAATAAGCATCATTATCCTTAAATAACTGAGATACAAATAGGAGATTCATAGTAATTTTTGGTACAAGCAAAATAACTTTGAGTGTTAGTGTGAAGTGTGGTGTGATTGTGGAGTAACATTGTGAGGATCCAATAATATGAATGTCTAAAAATTGACCATTACCTAGATAGACTTTGTTTGACCCTATGTATCATTTACCACTATGCATAAATTTAGAATAGGAAGTGAGATGATGTGAAGCATCTGAGTCAGTAAACCAGGCATGGTAATCAAGGTTTAAGGGCACATTCAGCTCCTGGGTAGCTCCATAGGAATGATGGGTAGCCATTAATGTTATGGCATTATGAGGAACATCACTTTTGGAGGTGGAAGCCATTTGATCAGCACTTGCTCTTTGAGTTGTTTGTTAAGTAGAAGCATCAGACATGAAGGCTTCATCAAATTTGTGCCAACAATCCAAAACAACAAGTCCATACTTGCCACAAAGTTGGCAAGTTAGCCTATTTCCAAAGCTGGAAGAGGAATTTCCTCGACCCTTGCTTCTGCGACGAGAGCTATAGCCACGACCTATGTTGTATGAATTTCCTTAATTTGAAGAAGTATTTTGTTTGGAATTGGACACAGTAAGATTGGTAGAGACATTGGAAAGTGCAAGTTCTAGTCTAAATTTATCTAGTTGTACTTCTTGCATGTATAATAATGCTCCAACATCATAGAGTGTGAGGGAATCAGATTTACCATACATTTGCATCACGAACGAATTGTATTCCTATGGAAGACCATCCAAGATAGCATCAATTTGAGCTTCTTCTATGATAATATCACCTACAACAAGCAAAGAATCAACAATAAACTTGATCTTGAGAACATACTCTGACATTGTGCGATTCGCTTTCTTCATAGTCTCGAGCTCATAATGCAGTTGGAAAACTTTGGCCTTCATCACCGTGTTGAAATGCTTGGAGTTATTTCCCGTACTTCAAAAGAGTGTTTGCATGAAAGAACTCTTGGAAGCATAAATTTAGAGATATTTGAAAGGAGCTTGATGAAAAGTACCTGATCTTGCATCAACCATGCTTCATATTCATCGGAGGTGACGAGATTTTTACGGTCAAGCTCAGATTTGAATTTCTGCAAAATTTGAGGACTCACCACGAACTTGTGCAACCTGTTGGTGAGGATTACACCTTCAATTTGCATATTCGACGGAAGAAAGTTGTTGTCATTGAGCTTGATGGACAACTTTGGACCAAACATGTTGACTCCTGACAAATGGGACCGAGTGGAGAGGGAAGATAGGGTTTCAAAAATGCAAGGAGAATTTGTAGGTGATTCCATGACAGCGAGTGTTGCAACTGCAGTGACGAGAGAGGGTGAGGATGAACACTGAAAGCTCTAAAGTTTTGAGCTCTGAAGATTTAGCTAATTTTGGTTAAAAAAATATGATGATCAAGATGTTAAAATATGTGAAGAACAACTTGTTGAACAAGGATGTCCTACCATAAAGTCTCGACATCCTGTACTGCTACAACTGGTTTTTAGTAAACTTGTTCCAAGATTTAAGGAGCACTTTAGCAATGAATCAAAGGAGTATTTTAATAGAAGATCAAAGCCAGTGGACATATGAAGTCTATAAAAGGAAGGCTTAGACCTAGTGCTTAAAAACTAATCCTGGTGTAGCCCTTCTTAATATAGAATAAGGGTTTAGTGTTTTGAGAGTTGAGTACTCTCTTGTATTGTAAATCACCCTCTGTATCAATTTAATACATTATGGTAGACATTGTTTGTATGCAAATTCGAAAGCCTTTAGGTAATGAATCGTGTATTGTTCTTGGATGAAGCTCTGAAGCAAATTCAAGTATGTTTGTTAGTCAAGAGTCTTGGCTGAACCTTATGTTGAAAGAGGTATCTTTCAAGTAGTTTGATGTAGTCACCAGAGGTTGTGATTGATATATATCACTGAGGTGATTTAGGAAGTGAGATGTCGATTTCTCATATTTAGGAAGTTCATAGGTAGAAGTTGCATTGAGTAGGGATTAGGCGAGAAGTTGTAAACTGGGATTGTTTAACTTTAAACTAATACTACTAATATTGGACTTCCTTCCTGGCTTGGTATCCCCCAGAGTAGGTGTTGTTACACTGAACTGGGTCATCATATGTGTGTGTTATTACCATTCTGCATTGTTCCGTTTTGGTTCTTGATTGATCGACATGTCGTTTAAGATGTTGAATCATTTGTCACGACTTTGAACTGATAAGTCTTATCTCGTAATGCTTTGCCTTGTCTCTGTTATGTTAAACAGAGATCAATGTCTCAACATGTGTTAGCATTTTTTTATCTATATACCAAAATTTCAATTGATATCAGAGCAGGCATCCTGTTCTATTCTGGGTGAGATCGGGGAAGATAATTTCTGGTACTTTGGACAAGGAAAGATTGAAGTGTTATTTGGAGCTAGTAATGTGGTTGTGGTGTTGCTTGTGAGGCATTTCCTTTCTGATGCATGTACCTCTGATGTGTAAAACCTAGGGTGATCAGGTTTTACTTGTCTTCTGGTGCTTTGGCTTTCCTTGGAGGAACTGGATGATTGAGGTTTGCTGAAGGAAGCATTGATTCCTACCTGATGGCTGCTATTAAGGATATCTCGTCTGAGATATTCTTGACCTTTTGCGTGAAGTTTGAGAAGTGATGAAGATGGGTACAAGACCAACATGAAGTAAGTTAAAGAGACGAGGGTGCGTTGATTCTTTCACACTCTAATATGTGAATGGTGTTATATGTGTGTAAGATGTTTTTGTACCCCAAAATTTGCCCTCCCATATTTCTCAATACATTTCAAGTGAGGTCTTCAAATTGCTCAAGGAAGTCCAAGGGTGGACCAGACAAACTCTCTCCTAAGGCAGTCTACCTCAAATTAGGGTTTCATGTTGCATCAAGATACTTGAGTCCAAGGGATCCCAAATGCTCACCATTGTCCTAATATGTTCTCAAGATCATTCATGTCAAGTTTCAAGCCTTGCAGAGGAAATTTGCTCAGTCAATTGCTCAAAAGCCTGCAAATCGACTATGTTATGGCAAAAGTCAACTATGGCCTATATACAGTCAAACTTCAAGATTTTTGGTCAACATCCTCATTTTGAAGTGTTATTCATCATTTGATCAAGGGTTGATCATGATTCATCAAGGATTCCTCACAATGCATCAAAACCCAAAAGTTGCTAAATTAGGGTTTTGTAGGAAAAGTCAACTCAACTTTGACCAAGCATAACTTTCTCATACTTTATGATAAATGACCCATCCAAAGCTCATTTTGAAGAGGATCAATTCCTCACAATTCATCTTCAGCTCCCAAGTTCAAAATATGCACTCACAAGAAGTTATGAATTTGGACATTATAGGTCATTTTGAAAAATCAACAAAAACACCTTTTTTGTCAAAGCTTCATACATGAACATGGAATACCAAATTGATATGAGACCAAAATGCTTGCCTATGGGAAATCCTGGGCTTTCTAAAAAGTCCAATAACACCTTCAAAGAGTCAAAATTGAAGAAGTTAGGCATTGGTGAAGTTGACCTTTCTTGCAAAATTGCCAAAAGTCAAAAGTGCCTCAAATTGCAATTTTTGCTAAATGGGCCTAACTTTTTGCACTTGTTTTGAGTTGGTAGCACGGTCCATGATCCCTAGCTCTTCCCATTTGTCTTTATCTTATTTTTTCTATTTATTTTGATTTTTTATTTCAATTAATTCATTTAAATCAAAACAAATCATGAAAAAAATCAAATCATTGAAACCTCAAGATCTTGTGCACATTTCAGGTCCTATATCCAGCTAGCAAGTGAATCAATTCGTGCAAGGCATAGGTGGGCACAAAAAGATTGATTTTGGCCTATTTTGAAAAGATTTTCAAGTGAATCAAATCAAGATCAAAAGCCATAATTGATAAAGATTGAGAACACTTTTGCAACCCTAATTCAATCAGTGGTATATAGGGTATAATTGCAGACCAAAATCACAAGCTTTGGAGGCGTGTAGAAAGAGAACAAAACTTGAAAAAATCAAAGAAAAGTGGTAATCTGTTTTGCTACTTCCGGGCGTTTTCAAGATCCACTAGCCCTCTCATTCGTTTCCTGGGATTGCAAGCAAGCTATACCAATCAAGAACAAGCATTTTCCAGCGCTAGAACCCACTGTAAGTGATCCACGACCGTGGCTTCTTCTTGAAATCGAAACACATAATTTTGGCACTTATAGCATGAAATATTTACATATTCTTATTCCTTGAAGCATTTGCAAGCTATCTATAACATTTAATTGCATTTTTATTGGCTATATCAGAATCCACCATTGTTAGGGTTCTTTGCTTCGATTTAGGATCTTTTTACACAGGTAAAATTGGGCCACAAGAAGGGTACCATCATGCTCAGCGGGCCAAGACGATTCGATTCATGGAATTAGATTTTGTTTATCATGCTTGTGTTTGATTTTAAGATATGCAGGGGTTATAGCTACGGACATTTGTCCGTAGGTAAAAGTCACTGAATCTTTTACCAACAGAGAGAGGACAGGGATGATGGCGTGGCAAGATGTGATTAGCCCATTCGAATTTTCGCGCGGATATTTTATTCTGTTTGTTTTTCCAATATAATGCTTATTGTTTGTTTCATATACAACACGCGCGCATAGCTCAGTTGGTAATAGGGCTAGTGGAAAAGGTCACAAGACTTGGGTTCGAATCCCAGGTCCCTCATGTACTTCACATTATTTTTCTTTAAATGTTCAGGCGTGCATACAAGGCAAGGAGTCCACCATGTGACCTCAAGGCTCCACTATTAGATCTCCAGATGGCCAGATCTAAAGGCTATCATATGAAGGACTATCATACATCTTGGTCAACGCACATCACTGGAGTATGGAAGTCAACATGGACCTTTGATTTTGGACCAAGAATTGCTAGCAACACACCCCTCCAATTGCTGTCCACAGGCCCAAATTTCCTTTCTTTTTCTCTTTATATTTTCTTAATTAATTAATTTATTTATTTTTACTAACACAAATTAATTTTTCTTTTTATCAAAAAATCATAAAAATAATTTTTCCATCAAATTAGATTTTAGTTTATTTTTTATACAAAAATTAATTTAATTAGTTTATTTAATTTTAGGGTAACTTAAATTATTTTGTAAATAAATTAAAACAAGTTAGAAAATTAGGGTTTTAATAATTTAATTCCTATTTTATTTTTTCTTAAAAAATAACAAAAATATAAAAATAGGCCATGTAAATTATTTTCTCTAAATTAATTTAATTACTAATTAGATTTGTATTTAATTTAAAAACCTTATTCTTTTTCTTAAAATTAATCAAAAACATCAAAAATAAGTTTTTCCTTTAAATAGGTTAGACGGGGTCAAAACCCTATTTCTATCTCGTTCTCGATTCATCGCGCTTATTTATTTTTACCATATTGATGTAATTGCTCACAAGGTGTAATAGATTAATTAGGACTTTTTTCGTTCATTTATCGTTTCTTTTTACGGGTTATTTTTGGCTATGTAATTAGTACCCGAAGCCTTATAATAGCTTAGCTTTATTTTCCGCATTTTAACTTCCGTAAAATATTAACTGTTAGATGTATGAATATTAGGGTTGCATGACAAGAATGTATGTAAACTTTAAAACGGTTAGCAAACCCTAAATGTGCAAAGATAATAAACTTGAAATTGAATCACTCGCATATGCGCACTCCTAGGGTATACTCTCACTTCGATTGCCTTCGGTAAACGATCATTAAGTATAGGGTATTTTAGTGGTCGCTCTTTTGTCTCAAAGATCAAAGTTGCCTCGGAAAGGTTGCCTCGGAATTGTTGCCTCGAATATTGATCTTAAGACATTAGGGTTATTACTAAGACGTCCTAACATTGCTTAAAAGATCGTACGTCCCTTTCAAATTGACCCTTTAAAACTCCAACGACGGTGTTGCCTACTCACTAATAGTAGGATAGCACTGTCTAAAGGAAACGAACATAGAACAATTCTTTTGTCGAGTAGGTAGATTAGCTCTTAAGTACTTGCTCAAACAAAACAAACTTTTTCCACACTTACACTCTGAAACTGCCGGCCGGAAATCATCGAAACAATGAAGTCGCCACCGAACGTCTTTTATCCCGTCGAGAGGGAAAGGTAAACATCGAGAAAACCTAAAAAGGGAGAAATCACGGTCTTTCGACCGAGAGATCGGGTAAGGGAGTCTGTTACGCGAGGGGAATGTATTAGCACCCTACACGCCCGTAGTACTCTACGGTATCCACTCTTGTTGTCTAATCTAAATGGGCGTGGTCAAATCCTATGTCTATGGCTTAAAACTGAAAATGGAATGCATGCAAAAGAAAAATAAATAATGTAGGGAAAATAAAAAGATGTGCTCGGTTGGGCCCTACCCCAATGCCTACATATCCCTTTTAAGGAATCAGAGCAACCGTAGTTCGGCTTAAGTGTTTTGGTTGGTTTGTGTTTTTTAATTAAGACAAACAAAAACAATCAAGATGGAAAAACATCGAATAAAACAACAAACAAATGAGATGGCAAAACATCGGTTGAGTAATAGCAAAGTAACATGTCAAAGATGGCGAAACATCAAATGGTAAATGAATGACAAAACATCGCACCTAGCAATGATATTAGGAATCAAAGCAGGATAATAACAGATGCGATGGCAAAACACCGACTTCAAACAAATATGCGATGGCGAAACATCGACCAAGAGATAACATGGCAAAGATGGTGAAACATCAATAAAGCAAATGACGAAACATCACACCTAACAATGATATTGAGAATCAAGGTAGGATAAAAAACATGTGCGATGGCGAAACATCAGCTTCAAGATAACAAGATATCATGGCGAAGATGGCGAAACATCGATAAAATAAATGACAAAACATCACACCTAACAATGATATTGAGAATCAATGTAGGATAACAAAACATGTGCGATGGCGAAACATCGACTTCAAGATAACAAGATATCATGGCGAAGATGGCGAAACATCGATAAAATAGATGACAAAACATCACACCTAACAATGATATTGAGAATCAATGTAGGATAACAAAACATGTGCGATGGCGAAACATTGGCTTCAAGATAACAAGATATCATGGCAAAGATGGCGAAACATTGATAAAATAGATGACAAAACATCACACCTAACAATGATATTGAGAATCAAGGTAGGATAACAAACATGTGCGATGGCGAAACATCGGCTTCAACATAAACAAAGTAAGATTGGTTTGTATCTTTTACTTTGAAGAAGAGTTTGGGTTCATTAGAGGTGTCTTATGATTTGCCGAGAAAACAAGTTTTTGTTTTAAGATGCAAAATGCAAAAGAAGGAAAAACAACTAAGGGAAACTAGCCTAGCACTATCCCTAGTGTTATCATACAATGATTGATCCTAAGGTTGAGGATAATGGGAAACCCTACCTTAATTATCATGCTAAAGGAAGCTTAACAAAACTATCCTATGGGGAGCATGCAATAAGAGCGAAGTCATGATCTCAATTTCTAAATTGAGTGACTCATCGATCGACAATTAAAGAAGAAAAGCAATAAACATCCTATAGGGAACATGCAATGAGAGCGAAGTCGTGATCTCAATTTCTAAATTGAGTGACTCATCGATCAACAATTAAAGAAGAAAAGCAATAAACATCCTATAGGGAATATGCAATGAGAGCGAAGTCGTGATCTCAATTTCTAAATTGAGTAACTCATCGATCGACACAAACACAACATATGTATTAGACAAAAAAAACAGAAGGCCTCCTGACATATATCAGCAACAGAGGTCCCATCATGCAATCAGAGAATTATGCAAAATGAAAATGGAAGAAAGGAGATAGTGCAATACCAAACGGATAACTATCCGTAGCAACCGAGCAAGAATAAAAAGAAACCCAGAGAACTTCAAACAAGCTGGCATCAGTAGACGAATCAAGTCAGAAATTATGCCATAAGGATGTAAGTAATGAGATTATCAGATATGAACAGATCCCCATGGGCAATGTATAGTATTCACAACATCATGTATATATCCTGCATGAAATATCAAACATGCCAAACACAAAAGCAGTATCAGTGTAATAAGTTGTGTTCCATAAATAAAGTGGAACACAGTAGCCTCAGGCTAAAAGTGGGATGCTATACATTGTCACAAAGTCTCCAAGATAGGCCAAGGTCTCTAATCCTAAGTCCAAGAAAAAGTCTCATGCTCCATAATGCCAAGGATAGTAACCAAATAGTCCAAGTATCATTAAAGCCCTTTTTTTATGGTCTATGTTGATTATTAGGTGTCTTTAAAAGGAAAAGAAAAGATCAAGTGAGCAAAATAAAAATGACATAAAAGTAAATGCTCAAGTGAGCAAAGACGAAAATAGCATGAAATGTAAAATGCTAAAAGTACATAAAACATAAAAAATAAAAGCATAAAGTAAAGTCAATTGTTAGAAATTAGTGGTTAGTTGGATGACCATCTTGAAACTTGCATTTGGAAATCATTAGAGGATTGGTAGAACCAAAGCCTCCACACAACAAGTTGCATTTGCTTTTTGTCAAGTATATCATCCATTTTGGAATTCTCAAAAGGTAACATTTAATGATCAATGATGTTTAAGTGATCCGCGTTCACCAAAGATGTTGTAGATCCATTAGAGGATTGGTAGAACCAAAGCCTCCACACAATGAATCTCAAGGTTATTAGATCAAAGAGATCAAATTAACATACTTGGGCTTGCAATCATAAGTTTGGGCCACGAATGATCATTTATTCGAATCGGGACAAAATTTAGCGCTATGTTAAGCAATCGTAAGTGAACTTATGTAGAAGTCGCACCTATTTTGAGGTCGGTCAATAGCAATCTATGTACTTCATGTTTGGATAAATGATATAGAGATCACCATCCATTAACATGTAGCACAATTAAAAAAGAAAGGGATAAGATGAAGAGGGAGGGGAATGATAAGCTAATTTGGATCACCATTTCAAAATTCTTTCATCTTTAAATTCAACCACTCCTTTAGATGGATTAAAGCACGAAACATATCATTAATCCAAAGCACCAAGAATCAATTAAATAATTCACTCTTAGGTAGATTTAAATTGATGAACATTTATCCAACTTCATCTAAATCACAAAGTCTATTGAATTTAAAAACAAATTGAACATTTAAAGTTGTAATCCAAATTATCCATCAAAGAGAGTGTGCAGAAAAATATTTGAGTCAAAACAGCCCCAAAATAAGGCAGCAAGAGTATTTTTGGCACAGTTACAATCAATTGTGCCTTGACAACAACCTATTGCATCAGTGCAGTTTTTATCAAATCAATTTTCTGTGACAATCAATTGCAATGTTACAACAATTGATTGCAACCTGTTAAAAATCAGTAGAAAAACAGCATTTCAAGGATCAAATTCTTGTCCCAACTTTTCATCAAACACCTTATGATCATGGATCCAATTGAGCATGAAAAATTCCAGCAAATTACAAGAAAATAGCACTAATGGAGTCATAAAAACAGTGCTCAATGAATCAAAACCAGAAATCCACAAGAGATCACATTGTGAAAGATGATGATTCAACTTACCAAAGGCAGAATTTGAGAATTATCAAACAACTTCAGGATTTGCTTCCATTCAACCACAAGAATCAATTAATCAAGCTTGGATGTAGAGAATTGATGGAGAAAAAGTGTTTGGATGAAGGTTTAGCTCAAATATTAGTAAGCTTCAATGCAAAGCTTACTATCTTTTTGAAAATGGAGCTTTGAGTGAATTTGGTAGATGGGGAGAATTGAGAGATTTTTTAGCAAAGTGATTTTGGCTATCAAAAGCTTGAAATTTGAATGAAATGAGGGCTCTATTTATAGAGTTTTAGGATTGGGATTAGTGGTAATTTGGTAATTGATTCTTGGATCCAAATTTGAATTAATGATATAATTTCAAATTATGCAGAAAAAATTGGAGCCAAAATGATAACAGTTTGAATTTGTTGGCTTTTTTCAAAAACACATGCATTTTGCCATTATGAGTCGACACATAGATGGTATGCATCGATACATCCTAGTTGTGTAACACAGCATGTGTCAATACATGCCTCTATGTGTCGATACATACTGTTATTCCAACATATTACAGAACCACACAAACTGCATGAGTCGATACATAACACGTATGTGTCGACACATGCAAGTTATTCAAACAGGATGAGTCGATGCATACATGCATGTGTCGACACATGTAAGTTATTCAAACAGGATGATTCGATGCATACATGCATGTGTCAACACATGCTAGTTATTCTCAACAAGATGAGTCGATACATAGGTTTATGGGTCGATGCATACCTTTTTTTTCCACAAACAGAATCAAATCAACTTTGCATGAGCTTATTTGTTGGATACTTGATACCTAAAACACAATTTTGCAAAGACAAGGACAAATATATTTTTTGTATTTTGGTTAGAAGTTAATCAACAACACATAATCAAAATACACAACCAAGGTGCTTGGAGATAGCTGATCAAGCTTCAAAACCCCAATTTGACTGGTGAATCAAAGGAGTGGTTCCTTCACATAATCAAACACAAACTCCAATCCTCTGAAGATCCAAAGAGATGGATGAAACATCTTGAGATATGCAATAACTTTTGAGCTTGAAAGATCCAGAGGTTTAGATGATAAGATTCTACTTGAGCAACTTGTCAAAGCAACCAACCTTCAAAGCTTAAGGAAGACTTGATAACCAAAGTACTTTGACCCCCTCACAATGTATGAATGCAATGTAATATGATATTCATGATGGAACATAAGCCTAAATCAAGAGGGTAAATTTTAGGGTGCAACAGCTGCCCCTATTCAAATATCTTCAACATGATACGTGAGAAAAATGACAACTTTCGAGCGTACAAGGTTGAAGATGTTTGAATACGAAAGAACCCGAAAATTTACACTCTTGAAGAAAAAAGAAACAGAAACAGAAACAGAAAACTCCCAAGACATGTGTGATACAATGGGAAAGAACTGACTGTTTTTGGAATGCTGGTTTGCATTTTGCGTTTGTTTTTGCAAAATTTCGCGGTAAGCAAGAGTCGCCACCGACTTTTATTTTATCCAACAAGGAAAGGAAAAAAACACAGAAAAATTCCTTTTTTGAGATTTTTCTCGGGTTCGGAGGGTAGATTATAGAAAGGGAAGGTGTTAGCACCCTTTCTATCCGTGGTTACCCACGGGCTCTTAGGTACTTGCTCAATTGTTTTCAAAATTTCTTTCTTTGTGCTTGTGGGTTTGAAAAAAGTTTTTTATTTGAAACTTCGATTTAACTCTTGCTTCTGTCCTCAAGAGCGTATGAAGTGTTTTTTGAAAACTTTGTTCGAAAAGTGTAAGTGTGAAAAGTTTTGTTTTGTTTTGGAAAGAGCAAGTACCTGAGAACCATCTACCTACTCGAAAAAGGAATCATTCTATTATATCTTCCTTTAGACAATGCTATCCCACTATTGATGAGTAGGTAGCACCATTGTTGGAGTTTAAGGATCAATTCGATTTTAGGGACTTACGGTCACCAAAGCAATGTTAGGACGCCTTAGCGGTAACCCTAATGTCTTAGATCATTTGTTTGAGGCAACAATATTCGAGGCAACCATTTCGAGGCGACTATGATCTTTTAGACAAGAGGGCGACCTCTAAAGTGACCTATACTCAATGACCGCGTACGAAGGCAGCCAAGTGGGGTGTACCCTAAGAGTGCGCATGTGCGAGTGTGTCGTTTTCAGTTATTTTTGTCTTTGTACATGTTAATGGTGATCTAAGTCGATTTTAGGTTTAAACATTTAATCTTGTCATGCATTCCTATTATCAAACATCTAACAGTTATAATTTGCGGAAAATAAATTGCGGAATTTAAATTACAAGGCGTCGGGTATTTACATCGCCAAAGACAAACCCTTTAAAAAAAATAAAGCGATAAAAATAAATAAAGGTCCTATTAACTATTACAAGCCGGGAACAAATACATTATGATATAAAAGAAAATAAATCGCGTGCGAGAAATTAAATCGAGCGCAAATAGGGTTTTGACCTTTTTTTGAGAGAAAGTATCTTTTTTGTTGTTTTTGAATTAAGAAAGAAACTATCCTAAATTAATTACTAAATTAATAAATTAATAAATTAAATGAAAAAAGGTTATTTTTGGTTTTTGTTATTTTAAGAAATAAATAAGAAATTAATTGAATTAGTAAAACCTAATTAAGTCTAATTTAATTTTAATTATTTGCAAAAATATATTAAAGTTATTCTAATTAAAACCTAAATCTATTAATTAGTATTTATTAATAAAAATAAAAGTAAAAATTTGATTTTATAAAAAAAAAATTGTGATTTTGTTTTATAAAAGAAAAGAATTTTTCAATTGGTTAGAAATTAAATAAAACAATAAAAACAATTAATTAAAACAAAATAAGTAAATAAGAGAGAAAAAGGTTTAAGCCTGAATTTTGTGGTGCATATAGCAATGCTGAGGCCCATTTAGATCTGGCCTTGTTGACTTTTCTTGATCCAGCGTGCATGTGCTGACTTGGTCTTTGGTGGTCCATCAATTCTTGGCCATCAGATTTGGCCAATGGCCATCTGGCAAATGATTGAACGATGGTGTATGGTGCGCTGCATGCTTGGATGTGTACACAATTGCCCGAAAAGAAAAAACAAATGGAATTTGGGGGACCTGGGATTCGAACCCAGGTCCTAATGGATATTGGCATGTACGCTTACCACTAAGCCACTTTATTCTCTTTGTTAATACATTAGAAATATTATATATTATATGAAAACAAAAGTTAGTGCCAGCAAACAATAAAAATGCGCGTGGTTTTGAATTTGGCCATTTGTGGTGTGACACGTCTTCGTCTTCTACCTCACGTCTGTGGCTAAAACATTCCATACTTATACCAATGGATACAGACCGTCGCTATAAGTCATGCACATTCCAAAAATCTCTATAAGCCATGAAAATGAATTCTAAGGGCATAGTTGTGCTCGTCTCATCATCCCGGTCACAACCATACCCTTCTTGATAGCCAATTTTTCCTGAAACGAAAACACCCAAAAATATCCACCAAAACCTAGCTATGGCATTTTGCAGTATAGGTCAGATAAATAAAATTAAATTATACCAAAAGCTTAGAAATGTTATGAGGATCACAAATATGTCAAAGATTTGTTCAAATGATGCAAGAATAGATAGTTATGATTTCAAGTACAGAGCTAGGTAACGTGATGCTTACAGTGCGTTTGGGCGTGTATGGAAGCCTGCTTTGGATTGGTTTCGCCTCAGTGAACGTCCAGGAATCGTTTGGGATGCTTGCCAAGTCCTGAAAACGCCTCTTGTTATGATTTCGAATTCAAGCTTTTTACCACTTTTTCAAACTTTTGTTCTGCCTCTTCTTGCAGTCTCCAAACATTATTTTCGTGCCTTTGCCTTCCTTTTGTAATGTATATTGCATCAGGGTAAGAAACTTGGTACAAATCTCTCCACATCAATGCTCATGAATTGGATTTGATTCCACCATTACAACCTTCCAAATTTGGCCTAAATCATATCTTCTTGTAACCAATGCACTTGATGCGAATTTGATTCACATAATAGTTGTATTCAAAGCCTAAAGCAACCAAAAAATCATGAGTTATAAATACTTTTGATTTTATATGATTTTATTTGATTTTATTTGATTTTATTTGATTTAAAATGAATAAATTCAATTAAAAATCAAATTAAATAATAAAAATAAGATATGGGCTCATGGATGAAGCTAGTACACGTGGACAATGATGCAAGCTCAAATCAAGTGGAAAAGAATGGGCCCATTTGACAAAATTTGAAGTTTTGGGGATAGTTGACTTTTGGCAATTTTGCCAAAATGTCCAACTTCAACAATGCTTAACTTCTTCAATTTTGAACTTTTGAAAATGTTCTTGGACTTTTTAGAAATCTTGAGATATCCTCTAACCCACCCTATTAGTATCATCTCATTTTGATATTCCATGCTCAAGTTATAAGCTTTGGAAAAAAAGGTGTTTTTGTTGACTTTCAAAAATGACCTATAATGTCCAAATTTATAACTTCTTGTGAGTGCATTTTCTGATCTTTGGGTATGAAGATGGATCGTAGGAAATTTCATCCTCTTAAAAATGAGCTTTGGATGGGTCATTTCTCATAAATTATGAGAAAGTTATGCTTAGTCAAAGTTGAGTTGACTTTTCCTACAAAACCCTAATTTAACAACTTTTGAGCAACCTTTAGCCACTTG
Source organism: Vicia faba (assembly GCA_948472305.1). Classification (NCBI taxonomy): domain Eukaryota; kingdom Viridiplantae; phylum Streptophyta; class Magnoliopsida; order Fabales; family Fabaceae; genus Vicia; species Vicia faba. Next base: position 1,180,395,705 of record OX451738.1, on the reverse strand, counting down.
GAGATTTTTCTTGCAATGTTTTGAGAAATATGAGAGGGAAAATTTTGGTGTACAACAGCTTCCCCTGTTCAATCTTCTTAAACCTGAGGATGTAGATTGACTTTCGTGCCTTTCGTGATTCGAAGGTAGAAGATGATTGAACACTAGAGTGCCCAGAAATTTGCACTCGCAGGAAGTGGTATCAGCCTTGTGATGTCGGGAATGGGCTTTACAGATGCCATTTGGAGATTTCTGGCAGGAGGATGGGCTTAAAGATGCCATCTGCATGAGTGTCATTCGCATAAGAGATTCCTTAGCGAGAACTTGCATACCCGTTGTTGTAGAAGATTCCGCTGGGGAAGTCTAACTTTTATTGAGATTTAGGAACTTGCCTGTACCTCAGCTGAGAGAACATCTTTGCTGAGTTTTAAGAACTTGTCCGTAATTCAACTAGGGGAAACATATTCATAAATATCTAGGAACTGTCTGGTCTTCAACGGAGTATAATCCTGTTGAGATTGTAGAACTTGTCCACACTTCGACGGAGGAAAATTGTCGAGATTGAGAACCTTATCTGAAATTCAACCGAGGATAATTCAGTTGAGATTTAAGAACCAGTCAGGTCTTCGACTGAGGGAAACATCTTCATCAAGATCTAGGAACTGTCTGGTCTTCAACGGAGTATAATTCTATTGAGATTGTAGAACTCGTCCACACTTCGACAGAGGAAAATTGTCGAGATTGAGAACCTTATCTGAAATTCAACCGAGGATAATTCAGTTGAGATTTAAGAACCGGCCAGGTCTTCGACTGAGGGAAACATCTTCATCAAGATCTAGGAACTGTCTGGTCTTCAACGGAGTATAATTCTGTTGAGATTGTAGAACTCGTCCACACTTCGACGGAGGAAAATTGTCGAGATTGAGAACCTTATCTGAAACTCAACCGAGGATAATTCAGTTGAGATTTAAGAACCGGTCAGGTCTTCGACTGAGGGAAACATCTTCATCAAGATCTAGGAACTGTCTGGTCTTCAACGGAGTATAATTTTGTTGAGATTGTAGAAATCGTCCACACTTCGACAGAGGAAAATTGTCGAGATTGAGAACCTTATCTGAAATTCAACCGAGGATAATTCAGTTGAGATTTAAGAACCGGTCAGGTCTTCGACTGAGGGAACTATCTTCATCAAGATCTAGGAACTGTCTGGTCTTCAACGGAGTATAATTCTGTTGAGATTGTAGAACTCGTCCACACTTCGACGGAGGAAAATTGTCGAGATTGAGAACCTTATCTGAAATTTAACCGAGGATAATTCAGTTGAGATTTAAAAACCGGTCAGGTCTTCGACTGAGGGAAACATCTTCATCAAGATCTAGGAACTGTCTGGTCTTCAATGGAGTATAATTCTATTAAGATTATAGAACTCGTCCACACTTTGACGGAGGAAAATTGTCGAGATTGAGAACCTTATCTGAAATTCAACCGAGGATAATTTAGTTGAGATTTAAGAACCGGTCAGGTCTTCGACTGAGGGAAACATCTTCATCAAGATCTAGGAACTGTCTGGTCTTCAACGAAGTATAATTCTGTTGAGATTGTAGAACTCGTCCACACTTCGACAGAGGAAAATTGTCGAGATTGAGAACCTTATCTGAAATTCAACCGAGGATAATTCATTTGAGATTTAAGAACCGGTCAGGTCTCCGACTGAGGGAAAAATCTTCATCAAGATCTAGGAACTGTCTAGTCTTCAATGGAGTATAATTCTGTTGAGATTGTAGAACTCGTCCACACTTCGACGGAGGAAAATTGTCGAGATTGAGAACCTTATCTGAAATTCAACCGAGGATAATTCAGTTAAGATTTAAGAACCAGTCAGGTCTTCGACTGAGGGAAACATCTTCATCAAGATCTAGGAACTGTCTGGTATTCAACAGAGGATAATTCTGTTGAGATTGTAGAACTCGTCCACTTTTCGATAGAGGAAAGTTGTCGAGATTGAGAACCTTATCTGAAATTCAACCAAGGATAATTCAGTTGAGATTTAAGAACCGGTCAGGTCTTCGACTTAGGGAAACATCTTCATCAAGATCTAGGAACTGTCTGGTCTTCAACGGAGTATAATTCTGTTGAGATTGTAGAACTCGTCCACACTATGACGGAGGAAAATTATTGAGATTGAGAACCTTATCTGAAATTCAACCAAGGATAATTCAGTTGAGATTAAGAACCGGTCAGGTCTTCGACTGAGGGAAACATCTTCATCAAGATCTAGGACTGTCTGGTCTTCAACGGAGTATAATTCTGTTGAGATTTTAGAACTTGTCCACACTACGACGGAGGAAATTGTCGAGATTGAGAACCTTATCTGAAATTCAACCGAGGATAATTCAGTTGAGATTTAAGAACCGGTCAGGTCTTCGACTGAGGGAAACATCTTCATCAAGATCTAGGAACTGTCTGGTCTTTAACGTAGTATAATTCTATTGAGATTGTAGAACTCGTCCACACTTTGACGGAGGAAAATTGTCGAGATTGAGAACCTTATCTGAAATTCAACCGAGGATAATTCAGTTGAGATTTAAGAACCGGTCAGGTCTTCGACTGAGGGAAACATCTTCATCAAGATGTAGGAACTGTCTGGTCTTCAACGGAGTATAATTTTGTTGAGATTGTAGAACTCGTCCACACTTCGACGGAGGAAAATTGTCGAGATTGAGAATCTTATCTGAAATTCAACCGAGGATATTTCAGTTGAGATCTAAGAACCGGTCAGGTCTTCGACTGAGGGAAACATCTTCATTAAGATCTAGGAACTGTATGATCTTCAACGGAGTATAATTCTATTGAGATTGTAGAACTCGTCCACACTTTGACGGAGGAAAATTTTTGAGATTGAGAACCTTATCTGAAATTCAACCGAGGATAATTCAGTTGATTTTTAAGAACCGGTCAGGTCTTCGACATAGTTGAGAACTTAACTGCATCTTTCCTGAAAGGTAAAGGTCAGTCGTATGCAATGCATGATATATATCAAGCAATGATATTCTCAAAATAAATGAGATTATGTTGTATGATGCGTATATGCATGTGTCATGATGTATGGAAATGTAATGTTTTAGCCGGGGAAAATAGATCTCGGATAGCTACTGGAGAAAATAGTTGAATTCTTCGTTTCTGCTGGAGATAACGGACGAAGATGATTGTGTGAATAGACCTGCAGGAGAGGATAACTCCGTTGGGGAATATACTGATGAGGAGATTACTCTGTGGGGAAGAGATGCTCTGCTGAGGATTCCACTGATAAATTCCGTTGGGGACGAGTTACCGTTGCTGGTGATATTGAATACAGTTGGGGGTTGAATTCCTGTTTGTGAAAGGAAAGAACTTCGCTGGGGATGATCTTTTAGTTGCGACTTCACTGGGGATAACCTTTTAGGCTCTAATGGGGATAATCCTTTGATCTTTGCTGGGGACCATCTTCCTTTGAACTCGGTTGGGGATATTTATTTTTATACTCCGCCGGGGATGAACTTCCAGAGTCTACTGGGGATGATTCTTCAACTCCACTGGGGAAGCTTTTTCAGACTGCGCTGGGAAAATTTTAACTCCACTGGGGATATCTTGTATTTTGCCGGGGAATATTCTTATACTCTGTCGGGGAATATTAAGGCCGCCGGGGATATTAAGCATTTTTCAGTGCTGATGGTAGATAAACTCTGCTTGGGGAGAATATTACCGACTCACTCACAGTTGCAAGCCTCGCTGGGGAGAGCTATCTTTACTGTCTTACTCTGCAGGGAGTGAATGTTACTGGGATGCATGCTAAGGATATGACGATGGCTTGCATCGAGACTTTTTTGCCCCTGTTTCTGCGGGAGAAGGTGCCTGCGGAGGCCCTGTGGATCGAGTATTATCCCCACCTATGAGGTGCTTGGTATCTTTCGGTCAAAATGACAAGTCTTCTTCTGGTAGGCCAGTGACGAGATGACGAGACATAGTCGTACGCTTTGATCTCTAATTTTTGCCTGGACCGCCCTTTCAGGTTTTCAGTCCACCGGGATACCCTTTTTTGCCTAAGCCGCCTTTTCAGGTTTTCGACTTTCCGGGTGTATAATTTTTTATTCTCATCCCTAATTTTTGCCCGAACCCTTTTGGTTCGCCGGGAAGCCCTTATTTTTGCCTAGGCCAGTCAACCTAGCGGGTCTTTATTCATGCGCAATATTTTATAACTATGTCCACGCTCTCAGGATGTAGGGAGGTGTCACTGTCGGTAGTGTTGTGTTGCCATACTACCAGAAGATCTTCGTTTGATCATGTAAGATTCGTTGCTGGAATTCATGTCCAATGCCCCAATTGATTCATATGGAGATTTGCCCCTGGCTATTTGGCATTTTGAGAGATTCCTTGAATCTTGACTTAACTGCCCCAGATGATGGACAATGCTCATGCCGTGCCCCTTGGTTGGAGGTGTTTTTTCCACTTGAGGTGACCCTTTTTATTGAAAAGGTTTTTGTTCACTAGATATTCGTCGTGCGAATTTCTCTTCTGTTTGAACAAATAGTCATATGCAAACAATGTTATTTTAAGAATGCAAAGCTTATGTCTGTCTTGAAGTTTTTGAAAATGCATTTTTTCAGTAAGATAGGAAAATTTTGTAAAATGTGACATCAACTCAGGATTTACAGCAAGCCCTACAGGAGTCAGGATACCTTTTGTAACAGTATGCTTTCGGACTAACCCATGCTTCAGCTAGGACTTTTTAAGGGTTATAACGTGGCCTGGTTCACGGTTTAAGAAACAAAGGATAAAGGCTCAAATTTTATTTGTACCCACCCGTTCTTCGTGATGTTCTTCGATCCTAAACTCAGCTAATCGTGCATTAGATCTTGTTTGAGTCTTTGCTCTGATATACCAGTGATGGTTCGGATACTGACAATTTATTTTGAACAGACAGACATTTTGTTGAGAGTTTGCAGGATCTCTTTCCTTTTGGTTTTTATTATCCCTGTTTTTTGCATGAACTGTTTCTTTTTGTGATTACAGACAACGGGATGCCCCAGTTTTTCTTAAGTCTCCTTCACAGGTTTTGACTTATTGGGCTTTTATTTTGAGAGATAATAACTGCCTGTCCTTACGATTATACGGAACCAACACCGTCTTTTGTTTCAGAAGGACTTCTTTGATGCCATTCATTGTGCACATGGATCAACTGAGAAAACTACCCTGCCCCAGGTTATAATTAAGGGTTTTAATTTGTGAAAAGAAAAATTCCAACTTCTTTGGCTCAAAGGGGTTGACTAGGGATTATCTTCCTTATAACTCCACTGTTTAGGATTTGAAACAATGCATGTACCTCGTCAGCAGGGTCTGTTCAAAAGCATATTGTAGAGATTTTGATATCATTTTTGTCATCCTCCCTCTAAAGGCTTAGAATTTTTTAATCGAGAGTTGATCATCACAAAAAATGAAAGCAATTTGAATATAGTGAAATACGAATGGATTGATTCAAAACAGACATATGCAATGCATTGATAAAGTAATAAAGTTTGACATGAATAAATGTTCGAACAATCAAAAGAAAATTACAACTTGAAAATTCTAATGAACAAAAAGTCTTCTCGTCTCAGTACTTGTCACTTCAAATGGTGAACCTTGGGGGGATGGAAAAAGAATTCAATCTGACCGTCTTGTGTGAGTTCCAATGCTCCTTCATCAATCATGTCTTGAATTTTGTTGCTCAACGCCCAACAGATGTTAGTATCATGCCCCAGGCTGTTGGAGTGATATGCACACTTTGCATCAGGATTGTACCTTGGGGAGGCTATGTTGGGATTCTTAGGAGGGTCCCTTAACATCACCAGATTCAATCTCAACAGGTGTTGTAAAGCCTGAGACAGCGACATGTTGAGCTTGGTAAATTTCCTCTTCGGCATATTTGGCTTACTCTGATCAACCTGTTGTTTATGGCAAGGTTGTTGTTGGACCCGTGAGGTAGTAGCAACTTGGAGAGGTCTATTCTTCACCAAACCAAACCTTTGACTTCTCGGAAGTTTATTAATGACTTGGTCCCCAGCCTTGACTATTTGCTTTATGTTGTTGTATCTGTCTTGATGAAGCTGGTTGATAATGGTTCTCAGCTCTTCTTGTTCCCGAGCTAAGCTTTGGATAAAAACCATCTGCCCCAGCATCTGGGTTCTCATTGCATCTACCTCAGCTTGAAATTGTTCCAGCTGTTCGTCCTTATTGTCTTCAGGACTTTTCTTGACCAAGTTCCCAACGAGGAGTGTTTTCAACTCTTCCTGCCCCTTGGATAGGTTTAGGAAGATTGCCCTGAACCGAGTCTCTTGAATATGAAGATCTTGGTTGTCTTGTTGGAGAGCCATTGCTGAAATAAACAGCGAGAACATGAGAGACCTGTACTGGGAGACCTGTTATGCAATGATATGTATGATATATGTATGCAATGTTTTCAAGGATCTCGCGAGGTAAACAAGAAACTGTTAGAATTTGTTTGAAGAAACTTTGTGTCGTTAAGAGTCCTTCTTCAAGAGTCAATCTCACCATATCGATTGGGTCATAGCCTTCGACTCAAACCATCGTGTTTTGATCTCTAAACGATATTGGTTAGAGGAAAACAAATCCCCTTTGCCCCTTGCTAGACGTATGATTCACCATAACCTGCATCACAAACCCTTGAGATCCTTGAAATGGTTAAGGAAATGCTATGGTATGATGTTATGATGTGTATGCTATGCGTTTAAGCAAAAATGCGAGGTGATGTAAGTGAACCCTTGAGATCATGTTGTCAGATAACAAGAATGTGCAAGTAGTTCAAGTTTAAAAGCACACAAGTCACACAATAGCCCTTAAATTTCAGGCTGGCATGGAGTTTAGGTATTACCCTCTTTCAGTTTAGTTGGTTCAACCTGTCCTAGAAATAGTAATCGGGTTCTAGAGGATCTCGATATCACTGACCACCCTCGATCGGTCATAATTCCAGTTTAGCAACCTTTTCTTGCGGCCGAAATCATCACAAGAGTTTGGTCTCAATGAGTGTAGCATACTACTACTGTTCAATGGCCAAGTTGGTCAATTTAAAGGTTCTAAGGTCAGTTGGTGCTTAATGACCCCTTAGCAGACCCATATTCTCCTCGTTGCGCCACAAGGGATATCGGTACATACTAAAGTGCCACACCAACGTAGCTACTGCTTCAACCGTATCGGTCTACGCCGTACAGTTCCCTCACAGTTTATTGCTACTTACCTAAAGGGTGTCCCCCAGATCCGGGTTAGGATCTATAGTAACTCCGATTCAACCTACAAAGATAAAGCATACAAGTCAAGCAATTGAAAACATTATGAACTATTCCTAAGGTACACCCACTTATAAACGATCCTCAGCAGAGTCGCCAGTTCTGTGATACGGTAGGAAAGAACTGACTGTTTTTGGAATGCTGGTTTGTGTTTTGTGTTTGTTTTTGCAAAATGTCGCGGTAAGCAAGAGTCGCCACCGACTTTTATTTTATCCAACAAGGAAAGGAAAAAAGCACAGAAAAATTCCTTTTTTGAGATTTTTCTCGGGTTCGGGGGGTAGATTATAGAAAGGGAAGGTGTTAGCACCCTTTCTATCCGTGGTTATCCACGGGCTCTTAGGTACTTGCTCAATTGTTTTCAAAATTGCTTTCTTTGTGCTTGTGGGTTTGAAAAAAGTTTTTTATTTGAAACTTCAATTTAACTCTTGCTTCTGTCCTCAAGAGCGTATGAAGTGTTTTTTGAAAACTTTGTTCGAAAAGTGTAAGTGTGAAAAGTTTTGTTTTGTTTTGGAAAGAGAAAGTACCTGAGAACCATCTACCTACTCGAAAAAGGAATCGTTCTATGCTATCTTCCTTTAGACAATTCTATCCCACTATTGATGAGTAGGTAGCACCATCGTTAGAGTTTAAGGGTCAATTCGATTTTAGGGACTTACGGTCACCAAAGCAATGTTAGGACGCCTTAGCGGTAACCCTAATGTCTTAGATCATTTGTTTGAGGCAACAATATCCGAGGCAACCATTTTGAGGCGACTATGATCTTTTAGACAAGAGGGCTACCTCTAAAGTGACCTATACTCAATGACCGCGTACGAAGGCAGCCAAGTGGGGTGTACCCTAAGAGTGCACATGTGCGAGTGTGTAGTTTTCAGTTATTTTTGTCTTTGTACATGTTAACGGTGATCTAAGTTGATTTTAGGTTTAAACATTTAATCTTGTCATGCATTCCTATTATCAAACATCTAACAGTTATAATTTGCGGAAAATAAATTGCGGAATTTAAATTACAAGGCGTCGGGTATTTACATCGCTAAAGACAAACCCTTTAAAAAATAAATAAAGCAATAAAAAAAATAAAGGTCCTATTAACTATTACAAACCGGGAACAAATACATAATGATATAAAAGAAAATAAATCGCGTGCGAGAAATTAAATCGAGCGCAAATAGGGTTTTGACCCTTTTTTGAGAGAAAGTATCTTTTTTGCTGTTTTTGAATTAAGAAAGAAACTATCCTAAATTAATTACTAAATTAATAAATTAATTAATTAAATGAAAAAAGTTTATTTTTGGTTTTTGTTATTTTAAGAAAGAAATAAGAAATTAATTGAATTAGTAAAACCTAATTAAGTCTAATTTTATTTTAATTATTTGCAAAAATATATTAAAGTTATTCTAATTAAAACCTAAATCTATTAATTAGTATTTATTAATAAAAATAAAAATTTGATTTTATAAAAAATATTTTTTTGTGATTTTGTTTTATAAAAGAAAAAAATTTTCAATTGGTTAGAAATTAAATAAAACAATAAAAATAATAAATTAAAACAAAATAAGTAAATAAGAGAGAAAAGAGGTTTGGGCCTGAATTTTATGGTGCATATAGCAATGTTGAGGCCCATTTAGATCTGGCCTTGTTGACTTTTCTTGATCCAACGTGCATGTGCTGACTTGGTCTTTGGTGGTCCATCAATTCTTGGCCATCAGATTTGGCCAATGGCCATCTGGCAAATGATTGAACGATGGTGTATGGTGCGCTGCATGCTTGGATGTGTACACAATTGCCTGAAAAGAAAAGACAAATGGAATTTGGGGGACCTGGGATTCGAACCCAGGTCCTGATGGATATTGGCATGTACGCTTACCATTAAGCCACTTTATTCTCTTTGTTAATACATTAGAAATATTATATATTATATGAAAACAAAAGTTAGTGCCAGCAAACAATAAAAACGCGCGTGGTTTTGAATTTGGCCATTGGTGGTGTGACACGTCTTCGTCTTCTACCTCACGTCCATGGCTAAAACATTCCATACTTATACCAACGGACACAGACCGTCGCTATAAGTCATGCACATTCCAAAAATCTTTGTAAGCCATGAAAACGAATTCTAAAGGCATGGTTGTGCCCGTCTCATCATCCCGGTCACAACCATACCCTTCTTGATAGCCAATTTTTCCTGAAATGAAAACACCCAAAAATATCCACGAAAACCTAGCTATGGCATTTTGCAGTATAGGTAAGATAAATAAAATTAAATTATGCCAAAAGCTTAGAAATGTTATGAGGATCACAAATATGTCAAAGATTTGTTCAAATGATGCAAGAATAGATAGTTATGATTTCAAGTAAAGAGCTAGGTAACGTGATGCTTACAACGCGTTTGGGAGTGTATGGAAGCCTTCTTTGGATTGGTTTCTCCTCAGTGAACGTCCAGGAATCGTTTGGGATGCTTGCCAAGTCCTGAAAACGCCTCTTGTTACGATTTTGAATTCAAGCTTTTTACCACTTTTTCAAACTTTTGTTCTGCCTCTTCTTGCAGCCTCCAAACATTATTTTCGTGCCTTTGCCTTCCTTTTGTAATGTATATTGCATTAGGGTAAGAAACTTGGTACAAATATCTCCACATCAATGCTCATGAATTGGATTTGATTCCACCATTACAACCTTCCAAATTTGGCCTAAATCATATCTTCTTGTAACCAATGCACTTGATGCGAATTTGATTCACATAATAGCTGTATTCAAAGCCTAAAGCAACCAAAAAATCATGAGTTATAAATACTTTTGATTTTATATGATTTTATTTGATTTTATTTGATTTAAAATGAATAAATTCAATTAAAAATCAAATTAAATAATAAAAATAAGATATGGGCTCATGGCTGAAGCTAGGACACGTGGACAATGATGCAAGCTCAAATCAAGTGGAAAAGAATGGGCCCATTTGACAAAATTTGAAGTTTTGGGGATAGTTGACTTTTGGCAATTTTGCAAAAATATCCAACTTCAACAATGCATAACTTCTTCAATTTTGAACTTTTGGAAATGTTCTTGGACTTTTTAGAAAGCTTGAGATGTCCTATAACCAAAAAATTTCGTGCCATATCATTTTGATATTCCATGCTCAAGTTATAAGCTTTGGCAAAAAAGGTGTTTTTGTTGACTTTCAAAAATGACCTATAATGTCCAAATTTATAACTTCTTGTGAGTGCATTTTCTGATCTTGGGGTATGAAGATGGATTGTAGGAAATTGCATACTCTTCAAAATGAGCTTTGGATGGGTCATTTCTCATAAATTATGAGAAAGTTATTCTTGGTCAAAGTTGAGTTGACTTTTCCTACAAAACCCTAATTTAGCAACTTTTGAGTCTTGATGAATTTTGAGCAATCCTTGATGAATCATGATCAACCCTTGATTAAATTATGAAATAACCTTCAAATTGAGAATGTTGGCAAAAAATATTAAGGTTTGACTGTTTGTAGGTCACAGTTGAATTTTGCCCTAGCATAGTCGATTTTTGGACCCTTTGAGCAATTGACTGAGCAAACTTCCTCTGCAAGGCTTGAAACTTGACATGGATGATCTTGAGAACATATTAGGACATTGGGGAGAACTTGAGGTCATTTGGATTCAAGGATCTTGATGCAACACAAAACCCTAATTTGGGGTTGACTGCCTTAGGAGATGACTTGTCTGACCAACTCTTGAGCAACCTTGAGCCACTTGGAGATTTTTCTTGCAATGTTTTGAGAAATATGAGAGAGAAAATTTTGGGGTACAACAACATGCATCAGAATGAAGCTGTAATGCAGGTTGAAACAAAGAAGAGTAGACGCGACTAAACTTCTGGACAGATGTTCCAGGGCAAAACTGGGCTTCAAAAGGGACGAGACAAAACTCAAACCAGAGTATAGGCGAAAATAAGCTCTGGAAAAGAAAATGTACGTGGGTGAGGAGACGAAACTATGAGCTCGACCCAAAGCAAAGTGGCTAGAGTGCGCGATTCTAGAAGCACTTGCTAATCTCAACTAAGATAGACAATATGAAGGAACTAAAAGAATCCTAGAAATAAGGAACAAAAGCGAGACGAAACTCGACTCAATAACCAGTTAGACGAAACTAAACCAGATGAGTACCATAACGAAACTGGATTTCACGCACGGGTATCGAGGCAAGACTTGACCCAAAGCAAAGTGACGAGAGTGCATGTTTCTCAAAACACTTGCTGGTCTCAGATCAATGGATAAACAGTGACGAAAACTGATAGAATAATCTAAGGAATAAAAGAGACTGATTTCAAACCAGGGACGCAACACGAATATTGCACTCGGTAAATGAACACCGTCAAAGAGTCCGAGGTAGGAAAGCAAAAACGAGACGAAACTCGACTCAATAACTAGTTAGGCGAAACTAAGCTAGATGAGTACCAGGACGAAAATGGGTTTCATGCACAGGCAACGAGGCGAAACTCGACCCAAAGCGAGAGCGATGAGAGCACATGTTTCTCAGAGCACCTACTGGTCTCAAATCCAAGGACAAACAGTGACAAAAACTGATAGAAGAATCCAAGGAACAAAAGAGACTGATTTCAAACCAGGGACGCATCACGAACACTACACTCGGTAAACAAACACCGTCAAAGAGTCTGAGGTAGGAAAGCAAAAACGAGACGGAACTCGACTCAATAACTAGTTAGGCGAAACTAAACTAGCTGAGTACCAGAATGAAACTGGATTTCATGCACAAGGTGAGGAGACGATACTCTGAACTCAACCCAAAGCAAAGAGATTAGGGCGTACACCTAAAAACCTGCTGAAAGCGAATATCAGGATGAAACTGGTATTCGAAAGGTGCATCAATAGACTTTAGAATGAACTGGAGAGGGTAGTGAAGACTAAACCCAAGAAGACCACGCCATGGCGAAACTGAACTTCAGTCAAGAGTAGACATTCAAACAAACAAATGATTGACGTCAAAAGGATATTGTTATGGGGAGGAAACTGAGATAATGAGGACGAAGACCTCGCTGGGGATTTAATCTGAAGTATTAGCAAATTACTGGGGATGACGGAAATAATAATGGCTTATGTTCCGATGCATGTTTGAATTCTTTTTATATAGCACAATGCTCCATATAATGGAAATGCTACGCTTTCGGTAGATGCAATGTAATGATGCATGTTTAAAAGTCTCACTGGGGAATGGCCAATTGAGAAGCCAATAACCAAGAAGTCAGGATCTGACATGACTTGCAAAAATAAATTGCAAAATCCAAAGGAGAGGAGAAAATATGGGGAACCACTAGAGAGGGAACCTTGAAGAGATGAAGCTTCGCAGGGAATAACAACCGAGCAACCAGCAGAAACGGGCCACAAACAAAGAAAAGAGCTACAAAAATAAATTGCAAATTCCCAGGGAAGATCAGGTCGACACTGCAACTTCCGGAAAAGGACGAAAGCCTTTTGCAGGGGGAACAAAACTCTGCTGGAGAGGTGGGACTTCACCGGGGATACAAAACTCTATTGAAGATTGTTGTTGGAGAGAGATTCTCTTGGAACGCAACCAAAGGATGAACCCTGCAGATATTCACACAGTAACGACCTTACTGGGGAACAAGAGGAGATCCTTAACAAAGGATGCCCCGGTCAAAAGATCGGCTGGGAACTGAGAGGTCAAAGCGAGGGCTCCCGGTTGGAAAATCTGTTGGGGAGTTGAAACTCCTTCAGAATGTGGGTTCCTGCTTAAAGACTCCATTGGGGATATGAGACATATCCAAACTTGAAGTCTTGGCGCGAGGCTTTTAAAAGAAGATTCCTGGGGTAACAAAATTTCACTGTAGAAACGAAACTTCACCGGGGATAGGAAATTTCACTGGGGAAATGAAACCTCACCGGGAATACGAAACTTCACTGGGGATAAGTAAAGTCCTAAACATACATGGGTCTTGTCTAGCAGAATAAAATCGAACTTCCCTTCCTGACAATCATTAAGCTCTTTATAGGTGTTCAACGTGTAAACTCTCTTTTGATTTCAAACAAATGTTTTGCATGCAGGAAGATGTTTATTTTGAGAACGACATACCTGATGCGATGATTATTTAAGCCTGAAAGTTGAAAACTTTAACAAAAATGTCGCATCTCTGTTATGAACGAATCACTGGCTAGAGCGCAAAAAGGTTTTAAAACTTCTCTTCTTCTTTTGAAAAACAAGTCGAGATACGGGTGACAAGATACCAACACGGCCATGCAACACATCTGCAGAGAGTTTAGGAAATACTATCCTGTTGCAGTATGCTTTCGAGTTAAACCCTTGTTTCAGTTAGGACTTTTAGAGGTTGTAATGTGGCCTGGTTCAAGGTTTTTTAGAAAAAAGTTTTTCAAGGCTCAAGTTATTTGGTGCCCACCCCCTTCGTGATATTCTCCTGTCATAAGTTCAGTTGACTTATCACAAGCATTCATTTTTTTCAAAAGGATTTATAATGGTAGAGTGATCACGACAAATTCTCCAACATGATTGTCACTTAACTTCTGCTGCTTTTATTTTATTTTTGTTCTTTTGATGAAAATTTCATTGAATAATATTTTTTCGGCCTTTTAGGCTCTCTTTTCCCTAACTTTTTCCTGGACAAAAATCTCTTGAATTTCCATTTTTGGGAGTCCAGCGGGATGCCCTAACTTTTGCCTAAGCGACTTGTTTTCAAGTTTTGACTTAGCGGGGATTTTTGTTTCTTTTCTTATTCATGTTTCCTACTTTGAACAAGTCAATGTGACTTTAGGTCCTTGAACTTTTCCTTTCTTTCTCTTTTTTTTGTTTGAAGAAAATAAATGCCTCATTCCTTGGTCGGCGAGGGATAGCCATTATTGTATCGATTCGATCCCGACCTTAGGTTTTTGTGAGGAAATGAACATCGGGGTTCAGACATTTTCCTGATCTCATGATGTGAAAGATAAAATGTGGTGATCCTCAGATGGGACGTTCCTTCTGAAATTTGAATGCTTGGGCAAATCAACTGAACATCTACCCTGCCCCAGGTTAAAAGGTTTTGTTTTATATTTTTTTGAACAGAAAAGAAACTCCTACTTCGAAGTCTCAGAGGGGTTAACGAGGGTCTAACTCCCTTATATCTCCGGTGTTTGGGGATTGAAACAATGCCTGTACATCGTGAACAAGGTTCTACTCAAAAGCATACCACTACAGTCATTGTTTTTTTAGCTAAACTCCTTCCTCCAAACTTTTGGCTAAGCAAAAGAATTGGCACAACTGGTATTAAAATGCCCGAAAAACAATTGAAGAGTGATTTTGTATGAAAAATTATTTCAAGGCAAAAACATTCAATGCATCAAGGCTGACATTTAGCTATAAACAAAATCCTATATGCAGACAATGCTAAAACAATCAATCAAGATGACACATGAAAGTGCAACAAAGAAACGTAATAAAAGCCATTATAGGGAAGCAGTGTCTCCAGCCCGATTCACCGGTCCTGTCGTAACCTTGATATTTACCTTGACTCATGACCTTTATCGACAACACGGAGTTATGAAAAAAAACAGCACGTCACCCGCCAGCAGAGTGAAAGAGAAGTCCATCAAACAGAGAAACAAACATGCCCCTTGCGCAGTGGATATTGCGTTTGTTATTCGCATTTCGAGTGATCAACCAATCGTGACTTAGATTATCATATCTATGTAAGGTCCACGAAGTTTATATGTATATGCTTATCAAAAATACTGGACGTTTTTGCAAACAAAATAGTAAAAAGGAGCGAAGAAATGCATACGCATACTTGAAAGAAGATATTTTATTGATTTTGAGAGATCGGCCTGTGAAAAAGGAATTTACATTTGGAAGCAAATAATTTCAAAATCAAAACAAACAAGTGTTTACAAATGGCAATGTGAATATCCATCGAGTCCCAACTTTTCTATGACTCTGATGACTCTCATCTTCCTGCTTTCAGGCAAATCATTCTTGGATTAGCCTCGAGCTTACGCCAGGTAAAAGAGTGAAGGAAAGAAACAGAGGATCCCATGTTGAGCGTAGTCATTTGCTTTAAGTCCCTAACCTTTGCCTGAATCGCCCTTTCGGGTTTTCGATTCACCAGGACACCCTCTTTTTGCCTAAACCTCCCTTTCAGGTTTTCAGTTTAGCGGGTTTTTATTATTTTTTATGCAAAGTATTTTTTAACTACGTCAGCATTCACAGGGAGAGGGAAGTACTCTCCATCCATAGTCGTGAGCATCATCTCCCCTCCAGAGAAAACTTTTCGTACCACGAAAGGACCTTCGTAAGTCAGAACCCACTTGCCCCTGGGATCTCCCTGGGGAAGAATTATCCTTTTAAGCACAAGGTCGCCTGGTTTGTAACACTGAGGTCGTACCTTTTTATCGAAATCTTTTCTCATCCTTTGCTGATATACCTGACTGTGGCAAACAACCGTCAATCTCTTTTCATCAATAAGTTCCAGCTGATCCAACCGATTCTGCACCCATTCACTTTCATCCAACTCAACATCTCTCATGACCCTAAGAGAGGGAATCTCGACTTCTACCGCCAGTACCGCTTCCATGCCATAGACCAATGAAAATGGGGTTGCCCCATTCGAAGTACGCACCGTGGTGCGATAACCATGCAAGGTGAAAGGCAACATCTCATGCCAATCTTTATAGGTTACTACCATCTTCTGCATAATTTTCTTGATATTTTTATTGGCCGCTTCGACAGTGCCATTCATCTTTGGTCTATATGTGGAAGAGTTATGATGCTTGATTTTGAAGGACTCACAAAGCTCCTTCATCATCTTGTTGTTCAAGTTAGACCCATTATCCGTAATGATCTTTTCAGGCACCCCGTAGCGATAGATAATGTTATGCTTAATGAACCGAGTTACCACTTGCTTGGTGACATTGGCATAGGATGCTGCTTCGACCCATTTGGTAAAATAATCGATGGCAACCAGAATGAAACGGTTCCGGTTGGACGCAGTCGGTTCAATCTTGCCGATCATATCAATTCCCCACATCGCAAACGGCCAAGGGAAGGTTGTTGTACCCCAAAATTCGCCCTCTCATGTTTTCCAAAGTCTTCCCCCTGCATGGTTGATCACAAACTCTTGCCTAAGGAAAAAGAAAATTTTTGAAAGGTGCTTTAAGTACCTTTCGATTGGCATTCTGAAAGACCCTTCGATTGGTATTCTGAAGGAGCCTTTCGATTGGCATTATGGACAAGCACTTCGATTGGCATTATGTCAAGGCCTTCGATTGGCATTCTGAAAGACCCTTCGATTGGTATTCTAAAGGAGCCTTTCGATTGGCATTATGGACAAGCACTTCGATTAGCATTATGTCAAGGCCTTCGATTGGCATTCTGAAAGACCCTTCGATTGGTATTCTGAAGGAGCCTTTCGATTGGCATTATGGACAAGCACTTCGATTGGCATTATGTCAAAGCCCTTCGATTAGAATTCTGAAAGACCTTTTCATTTAGCACCCTGGGCCAAGCCTTTCAATTGGCATGCCAAGGGATCCTTCGATTTAGCATTGTGTCAAGGCAGTTTCGACAGGCATGTTAACCATGTCCTTCGATTAGCATGAACAACACCTTTCGATTGGCCTGTTAACAAAGTCTTTCGATTGGAATTTTAATTAGTACCCTTCGATTGATATTTGGACCAGGGCCATTTGAAGAACTCCTTCCAGGCCATTTGAAGGAGGCCATCAAGAGGGCACTCAAAAAAACATGTCCAGGTACACTGAACATGAGAAAATGGCATGTTTCCCTTGTAAATATAGAAATGATTAAATGCTGATTGTGGATTTAATTCCTGAGTTAAAGGCCAGATTCTTGCCTTTTGTGTTCCTAAAGAGCTGATTCGACCAAAGTGATTCTTTTCAAATCAAGCAGTCGAAGCAGAAGAAGTCCATTCGAAGGAGGCAACTCAAGACCAATCGAAGAGCATGGCCTGAAGGCATTCGAAAAACAAAAGTGTCTAGATTCATTCCAGATTCCAAAGAGACACGAATGTTTCAAAAAAGGAAATATTTTAATGTGTCTGATTCTTGTCTCATGGCTGTAATGGCCTGGTTAAATGCCTGTCCCTTGCCATTTTCATGCACCCTCACACCCCTATAAATACAAGGGCCAGCATACAGTGCAAAGGACGAACAAAAACATTACAAAAATTATATTAAAGGGAGAAAACTAGAATTCCAGAACGAACAAAAGACACACAAAACTCTACAGAAACAAAATAGAACAGAACGAAAAAGGAGAAATAGGGAGGATTTGGAGATACGTTGCCAAAGGTCATCAGCATTTTCAGAAGTAATCCAAGCCAAAGCAGCCATTCTGTAAACATCTCCACACCCGGAGCCACATTAGTTAGGGTTTGCAAAACCAAAATTGCACCTTCATTTAAATACACATTGCATAGGTATTCTTGTTATTACTGATTCTGTTGCATGTAAGCTGAAGCGCAAAGATGAGATCGTGCCATTGCTGGGGCACGGTCTAAGTGTCTCCTTCGAATCTCAGGATAAAACAAATCCAGGCCCAGATTCAGCAGATTCCAATTGAGGAAGGACTCGAATTGGGAGGAGATTCGAGTCAGGGGGGTAAAGTCCCCCCTGGATCTTTAACGTTTGTTTCGTTTTGCAGGGAATATATTCTCAGAATCTTGTTCAGAGCTTCGAAGCTTAGCAGCTTAGCTTCGAACTGGATCCAGGATTTCCAGATCGAAGGATGACATATCCAGATCGAACACCTCCAAAGTGCAGCCCCTCATGCACCTTCGATCAAGCCTCTTCACTGGGTCGAAAGACAACCCACACCTCTTTCGACCCATACCTCCAGAATTACACCTTTTACTGCCTGTTTCCTTCAATTTGACTATTTTATTCCTTTTTTTTAATCAACATAAAATCAATTAAGAGAAAAACCACAAAAACATTAGGCTAGTTTTTTCTATTAAATTAACTTTGTCAATTAATCATTTAATTATCTTAACATTTTTTCAAAACTAAAATTAAGTAGATTTAGATCATTTTCCCAAAATAAAATAAAACAACAAAAAGATTTTATTCTTAGGATTTTTAGAGGTTATGTTCAGATTCGTGCGCGTTTATTTTATTATAACTGCCTACTGGTTTGTAATAGCTTAACTAAGACTTTTACACTTTACTGCTTTATTCCCCCAATTTTAGACATGTAAATAATCCCCCTCCCCGAAGCCTTGTAATAGCGTAGGATTTACAATTCCCGCACTTTAAATTCACGTACATATATTAACTGTTTAGATGTATGCTAACTAGGATTGCATGACAAGACTTAAAATCAACAGTAGCTCACCATGACATATAAAGATAATATAAACTGAAAATTGACACACTCGCACATGCCACTCTTAGGGTACACCTCACTTGGTTGCCTCGAACGTGGTCATTAAGTATAGGATGTGTTAGAGGTCGTCCTTTTGTCCAAAGATCATAAGTTGCCTCGAAACAGTTGCCTCGGATAAAATGATCTAAGACATTAGGATTACCACTAAGGCGTCCTAACATTGCTTTAGTGACCACACGTCCCTTAAATCGAATTGACCCTTAAAACTCCAACGACGGTGCTACCTACTCCTCAATAGTGGGATAGCACTGTCTAAAGGACATTTGTGCAGTTTAATTCTTTTTTAAGTAGGTAGAGGTTCTTAAGTACTTGCTCCTTTTAAAAACAAAACAAAACTTTTCGCACTTACACTCTCTTCAAAAAAACAAAACTCTTTTCAAAACCCACAAACACAAAGAAAAGCAAACTTTTGAAAACATAGTGAGCAAGTACCTAAGAGCCCATGGATAACCACAGATAGAAAGGGTGCTAACATCTTCCCTTTCTATAATCTACCTCCCGAACCCGAGAAACATCTCAAAAAGGAATTTTTATGTGCTTTTGTCCTTTCCTTGTTGGATAAAATAAAAGACGGTGGCGACTCTTGCTTACCGCGACATTTTGCGAAAACAAACGCAAACGCGAACCAGCATTCCAAAACAGTCAGTTCTCATTCCCACCGATCACAGAACTGGCGACTCTGCTGGGGAGTATCTTATAAGTGAGGTGTACCTTAGGATTAGATCACTTGTGTTTTCAATTGTATTGCTTTGCATGCTTTTAATTTTGTGGGCTTGTATCGGAGTTCTATAGATCCTAACCCGGATTTGGGAAACATTCATAGATAGCAATACGTTGTGGAAACTGTGCGGGGTATACTGACACGGTTGAAACAATAGCTATATTAGTGCGACATATTTGTGAGTACCGGTAGCCTTTGAGTCAATCAAAGAGAATACGGGGCCGCTGAGTGATGTCACTAAGCACTAATGACCTAGAACCTTACTTGACCATCTTGACCTTTTTTTAGGGGTAGTGAGATGACCGACTTTGGTGCAGTCCGAAGTTGGTAGATACTCGATACTACACTCATTGAGGATTGTTTTTCTTGGAATATTTTGGTCGCTAGTTCAGTGGCTAAACCAAAACGATGAACATAGAAAACAATCCAATGATATTGAGCTCCTTAGAACCCGGTTACTATTTATAGGACAGGTTTTGAGCCAACTACACTCAAGAGGGTACTTACCTATGAAACCTCATGCAAGCCTGAAATCTAAGGGCTCTTTTTGTGTGACTTGTGTGCCTTCAAACTTGAACTACTTGCACATTCTTGTTATCTGACAACATGGGTTCCTTGCAGGTTTTGTTTACAGTCCTTATCCAATAATCTGGATTTACTGCAGGGCTTACTTACATCACCTCACACTTTTGCTTAAACGCATAGCATACACATCATAACATCATGCCTTAACATTTCTTTAACCATTTCAAGGATCTCAAGGGTCTGTGATGCAGGTTATGGTAAATCAAATGGCTAGCAAGGGGAAAAGGGGATTTATTTTCCTCTAGCCAAGGTTGTCCAGAAATCCAAGCACAATAACTTGAGTCAGGGGCTATGACCCACTCGATATGGTGAGCTTGACTCTTGAAGAAGGACTCTCAGCAACATGAAGTTCCTCCAATCAAGCTACCAGATTCAGATTCTAACAGTTTCTTGTTTACCCCGCGAGATCCTTGGAAACATTGCATACATACATCATACATATCATTGCATAATAGGTATCCCAGTACAAGTCTCTTATCTTCTTCGCTATTTATTTCAGCAATCATCATGTCTACTGAACCTTCCACTGAGCAGGCTATCAAGGCCCTCCAGGCCCAGAATGCCCAATTTCAAGAGTTGGTCATGAGCCTAGCTAAGGGTCAGCAGGACCTGAAGACCCTGATTCTGAAAGAGAGGAAGAAGAAGAAAAAGAGGACCATCCTGTTCAATACTGGACGCAGGTTTGGAAACGGGCTGCAGAATGAAGTTGATCTGACCACCCCATCTGAAGGGAAAGACAATCCACAAGAAAGGAGGGCTCCTAGCCCTGAAGTCTCCGACAACGAGATGGACTATGATGAAGAACAGTATCCTCCTGCTGAGGATAAGTACAAACAACTGGAAGACCGTTTGAACACTATGGAGACACAGAAGGTGCCCGATATGGACTTCGGAGATCTGGGCCTATCATCTGGGGTGGTGATTCCCCATAAATTCAAGGCACCTGCCTTTGCCAAGTATGACGGAGCTTCCTGTCCAAAGTTGCACCTCCGGTTATATGTGAGGAGGATCCAACCTTACACTGCTGATAAGAACTTGTGGATCCATTTCTTTCAAGACAGTCTTTCAGGGACTCAGCTTGAGTGGTTTTATCAGTTGGATGGAGCCAGTATCCGCAGCTGGGAGGATTTGGCTACTGCGTTCTATAGGTAGTATCAGTATAACTCTGACCTCGCTCCTACGCGTACCCAACTCTAGGGTATGTCAATAGGGACGGGTGAAGGATTTAAAGAGTACGCTCATAAGTGGAGAGATCTTGCTGGAAGAGTCCAACCCCCTCTGTCTGATAGGGAGTTGGTGGATATGTTTCTTGGGACCCTATCTGGTCCATTCTTTAACCTCTTGATCGGAAGCTCTTCAGTCGGGTTCACCGAGATGATAATGACCGGAGAAAGGGTCGAAGCTGGCATCAAAAGTGGGAAGATTCAAGAAGCTACACCTTCTGATGCTCAGAAAAAGCCCTACAATGGGAAGAAAGAGTCCAATACTGTGTATGGTCAAAAGAGTCGTCATGATCAACATGTAGGGGCAACCCTGATCTCCGATCCCACACCTGTTCAACAAAGACAGAGCAATAGGCGTAGGGTAAGATATCAAGAAAGGCAGTATACTAACATCAACATGCCTTTGTCTCAAGCGTTACAACATTTTCTGAAGTTAAAGCTAATCATGCTAAAGGATCCTCCTCAAAATCCTGATACTTCCTCTTCTAAGTATAATCCGAGTGTGAGATGTGCCTACCATTCTGACAGTCCTGGACATGACACCGACGACTGTTGGAATTTGAAGAACAAGATCCAAGACTTGATTGATGCCAAGGAGATCAAGTTTGATCACTGATCCTACGCCAAATCATTGAGAATGTCTTTGTTTCATTTGAATTTTCAAATTGAAATTTCTTTTGTTATTCAAACAATTATCTATTAATGTCAAACTCTGTTTCATTAATGCATTGCATATGTTTGTCTTGAATTCATCTTTTCATTACATTTAAATTATTCTTTTTATTCACTTTATGACATTCAACTCTTGCTAAAAGTTACAAGCCTTTAGAGGGAGGATGACGAAACAATGCCATAATCTCATACAGTATGCTTTTGGACAGACCTTGCTGACAATGTACAGGCGTTTCTTTCAAATCCTAAACACTGGAGTTATAAGGAAGATAATCCCTAGTCAACCCCTTCGAGCCAAAGAAGTAGGATTTTTCTGTTTTAAACACAAATTGAAACCTTTAATTTAAACCCGGGGTAGGGTAGTCTCTCAGTTAATTCAAAAGATGCGCATTGAAGTCGCAAAACTCTCAGTTCATAATACAACGAACGACATCAAAAGCATTCCTCTGGAATCAAAAGACAGTGGTGGTTCCTTATCTCATAGGCAGCCAATCTCTCAAAAGAGAAAAACCCATTGAGCCAAAACCTACAAAGGAGGCTCAAGAAATTTAGGGCATCCCGCTGACTATAATCTCGAAAACAGGAACAATCAGGCAAAAATTAGGGATAACAAATCAAAAGAACAAGGTCACTACAAATCCTCAACAACATGAAAAATGTTGCAAAAATGATGACTGCCTTCAAAAATCCAACTTGTGTGAACCATCACCAAAACGTCGTTCCAAATTCGAATAGAGTTCGACGCATAATTTACTGAGTTTAGGATTGAAGAACATCACGAAGAGCGGGTGGGTACAAATATACTTTGAGCCTTTATCCTTTGTTTCTTAAACCATGAACCAAGCCACGTTACAACCCTTCAAAAGTCCTAATTGAAGCATGGGTTAGTTCAAAAGCATACTGTTACAAAAGGTATCCTGACTCCTGTAAGGCTTTGCCCTAAATCTTGTGTTGAATTTGTCTTATAAAAAGTTTTCTGCTAAAAAACGCATTTTTCAAAACTTCGAGACAAGCATAAACTTTGCATTATTTGAATATCACTGTTTGCATTTGGCTATTTGTTTGGCAGCGGAGAAATTCACACAACGAATATCTGATGAACGAAAGCCCTCTCAGTGAAGAAAATCACTTCAAAAAGGATGACACTTCCATTGACAAATCTCCTATCAACAAGGGGACTTGACATGTCACTGTCCAGCACACCTGGGGAAGTCCAGTCAAGATTTCAAGAAATCTCTGAAGAAGTGCAGAGTAACCAGGGGCAAGTCTCCATCTCCGTCACTTGGGGTATTGAACATCAATCTCAGTGAAGGGTTACGTGCAATTAAACATTTTCTGGCAATGTCATAAACACTTGCTACTAGGGGCAATGACAAATCTCCCCAAAATCCTTCTCATAGGATGACTCCCAACAAGGGTTTAATCTCTGAAAACCTTTCCCCAGCTTAATCAACCTCAAGAATCCTTGAGGACTTCCCCCAATGAAGATGTCGCCTCTCTAGCGGACTGACGACAGGGTTTATTTCCCCAACAACACCAGGATTCCCCAGCTTGAGTTTGCCTCTCCGACTACTACAAATCAAAGGACCACAACTCCTCTTCCCCAGTAGACTACTCTGCAATCCCCAGCATGTTACAGTGAAACCTGGACCCAACCAGATGTCAGTTTAACTTTGACTCCCCAGTAGAGCAACAGACAACCGAGACTCCTGAACTTGTTCCCCAAGAATAAATCAATACTCTCCACAGAGTTCACAACTTTCCTCAATGGAGTTCTCCTCAACAAAACAAGGATCCTCAGTGGAAACATTCTAAGCAAAGTTTGAAGACATACCTACTCTTCAACAGCAGTCCAGGATTTAATAACTCCCCAACACTTGTCAATAATTTATTCTCCAAGACAAAATTACATTTCAATAACATTCATAGCATATGCATACAAAATACATATAACATGAATCTCATTTATTTTTATAACATCATTACACAATGCATACATCATGACATTGCATACAACTAACTCTTTACCTTTTCAAGAAAGATCGATCGACAGATAAAAATCATTACCTTTTGGAGTAGCAATCGTCAAAGATTCCTTCATTTCCTTTTGAGGTAGTAATCATCCAAGATTCCTTCATCATCCTGCTGTGGTAGTAATCGTCCAAGATTCCTTCATCATCCTGCTGAGGTAGTAATCATCCAAGATTCCTTCATCATCCTACTGAGGTAGAAGTCGTCCAAGATTTCTTCATCATCCTGCTGAGGTAGAAGTCATCCAAGATTCCTTCATCATCCTGCTGAGGTAGTAATCGTCCAAGATTCCTTCATCATCCTGCTGAGGTAGAAGTCATCCAAGATTCCTTCATCATCCTGCTGTTGTAGTAGTCGTCCAAGATTCCTTCATCATCCCGCTGAGGTAGTAATCATCCAAGATTCCTTCATCATCCTGCTGAGGTAGTAATCGTCCAAGATTCCTTCATCATCCTGCTGAGGTAGAAATCATCCAAGATTCCTTCATCATCCTGCTGAGGTAGAAGTCATCCAAGATTCCTTCATCATCCTGATGAGGTAGTAATCATCCAAGATTCCTTCATCATCCTACTGAGGTAGTAATCATCCAAGATTCCTTCATCATCCCGTTGAGGTAGTAATCGTCCAAGATTCCTTCACCATCCTGCTGAGGTAGTAATCGTCCAAGGTTCCTTCACCATCCTACTGAGGTAGTAATCGTCCAAGATTCCTTCATCATCCTGCTGAGGTAGAAGTCATCCAAGATTCCTTCATCATCCTGCTGAGGTAGTAATCGTCCAAGATTCCTTCATCATCTGTTTGGAGTAACAATCGTCTCAGATTCCTTCATCACACATCATTATCAACTAAATACCTCCTCTGGTTAGATATATTTCTTCCAGTTAATGGCAGGCAATCAGAAACCTTCAAATAACAGTCCAGATACGATCCAGATTCGGATGTAATTCTATCACTCATTCAAATACAGTCCAGCAATCACCCTTGGATGGCATCTTTAAGCCCATCTCCAATGACTATCTATTACCTCTCCAAATGGCATCTTTAAGCCCATTCCCTACATAATCAACCAACACATCTTCGAGTGCAAATTTTCTGGGCACTCTAGTGTTCAATTATCTTCCACCTTCGGATCACGAAAGGCTCGAAAGCCAATCTATATCCTCAGGTTTAAGAAAATTGAACAGGGGCAACTGTTGTACCCCAAAATTTGCCCTCTCATGTTTTCCAAAGTCTTCCCCCTGCATGGTTGATCACAAACTCTTGCCTAAGGAAAAAGAAAATTTTTGAGTGGTGCTTTAAGTACCTTTAGATTGGCATTCTGAAAGACCCTTCGATTGGTATTCTGAAGGAGCCTTTCGATTGGCATTATGGACAAGCACTTCGATTGGCATTATGTCAAGGCCTTCGATTGGCATTCTGAAAGACCCTTCAATTGGTATTCTGAAGGAGCCTTTCGATTGGCATTATGGACAAGCACTTCGATTGGCATTATGTCAAGGCCTTCGATTGGAATTCTGAAAGACCCTTCGATTGGTATTCTGAAGGAGCCTTTCAATTGGCATTATGGACAAGCACTTCGATTGGCATTATGTCAAAGCCCTTCGATTAGAATTCTGAAAGACCTTTTCGTTTAGCACCCTGGGCCAAGCCTTTCAATTGGCATGCCAAGGGATCCTTCGATTTAGCATTGTGTCAAGGCAGTTTCGACAGGCATGTTAACCATGTCCTTCGATTAGCATGAACAACACCTTTCGATTGGCCTGTTAACAAAGCCTTTCTATTGGAATTTTAATTAGTACCCTTCGATTGATATTTGGACCAGGGCCATTTGAAGAACTCCTTCCAGGCCATTTGAAGGAGGCCATCAAGAGGGCACTCAAAAAAACATGTCCAGGTACACTGAACATGAGAAAATGGCATGTTTCCCTTGAAAATATAGAAATGATTAAATGATGATTGTGGATTTAATTCCTGAGTTAAAGGCCAGATTCTTGCCTTTTCTGTTCTTAAAGAGCTTATTCGACCAGAGTGATTCTTTTCAAATCAAGCAGTCGAAGCAGAAGAAGTCCATTCGAAAGAGGAAACTCAAGACCAATCGAAGAGCATGGCCTGAAGGCATTCGAAAAACAAAAGTGTCCAGATTCATTCCAGATTCCAAAGAGACACGAATGTTTCAAAAAAGGAAATATTTTAATGTGTCTGATTCTTGTCTCATGGCTTTAATGGCCTGGTTAAATGGTTGTCCCTTGCCATTTTCATGCACCCTCACACCCCTATAAATACAAGGGCCAGCATACAGTGCAAAGGACGAACAAAAACATTACAAAAATTATAGTAAAGGGAGAAAACTAGAATTGCAGTACGAACAAAAGACACACAAAACTCTACAGAAACAAAACAGAATAGAACGAAAAAGGATAAACAGGGAGGATTTGGAGATACGTTGCCAAAGGTCATCAGCATTTTCAGAAGTAATCCAAGCCAAAGCAGCCATTCTGCAAACATCTCCACACCCGGAGCCACATTGGTAAGGGTTTGCAAAACCAAAATTGCACCTTTATTTAAATACACATTGCATAGGTATTCTTGTTATTACTGATTCTGTTGCATGTAAGCTGAAGCACAAAGATGAGATTGTGCCATTGCTGGGGCACGGTCTAAGTGTCTCCTTCGAATCTCAGGATAAAACAAATCCAGGCCCAGATTCAGCAGATTCCATTTGAGGAAGGACTCGAATTGGGAGGAGATTCGAGTCAGGGGGTAAAGTCCCCCCCTGGATCTTTAACGTTTGTTTCGTTTTGCAGGGAATATATTCTCAGAATCTTGTTCAGAGCTTCGAAGCTTAGCAGCTTAGCTTCGAACTGGATCCAGGATTTCCAGATCGAAGGATGACATATCCAGATCGAACACCTCCAAAGTGCATCCCCTCATGCACCTTTGATCAAGCCTCTTCACTGGGTCGAAAGACAGCCCACACCTCTTTCGACCCAGACCTCCAGAATTACACCTTTTACTGCCTATTTCCTTCGATTTGACTATTTTATTCCTTTTTTTAATCAACATAAAATCAATTAAGAGAAAAACCACAAAAACATTAGGCTAGTTTTTTCTATTAAATTAACTTTGTCAATTAATCATTTAATTATCTTAACATTTTTTCAAAACTAAAATTAAGTAGATTTAGATCATTTCCCCAAAATAAAATAAAACAACAAAAAGATTTTATTCTTAGGATTTTTAGAGGTTATGTTCAGATTTGTGCGCGTTTATTTTATTATAACTGCCTACTGGTTTGTAATAGCTTAACTAAGACTTTTACACTTTACTGCTTTATTCCCCCAATTTTGGACATGTAAATAATCCCCCTCCCCGAAGCCTTGTAATAGCATAGGATTTACAATTCCCGCACTTTAAATTCCTGTACATATATTAACTGTTTAGATGTATGCTAACTAGGATTGCATGACAAGACTTAAAATCAACAGTAGCTCACCATGACATGTAAAGATAATATAAACTGAAAATTGACACACTCGCACATGCCACTCTTAGGGTACACCTCACTTGGTTGCCTCGAACGTGGTCATTAAGTATAGGATGTGTTAGAGGTCGTCCTTTTGTCCAAAGATCATAAGTTGCCTCGAAATAGTTACCTCGGATAAAATGATCTAAGACATTAGGATTACCACTAAGGCGTCCTAACATTGCTTTAGTGACCACACGCCCCTTAAATCGAATTGACCCTTAAAACTCCAACGACGGTGCTACCTACTCCTCAATAGTGGGATAGCACTGTCTAAAGGACATTTGCGCAGTTTAATTCTTTTTTG
Source organism: Vicia faba (assembly GCA_948472305.1). NCBI lineage: Eukaryota > Viridiplantae > Streptophyta > Magnoliopsida > Fabales > Fabaceae > Vicia > Vicia faba. The sequence goes on along the minus strand of OX451738.1, from coordinate 1,180,367,943 downwards.
AGTAGGTAGAGGTTCTTAAGTACTTGCTCCTTTTAAAAACAAAACAAAACTTTTCGCACTTACACTCTCTTCAAAAAAACAAAACTCTTTTCAAAACCCACAAACACAAAGAAAAGCAAACTTTTGAAAACATAGTGAGCAAGTACCTAAGAGCCCGTGGATAACCACAAATAGAAAGGGTGCTAACACCTTCCCTTTCTATAATCTACCTCCCGAACCCGAGAAACATATCGAAAAGGAATTTTTCTGTGCTTTTGTCCTTTCCTTGTTGGATAAAATAAAAGACTGTGGCGACTCTTGCTTATCGCGACATTTTGCGAAAACAAACGCAAACGCGAACCAGCATTCCAAAACAGTCAGTTCTCATTCCCACCGATCACAAAGGTCAAGACATTCAAAGGCACTGGCGGCACATGCACCTTATCAGCGTAGACTTGACATTTCTGACAAACCCGTGCATGATTGTAACAGTCAGTCTCCATGGTGGACCAATAATAACCTGCTCGCAAGATCTTTTTAGCCATGGTGTGCCCGTTGGAATGGGTTCCGAAATCACCTTCATGTATCTCCTCAATGATTCTAGCTGCTTCTTTCTTGTCAACACATCTGAGCAGTAGGCCATCATGATGCCTTCTGTACAACACACCACTACTGAGAAAGAAGTTGGCTGAAAATCTTCTCAAGAACTTCTTATCTGTGACAGATGCCCCTTCAGGGTACTCTTGCCTCTCCAGATATCGCTTAACGTCATAAAACCAAGGATTACCATCTGACTCCAAGTTGGCCTCAAAACAAAAAGCTGGCTCACTCAAAATCTTGATAGTAATGGAAGGTGCCTCATTAGCCCACTTAACCTTGAACATGGAGGACAAAGTTGCTAGTGCATCAGCTAGATTGTTTTCTTCTCTGGGAATGTGTTCAAACGTGATCTCTTCGAAGTACGGAAGCAGCTTCATAACATGCTCACGATATGGAATTAGGTTATGATGGCGAGTCTCCCAATCTCCATTGATCTGGATGATAACAAGATTGGAATCCCCGTAAACTTTCAAGAATTTGATGCGCAGGTTGATTGCTGCTTCAATGCCATAAATGCAAGCCTCATATTCGGCCATGTTGTTAGTGCAATCGAAACAAATACGAGCCGTGAAAGGAATGTGGTATCCCTCAGGGGAAGTGATAATAGCCCCGACGACGTTGCCCATGGCATTAGAGGCACCATAAAAAACAAGCGTCCAACGTGATCCCAGTTCGGGTCCTTCGTCTGGGTCTGGTATGTTACAATCCCGAATATACACAAGTTCCTCATCTGGAAAATCAAACTTCATTGGTTCGTAATCATTCATGGGCTGATGAGCAAGATGGTCATCCAGTACACTACCCTTAATTGCTTTTTGAGTAGTGTATTGGATATCATATTCAGTGAGTATCATCTGCCAACGGTCTACCCTACCTGTAAGAGCTGGCTTCTCAAAAATGTACTTGATAGGATCCATTTTGGATATCAAGTAGGTGGTGTGAGTTAACATGTATTGCCTCAAACGTTTAGCGGCCTAGGCAAGTGCACAATAAGTCTTTTCCAGCAATGAGTACCTTGACTCGCATTCCGTAAACTTCTTACTCAAGTAGTAAATGGCCTGCTCTTTCTTCCCTGTCTCGTCGTGCTGACCGAGGACACAACCCATTGAGGTTTCCAACACGGTTAGGTACATGATTAGTGGCCTTCCTTCCACTAGAAGCATGAGTATCAGAGGTTCTTGCAAATATTCCTTTATCTTGTCAAAGGCCTTCTGACAATCCTCATTCCATTTCACTGTCTGACTTTTCTTCAACAACTTGAACATAGGTTCACAGGTGGCTGTGAGATGAGAAATAAATCTGGAAATATAATTTAACCTCCCCAAGAAACCACGTACTTCCTTCTCGGTCCTAGGTTCAGGCATTTCCTGTATCGCTTTGACTTTGGCTGGGTCCACCTCAATACCTTTCTCACTTACAATAAAGCCCAAAAGCTTGTCGGATCTCACCTCGAAGGTGCACTTATTCGGATTCAACCTTAGCAAGAACTACCTCAGTATCTCGAACAATTTCTCCAGATGAACGAGATATTCCTCTTCCGTGTCGAACTTGGCAATCATATCGTCTACATATACCTCAATCTTTTTGTGAATCAAATCATGAAAGAGAGTGACCATGGTGCGCTGATATGTTGCCCCGACATTTTTCAAACCAAACGGCATCACTTTGTAACAAAAAGTTCCCCAAGGCGTGATGAATGTTGTCTTCTCCATATCCTCCAGAGCCATCTTAATTTGGTTATAACCTGAAAAACCATCAATGAACGAGAACACTTTGGAATGAGCAGTATTATCAACCAACACATCAATATGCGGAAGAGGGAAATCGTCTTTAGGGCTGCCCCTGTTTAAATCCCTATAATCCATGCACATCCTGACTTTGCCATCTTTCTTGGGCACATGCACAATATTTGCGATCCATGGTGAATAATTGATAACCTTTAAAAAAATTGTGTTCAACTGCTTCTGGACCTCCTCCTTGATCTTCTTGGACATCTCATGATTAGTTCTTCGAAGCTTCTGCTTAACAGGAGAACAACCTTCTTTGAGTGGTAGTTGATGCACCACTATGTCTGTATCCAACCCAGGCATATCCTCATAAGACCAGACGAAGATATCAGAATACTTACGGAGTAGCTCAATCAGTATGGCTTTTACATTGTCTTCGAGATCGGCCCCTATTTTGACTTCTCTTCTTACCTCTTATGTACCAATATTCACCACCTCAATTGAATCCTGATTTGGCTGGATAACCCTCTCCTCTTGTTTCAACAGTCTTGCTAATTCCTCAGGAAGATCACAATCCTCATATGCTTCTTCTTCAGCTTGATAAATAGGAGTATCAAAGTCATAATGAGCCATAGCAAAGTCTTTATCAATAGAATCGGGGGTGGAAGTGCATCTGCATGAATGACATTTTTGCATTTTTTAGTGACTATGTGTGGAAAGAGAAACATTGCCAAAAAAGAAAAAGGAAAAAAGAAAAAAGATTTTGAATGCAAAACGTCCTTTATTTCATGATAAACTTACAAAATAAACATGGTGGCCCTACACAAATGATTTACTACGCCTTAGGCAAAGCGTAGGAATTATGATATGATAATAAAAGAAATAAGAAAATTACTCCTCAGCGCTTGAAACTTGGATAACATCCACAAAAGTCCAATTGTTGAGCGTCTGGCCTGGAATGCTCGGGCGAATCTGTGATACGGTGGGAGAGAATTGACTGTTTTTGGAATACTGGTTTACGTTTTGCGTTTGTGTTTGCAAAATGTCGCGGTAAGCAAGAGTCACCATCGTCTTTTATTTTATCCAACAAGGAAAGGAAAAAAGCACAAGAAAATTCCTTTTTCGAGATGTTTCTCGGGTCCGGGGGGTAGATTATAGAAAGGGAAGGTGTTAGCACCCTTTCTATCCGTGGTTATCCACAGGCTCTTAGGTACTTGCTCAAAGTGTTTTCAAAATTTTGCTTTTCTTTGTGTTTGTGGGTTTGAAAGAAGTTTTTGTTTGAAAGGTGTAAGTGCGAAAAGTTTTTGTTTTGTTTTGAAAGAGCAAGTACTTAAGAACCATCTACCTACTCGAAAAAGGACTCAATCTGTGCTAATGTCTTTTAGACAATGCTATCCCACTATTGATGAGTAGGTAGCATCGTCGTTGGAGTTTGAGGGTCAATTCGATTAAGGGACGTGCGGTCACTAAAGCAATGTTAGGACGCCTTAGCGGTAACCCTAATGTATTAGATCATTTTTCTGAGGCAACCGTTTCGAGGCAACTATGATCTTTGGACAAGAGGGCAACTTCTAAAACTTCCTATACTCAATGACCACGTTCGAAGGCAACCAAGTGAGGTGTACCCTAAGAGTGCGCATGTGCGAGTGTGTTATTTCGGTTAGTTTTATCTTTGTACATGTCAATGGTTATCTATGTTGATTTTAGGTTTAAACATTTGATCTTGTCATGCATTCCCCATTATCAAACATCTAACAGTTTATAAGTTGCGGAAATTAAATTGCAGAAATTAAAACTAACTATTACAAGGCGTCGGGTATTTACATCGCCAAAAGCAACTCTTTGAAATTAAAGTGCGGAAAATAAATAAAGCGATAAAAATAATTAAAGTCCTATTTAAACTATTACATTCCAGGAAACAGATACAATATTGAATAAATATGGATCGCGTGCAAGAAATTAAATCGGACTCAAGTTTTAGGGTTTTGACCCCTTTTTTGAAAGAAAGCATTTTTTTGGTTGTTTTCAATTAAAAAGAAATTAAATTAAGTTAAGCATTAAATTAATAAATAAATTAATTAATTAATAAAAATGATATTTTTGGATTTTTGATAATAAAGAAATAAAAATAAATTTGATTAATGTTAATAAAACCTAATCGTCTAAATTAATTTTTATTATTGCAAAAGATATTAAAGTTATTTCCTAATTAAACTAAATTAATTAATAATTGTTAAAAAATAAAATATTGAAATTAAATTTATGAACAAAATATTTTTGGGTTTTCGAGTATTTAAAGAAATAAAAATAAATTAATCAAAGTTAATAAAACGTAATTATCTAAGTTAATTTTAATTGTTGCAAAAGATATTAAAGTTATTTCCTAATTAAACTAAATTAATTACATTAATTTTATTAACAAAAATAATAAAAAAATGCTGGAAATTAATTTTAATAATGAAAATGTTTTTTTTTTTGTTTTAATTTTATTAAGAAAAAGTTTTAATTGGTTAGTGATTAAATAATAAAAATAGCAAACAATTAAATAAAATAAAGAAAATAATAAAAGAAAAGAGAAAGTTTAGGAGGTTTTGGGCCTGATTTGGGGGTTGTTGTACCCCAAAATTTGCCCTCCCATATTTCTCAAAATATTTCAAGAAAAATTCACAAGTCCAACCCGGCGCGTCATATTCAGGTATTCTTTCGCCAAGATATCTCTGATAACGTATTCTCAAATTCAGGTTCGGCTCAAGAGTCAATTCTTTAAAGAAGGTATCCGAATGTGTGATTTTTCTCGAAGAAATATGATGAAAAAGTGTGCTGAAAGTGCAGTTTTTACGCGCTAAAAAATTCATAACTTGAAGATCGTGGCTCGTTTTGAACCCGTTCCGGTGGCCAAAATTCCGTCTTGACATTATCTACGTTTTCATCTCTCACGGCTGGAAGCCAATTTCGATCAGAAGGTCTTCAAAAGTGTGGCATTGGACGATCAAACGAAGATCTTCTGGTATGGCAACACAACGCTACAACAGGGGCACCTCCCTACATCCTGAGAGTGTGGACATAGTCGAAAAAAATACTGCGCATAATCAAAGACCCGCTAGGTCGACGCACCTAGGAAAAAATAAGGGCTTCCCGACGAACCAAAAGGGTTCGGGCAAAAATAAGGGATGAAAATGAAAAAATCTGTACACCCGGCAAGCCGAAAACCTGAAAAGGCGGCTTGGGCAAAAATGGGTACCCCGGTGGACTGAAAACCCGAAAGGGCGGTCCAGGCAAAAGTTAGGGATCAAAGTGTATGACTATGTCCCGTCATCTCGTCACTTGTCTACCAGAAGAAGATTTGTCCATCGACGGTTATTAAGCACCTCATAGGCCTTCTTCTCCCGCAGAAACTGGGGCAATAAGAATTGTCCGAACTGTGCAGTTGCTCTGTACTCCAGGTACAAGGTAGATTCGGCTGAAGAATGTAACCAAGAGATCTCCACTCCCCGCAGAGTAAGAACAAGATTCCGCGATACTCTCCCCAAGCAGTTTGGTCTCCAATCAGCCCTAACAAGGCACAGTATCTCCTATCAAGTCAGTGATACTCTCCCCAAGCAGAGTTAGCCTACTCAGTCAGCCTTATGGAAGTTGGATTATCCCCAGCAGACCTCAACATTCCTCAGCGGAGTATTCAAACATTCTTAACAAGCATCCCCGGCAGTCTTGATCTAAGATTGTTCCCCGGCGGTATACAGACATTCAGTGGAGCCACTTCCCCAATACATCTCAAAAATTTCCCCAGGAGAGTCCAGTCCGAAAGTTTCCCCAGGAAAGCGGAATCCATCTCCCCAGCAGGTCTTAAAGCTTATCCCCAGTAGATTCTGGAAGCTTATCCCCTGCAGAGCACGAACGCGTCTCCCGACTTTATTCAAAGGTTATTTCCCCACCAGGATATAAATGGGTTATCCTCAGCCAATTGCCACGGAAAGATCGTCCCCGACAAAGTCTTCCTATCCCCAGCAGAGTTCATCAATTCCCCCAACATAACACATCAATGGTATCCCCAGCGGAGTTCATCAAAACTTCCAACATAACACATCAATGGTATCCCCAGTGGAGTTATCATCAACCTCAGCAAAGTACCTCTCTCCCCGCAGAGTAATCTCTTCGCCAAGTTTATTCCCCAACAGAGTCATCTTCTTCTACCGGTATTCTTGCAACAATCATCCTCAGCGGAAACAAAGAGCTCTACTCTTCAACATCAGCCCAGGATTTAACTTCCCGGCACCCGTCAAGGATTTATTTTCCTAGACGAAAATACAATTCATAAACATATCTTCATACATTATAGCATGCATATACGCATCATGAACATACAATCTCATTTATTCTGAGAACATCACGCAGGTCATACATCATGACATCGCATACAACTAACGTTTTGTCTATTCAGGACAAAGGTTAATACAAAGATGATTACTATTAACGGTCGCAATTAAAGATCCGATTCCTGTATCTTGCCAGGGTGTATCTGTTGACGACTATATTCCAGACTCGATTCCTGTATCTTGCCAGGGCACGTCTGAAGAGTTCGAAGATCCGATTCATGTATCTTGCCAGGGTGTATCTGTTGACGACTACAATTCCAGACTCGATTCTTGTATCCGGCCAGGGCACGTCTGAAGAGTTCGAAGATCCGATTCCTGTATCTTGCCAGGGTGTATCTGTTGACGACTAACATTACCAGACTCGATTCCTGTATCCGGCCAGGGCACGTCTGAAGAGTTCGAAGATCCGATTCCTGTATCTTGCCAGGGTATATCTGTTGACGACTAACATTACCAGACTCGATTCCTGTATCCGGCCAGGGCACGTCTGAAGAGTTCGAAGATCCGATTCCTGTATCTTGCCAGGGTGTATCTGTTGACGACTATTCCAGACTCGATTCCTGTATCTTGCCAGGGCACGTCTGAAGAGTTTGAAGATCCGATTCCTGTATCTCGCCAGGGTGTATCTGTTGACAACTAACATTACCAGACTCGATTCCTGTATCCTGCCAGGGCACGTCTGAAGAGTTCGAAGATCCGATTCCTGTATCTCGCCAGGGTGTATCTGTTGACGACTAACAATACCAGACTCGATTCTTATATCCTGCCAGGGCACGTCTGAAGAGTTCGAAGATCCGATTCCTGTATCTTGCCAGGGTGTATCTATTGACGATTATTTTTCCAGATTCGATTCCTGTATCTAGCCAGGGCGCATCTGTGAGTAGCTGATTGTAGACTCGATACCTGTATCCGGCCAGGGCACATCTACATGAAGAGTTTGAAGATCAACCCCTGTAACAGGCCAGGTAATTATCTTTCTTTCTCAGGTACGCAAGTTCTCGCTAAGGAATCTCTTACGCGATCGACAACCTCTCGATGGCATCTATAAGCCCATCCACATACCAACAGTCTCCAAATGGCATCCATAAGCCCATTCCCGACAAAGCTCCGTCACAGCTCCAGATGGCATCTATAAGCCCATCCCCCCATCCATCACTTCCAAATGGCATCTATAAGCCCATTCCCCCTATATCACATTGCTGATACTACACCATGTGAGTGCAAATTTCTGGGCACTTTAGTGTTCAATCATCTTCCACCTTCGGATCACGAAAGGAACGCAAGCCAATCTACATCCTCAGGTTTAAGAAGATTGAACAGGGGCAACTGTTGTACCCCAAAATTTGCCCTCCCATATTTCTCAAAATATTTCAAGAAAAATTTACAAGTCCAACCCGGCGCGTCATATTCAGGTATTCTTTCGCCAAGATATCTCTGATAACGTATTCTCAAACTCAGGTTCGGCTCAAGAGTCAATTCTTTAAAGAAGGTATCCGAATGTGTGAGTTTTCTCGAAGAAATATGGTGAAAAAGTGTGCTGAAAGTGCAGTTTTTACGCGATAAAAAATTCATAACTTGAAGATCGTGGCTCGTTTTGAACCTGTTCCGGTGGCCAAAATTCCGTCTTGACATTATCTAAGTTTTCATCTCTCACGGCTGGAAGCCAATTTCGATCAGAAGGTCTTCAAAAGTGTGGATTTATCAAGTATTTTCGTACAGAAAATTTGTGACAGAAGTTTATTTGCGTCATGTTCAGAAAATCGTAACTTGGTCGATTTTCATCGTATCGAGCTGGTTCCGGCGCCAAAATTTCACAAATTGAGTTGGCTACATTTTCACAGGAGGTATCGAGTTCGAAAGGTGTTCAAAAGGCCTTCGTTTTTTGCTCAGAGTGTGTGACACGCCAAAAATCCTGAATGCTGAATATTATTTCATCTGGGCCAAAACTCCGAAAATTCATAACTCGGTCAATTTTTATCGGATTGGACTCATATTTTTACACAAGGTCACTGACTCATAGATCTACAACTTTGCTTCAAAAGTCGAGACCAAATTATGCACCGATCAATACCAGTTTTTTATTGAAGAACGTGTCAGAGTCGACACTGGAGCCCAAAATAAGTTTGTCTGAGCTAAAACTTCAAAAATTCATAACTAATTCACCGTTTATCCGATTGAGCCGATTTTCGGACAGGAGTTAGTTCTTGATGTCGGTTGCATTTTGTTTTCACATTTCAACTTCAAAAATTGCACTTAAGTCCCTGCGATTTAGCCTGGAAAGTGACGAACTCAAGTAAACATTGGAGGCCCAATTGCACATTAAAAACTCATTTTCTTTACCCTAATTTCCATTATATAATCACCTTCTTTTCACACAAACCAGAGAGAGAAAAGAGAGAAAAAAAACCTGGCCACAACACTGTTAGAATATCAAATTCTTTCAAGAACCCTAAAACCTTGAAATCCTTATTACAAATCCCCCTCTCACTACAAACAAGCCATCACAGTTACAAACCAACACCTCACTACTTCTTCAGTAAGGGTAAGGCTGGCTTGATCTCCATGATCCAAAAGGCATAAAAGTATTCATGACACTAATTTTCCAGTAAGGGTAAGATTGATTTGATCTCCATGATCAAAAGGGTATAATCATTCATACATGCCATATTGTGCCTAAACATTAAATTTCTTCATATATTGGCTTTATTTGCATTTTATGATTTTATTTAATGTGTTCATGAGATTCAACACTGCAGATTTAGACAGGATCCCATGCAGGTTCATTAAGGAACGTTGAGGCCAAAAGCCAAATGGCCAAAAGTCAAAAGCCAAAAGCCAAATGGCCAAAGTAGAACAACTTATGCATGACACCAATACATGGCGAGACAAACATCCTGAGAAGATTAAGGAACGTTGAGACCATAACACAAATAGCCAACAGCCAGAACACAAATGGCCATGAAACCCAATCCAATGGCCAAAGAATGCAGACCACGGTACTCAGGAGTCAATGAAAACGCACGTGATGCCAGAAAGTCAAACAAGACTTTTTGTCTAATGGGCCAGAATACTTCAAAAAAACCTCCCCTTGGGCCTGAAACCCCCCTTGGTTTGCATCCTTTTTAATTTTATTTTCTTTTCTTTTCTAATTCTTTTTTAATTGTTTTAATTGTTTTTTTCACCATAAAATAATTTTCTATAATAAAAACAGAAAAATCAAAAATACAAATATATTTAATTATTATTAATTTCATCACTAACCTATTTTTTTTGTAAATAAACTCTAACAATTAACTTAGTTTAATTTAGGTTTTTAAACTTTAATCTTTTTCTTAATAAGTAAAAAGTATCTAGAATTAGGTTTTTTTGACATTTTTATCTTTTTCTTAAATAAATTATTAATCATCATTATTTATCATTATTATTAATTATCATTAATTTTGTAAATAAACATGTAAATAAATTAATTAACTAGTAAATTAGGTTAACTTTAATATTTTCATTAATAATTAAAATAATCTAGATTTAGGGTTTCCTTTTAATTCTTTTTCTTTATTTTTCATAAATACAAAAAACACTAAAACACTTTCTTTTCTTTAATTAAATAATTAATTGGACTTTAATTTAATTTAATTTCATGCAAAGGGTCAAAACCCTCGGACGTCCTAATTTTAATTCTTTTCACGCATTATTTCTTTCGATCATTATGTAACTGTTTCTCAGATGTAATAGTAATTAGGTTTATCTTTCCGTCTTTACTTTCCGCATCTTTATCAAAAACGGGTCTTTGTATTTTGGCGATGTATAGACCTGCACCTTGTAATAGCGTAGGATTTATCTTTCCGCATTTAAATTTCCGCACTCTTAAATTCTAAATTGCATGAAAGAATGTATGGCTAATTAAAAACAAGCGTAGCTCACAATGCCATGATCAAAGATAATTGCTAAACTGAAAACAACACACAAATACACACACCACTTCTAGGGTACGCCTCACCTGTTGCCTTGCCTTCGAAACGTGGTCGTCGAGTATAAGACGTTTTAGTAAGTCCTTATGTCCATGATCCAGTTGCCTCGAAACGGTTGCCTCGGATTAAAAAAGGGATCAATGGCATAAGGGTAGCTTCTAAGGTGTCCTACTGTTGCTCTGGTGACCACACTGTCCCTACAAACGAATTGACCCGAACACCTCCAACGGTGGTGCTACCTACCTCTCAATGGTGGGATGGCACTACCTTAAGGACATTTACACAGCCTAATTCCTTAGGGTAGGTAGATGACTCGTAGATACTTGCTCTATTTCAAAAAACAAATCAAAAACTCTTTTCACACTGATACTTTCAAAAAAGCTTTCAAAACAATTTTTCAAACACTCTTGAGGACAGATACAAGAGTTACCTAGAAATTTTTCAAACGAAACTTTTTTTCAAACCCACGCACTTTTGAAAAGCAAACAAACATTTTGAAAACATAAGAGCAAGTACCTAAGAGCCCATGGATAACCATGGATAGAAAGGGTGCTAACACCTTCCCTTTCTATAAATCTACCTCCCGAACCGAGAACTATCTCATAAGGAATTTTGCTGTGCTTTTGTCATGTCCATGTTGGAGAAAATAAAAGACGATGGCGACTCTTGCTTCCGCGACATTTTGCGAACCAGCTTTAAACAGTCAGTTCTAAATCCACCGATCACAGGGGTGAAATAGCAATTCTGAGGCCCAATAGTCCCTTGGCCTGGCTAACTTTTTTGATTCTCCACGCGCCCTTTGACTTAAGCCCACCATAGGCCTTCATTATGGACCACCAGATCTGGCCTGGGCCATCTAACAGATGATTGGGTGATGGTGTATGGTGAACCACAACTCCTGAAACGCGCTGGAACACCTGAAGAAAAATAATAATATGCATTTGGGGGACCTGGGATTCGAACCCAGGTCCCGTGAGTCACTGGACAACGCCTCCACCACTCAACCACTATGCTTCAGTTGTCATTATATTTGGTAATAATAATAATATTGGAAATCAAATAAATGCCAGAAAATATAAAAAAATAAAGCGCGAAGTTTGAATCAGCGAATGGGAGGGGGGCACGTCTTCATCTTCCTCGTTGAAACCTGGATATTTACATGCGGATTTATATCCGCAGCTAAATCCGTAGGTCTGTTCTATAATTAGTTCTAGGCTATGAAAACACAATCCAAGACCATGGTCATGTTCGTCTTCCTCCACTGATTACATCCATGTCCATTAATTGCATTGATTTTGCCTGAAAACGAAATACCCAAAATACAAAAACCACGAACCCTAGATTCGGCTAGGGGGTTATAGGCCATATAAATATAATTGGCTAATGCAGAAAGCTTGCAAATTAACCAAGGATCATGAATATGCAAATATTTTGTGAAAAAAATGCAAGAACATGGAGTTGCAATTTCAAATGAAAAGTGGTTTTCAGAGAGACTTACATGGCTTTAGGGCGTGTATGGAGATTGATTCTGGGTTGGTTCTGCTTCAAGGATGGTCCAGCAACTGATTCACGTTGAGTTTTGGTGTTGAAACTGCCTATATGCACGATTTCAGTTTCAAGCTTTTTTGCCAATTTTTTCAAGTTTGCTTTTGGTGTTCTTGCAGCCTCTAACCTCTGATATCGTGTCCTTTGCCTTGTATATGTATAATACAATGCATTAGGTCAACAATTTTGGACTGAATCCTTGTGCATTATGGCTTGGAGATTTGATTTGATCCTCCATTGAAAACCTTCCAATTTTGTCCAAAATCCATCTTTTTGTTCATGATATGGTGAGATACGAATTTGATCATGTCATTGATGATGATTAGGTCCTGAAAATAGAAAAAGATCTCATGTAATCAAGTTTTGTGATTTTATATGATTTAAATTGATTTAAAATGAATTAATTCAATAAAAAATCAAATAAAATAGAAAAATTAATAAGTGGACACAAGGCTGAAGCTAGGACACGTGTGGAGTGTGACAAGATCAAATCAAGTGGAAACAAATGGGCCCATTTGACAAAATTTGAAGTTTTGGGGATAGTTGACTTTTGGCAATTTTGCAAAAATGCCCAACTTCAACAATGCATAACTTCTTCAATTTTGAACTTTTGGAAGTGTTCTTGGACTTTTTAGAAAGCTAGAGATGTCCTCTAACCAACCCTTTTGGTCTCATATCATTTTAATTTTCCATGCTCAAGTAATAAGCTTTGGAAAAAAAGGTGCTTTTGTTGACTTTCAAAAATGACCTATAATGTCCAAATTCATAACTTCTTGTGAGTGCATTTTCTGATCTTGGGGGTATGAAGATGGATTGTAGGAGATTGCATCCTATTCAAAATGAGCTTTTTATGGGTCATTTCTCATAAAGTATGAGAAAGTTATGCTTGGTCAAAGTTGAGTTGACTTTTCCTACAAAACCCTAATTTAGTAACTTTTGAGTCTTGATGAATTTTGAGCAATCCTTGATGAATCATGATCAACCCTTGATAAAATGATGAAATATCCTTCAAAATGATAATTTTGACAAAAAAATCTTAAAGTTTGACTGTTTATAGGTCACAGTTGACTTTTGCCCTAGCATAGTCGATTTTTGGATCTCTTGAGCAATTGACTGACCAAACTTCCTCTGCAAGGCTTGAAATTTGACATGGATGAACTTGAGAACATATTAGGACATTGGGTAGCACTTGAAGTCATTTGGATGCAAGGACCTTGATGCAACACAAAACCCTAATTTGAGGTTGACTGCCTTAGGATAAAGCTTGATTGTCCAACTCTTGAGCAATCTTGAACCACTTGAAGATTTTTCTTGCAATGTATTGGGAAATATGAGAGGGAAATTTTTTGGGTACAACAGCTGCCCCTGTTCAATTTTCTTAAACCTGAGGATGTAGATTGGCTTTCGGGCCTTTCGTGATCTGAAGGTGGAAGATGATTGAACACTAGAGTGCCCAGAAATTTGCAGTCGCATGAAGTGGTATCAGCATTGTGATGTCGGGAATGGGCTTACAGATGCCATTTGGAGACTATTGATAGGTGGTCCAGACTTCGGCTGGAATATGAATCATGGAGATCTTACCGTCGATCTGACTGAACCAAGGAAGGTCTTGGGTCAACTTTGACTGGACCGGCATCAGAAAAATCTTCGAATCGATTTAACTGGACCAGACAAGAGTCTTGGAATGACTACAACTAGAATACGAATCAGGGAGATCTTATCGGTGATCTGACTGAACCAGAGGAGGTCTTGGATTAACTTTCACTGGATCGACATCAGAAAAATCTTTAGGAATCGATTTAACTGGACCAGACAAGGTCTTGAAATAACTTTGACTGGATCGGCATCAGAAAAATCTTTAGGAATCGATTTAACTGGACCAGAGAAGGTCTTGGAATAACTTTGACTGGATCAGCATTAGAAAAATCTTTAGGAATCGATTTAACTGGACCAGACAAGGTCTTGGAATAACTTCAACTGGAATACGAATCAGGGAGATCTTATCGGCGATCTGACTGAACCAGAGGAGGTCTTGGATTAACTTTGACTGGATCGGCATCAGAAAAATCTTTAGAAATCGATTTAACTGGACCAGACAAGAGTCTTGGAATAAGTTCAACTGGAATACAAATCAGGGAGATCTTATCGGCGATTTGACTGAACAAGATGAGGTCTTGGATTAACTTTGACTGGATCGGCATCAGAAAAATCTTTAGGAATCAAATTAACTGAACCAGACAAGGTCTTGGAATAACTTTAACTGGATCAGCATCAGAAAAATCTTTAGGAATCAATTTAACTGGACCAGACAAGGTCTTGGAATAACTTCGACTGGAATACGAATCAGGGAGATCTTATCGGCGATCTGACTGAACTAGAGGAGGTCTTGGATTAACTTTGATTGGATTGGCATCAGAAAAATATTTAAGAATCAATTTAACTGGACCAGACAAGGTCTTGGAATAACTTCAATTGGAATACGAATCAGAGAGATCTTATCGGCGATCTGACTGAACCAAAGGAGATCTTTGACATAGTTGAGAACTTAACTGGATCTTTCCTGAAAGGTAAAGGTCAGTCATATGCAATGCATGATATGGATCAAGCAATGATGTTCTCAACATAAATGAGATTGTATGGTATGATGCGTATATGCATATATCATGATGTATGGAAATGTAATGTTTTAGTTGGGGAAAACTAAATCCCGGACAGCTGCTCGAGAATAGAGTTGAATTCTTCGTTTCCGCCGGGGATGACGAACAAAGATGATTGGAGAATAAACCTGCAGGAGAAGATAACTCTGTTGGGGAATAAACTGATGAGGAGATTACTCTGTGGGGAAGAGATGCTCTGCTGAGGATTCCACTAATAAATTTCGTTGGTGATATTGAATCTGTTGAGGATTGAATTCCTGTTTGTGAAAGGAAAGGACTCCGCTGGGGATGGTCTTTCAGTTGCAACTTGCTGGGGATAACCCTGTTAGGCTTTTGTGGGGATAATCCTCTGAATTCTGCTGGGAATGATCCTTTGAACTCGGCTGGGGAGATTTATTTTTGTACTCCGCTGGGGATAAGCTTCCAAAATCTACTGGGGATGATGCCTCAACTCCGCTGGGGAAGCTTTTTTCAGACCGTGCTGGGGAAATATTGACTCCACTGGGGGGTATCCTGTATTTTGCCGGAGAACATTCTTATACTCTGCCAGGGAATATTAAGACTGCCGGGGATATCAAGCTTTTTCAGTGCTGATGGTAGATCATAGTTGTAAGTCTCAACTGGGGAGGGCTACCATTATCGTCTTACTCTGCGGGGAGTGAAAATATCTTAGCCATATTCTTCAGCTGAATTTACCTTGTACCTGGTGGACAAAGCAACTATACAGTTCGGACAATTCTTATTTTCCCCTGTTTCTGATGTTACCCGTAATCGTCTTTTGTTTCGCATGTAAATATTTATGAGCAACAATTAATGTCAAATGCATATATCAAAAATGAACCTTGGACGTTCTTTGCAAAACAAAACAGATAAAGGAAAAAAAAGTTTGAAATTTCTTTGAAAATTAATTGTATTGATATTGAAGTTTGGCCTGTAAATATGCGTTTTTGTACAAGAGGCTGACGTCCTAGTAAGAGAACGCCGCCGAATAATAGAATTTACACAATTTGTGAAAAGAAAACAAAACAGCTATGTGAATAAGCCCATTGGGTTCCAACTCTGCTATTGCCTTTATGTCCTCGAGCATCTCATCACTTTGCTACTTGGTTGAAGGTAGATCAGATTGATTAGCGCCGTCCGAGCTTGATAGTCGATACCGAAGTCTGGATGCAAGGTGATCCAATGAGACATAGTGTTACACTTTGATCCCTAATTTTTTCCTAGACCGCCCTTTCGGGTTTTCAGTCCACCGGGATACCCTTTTTTGCCCAAGCCGCCTTTTCAGGTTTTCGACTTGCCGGGTGTACAAATTTTTTTCATTTTCATCCCTTATTTTTGTCCGAACCCTTTTGGTTCGTCGGGAAGCCCTTATTTTTGCCTAGGCCAGTCAACCTAGCGGGTCTTTGATTATGCGTAGTATCTTTTTACTATGTCTGCATTGACGGGGTGAGGAAGGTCGTCACCATCCATGGTGGTTAGAATCATAGCTCCTCCTGAGAAAATGTTCTTAACCACAAATGGCCCTTCGTACGTAGGGGTCCATTTGCCCCTGGGATCACCTTGAGGTAAAATGATGCGCTTGATTACCAGATCCCTAAATTGATACTCTTGTCATCTAACTTTCTTGTTAAATGCCTTGATCATCCGTTTTTGATACGTCTGACCATGACAAATAGCAGTAAGTCTCTTTTCGTCGATTAAGTTCAGCTGATCAAGTCGGGTCTGAATCCAGTCATCTTCACTCAAACCTGCATCCTTCATGATCCGAAGAGAGGGTATATGAACTTCAATGGGCAAGACTGCCTCCATGCCATATACCAAGGAGTAGAGTGTTTCCCCTGTTGACGTCCGCGCCGAGGTACGGTACCCATGAAGAGCAAATGGTAACATCTCGTGCCAGTCTTTGTATGTCACTGTCATCTTTTGCACAATCTTCTTAATGTTCTTATTAGCTGCTTCTACAACCCCATTCATCTTCGGCCGGTAAGGAGAAAAGTTATGATGCTGTATCCTGAACTGCTTACAGAGCTCAGTGATCATCTTGTTGTTAAGATTGGTACCATTATCCGTAATGATCCTCTCTGGTACTCCGTATCGACATATCAGATTGTGCCGAATGAACCGTGCCACGACGTCCTTGGTTACAGTAGCAAAGGAAGCCACTTCAACCCACTTTGTAAAGTAATCAATAGCTACCAGGATGAAACGATGCCCGTTGGATGCTGTAGGTATGATCTCACCGATCATATCAATGCCCCACATTGCAAAAGGCTAAGGTGCCGTTAAGACGTTTAGAGGAATTGGAGGTATGTGCACCTTATCAGCATAGACTTGGCACTTGTGACATGTCCGAGAATGCTGATAACAGTCAGCTTCCATTGTGGACGAATAATATCCTGCCCAAAGGATTTTATTTGCCATGGTGTGTCCATTGGAATGAGTTCCGAAAGTACCTTCATGTAACTCTGCCATGATCCTTTCTGCTTCATTCTTACCCACACATCACAGTAGGGTTGAATCATGGTTAGGCTTGTAAAGAATGCCATTGCTGATGAAGAACTTCTCCGCGAACCTCCTCAGAAACTTCTTGTCATTAACAGATGCACCCTCTGGGTACTCCTGGGTCTCAAGATACCTCTTCACCTCATGAAACCAGGGTTTATCTGCTACCTCTTCAGTCTCAATATCACATCAATGTGCGGGTTCATCTAATCTTTCAATGATAATCTGGGGAGCTTCGTTGTCCCAATTGACTTTGAACATAGAAGACATCGTAGCCAGCGCGCCCTCCAACTAATTCTCCTCTCTAGGGAAGTGTTCAAAGGTTATCTCCTCGAAATGTGGAAGCAACGTCAATACATACTCCTTGTAAGGAATAAGGTTCGAGTGTTTCGTATCCCAGTCACCTTTGATCTGACTGATCACGAGAGCGGAATCTCCGAAGACACTTAGAAACTTAATCCTTAGGTCAATTGCGGCTCGAAGACCCATGATGCACGCTTCATACTCCGCCATATTGTTGGTGCAGTTGAAACATAGTCGGGCGATAAATGGAGTATGAGAGCCTTTAGGAGATATGATCACAGCGCCAATGCCATTACCCAAAGCGTTTGAAGCTCCATCAAAGTACATAGACCATCGAGATCCCTCCTCAGGACCTTCATTCGGTCCAGGTGTCTCACAATCAGTTACCAACATGATATTCTCATCCGTAAATTCAAAGTTCATAGACTGGTAATCATCCACTGCTTGGTGTGCCAAATGGTCTGCCAACACACTTCCCTTGATTGCCTTTTGGGTTATATACTGGATGTCATACTCAGTCAAGATCATCTGCCATCTTGCTATTCTTCCAGACAAGGCAGGCTTTTCAAAGATATACTTGATTGGATCTGTGATACAGTGGGAAGAACTGACTGTTTTTGAATGCTGGTTCGCGTTTTGCGTTTGTTTTTGCAAAATGTCGCGGTAAGCAAGAGTCGCCACCGTCTTTTATTTTATCCAACAAGGAAAGGAAAAAAGCACATAAAAATTCCTTTTTTGAGATGTTTCTCGGGTCCGGGGGGTAGATTATAGAAAGGGAAGGTGTTAGCACCCTTTCTATCTGTGGTTATCCACAGGCTCTTAGGTACTTGCTCAAAGTGTTTTCAAAATTTACTTTTCTTTGTGTTTGTGGGTTTGAAAGAAGTTTTTGTTTGAAAAGTGTAAGTGCGAAAAGTTTTATTTTTGTTTTGAAAGAGCAAGTACTTAAGAACCATCTACCTACTCGAAAAAGGAATCAATTTGTACTAATGTCCTTTAGACAACGCTATCCCTCTATTGATGAGTAGGTAGCATCGTCGTTGGAGTTTTAAGGGTCAATTCGATTAAGGGACGTGTGGTCACTAAAGCAATGTTAGGACTCCTTAACGGTAACCCTAATGTCTTAGATCATTTTTCCGAGGCAACCGTTTCGAGGCAACTATGATATTTGGACAAGAGGGCGACCTCTAAAACTTCCTATACTCAATGACCACGTTTGAAGGCAACCAAGTGAGGTGTACCCTAAGAGTGCGCATGTGCGTGTGTGTTATTTTCAGTTATTTTGTCTTTGTACATGTCAATGGTTATCTATGTTGATTTTAGGTTTTAACATTGGATCTTGTCATGCATTCCCTATTATCAAACATCTAACAGTTTATAAGTTGCGGAAATTAGATTGCGGAAATTTAAACTAACTATTACAAGGCGTCGGGTATTTACATCGCCAAAAGCAACCCTTGAAATTAAAATGCGGAAAGTAAATAAAGCGATAAAAAATGTTAAAGGTCCTATTAAACTATTACATTCCGGGAAACAGATACAATAATATGATAAAACTGGATCGCGTTCGAGAAAATTAAATCGGATGCGAGTTTTTTAGGGTTTTGACCCTTTTTTGAAAGAAGGTGATTTTTTGGTTATTTTTGGATTAAAAGAAATTAAATTAAGTTA
Source organism: Vicia faba (assembly GCA_948472305.1). Lineage (NCBI taxonomy): Eukaryota > Viridiplantae > Streptophyta > Magnoliopsida > Fabales > Fabaceae > Vicia > Vicia faba. The sequence goes on along the minus strand of OX451738.1, from coordinate 1,180,348,621 downwards.
ACAATTAAATTAATAAACTAATTAATTAATTAAAATATTTTTTTTGGATTTTTGATATTTAAAGAAATAAAAATAAATTAACCAAAGTTAATAAAAACCTAATTATCTAAATTAATTTTAATTATTGGAAAAGATATTAAAGTTATTTCCTAATTAAACTAAATTAATTGAATTAACAATTGTTAAAAAAAATAGTGAAATTAAATTTATGAACAAAATATTTTTGGGTTTTTAATTTTATGAGGAAAAAATGTGATTGGTTAGTTAGTAAATAATAAAACAATAAATAATTAAATAAAATAAAAAAAGAAAGAAATAGAAATACTCATGGGGGTTTTGGGCTTGAAAGGAGGTGAGAATTGCAATTTGATGGCCCATTACAAATTGGCCTTGCTGACTTCCTTGATTCCATACACATGCACTGATTTTGGCCCATGGTAGGCTTTCATTCTGGGCCACCAGATCTGGCCTGGGGCCATCTGGAAGATGATTGGGTGATGGTGTATGGTAAACCACGCGTTGGAGCTTGCATTGGAATACCTGTTGAAAAATAATACAAAGCAATATGGGGACCTGGGATTCGAACTCAGGTCTTGTTAGCCACTAAACACACACCACTACCACTGCACAACACGCTTCCTTTGTTATGATAATGGATAATAAATATTATAATGGAAAACACAATAATATGCCAGAAAATTAAAAACACGCGCCAAGTATTTGAATGGGCCAACCAGGGAGAGCCACGTCTTCATCTTCCTCGCTCAGCCCTGGTTATTTACCTGCAGATTTACATCCGCAGCTAAATCCGTAGGTCTGTCCTATAATTAGTTCTAGGCTGTGAAAACACAATCCAAGACCATGGTCATGTTCGCCTTCCTCCATTGATTACATCCATGTCCATTAATTGCACTGATTTTGCCTGAAAACGAAATACCCAAAATACAAAAACCATGAACCCTAGATTCGGCTAGGGGGTTATAGGCCATATAAATACAATTGGCTAATGCAGAAAGCTTGCAAATTGAACAAGGATCATGAATATGCAAAGATTTTGTCAAAAATATGCAATAGCATGGAGTTTCGATTTCAAATGCAAGGCGGTATTTTCAGAGACTTACAACGCTTTAGAACGTGTATGGGGATTGGTTTTGAGTTGGCTTCGCTTCAGTGGATGTCCAACAATGGATTGGTGATGAGATTTGGCCTTGAAAACACCTCTATGCTCGATTTCAGTTTCAAGCTTTTCCATCTTTTTTCAAGTTTTGATCTTTGTGTTCTTGCAGCCTCCAACCCCTAAAACTCGTGCCTTTGCAATGTATATGTAATAAGGAGTGCATTAGGTCAACAATTTTGGACTGAATCCTTGTGCATTATGGCTTGGAGATTTGATTTGATCCTCCATTGAAAACCTTCCAATTTTGCCAAAAATCCATCTTTTGTTCATGATATGGTGAGATACGAATTTGATCATGATCATGATGATAATTAAGACCTATAACAACCAAAAAGATCCTAAGTAATCAATATTTGGATTTTATTTGATTTAAATTGATTAAAAATGAATTAATTCAATAAAAAATCAAATAAAATAGAAAAATTAATAAATGGACACAAGGCTGAATCTAGGACATGTGTATAGTGTGACAAGATCAAATCAAGTGGAAAAGAATGGGCCCATTTGACAAAATTTGAAGTTTTGGGGATAGTTGACTTTTGACAATTTTGCAAAAATGCCCAACTTCAACAATGCATAATTTCTTCAATTTTGAACTTTTGGAAGTGTTCTTGGACTTTTTAGAAATCTTGAGATGTCCTCTAACCAACCCTTTTGGTCTCATCTCATTTTGATATTCCATGCTTAAGTTATAAGCTTTGGCAAAAAAAGGTGTTTTTGTTGACTTTCAAAAATGACCTATAATGTCCAAATTTATAACTTTTTGTGAGTGCATTTCTTGATCTTGGGGTATGAATATGGATTGTATTAAATTGCATCCTCTTCAAAATGAGCTTTTTATGGGTCATTTCTCCTAAAGTATGAGAAAGTTATGCTTGGTCAAAGTTGAGTTGACTTTTCCTACAAAACCCTAATTTAGCAACTTTTGAGTCTAGATGAATTTTGAGTAATCCTTGATGAATCATGATCAACCCTTGATCAAATGATAAAATATCCTTCAAAATGAGAATGTTGACAAAAAATCTTGAGGTTTGACTGTATTTGGGTCACAGTTGACTTCTCTAGCACAATCGATTTTTGGGCCCTTTGAGCAATTGACTGAGCAAACTTCCTCTGCAAGGCTTGAAATTTGACATGGATGAACTTGAGAACATATTAGGACATTGAGGAGCACTTGAGGTAATTTGGATGCAAGAACCTTGATGCAACACAAAACCCTAATTTGAGATTGACTACCTTAGGAGATGACTTGACTGTCCAACTCTTGAGCAATCTTGAGCAACTTGGTGATTATTCTTGCAATGTCTTGGGAAATATGGGAGGGCAAATTTTGGGGTACAACAGCTGCCCCAGTTCAATTTTATTAAACCTGAGGATATAGATTGGCTTTCGGGCCTTTTGTAATCCGAAGGTGGAAGATGATTGAACACTAGAGTGCCCAGAAATTTGCACTCGCATGAAGTGGTATCAGCCTGGTGATGTCGGGAATAGGCTTACAGATGACATTTGGAGACGGTTGATAGGTGGTCTGAACTTCGACTGGAATAGGAATCAGGGAGATCTTATCGGCGATCTAACTGAACCCGAGGAGGTCTTGGATTAACTTTGACTGGATCGACATCAGAAAAATCTTTAGGAATCGATTTAACTGGACCAGAGAAGAGTCTTGGAATAACTTCAAATGGAATACGAATCAGGGAGATCTTATCGGCGATCTGACTGAACCAGAGGAGGTCTTGGATTAACTTTGATTGGATCGGCATCAGAAAAATCTTTAGGAATCGATTTAACTGGACCAGACAAGATCTTGGAATAACTTCAACTGGAATACGAATCAGGGAGATCTTAGCATCGATCTGACTGAACCAGAGGAGGTCTTGGATTAACTTTGATTGGATCGGCACCAGAAAAATCTTTAGGAATCGATTTAACTGGACCAGACAAGGTCTTGGAATAACTTCAACTGGAATACGAATCAGGGAGATCTTATCGGCGATCTGACTGAACCAGAGGAGGTCTTGGATTAACTTTGACTATATCAGCGTCAGAAAAATCTTTAGGAATCGATTTAATTGGACCAGACAAGGTCTTGGAATAAATTCAACTAGAATACGAATCAGGGAGATCTTATCGGTGATCTGACTGAACCAGAGGAGGTCTTGGATTAACTTTGACTGGATCGGCATCAGAAAAATCTTTAGGAATCGATTTAACTGGACCATACAAGGTCTTGGAATAACTTCAACTAGAATATGAATCAGGGAGATATTATCGGCGATCTGACTGAACCAGAGAAGGTCTTCAATTAACTTTGACTGGATCGACATCAGAAAAATCTTTAGGAATCGATTTAACTGGACCAGACAAGGTCTTGAAATAACTTTGACTGGATTGGCATCAGAAAAATCTTTAGGAATTGATTTAACTAGACCATAGAAAATCTTGGAATAACTTTGACTGGATCGGCATCAGAAAAATCTTTAGGAATCGATTTAACTGGACCCGACAAGGTCTTGGAATAACTTTGACTGGATCGGCATCAGAAAAATCTTTAGGAATCGATTTAACTGGACCAGACAAGGTCTTGGAATAACTTCAACTGGAATACGAATCAGGGAGATCTTATCAGCGATCTGACTGAACCAGAGGAGGTCTTGGATTAACTTTGACTGGATCGTGTTGTACCCCAAAATTTTCCCTCCCATATTCTTCAAAGTTTTGACAAGCATCATCTCAATTTGCTCAAGTCTACTCAAGGGTTGCACAGTTCAAACACCCTCCTAAGCCAGTCAAATTAGGGTTTTGGTTCTTGCAAGGAAGTTGAGGTTTTCAAGGGCTCAATCAAGTCACATATGCCTATACACATTGTCAAGCATCTACATGCCAAGTTTCAAGGCTCACAAGGTCAAGTTGCACAGTCAAAAACCCTAATTACTTCACAATCAACTATAGGGGTAAAATGGTCATTTGGCAGTCAAAAGTCAAAATTTTTGGTCAACATCTTATTTTGAAGCCACAATCATCATTTGATCAAGTCTTGATCATGATTCTACAAGAATGGCTCAAAAATCATCAAGATGCAAAAGTTTCCATTTTTGGACAGTTGAAAAGTCAACTGTAACTTGACCAAAGCATAACTTTTTCATGGTTCATCAGAAAAATCCCATCCAATGCTCATTTTGAAGGGGAGGACATTTCCTACAACTCATCCTCACATTCCAAGTCCAAGAAATGCTCTCACAAAAAGTTACCAATTTCAACATTATAGGTCATTTTCAAAAGTCAACAAAAAGGCATTTTAAGTCAAAGACCATAACTTGAGATTGGTAAATTCAAATGACATGGGACCAAAGGCATTGGTTAGAGGACTTCAAGACCTTTCCAAAATGTCTAAGAACATGTTCATATGATCAAAATTGAGCAAGATATGCATTGGAGAAGTTGGGAAATTTTTGTGAAATGGCAAAAGTCAACTATCCTTGAAACTTCAATTTTTGACAAAAGGGCCCACTTTTTTCTACTTGATTCAGCCTTGTCATGCCACCCACGTGTCCCATGATCAATTTCAAGATTAAACATTAATTTTTCTATTTTTATTTAATTTTATTTGATTTAATTCATTTTAAATCCATAAAATTCAAATAAAATCAAAAAAATTAATTAAGTTACATCTTTTGATTTGAATGACTTTTATGTGTCATGAACAACCTACCAATTTCGTGCTAGGGCCATTTTATGCATAAAAATTCAAAATTTGAACAAACTTGGAATGTTTCTTTAATGGTGGTTAAGACAAAATCCAAAGCTTAATTGCAATGGTTAAAGGCTCCTAAATGTGACTTATTCTCACTCATTACTATATATACAAGCCTTGCAAGCCTCATTCACAACCTAGAGTGTGCACAAACGGCCAGAGCAAAATCCAAAAAAGTGTCAAAAAAAAGTGTGAGATCAAAAGGAGTGTTGCAAGCATTTTCAGGCCAAAAGGAGAACGTGACTCTCTTCTTTGCCATACTCTGAAGCTAAAGCAACCCTTGCCACGTCCTAAGGTCCATCATACCGCGCTGTAAGTTTTCCCAAGTCCCCCCAAGTCTCAATATTATTTTTTCTAACAAATTCCCATGCAGCTTCCTAGACGCGTTCCACCATAGGCCTCATACAGATGCGCGCCAAGTGTCTCAAAAGATCAATCCAAAGGCCAAAGGGTGCTCCACACCATGCTCCCTGGTCAACGCGCCTCTGGACGATTCAAAAGTCAAAAAGGCTTGAGACAATGGGCCTAAATTCCTGATTCACCTCCCTAAGGGTCCAACACCCCCTGGGTTCTTATTTTCTTTTCTTTTTTCTCTTTTTATTTTCTTTTCTTTTATAATTTCCCTTTTATTAATTATTATCATTATTGTTAATTAACCTAACAAACTAATTTTTTCCCATAAAATTAAAAAAAAAAACCAAAAAAAAAACATTTCACTATTTATTAACTTATTTTGTAAATAAATGTAAATTAAATTAAATTAGTTTAGTTAATTAACTTTAATGCATTTTTACAATAAATAAAAACAATTTAGAATTAGGTTTTTGCTAACTTTTAATTTCTATTTATTTTCTCTTTATTTTCATTAAAAAACACAAAAATACAAAAACATTTTTTTAATTAATTAATTAATTATTAAATTAGGCTTAATTTCATAAAATACAAAAAAAAAACATTTTTCTTTTAATAATTAATTAATTAGTAATTAGGCTTAATTTTTAATTAATTGCAAAAAGGGTCAAAACCCGAAGACGTTCTCGATTAAATTTCTATTCGCGCGTATTTATTTATTTTGATTATATTTATGTATCTGTACAGAGGATGTAATAGCAATTAGGATTTTATTGCTTTCTTTAATTTTCTACATTTACTTTTCAAAACGGGTTTTTCTTTTTTGGCGATGTATAGACCCGCGCCTTGTAATAGCTAGATTTACATTTCTGCAATTTATTTTTCGCACTCCTAACTGCTAAAATGCCTGCAAAAATGTATGTAAATAAAATCAATCCGTAGCTCACAAATAACATGTACAAGATAACCTTAACTGAAACACAACACACAAAGCACATGCCACTCTTAGGGTATGCCTCACTGGTTGCCTCGAACATGGTCGTCAAGTATAGGGTGTCTTAGAGGTCGCCCTTCTGTCCAAAAGATCCAGTTGCCTCGAAACGGTTGCCTCGGATACAAAGGATCTAGGACATTAGGGTTACTTCTAAGGTGTCCTACCATTGCTTCAGTGACCACACATGTCCCTTAATCGAATTGACCCGAACACCTCCAACGATGGTGCTACCTACCTCTCAATGGTGGGATAGCACTATCTAAAAGACTCTTACACAACCTAATTCCTTAGAGTAGGTAGATTTCTCTTAAGTACTTGCTCTTTTCAAACAAACAAAAACAAACTTTTCACACTTACACTTTCAAAAGTTTTCAAACAAATTTTGCATACACTCTTGAGGACAGATACAAGAGTTACTTAGAAAATTTTCAAACGAAACTTTTTCAAACCCACACACACATTTGAAAAGCAAACATATTTTGAAAACATAAGAGCAAGTACCAAAGAGCCCGTGGATAACCACGGATAGAAAGGGTGCTAACACCTTCCCTTTCTATAAATCTACCTCCCAAACCGAGAGACATATCGAATAAGGAATTTTGCTGTGCTTTTGTCCTTTCCATGTTGGAGAACATAAAAGACGGTGGCGACTCTTGTTTACCGTGAAATTTCGCGAAACCAGCTGAAAAACAGTCAGTTCCATTTCCACCAATCACAGAACTGGCGACTCTGCTGGGGACTATAAAAGTGAGGTGTACCTAAGGATTAGATCAAACTTATGTTTTCAATTGCTTTGCTTTAATTGCTTTATATTTGTGGGCTTTGCATCAGAGTTTCATAGATCCTAACCCGGATCTGGGGATACCCTTTTAGGTAGCATAAGCTGTGAGGGACCTGTCCGGCATAGACCGACACGGGTGAAGCAATGGTTACGTTGGTGTGGCACCTTGGTTTGTACTGATATCCCTTGTGTTGCAACGAGGAGAATATGGGTCTTCTGAGGAGTCATTAAGCACCAACCGACCTTAGAACCCTAATGTGACCCAACTTGGCCATAGAACAGTAGCAGTATGCTACACCCATTGAGGCTAAACTCTCGCGATGGTTCTGGCCGCAAGAAAAGATTGCGACGCTGGAGTTATGACCGATTGAGGGTAGTCAGTGATATTGGGATCCTCTAGAACCCGATTACTTTTGATAGGACAGGTCTTAACCAACGAAACTGAAAGAGGGTAGTACCTGAACTTCATGCTGGCCTAAACTTTAAGGGTTCTCTGTGTGACTTGTGTGCCTTCAAACTTGACTACTTGTACATACTTGTTATCTAACCACATGAGTTCCTTGCAGGGTTTGTTTACAGTCCTTAATCTGGACTCATAACAGGGTTTACCTACATTACTCCACGCATAGCATAACATCATACCATCATACCATTGCATGCATCCTACATAAGGACTAATCCATTTCAAGGACCTCAAGGGTTTTGTGATGCAGGTCATGATGAATCAAATGTCCAGCAAGGGGTAAAGGGGATTTATTTTCCTCTAGCCAAGGTTAATGACTTGAGTCAGGGGCTATGACCCACTCGATATGGTGAGCCTTGACTCTTGAAGAAGGACTCTCAACAATATGCAGTGCCTTCCATCAAGCTACAAAATGCAAATGCTAACGATTTTCTTGTTTACCCCACGAGATCCTTGAAAACATTGCATGCATATCATACACATCATTGCATAACAGGTACCCTTGTTACAGGTCACTTACCTTCCTCGCTATTTATTTCAGCAATGGCTTGCCAACAGGACAATCAGGAGCTTCGTACTCAAGAGACTCAGTTCGGGGAAATCCTCCTAAATCTATCCAAGGGGCAGGAAGAGCTGAGAACACTCCTCATGGGGACTTTGGTCAGGAACAGTCCTGGAGACGATAAGGACGAACCACTGAAACGTCTACAAGCTGAAGTGGATACAATGAGAACCCAAATGCTGGGGCAAATGGCTCTTATCCAAGACTTATCTCAAAGACAAGGAGAGCTCAGGGTTCTCGTCAACCAACTGCTTCGGGATAACCAACTGGGGCAAACATCTAAGGTTGAAGAGCAAGCCATCATTCAACCACCTGTGGGGAAAGAAGACAAGGGAAAAGCTCCTCAGTTTGCTTCGGGGTCACAAGCCCAGCATCAACCTCACCAGCGTCAATAGGGTAATTGGCGTAAGCAAAAAACGTCTGGAAGACATTTCTCGGAGACTGGTGTGCCATCCTCACTAATACTGAAACGCTTGTTGGAGGTCAAGCTGATTGGTTTAAAGGATCCTCCTAAGAAGCTCAACATAACCTCCCTAAAGTACAATCCTGATGAAAGGTGTGCCTACCATTCTGACAGTCCTAGATATGACACTGACGACTGTTGGAGCCTGAGGAACAAGAACCAAGACTTGATCGACGGAAGGGTGCTGGAGTTCATGTCGGGAGGGAAAATGAAAATCTTCTGCTGAGAATCTTCCATCTGAAATGACTGGTGCAAACTAAGAAGCTTTTGTTCATTCGAATGTTCAAGTTGTATTTTTCTCTGATTGTTCAAACATTTGTTCATGTCAAACTCTTTTACTTTATCAATGCATCGCATATATCTGTTTTGAATCAATATATTCTCATTCGCTATATTCAAACTGCTTTCATTTTTTGATGTCAACTCTCAATTAATAATTCTAAGCCTCTTGAGGGAGGATGACGAAAACGATACCATAATCTACAGTATGCTTTTGAACAAACCCCGCTGATGAGGTACAAGCATTGTTTCAATTCCTAAACACTGGAGTTATAAGGAAGATAATCCCTCGTCAACCCCTCTGAGCCAAAGAAGTAGGAGTTTTTTCTTTTCGAAAATTAAAACCCTTAATCATAACCTGGGGCAGGGTAGTTCTCTCAGTTGATCCAAGTGCACAATGAATGGCACCAAAGAAGTCCTTACAAAACAAAAGAAAGTGATGGTTCCGAATGATCATAAAGACAGGCAGTCATCATTTCTCAAAATAAAAGCCCAACAAGTCAAAACCTATGAAGGAGACTTACAAAAACTGGGGCATCCCGCTGACTGTAATCACAAAAAGGAACAATTCAGGCAAAAATAGGGATAATAAAATAAAAAAGAAAGAGGTCACACAAACCCTCAACAAAAAGAAATGACTGCCTATTCAAAATAAATTGTCAACATTCGAACCATCACCGGAACATCATAGCAAAGACTCAAACAAGGTCTAACGCACGATTAGCTGAGTTTAGGTTTGAAGAACATCACGAAGAACGGGTGGGTACAAATAAAAGTTGAGCCTTTATCCTTTGTTTCTTGAACCGTGAACCAGGCCACGTTATAACCCTTAAAATTCCTAGCTGAGGCATGGGTTAGTTCAAAAGCATACTGTTACAAAGGTATCCTGACTCCTTAAGGCTCGCTGTAAAATCTTGAGTGGACATCACATGTTATATAATTTGCTTGTTTTACTGAAAAAATGCATTTTCAAAAACTTCAAGACAGACATAAGCTTTGCATTTTTAATATAACATTGATTGCATATGACTATTTGTTTGAACATCATAGAAGTTCGCACGAAGAATATCTGATGAACAAAATCCCTCCCAACCAAGGGGCATGGCATGATCATTGTCCATCATCTGTGGCAGTTAAGTCAAGATTCGAAGAATCTCTCAAAAGGCCAACCGGCTTGGGGCAAATCTCCGTCTGAGTCACTTGGGGCATTTGACGATCAAACGAAGATCTTCTGGTGGTATGACGACACAAAACTACTAACAGTGGCACTCCCTACATCCTGAGAGCATGGACATAGTCGAAAAAATACTGCACATAATCAAAGACCCGCTAGGTTGACACACCTAGGCAAAAATAAGGGCGTCCCGGTGAACCAAAAGGGTTCGGGCAAAAATAAGGGATGAAATGAAAAAATCTGTACACCCGGCAAGTCGAAAACCTGAAAAGGAGGCTTGGGCAAAAATGGGCATCCCGGTGGACTGAAAACCCGAAAGGGCGGTCCAGGCAAAAGTTAGGGATAAAAAACGTACGACTATGGCCCGTCATCTCGTCACTTGCCTACCAGAAGAAGATTTGTCAATCGGCAGCCATCAAGCACCTCCACAGGTATCCTCTCCCACAGAAACAGGGGCAATAAGAATTGTCTGAACGATCTAGTTGCTCTGTCCACCAAGGTACCAAGGTAAGTTCAGCTGAAGAACATGACCAAGTTACCTCCACTCCCCGCAGAGTAAGGACAGGTTTCAGCAATACTCTCCCCGAGCAGAGTTGATCTCCCAGCAGCCCTAAAAAAGGTACAGTATCTCTAGCAAGTCAACAACGCTCTCCCCAAGCAGAGTTAGTCTATTGTCAGCCTTAAGGAAGTTGGGTATCCCCAGAAAATCTCAATATTCCCCAGAGGAGTATACAGATGTTCCTCTACAAGCATTCCCGGCAGTCTTAATATAAGATTGCTCCCCGACGGAATACCAGACACCCAGTGAAGCTATTCCCCAGTACAGTTCAAAAGCCTCCCCAGGAGAGTTGAATCAATCTCCCCAGTAGATTCTGGAAGCTTATCCCTGCAGAGTACGAACGCATCTCCCCGGCTTTATTCAAAGATTATTCCTCACCAGAACTTATAACTGGGTTATCCTCAGCTAATTACCATGGAAAGGTCGTCCTCGGCGAAGTTCTTCCTATCCCCCAGTGGAGTTCATCAAATCTTCCAACATAACTTATCAATGGAATCCCCAGCGGAGTTCTCATCAAAATCTCAACGAAGTATCTCTTCCTACAGAGTGACTCCCCGCAGAGTAATATCTTAACCAGGATTATTCCCCAACGGAGTCATCTTCTCCTACCGGTTTATTCTTGCAATCATCATCCCCAGCAGAAACGAAGAACACTACTCTTCAACATCAGCCCAGGATTCAACAAACTCCCGGCATTCGTCAAGGATTTATTTTCCCAGACGAGAATACATTCATAAACATCACATCTTCATACATTATAGCATGCATACGCATCATACAACACAAATCTCATTTATTTTTTAGAACATCTTAAAATCATGCGGTTCATGCATCATGACATTGCATACGACTAATACTTTGCCTTTTCAGAAAAAAGTCAATCAAAAGATGATTACCATCTACCTTTACAGTTCCAGATCAACACCGGTAACAAGCCAGGAAAATTCTGTGGACGACTGATCGTGGGTTAATATCCGAAACCAAACAGGACAATTATCTACTTGATCATCCTCAGGCAACCCTACACCGGTTCCTTTTCTTTCAGAAGAAGTCTTACACGGTCTCATCAACAGGCAACCCTACACCGGTTCCTTCTCAACCTCAGGTGTAGTTTTACACGAACTCATCATCAGGCAACCCTACACCGGTTCCTTCTCAATTTTCAGACCAAGTCTTACACGGACTTATCATCAAAGTAACCCTACACCGGTTCCTTTTCTTTCAGAAGAAGTCTTACACGGATTTATCTCAAGATGACCTTACCCCAGTTCATCAAGAAGTTTTACACGAACTTATCCTGCAGTAACCTTACTCCGGTTCCTCCAGAAGTCTTACACTGACTTATCTCAAGATGACCATACCCCGGTTCATCAAGAAGTTTTACATGAACTTATCATGCAGTAACCTTACCCTGGTTCCTCCAGAAGTCTTACACGGACTTATCTCAAGATGACCTTACCCCGGTTCATCCAGAAGTTTTACACGAACTTATCCTGCAGTAACCTTACCCCGGTTCCTCCAGAAGTCTTACACGGACTTATCTCAAGATGACCTTACCCCGGTTCATCAAGAAGTTTTACACGAACTTATCCTGCAATAACCTTACCCCGGTTCCTCCAGAAGTCTTACACGGACTTATCTCAAGATGACCTTACCCCGGTTCCTCCAAAAGTCTTACACGGACTTATCTCAAGATAACCTTACCCCGGTTCATCCAGAAGTTTTACACGAACTTACCCTGCAGTAACCTTACCCCAGTTCCTCCAGAAGTCTTACACGGACTTATCTCAAGATGACCTTACCCCGGTTCATCAAGAAGTTTTACACGAACTTACCCTGCAGTAACCTTACCCCGGTTCCTCCAGAAGTCTTACACGGACTTATCTCAAGATGACCTTACCCCGGTTCATCAAGAAGTTTTACACGAACTTATCCTGCAGTAACCTTACCCCGATTCCTCCAGAAGTCTTACACGGACTTATCTCAAGATGACCTTACCCCGGTCCATCAAGAAGTTTTACACGAACTTACCCTGCAGTAACCTGACCCCGGTTCCTCCAGAAGTCTTACACGGACTTATCTCAAGGTAACCCTACACCGGTTCCTCCCAAAGTGTTACACGGATTTATCCCAAGGTGACCTTACCCCGGTTCCTCAAGAAGTTTTACACGAACTTATCCCAAAAAAAACCCTACACAGGTTCTCTCTTTCCAAAAGATGAAGTTTTACACGAACTCGTCACCCAGAAACCCTACACAGGTTCTCCATTTCCAAGGATGCTGTTTTACACGGACTCGTCATCAGTAAACCCTACACAGATGCAGCTTCACACGGGATCATCATCAGTCAACCCTACACAGGTTTCCTTCTTTCCAAGATGCAGTTTTACACGAGCTCATCATCAGGCAACCCTACACAGGTTCCCTCTTTCAACTCACAAAATTACAACTCAACAGACAGTCTCCAAATGGAATCTATAAGCCTATTCCCGACAAGGTTCTGTCACATATCCAGATGGCATCTATAAGCCCATCCTCCCATCCATCACATTTCCAAATGGCATCTATAAGCCCATTCCCGACAAGGTTCTGTCACGCCTCCAGATGGCATCTATAAGCCCATCCTCCTATCCATCATCTCTCCAAATGGCATCTGTAAGCCCATTCCCGACATCACACTGCTGATATTCTACTATGTGAGTGTAAATTTCTGGGCACTCTAGTGTTCAATTATCTTCCACCTTCAGATCACGAAAGGCACGCAAGCCAATCTACGTCCTCAGGTATAAGAAGATTGAACAGGGGCAACTGTTGTACCCCAAAATTTGCCCTCCCATATTCTTCAAAGTTTTGACAAGCATCATCTCAATTTGCTCAAGTCTACTCAAGGGTTGCACAGTTCAAACACCCTCATAAGCCAGTCAAATTAGGGTTTTGGTTCTTGCAAGGAAGTTGAGGTTTTCAAGGGCTCAATCAAGTCACATATTCCTATACACATTGTCAAGCATCTACATGCCAAGTTTCAAGGCTCACAAGGTCAAGTTGCACAGTCAAAAACCCTAATTGCTTCACAATCAACTGTAGGGGTAAAATGGTCATTTGGCAGTCAAAAGTCAAAAATTTTGGTCAACATCTTATTTTGAAGCCACAATCATCATTTGATCAAGTCTTGATCATGATTCTACAAGAATGGCTCAAAAATCATCAAGATGCAAAAGTTTCCATTTTTGGACAGCTGAAAAGTCAACTGTAACTTGACCAAAGCATAACTTTTTCATGGTTCATCAGAAAAATCCCATCCAATGCTCATTTTGAAGGGGAGGACATTTCCTACAACTCATCTTCACATTCCAAGTCCAAGAAATGCTCTCACAAAAAGTTACCAATTTCAACATTATAGGTCATTTTCAAAAGTCAACAAAAAGGAATTTTAAGTCAAAGACCATAACTTGAGATTTGTAAATTCAAATGACATGGGACCAAAGGCATTGGTTAGAGGACTTCAAGACCTTTCCAAAATGTCCAAGAACATGTTCATATGATCAAAATTGAGCAAGATATGCATTGGAGAAGTTGGGAAATTTTTGTGAAATGGCAAAAGTCAACTATCCTTGAAACTTCAATTTTTGACAAAAGGGCCCACTTTTTTCCACTTGATTCAGCCTTGTCATGCCACCCACGTGTCCCATGATCAATTTCAAGATTAAACATTAATTTTTCTATTTTTATTTAATTTTATTTGATTTAATTCATTTTAAATCCATAAAATTCAAATAAAATCAAAAAAATTAATTAAATAACGTCTTTTGATTTGAATGACTTTTATGTGTCATGAACAACCTACCAATTTCGTGCTAGGGCCATTTTATGCATAAAAATTCAAAATTTGAACAAACTTGGAATGTTTCTTTAATGGTGGTTAAGACAAAATCCAAAGCTTAATTGCAATGGTTAAAGGCTCCTAAATGTGAATTATTCTCACTCATTATTATATATACAAGCCTTGCAAGCCTCATTCACAACCTAGAGTGTGCACAAACGGCCAGAGCAAAATCCAAAAAAGTGTCAAAAAAAAGTGTGAGATCAAAAGGAGTGTTGCAAGCATTTTCAGGCCAAAAGGAGAACGTGACTCTCTTCTTTGCCATACTCTGAAACTAAAGCAACCCTTGCCACGTCCTAAGGTCCATCATACCGCGCTGTAAGTTTTCCCAGGTCCCCCCAAGTCTCAATATTATTTTTTCTAACAAATTCCCATGCAGCTTCCTAGACGCGTTCCACCATAGGCCTCATACAAATGCGCGCCAAGTGTCTCAAAAGATCAATCCAAAGGACAAAGGGTGCTCCACACCATGCTCCCTGGTCAACGCGCCTCTGGACGATTCAAAAGTCAAAAAGGCTTGAGACAATGGGCCTAAATTCCTGATTCACCTCCCTAATGGTCCAACACCCCCTGGGTTCTTATTTTCTTTTCTTTTTTCTCTTTTTATTTTCTTTTCTTTTATAATTTCCCTTTTATTAATTATTATCATTATTGTTAATTAACCTAACAAACTAATTTTTTCCCATAAAATTAAAAAAAAAAACCAAAAAAAAACATTTTATTATTTATTAACTTATTTTGTAAATAAATGTAAATTAAATTAAATTAGTTTAGTTAATTAACTTTAATGCATTTTTACAATAATAAAAACAATTTAGAATTAGGTTTTTGCTAACTTTTAATTTCTATTTATTTTCTCTTTATTTTCATTAAAAAACACAAAAATACAAAAACATTTTTTTAATTAATTAATTAATTATTAAATTAGGCTTAATTTCATAAAAATACAAAAAAAACATTTTTCTTTTAATAATTAATTAATTAGTAATTAGGCTTAATTTTTAATTAATTGCAAAAAGGGTCAAAACCCGAAGACGTTCTCGATTAAATTTCTATTCGCGCGTATTTATTTATTTTGATTATATTTATGTATCTGTACAGAGGATGTAATAGCAATTAGGATTTTATTGCTTTCTTTAATTTTCTACATTTACTTTTCAAAACGGGTTTTTCTTTTTTAGCGATGTATAGACCCGCGCCTTGTAATAGCTAGATTTACATTTCTGCAATTTATTTTCCGCACTCCTAACTGCTAAAATGCCTGCAAGAATGTATGTAAATAAAATCAATCTGTAGCTCACAAATAACATGTACAAGATAACCTTAACTGAAACACAACACACAAAGCACATGCCACTCTTAGGGTATGCCTCACTGGTTGCCTCGAACGTGGTCGTCAAGTATAGGGTGTCTTAGAGGTCGCCCTTCTGTCCAAAAGATCCAGTTGCGTCGAAACGGTTGCCTCAGATACAAAGGATCTAGGACATTAGGGTTACTTCTAAGGTGTCCTACCATTGCTTCGGTGACCACACATGTCCCTTAATCGAATTGACCCGAACACCTCCAACGATGGTGCTACCTACCTCTCAATGGTGGGATAGCACTATCTAAAAGACTCTTACACAGCCTAATTCCTTAGAGTAGGTAGATTTCTCTTAAGTACTTGCTCTTTTCAAACAAACAAAAACAAACTTTTCACACTTACACTTTCAAAAGTTTTCAAACAAATTTTTCATACACTCTTGAGGACAGATACAAGAGTTACTTAGAAATTTTTCAAACGAAACTTTTTCAAACCTACACACACATTTGAAAAGCAAACATCTTTTGAAAACATAAGAGCAAGTACCTAAGAGCCCGTGGATAACCACGAATAGAAAGGGTGCTAACACCTTCCCTTTCTATAAATCTACCTCCCGAACCGAGAGACATCTCGAATAAGGAATTTTGCTGTGCTTTTGTCCTTTCCATGTTGGAGAACATAAAAGACGGTGGCGACTCTTGCTTACCGCGAAATTTCGCGAAACCAGCTGAAAAACAGTCAGTTCTATTTCCACCGATCACAGATCGACATCATAAAAATCTTTAGGAATCGATTTAACTGGACCAGACAAGGTCTTGGAATAACTTCAACTGGAATACGCATCAGGGAGATCTTATCGGTGATCTGACTGAACCAAAGGAGGTCTTGGATTAACTTTGACTGGATCGACATCAGAAAAATATTTAGGAATCGATTTAACTGGACCAGACAAGGTCTTGGAATAACTTCAACTGGAATACGAATCAGGGAGATCTTCGCGTCGATCTGACTGAACCAGAGTAGGTTTTGTTTGGACATAGTTGAGAGTTTAACTACATCTTTCCTGAAAGGTAAAGGTTAGTCATATGCAATGCATGATATGGATCAAGCAATGAGATTGCATGGTATGTTGTTTATATGTATGTATCATGATGTATGGAAATGTAATGTTTTAGCTGGGGAAAATAAATCCCAGATAGCTGCTGGAGACAAGAGTTGAATTCTTCGCTTCCGCTGGGGATGGTGAATGAAGGTGATCGCGAGAATAAACCTGCAGGAGAAGATAACTCCGTTGGGGAATAAATTGATGAAGAGATTACTCCGTGGGGAAGAGATGCTCTGCTGAGGATTCCACTGATAAGATCCGCTAGGGATGGACTACCGTTGCTGGTGATATTGAATCGGTTGAGGATTAAATTCTTGTTTGTGAAAGGAAAGAACTTTACTAGGGATGATCTTTCAGTTGTGACTTGCTAGGGATAACCCTATTAGACTTTTGTGGGGATAATCCTCTGAATTCTGCTGGGAATAGTCTTTTGAACTGGGTTGGGGAGATTTATGTTGTACTCCGCTGGGGATAAACTTCCAGAGTCTACCAGGGATGATGATTCAACTCTGTTGGGGAAGCTTTTGCAGACCGTGCTAGGGAAATATTGACTCCACTGGGGGTATCTTGTATTCTGCCGGGGAACATTCTTATACTCCGCTAGGGAATATTAAGTCTACCTGGGATATCAAGCCTTTCTAGTATCTGATGGTAGATCAACTCTGCTTGGGGAGAGCATTGCTGATTTGCTCATATTTGCAAGTCTCAACTTGGGAGAGTTAACATTACTGTCTTTTCCTACTCTGTGGGGAGTGAATGTTACTGGGACGCATGCCGAGGATATGACGATGGCTTTGCATCGAGACTTTTCTGCCCCTGTATCTGCGGGAGAAGGTGCCTGCGGAGGCCTTATGGATTGAGTATTATCCCAACTGTGATACGGTGGGAGAACTGACTTGAGGTTTTGCGTTTGTTTTCGTAAATGTTTTGGTTGAGCAAGAGTCGCCACCGACTTTTTATTTTATCCTGAGGAAAGGTTAAAAAGCACAACAAAAACCTTTGAGATGTTTTCTTGGGTTCGGGGAGTAGATTATAGAAAGGGAAGGTATTAGCACCCTTTCTATCCATGGTTATCCATGGGCTCTTAGTTACTTGCTTAGATCAACTTGCCTTGATTTTCAATTGTTTGAAATGGTGCTTTGTGTGTGGATTTTTGAAAATGTTTTGAAAAGAGGCCAATGTGGTGGCAACCTTTGTAATGATCCGTGTTGGGATGTATACAGAGGTGTATGTCTTTTGAAAAGTTTTCAATGTTTTTGAAAGTTATTTTGAAAGTGTGTTTGTGATGTGTGTTTTGAAAAATAGGCAAGTGTTTTTGTTTTGTAATTTGGCAAATAACTAAGAGTTTGTTTACCCCTAAATTTACTCAAAGATTTTCTCTATGTTTTAACCCTTTTAACAATTTTGTTCCACCATTGTATTTGGTGGACAATCTTACGTTAGGATGTGAACGGGACGGGCGCGGGTCATCGTATAGACCATGATAGCAATGTTGCAAAGTATCTTAGTTTTTTTTATTTTGAGGGACTAAGATCATTTTTGTGAGGCAACTTTCGAAAGCGTCATCGAGGGACTATGATCTTTTGATTTTGTTTGTTTTACTAAGATACTTTTCATGCGTAACATGGCCCATTTATTGGAGGCAACAAGTGGAGTATCCCTAGGGGTGTTAGTGTGCAAGTGTGTTTTATTGCATACAAGAGTTTATCTTTGAATTAGGATTTTCTATTTCATTGATTTTATCTTGCCATACATATCCTAATTACTAGCAATAAGAAGCGGAAATATAAAATCCTACGCTATTACAACGATTAGGGAGTGGGGATACACATTTGTACATGGGGGGTTCAACGAGAAAAATAGACAAAAAAGAAAATAGCAAAAAACAAGATAGAGAGAAAGAGAGAGGGAGCCAGCGCGCTGCTGAGAGGTCATCAGAAGTTCTGACTCAGATCCGCTGCCAGATGATCAACCTCTTGGTTAAACTGTATGAGTCAGAACTTCTGACCCTGGCACCTGCAAAACAGAAACCTATTAGTAGGGAAATCAGAAGTTCTGACCCCCCTGCGCTACAAGACAGAAGTTTGTTAGTGGAGAAACTAAAAGTTCTGATCCTGCTGGAAAGACAATAACTCCCAGAAGTTCTGACATTATTGACAGCAAAACAGGCTTCAGATGTGCTAACGTCAAAGTCAGCACTTGGCTTTTCCCTGTACTAATTAGAACATCTGCAATTTTGTTATTATTCCACAAAACAGGAAACATATTTGGAACAGCTCCAGCAAATGTCAAAGTGTTTCAGAGGACAGAACCAACAAGGTCACAGGCAGGTTCTACACTGGCTCAGAACGTTCTGAGGTATGAAAATCCTCAGAATACAAATAGCAACAACATGATATTTACATTATGCTTATTTGAGTATGCACAACTGATGATGCTTAGCAGCGTGATGAAGGTCAGCAGGTGCTTACCTGGCTGTGGGAA
Source organism: Vicia faba (assembly GCA_948472305.1). Lineage (NCBI taxonomy): Eukaryota > Viridiplantae > Streptophyta > Magnoliopsida > Fabales > Fabaceae > Vicia > Vicia faba. Next base: position 1,180,329,293 of record OX451738.1, on the reverse strand, counting down.
AAGTTTGTGGATGAAAGCTAGCTTTTGGCTCTGGTGGTATTCTGGACAGATTCTTTTTGAAAAGGATAGGTGAAGGTGTATGCGTATATAGGGTCAGAAGTTTGAAAAGGGTGTTTTTAGTTCACACAAAAAAAACTGGGTATTTTGATGAAGTTTGAAGGTAAGAACTTCAAAGTTATGAAACACTGGAGATTTTGGCAGAGTTTCACAACACTTTCTTGCTAAAGATTTCTGTTTCTCTCTTAGCAATTTTTCTGTTTCTTGAACGCCTCTCTTCAGTGGACAATGGTTCTCTATTTATAGGCAAAAACTCTTGTGGATTTCTTGATCATTAAAGGCGCCAACAGAGTTTGAATTGTTCTTTGACAGAAATTCCTGGGAAGTTGTGATAACAGATAGCCTTCAGCCGAGGCTGCAGCAGCATGCGTGGATTGGGGAGAAGTGACCTCTTAGGTGGGCGGTGGCGTGTAGACCCATGCCAGAATCTGCATAAAGGCATTTACCAAGCCACATGTGAAGGGGTTACTTGGATGAATGTTCAGGAGTGGTTGGGAGCATTAATGAGCATTAAATGGTGATGAGACTTATCAACATCAATACTCTGGTAAATAGAAACAAACTTTGAACCAGCAGTTCTGTTTCACCAAGAACAACGTAAACCATGCTCTGGCCTTGGCTTCCTGTTGTCTTAGCAAGTTCTGGGGATTCTCCTGATTTTCTGATACGTTCCTTGGATTTGCTTCTGGACCTTCTGGGCTTAGAGATTTTGTATCAGTATAACGCCCACTCTTCTGACCTTTCTGATTTCAGCATGTTCTGAAAGAGCCTTCAGGCTTTCTTGCTTCTTTTTCATTCCTTTAGCAAATTCTGGCTGAGCTTGCGTAACTGCTGAAAGAGTCATGTTCTGTCTGAGACTTACGTATTGAACCACATTTACAACTTCTGATTGAGCTGATGTAGTTGCTGAAGAGCCAACTTGTGACTGCGCCAAGCTTGCAACTTCTGACCGTTTCTATCTGGAGTTTGGTCCAAAAGTTCTGAAGCGTTGATTTCTTCTTAAATACTCATCATTTTTTTTTAGAGAAAAATTCCAAGTACTTAGAATTTTATTTTTTTCTCAAGATAAAAACGTTGTCTTCAGAGCTTGTGTGATCACCTTGCTCTTGTAAATGGTCTGTGAAATTCTGGTGTATGCCAGTCTTCAGATGTTATACTTGATGTCTAAACATCTGATATGACATAATAAATACACTGGAAGGTGGATATCCAATTTTTATGATTTAGTACTGAAGAGTAACATAAGCACAGTTTAACCAAGCTGTGCCAGACCTACTTTGAAGGTGCAGAGGATAGAACACCAATGTGCCTAATTCTGTTCATCTGTTGCACATGATCAGCAGAGAGTAAACAGCCTTTGCAGTTCTATTTCTTCTGCACAAATATCAGCATGATGTCTTAACATGTTCTGAGACATCATCTGTTACAACATTACAGTTTTACCTTGATATACAACAAACAGAAGTATAAAGTGTTGAAGGTAAAAACACAAATCAGTTGTTGACCCAGTTCGGTGAAACACACCTACTCTGGGGGCATACCAAGCCAGGAAGAAGATCCACTATTAGCAATATTAATTCAGGACTAAACTTTACAAGTTCCCATCCTTCACTTAATCATCTACCCAGTGCAACCTATACCTAGGAACTCCTAGATAGAAACCTACCAGTTTCCATTCCTATTGTCGCAACAACAGAAGTCTTACTCCTACTCAAGAAGCAGTGCCCTCCCACTTGGTTTCCTACATTACAATGAATATGAAGTAATGCAGAAATACTTAGACTTGCTTCACAGCTTCATCCAAGAACACTCAAACTCTTACCTACAGGTTTCGAGTTACATACATGGTAACCTTGCCACAGACCGACAGGTTTACCTAACAAAAAATACCCCTAATGTTACATTGTGTGTGTTTTTAAACCCTAGGTTACACTCTGCTATTTATAACCTATTACCTAACTCAGCAAGTTTTTCTCCTTGCTGTTACAACTCAGCAGCAAACTTCTCCTATAATCAAGGTCTTCAATCTTCTAGTTCCTAAAATGTCTCCATATTTAGAAACAGTATTTTCTTCAAATATTCTGATTGAATCTTCACAGGAAACGCCACATATATTCTCAGAGTATTTAGGTACCAGAACTGTAACTGAATTATCAATTCTGTTGGCGTGATGTCAAGTCAGATGTCCTGACATTACATCTAACATGTTTTCCTAGATGTTGAACTTTTTCAACACAACAAATAACCTCTTCCATAATTTAGATCACTTAGGATAGTTAGGTTATAAGTCACAGCTGTTACAAACATTCAACATATAACATCAGTACTTAGTTTCAGGCGCGATGTCACATGCTGATGTTGTGACATTTTACACAACATGTTGGTCCAGATGTTGAACTTCTGCAACACCACATATTAAAACAACAGAGGGGATCTGGGTAAACTTGCTTTCTTATTTGTTTTGCAAATGAGGCCAACTCTCCAGCCAGGGCACTTACAATCTCCCCCTTTGGCAAATTTTGGCTAAAACAAATAAGTGCAAGTTGTATTTTGGGACCAGGCCACAACACAGTTGAGATGTTACAACATCTTGTCTAACATCTTCTTTTATAGAGGCTGATGTCCTTTGAGCAAACAACAAACCTCTGTCGTCAACTGTGAGCAACTCCACTCCATCGATGCCCCAAGAGGATTTCTTTTCTCAAGATTATTACTTGTGATCATGTAACTCAGATCACAAGTCACAACTATCCTCTTAACTCAGAACACAAGACACAACCAAAGTTACTTACTTAGGGATCATGTTGCCTTCACCTGAGTCTTGCTGGACATTGCCGTGTGTTGCTTTCTCCTGAGTCTCGCCTGAGACTACTGGGTCCCTATCTTTCTCCCCCTTTTTGGCCAGAATTTGACAAAGACTGCCCATACAGATCCATACCCATGCACAATTTTCCCAGATGCTAACAAACTTCATATTGCTGAAACCCTCTGATGAAGAGAAAGACTAGAGAGAGTCTTTATAAATAATGCAATTTTGGCATAGATAGTAACGATCTTGGTACTTTATTCTGATAGTTTCAGTACCCTAGGACTGGTTTTAATGCAGGTACCTACCCTTGGGTTTGACCCTTTGACCATGTCAGGATGCCTTTTTAAAACAGACATTTGTCTTTTAGAACAGACTACTCCCTTGTCTTAGGATCCCCTTTCCAAGAAACATCGTTGGTATATTACACTCTGCATTAGTTATATAATACCTTTATTAGATGACAAGTTATCACCTAAACATTCCAGCTCACTAAACTGTTTCATAATGAGGCACAACAGCTCTGTTTTCTTAGTAGATGAAAACATGCTCAAATCCTATGTCGTCATGCATTCTGCTAATATTAGATTAACAACTTGAAGCCATACCATTTTCTCAAGGAGAATGGTTACTCCCTCTGAGTCATACAACTGTACACACATGGATTTATTAATAATAATCCATACTTCATCCAATTTTCCTCCTGTCTGTAGTTTTAGAGGAAATTAGGAACAATGTCATTACCAATGTGATGACATTCGGTCAGACATAGTCTTCTTCAGTTTTGAACACATCATTCCAATAGTTAATAAGGTGTCACACTTTATATCCTACGAGTTTGACGAAGACCTTTTGTACAAACCAATACTCCCCCTGTTAGGGACAATCACTTCTCCTCATGAGAACAAGTAGGACACATTCAATACTCAGTTAGACCTTCAATACAGCTTCTGAGTAAAGTAAATAAGACCCCTTGATGAATGGAAAACATAAGACGCATCTTCATGTCTTCAAGAGCGCACCCTCTGTTCAACAATATTGTTTGAACGCATTCATACTGTGAATCAAATTTTCTCGATAATAATCAGCTGTCATATGTTGATTATCTTGATTCTCAGAATTCACTGTTTGATTATCAAATGTCACCTTCATGTTTATCAGTCTTCTTCCAGAGATATTCTGATCTTCCAATTGAAATTTGAACTTCAGGCTACAAGTTATCACAAAAGGCTTAGATACACTGAGACAAGAACATGTAACAACTCCAAAGAGCTGCAAAGAGACGATCCTTTTGGAGGATCTAATCTCAACTTCGTAGATCATCCTAACTTAAGTTGATGAGCCACTTCACCAAGCAAGAATCTGATGTTGAACCAAATGTCGCAGCATTATGTTATAACATCTAGTTGTTGAATTCAGCTCCAGACTGATCCCAGTGACCATCATCAAGATCATGATGTCTTCTTCTTCTTTAAGTCTGAACATGTTTCCAGGAAACCTTTTCAAGGATCAAACAATTTTGCTGTCACCAAGGAGATAGATCTAAGGTATCACTCTTCCTGTGATTCTTCACAGGGTCTAGAAGAAGGAATGTTCCCACATCTTTAAGAACATCAGTTATCTTGAACTCCAAGGATAATCAGTTAGGTACTTGTACTTGTCACTAATAGCAATTGATCATAGATCCTTCCCATTATTCAGTAAGATACTTTCACCATTTGAATACTTTGACATACTCTTTGTGTGTTAATATCTTCTTCTTGCAAGCTCTTTCTTTGAGAGACCAAAGAGTTGAGATATCTAGGTTGCCACCCTTGCCTCAAGAAAATAGAATTTTCTCTGAACAAACTCTACTTACTTCAACCGACTTGAGACTCCTTCCAGATCAGATTCATCATTAGGAATGAGAGAGATGAATCCTTCCTTGCAAATATGTCACACAACAACCAGAACCCATGTGACATAGGTCAACAGCTAGCTAAACACCAGGCTGAACTAATGTGAGGAGGTTAACCAAATCTCCCTCAAATATCCATGCATGTGCACAAACGTCTCGACATGATAGATGACATCCCTACCAGATCTACTTAACTCCAAGAGCTATTCTTTAACCAAACTCTGAGTCTTCATATTCAAGACTCTTGATCCCAATCTACTTCTATGAAGGAGCAATAGTGCTGCACCAACATTGGCTTTTATTAACCAGTGAGCTTATCTTTCTTCACACCATAGTACTTCAGGAAACAATTGCTCAGCCCTGATCAATGTCATATCTCAACCAGCTTTACTTCTAGAGTTCTGACTCCTAAAGTAACCTTCGGGAGTACACAGACATAGTTGTCTTTACCATTGTCAACTTTGCACACGCAGATGTCTCCTCTTCCAAGTCAGGAGTAGGTTTCAAACAAAGGTATCCCTTTGTTTGACACCCGAAACATATGCTCTTCAACTAGTAGCTACATCCTTGAAATTCTTCAAGGTCTTCATATAACACTAATCCGTGATTATGTGATTCTTATCATCCTGAACGAAGAACGTCTTCATGAGTGGACTTGAGAGGACTCGAGTATCTGTGACATCTTCAATAGTTTATGTTGAATTCTTGAGTACAATGGTCTTCAATCCACAAGAGGGGAAAACACATCAGAGCTTGAGTTTTGTCAGGTATTGCACAGCGGAAGAACATAATACACCCCAATCTTTGCACACACACTCCACCAGACTAGCCTTCAAAAATAGACCAAGTCTGATTATGGTTCAAACCTAGCATGACTACTACACACAACTTCAGGCGTACACACATCCTTAGTTCGAAAATAAATCAAACCTGGAGCAGCTATCACACAACCATGCCAAATGCCAATCACCAGAAACAGGTACACACAATTCCTGTCAAGAATAGTCAATCCTCCCACTTCAAGGGACCATTCAGGGAAATAGCAAACCATTCCAGGTTACAATCTTCAGTACTACAATTGACCTTGTAGATACCATAAAGTATCACCCATGGATCTCATCCAGAAACAGAACAGGATGCCTGCTCTGATACCAATTGAAATTCTGGTGTATGCCAGTCTTCAGATGTTATACTTGATGTCTAAACATCTGATATGACATAATAAATACACTGGAAGGTGGATATCCAATTTTTATGATTTAGTACTGAAGAGTAACATAAGCACAGTTTAACCAAGCTGTGCCAGACCTACTTTGAAGGTGCAGAGGATAGAACACCAATGTGCCTAATTCTGTTCATCTGTTGCACATGATCAGCAGAGAGTAAACAGCCTTTGCAGTTCTATTTCTTCTGCACAAATATCAGCATGATGTCTTAACATGTTCTGAGACATCATCTGTTACAACATTACAGTTTTACCTTGATATACAACAAACAGAAGTATAAAGTGTTGAAGGTAAAAACACAAATCAGTTGTTGACCCAGTTCGGTGAAACACACCTACTCTGGGGGCATACCAAGCCAGGAAGAAGATCCACTATTAGCAATATTAATTCAGGACTAAACTTTACAAGTTCCCATCCTTCACTTAATCATCTACCCAGTGCAACCTATACCTAGGAACTCCTAGATAGAAACCTACCAGTTTCCATTCCTATTGTCGCAACAACAGAAGTCTTACTCCTACTCAAGAAGCAGTGCCCTCCCACTTGGTTTCCTACATTACAATGAATATGAAGTAATGCAGAAATACTTAGACTTGCTTCACAGCTTCATCCAAGAACACTCAAACTCTTACCTACAGGTTTCGAGTTACATACATGGTAACCTTGCCACAGACCGACAGGTTTACCTAACAAAAAACACCCCTAATGTTACATTGTGTGTGTTTTTAAACCCTAGGTTACACTCTGCTATTTATAACCTATTACCTAACTCAGCAAGTTTTTCTCCTTGCTGTTACAACTCAGCAGCAAACTTCTCCTATAATCAAGGTCTTCAATCTTCTAGTTCCTAAAATGTCTCCATATTTAGAAACAGTATTTTCTTCAAATATTCTGATTGAATCTTCACAGGAAACGCCACATATATTCTCAGAGTATTTAGGTACCAGAACTGTAACTGAATTATCAATTCTGTTGGCGTGATGTCAAGTCAGATGTCCTGACATTACATCTAACATGTTTTCCTAGATGTTGAACTTTTTCAACACAACAAATAACCTCTTCCATAATTTAGATCACTTAGGATAGTTAGGTTATAAGTCACAGCTGTTACAAACATTCAACATATAACATCAGTACTTAGTTTCAGGCGCGATGTCACATGCTGATGTTGTGACATTTTACACAACATGTTGGTCCAGATGTTGAACTTCTGCAACACCACATATTAAAACAACAGAGGGGATCTGGGTAAACTTGCTTTCTTATTTGTTTTGCAAATGAGGCCAACTCTCCAGCCAGGGCACTTACAGTCTGCTTGGGCAACAATGACAGTTCTGGACTTGGATTTGTTTTAGAGGGACTTTGAAAATCCAAGATGATTTTCTGAAGAGAGAGAGAGAGGGCAAATTTTGGGGTACAACAGTTGCCCCTGTTCAATCTTCTTGAACCTAAAGAGTTAGATTCGCAAGTTTACCTTTCGAGACTCGAAGGTAAAAGGAGATTGGACACTAGAGTGCCCGGAAATTTGCACTCGCATAGTAGAGTATCAGCAATGCGATGGCGGGAATGGGCTTATAGATGCCATTTGGAGAGATGGTGGATAGGGAGATGGGATTATGGATGCCATCTGAAGACGTGACAGAACCTTGTCGGGAATGGGCTTATAGATGCCATTTGGAGGTATTGATCGCATAAGAGATTCCTTAGCGATAACTTGCATACTTTGAGAAAGAAAGATGTTTCCTGGCTTGTTACAGGTGTTGATCTTCAGTCTCTTCATGCAGATATGCCCTGGCTAGATACAGGTATCGAATCTACAATTAGTTGCTCACAGATGTGCCCTGGCTAGATACAGGTATCGAATATGGAAATGTTGTCTACAGATATGCCCTGGCTGGATACAGGAATCGAATATGGAAAATGCAAAAGGTTGGTAGAGATAGCTTTCCTGGCTGGATACAGGCGTAGACCTCTGACCTGAGAATGAAAGATAATTTCCTGGCTTGTTACAGGTGTTGATCTTCAAACTCTTCATGCAGATATGCCCTGGCTAGATACAGGTATCGAATCTACAATTGGTTGCTCACAGATGTGCCCTGGCTAGATACAGGAATCGAATCTGGAACTATTGTCTACAGATATGCCCTGGTTGGATACAGATATCGAATCTGGAATTGCAAAAGGTTGGTAGAGATAGCTTTCTTGGCTGGATACAGGCGTAGACCTCTGACCTGAGAATGAAAGATAATTTCCTGGCTTGTTACAGGTGTTTGATCTTCAAACTCTTCATGCAGATATGCCCTGGCTAGATACAGGTATTGAATCTACAATTGGTTGCTCACAGATGTGCCCTGGCTAGATACAGGTATCGAATCTGGAATTGTGATAGTTGATAGTTATCATCCTTGGATTGAATTTTCCTGAAAAGGCAAAACATTAGTTGTATGAAATGTCATGATGTCATGATGCTCAAAATGAGACAGTGTTGTATGCACTTTATCATGTATGCAAGCAGGATGTATAAAATGCGAAATGTTTATGAATGTATTTTCGTCTAGGAAAATAAATCCTTGACGACTGGCCGGGGAATCAAATCATGGACTGATGTTGAGGAGTAGAGTCCTTCGCTTCCACTGGGGATGATGGTTGCGAGAATAATCCGGCGGGAGAAGATGACTCCGTTGGGGAACAACTTTGTTGGAGAGATTACTCTGAGGGGAATTACTCTGTGGGAAGAGATACTTCGCTGAGGTTTTGATGAGAGCTCCGCTGGGGATTTCAACGATAAACTCCGCTGGGGATTTCAACGATAAACTCCGCTGGGGATTTCAACGATAAACTCCGCTAGGGACCGTTGATAAGTTATGTTGGGGAACTTTTGATGAACTCCGCTGGGGATAGGAAGAATTTCGCCGAGGACGGACTTTCCGTGGTAATTAGCTGAGGATAACCCAGTTATACCCTGGTGAGGAAAATAATCTTTGACCCAAGTCGGGGAGAGACGTTCGTACTCTGCAGGGGATAAGCTTCAAGACTTGCTGGGGATATAGATTCCACTTTCCTGGGGAAACTTTCAGACTGTACTGGAGTGTTGGTATTCCGCCGGGGGACAATCTCATATTAAGACTACCGGGGATGCTTGCTGAGGAATGTTTATTCTTCACTGGGGAATGTTGAGATCTTCTGGGGATACCCAACTTCCTTAAGGCTGACAGTAGACTAACTCTGCTTGAGGAGAGTATTGCTGACTTGCTAGGGGAACTGTGCCTTTTCAGGGTTGGTAGGAAACCAACTCTGCTTGGGGAAAGTATTGTTGAATCTTGTCTTACTCTGTGGGGAGTTAAAGCGACTCGGTTACGTTCTTCAGCCGAACCTACCTTGGTACCTTGGTGGACAGAGCAACTAGACCGCTTGGACAATTCTGAACTGCCCCTGTTTCTGATGTCATCCGTAATTAGTCTTTTGTTTCGCATGCAAGTATTTATGATTAGCAATTAATGGCAAATGCATATATCAAAAACGAACATTGGACGTTCTTCGCAAAATAAAACAGAAAAAGGAAAAACAATGGATAATTTGTCTGAAAAAATTGAACTTGTATTGATTTTGAAATTTGCCTGTAAATAGGCGTTTTTGTACAAGAGGCTGACGTCCTAGTAAGAAAACGCCGCCGAGCAAAACAGAGTTTATGCAATTTTGAAAAGAAACAAAACAGCTATGTGAAAAATAATCCCACTGGGTTCCAACTCTGCTATCGCCTTTATGTCTTCGAGCGTCTCATCACTTTGCTTGCTTAGCTGAAGATGAAGCTGATTGATTGATGCCGAAGTCTGAGCCCAATAGTTGATGCCGAATTCTGGATGCAAGGTGATCCAATGAGACATAGTATTACGCTTATCCCTAACTTTTGCCTGGACCGCCCTTTCGGGTTTTCAGTCCACCGGGATACCCATTTTTGCCCAAGCCGCCTTTCAGGTTTTCGACTTGCTGGGTGTACAGATTTTTTATTTTCATCCCTTATTTTTGCCCGAACCCTTTTGGTTCGCCGGGAAGCCCTTATTTTTGCCTAGGTGTGTCAACCTAGCGGGTCTTTAGTTCATGCGTAGTATCTTTTTACCATGTCTGCATTGGCGGGGTGAGGAAGGTCGTCACCATCCATGGTGGTTAGAATCATGGCTCCTCCTGAGAAGATATGTTTAACCACAAATGGCCCTTCGTACGTAGGGGTCCATTTGCCCCTGGGATCACTTTGAGGAAGAATAATGCGCTTGATTACCAGATCTCCGACTTGATAGTCTTGTCGTCTGACTTTCTTGTTAAATGACCTGATCATCCGTTTTTGGTACGTCTGACCATGACAAATAGCAGTGAGTCTCTTTTCGTCAATTAGGTTTAATTGATCAAGTCGAGTCTGGATCCAGTCATCTTTGCTCAAACCTGCATCCTTCATTATCCGGAGAGAGGGTATCTGGACTTCAATAGGCAAGACTGCCTCCATGCCATAGACCAAGGAAAAGGGAGTCGCCCCTGTTGACGTCCGTGCTGAGGTACGGTACCCATGAAGAGCAAACGACAACATTTCGTGCCAATCTTTATAGGTCACTGTCATCTTCTGCACAATCTTCTTGATGTTCTTATTTGCTGCTTCTACAGCCCCATTCATCTTCGGTCGGTAGGGAGAAGAGTTGTGGTGCTGTATCTTGAATTGCTCGCAGAGCTCAGTGATCATCTTATTGTTAAGATTGGTACCATTATCCGTAATGATCCTCTCAGGTACGCCGTATCAACAGATCAGGTTATGCCGATTGAATCGTGCCACAACGCTCTTGGTTACAGTGGCGTAGGAAGCTGCTTCAACCCACTTTGTGAAGTAATCAATCGCTACCAAGATGAAGCGATGCCCGTTGGATGTCGTCGGTCGGATCTCGCCGATCATATCAATGCCCCACATTGCAAAAGGCCAAGGTGACGTCAGAACATTCAGAGGCACCGGAGGGATATGCACCTTATCAGCATAAATCTGGCATTTATGACAAGTTCGAGAATGTTGGTAACAGTCGGCTTCCATTGTGGACCAGAAATATCCTGCCCGAAGGATTTTCTTTGCCATGGTATGTCCGCTGGAATGAGTTCCGAAGGTACCTTCATGCAAATCTGCCATGATCCTTTCTGCTTCAGTCTTATCCACACAACGCAGTAAGGTTGAGTCATGGTTTCGCTTGTAAAGAATGTCATTACTGAGGAAGAACTTTGCCGCGAACCTTCTCAGAAACTTCTTGTCATTAACAGATGCACCCTCGGGGTATTCTTGAGCTTCAAGATACCTCTTCACCTCATGATACCAAGGCTTTTTTGTTACTTCTTCGGTCTCAAGATCACAACAATGTGCAGGTTCATCCAATTTCCAGATAATGATCCGGGGAGCCTCGTTGTCCCATTTGACTTTGAACATTGAAGACATCGTAGCTAACGCGTCCGCCAACTGATTCTCTTCCCTCGGGAAGTGTTCAAAAGTTATCTCTTCGAAGTGGGGAAGCAGTGTCAGCACATACTCCTTGTAAGGAATAAGATTCGGGTGTTTCGTATCCCACTCGCCTTTGATCTGATTGATCACGAGAGTGGAATCTCCGAAGACACTCAGAAACTTGATCCTTAAGTCAATTGCAGCTCGAAGACCCGGGATACATGCCTCATACTCTACCATGTTGTTGGTGCAGTTGAAACATAGCCGAGCGGTGAGTGGAGTATGAATGCCTTTGGGGGATATGATCACTGTGCCGATACCATTACCCAAAGCGTTTGAGGCTCCGTCAAAATGCATAGACCATCGGGATCCTTCCTCAGGTCCTTCATCCGGTCCAGGTACTTCACAATCAGTTACTACCATGATATCTTCGTCTGGAAATTCAAAGTTCAACGACTGGTAATCATCCACAGGTTGGTGTGCCAAATGGTCTGCCAATACACTTCCCTTGATTGCTTTTTGAGTCGTGTACTGAATGTCATATTCTGTCAAAATCATTTGCCATCTTGCTATTCTTCCGGACAGAGCAGGCTTTTCGAATATGTACTTGATTGGATCTATTTTTGAAATCAACAGAGTAGTGTGAGTCAACATATACTGTCTCAGCCGGCGAGCAGCCCATACTAGAGCGCAACAAGTTTTCTCGAGCAGTGAGTACCGAGTCTCACAGTCGGTAAACTTTTTGCTCAGGTAATAAATGGCGTGCTCTTTTCGGCCAGACTCGTCATGCTGCCCCAGCACACACCCCATTGAATGGTCAAGTACCGTCAAGTATAAGATTAGAGGTCTCCCTTCAACCGGCGGCATAAGAATGGGTGGTTCTTGGAGATACCCTTTGATCTTTTCGAAAGCAGCCTGACATTCATCATTCTAACATACTACTTGATCTTTCTTCAGTAGCTTGAAGATTGGTTCACAGGTAGCAGTTAGATGTGAGATGAATCGGGCAATGTAGTTCAAACTTCCTAGAAAGCCTCTGACTTCCTTCTCTGTCTTAGGAGTTGGCATTTCTTGTATGGCTTTCACCTTGGCAGGATCCACTTGGATACCTTTGTCGCTCACGATGAAACCTAGTAGTTTTCCGGACCTCACCCCAAAGGTGCACTTGTTTGGGTTCAACCTCAGCTTGTACAACTTCAGACGGTCAAACAGCTTCCGCAGATGGTCAAGGTGCTCCTCCTCAGTTTGGGACCTTGCAATCATATCGTCGATGTACACTTCGATCTCATGATGGATCATGTCATGAAACAAAGCAACCATGGCACGTTGGTAGGTTGCCCCAGCATTTTTCAACCCAAAAGGCATGACCTTGTAGCAAAAGGTGCCCCACTGAGTAACAAAAGTGGTCTTCTCCATGTCTTCAGGAGCCATTTTGATCTGATTATAACCGGAGAAGCCGTCCATGAAGGAGAAAACTTTATGCTGAGCAGTATTATCAACCAGAACATCGATATGAGGCAGAGGGAAATCATCCTTGGGGCTGGCCCTGTTCAGATCCCTGTAATCAACACACATTCGAACTTTACCGTCTTTATTTGGTACTGGAACCACGTTGGCAACCCACTGAGGGTAAGAAGTCACTGCTAAAAACCCGACATCAAATTGTTTCATAACCTCAACTTTGATTTTCTCGGACATTTCTGGACGCATACGGCGGACCTTTTGTTTTACCGGAGGGCAGTCTTCCTTGGTAGGCAGGTGATGAACCACAATGTCGGCATCCAAACCAGGCATGTCTTCGTAAGACCAAGCAAAGATTTCCATGTAGTCATGCAGCATCTGAATCAACCGTTGTTTCACACTGAACTCTAGATTGGCACCAATCTTGATTTCCTTTTTGTCTGTCTCAGTTCCCAGATTTACCGTTTCCACTGGCTCTTCATGTGGCTGAATGGCCCTCTCTTCCTGGAGTAGCAGTCTTGCAAGTTCACCAGGCACTTCGCAATCATCTTCACCTTCGTCTTCGACTAAGTTAATCGGATTCTCGAAGTCATAACTGGCGGTAGCAGGGTCGTTACCAGTGAGATCCAGAGCGGATTGGAACCTGTATAAGTGAGTGTGTGTAAATATAGTTGTTTTGCAATATATGATAAAGAAAGAAAAGGAGCATAAGATTTGAAATGCAGCAAACGTCCAATGTTTTGATTAATGATATATGAAAATGTCATACAAAAGCCCTCACCAATGGAGCCACGGTGCCCCAGGTAGGACACCGAGCCATAAAAGTTTCAACATATTGTTTGCTACAAATTGAAAACAAAAGAGTTCATTACTGAGTGACAAAAGTAATAGGGGTGAAGTCTTTGGCAGTCCAGTTGCTTGGTCCATTGTCGGTTGTTGGGTAGATCCAGCTGTCGAATTCGGATTCCTCCACTTCATCCTCAATAGCATTCACTCCCGGGTTGGTGATAAACACAGGAGGTCCTCCAATTCTTGCTTTGCGAACAGCCCTCTGAGCCTCTGCAGTGAAGTCCAAGCCAAACTTGTCGGTCTTCGGAGAAAAGTCAGGAAGCCGACCCCAGTTTGCACACTCACCCTTCTCAATCACAGCCCGTGCATCCTTTAAGGAAGCCATCTTCAAAGGAGGGTCTTCAATCACAGTTTCAGCTGACACCAATGTCCGAGGCACCTCTTCAAAGTGTTGAAAGGGGGTTTCAATGAACTCCCCATCCATTTCTATGTATCGGAACGAGTTTAAGTGGCTGACCATATACTCCTCTTCCCCTTGAACTGTAACAATCTTTCCTCTGACTGGGTACTTAAGCTTTTGATGTAGTGTGGAGGTCACAGCTCCGGCCTTGTGAATCCATGGACGACCCAGCAAACAAGAGTAGGATGGACGGATGTCCATCACATAGAAAGTAGAATCAAACACCTGAGAACCAACCCTGATTGGGATGTCAACCTCGCCATGTACCATCCTTTTCGAACCGTCAAAGGCTCGGACAACAATGTTACTAGGCTTGAGCTCTAAACCCTCACAATCTAACCTGTCTAAGGCCTTCTTGGGTAATACATTCAATGAAGAATCGGTGTCTACCAACACATGGGCAAGAGTAGTGCCCCTGCATTCAATAGAGACATGCAGGGCATCATTATGGTTCTTTCCTTTTACAGTTAGATCAGCGTCAGAAAAGCCCAGCCCGTTATCAGCAGTCAAGTTGGCCATACAATCAGTAAATTGATCAGCAGACGTTTCTTGCGGCACATGAGCCGTCTTCAGGAAGGAGATCAGGGCCTTTGCATGGGCCTCTGAACATAACAACAGTGATAGCATAGAAATTTTTGATGGGGTGTGCCCCAACTGCTCAACAACATTGAAATCACTTTTCTTGATAATCTTGAGAATCTCCTCCATCTCTTGTTGGGAGGCTTCAACAACGGTTGTCTTCGGCGCCTCTGTCAAGGCAGGCAAATCAGCAACAACCCCTTTGCCCCGAGCATCAGATGACTCGGCAGCAGGGGTAGAAACAGGGACTTGATTAGGAAGGGAAACATGCACACTTACGGGTGTGATGATAAGACGTTTCTGAACAACTGGTGGCGAAATATTTGGCAAAAACAATCTACCACTGCGGGTAATCTTGGCAGGCCCGGTGATGTTACTGACACCGGTACTTGTATCAAACTCTTGCTTCACCCCAAGCACATAAACATCTGCCCCATAGTGCCATGGGACAGCTTTGTCGGATGTATAGGGGAGGGGCCCCGGAACTGTAATGATGATGGGAGCAAACTTCTGAGTGGACATAATTTTGACAGGCTTCTTTGAAGGAGCCTTGGGAGGTTTGTTGAAAATAGTGACAATAGAAACTTCTTCGGCAGGGACAGCATGAACGACAATCTTCTCAAATAAGATCTCTTTGTTATCCATCAGGCTTTGGATACCTGATTTTAGCAAAGGACAACCCAAAGGGGAAACAACACATAGAAGGCAATCTTCACCACATCCCGGAAATAAACCGGCTAGCAACATATTCTTTTTAACAGTTGATAACGGAGTAACAATCTCTTCCACGGAGGCTACATATCGGTCTTCTTCCACAGCGTTCACTCCATACTGGGGCATGGGAGCAGTTACAACATTGGGTCTTTCGGGCGCCTCAAACTGTATTTCTTTGGCATCAATAAGGTCCTGAACCTTATTCCTCAGAGCCCAACACTCGTCCGTAGTGTGCCCGGGGCTATCAGAGTGATAAGCGCAACGGGCATTGGGGTTGTACTTCGGTGAAGCTGTGTTTACCACCTTCAGAGCTTCTTTGACGGTTACCAGATTGGTTGATAGTAGTTGCGGCAATATCTGAGACAGGGTCATGCTGAGCCGAGTGTACTTCCTTTTGGGCCTCTCACCCCTTTGTTGATTATACTGCTGAGGAGCAGCAACAGGCTTTGAAATTACTAATGCATTAACAGTTTGACGGCGTTCCGGCTTAACTTGTCTCCTAGGACCATAAATAGCACTAGCTTCCTTTTTGAAAGGCTTCTTCTCAGTACTCGCAGCGGCACCTTTCTGTATCTTCCCTGACTTGATACCAGCTTCTATCCTCTCACCAGTCAAAATCAAATCTGTAAACCCAGCAGAAGAATTACCAATCAGATGGTTAAAGAACGGACCAGACAAGGTCCCCAAGAACATGTCAACAAGTTCACGGTCAGTCAAAGGTGGCTGCACCCTGCCAGCCAGATCTCTCCACTTTTGCGCATATTCTTTAAATCCTTCGCCTGTTCCCAGTGACATACCCTAAAGTTGAGTACGTGTAGGAGCGAGGTCAGAATTGTACCGATATTGTTTATAAAATGCGGTGGCCAAGTCTTCCCAGTTTCGGATACTGGCCCCATCCAGCTGATAGAACCACTCGAGTTGAGCCCCAGAAAGGCTATCCTGAAAGAAATGGATCCAAAGGTTCTTGTCTGCAGTGTAAGGTTGGATCTTACTTACATATGATCTGAGATGCATTTTCGGACAGGATAGCCTGTCATATCTCGCAAAAGCTGGCACTTTGAACTTCGGGGGGATCACAATTCCAACAACTAATCCCAAGTCTTCGAAATCTAAGCCTGGAACTCTCTGCAGCCCCATAGCTGCCAACCTGTCTTCCAAACCCTTGTACTTATCATCAGCGGGCGGGTATTATTGATCAGAGTAGTCTTCGTCCTCTTCAGCCTCCTCTTCCTCAACCTCAGATTCGGAAGGTACTGCAGCCGCATTCCCTTTACTGGTTCCCTCCTCAGAAGTAGGAGGAAAATCAAGCACTCTTCTGGCTTCACCCTCAAACCTTCTCCCTAGGGTAGCCACCCCGATTCTCTTCTTCTTCTTTTTCACTTGGTCTTTGTTCCCCAGCAGGGCTTTCAGATCTTCCTGACCCTTAGCCAAGGTCATCAGGAGTTGTTGAAACTGTGCGTTTTGAGACTGCAAGTCCTTGACCGTTTGTTCGAGATCCATCCTGCTGAAATAAACAGCAGAAAGATAAGGAAATCTGGTGTGGAGACCTGCTTATGCACACGATGAATGGTATGCTTATGTATGCAATGCATTCAAGGATTTAGAACATTCAAAATTGTTGCAAACAAAAAGGAACGCACGTCATATTAATAAGAAGAAATTTGTCAGTACATAGATGCCCCATGGGCCAAATATTACGAAAACTTCTCAAGGTAAAAAGACATTGCGCATCCTCTTTGGTGCGATGTAGGTGTTGAGGGTCTCTTCCTCATGGAGTCGGCGGGTAAGCTCTAGAACCTTCTTCTCACTGGCGTAGAAGCTGGCTTCAAAAGTGTTCCGTTCCTCCTTAAGTTGGATCCAACTCTTCTGCATCTCCTCCTACGATGTAGGCATGTCAGGATATAGGATGGTGTAGGGAACCTCTCCTTCCCTAACGGGCTCTTTAATCACAGGGAGAACGTGAGGATAAGGCATCAATAGACTCTGGGCTCGGGCTCGTACCCATTTGAGGTAAGGCTCAAGAGGGATGGAATTCTTGTGCCCCAGTGTCTTGCTGTCAACCTTGTTAGGCATCCTCCAAGCTCTGATGAATCTTTGGCGAAGTCCTTGCGCATCGTTGTCGAAGTCAAAAACTAGGTCTGGAATCAACATGTCGTGAGGGCCATCTCTTCGTGCATATCCAAATTGTCTCAAGGCTAGACAAGGGTTGTAGGTAATGCCTCCCCTAATGCCAAGTAATGGAACATTAGGGAACTCTCCACAATGATCGACGATGATGACATTTTCTCTGGACCGAGAACACCAATGTACATCAGAGTGAGTGAGGGTCATCAACCGTTGTGACCACCTTAATCCTTGGTCATTCTTCAAGACAGATTGTGGAAGGTGCGAAATAAACCACCTTACAAGGAGAGGAGTACAGCACATGAGAACACCCCTCTTTCTCATTGTTCGTGTGTAAAATGAGTGGAGGATGTCCCCAAGCAATGTTGGTATTGGATTTATGGATAAGAAGATCTTGACGGCGTTGACATCTACAAGCTGGTCAGGATTTGGGAACAAGACCAACCCGTAGATAAGGAGTGCCACAATTTCTTCAAAGGCTTGTAGGTCCAATGAATTCCAACACTCTTGTGCCTTCTCAAACAAGAATTTGGCTAAGAAACCTTTGACACCGCTTCTAGTTTCCCAATGCCCCTTGATTTCAGATGGCTGTAGATGTAGTGCTCGAGCAACATCTTCAGGCTTTAGTTCCTTTTCCGTACCTTTGTAGGGTAGTGGATTAAGGATAGGAATTTTCAAGAGTTGAGAAAATTCCTCCAAAGTGGGCAACTGGTAGTCAGGGAAAGTGAAACAGTGGTGAAGAGGGTCAAAGAACTGGAACAGCACCTTCATCATGTCCTCTTCAATGTTGGTGTTGACTAGGCTGAGCAGTCTACCATGTCTTTCACTGAAGAGTGAGCTTTCCGAAATTCTTGATGTGAACTCCTTGAGTTGAGGAGGGATTCTCACAAGGTTGACTTGGATGGTTTTCCTGCGAGGAATTTCCATGACCTACAAAACAAGAACAAAGATGAAGATCTAAACCCTTGAAATGGTTAGTGAATGCATATGATGCTTTATGATGTTCATGATGTATGCACAAAACACATGTACACACAAAACCCTAGTTTCAGGCTTGCACGGGGTTGCATAGGTAAGTACCCTCTTGTGTGTAGTTGGCTTAAAAACCTGTCCTATAAATAGTAACCGGGTTCTAAGGAGCTCAATATCATTGGATTGTTTTCCATGTTCATTGTTTTGGTTTAGCCACTTAACTAGTGACCAAAATATTCCAAGAAAACAACCCTCAATGAGTGTAGTATCGAGTATCTACCAACTTCGGACTGCACCAAAGCCGGTCATCTCACTACCCCTAATGAAAGGCCAAGATGGTCAAGTAAGGTTATAGGTCATTAGTGCTTAGTGACATCACTCAGCGGCCCCGTACTCTCCTTGATTGAACTCAAGGGTTACCGGTACTCACAAATATGTCGCACTAATATAGCTATTGCTTCAACCGTGTCGGTATACCCCGCACAGTTTCCACAACGTATTGCTATCTATGAATGTTTCCCAAAATCCGGGTATAGGATTGCGAACCCAAACAAGAGAGCCAAGATGTAAAGCAATCAAAGCAAACAATTAGTCATGCAAGAGGGTGATCTAAGCCCTAAGGTTACCCCACTTTAAAAAGCCGTCCCCAGCAGAGTCACCAGTTTTGTGATACGGTGGGAGAACTGACTTGAGGTTTTGCGTTTGTTTTCGCAAATGTTTCGGTTGAGCAAGAGTCGCCACCGACTTTTTATTTTATCCTAAGGAAAGGTTAAAAAGCACAGCAAAAACCTTTGAGATGTTTTCTTGGGTTCGGGGAGTAGATTATAGAAAGGGAAGGTATTAGCACCCTTTCTATCCATGGTTATCCATGGGCTCTTAGTTACTTGCTTAGATCAACTTGCCTTGATTTTCAATTGTTTGAAATGGTGCTTTGTGTGTGGATTTTTGAAAATGTTTTGAAAAGAGGCCAATGTGGTGGCAACCTTTGTAATGATCCATGTTGGGATGTATACAGAGGTGTATGTCTTTTGAAAAGTTTTCAATGTTTTTGAAAGTTATTTTGAAAGTGTGTTTGTGATGTGTGTTTTGAAAAATAGGCAAGTGTTTTTGTTTTGTAATTTGGCAAATAACTAAGAGTTTGTTTACCCCTAAATTTACTCAAAGATTTTCTCTATGTTTTAACCCTTTTAACAATTTTGTTCCACCATTGTATTTGGTGGACAATCTTGCGTTAGGATGTGAACGGGACGGGCGCGGGTCATCGTATAGACCATGATAACAATGTTGCAAAGTATCTTAGTTTTTTTTCTTTTGAGGGACTAAGATCATTTTTGTGAGGCAACTTTCGAAAGCGTCATCGAGGGACTATGATCTTTTGATTTTGTTTGTTTTACTAAGATACTTTGCATGCGTAACATGCCCCATTTATTGGAGGAAACAAGTGAAGTATCCCTAGGGGTGTTAGTGTGCAAGTGTGTTTTATTGCATACAAGAGTTTATCTTTGAATTAGGATTTTCTATTTCATTGATTTTATCTTGCCATACATATCCTAATTACTAGCAATAAGAAGCGGAAATATAAAATCCTACGCTATTACAACGATTAGGGAGTGGGGATACACATTTGTACATGGGGGGTTCAACGAGAAAAATAGACAAAAAAGAAAATAGCAAAAAACAAGATAGAGAGAAAGAGAGAGGGAGCCAGCGCGCTGCTGAGAGGTCATCAGAAGTTCTGACTCAGATCCGCTGCCAGATGATCAAACTCTTGGTTAAACTGTATGAGTCAGAACTTCTGACCCTGGCACCTGCAAAACAGAAACCTGTTAGTGGGGAAATCAGAAGTTCTGACCCCCCTGTGCTGCAAGACAGAAGTTTGTTAGTGGAGAAACCAGAAGTTCTGATCCTGCTGGAAAGACAATAACTCCCAGAAGTTCTGACATTATTGACAGCAAAACAGGCTTCAGATGTGCTAACGTCAAAGTCAGCACTTGGCTTTTCCCTGTACTAATCAGAATATCTGCAATTTTGTTATTATTCCACAAAACAGGAAACATATTTGGAACAGCTCCAGCAAATGTCAAAGTGTTTCAGAGGACAGAACCAACAAGGTCACAGGCAGGTTTTACACTGTCTCAGAATGTTCTGAGGTATGAAAATCCTCAGAATACAAACAGCAACAACATGATATTTACATTATGCTTATTTGAGTATGCACAGCTGATGATGCTTAGTAGCGTGATGAAGGTCAGCAGGTGCTTACCTGGCTGTTGGAAAAGTTTGTGGATGAAAGCTAGCTTTTGGCTCTGGTGGTATTCTGGACAGATTCTTTTTGAAAAGGATAGGTGAAGGTGTATGCGTATATAGGGTCAGAAGTTTGAAAAGGGTGTTTTTAGTTCACACAGAAAAAAACTGGGTATTTTGATGAAGTTTGAAGGTAAGAACTTCAAAGTTATGAAACACTGGAGATTTTGGCAGAGTTTCACAACACTTTCTTGCTAAAGATTTCTGTTTCTCTCTTAGAAATTTTTCTGTTTCTTGAACGCCTCTCTTCAGTGGACAATGGTTCTCTATTTATAGGCAAAAACTCTTGTGGATTTCTTGATCATTAAAGGCGCCAACAGGGTTTGAATTGTTCTTTGACAGAAATTCCTGGGAAGTTGTGATAACAGATAGCCTTCAGCCTAGGCTGCAGCAGCAGGCGTGGATTGGGGAGAAGTGACCTCTTAGGTGGGCGGTGGCGTGTAGACCCATGCCAGAATCTGCATAAAGGCATTTACCAAGCCACACGTGAAGGGGTTACTTGGATGAATGTTCAGGAGTGGTTGGGAGCATTAATGAGCATTAAATGGTGATGAGACTTATCAACATCAATACTCTGGTAAATAGAAACAAACTTTGAACCAGCAGTTCTGTTTCACCAAGAACAACGTAAACCATGCTCTGGCCTTGGCTTCCTGTTGTCTTAGCAAGTTCTGGGGATTCTCCTGATTTTCTGATACGTTCCTTGGATTTGCTTCTGGACCTTCTGGGCTTAGAGATTTTGTATCAGTGTAACGCCCACTCTTATGACCTTTCTGATTTCAGCATGTTCTGAAAGAGCCTTCAGGCTTTCTTGCTTCTTTTTCATTCCTTTAGCAAATTCTGGCTGAGCTTGCGTAACTGCTGAAAGAGTCATATTCTGTCTGAGACTTACATATTGAACCACGTTTACAACTTCTGATTGAGCTGATGTAGCTGCTGAAGAGCCAACTTCTGACTGCGCCAAGCTTGCAACTTCTGACCGTTTCTATCTGGAGTTTGGTCCAGAAGTTCTGAAGCGTTGATTTCTTCTTAAATACTCATCATTTTTTTTAGAGAAAAATTCCAAGTACTTAGAATTTGATTTTTTTCTCAAGATAAAAACGTTGTCTTCAGAGCTTGTGTGATCACCTTGCTCTTGTAAATGGTCTGCTTGGGCAACAATGACAGTTCTGGACTTGGATTTGTTTTAGAGGGACTTTGAAAATCCAAGATGATTTTCTGAAGAAAGAGAGGGCAAATTTTGGGGTATAACACCAACTTATGAGGTGCTTGGTATCTTTCGGTCAAAATGACAAATCTTCTTCTGGTAGGCAAGTGACGAGATGACGAGACATAGTCGTACGCTTTGATCCCTAATTTTTGCCTGGACCGCCCTTTTGGGTTTTCAGTCCACCGGGATGCCCTTTTTTGCCCAAGCCGCCTTTTCAGGTTTTCGACTTGCCGGGTGTACAGATTTTTCATTCTTTATCCTTAATTTTTGCCCGAACCCTTTTGGTTCGTCGGGATGCCCTTATTTTTGCCTTGGCCAGTCAACCTAGTGGGTCTTTGATTATGCGTAGTACTTTTTTGACTATGTCCACGCTCTCAGAGATGTAGGGAGGTGTCACTGTCGGTAGTGTTGTGTTGCCATACTACTAGAAGATCTTCGTTTGATCATGCAAGATTCGTTGCTGGAATTCATGTCCAATGCCCCAATTAATTCAGATGGAGATTTGCCCCTGGCTATTTGGCATTTTGAGAGATTTCTTGAATCTTGACTTAACTGCCCCAGATGATGGACAATGCTCATGTCGTGCCCCTTGGTTGGAGGTTCTTTTTCCACTTGAGGTGACCCTTTTTATTGAAAAGGTTTTTTGTTCCCTAGATATTCGTCGTGCGGATTTCTCTGTTGTTTGAACAAATAGTCATATGCAAACAATGTTATTTTAAGAATGCAAAGCTTATGTCTGTTTTGAAGTTCTTTGAAAATGCAGTTTTCAATAAAAACAAGCGAATTTTTGTAAAATGTGATGTCAACTCAGGATTTTACAGCAAGCCCTACAGGAGTCAGGATACCTTTTGTAACAGTATGCTTTTGAACTAACCCATGCTTCAGCTAGGACTTTTAAGGGTTATAATGTGGCCTGGTGCACGGTTTAAGAAACAAAGGATAAAGGCTCAAAATTTATTTGTACCCACCCGCTCTTCGTGATGTTCTTCGATCCTAAACTCAGCTAACCGTGCATTTAGATCCTGTTTCAGTCTTTGCTCTGATATTACAGTGATGGTTCAGATACTGACAATTTATTTTGAACAGGCAGTCATTTTTGTTGAGAGTTTGTAGGATCTCTTCCCTTTTGGTTTTTATTATCCCTGTTTTTTGCATGAACTGTTTCTTTTTGTGATTACAGTCAGCGGGATGCCCCAGTTTTTCTTAAGTCTCCTTCACAGGTTTTGACTTATTGGGCTTTTATTTTGAGAGATAATGACTGCCTGTCCTTATGATTATACGGAACCAACACCGTCTTTCGTTTCGGAAGGACTTCTTTGATGCCATTCATTGTGCACCTGGATCAACTGAGAAAACTACCCTGCCCCAGGTTATAATTAAGGGTTTTAATTTGTGAAAAGAAAAACTCCAACTTCTTTGGCTCAAAGGGGTTGACTAGGGATTATCTTCCTTATAACTCCACTATTTAGGATTTGAAACAACGCCTGTACATCGTCAGCGGGGTCTGTTAAAAAGCATACTGTAGAGATTTTGATATCATTTTCGTCATCCTCCCTCTAAAGGCTTAGAAATTTATTTTTTAATCGAGAGTTGATCATCACAAAAAATGAAAGCAATTTGAATATAGTGAATACGAATGGATTGATTCAAAACAGACATATGCAATGCATTAATAAGGTAATAAAGTTTAACATGAATAAATGTTCGAACAATCAAAAGAAAATTACAACTTGAAAATTCTAATGAACAAAAAGTCTTCTCGTCTCAGTACTTGTCTGTTGTACCCCAAAATTTACCCTCCCTTTTTTTCACAAGAAATCACAGCTTCGGGTTTTCCCTGATTTTTCAGATTGGCTCAAGAATCGGTCAAATAGACTTTTCTTATCAGTCTATACAAAATTAGGGTTTCCATTGATTTTGAATCAGTCAAACAGATTATTAAGGTTTCTTTTGATTTTGTTGAGTTTGGCTCAGGAATTGATCAAGCAGACTTTTCTTTGATGATAAATCTGGAATTAGGGTTTTTCACTCGTATTTCTCAGAAGAATTTGAATCCACAGTATTTCAATTGACTGTCACATTGTTTTGACACCTGTTCAAGATTGATTGTTTGTTTCTCAAAACCTAAACATCTGGGCTAGGAGCTGAGGCTTTTGATTGAAAGTTTGGAGTATTGGTTTGATCAGTGAGGTAAAAGGTGTATGGACGTTTGTTGGTTCAACTGTACAAAGCATATGGTTGATTGGAATGTCGGGCGTATTATGGTTAATACAAGGTTGCGAGACTGCAACATTTGTTGATTATTTATTTTATGTGAGTTACAATTATTGGGATGTATTTCCAATTATTTTAATTCAAGAAATTTAAATAATTAAATAGACAGTGCAAAAGAGATGAGAAATATCTGACAAAGATTTTTTATTTATTTTTAATTGTTGTTACAAATGTTATTTGAATACTGTAAATTTATTTACAATATTTACAATGACATTTATTACAAATAATTGAAAAGAAAATAAATCTATTCTAAGTCTCTTGAAGTCTTCATCTTCTACTGCTGCTTCCCTTACCCCAACTGGTATTTACCTGCAAAGACAAAAAGAAAGAAGTCAGTACAGTTAAATTGAAAAGCAGTTTTGAACAGATAAATAAAAAGCTCATCATTAAAGATTGTTGGCCGGAATCAGATTGTTTTGGTTTTCATCATGTTTTACTCGTCCTCTTTGCAAATCACAAGAAGATTTCTCTTCTTGGTTCACAAAGAGGAAAGTAAAACTAATATTTGCAAGCATATAAATCAATTAAATAGAAGGCACAAAGCTGCACAAGTTCAAACTAAGCAAACTAAGTTGCACAACCAAGTTGCACAAACTGAGCAAACCAAGCTGTCAACAAGCTGTCAACAAGCAGTTAACAAAATGTCAACTAAGCTGCACAAGTTCAAACTAAGCAAACCAAGTTGCACAAGCTGTCAAAAACTGTATACAAGCTATCAAAAAGAACAATGCAGAAAATCTGGAAGAAAGGACAGAATGCAGAGGAAAACCAAGATGCAAGCAAACAAGCTTGTCAAAGCAACTTTTCATCATTTCCCTGGCCAACAACTTTTCAGAATAAAGTACTTTAAGCAATTAAATATGCTTTTATGGAGAGAGAAAAGGGAGAGTGAAGCAGGTTTGCAGTTTGGCAGGCTTAAAGAATAGATAAATATAACAAGCTAAGAGTTACAAAGAGGGCAGAACACAGAGAGAACCACAAGCTGTGAGGGAAAACAAAACCTGCAAGTTGTAAAACCTGCAAACTGCTTGTAAACACAAGCATAGCAAGCCACAACAAATCCAGAACTGCATCCACCTGCCTAAAACCAGTAGAAAACCCGCACAAGTTCAAACTAACAAACTAAAACCAAATAAGCAAACTCAATCCAAGCCTGCCTGCATAACAACAGCCCGCCTGTACCCAAACAAGCCTTAAAACTTGTTCAAATATAACCTCAAGCTTGCTTTCCTTACCAAAAGCCAAAAAACTCAAGCCAGTTCAACTGTAACTGCACAATCCAAACCTGCCTGCATAAAAGCTTTCAAAACCAAACCAGCAAAACACCAACCCGCCTTCCTTACCAAACAAGCAAGTCTCAAATTTGCAAAACCACTAACAAGCTGTCAAAGCCTGTTTACAAACTTGCAAAACCAGAAGCAACCTGTTAAAATTACAAGCTGTCAAAGCCTGCCTGTATCAGACAAACAAACCTGCTAAAACCTTCAACAAGCCTGTAACCAGACAAACTTGCCAAAACCTACAGAAGCCTGCATGTACCATACAAACTTGCAAAAAAGCTTGCCTTCCCAAAAACTCCACAAACAAATCCAAAACAAAAGAATCTATCAAAACCAAAACTCAAACAAATCCAAACACTAAGTCCACAATAACAATAACAAGCGCCTCAGAACAGGGTTCATCATAGGCAAAACCATCAGCCAACAAAGCCCAAGAGAGGAAGAAAGTCAGAAGCTAACAAATAAGCATCTCAGAAATAATATCCTCATCAAAAAGCCCACAAAACCCAAGGAAGAAGGAAGAGTCAGAAGCAAATAAGCATTCTCAGAATCAAGGTTCATCACAGAATCAACATAGCCAAAACCAAAGAACAACAAGCATCTCAGAAGAATATCATCATTGACAAAAAGAAAGAGGAAGACTGTAAAAGTTAGCAACAAACAACTTCAGAGTTCATCACAAAAATCATAAGCCAAATCAACAGCAACAACAACAAACATCTCAGAACAAAAGCTCATCATTGAGAATCAACAAAGCCCAAGAGAGGAAGAGAGTCAGAAACGAATGAAATAGGGTTTTCATAACGAAGATTCATCACAAAACAGTTCAAAGCTAAAGATACAAATACTAGGAAGCAAGCTCTTGCCATCACGTGCCTCCCACCTCCGGCCACCCTAGAGCGCCTCCATCCCAAAGCTTTGAAAACAATAAAACATACAAGATTAACCATGCAATTGTAAAGAACGCATAAGAAAATGGTACCTTTCGATCCGTCATTCCGTGTTTTCATGGAAGAGAAGATGGGTGGTGGCGCTCTGTCAACTGGAGGGCTCAAGGGTTAATCCGAGATTCATGGCTTAGAACGATGAAGAAGGTGAGAGGCGAAGAAGATGAGAGGAGAGCGGCGCCGTTCACCAAAAAACTGTAAACCTAATTCTGAGCAAAACAAAACCAAACCCTAACAAAAACTTGAACAATGTGTTTGGGCTTCTGCCCCATGAACTGAACGCTAAGGCCCAAACTCTCAGCGCATGCACCCCCCTTTTTTAATCTGTTTTGTTATTTGGGCCAAATGTATATAACCTAAAGCCCATGTAACTTCTTTTTTATTTTTTTGAAAACCAATACCTCTTTTATTATTATCACCTAATTTTCATTTTTTCTATAACCTAATTCTTTTTTTGTTAAATAAAAATAATATATTAATTTTTCATATTAAAATTTTATTAACAATAATTTTCATTACCTCTAAAACTTAAAATATATAAATATTAGAATTTATTAAGTTAAATAATTCTTTCTTTAAAAACTTTTTGTCTATATAAAACTAACAAAAATACAAAAATAATAATGAACACTTAATTTTCATTTAATCATTTGTAAATAACCACATGCATCACACAATACTTTTGATTCTCTT
Source organism: Vicia faba (assembly GCA_948472305.1). Lineage (NCBI taxonomy): Eukaryota > Viridiplantae > Streptophyta > Magnoliopsida > Fabales > Fabaceae > Vicia > Vicia faba. Next base: position 1,180,302,033 of record OX451738.1, on the reverse strand, counting down.
TGATTCTTATATCTTGTTATATTTTTACATTGAGAATGCGGCGATTCAATTTGGTTGTAACATAATATTTGGACATTACTATTCTGACAAGACTCATCCCCATTTGTAAACATTTGTACCCCCATCCCCGGATACTTATTTGTAATAACTTAGACTTTAAATTCCCGCAATTTATCGCTTTCCATATACTGTATAGTAATTAGGGTTTGTATGCGAAGATTCAAAATCAACCGCTAGATAACCTAATACAAGATAAATGCATGAAAATCAATACACCATTCACACTTGCACCTCTAGGGTAACCTCGCTTGTTGCCTCAGAAAATGCAATCATGTCCCTCGAGTATGAGACACTCTAGCAAATGTCCCTTCGATAAACAAAGATCGTAGTCCCTCGATGACCCTCGATGTTGCCTTCGATAAAATGATCTCGTCCCTTACAAAATTGCTAGAGCGTCTTACAAGTTGCCTTCAATGATTGCATACGATGACCCGCGCCTGTCCCGTTTAACATCCTAACGCAAGGTTGTTCATCAAACACAATGGTGAAACAACACTGTTAAAAGGGTAAAAAACATAAGAAAAATCCTTGAGTAAAATAGGGTAGACAACTCTTAGTTACTTGATCAAAAATATTGCAAAACATCCTTGCCATTTTTCAAACACACATCACAACACAACTTCAAAAACAATTTCAAAACAACTTTCAAAACATTGAATTATCTTTTCAAAAAGACACACACCTTTGTATATATTCAAACAAGAATCATTACAAAGGTTGCCTAGACAAGGCATCTTTTTCAAAACATTTTCAAAACCTCACACATAAAGCACTATTTCAAACAATTGAAAAGCAAAGGCAAGTGATCTAAAACAAGTAACTAAGAGCCCATGGATAACCATGGATGAAAAGGGTGCTAGCACCTTCCCTTTTCATAATCTACCCCCCGAACCCCCGAAAACATCTCAAAGGTCTTTCCTGTGCCTTTTGACCTTTCCTTAGGATAAAATAAAAAGTCGGTGGCAACTCTTGCTAAACCGAACAAGTGCGAAAACAAACGCAAATCCCAAGTCAGTTCTCCCACCGTATCACAGAACTGGCGACTCTGTTGGGGATGTTTCTAAAAGTGGGGGATACCTTAGGGTTTTGGATCACCTTTACATGCTTACTTTGATTGCTTTGATTGCTTTACTTTTTGGGTTCCTTGTTTGGGTTTGTTTGATCCTACACCCGGATTTGGGGGCACCTTTTTAGGTAAATAGCAATAAACTGTGAGGGAACTTTGTGGGGTATACTGACATGGTTGAAGCAGTAGCTATGTTAGTGTGACATATTTGTGGGTACCGGTAGCCCTTGAGTAGTCAAGGAGAATACGGGGCCGCTGAGTGATGTCATGAAGCACTAACGAACTCTTAGAAGCTTACTTGACCATCTTGGCCTTTTTTAGGGGTAGTGAGATGACCAACTTTGGTGCAGTCCAAAGTTGGTAGATACTCGATACTACACTCATTGAGGATTGTTTTCTTGGAATATTTTGGTCGCCAGTTAAGTGGCTAAACCAAAACAATGAACACAGAAAATAATCCAGTGATATTGAGCTCCTTAGAACCCGGTTTCTATTTCAGGACAGGTTTGAGCCAACTAACTTCAAGAGGGTATTTACCTACAAACCCCATGCAAGCCTAAACCTAAGGACTTATCTGCTTTGTGTGAATATGATTACCTATATATACACTTGCTTACTTCTGCATACATGTACATAACATCATAACATCATACCATAGCATTTTCAATAACCATTTCAAGGATCTTGAGGGTCTTTTGATACAGGGTCACGTTGAACCAGACATCTACCAAAGGGCAAGAGGGTTCCCCTCTAAACAAACACCGTCAAAGATCAAGTGCAACAACTTGAATCAGGGGCTATGACCCACTTGACATGGTGAGCTTGATTCTCGTGGAAAGACATCCACCGATACAAAGCTCTCCAATCAAAGATGTTGATCGAAGTTCAAATCTCTAACATTTCTCTTGTGTTTACCCCGAGAGATTCTTGAAAACATGCATCCACATATCATGCATTGTATCATAATAGGTTTTCATTTTCAGGTTTCCTTATTCTCCTACTGTTTATTTCAGTAGAGATGGCTCTAGAAAGGACTGTCAAAGATATCCAGGATCAAAATGCTCAACTTCAAGAAATGTTCTTGAACCTGTCCCAGGGGCAAGAAGAAGTAAAAGCTCTCCTCACAAGGGGCATGGTCCTCGGGAATTCAAGCAGTGTCAGGAATGACCAGTTGGAGGAACTGCAGATTGAGCTGGCAACAATGAAGATCCAGATGATGGGACAACTGGTGGGCCATATGGCTCTCATTCAAGACTTATCTCAAAGACAAGAAGAGCTCAGGGTTCTCGTCAACAAACTGCTTCGAGACAACCAAGTGGGGCAAATGTCTAAGTTTGAAGATCAAGCCATCGTTCAACCCCCTTTGAGACAAGAAGACAAGGGAAAAGCTCCTCAACTTGCTTCAGGGTCACAAGCCCGACAACAACCTCGCCAGCATCAACAGGGTAATCGGCGTAAGAAAAATACGTCTGGAAGACATTTCTCTGAGACTGACATACCATCATCCCTAATACTGAAACGCTTGTTGGAGGTCAACCTACTTGCTTTAAGGGATCCTATTCGGAAGCCCAATACCTCTACTCCTAGCTATCACCCAGTCGCATTTTGTGTATACCACTCCCATAGTCATAGACATGACACCGATGACTGTTGGGCTTTGAAAAACAAGATCCAAGACTTGATCGACGAAGGAGTGTTGGAATTCATGCCGGATGGTGAGATGAAAATCTTCCGCTAAGGGTTCTCCATTTGAAATGACAAAGCTCGAACTGAGAGAATTTTGTTCCATTTGAATTTTCAAGTTGTAATTTCTTTTGTTATTCAAACAATTATCTGTTGATGTCAAACTTTGTTTCATTAATGCATTGCATATGTTTGTCTTGAATTCATCATTCGTTTTCACTATTTTTAAACTATGCTTTCTACTTTCTTTATGATATTTAACTCTTGATAAAAAGCTACAAGCCTTTAGAGGAAGGATGACGAAACAATGCCATAATCTCATACAGTATGCTTTTGAACAGACCTTGCTGACGATGTACAGGCATTTCTTTCAAATCCTAAACACTGGAGTTATAAGGAAGATAATCCGTAGTTAACCCCTTCGAGCCAAAGAAGTAGGAGTTTTCTGTTTTAAACGCCAAATTGAAACCTTTGATTTAAACCTGGGACAGGGTAGTCTCTCAGTTAATTCAAAAAAAGATGCGCATTGAAGTCGCAAACTCTCAGTTTGTAATGCAAACGAATAACATCAAAAACTTTCCTTTGGAACTAAAATACAGTGATGGTTCCTTATCTCATAGGCAGTCATTATCTCTCAAAAGATAAAAGCCCACTGAGCCAAAACCTACAAAGGAGGCTTAAGAAAGCCGGGGCATCCCGCTGACTGTAATCTCGAAAACAGGAACAGTCAGGCAAAAGTTAGGGATAACGAATCAAAAGAAAGAGGTCATTATAAATCCTCAATAACATGAAAAATGTTGCAAAAATGATGATTGCCTTCCATAAAATTCAACTGGTGTGAACCATCACCAAAGAGTTGTTCCAAACTCGAATAGAGTTCGACGCACAAATTAACTGAGTCTAGGATTGAAGAACATCACGAAGAGCGGGTGGGTACCAATATACTTTGAGCCTCTATCCTTTGTTTCTTAAACCGTGAACCAAGCCACATTACAACCCTTCGAAAGTCCTAATTGAAGCATGGGTTAGTTCGAAAGCATACTGTTACAAAAGGTATCCTGACTCCTGTAAGGCTTTGCCCTAAAATCTTGTGTTGAATTTGTCTTATAAAAAGTTTTCTGCTAAAAAACGCATTTTTCAAAACTTCGAGACAAGCATAAACTTTGCATTATTTGAATATCGTTGTTTGCACATGGTTTACTTGTTTAAACAGCAAAGAAATTCATACAGTGAATGTTCGGAGGAACGAAAGCTCTCTCAGTGAGTAAGATCACTTCAAGTGGGATGACACTTCCGTTACAAAAAATCTCCTATCAACAAAAGGGGATTTGATATGGTTTTGTCCAGTAAACCTGGGGCAGTCCAGTCAAGATTTCAACAAATCTTTCAAAGCTCATTAAACCTGGGGCAGTCCATTCAAGATTTTAAGAAATCTCTCAACTGCAGATACATTCCAGATACGCTCCAGACACGGTTGCCATTCTGTCACTCATTCAGATTCCAGTTACAGTTTCAGATACACTCCAGACACGGAAGTCATTCTGATACTCATACAGATCTCAACACCAGATACAGTCCAGATATGCTCCAGACACGGTTGCCATTCTGTCACTCATTCAGATCCCAGTTACAGTTTCAGATACACTCCAGACACGGAAGTCATTCTGCTACTCATATAGATCTCAACACCAGATACAGTCCAGATATGCTCCAGACACGGTTGCCATTCTGTCACTCATTCAGATCCCAGTTACAGTTTCAGATACACTCCAGACACGGAAGTCATTCTGCTACTCATACAGATCTCAACACCAGATACAGTCCAGATACACTCTAGACACGGTTGCCATTCTGTCACTTATTCAGATCCCAGTTACAGTTTCAGATACACTCCAGACACGGAAGTCATTCTGCTACTCATACAGATCTCAACACCAGATACAATCCAGATATACTCCAGACACAGTTTCCATTCTGTCACTCATTCAGATCCCAGTTACAGTTTCAGATACACTCCAAACACGGAAGTCATTCTGCTACTCATACAGATCTCAACTTCAGATACAATCCAGATATGCTCCAGACAAGGTTGCCATTCTGTCACTTATTCAGATCCCAATTACAGTTTCAGATACACTCCAGACACGGAAGTCATTCTGCTACTCATACAGATCTCAAACTTCAGATACAGTCCAAATATGCTCCAGACACGGTTGCCATTCTATCACTTATTCAGATCCCAATTACAGTTTCAGATACACTCCAGACACGGAAGTCATTATGCTACTCATACAGATCTCAAACTTCAGATACAGTCCAGATACGCTCCAGACACGGTTGCCATTCTGTCACTTATTCAGATCCCAGTTACAGTTTCAGATACACTCCAGACACGGAAGTCATTCTGCTACTCATACAGATCTCAACTTCCGATACAGTCCAGATACGCTCCAGACACGGTTGCCACTCTGCCACTCATTCAGAATTTATCCTCAGCCCAGAGATGCTCCAAACGCAGATACCTTCCTGCTTCTCATCCTTTCACCTATAACATACAATTCAACTTCCTGATATCCCTAACAGAGTAAAGATTCTTATTCTTAAAGCGGCATATAACCTAAACCTAAACTTCTTCCAGACAGGAATAAGTTGTTCCCAGAGTCCTGGGTTTTTACTCTCCAACAGGATAGCCACTCCGCAACAGTATGGTTATTCCCCACAAAATTCTTATTCCCCAAGTAGAATGAAGACTCTCATTCTCAGTACCTCAAGGAGTATTCAGATATTCCCCAGTGAAGATCTCCTCAAAACAGGGATCCCCAGTAGATTGGCATACAACCCAAACTCCTGATTCCCCAACAGTGGTCCCGGGACTCCTCATTTTTAACGATCAAAGGACTTGCAATCCCCTGCAGCAGTCAAGGATTTACTTTCCCTGGAAGCAGTCAAATATTTCATTATCCAGGGTTTATCTTCCTCATCAAGACAACTACTCAGCTTACATGCGCTTCCATTTCATTCATATATCATAAACATTGATGAAACACAATTCATTGCATCATACATACCATTGCAGCATAACTTGTTGTTTTAGCTAACATTTTACCCCTTTCAGGACAAGATTAAAAGGCTTTTGTTAACCATTGATCAGTTACAGTACAAATACACCCCAGACACCGTGGTCATTCTATTACTCTTTCAGACTTCGGCAATCTGATACAGACTAGATACACCCCAAACACGGCGGTCATTCTACTATTTATTCAGACTTCAGCAATCCGATACAGGCTAGATACGCCCCAGACACGGAGGACATTCTATCCCTCATTTAGATTCAACTATCAACCTCAAAGTTCAGATACACGCCAAACACGGATGCCATTTTGTCCTTTACACCAGCAGTTTGATTCTCCCCAGTGCAATCGCCACGGAAGTCATTCTGCTGCTCATACAGACTTCAACTTTTGAAAACAGTTTACGGATGCCTCCAAACATGGATGTCAATCTATTGCTTATTCAGACCCTCAATTCAGAGATGTTCCAAACATGGATACCTTTCTGATACTCGTCCACTCACCAACGATATACAGTTCAACAAACATTCTTGGATGGCATCTTTTAAGCCCATCTCCAGTAAGACTTCTTTCACACCTTCGGATGGCATCTTTTAAGCCCATCTCCGACAAGATTCTGTCACATATCCAAATGGCATCTTTAAGCCCATTCCCTCAACTACGCTTTGACGAGTGCAAATTTTTTTGGTCACTCTAGTGTCCAATCTTCTTTTACCTTCGAGTCGTGAACGACAAAACTGCCAGTCTAACTCTTCAGGTTCAAGAAGATAGAACAGGGGCAACTGTTGTACCCCAAAATTTTCCCTCCCTTTTTTTCACAAGAAATCACAGCTTCGGGTTTTCCCTGATTTTTCAGATTGGCTCAAGAATCGGTCAAACAGACTTTTCTTATCAGTCTATATAAAATTAGGGTTTCCATTGATTTTGAATCAGTCAAACAGATTATTAAGGTTTCTTTTGATTTTGTTGAGTTTGGCTCAGGAATTGATCAAGCAGACTTTTCTTTGACGGTAAATCTGGAATTAGGGTTTTTCACTCGTATTTCTCAGAAGAATTTGAATCCACAGTATTTCAATTGACTGTCACATTGTTTTGACGCCTGTTCAAGATTGATTGTTTGTTTCTCAAAACCTAAACATCTGGGCTAGGAGCTGAGGCTTTTGATTGAAAGTTTGGAGTATTGGTTTGATCAGTGAGGTAAAAGGTGTATGGACGTTTGTTGGTTCAACTGTACAAAGCATATGGTTGATTGGAATGTCGGGCGTATTGTGGTTAATACAAGGTTGCGAGACTGCAACATTTGTTGATTATTTATTTTATCTGAGTTACAATTATTGGGATGCATTTCCAATTATTTTAATTCAAGAAATTTAAATAATTAAATAGACAGTGCAAAAGAGATGAGAAATATCTGACAAAGATTTTTTATTTATTTTTAATTGTTGTTACAAATGTTATTTGAATACTGTAAATTTATTTACAATATTTACAATGATATTTATTACAAATAATTGAAAAGAAAATAAATCTATTCTAAGTCTTTTGAAGTCTTCATCTTCTACTGCTGCTTCCCTTACCCCAACTGGTATTTACCTGCAAAGACAAAAAGAAAGAAGTCAGTACAGTTAAATTGAAAAGCAGTTTTGAACAGATAAATAAAAAGCTCATCATTAAAGATTGTTGGCCGGAATCAGATTGTTTTGGTTTTCATCATGTTTTACTCGTCCTCTTTGCAAATCACAAGAAGATTTCTCTTCTTGGTTCACAAAGAGGAAAGTAAAACTAATGTTTGCAAGCATATAAATCAATTAAATAGAAGGCACAAAGTTGCACAAGTTCAAACTAAGCAAACTAAGTTGCACAACCAAGTCGCACAAACTGAGCAAACCAAGCTGTCAACAAGCAGTCAACAAAATGTCAACTAAGCTGCACAAGTTCAAACTAAGCAAACCAAGTTGCACAAGCTGTCAAAAACTGTATACAAGCTATCAAAAAGAACAATGCAGAAAATCTGGAAGAAAGGACATAATGCAGAGGAAAACCAAGATGCAAGCAAACAAGCTTGTCAAAGCAACTTTTCATCATTTCCCTGGCCAACAACTTTTCAGAATAAAAGTACTTTAAGCAATTAAATATGCTTTTATGGAGAGAGAAAAGGGAGAGTGAAGCAGGTTTGCAGTTTGGCAGGCTTAAAGAATAGATAAATATAACAAGCTAAGAGTTACAAAGAGGGCAGAACACAGAGAGAACCATAAGCTGTGAGGGAAAACAAAACCTGCAAGTTGTAAAACCTGCAAACTGCTTGTAAACACAAGCATAGCAAGCCACAACAAATCCAGAACTGCATCCACCTGCCTAAAACCAGTAGAAAACCTGCACAAGTTCAAACTAACAAACTAAAACCAAATAAGCAAACTCAATCCAAGCCTGCCTGCATAACAACAGCCCGCATGTACCCAAACAAGCCTTAAAACTTGTTCAAATATAACCTCAAGCCTGCTTTCCTTACCAAAAGCCAGAAAACTCAAGCCAGTTCAACTGTAACTTCACAATCCAAACCTACCTGCATAAAAGCTTTCAAAACCAAACCAGCAAAACACCAACCTGCCTTCCTCACCAAACAAGCAAGTCTCAAATTTTCAAAACCACAAACAAGCTGTCAAAGCCTGTTTACAAACTTGCAAAACCACAAGCAACCTGTTAAAATTATAAGCTGTCAAAGCCTGCCTGTATCAGACAAACAAACCTGCTAAAACCTTCAACAAGCCTGTAACCAGACAAACTTGCCAAATCCTACAGAAGCCTGTCTGTACCATACAAACTTGCAAAAAAGCTTGCCTTCCCAAAAACTCCACAAACAAATCCAAAACAAAAGAATCTATCAAAACCAAAACTCAAACAAATCCAAACACTAAGTCCACAATAACAATAACAAGCGCCTCAGAACAGGGTTCATCATAGGCAAAACCATCAGCCAACAAAGCCCAAGAGAGGAAGAAAGTCAGAAGCTAACAAATAAGCATCTCAGAAATAATATCCTCATCAAAAAGCCCACAAAACCCAAGGAAGAAGGAAGAGTCAGAAGCAAATAAGCATTCTCAGAATCAAGGTTCATCACAGAATCAACATAGCCAAAACCAAAGAACAACAATCATCTCAGAAGAATATCATCATTGACAAAAATAAAGAGGAAGATTGTAAAAGTTAGCAACAAACAACTTCAGAGTTCATCACAAAAATCATAAGCCAAATCAACAGCAACAACAACAAACATCTCAGAACAAAAGCTCATCATTGAGAATCAACAAAGCCCAAGAGAGGAAGAGAGTCAGAAACAAATGAAATAGGGTTTTCAGAACGAAGATTCATCACAAAACAATTCAAAGCTAAAGATACAAATACCAGGAAGCAAGCTCTTGCCATCATGTGCCTCCCACCTTCGGCCACCCTAGAGCGCCTCCATCCCAAACTCCCTCTCCATCGCCTCTCCAGGAACGAAGTCACCAAGGTATAATTTTCCCTCTTTCTTTTTTCTGCATTTCATATCATAAACACCAAAACACCAAAGATCAAAGCTTTGAAAACAATAAAACATACAAGATTAACCATGCAACTGTAAAGAACGCATAAGAAAAGGGTACCTTTCGAGCCGTCATTCTGTGTTGTTATGGAAGAGAAGATGGGTGGTGGCGCTCTGGCAACTGGAGGGCTGAAGGGTTAATCCGAGATTCATGGCTGAGAACGATGAAGAAGGTGAGAGGCGAAGAAGATGAGAGGAGAGCGGTGCCGTTCACAAAAAAACTCTAAACCTAATTCTGAGCAAAACAAAACCAAACCCTAACAAAAACTTGAACAATGCATTTGGGATTCTGCCCCATGAACTGAACGCTAAGGCCCAAACTCTCAGCGCATGCACCCCCCTTTTTTAATCTGTTTTGTTATTTGGGCCAAATGTATATAACCTAAAGCCCATGTAACTTCTTTTTTATTTTTTTGAAAACCAATACCTCTTTTATTATTATCACCTAATTTTCATTTTTTCTATAACCTAATTCTTTTTTTGTTAAATAAAAATAATATATTAATTTTTCATATTAAAATTTTATTAACAATAATTTTCATTACCTCTAAAACTTAAAATATATAAATATTAGAATTTATTAAGTTAAATAATTCTTTCTTTAAAAACTTTTTGTCTATATAAAACTAACAAAAATACAAAAATAATAATGAACACTTAATTTTCATTTAATCATTTGTAAATAACCACATGCATCACACAATACTTTTGATTCTCTTTGATTCTTATATCTTGTTATATTTTTACATTGAGAATGCGGAGATTCAATTTGGTTGTAACATAATATTTGGACATTACTATTCTGACAAGACTCATCCCCATTTGTAAACATTTATACCCCCATCCCCGGATACTTATTTGTAATAACTTAGACTTTAAATTCCCGCAATTTATCGCTTTCCATATACTGTATAGTAATTAGGGTTTGTATGCGAAGATTCAAAATCAACCGCTAGATAACCTAATACAAGATAAATGCATGAAAATCAATACACCATTCACACTTGCACCTCTAGGGTAACCTCGCTTGTTGCCTCGGAAAATGCAATCATGTCCCTCGAGTATGAGACACTCTAGCAAATGTCCCTTTGATAAACAAAGATCGTAGTCCCTCGATGACCCTCGATGTTGCCTTCGATAAAATGATCTCGTCCCTTACAAAATTGCTAGAGCGTCTTACAAGTTGCCTTCAATGATTGCATACGATGACCCGCGCCTGTCCCGTTTAACATCCTAACGCAAGGTTGTTCATCAAACACAATGGTGAAACAACACTGTTAAAAGGGTAAAAAACATAAGAAAAATCCTTGAGTAAAATAGGGTAGACAACTCTTAGTTACTTGATCAAAAATCTTGCAAAACATCCTTGCCATTTTTCAAACACACATCACAACACAACTTCAAAAACAATTTCAAAACAAATTTCAAAACATTGAATTATCTTTTCAAAAAGACACACACCTTTGTATATATTCAAACAAGAATCATTACAAAGGTTGCCTAGACAAGGCATCTTTTTCAAAACATTTTCAAAACCTCACACACAAAGCACTATTTCAAGCAATTGAAAAGAAAAGGCAAGTGATCTAAAACAAGTAACTAAGAGCCCATGGATAACCATGGATGAAAAGGATGCTAGCACCTTCCCTTTTCATAATCTACCCCCTGAACCCACGAAAACATCTCAAAGGTCTTTCCTGTGCTTTTTGACCTTTCCTTAGGATAAAATAAAAAGTCGGTGGCGACTCTTGCTAAACCGAACAAGTGCGAAAACAAACGCAAATCCCAAGTCAGTTCTCCCACTGTATCACATTGTCACTTCAAATGGTGAACCTTTGGGGGATGACAAAAGAATTCAATATGAGCGTCTTGTGTGAGTTCCAAAGCTCCCTCATCAATCAGGTCTTGAATTTTGTTTCTCAACGCCCAACAACCATTGGTGTCATGTTCTGGGCTGTTGGAGTGATATGCACACCTGGCATCATGATTTTAACTTGGGGAGGCTATGTGGGGATTCTGAGGAGGGTCCCTTAATGTCACCAGATTCAATCTCAACAGGTGTTGTAAAGCTTGAGACAGTGGCATGTTGAGCTTGGTAAACTGCCTCTTGGGTGTATCCGGCTTACTCTGATTAACCCATTTGTGATCGGTGGATCTGGAACTGACTGTTTAACGCTGGTTCGCGAAATGTCGCGGAAGCAAGAGTCGCCACCGTCTTTTATTTTCTCCAAAATGGAAAGGACAAAAGCACAGAAAAATTCCTTATGAGATTATCTCTCGGTTCGGGAGGTAGATTTATAGAAAGGGAAGGTGTTAGCACCCTTTCTATCCATGGTTATCCATGGGCTCTTAGATACTTACTCATTTGTGTTTTCAAAATGTTTGTTTTCTTTTCAAAGTGAGTGGGTTTGAAAAAGTTTCTTTGAAAGTTTCAGATCGACTCTTGTATCAGTCCTCAAGAGTGTTTGAAAAGTTATTTTGAAAGCTTTTTGAAAAGTGTCGGTGTGAAAAGAGTTTTTGATTTGTTTTGAATTAGAGCAAGTATCTACGAGTCATCTACCTACCCTAAGGAATTCTGCTGTGTAAATGTCCTTAAAGTAGCGCCATCCCATCATTGAGAGGTAGGTAGCACCACCGTTGGAGGTGTTCGGGTCAATTCGAGGGTTAGGGACAGAGTGGTCACCGAGCAACAGTAAGACACCTTAGAAGCTACCCTTATGCCATTGATCTTTTTATTCCGAGGCAACCGTTTCGAGGTAACTATTCCGAGGCAACTTGTTCGAGGCAACTAGATCAATGGAACATAAGGACTCACTAAGATGTCCTATACTCGACGACCACGTTTCGAGGGGCAAGGCAACAGTGAGGCGTACCCTAGGAGTGGTGTGTGAATTGTGTGTCATTTTCAGTTATATTTTATCTTGATCATGCATTGGGTGAGCTACGCTTTGATTTTATTTGGGCCATTCATTCTTTCATGTGATTAGCAGTTAAAAGGTGCGGGAATTAAAATGCGGGAAATAAAAGTCCTACGCTATTACAAGGCGCGGGTCTATACATCGCCAAATTAACAAAGACCCGATTTTGAATAAAAGTGCGGAAAATAAATGGAGTCCTAATTACTATTACAAAGCTTTGGGGCAAATACATTATATTTAAAAAAGAAATAAAAATAAACGTGCGAAAAGAAATTAGAATCGAGTGCGAGGGCGTTGGACCCTTTAAAGAGATTAAATTACAAATTAATTAAATTATTAAATAATGAAAAGAAGTTATTTTTGATGCTTTTGTATTTATGAAAATAAAGGAAATTGATTAAAATTAAATAAAACCCTAATTCTAAATTGTTTTTAATTATTAAAGAAAATATTTAAGTTTAAACCTAATTTACTAATTATTTAGTTGCATGAGTATTTACAAAATTAATTAATAGTTAATAATAATTATAATAAGAAAAATTTATTTATTGAGAAAAAGAATGAAAATGCTAAACCTAATTTTTATGTATTTTATTTATTTAAGAAAAAAACATTAAAGTTGAAGACCTAAAATTAAACTAATTTGGTTATTGAAATTTATTTACAAAACTATTTAAAGAATTAAAAAAATTAAATAAACATATTTTTATTTTTATGATTTCTGATTTTTTTGTATTTTTGTATTATGAAAATTAATTTTATGGAATTAAATAAAAGCAATTAATCAAAAAAAAGAAAAAAAAGAGAGAATTAAAATAAAATAAAAAAAGGAATATGCAAACCATAGGAGGGGTATCTGCCCAATTTGGAGGTTAATTGTGAGCATTTTGGCCCAAGAATTCCAGGCCTTTTGACTTTCTGGCGCTTGTGTGTGAAGAGGAGTTGTAGGAAATTTCATTCTCTTCAAAATGAGCTTTGGATGGAATTTTTCTGATAAACCATGTGGAAGTTATGCCTTGGTCAATTTGCAGTTGATTTTTTAAGCTGTCCAAAAATAGAAACTTTTGCATCTTGAGACTTTTTGAGCCATGCTTTGAGAATCATGATCAAGAATTGATCAAATGATGTTTGTGGCTTCAAAATAAGATGTTGACCAAAAATTTTGACTTTTGACTGTCAAATGACCATTTTGCCCCTGCAGTTGACTATTGAGCAATTAGGGTTTTTGACTGTGCAATTTCGTGCTGTGAGTCTTGAAACTTGGCATGTGGATGCTTGACAATGTTTGTAGGCATGTGGGACTTGATTGGACCCTTGGAGACTTCAATTTCTTTGCCAGAACCAAAACCCTAATTTTTGACTGTTAGGAGGCCATTGGACTGTGCAACCCTTGGGAGATTTTGAAGCATGATCTTAGCAAACCTTGAAGAATATGGGAGGGCAAATTTTGGGGTACAACAGTTGCCCCTGTTCAATCTTCTTAGACCTGAGGATGTAGATTGGCTGACGTGCCTTTCGTAATCCGAAGGTGGAAGATGATTGAACACTAGAGTGCCCAGAAATTTGCACTCACATAGTAGAGTGTCAGCAGTATGATGGTGGGAAATGGGCTTACAGATGCCATTTGGAGATTGATGGGTAGGAAGATGGGCTTACAGACGCCATGTTGAGAGGTGATGGGTAGGTGGATGGGCTTATAGATGCCATCTGGGTGTCGATCGCGTAAGAGATTCCTTAGCGAGAACTTGCGTACCTGAAAAAGAAAATGATTACCTGGCCTGTTACAGGAGTTGGTCTTCAAACTCTTTGTGTAGATGCGCCCTGGCTGGATACAGGAATCAGGTCTTGAAACTCTTCAGACGTGCCCTGGCGAGATACAGGAATCGAGTCTGGAGCTTCAAAAGGTTTTTGTTGATAATGATGTGATGAATGAATCAGGGATGGTTACTACCTCAACGGGACGATGAGAAAACCTTTGGGCGATTACTACCTCAACAGTAACGATGAGAGAACCCTGGGTGATTACTACCTCAACAGTAACAATGAGAGAACCTTGGGTGATTACTACCTCAACAGTAACGATGAGAGAACCTTGGGCGATTACTACATCAACAGTAACGATGAGAGAATCTTTCAGACGCACCCTGGCAAGATACAGGAATCGGGTCTGGTAGTGTTAGTCTTCAACGGATACACCCTGGCAAGATACAGGCATCGGATCCTCGAACTCTTCAGATGCACCCTGGCAAGATACAGGAATCGGATCTGGTATTGTTAGTCTTCAACGGATACACCCTGGCAAGATACAGGCATCGGATCCTCGAACTCTTCAGATGCACCCTGGCAAGATACAGGAATCGGATCTGGTATTGTTAGTCTTCAACGGATACACCCTGGCAAGATACAGGCATCGGATCCTCGAACTCTTCAGATGCACCCTGGCAAGATACAGGAATCGGATCTGGTATTGTTAGTCTTCAACGGATACACCCTGGCAAGATACAGGCATCGGATCCCCGAACTCTTCAGACACACCCTGGCAAGATACAGGAATCGGATCTGGTATTGTTAGTCTTCAATGGATACACCATGGAAAGATACAGGCATCGGATCCTCGAACTCTTCAGACACACCCTGGCAAGATACAGGAATCGGATCTGGTACTGTTAGTCTTCAACGGATACACCCTGGCAAGATACAGGAATCAGATCCTCAAACTCTTCAGACGCACCCTGGCAAGATACAGGAATCGGGTCTGGTAATGTTAGTCTTCAACGGATACACCCTGGCAAGATACAGGCATCGAATCCTCGAACTCTTCAGACACACCCTGGCAAGATACAGGAATCGGATCTGGTACTGTTAGTCTTCAACGGATACACCCTGGCAAGATACAGGAATCGGATCCTCAAACTCTTCACACGCACCCTGGCAAGATACAGGAATCGGGTATGGAAATGTTAGTCTTCAACGGATACACCCTGGCAAGATACAGGAATCGGATCCTCGAACTCTTCAGACACACCCTGGCAAGATACAGGAATCGGATCTGGTACTGTTAGTCTTCAACGATACACCCTGGCAAGATACAGGAATCGAATCCTCAAACTCTTCAGACGCACCCTGGAAAGATACAAGAATCGGGTCTGGTAATGTTAGTCTTCAACGGATACACCCTGGCAAGATACAGGCATCGGATCCTCGAACTCTTCAGACACACCCTGGCAAGATACAGGAATCGGATCTGGTACTGTTAGTCTTCAACGGATACACCCTGGCAAGATACAGGAATCGGATCCTCAAACTCTTCAGATGCACCCTGGCAAGATACAGGAATCGGGTCTGGTAATGTTAGTCTTCAACGGATACACCCTGGCAAGATACAGGAATCGGATCCTCAAACTCTTCAGACGCACCCTGGCAAGATACAGGAATCGGGTCTGGAATCGATCGTCAACAGATACACCCTGGCAAGATACAGGAATCAGATCTTTAGTTGCGACCGTTGATAGTAATTATCTTGGTATTAACCTTTGTCCTGAAAAGACAAAACGTTAGTTGTATGTGATATCATGGTGTATGACACGCGAGATGTGATAAGTGAGATTGTATGTTCATGATGCGTATATGCATGCTATAATGTATGAAAATGCGATGTTTATGAATGTATGTTTTCGTCTTAGGATAATAAATCCTTGACGGGTGCCGGGAAGTTAAATCCTGGGCTGATGCTAAATAGCATTTCGCTGTTTCCGCTGGGGATGATGGTTGCAAGAATACCGGTAGGAGAAGATGACTCCGTTGGGGAATAAACATGGCGAATGGATTACTCTGCGGGGAGAAAATTACTCTAGCGAACTTGCTGGGGAACAATACTCTGTGGGAAGAGAGGTACCCTGTTGAGATGTTGGTGGTAACTTCGCTGGGGATAGCGTTGTTATGTTGGAAGTGTTAATAGACTCCGCTGGGGATAAGAAGATTTTGCCGAGGACGACCTTTCCGTGGTTTTTGGCTGAGGATAACCCAGTTATATCCTGGTAGGGAAATAACCTTTGGATAAAGCCAGGAGACGCGTTCGTGTTCTGCAGGGGGGAAGCTTCCAGAATCTACTAGGGATAAGCTTCCTGCTGGGGAGATGATTCAAACTTTCCTGGGGAAATCTGGATTGGACTCTCCTGGGGAGATTTTGAGATATATTGGGAGAATGGCTCCACTGAATGTCTGGTATACCGCTGGGGAACAATCTTAGATCAAGACTGTCGGGGATGCTTGTTAAGAATATTCGTACATTGCACTGAGGAATGTTGAGATCTGCTGGAGGATACCCAACTTCCTTAAGGCTGACAGGATAACTCTGCTTGGGGAGAGTGTATTGACTTGCTGGCTCACTCTCTGGGGAATTAATATATCTTGGTTACGTTCTTCAGCTGAACTTACCTTGGTACCTTGGTGGATAGAGCAATTAGATCGCTTAGACAACTCATTACTGCCCCTGCTTCGAATGTTACCTGTAATTAATCCTTTGTTTCGTATGTAAGTATTTATGAGTTAGCAATTAGTGTCAAATGCATATATCACAAATTGAACCTTGGACGTTCTTCGCAAAACAAAAGAGAAAAAGGAAAAAAACAAAAGGCAATTTGTCTGAAAAGTGTATTTATATTGATTTTTGAATTTGCCTGTAAATAGGCGTTTTATGTACAAGAGGCTGACGTCCTAGTAAGAGAACGCCGCCGAACAAAAGAGTTTATACAATTTGTACAAAGGGAAAACAAAACAGCTATGTGAAAAGAATGATCCCACTGGGTTCCAATTCTGCTATCGCCTTTATATCCTCGAGCGTCTTATCACTTGATGACCTAGCTGAAGATGAAGCTGATTGATTGATGCCGTTTAAACCTGATGTTGATACCGGATTCTGGATGCGAAGTGATCCCACGAGACATAGTATTACGCTTTAATCCCTAACTTTTGCCTGGACCGCCCTTTCGGGTTTTCAGTCCACTGGGATACCCATTTTTGCCCAAGCCGCCTTTTCAGGTTTTCGACTTGCCGGGTGTACAGATTTTTTTTCATTTCATCCCTCATTTTGCCCGAACCCTTTTGGTTCGCCGGGAAGCCCTAATTTTTGCCTAGGTATGTCAACCTAGCGGGTCTTTTATCATGCGTAGTATCTTTTTACTATGTCTGCATTGACGGGGTGAGGAAGGTCGTCACCATCCATGGTAGCTAGAATCATGGCTCCTCCTGAGAACACATGTTTAACCACAAATGGCCCTTCGTACGTAGGGGTCCATTTTCCCCTTGGATCACTCTGAGGAAAGATGATACGCTTGATTACCAGATCTCCAACTTGATACTCTTGTGGTCTGACCTTTTTATTAAATTCCCTGATCATCCGTTTTTGGTACGTTTGACCATGACATATAGCAGTGAGTCTCTTTTCGTCAATTAGGTTTAACTGATCAAGTCGTGTCTGGATCCAATCATCTTCGCTCAGATCTGCATCCTTCATTATCCGGAGAGAGGGTATCTGCACTTCGATCGGTAAGACTGCCTCCATGCCGTAGACCAAGGAGAAAGGAGTTGCCCCGGTTGACGTCCTTGCTGAGGTACGGTAACCATGTAGAGCAAACAGTAATATCTCGTGCCAATCTTTATAGGTCACTGTCATCTTCTGCACAATTTTCTTGATATTCTTATTCGCTGCTTCTACAGCCCCATTCATCTTCGGCCGGTAAGGAGAAGAGTTGTGGTGCTGTATCTTAAATTGCTCGCAGAGCTCAGTGATCATCTTGTTATTGAGATTGGTACCGTTGTCTGTAATAATCCTTTCTGGGACGCCGTATCGATAGATCAGATTGTTCCGAATGAACCGTGCCACAACATTCTTGGTTACAGTAGCATAGGAAGCTGCTTCAACCCACTTTGTAAAATAATCAATCGCCACCAGGATGAAGCGATGCCCATTGGATTCCGTAGGTTTAATCTCGCCGATCATATCTATGCCCCACATTGCAAAAGGCCAAGGTGCAGTCAGGACATTCAGAGGAACTGGAGGAACGTGCACCTTATCTGCATATACCTGGCACTTGTGACATGTCAGAGAATGCTGGTAACAGTCGGCTTCCATTGTGGACCAGAAATACCCTGCCCGAAGGATTTTCTTTGCCATAGTGTGTCCACTGGAATGCGTTCCGAAGGTACCTTCATGTAGCTCTGCCATGATCCTTTCTGCTTCAGTCTTATCCACACAACACAGTAAGGTCGAATCATGGTTTCGCTTGTACAAAATGCCATTACTGAGGAAGAACTTTGCTGCGAACCTTCTCAGAAACTTCTTGTCATTGACGGATGCACCTTCAGGGTATTCCTGAGCTTCCAAGTATCTCTTCACCTCATGGTACCAAGGTTTCTCAGTCACTGTCTCAACCTCAAGATCACAACAGTATGCCGGTTCGTCCAATTTCCAGATAATGACCCGGGGAGCCTCATTGTCCCATTTGACTTTGAACATGGAAGACATCGTAGCTAACGCGTCCGCCAACTGATTCTCCTCTCTCGGAAAGTGTTCAAAAGTTATCTCTGTGAAATGGGGAATCAATGTCAACACACATTCTCTGTAAGGAATAAGGTTCGGATGTTTCGTATCCCACTCGCCTTTGATCTGATTGATCACGAGAGCGGAATCTCCGAAGACACTCAAAAACTTAATCCTCAAGTCAATCGCAGCTTGAAGACCCATGATGCATGCCTCATACTCCGCCATGTTGTTGGTGCAGTTGAAACATAGCCGAGCAGTAAGTGGAGTATGAATGCCTTGAGGGGATATGATTACAGCGCCGATACCATTACCCAAAGCGTTGGAGGCTCCGTCAAAGTGCGTAGACCATCGGGATCCTTCCTCAGGTCCTTCATCCGGTCCAGGTACTTCACAATCAGTCACTATCATGATGCTCTCGTCCAGAAATTCGAAGTTCATTGACTGATAGTCGTCTACTGCCTGATGTGCCAAGTGGTCTGCCAATACACTTCCCTTGATGGCTTTCTGAGTCGTGTACTGGATGTCGTATTCTGTCAAGATCATTTGCCATCTTGCTATTCTCCCAGACAGAGCAGGCTTTTCAAATATGTACTTTATAGGATCCATCTTTGAGATCAACAAGGTAGTGTGAGTCAGCATATACTGTCTCAGCCGGCGAGCAGCCCATACCAAAGCGCAGCAAGTTTTCTCGAGCAGTGAGTATCGGGTCTCACAGTCGGTAAACTTTTTGCTAAGGTAATAAATGGCGTGCTCTTTTCGGCCAGACTCGTCATGCTGCCCTAGCACACACCCCATTGAGTTGTCAAGTACTGTCAGGTATAGTATCAGAGGTCTCCCTTCAACCGGTGACATAAGGATGGGTGGTTCTTGGAGATACTCTTTGATTCTGTCAAAAGCGGCCTGACATTCATCGTTCCAACATACTACCTGATCTTTCTTCAGCAGCTTGAAGATTGGTTCACAAGTAGCAGTTAGGTGTGAGATGAATCGAGCAATGTAATTCAGACGTCCTAGAAAGCCTCTGACCTCTTTCTCTGTCTTAGGAACTGGCATCTCTTGAATGGCTTTGACCTTGGCAGGGTCCACTTGAATACCCTTATCACTTACAACAAAGCCTAGCAACTTTCCAGATCTAACCCCGAAGGTGCATTTGTTCGGGTTCAACCTCAGCTTGTACAACTTCAGACGGTCAAACAGCTTTTGTAGATGGTCAAGGTGTTCCTCCTCAGTTTGGGACCTTGCAATCATATCGTCAACATACACTTCAATCTCATGATGGATCATGTCATGAAATAAAGCAACCATGGCACGTTGGTAGGTTGCCCCAGCATTTTTCAACCCGAATGGCATGACCTTGTAGCAGAAGGTGCCCCACTGAGTAACGAAGGTAGTCTTTTCCATGTCTTTAGGAGCCATTTTGATCTGATTATAACCTGAAAAGCCATCCATGAAGGAGAACACCTTGTGCTGAGCAGTATTGTCAACAAGAACATCAATGTGAGGTAGAGGGAAGTCATCCTTGGGGCTGGCCCTGTTCAGATCCCTGTAGTCAACACACATTCTGACCTTACCATCCTTCTTCGGTACCGGCACCACATTGGCAACCCACTGAGGGTAAGAAGACACTGCAAGAAACCCGGCATCAAACTGTTTCATAACCTCAGCTTTGATCTTCTCAGACATCTCTGGACGCATACGGCGGACCTTTTGCTTAACCGGAGGGCAGTCTTCCTTGGTAGGCAAATGATGGACCACAATGTCGGTATCCAACCCAGGCATGTCTTCGTAGGACCAGGCGAAGATCTCCACATAATCATGTAACATCTGAGTCAACCGTTGTTTTACGCTGAGCTCCAGATTGGCACCAATCTTAACCTCCTTTATGTCCGTCTCCGTACCTAGATTTATCGTTTCCACTGGCTCTTCATGTGGTTGAATTGCCCTCTCTTCCTGGAGTAACAGTCTTCCAAGCTCACCAGGCACTTCGCAATCATCTTCACCTTCGTCTTCGGCTAAGTTGATCGGATTTTCGAAGTTATAACTGGCAGTAGCAGAGTCGTTACCAATGAGATCCAGAGTGGATTGAAACCTGTGTAGGTGAGTGTGTGTAAATATAGCTGTTTTGCAATATATAAAGAAAGAAAGAAAGAAAGGGAACACACGATTTGAAATGCGAAAAAACGTCCAAGATCTTTATTCATGATATATGGAAATGACAGTTATAAGCCCTCACAAATGAAGCCAACGGTGCCCCGAGTAACACACCGGGCCATAAAGTTTCAATTTATTGTTTATTACAAATAACAAAAACAAAGGAATTCATTACTGCGTAACAAAAGTAACAGGTAGGTTGCCTTTTGCAATCCAATTGCTAGGTCCATTGTCGGCCGTCGGATAAATCCAGCTATCGAACTCTGATTCCTCCACTTCATCATCATCCCTGATAGCATTCACTCTATGGTCAGGCAGGGGAGCTGTCACCACATTAGGCTTCTCAGGTGCCTCAAAATGTACCTCCTTTGCATCAATAAGGTCTTGCACCTTGTTCCTTAGGGCCCAACAGTCATCAGTAGAATGCCCCGGGCTATCGGAGTGATACGCACAACGGGCATTTGGATTATACTTGGGGGATGCAGTATTCACAACCTTTGGAGCCTCTCTGACAGTCACCAAGTTGGTGGATAGCAGCTGCGGCAAGATTTGTGACAAGGTCATACTCAGCCGGGTAAATTCTCTTCTGGGTCTTTCAGCCCTTGGTTGGTTGTGTTGCCGAGGAGCGGCAACAGGCTTAGCAATCACCACCGTGTTGACAGTTTGGCGGCGCTCTGGTTTGTCTTGCCTCCTAGGCCCATACACAGCACTGACCTCCTTTTTAAAAGGTTTCTTCTCAGCACTTGAAGACGCACCTTTCTGAATCTTTCCTGACTTCATGCCAGCCTCTATCCTTTCCCCAGTCAGAATGAGGTCAGTGAACCCTGCAGACGAATTACCGATAAGATGATTGAAGAATGGCCCAGAGAGGGTTCCCAAGAACATATCTACCAATTCACGGTCTGTTAACGGAGGCTGCACCCTGCCAGCCAGGTCCCTCCACTTCTGTGCATACTCTTTAAAACCTTCGCCTGATCCTAGCGACATACCCTGGAGTTGGGTACGTGTAGGAGCGAGGTCGGCATTATATTGACACTGCTTGTAAAAAGCAGTAGCCAACTCCTCCCAGTTACGAACCTTGGTTCCATCCAGCTGATAGAACCATTCGAGATGAGTCCCTGAAAGACTCTCCTGGAAGAAGTGGATCCACAAGTTCTTGTCCACTGTGTACGGCTGAATCTTCCGCACATAAGATCTGAGGTGTAGCTTAGGGCAAGACGCCCCGTCATACTTGGTGAAAGATGGTGCTTTAAACTTGTAAGGGATGATCACACCAGTAGATAAACCCAAGTCTCCGAAATCCAAACCAAGCACTTGTTGAATCTCCATGGCGTTCAGGCGGTCTTCCAACTGCTTGTATCTGTCTTCAGCCGGAGGATACTGTTCCTCATTAAAATCAATCTCATTGTCAGAGACCATCGGACTTGGAGCCCTTCCCCCCTGGGGACTGTCTTTGCCTACAAAAGAACCAGCTTCCTCATTCTGCAGTGTGTTACCAAACCTCCGGCCCGAGTTGAAAAGAACAATTCTCTTCTTCTTCTTCTCCTTCTTCAGGAGCAAAGCCTTCAGCTCTTCTTGACCTTGAGCCAAACCCATGATCAGCTCCTAAAATTGTGCGTTCTGCGCCTGAAGGGCCTTGATAGACATCTCGGTAGATGATTCGGGGTTCATGATGCTGAAATAAATAGCGAAGAACAGTAAGCAACCTGAAAAGAAGAGTACCTGCTATGCACATGATGAATGATATGTGTTTATGCAATGCATTCAAGGGTTCGAAAATTCAAATTTGTTGTAGACAAAAAGGAACACACGTTATCATTAAGAAAATAATTGTTTGGTACATCAAAGCCTCATGGGCAAAATATTACAAAAGCAAATCAATCCCAGAAGACACTACGCATTCTCTTTGGAGCTATGTAAGTGTTGAGATTCCTCTCCTCGTGCAGTAGGCGGGTGAGCTCCAAGACCTTCTTTTCACTAGCATGTAGACTGGTCTCAAGAGAATTTCGTTCTTCCTTAAGCTGGATCCAGCTCTTCTGCATCTCTTCCCAGGATGTGGGCATGTCAGGATGTTGAATGGTGTAGGACACCTCTCCTTCCAAGACTGGCTCTTTGATCACAGGGAGAACATGAGGATATGGCATCACTAACTTCTGGGAGCGGGCTCGTACCCACTTGAGATAAGGCTCCAACGGGATGGAATTCCTGTTCCCCAGAGTCTTGCTATCTATCCTACTTGGCATCCTCCAAGCTCTGATAAATCTCTGGCGAAGTCCTTGCACATCATTGTCGAAGTCAAAAACTATGTCAGGAATTAACATGTCATTAGGGTCGTCCTTCCGAGCATAACCAAACTGTCTCCAAGCCAGGCACGGGTTGTAAGTAATACCTCCTCTGATTCCAAGTAAAGGAACATTAGGGTACTCCCCGCAACGATCAATGATAGTGACATCCTCTCTGGACCGAGAGCACCAATGTATATCAGCATGTGTAAGAGTCATCAATCGTTGTGACCATCTCAAACCCCGCTCGTTCTTCAAAACTGATTGTGGAAGGTGCGAAATAAACCACCTTCCCAGGAGAGGAGTACAACACATAAGAACACCTCTTTTTCTCATGGTTCGAGTGTAACATGAGTGAAGGATGTCCCCCAGCAACGTAGGTATAGGATTCCTGGACATGAAGATCTGGACAGCACTGATATCTATAAGCTGATCTGGATTAGGGAACAACACCAAACCATAGACAAGAAGGGCCACAACTTCTTAAAAAGCCTGTAGGTCAAGGGAGTTCCAACATTCTTGGGCCTTCTCAAACAGACACCTTGCTAAGAACCCTTTGATACCACTTCTAATTTCCCAATGTCCCTTGAGGTCAGATGGCTGTAGGTGTAAGGCTTTAGCAATCTCTTCAAGCTTGGGTTCCTTTTCCGTACCGTTGTAGGGTAGTTGATCAAGGATAGGGATCTTCAGAAGCCGGGAGAACTCCTCCAATGTAGGCACCAGTTGATAATCCAGGAAAGTGAAACAGTGATGCAGAGGGTCAAAGAACTGGAACATGACCTTTATCATATCTTCCTCAATGTTGGTGTTGACCAAGATGATGAGTCTTCCATGTCTCTCACTGAATGAAGAGCTCTCGGGAATCCTGGATATAAGCTCCTTAAGCTGAGGAGGGATCCTTACAAGGCTGATCTGAATTGTCTTTCTGCGAACAGTTTCCATGTCCTACAAAACAAGAACAAAGATGAAGATTCGAACCCCTGAAATGGTTAGCCAATGCATATGATGCTGTATGATGTTATGATGCTATGATTAAACACACCACAAATATTTACAAAGGCAAACATGATAAGGCACACAAGTCACACCACATCCCTTAGAGTTTAGGCCTGCATGGGGTCTGGGTATTACCCTCTTGAAGTTGGTGGGCTCAACCTGTCCTATTAGAAGTAACCGGGTTCTAAGGGTCCCAATATCACTGGATTGCTTTCATTGTTCATCGTTTCGATTTAGCCACTGAACTGGCGACCGAAATATTCCAAGAAAGCAACCCTCAATTGAGTGTAGTATCGAGTATCAACCAACCTCGGACTGCACCAAAGTCAGTTATCTCACTACCCTAAAGAGGCCAAGATGGTTCAATTAAGGTTCCTAAGGTCAGTTGATGCTTCACGACACCACATGGAGGCCCCGTACTCTCCTTGACTGAACTCAAGGGTTACCGGTACACACCAAAGTGCCACATCAACGTAGCAGACTACTTCAACCATGTCGGTATACCCCGCACAGTTCCCTCACAGTCTTGTTGCTACTTTCTAAGAAGGTATCCCCCAGATCCGGGTTAGGATCTATAGAACTCCCAAGACAGTACCCACAATAATAAAGCAAGCAAAACAAAGCAATTGAAAACACAAGTATGAGCTAATCCTAAGGTACACCTCACTTTAAGTATCCCCAGCAGAGTTGCCAGTTCTGTGATCGGTGGATCTGGAACTGACTGTTTAACGCTGGTTCGCGAAATGTCGCGGAAGCAAGAGTCGCCGCCGTCTTTTATTTTCTCCAAAATGGAAAGGACAAAAGCACAGAAAAATTCCTTATGAGATTATCTCTCGGTTCAGGAGGTAGATTTATAGAAAGGGAAGGTGTTAACACCCTTTCTATCCATGGTTATCCATGGGCTCTTAGATACTTGCTCATTTGTGTTTTCAAAATGTTTGTTTGCTTTTCAAAGTGAGTGGGTTTGAAAAAGTTTCTTTGAAAATTTCAGATCGACTCTTGTATCAGTCCTCAAGAGTGTTTGAAAAGTTGTTTTGAAAGCTTTTTGAAAAGTGTCGGTGTGAAAAGAGTTTTTGATTTGTTTTGAATTAGAGCAAGTATCTACGAGTCATCTACCTACCCTAAGGAATTCTGCTGTGTAAATGTCCTTAAAGTAGCGCCATCCCATCATTGAGAGGTAGGTAGCACCACCGTTGGAGGTGTTCGGGTCAATTCGAGGGTTAGGGACAGAGTGGTCACCGAGCAACAGTAAGACACCTTAGAAGCTACCCTTATGCCATTGATCTTTTTATTCCGAGGCAACCGTTTCGAGGCAACTATTCCGAGGCAACTTGTTCGAGGCAACTAGATCAATGGAACATAGGGACTCACTAAGACGTCCTATACTCGACGACCACGTTTCGAGGGGCAAGGCAACAGTGAGGCGTACCCTAGGAGTGGTGTGTGAATTGTGTGTCATTTTCAGTTATATTTTATCTTGATCATGCATTTGGTGAGCTACGCTTTGATTTTATTTGGGCCATTCATTCTTTCATGTGATTAGCAGTTAAAAGGTGCGAGAATTAAAATGCGGGAAATAAAAGTCCTACGCTATTACAAGGCGCGGGTCTATACATCGCCAAATTAACAAAGACCCGATTTTGAATAAAAGTGCAGAAAATAAATGGAGTCCTAATTACTATTACAAAGCTTTGGGGCAAATACATTATATTTAAAAAAGAAATAAAAATAAACGTGCGAAAAGAAATTAGAATCGAGTGTGAGGGCGTTGGACCCTTTAAAGAGATTAAATTACAAATTAATTAAATTATTAAATAATGAAAAGAAGTTATTTTTGATGCTTTTGTATTTATGAAAATAAAGGAAATTGATTAAAATTAAATAAAACCCTAATTCTAAATTGTTTTTAATTATTAAAGAAAATATTTAAGTTTAAACCTAATTTACTAATTATTTAGTTGCATGAGTATTTACAAAATTAATTAATAGTTAATAATAATTATAATAAGAAAAATTTATTTATTGAGAAAAAGAATGAAAATGCTAAACCTAATTTTTATGTATTTTATTTATTTAAGAAAAAAACATTAAAGTTGAAGACCTAAAATTAAACTAATTTGGTTATTGAAATTTATTTACAAAACTATTTAAAGAATTAAAAAAATTAAATAAACATATTTTTATTTTTATGATTTCTGATTTTTTTGTATTTTTGTATTATGAAAATTAATTTTATGGAATTAAATAAAAGTAACTAATCAAATAAAAGGAAAAAAAGAGAGAATTAAAATAAAATAAAAAAAGGAATATGCAAACCATAAGAGGGGTATCTGCCCAATTTGGAGGTTAATTGTGAGCATTTTGGCCCAAGAATTCCAGGCCTTTTGACTTTCTGGCGCTTGTGTGTGAAGAGGAGTTGTGGGAAATGTCATTCTCTTCAAAATGAGCTTTGGATGGAATTTTTCTGATAAACCATGTGGAAGTTATGCCTTGGTCAATTTGCAGTTGATTTTTTCAGCTGTCCAAAAATAGAAACTTTTGCATCTTGAGACTTTTTGAGCCATGCTTTGAGAATCATGATCAAGAATTGATCAAATGATGTTTGTGGCTTCAAAATAAGATGTTGACCAAAAATTTTGACTTTTGACTGTCAAATGACCATTTTGCCCCTGCAGTTGACTGTTGAGTAATTAGGGTTTTTGACTGTGCAATTTTGTGATGTGAGTCTTGAAACTTGGCATGTGGATGCTTGACAATGTTTGTAGGCATGTGGAACTTGATTGGACCCTTGGAGACTTCAATTTCTTTGCCAGAACCAAAACCCTAATTTTTGACTGTTAGGAGGCCATTGGACTGTGCAACCCTTGGGAGATTTTGAAGCATGATCTTAGCAAACCTTGAAGAATATGGGAGGGAAAATTTTGGGGTACAACACCGTTGTTTTTGGTGAGGTTGTTATTGGACTCGTGAGGTGGCAGCAACTTGGAGAGGTCCATTCTTCACCAAACCTAAACCTGGTTTTCTTTAAAGTTTATCAGTGACTTGGCCTCCGGCCCTGACTGTTTGCTTCACACTGTTGTATCTGTCTTGATGAAGCTGGTTGATAATGGTTCTTAGCTCTTCTTGTTTTCGGGCTAAGCTTTGGATAAGAGCCATTTTCCCCAGCATCTGGGTTTTCATGGCACCTAACTCAGCTTGCAGATGTTTCAGCCGTTCATCCTTATTGTCTTCAGGACTTTTCTTGACCAAGTTTCCAATGAGGAGTGTTTTCAACTCTTCCTGCCCCTTGGATAGGTTTAGGAATACGTCCCTAAACTGAGCTTCTCGAGTTTGAAGATTTTGGTTATCTGGTTGGAAAGCCATTGCTAAAATAAACAGCGAGAACATGGGAGACCTGTATTGGGAGACCTGTTATACAATGATATGTATGATATATGTATTCAATGTTTTTCAAGGATCTCGCGGGGTAAACAAGAAACTTGTTAGAATTTGAATTTCGCAGCTTTGATTGAAGAAACTTTGTGTTGTTAAGAGTCCTTCTTCAAGAGTCAAGCTCACCATATCGAGTGGGTCATAGCGCCTGACTCAAGTTATCGTGTTTTGATTTCTAGACAACCTTGGCTAGAGGAAAATAAATCCCCTTTGCCCCTTGCTAGATATTTGATTTACCATACCCTGCATCACAAACCCTTGAGATCCCTGAAATGGTTAAGTAAATGTTAAGGCATGATGTTATGATGTGTATGCTACGCGTTTAAGCAAAAGTGTGAGGTGATGTAAGTAAACCATGCAATAAATCCAAATTATTGGATAAGGACCGTAAACAAAACCTGCAAGGAACTCATGTTGTCAGATAACAAGAATGTGCAAGTAGTTCAAGTTTGAAGGCACACAAGTCACATAAACAACCTTAAGTCTAGGCTGGAATGGAGTTTAGGTATTACCCTCTTTCAGTTTAGTTGGTTTAAACCTGTCCTAAAAATAGTAACCGAGTTCTAGAGGATCTCAATATCACTGACTACCCTCGATCAGTCATAATTCCAGTTTAGCAACCTTTTCTTGCGGCCGGAATCATCGTGAGAGTTTAGTCTCAATGAGTGTAGCATACTGCCACTGGTCTATGGCCAAGTTGTTCAATTTAAAGGTTCTAAGGTCAGTTGGTGCTTAATGACCTCTTAGATGACCCATATTCTACTTGTTCCAACACAAGGGATATCGGTACAATCTAAAGTGCCACACCAACGTAGCTACTACTTCAACCGTATCGGTATACGCCGTACAGTTCCCTCACAGTTTATTGCTACTTACCTAAAGGGTATCCCCCAGATCCGGGTTAGGATCTATAGTAACTCTGATTCAAACCACAAAGATAAAGCATACAAGTCAAGCAATTGAAAACATTATGAACTATTCCTAAGGCACACCCCACTTATAAGCGTCCCCAGCAGAGTCGCCAGTTCTGTGATACCGTGGGAAGAACTGACTGTTTTTGAATGCTGGTTCACGTTTTGCGTTTGTTTTTGCAAAATGTCGCGGTAAGCAAGATTCGCCACCGTATTTTATTTTATCCAACAAGGAAAGGAAAAAAGCACAGAAAAATTCCTTTTTTGAGATGTTTCTCGGGTCCGGGGGGTAGATTATAGAAAGGGAAGGTGTTAGCACCCTTTCGATCCGTGGTTATCCACGGGCTCTTAGGTACTTTCTCAAAGTGTTTTCAAAAATTGCTTTTCTTTGTGTTTGTGGGTTTGAAAGAAGTTTTTGTTTGAAAAGTGTAAGTGCGAAAAGTTTTATTTTTGTTTTGAAAGAGCAAGTACTTAAGAACCATCTACCTACTCGAAAAAGGAATCAATCTGTACTAATGTCCTTTAGACAACGCTATCCCTCTATTGATGAGTAGGTAGCATCGCCGTTGGAGTTTTAAGGGTCAATTTGATTAAGGGACGTGTGGTTACTAAAGCAATGTTAGGACGCCTTAGCGGTAACCCTAATGTCTTAGATCATTTTTCCGAGGCAACCGTTTCGAGGCAACTATGATCTTTGGACAAGAGGGCGACCTCTTAAACTTCCTATACTCAATGACCACGTTCGAAGGCAACCAAGTGAGATGTACCCTAAGAGTGCGCATGTGCGAGTGTGTTATTTTCAGTTATTTTGTCTTTGTACATGTCAATGGTTATCTATGTTGATTTTAGGTTTTAACATTCGATCTTTTCATGCATTCCCTATTATCAAACATCTAACAGTTTATAAGTTGCGGAAGTTAGATTGCGGAAATTTAAACTAACTATTACAAGGCGTCGGGTATTTACATCGCCAAAAGCAACCCTTGAAATTAAAATGCGGAAAGTAAATAAAGCGATAAAAAATGTTAAAGGTCCTATTAAACTATTACATTCCGGGAAACAGATACAATAATATGATAAAACTGGATCGCGTGCGAGAAAATTAAATCAGATGCGAGTTTTTTAGGGTTTTGACCCTTTTTTGAAAGAAGGTGATTTTTTGGTTATTTTTGGATTAAAAGAAATTAAATTAAGTTAACAATTAAATTAATAAACTAATTAATTAATTAAAATATTTTTTTTGGATTTTTGATGTTTAAAGAAATAAAAATAAATTAATCAAAGTTAATAAAAACCTAATTATCTAAATTAATTTTAATTATTGCAAAAGATATTAAAGTTATTTCCTAATTAAACTAAATTAATTGAATTAACAATTGTTAAAAAAAATAGTGAAATTAAATTTATGAATAAAATATTTTTGGGTTTTTAATTTTATGAGGAAAAAATGTGATTGGTTAGTTAGTAAATAATAAAACAATAAATAATTAAATAAAATAAAAAAAGAAAGAAATAAAAATACTCATGGGGGTTTTGGGCTTGAAAGGAGGTGAGAATTGATATTTGATGGCCCATTACAAATTGGCCTTACTGACTTCCTTGTTTCCATACACATGCACTAACTTTGGCCCATGGTAGGCTTTCATTCTGGGCCACCAGATCTGGCCTGGGGCCATCTAGAAGATGATTGGGTGATGGTGTATGGTGAACCACGTGTTGGAGCTTGCATTGGAATACCTGTTGAAAAATAATACAAAGCAATATGGGGACCTGGGATTCGAACCCAGGTCCTGTTAGCCACTAAACACACACCACTACCACTGCACCAACACGCTTCCTTTGTTATGATAATGGACAATAAATATTATAATAGAAAACACAATAATTTGCCAGAAAATTAAAAACACGCGCCAAGTATTTGAATGGGCCAACCAGGGAGAGCCACGACTTTATCTTCCTTGCTCAGCCCTGGTTATTTACCTGCGGATTTATATCCGCAGCTAAATCCGTAGGTCTGTCCTATAATTAGTTCTAGGCTGTGAAAACACAATCCAAGACCATGGTCATGTTCGTCTTCCTCCACTGATTACATCCATGTCCATTAATTGCACTGATTTTGCCTGAAAACGAAATACCCAAAATACAAAAACCACGAACCCTAGATTCGGCTAGGGGGTTATAGGCCATATAAATACAATTGGCTAATGCAGAAAGCTTGCAAATTGAACAAGGATCATGAATATGCAAAGATTTTGTCAAAAATATGAAAGAGCATGGAGTTTTGATTTCAAATGAAAGGCGGTATTTTCAGAGACTTACAGTGCTTTAGAACGTGTATGGGGATTGGTTTTGAGTTGGTTTCGCTTCAGTGGGTGTCCAGCAATGGATTGGAGATGAGATTTGGCCTTGAAAACACCTATATGCTCGATTTCAGTTTCAAGCTTTTCCACCTTTTTTCAAGTTTTGATCTTTGTGTTCTTGCAGCCTCCAACCCCTAAAACTCGTGCCTTTGCAATGTATATGTAATAAGGAGTGCATTAGGTCAACAATTTTGGACTGAATCCTTGTGCATTATGGCTTGGAGATTTGATTTGATCCTCCATTGAAAACCTTCCAATTTTGCCAAAAATCCATCTTTTGTTCATGATATGGTGAGATACGAATTTGATCATGATCATGATGATAATTAAGACCTATAACAACCAAAAAGGTCCAAAGTAATCAATATTTGGATTTTATTTGATTTAAATTGATTAAAAATGAATTAATTTAATAAAAAATCAAATAAAATAAAAAAAATTAATAAATGGACACAATGAGGAATCTAGGACACGTGTGTAGTGTGACAATATCAAATCAAGTGGAAAAGAATGGGCCCATTTGACAAAATTTGAAGTTTTGGGGATAGTTGACTTTTGGCAATTTTGCAAAACTGCCCAACTTCAACAATGCATAATTTCTTCAATTTTGAACTTTTGGAAGTGTTCTTGGACTTTTTAGAAATCTTGAAATGTCCTCTAACCAACCCTTTTGGTCTCATATCATTTTGATATTCCATTCTCAAGTTATAAGCTTTGGAAAAAAAGGTGTTTTTGTTGACTTTCAAAAATAACCTATAATGTCCAAATTTGTAACTTTTTGTGAGTGAATTTCTTGATCTTGGGGTATGAAGATGGATTGTATTAAATTGCATCCTCTTCAAAATGAGCTTTGGATGGGTCATTTCTCCTAAAGTATGAGAAAGTTATGCTTGGTCAAAGTTGAGTTGACTTTTCCTACAAAACCC
Source organism: Vicia faba (assembly GCA_948472305.1). Taxonomy (NCBI): domain Eukaryota; kingdom Viridiplantae; phylum Streptophyta; class Magnoliopsida; order Fabales; family Fabaceae; genus Vicia; species Vicia faba. Next base: position 1,180,270,050 of record OX451738.1, on the reverse strand, counting down.
TAATTTAGCAACTTTTGAGTCTTGATGAATTTTGAGTAATACTTGATGAATCATGATCAACCATTGATAAAATGATAAAATATCCTTCAAAATTAGAATGTTGACAAAAAAATCTTGAGGTTTGACTGTATTTGGGTCACAGTTGACTTTTCTAGCACAATCGATTTTTGGGCCCTTTGAGCAATTGACTGAGAAAACTTCCTCTGCAAGGCTTGAAATTTGACATGGATGAACTTGAGAACATATTAGGACATTGGGGAGAACTTGAGGTCATTTGGATGCAAGAACCTTGATGCAACACAAAACCCTAATTTGAGATTGACTACCTTAGGAGATGACTTGATTGTCCAACTCTTGAGCAATCTTGAGCAACTTGGAGATTATTCTTGCAATGTCTTGGGAAATAAGGGAGGGAAAATTTTGGGGTACAACAGGATCCATCTTTGATATCAACAGAGTAGTGTGAGTTAACATATACTGTCTCAGCTGGCGAGCAGCCCATGCCAAAGCGCAACAAGTTTTCTCAAGCAGTGAGTATCAAGTCTCTCAGTCGGTAAACTTTTTACTAAGGTAGTAAATAGCATGCTCTTTTCGGCCAGACTCGCCATGCTGACCCAGCACACACCCCATTGAGTTGTCGAGCACTGTCAAGTATAAGATCAAAGGTCTCCCTTCAATTGGTGGCATCAGAATGGGTGGCTCTTGGAGATACTCTTTAATCCTTTCGAAAGCGGCTTGACATTCATCATTCCAACGTACTACTTGATCTTTCTTCAGTAACTTGAAGATTGGTTCACAAGTAGCGGTCAGGTGTGAGATGAACCGGGCAATGTAATTCAGTCTTCCCAGGAAGCCTCTGACTTCTTTCTCTGTTCTGAGAGATGGCATCTCCTGTATGGCTTTCACCTTTGCAGGGTCCACTTGAATACCTTTATCGCTTACGATGAAACCCAGCAGCTTACCAGATCTCACCCCGAAGGTGCACTTGTTCGGGTTTAACCTAAGCTTGTACAACTTCAACCTGTCAAACAGCTTCTGCAGATGGTCGAGGTGTTCTTCCTCCGCTTGGGACCTTGCAATCATATCGTCGATGTATACTTCAATCTAATGATGGATCATGTCATGAAACAAAGCAACCATGGCATGCTGATACGTTGCCCCAGCGTTCTTCAGTCCAAAAGACTTGACCTTGTAGCAAAAGGTACCCTACTGAGTAACAAAGGTCGTCTTCTCCATGTCTTCGGGAGCCATTTTAATCTGATTATAACCGGAGAAACCATCCATAAAGGAGAATACCTTGTGCTGAGCGGTATTGTTAACCAGAACATCGATATGAGGCAGAGGGAAATCATCCTTGGGACTTGCCCAGTTCAGATCCCTATAGTCAACACACATTCGAACCTTACCATCCTTCTTCGGTACAGGAACCACATTGGCCACCCACTGAGGGTAAGAAGTAACTGCTAGAAAACCGGCGTCAAACTATTTCATAACTTCAGCCTTGATTTTCTCAGACATCTCTGGGCGCATTCGGCGGACCTTCTGTTTCACGGGAGGACAGTCTTCCTTGGTAGGCAGGCGATGAACCACAATATCAGTATCCAACCCAGGCATATCTTCATAAGACCAGGCAAAGATCTCAATGTAGTCACGCAACATCTGAATCAACCGTTGCTTCACGCTAAGTTCCAGATTTGCACCAACCTTGACCTCTTTCTTGTCTGTCTCTGTACCCAGATTTACTGATTCTACCGGCTCTTCGTGCGGCTGAATGGCCCTCTCTTCTTGAAGTAACAGTCTTGCAAGTTCACCAGGAACTTCGCAATCATCTTCACCTTCGTCTTCGGCTAAGTTGATCGGATTTTCGAAGTCATAACTGGCAGTAGCAGAGTCGTTACCAGTGAGATCCAGAGTGGATGTGGACCTGTATATGTGAGTGTGTGTAAAATAGCTATTTTGCAATATATAATAAAAAAAACAAGGAGCGCAAGATTTGAAATGCAAGAAACGTCCAATGCTTTTATTAATGATATATGAAAATGACACACATAAAGCCCTCACAAATGAAGCCATGGTGCCCCGGGTAAGACACTGGGCCGTAAAGTTTAAAACATTGTCTGTTACATATTCAAAACAAAAAGTTTCATTACTGGGTAACAAAAGAAATAAGGATGAAGTCCTTTGCTGTCCAGTTGCATTGTCCACCATCGGTCATAGGATAGATCCAGTTGTCGAATTCAGACTCTTCCACATCGTCTTCAATGGCATTTACTCTCGAGTTCCTGATGAACACGGGAGGTCTTCCGATCCGTGCATTCCGAACAGCCTTTTGAGCTTCTGCAGTGAAACCCAAACCAAACTTGTTAGTCTTCTGTATAAAATCAGGGAGTCGGCCCCAATTTGCACACTGTGATACGGTGGGAGAACTGACTTGGGTTTTGCGTTTGTATTCGCAAATGTTGCGGTTAGCAAGAGTCGCCACCGACTTTTTATTTTATCCTAAAGAAAGGTTAAAAAGCACAGCAAAAACCTTTTGAGATGTTTTCTTGGGTTCGGGGAGTAGATTATAGAAAGGGAAGGTATTAGCACCCTTTCTATCCATGGTTATCCATGGGCTCTTAGTTACTTGCTTTAGATCACTTACCTTTTGTTTTCAATTGTTTTAAATGGTGCTTGAGTGTGTGGGTTTGAAAATGTTTTGAAAAGAGGCCAATGTGGTGACAACCTTTGTAATGATCCATGTGGGGATGTATACAAAGATGTATGTCTTTTGAAAAAGTTTTCATTTGTTTTTGAAAGTTGTTTTGAAAGTGTAGTGATGTGTGATTTTGAAATTAGGCAAGTGTTTTGTTTTGCAAGTTTGATTCAAGTAACTAAGAGGTTATCTACTCCTAAATTTCTCAAAAGATTATTGTTATGTTTTAACCCTTTTAACAAGTTTGTTCCACCATTGTATTTGGTGGACAACCTTGTGTTAGGATGTGAAAGGGACGGGCGCGGGTCATCATTTAGACCATAATTGTAACGACGTTAAATGTCTTTGGGCAATTTCTTTAAGGGACTTGATCATTTGTTTTTGTTTGTTTTTTTGAAAAAAAAGTTTTGTCGAGGGACTATGATCATTCAAATTGTTTGCTTTGCCCAAAGAAGTTCAACATACAATATGGCCCATTTATTTGAAGGCAACAAGTGGAATACCCTAGGGGTGCAAGTGTGAGATGTGTTGTTTATTTTCATGCTCATTCGTCTTGTATTAGGTCAAACTATTTTTTCGTTTTTTCGCATACAAACCCTAATTCTAACATGTTATCATTAGAAAGCAATAAAGTGCAAAATTAAATTTACTAAGCTATTACAAAACCAAATATGGGAAGGGGGGTACAAATGTTCAAATGGGGATATTGACAAGAATTTAAATCTAAATTATTACATCATTTTGAATATTTGCAATTTAATCAATGTACAAAAATTAAATAACAATGCAAGATGCAAAAGAATGTTTTATATGTATGAAAAAAAAATATTATTTATGTAAAAGAGAAAAGAAAATAAAAATTATATTATTTTTTGGAGTATTTTGAATTTAGGGCAAAAACCCTAATTTTTAAAAGAAAATGCATTATTATCTAATTTAATACAACTATTTATTTATTATTTATAAAAATAAAATAAAATGAAGTATATTATGAAAAAAGTATTTTTGTATCAAATATTAATAAAATGAAAAATTCAAGTATTTTTATATTTTATCTTAAATATATTAATAAACATATATATATATATATATATATATATATATATATATATATATATATATATATATATATATATATATATATATATATATATATATATATATATATATATATATATATATATATATATATATATATATATATATATATATATATATATATATATATATATATATATATATATATATATATATATATATATATATATATATATATATATATATATATATATATATATATATATATATATATATATATATATATATATATATATATATATATATATATATATATATTAATTTCTTAAATATGCATTATACACAAAATAAATATTTATTTAATATTTTAATAAAATAAATAAAAAGAGTATTTTTTATGTGAAATATTTTCAGAAGGTAAATAAAAATAAAAAAATGTATTTACACTATTTTTTCTATTTATTCTAATAATAGTATATATATAATATTTATATGCAAACAAAAGAAATAAATCAAATAAATATGCCATATATTCAAAAAATGATGGAAAAAATATTTTTAATTTTTTAATGCCGTGAGAAAAAATAAACAAAGTCAACCAAAAAAGAAAAAGTCAAAAAGAGTCAAAAATGAAGCAAATGGGCTCAGGGGGTGTAAACATGGAAATAGGGTGTGAAAAGAAAATAGTTCCAGGCCCAGCCCAGACCACTTCTTCTTCAACCTCTGTACAACATCCTTCAAGCAAAACACGCGTTTTTTATCTCTGGATTCCTGGACTTTCAAGCAAAACTCATAACATGAAAAGTGTAGAGCATTAAGAGACGGTTTCAACCATATAAAGAACTTGACCTATCTCTCTAAGATGAGGGAGAATTTCTCCTCCCCCAATTTCTGACCTAACTTTTCATCAATGTTCAGACATGAAATTCTCTAAGCACACGAAATATAAATGAAATCTAATCATATGAACATGTTCAGGGCTATGATTGTGACATGTTTTCTTCAAAAACCTAAAGCTAACAATGCCTAATAAGGGAGATAGAACTCCATGAATATACCTGTTCAGTTGGAATCGAGCTTTGCAATGGAGGATGTTTCAGAGTGAAATGATGACTTGTATAACTTCCTTGAAGTGTAAGGATGCTTTTCCAAGTCCTACTTTGTCTTGAAACTCCCTGAATCGAGCTAGTGAACTCCAACTGCAAAACAGAAATTTAAAAATGGTGAAGTGGCTTGGAGGTGTTACAGGTCAGGTTTCAGGACATGGTTAGCTTGCATATGTTGTAAGGAAGGTAGAGGAACAAGTTTGGACAAGAATGCTCGAAGGGATTGAGAGATAGCACTCAATCTGCAGGGCTTGCTCTGTTTGAGCAGTTTTGTGGTGTTTCTGAGATGGAGAGTGCTTGAGAGGCAAATGGCTCGTGCAAAAGCTTGGTTGGGTAGTTTTGAATGTGTTTGATAGCTTTTGTATTGTGTTTGTAAGCTGAGATGAGAGTTGTGATAAGTTATGCAATGTTACTTGAAAATGAAGCAAGCAATGGTCACTTTGTGTTTTAGGTCAGTAGGGGCCTCTAATCCTGCTGCACAAGCCTCTCTTGATCAGAGCAATTTTCCCATAATCTTGTGCCAAAAGGATTTTGCTTGTACCTTCTTGGATTTCAATTTGACATAAAGCTAATCTTTTCAAAAATGGAAAGTTCACTTTATCTAGTTTAGGATTAATCCACTATGTAATGTTAGAACACAAAGATCATGGCCTTAACACATTGAATATGCATTAAATTATTGAGTATGGAATGGTTCAAGGACCTGTAATCAAGCATAAAGCAAGCTAAGTTCAGATTTGCAAAGTTATGAACATGTTTTGATGAAGAACAAAAGTGAATTTTTGCCAACTTGTGAAATTCGAATCTCTCAAGTTATGAGGTTGTTTGATGAGTTCTTGGACATTTTGGAAAGCTTGGAATGTGTACTACAATCCATCTTTGAAATGAAAATTTAAATTCTAAGTGGAAGGGTATGAAAAGTGGCCTTGAAGTGGGGTAGAAAACCTTGTCAAAATAGGTTAAAATTTCACTAAGTTAAAAATGGTTTAGTGCCCTTATTCAAAAAATTGTAACTTGAGATACAAGCTTCAAATGAGAAAATTTTGTGAATCAAAGTTGTAGATTATGCAAAAAGCTACAACTTTCATGTTTTGACTTTTGTTTGAATCCAAATGGATCTTGGTGAAAAGGTGGGGCAAAGTTGGGAAAAATTTAGGGTTTTTCATAACTTAGAAAAATTCTAAGTTATGAAAAATTCCATTTTCAAACCCTAATTTGCATTTTGTGATTTCTTGGTGAACAAGTTTCATGATTTGGCATGTTTTGATGAAAAATGAATCTTGACTCTTGATTTTGACCAAAAAGTCAAAGTTTGACTTTTCAGTGTACAGTCAAAATTGATCAATTGACTGGGAAATTCAACTGTCAATCTTGTGTACTTGGGATCTTTTGAGCTTGATGAATGTGTCAAGACCATTTCATTGAGTCCTTGAGTCCATATGTGAGCTTGATTTGCCATTGGCTAGGTCAAACAGTCAAAAATTGCCTTTGTGCAGTCAAAACCCTAAAAATGACCATTTTGCCCTTTTGGTGATCTGATCAAATTTCTTGTGGAATTGTGATCCAAACTTGATCAAATGGTCCATATGAGTTCATAATGTTGATGTGGGTTAAATTTCATGAGGTTTGACTGTCAATTGGCCACAATTGACTTTTTCCCCAATACAGTTGATTTCTAGGTCAACTGTCCAATTGACTGGGCAAAACTTGGAATCAAGACTTGAAACTTGGTATAGGTAAGCTTGGGAGTCCAATATGAAGCATGAAAGTCATCTTAGGCTTTTTAGGTCAAAACATCCTTGGGCAAACACAAACCCTAATTTGAGTCCACAGTGCAGGGAGAAGTCTTGAGCAGAGGCAACCCTAACTGGATCTTGATCTTCAAAGGCCTTGTGATGAGAAAATGTTGAGGAAATGGGAGGGAAAATTTTGGGGTACAACAGTTGCCCCTGTTCAATCTTCTTGAACCTGAAGAGTTAGATTGGCAAGTTTGCCTTTCGCGACTTGAGGGTAAAAGAAGATTGGACACTAGAGTGCCCGGAAATTTGCACTCGCATGTTGAAGTATCAGCAATGTGATGTCAGGAATGGGCTTACGGATGCCATTTGGAGAGGCGGTAGATAGGGAGATGGGCTCATGGATGCCATCTGGAGACGTGACAGAACCTTGTCGGGAATGGGCTTATAGATGCCATTTGGAAGTGTCGATCGCATAAGAGATTCCTTAGCGAGAACTTGTGTATTTGAGAAAGACGGATGTTTTCCTGGCTTGTTACAGGTGTTTGATCTTCAATCTCCTTATGCAGATGTGCCCTGGCTAGATACAGGTATCGAATCTACAATTGGTTGTTCACAGATATGCCCTGGCTGGATACAGGAGTCGAATCTGGAAATAGTCGTTAATAGATGTGCCCTGGCTGGATACAGGAATCGAATCTTTGAACTCTTCAGACGTGCCCTGGCTAGATACAGGAATCGAGTCTGGAAACGTAGTCAACAGATATGCCCTGGCTGGATACAGGAGTCGAATCTGGAAATGTTGTAGTTGATAGATGTGCCTTGGCTGGATACAGGAATCGAATCTTTGAACTCTTCAGACGTGCCCTGGCTAGATACAGGAATCGAGTCTGGAAACGTGGTCAACATATATGCCCTGGCTGGATACAGGAGTCGAATCTGGAAATGTTGTAGTTGACGGTAATTGTTTTTGGGATTGTCTTTTTCCTGAAAAGGTAAAAACGTAAGTTGTATGCAATGTCATGATGTATGATATGCATGATATCATGATGTTCAACATGAGATGTTGTATGCGTTTCACCATGTATGTAAGCAAGATGTATGAAAATGTGAAATGTTTATGGATGTAATTTCGCCTTAGGAAAATAAATCCTTGACGGTCGACCGGGGAATTGCTCTGTGGAAGAGATACTTGGCCGAAGTTTTGATGCGAGGCCTGTTGAGGACTCTAATGATGGATTCCGCTGGGGATAATGACGATATACTCCGTTGGGGATTGGAGGAACTTTGCCGAGGGCGGTCTTCCGTGGTTTTTAGCTGAGGATAACCCAGTTATAAGTCCTTGTGAGGAAATAACTCTAAATAAAACTCGGGAGAGACGTCCGTACTCTGCAGGGGATAAGCTTCCAGAACTTACTGGGGATGAGTTTTAAGACCTGCCGGGGAATGGTGTGCTTTTCCAGGATCGATGGGGAATCAACTCTGCTTGGGGAAAGTATTGCCGAATCTTGTTTTACTCTGCGGGGAATTTGAGATGATCTGGCCACATTCTTCGGTTGAACCCACCTTGGCGCTTTGGCGGACAAAACAACCAGACTGCATTAGACAACTCCACATTGCCTCTGTTTCTGATGTCACCTGTGACCAGCCTCTTGTTTTATATGTAAACATTTATGAATCAGCAATTTAATGTCAAATGCATATATCAAAAATGAACATTGGACGTTCTTCGCAAGACAAAACAGAAAAAAGGAAAACAATGGTAATTTGTATGGACAAGTGAATTTGTATTGATTTAAACTTCGCCTGTGAATAGGCGTTTTTTGTACAAGAGGCTGACATCCTAGTAAGAGGACGCCGCCAAATAACGTAGAGTTTACAATTTGAAAAAGGAAACAAAACAGCTATGTGAACAATCCCACTGGGTTCCAACTCTGCTATCGCCTTTATGTCTTCGAACGTCTCATCGCTTTGCTACCTAGTTGAAGATGAAGCTGATTGGTCAATGCCGAATCCTGGAGCCAGATAGTTGATGCCGAAATCCGGATGCGAAGTGATCCAATGAGACATAGTGTTACGCTTTTATCCCTAACTTTTGCCTGGACCGCCCTTTCGGGTTTTCAGTCCACCGGGATACCCATTTTTGCCCAAGCCGCCCTTTCAGGTTTTCGACTTGCCGGGTGTACAGATTTTTATTCATTTCATCCCTTATTTTTGCCCGAACCCTTTTGGTTCGCCGGGAAGCCCTTATTTTTACCTAGGTATGTTAACCTAGCGGGTCTTTTATTTATGCGTAGTATTTTTTCACTATGTCTGCATTGGCGGGGTGAGGAAGGTCGTCACCATCCATGGTGGTTAGGATCATGGCTCCTCCTGAGAACACACGTTTAACCACAAATGGCCCTTCGTATGTAGGGGTCCATTTGCCCCGGGGATTACTTTGAGGAAGGATGATGCGTTTGATTACCAGGTCCCCAACCTGATATTCTTGTGGTCTGACTTTCTTGTTAAATGCTCTGATCATCCGTTTTTGATACGTTTGACCATGACAGATAGCAGTGAGCCTCTTTTCGTCAATCAGATTTAATTGATCAAGTCGAGTCTGGATCCAATCATCTTCATTCAAGTCCGCATCCTTCATTATCCGAAGGGAGGGTATCTGGATTTCAATTGGCAAGACTGCCTCCATGCCATAGACCAAGGAGAAGGGAGTTGCCCCGGTTGACGTCCTTGCTGAGGTGCGGTACCCATGAAGAGCGAACGGTAACATCTCGTGCCAATCTTTATACGTCACTGTCATCTTCTGCACAATTTTCTTGATGTTTTTATTGGCTGCCTCTACAGCCCCATTCATCTTCGGCCGGTAGGGAGAAGAATTGTGGTGCTGTATCTTGAATTGTTCACAGAGTTCAATGATCATTTTGTTGTTAAGATTGGTACTATTGTCCGTAATGATTCTTTCCGGGACGCTGTACCGACAGATCAAGTTATGCCGGATGAAACGTGCCACGACGCTCTTGGTTACTGTGGCGTAGGACGCTGCCTCAACCCACTTCGTGAAGTAATCGATCGCCACCAAGATGAAGCGATGCCCATTGGACGCCGTTGGTCGGATCTCACCGATCATATCGATGCCCCACATTGCGAAAGGCCAAGGTGCCGTTAGGACATTCAAAGGAACCGGAGGGATATGCACCTTGTCAGCATAGATCTGGCATTTATGACAAGTTCGGGAGTGTTGGTAACAATCGGCTTCCATTGTGGACCAGAAATATCCTGCCCGAAGGATTTTCTTAGCCATGGTGTGTCCACTGGAATGTGTTCCAAATGTACCTTCATGCAGTTCCATCATGATTTTCTCCGCTTCAGCCTTATCCACACAACGAAGCAGAGTCGAATCATGATTTCGTTTGTAGAGAATGCCGTTGCTGAGGAAGAATTTTGCAGCAAACCTCCTCATGAACTTCTTATCATTGACAGATGCCCCTTCAGGGTATTCCTGAGCTTCCAAGTACCTCTTCACCTCATGATACCAGGGTTTCTCAGTGACCTTCTCAACCTCGAGCTCGCAGCAGTATGCCGGTTCATCCAACTTCCAGATTATGATTCGGGGAGCCTCATTGTCCCATTTAACTTTGAACATTGAAGACATCGTGGCTAGTGCGTCCGCTAGCTGATTCTCCTCTCTGGGGAAATGCTCAAAAGTTATCTCCTCAAAGTGGGGAAGCAAGGTTGACACATACTCCTTGTAAGGAATAAGATTCGGGTGTTTCGTATCCCACTCGCCTTTGATCTGATTGATCACGAGAGCGGAATCTCCGAAGACACTCAAAAATTTTATCCTTAAGTCGATTGCAGCTTGTAAACCCATGATACATGCCTCATATTCTGCCATGTTGTTGGTGCAGCTGAAACATAATCGGGCGGTGAGGGGAGTATGAGTTCCTTTGGGAGATATGATTACAGCGCCGACGCCGTTACCCAAAGCATTGGAGGCTCCATCAAAATGCATAGACCATCGGGATCCTTCCTCAGGTCCTTCATCCGGTCCAGGTACTTCACAGTCAGTTACCACCATGATGTCTTCGTCCGGAAAATCAAAGTTCAATGATTGGTAATCGTCCACAGGTTGGTGTGCCAAATGATCGGCCAGTACACTTCCCTTAATTGCTTTCTGAGTTGTATACTGGATGTCATATTCTGTCAAGATCATTTTCCATCTCGCTATTCTTCCAGACAGAGCGGGCTTTTCAAATATGTACTTGATGGGATCCATTTTTGAAATCAATAGAGTAGTGTGAGTCAGCATATACTGTCTCAGCCGGCGAGCAGCCCATACAAGAGCGCAGCAAGTTTTCTCAAGCAGTGAGTAACGAGACTCACAGTCGATAAACTTTTTGCTCAAGTAATAAATAGCGTGCTCTTTTCGGCCAGACTCGTCATGCTGCCCCAGCACACACCCCATTGAATTATCAAGTACTGTCAAGTATAGTATCAGAGGTCTTCCTTCCACCGGTGGCATAAGAATGGGTGGCTCTTGGAGATATTCCTTTATCCTTTCAAAGGCGGCCTGACATTCATCGTTCCAGCGTACTACTTGATCTTTCTTCAGTAATTTGAAGATTGGCTCACAAGTAGCAGTCAGATGTGAGATGAATCGGGCAATGTAATTCAATCGTCCCAGGAAGCCTCTGACTTCTTTCTCTGTTTTTGGAGTCGGCATCTCTTGTATGGCTTTTACCTTGGCAGGGTCTACCTGAATACCTTTATCACTCACAATGAAACCTAGCAATTTACCGGACCTCACCCCAAAGGTGCATTTGTTGGGATTCAATCTCAGCTTGTACAACTTGAGTCGGTCAAATAATTTCCTCAGATGGTCAAGGTGCTCCTCCTCAGTTTGAGACCTTGCAATCATGTCATCAACGTATACCTCAATCTCATGATGGATCATATCATGAAATAAGGCAACCATGGCACGTTGATAGGTTGCCCCAGCATTTTTCAATCCGAATGGCATGACCTTATAACAGAAGGTGCCCCACTGAGTTACAAAGGTAGTCTTCTCCATATCTTCTGGAGCCATCTTGATCTGATTATACCCTGAAAAACCATCCATGAAGGAGAACACCTTGTGTTGAGCGGTATTGTCAACAAGGACATCAATGTGAGGTAGGGGGAAGTCATCCTTGGGGCTTGCCCTGTTCAAGTCCCTGTAGTCGACACACATTCTGACTTTACCGTCCTTCTTCGGCACCGGCACCACATTGGCAACCCACCGAGGGTAAGAAGTTACTGCAAGGAATCCGGCATCAAACTGTTTCATAACCTCGGCCTTGATCTTTTCAGACATCTCTGGACGCATTTGTCGGACTTTTTGCTTTACCGGAGAGCAATCTTCCTTGGTTGGTAGGTGGTGAACTACAATGTCGGCATCCAAACCAGGCATATCTTCATAGGACCAAGCAAAAATCTCCATGTAGTCTTGTAACATTTGGATCAATCGTTGCTTCACGCTGAGCTCTAGATTGGCACCAATCTTGACCTCTTTCCTATCTGTCTCAGTACCCAAGTTAATTGTTTCTACAGGCTCTTCATGTGGTTGAATAGCCCTCTCTTCCTGGAGTAGCAGTCTTGCGAGTTCACCAGGCACTTCGCAATCATCTTCACCTTCGTCTTCGGCCAAGTTGATCGGATTTTCGAAGTCATAACTGGCGGTAGCAGAGCTGTTACCAGTGAGATCCAGAGTGGATTGAAACCTGTATAAGTGAGTGTGTGTAAATATAGCTGTTTTGCAATATATATAACACAGAAAGGAAAAGAGCAAAAGATTTGAAATGCAACAAACGTCCAATGTTTTGATTGATGATATATGAAAATGTCATACAAAAAGCCCTCACAAATGGAGCTACGATGCCCCGGGTAGGACACCGAGCCAACAAAGTTTTAACATATTGTTTGTTACAAATCGGAAATCAAAAGAAATTAATTACTGCGTGACAAATGTGATAGGGGTAAAATCCTTTGTCGTCCAGTTGCTTGGTCCGTTGCTGGTAGTCGGGTAGATCCAACTGTCAAACTCAGCTTACTCCACATCCTCCTCGATAGCATTCACCCTTGAGCTGGAAATAAACACCGGAGCCTTTCCAATCTTCTCTTTGTGCACCGCCTTCTGAGCCTCTGCAGTAAAGCCTAGCCCAAACTTGTCGTTCTTCTGAGTGAAGTCAGGAAGCTGACCCCAGTGTGCACAATTGCCTTTCTGAACCACAGCCCGGGCATCCCTTAGGGAAGCCATCTTCAAGGAATCATTCTCTTCGGCTATTGTCTCTGCAGCTGCTGAAATTGGATGCACCTCCTCGAAATGCTGGAAGGGGGTTTCAATAAACTCCCCGTCCATCTCAATGTACCTGAAGGAATTCAAATGGCTCACCATATACTCCTCTTCTCCTTGTACAGTGACGATCTTCCCCCTGACGGGATACTTCAGCTTCTGGTGCAAGGTGGAGGTCACTGCCCCAGCTTTATGGATCCAAGGTCGACCCAGTAAACAAGAGTACGATGGACGTATATCCATCACATAAAAAGTAGAGTCAAACACTTGAGAGCCCACACGAATAGGGATGTTAACCTCTCCATGAACCATCCTTTTAGAACCGTCAAAGGCCCTGACGATGATATTGCTGGGCTTCAATTCCAGGCCTTCATAATCCAGACGATCTAAAGCCTTTTTTGGTAGGACATTCAAAGAAGAACCAGTATCCACCAATACATGCGCCAGAGTAGTGCCCCTGCATTCGATAGAGACATGCAGGGCATCATTGTGGTCTCTTCCCTTCGCAGTCAGGTCAGCATCTGAGAAACCCAAGCCATTGTCTGCTGTTAGATTCGCTATGCAATCAGTGAACTGGACTGCAGACGTTTCCTGCGGCACATGGGCCGTCTTGAGAAATGAGATCAAGGCCTTAGCATGGGCCTCGAAGCATAGCAATAAGGAGAGCAGGGAGATCTTGGAGGGCGTATGCCCCAGCTGCTCAACAACATTGAAATCACTTTTCTTTATTATTTTCAGAATCTCCTCCATTTCTTGTCGGGAGGCCTCAGCATTTATGGGTATTGGTGCCTCCATCCGGGCAGGCTCTTCTTCAATCTCTTTGCCCCGAGCATTTGATGACTCAGCGGTAGGGGACACAACTTGATCAGCAACAGGAACAGGTAAACTTGTAGGTTTTATAAGGAGGGGTTTTCGAATAGCGGGCGGTGCAATGTCAGGCGAGAAGAGCCTGCCACTGCGGGTGACCTTGGCTGGACCAGTGATATCGCAGATACTGGCGCCAGTGTCGAATTCTTGTTTAATTCCATTTACATACACGTCTGCCCCCATAATGCCAGGGGACAGCTTTATCAGACATGTAGGGGAGAGGCCCCGGGACAGTAATAATCACAGGTGCAACAGTCATGATTTGAACAGACTTCTTCGGGGGAGCCTTGATTGGATTTTTGAAGATGGTAACCACAGAAATTTCTTTTATCGGAACCAACTGAACAACAGACTTCTTAAACAGAATCTCCTTGCTATCCATTAGGCTTTGGACGCCTAACCTCAGCAAGGGACAACCAGATAGGGAAACAGCACAGAACAGGCAACCTTCACCGCAACCCGGAAATAAACCGGCCCGCAGTAGGTTCTTCTTAACGGTCTTCAGAGGGGTAACAACTTCATCTACCGAAACAGCGTACATTTCTTCCTCAACGGCATTTACTCTATGCTGGGGCATAGGAGCAGTTACGACATTTGGTCTTTCTGGCGCTTCAAACTGAATTTCCTTTGCGTCGATCAGATCTTGCACTTTGTTTCTCAAGGCCCAGCAATCATCAGTAGTGTGCCCGGGACTATCAGAATGATAAGCACACCGGGCATTTGGGTTATACTTAGGAGACGCAGTGTTGACGACCTTAGGAGCTTCTTTGAGGGTCACCAAGTTGGTTGATAATAGTTGGGGTAAAATTTGAGATAATGTCATACTCAGCCGAGTATACTGCCTCTTGGGCCTTTCACTTCTTTGTTGATTGTACTGCTGAGGAGCAGCAACAGGTTTTGAGATGACCAAAGCATTGACGGCTTGGCGACTTTCGGGCTTGACTTGTCTTCTAGGACCATAGACGGCACTTGCTTCTTTCTTAAACGGCCTCTTCTCAGCACTTGTGGAGGCAGCCTTTTGTATCTTGCCTGACCTGATGCCAGCTTCAATTCTTTCTACCGTCAATATTAAATCTGTAAACCCAGCGGAGGAGTTACCAACCAAATGATTGAAAAACGGACCAGACAATGTCCCAAGGAACATATCAACCAGCTCACGATCAGTCAATGGAGGCTGCACCCTGCCAGCCAAATCTCTCCATTTTTGAGCGTACTCTTTGAACCCTTCACCCGTTCCTAGAGACATACCCTGAAGTTGGGTACGCGTAGGAGCGAGATCGGAATTGTATTGGTATTGTCTGTAGAAAGCGGTTGCCAAATCTTCCCAGTGTTGGATGCTGGCTCCATCCAATTGGTAGAACCATTCAAGCTATGACCCCGAGAGACTATCTTGGAAGAAGTGAATCCAGAGGTTCTTATCTGCCGTGTAAGGTTGGATTTTCCTTACGTACGACCTTAGATGCAGCTTTGGGCAGGAGACCCCATCATACTTGGCGAAGGCAGGCGCCTTAAACTTGTGTGGAATTACTACCCCAGAAGATAACCCCAAATCTCCGAAATCCAGTCCCGGCACATTCTGAATTTTCATGGCGCTTAAGCGATCCTCCAATTGCTTGTATCTGTCAGCAGCAGGTGGGTATTGTTCGTCGTTATAGTCCGTCTCGTTGTCGGAGACTGCGGGGCTAGGAGCTCCTCCCCCTTGGGGACTGTTTTTCTCAGCAGAAGAAGTGGTTGGATCAGCTTCATTGTGGAGTGTGTTCCCAAATCTGCGTCCGGTGTTGAACAATGCAGTCCTCTTTTTCTTCTTCTTCTTCATGAGTAGAGTCTTCAACTCTTGCTGACCTTGGGCTAGGCTTAGGACCATCTCTTGAAACTGTGCACTTTGGGCCTGAAGGGCCTTGATTGCTTGCTCACTGGAGGAGTCTGGATTCATGATGACTGTTCAAAACAAACAGCGAAGGAGATTAAGCAACCTGTGAAATAGGGTACCTGCTATGCATATGGTGCAATGGAATGCGTATGTTTTATGTTTTCAAAGACAAACAAGATTCAACTTTGTAGACAAAAAGGGAAACACACTTCATTAGATTAAAATTTTCAATTGTTCAACAACTTGCCCTTAGGCATTACAGGAATGAAAAATACTGGAAAGGAAATAAACTACAAAAGGAAACAATCAAAGCTCATCAATGCTCCCATGGCCTCCTCTTTTCAGTGCTGATGTAGTTGTTCAGGACCCGTTCTTCCTCCAATTGCTTAGTCAGCCTCTGGATCTTCTGTTCCTGCTCGTTGAACTTCTCCCGATAGAAATCCCGTTCTTCCTTTAGCTGCGCCCAAGATCTCTTCATGGTGTCAAAATCAGTAGGTATCTGAGGAGGGAGGACAGTTGGAGGAACCCCATCTTCATCAGGAGACTCAAGAATGAGGGGTCTGACAGCTTCGTAGGGCATACCTAACTTTTGAGCACGGATGCGGACCCATTTGCAATAGGGCTCCATTGGTAGAGAAGTCTTTGGTCCCAACTCATGTGGGTCAGCTTTGTGGATTCTGTCCCAAGCTCTAATGAATCCCTGGCGTAGTTTGTCACTGTCTGCCTGAAACTCAAAATGGAAGTGAGGAACCAGCATTTCATGAGGCCCATCTCCTCTGGCTCTTCCAAACTGACGGAGAGCTAAACACGGGTTGTAAGAGATTCCTCCTTGGATACCAATCAACGGGACATTAGGGTATTCTCCGCAACGGTCGATGACAGCTACCTCCTCCAAACCTATGAGAGTCCAGGTGATGTCATTATCAGTGAGAGACATTAACCTCCGAGCCCAACCTTTTCCTTCTTCATTCTTCAGCACGAACTTAGGAAGGTGCGAAATAAACCACCTCACTAGCAAAGGAGCACAACACCACGGAGTTCCCCGTTTTCGAGCAGTACGAGCATAGAGTTGTTGTAGAATATCACCCAAAAGAGTGGGTACCGGATTCCGAGACATGAAGATCCTTATGACATGGATACTGATAAAGGTGTCAGGGTTGGGAAACAGCACCAGACCATAGATCAAAAGAGCTAGAATGTCCTCATATGCCTTGAAGTCCAAGTCATTCCAGAAATCATTAGCCTTGCCAACCAGAAATTTGACCAAAAAGCCCTTGATCCCATTTCTAGTTTCCCAGTTGGACAAAACCTCTTCCTTGGTCAAGGGGAGAATTGCAGCAATCTCCTCAGGCCTAGGAGTCTTTTCCAAACCAGTGAATGGAGTTTGTTCCAAGACAGGGATCCCAAGCAAATAAGAAAATTCTTCCAGGGTAGGAACCAGCTGGAAGTCTTGAAAGGTGAAACAATGGTACAGAGGGTCATAAAATTGGGTCAGAACACTTATCAGTTGTTGGTCCCATTTTGCAGTGATCAAGCCAAGGAGAGAACCATGTCTGTTGATGAAAGAAGAAGTGTTTGGAATCCTTCCAACCAAATCCTTGAGTAAGACTGGTGGTTGAACAAAGTTGAGCCGGACAGTATTTCTATGCACGGGCATCATGATGTCCTACAAAACAGAGCAAAGATGAAACCTTTTTGTCTTTGAAATGGGTTAGCCTTTTATACAGGATGCATGCAATGGTATGATGGCATGATGCTATGATGAAGCACACCACAAGTATTCACATAGGCAAATAAGGCACACAAGTCACACAAGACACCCTTAGGTTTCAGGCCAGCATGAGTTTCAGGTATTACCCTCTTTTGGTTTTGTTGGTTAAAAACCTGTCCTATCAAAAGTAACCGGGTTCTAGAGGATCTCAAATCATTGGCTACCCTCAATCGGTCATAACTCCAGCATCGCAATCTTTTCTTGCGGCCAGAACCATCTCGAGAGTTTAGCCTCAATGAGTGTAGCGTACTGCTACTGTCCTAATAGCCAAGTTGGTCAATTTAGGGTTCTAAGGTTGGTTGGTGTTTAATGACCCCTTAGAAGACCTATATTCTCCCCGTTACAACACAAGGGATATAGATACAGACTAAGATGCCACACCAACGTAGCCACTGCTTCACCCATGTCGGTCTACGCCGGACAGGTCCCTCACAGATTATGCTACCTAAAAAGGGTATATCCCAGATCCGGGTTAGGATCTATGAAACTCCGATACAAAACCCACAAATATAAAAGCAAACAAAGCATACAATTGAAAACAAAGGTGATCTAAGCCCTAAGGTTACTCCACTTTTAAAGCTAATCCCCAGCAGAGTCGCCAGTTCTGTGATACGGTGGGAGAACTGACTTGGGTTTTGTGTTTGTATTTGCAAATGTTGCGGTTAGCAAGAGTCGCCACCGACTTTTTATTTTATCCTAAGGAAAGGTTAAAAAGCACAGCAAAAACCTTTTGAGATGTTTTCTTGGGTTCGGGGAGTAGATTATAGAAAGGGAAGGTATTAGCACCCTTTCTATCCATGGTTATCCATGGGCTCTTAGTTACTTGCTTTAGATCACTTACCTTTTGTTTTCAATTGTTTTAAATGGTGCTTGAGTGTGTGGGTTTGAAAATGTTTTGAAAAGAGGCCAATGTGGTGACAACCTTTGTAATGATCCATGTGGGGATGTATAAAAAGATGTATGTCTTTTGAAAAAGTTTTCATTTGTTTTTGAAAGTTGTTTTGAAAGTGTAGTGATGTGTGATTTTGAAATTAGGCAAGTGTTTTGTTTTGCAAGTTTGATTCAAGTAACTAAGAGGTTATCTACTCCTAAATTTCTCAAAAGATTATTGTTATGTTTTAACCCTTTTAACAAGTTTGTTCCACCATTGTATTTGGTGGACAACCTTGTGTTAGGATGTGAAAGGGACGGGCGCGGGTCATCATTTAGACCATAATTGTAACGACGTTAAATGTCTTTGGGCAATTTCTTTAAGGGACTTGATCATTTGTTTTTGTTTGTTTTTTTGAAAAAAAAGTTTTGTCGAGGGACTATGATCATTCAAATTGTTTGCTTTTCCCAAAGAAGTTCAACATACAATATGGCCCATTTATTTGAAGGCAACAAGTGGAATACCCTAGGGGTGCAAGTGTGAGATGTGTTGTTTATTTTCATGCTCATTCGTCTTGTATTAGGTCAAACTATTTTTTCGTTTTTTCGCATACAAACCCTAATTCTAACATGTTATCATTAGAAAGCAATAAAGTGCAAAATTAAATTTACTAAGCTATTACAAAACCAAATATGGGAAGGGGGGTACAAATGTTCAAATGGGGATATTGACAAGAATTTAAATCTAAATTATTACATCATTTTGAATATTTGCAATTTAATCAATGTACAAAAATTAAATAACAATGCAAGATGCAAAAGAATGTTTTATATGTATGAAAAAAAAAATATTATTTATGTAAAAGAGAAAAGAAAATAAAATTATATTATTTTTTGGAGTATTTTGAATTTAGGGCAAAAACCCTAATTTTTAAAAGAAAATGCATTATTATCTAATTTAAACAACTATTTATTTATTATTTATAAAAATAAAATAAAATGAAGTATATTATGAAAAAAGTATTTTTGTATCAAATATTAATAAAATGAAAAATTCAAGTATTTTTATATTTTATCTTAAATATATTAATAAACATATATATATATATATATATATATATATATATATATATATATATATATATATATATATATATATATATATATATATATATATATATATATATATATATATATATATATATATATATATATATATATATATATATATATATATATATATATATATATATATATATATATATATATATATATATATATATATATATATATATATATATATATATATATATATATATATATATATATATATATATATATATATATATATATATATATATATATATATATATATATATATATATATATATATATATATATATATATATATATATATATATATATATATATATATATATATATATATATATATATATATATATATATATATATATATATATATATATTAATTTCTTAAATATGCATTATACACAAAATAAATATTTATTTAATATTTTAATAAAATAAATAAAAAGAGTATTTTTTATGTGAAATATTTTCAGAAGGTAAATAAAAATAAAAAAATGTATTTACACTATTTTTTCTATTTATTCTAATAATAGTATATATATAATATTTATATGCAAACAAAAGAAATAAATCAAATAAATATGCCATATATTCAAAAAATGATGGAAAAAATATTTTTAATTTTTTAATGCCGTGAGAAAAAATAAACAAAGTCAACCAAAAAAGAAAAAGTCAAAAAGAGTCAAAAATGAAGCAAATAGGCTCAGGGGGTGTAAACATGGAAATAGGGTGTGAAAAGAAAATAGTTCCAGGCCCAGCCCAGACCACTTCTTCTTCAACCTCTGTACAACATCCTTCAAGCAAAACACGCGTTTTTTATCTCTGGATTCCTGGACTTTCAAGCAAAACTCATAACATGAAAAGTGTAGAGCATTAAGAGACGGTTTCAACCATATAAAGAACTTGACCTATCTCTCTAAGATGAGGGAGAATTTCTCCTCCCCCAATTTCTGACCTAACTTTTCATCAATGTTCAGACATGAAATTCTCTAAGCACACGAAATATAAATGAAATCTAATCATATGAACATGTTCAGGGCTATGATTGTGACATGTTTTCTTCAAAAACCTAAAGCTAACAATGCCTAATAAGGGAGATAGAACTCCATGAATATACCTGTTCAGTTGGAATCGAGCTTTGCAATGGAGGATGTTTCAGAGTGAAATGATGACTTGTATAACTTCCTTGAAGTGTAAGGATGCTTTTCCAAGTCCTACTTTGTCCTGAAACTCCCTGAATCGAGCTAGTGAACTCCAACTGCAAAACAGAAATTTAAAAATGGTGAAGTGGCTTGGAGGTGTTACAGGTCAGGTTTCAGGACATGGTTAGCTTGCATATGTTGTAAGGAAGGTAGAGGAACAAGTTTGGACAAGAATGCTCGAAGGGATTGAGAGATAGCACTCAATCTGCAGGGCTTGCTCTGTTTGAGCAGTTTTGTGGTGTTTCTGAGATGGAGAGTGCTTGAGAGGCAAATGGCTTGTGCAAAAGCTTGGTTGGGTAGTTTTGAATGTGTTTGATAGCTTTTGTGTTGTGTTTGTAAGCTGAGATGAGAGTTGTGATAAGTTATGCAATGTTACTTGAAAATGAAGCAAGCAATGGTCACTTTGTGTTTTAGGTCAGTAGGGGCCTCTAATCCTGCTGCGCAAGCCTCTCTTGATCAGAGCAATTTGCCCATAATCTTGTGCCAAAAGGATTTTGCTTGTACCTTCTTGGATTTCAATTTGACATAAAGCTAATCTTTTCAAAAATGGAAAGTTCACTTTATCTAGTTTAGGATTAATCCACTATGTAATGTTAGAACACAAAGATCATGGCCTTAACACATTGAATATGCATTAAATTATTGAGTATGGAATGGTTCAAGGACCTGTAATCAAGCATAAAGCAAGCTAAGTTCAGATTTGCAAAGTTATGAACATGTTTTGATGAAGAACAAAAGTGAATTTTTGCCAACTTGTGAAATTCGAATCTCTCAAGTTATGAGGTTGTTTGATGAGTTCTTAGACATTTTGGAAATCTTGGAATGTGTACTACAATCCATCTTTGAAATGCAAATTTAAATTCTAAGTGGAAGGGTATGAAAAGTGGCCTTGAAGTGGGGTAGAAAACCTTGTCAAAATAGGTTAAAATTTCACTAAGTTAAAAATGGTTTAGTGCCCTTATTCAAAAAATTGTAACTTGAGATACAAGCTTCAAATGAGAAAATTTTGTGAATCAAAGTTGTAGATTATGCAAAAATCTACAACTTTCATGTTTTGACTTTTGTTTGAATCCAAATGGATCTTGGTGAAAAGGTGGGGCAAAGTTGGGAAAAATTTAGGGTTTTTCATAACTTAGAAAAATTCTAAGTTATGAAAAATTCCATTTTCAAACCCTAATTTGCATTTTGTGATTTCTTGGTGAACAAGTTTCATGATTTGGCATGTTTTGATGAAAAATGAATCTTGACTCTTGATTTTGACCAAAAAGTCAAAGTTTGACTTTTCAGTGTACAGTCAAAATTGATCAATTGACTGGGAAATTCAATTGTCAATCTTGTGTACTTGGGATCTTTTGAGCTTGATGAATGTGTCAAGACCATTTCATTGAGTCCTTGAGTCCATATGTGAGCTTGATTTGCCATTGGCTAGGTCAAACAGTCAAAAATTGCCTTTGTGCAGTCAAAACCCTAAAAATGACCATTTTGCCCTTTTGGTGATCTGATCAAATTTCTTGTGGAATTGTGATCCAAACTTGATCAAATGGTCCATATGAGTTCATAATGTTGATGTGGGTCAAATTTCATGAGGTTTGACTGTCAATTGGCCACAGTTGACTTTTTCCCCAATACAGCTGATTTCTAGGTCAACTGTCCAATTGACTGGGCAAAACTTGGAATCAAGACTTGAAACTTGGTATAGGTAAGCTTGGGAGTCCAATATGAAGCATGAAAGTCATCTTAGGCTTTTTAGGTCAAAACATCCTTGGGCAAACACAAACCCTAATTTGAGTCCACAGTGCAAGGAGAAGTCTTGAGCAGAGGCAACCCTAACTGGATCTTGATCTTCAAAGGCCTTGTGATGAGAAAATGTTGAGGAAATGGGAGGGCAAATTTTGGGGTACAACAGTTGCCCCTGTTCAATCTTCTTGAACCTGAAGAGTTAGATTGGCAAGTTTGCCTTTCGCGACTCGAGGGTAAAAGAAGATTGGACACTAGAGTGCCCGGAAATTTGCACTCGCATGTTGAAGTATCAGCAATGTGATGTCAGGAATGGGCTTACGGATGCCATTTGGAGAGGCGGTAGATAGGGAGATGGGCTCATGGATGCCATCTGGAGACGTGACAGAACCTTGTCGGGAATGGGCTTATAGATGCCATTTGGAAGTGTCGATCGCATAAGAGATTCCTTAGCGAGAACTTGTGTATTTGAGAAAGACGGATGTTTTCCTGGCTTGTTACAGGTGTTTGATCTTCAATCTCCTTATGCAGATGTGCCCTGGCTAGATACAGGTATCGAATCTACAATTGGTTGTTCACAGATATGCCCTGGCTGGATACAGGAGTCGAATCTGGAAATAGTCGTTAATAGATGTGCCCTGGCTGGATACAGGAATCGAATCTTTGAACTCTTCAGACGTGCCCTGGCTAGATACAGGAATCGAGTCTAGAAACGTAGTCAACAGATATGCCCTGGCTGGATACAGGAGTCGAATCTGGAAATGTTGTAGTTGATAGATGTGCCCTGGCTGGATACAGGAATCGAATCTTTGAACTCTTCAGACGTGCCCTGGCTAGATACAGGAATCGAGTCTGGAAACGTGGTCAACAGATATGCCCTGGCTGGATACAGGAGTCGAATCTGGAAATGTTGTAGTTGACGGTAATTGTTTTTGGGATTGTCTTTTTCCTGAAAAGGTAAAAACGTAAGTTGTATGCAATGTCATGATGTATGATATGCATGATATCATGATGTTCAACATGAGATATTGTATGCGTTTCACCATGTATGTAAGCAAGATGTATGAAAATGTGAAATGTTTATGGATGTAATTTCGCCTTAGGAAAATAAATCCTTGACGGTCGACCGGGGAATTGCTCTGTGGAAGAGATACTTGGCCGAAGTTTTGATGCGAGGCCTGTTGAGGACTCTAATGATGGATTCCGCTGGGGATAATGACGATATACTCCGCTGGGGATTGGAGGAACTTTGCCGAGGGCGGTCTTCCGTGGTTTTTAGCTGAGGATAACCCAGTTATAAGTCCTTGTGAGGAAATAACTCTAAATAAAACTCGGGAGAGACGTCCGTACTCTGCAGGGGATAAGCTTCCAGAACTTAGTGGGGATGAGTTTTAAGACCTGCCGGGGAATGGTGTGCTTTTCCAGGATCGACGGGGAATCAACTCTGCTTGGGGAAAGTATTGCCGAATCTTGTTTTACTCTGCGGGGAATTTGAGATGATCTGGCCACATTCTTCGGTTGAACCCACCTTGGCGCTTTGGCGGACAAAACAACCAGACTGCATTAGACAACTCCACATTGCCTCTGTTTCTGATGTCACCTGTGACCAGCCTCTTGTTTTATATGTAAACATTTATGAATCAGCAATTTAATGTCAAATGCATATATCAAAAATGAACATTGGACGTTCTTCGCAAGACAAAACAGAAAAAAGGAAAACAATGGTAATTTGTATGGACAAGTGAATTTGTATTGATTTAAACTTCGCCTGTGAATAGGCGTTTTTTGTACAAGAGGCTGACATCCTAGTAAGAGGACGCCGCCAAATAACGTAGAGTTTACAATTTGAAAAAGGAAACAAAACAGCTATGTGAAAAATCCCACTGGGTTCCAACTCTGCTATCGCCTTTATGTCTTCGAACGTCTCATCGCTTTGCTACCTAGTTGAAGATGAAGCTGATTGGTCAATGCCGAATCCTGGAGCCAGATAGTTGATGCCGAAATCCGGATGCGAAGTGATCCAATGAGACATAGTGTTACGCTTTTATCCCTAACTTTTGCCTGGACCGCCCTTTCGGGTTTTCAGTCCACCGGGATACCCATTTTTGCCCAAGCCGCCCTTTCAGGTTTTCGACTTGCCGGGTGTACAGATTTTTATTCATTTCATCCCTTATTTTTGCCCGAACCCTTTTGGTTCGCCGGGAAGCCCTTATTTTTGCCTAGGTATGTTAACCTAGCGGGTCTTTTATTTATGCGTAGTATTTTTTCACTATGACTGCATTGGCGGGGTGAGGAAGGTCGTCACCATCCATGGTGGTTAGGATCATGGCTCCTCCTGAGAACACACGTTTAACCACAAATGGCCCTTCGTATGTAGGGGTCCATTTGCCCCGGGGATCACTTTGAGGAAGGATGATGCGTTTGATTACCAGGTCCCCAACCTGATATTCTTGTGGTCTGACTTTCTTGTTAAATGCTCTGATCATCCGTTTTTGATACGTTTGACCATGACAGATAGCAGTGAGCCTCTTTTCGTCAATCAGATTTAATTGATCAAGTCGAGTCTGGATCCAATCATCTTCATTCAAGTCCGCATCCTTCATTATCCGGAGGGAGGGTATCTGGATTTCAATTGGCAAGACTGCCTCCATGCCATAGACGAAGGAGAAGGGAGTTGCCCCGGTTGACGTCCTTGCTGAGGTGCGGTACCCATGAAGAGCGAACGGTAACATCTCGTGCCAATCTTTATACGTCACTGTCATCTTCTGCACAATTTTCTTGATGTTTTTATTGGCTGCCTCTACAGCCCCATTCATCTTCGGCCGGTAGGGAGAAGAATTGTGGTGCTGTATCTTGAATTGTTCACAGAGTTCAGTGATCATTTTGTTGTTAAGATTGGTACCATTGTCCGTAATGATTCTTTCCGGGACGCCGTACCGACAGATCAAGTTATGCCGGATGAAACGTGCCACGACGCTCTTGGTTACTGTGGCGTAGGACGCTGCCTCAACCCACTTCGTGAAGTAATCGATCGCCACCAAGATGAAGTGATGCCCATTGGATGCCGTTGGTCGAATCTCACCGATCATATCGATGCCCCACATTGCGAAAGGCCAAGGTGCCGTTAGGACATTCAAAGGAACCGGAGGGATATGCACCTTGTCAGCATAGATCTGGCATTTATGACAAGTTCGGGAGTGTTGGTAACAATCGGCTTCCATTGTGGACCAGAAATATCCTGCCCGAAGGATTTTCTTAGCCATGGTGTGTCCACTGGAATGTGTTCCAAATGTACCTTCATGCAGTTCCATCATGATTTTCTCCGCTTCAGCCTTATCCACACAACGAAGCAGAGTCGAATCATGATTCCGTTTGTAGAGAATGCCGTTGCTGAGGAAGAATTTTGCAGCAAACCTCCTCATGAACTTCTTATCATTGACAGATGCCCCTTCAGGGTATTCTTGAGCTTCCAAGTACCTCTTCACCTCATGATACCAGGGTTTCTCAGTGACCTTCTCAACCTCGAGCTCGCAGCAGTATGCCGGTTCATCCAACTTCCAGATTATGATTCGGGGAGCCTCATTGTCCCATTTAACTTTGAACATTGAAGACATCGTGGCTAGTGCGTCCGCTAGCTGATTCTCCTCTCTGGGGAAATGCTCAAAAGTTATCTCCTCAAAGTGGGGAAGCAAGGTTGACACATACTCCTTGTAAGGAATAAGATTCGGGTGTTTCGTATCCCACTCGCCTTTGATCTGATTGATCACGAGAGCGGAATCTCCGAAGACACTCAGAAATTTTATCCTTAAGTCGATTGCAGCTTGTAAACCCATGATACATGCCTCATATTCTGCCATGTTGTTGGTGCAGCTGAAACATAATCGGGCGGTGAGGGGAGTATGAGTTCCTTTAGGAGATATGATTACAGCACCGACGCTGTTACCCAAAGCATTGGAGGCTCCATCAAAATGCATAGACCATCGGGATCCTTCCTCAGGTCCTTCATCCGGTCCAGGTACTTCACAGTCAGTTACCACCATGATGTCTTCGTCCGGAAAATCAAAGTTCAATGATTGGTAATCGTCCACAGGTTGGTGTGCCAAATGATCGGCCAGTACACTTCCCTTAATTGCTTTCTGAGTTGTATACTGGATGTCATATTCTGTCAAGATCATTTGCCATCTCGCTATTCTTCCAGACAGAGCGGGCTTTTCAAATATGTACTTGATGGGATCCATTTTTGAAATCAATAGAGTGGTGTGAGTCAGCATATACTGTCTCAGCCGGCGAGCAGCCCATACAAGAGCGCAGCAAGTTTTCTCAAGCAGTGAGTAACGAGACTCACAGTCGGTAAACTTTTTGCTCAAGTAATAAATAGCGTGCTCTTTTCGGCCAGACTCGTCATGCTGCCCCAGCACACACCCCATTGAATTATCAAGTACTGTCAAGTATAGTATCAGAGGTCTTCCTTCCACCGGTGGCATAAGAATGGGTGGCTCTTGGAGATATTCCTTTATCCTTTCAAAGGCGGCCTGACATTCATCGTTCCAGCGTACTACTTGATCTTTCTTCAGTAATTTGAAGATTGGCTCACAAGTAGCAGTCAGATGTGAGATGAATCGGGCAATGTAATTCAATCGTCCCAGGAAGCCTCTGACTTCTTTCTCTGTTTTTGGAGTCGGCATATCTTGTATGGCTTTTACCTTGGCAGGGTCTACCTGAATACCTTTATCACTCACAATGAAACCTAGCAATTTACCAGACCTCACCCCAAAGGTGCATTTGTTGGGATTCAATCTCAGCTTGTACAACTTGAGTCGGTCAAATAATTTCCTCAGATGGTCAAGGTGCTCCTCCTCAGTTTGAGACCTTGCAATCATGTCATCAACGTATACCTCAATCTCATGATGGATCATATCATGAAATAAGGCAACCATGGCACGTTGATAGGTTGCCCCAGCATTTTTCAATCCGAATGGCATGACCTTATAATAGAAGGTGCCCCACTAGGTTGGTTTTCAGTAACTGTGGCAGAATCTGAGACAAAGTCATGCTGAGACGGGTGAATTGTCTTCGAGGTTTCTTGTCCCTTTGTTGATTGTTGTGCTGAGGAGCACCAGCAGGTCTTGAAATAACAACCGCATTAACAGCTTGGCGGCGTTCAGGTCTATTCTGGCTTTTCGAACTGTAGACATCACTGGACTCTTTCTTAAAAGGCTTCTTCTCGGTGCTTGATGAGGCACCCTTCTGTATCTTACCAGCCTTAATACCAGCCTCAATCCTTTCACCGGTCATAATTAGCTCTGTAAACCCAAACGAAGAGCTTCCAATCAGGTGGTTGAAAAATGGACCAGACAAGGTCCCCAGAAACATATCCACAAGCTCCCGATCAGCCAAGGGTGGTTGTACTCTTCCAGCGAGGTCCCTCCACTTCTGAGCATAATCTTTGAAACCTTCACCTGTTCCCATTGACATACCCTGGAGTTGGGTACGCGTGGGAGCGAGGTCGGAGTTGTATTGGTACTGCCTGTAGAAAGCAGTAGCCAAATCTTCCCAACTGCGGATACTGGCTCCGTCCAACTGGTAGAACCATTCAAGCTGAGTCCCTGAGAGACTGTCTTGAAAGAAGTGGATCCATAGGTTCTTATCAGTGGTATACGGCTGAATCTTCCTTACATATGACCGGAGGTGCAGCTTCGGACAAGAAACTCCGTCATATTTAGCAAAGGATGGTGCCTTGAACTTGTGGGGAATTACCACCCCAGATGATAGACCCAGATCACCAAAGTCCAGACCAGGCACTTTCTGAACTTCCATCGCACTCAACCGGTCTTCCAATTGCTTGTATCTATCCTCAGCAGGAGGATATTGGTCTTCGTTGAAGTTCGTCTCGTTGTCTGAGACCACAGGGCTAGGAGACCTTCTTTCCTCTTGACTATCTTTCCCTCCAGATGAGGTGGTCAAATCAACTTCATCCTGTAGCCTGTTTCCAAACCTGTGACTTGTGTTAAACAGGACTGTCCTTTTCTTCTTCTTCTTCTTCTCTTTCAGAATCAGGGTCTTCAGATCTTGCTGACCCTTAGCTAGATTCATGAATAGCTCTTGGAATTGGGCATTCTGGGCCTGTAAGGCATTGATTGCTTGCTTGGTTGATGGTTCAGCAGACATGACGAGTGCTGAAATAAACAGCGAAGAAGATAAGAGACCTATAATGGGTACATGTTATGGAGTGCATGGGATGAAATGTGTATGATATGATTTCAAAGACAATCAAGAGATTCAAATTTGTAAACAAGAAATGAAACACACTTTTATTAGGTAAACTTTGAAATTCAAATTGTTCAACAAATTTCCCTTAAGGCGTTACAAGAAAGGAAATACTGAAAAGTAAATAAAAACGGGAAAGGAAATAATCAAAGGATAATCAGTGCTCCCATGGTCTCTTCTTGTCGGTGCGGACGTAGTCATTGAGAATCTGCTCGTTCTTCAGCTGGCTAGTTAACCTATGGATCTTCTGCTCTTGCTCGTTAAACTTTTCTCGGTAAGCATCCCGTTCTTCTCTCAGCTGCATCCAAGACCTTTTCAGCGCCCCGGTGTCAGTGGGCATGTAAGGGTGGAGGATGGTAGGAACAACCCCCTCTTCATTAGCAACTTCAACAATGATAGGCAGGACGACTTCATATGGCATACCCAGCTTTTGGGCACGGATACGGACCCATCTGAGATATGGATCCATTGGAAGAGAAGTCTTTGGACCCAGCTCATGTGGATCAGATCTGTGAACTCTATCCCAAGCCCTTATGAATCTGCGGCGTTGCTCATCGCTATCCCCTTGAAAATCAAAGATGATACTAGGCATTAGCAGCTCATGAGGTCCTTCTCTTCTGGCTCTCCCAAACTGACGTAAGGCTAAGCACGGATTGTAAGAAATTCCTCCATGGGTTCCTATAAGTGGAACATTGGGGTACTCCCCGCAACGATCAATAATGGCCACCTCGTCCATACCCTTAAGAGTCCAGATGATGTCATTATGAGAGAGAGACATAACCCTATAGGCCCAGCCCATGCCTTCTTTGTTCTTCAGCACTGATTTGGGGAGGTGCGAAATAAACCACCTCGCCAATAATGGAGCATAGCACATCAAGGTTCCCCGCTTCCGAGCAGTACGAGCATAAAGCTGATGAAGAATATCACCCAAGAGAGTGGGTACAGGATTACGAGAGATGAAGATTTTCACCGCATTCACATCAACAAAAGAGTCAGGATTCGGAAACAATACCAAGCCATATATCAGAAGAGCCAGAATATCTTCGAATGCCTTAAAGTCTAGACTATCCCAGAAATAATTAGCCTTACCAACCAAGAACTTGGTCAGAAATCCCTTTGCTCCACTTCTAGTCTCCCAATTAGCCATTACCTCATCCTTTGTCAAATGAAGGGCTGAAGCAATCTCTTCTGGCCTAAGGATCTTTTCCCAACCAGTAAACGGGGTCTGCTCCAAAATAGAGATATCGATCAGATCAGAGAACTCTTCTAAGGTGGGAACCAACTGGTAGTCTTGAAAAGTAAAGCAATGGTACAATGGATCATAGAACTGGATTAGGACACTCATCATCTGCTCGTCCAATTTGGAGGTGACCAAAATGAGAATATAACCATGTCTTCTGATGAAGGAAGTAGTGTAAGGCATCTTTGCAACCAATTCTTTAAGCATGGTGGGAACTTGGACAAAGTTGATCCGGATTGTATTCCTACGCATGGGCATCATGACCTACAAAACAGAACAAAGATGAATCCCTCCTGTCTTTGAAATAGGTTAGTCCAATGCAAGATGTATGCAATGTTATGATGTCATGATGTCATGATAGTAAGCACACCACAAGTATCCACAAATAGCAAACATGGTAAAGGCACACAAGTCACACAGAGATCCCTTAGATTTCAGGCTGGCAAGGAGCTTAGGCACTACCCTCTTTCACTTCAGTTAGTTTAAACCTATCCTAAAAATAGTAACCGGGTTCTAGAGGATCTCAATATCACTGACTACCCTCGATCGGTCATAATTCCAGTTTAGCAACCTTTTCTTGCAGTCGAAATCATCGCGAGAGTTTAGTCTCAATGAGGGTAGCATAGTGCTACTGTTCTATGGCCAAGTTGGTCAATTTAAAAGTTCTAAGGTCAGTTGGTGCTTAATGACCCCTTAGATGACCCATATTCTCCTCGTTCCAACACAAGGGATATCGGTACAATCTAAAGTGCCACACTAACGTAGCTACTGCTTCAACCGTATCGGTATACGCCGTACAGTTCCCTCACAGTTTATTGCTACTTACCTAAAGGGTATCCCCAGATCCGGGTTAGGATCTATAGTAACTCCGATACAAGCCCACAAATATAAAGCATACAAAGCAAACAATTGAAAACACAATGATCTAATCCTAAGGTACACCCCACTTATAATTTCCCCAGCAGAGTCGCCAGTTCTGTGATACGGTGGGAGAGAACTGATTGTTTTTGGAATGTTGGTTTGCGTCTTGCGTTTGTGTTTTCAAAATGTCGCGGTAAGCAAGAGTCGCCACCGTCTTTTATTTTATCCAACAAGGAAAGGAAAAAAGCACAGAAAAATTCCTTTTTCGAGATGTTTCTCGGGTTCGGGGGGTAGGTTATAGAAAGGGAAGGTTTTAACACCCTTTCTATCCGTGGTTATCCACGGGCTCTTAGGTACTTGCTCAAAGTGTTTTCAAAATTTTGCTTTTCTTTGTGTTTGTGGGTTTGAAAGAAGTTTTTGTTTGAAAGG
Source organism: Vicia faba (assembly GCA_948472305.1). NCBI lineage: Eukaryota > Viridiplantae > Streptophyta > Magnoliopsida > Fabales > Fabaceae > Vicia > Vicia faba. The sequence goes on along the minus strand of OX451738.1, from coordinate 1,180,238,920 downwards.
TGTAAGTGCGAAAAGTTTTTGTTTTGTTTTGAAAGAGCAAGTACTTAAGAACCATCTACCTACTCGAAAAAGGAATCAATCTGTGCTAATGTCTTTTAGACAATTGTATCCCACTATTGATGAGTAGGTAGCATCGTCGTTGGAGTTTGAGGGTCAATTCGATTAAGGGACGTGCGATCACTAAAGCAATGTTAGGACGCCTTAGCGGTAACCCTAATGTCTTAGATCATTTTTCCGAGGCAACCGTTTCGAGGAAACTATGATCTTTGGACAAGAGGGCGACTTCTAAAACTTCCTATACTCAATGACCACGTTCGAAGGCAACCAAGTGATGTGTACCCTAAGAGTGCGCATGTGCGAGTGTGTTATTTCGGTTAGTTTTATCTTTGTACATGTCAATGGTTATCTATGTTGATTTTAGGTTTAAACATTTGATCTTGTCATGCATTCCCCATTATCAAACATCTAACAGTTTATAAGTTGCGGAAATTAAATTACGGAAATTAAAACTAACTATTATAAGGCGTCGGGTATTTACATCGCCAAAAGCAACCCTTTGAAATTAAAGTGCGGAAAATAAATAAAGCGATAAAAATAATTAAAGTCCTATTTAAACTATTACATTCCAGGAAACAGATACAATATTGAATAAATATGGATCGCGTGCAAGAAATTAAATCGGACTCAAGTTTTAGGGTTTTGACCCTTTTTTGAAAGAAAGCATTTTTTTGGTTGTTTTGAATTAAAAAGAAATTAAATTAAGTTAAGCATTAAATTAATAAATAAATTAATTAATTAATAAAAATGATATTTTTGGAATTTTGATAATAAAGAAATAAAAATAAATTTGATTAATGTTAATAAAACCTAATCGTCTAAATTAATTTTAATTATTGCAAAAGATATTAAAGTTATTTCCTAATTAAACTAAATTAATTAATAACTGTTAAAAAATAAAATATTGAAGTTAAATTTATGAACAAAATATTTTTGGGTTTTTGAGTATTTAAAGAAATAAAAATAAATTAATCAAAGTTAATAAAACCTAATTATCTAAGTTAATTTTAATTGTTGCAAAAGATATTAAAGTTATTTCCTAATTAAACTAAATTAATTACATTAATTTTATTAACAAAAATAATAAAAAAATGCTGGAAATTAATTTTAATAATGAAAATGTTTTTTTTTGTTTTAATTTTATTAAGAAAAAGTTTTAATTGGTTAGTGATTAAATAATAAAAATAGCAAACAATTAAATAAAATAAAGAAAATAATAAAAGAAAAGAGAAAGTTTAGGAGGTTTTGGGCCTGATTTGGGGGTGAAATAGCAATTATGAGGCCCAATAGTCCCTTGGCCTGGCTGACTTTTTTGATTCTCCACGCGCCCTTTGACTTAAGCCCACCATAGGCCTTCATTATGGACCACCAGATCTGGCCTGGGGCCATCTGGCAGATGATTGGGTGATGGTGTATGGTGAATCACAACTCCTGAAACACGCTGGAACACCTGAAGAAAAATAATAATATGCATTTGGGGGACCTGGGATTCGAACCCAGGTCCTGTGAGTCACTGGACAGCGCCTCCACCACTCAACCGTTATGCTTCAGTTATCATTATATTGGGTAATAATAATAATATTGGAAATCAAATAAATGCTAGAAAATATTAAAAAATAAAGCGCGAAGTTTGAATCAGCGAATGGGAGGGGGGCACGTCTTCATCTTCCTCGTTGAAACCTGGATATTTATCTGTGGATTTATATCCGCAGCTAAATCGTAGGTCTGTCCTATAATTAGTTCTAGGCTATGAAAACACAATCCAAGATCATGGTCATGTTCGTCTTCCTCCACTGATTACATCCATGTCCATTAATTGCACTGATTTTGCCTGAAAACAAAATACCCAAAATACAAAAACCACGAACCCTAGATTAGGCTAGGGGGTTATAGGCCATATAAATACAATTGGCTAATGCAGAAAGCTTGCAAATTGACCAAGGATCATGAATATGCAAAGATTTTGTCAAAAAATGCAAGAACATGGAGTTGCAATTTCAAATGAAAAGCAGTTTTCAGAGAGAATTACAGGGCTTTAGGGCGCGTATGGAGATTGATTATGGGTTGGTTCTGCTTCAAGGATGGTCCAGCAATTGATTCACGTTGAGTTTTGGTGTTGAAACTGCCTCTATGCACGATTTCAGTTTCAAGCTTTTTTGCCAATTTTTTCAAGTTTGCTTTTGGTGTTCTTGCAGCCTCTAACCCCTGATCTCGTGTCCTTTGCCTTGTATATGTATAATACAATGCATTAGGTCAACAATTTTGGACTGAATCCTTGTGCATTATGGCTTGGAGATTTAATTTGATCCTCCATTGCAAACCTTCCAATTTTGTCCAAAATCCATCTTTTTGTTCATGATATGGTGAGATACGAATTTGATCATGTCATTGATGATGATTAGGTCCTGAAAATAGAAAAAGATCTCATGTAATCAAGTTTTGTGATTTTATATGATTTAAATTGATTTAAAATGAATTAATTAAAAAAAATCAAATAAAATAGAAAAATTAATAAGTGGACACAAGGCTGACGCTAGGACACGTGTGGAGTGTGACAAGATCAAATCAAGTGGAAAAGAATGGGCTAATTTGACAAAATTTGAAGTTTTGGGGATAGTTGACTTTTGGCAATTTTGCAAAAATGCCCAACTTCAACAATGCATAACTTCTTCAATTTTGAACTTTTGGAAGTGTTCTTGGACTTTTAGAAAGATTGAGATGTCCTCTAACCAACCCTTTTGGTCTCATCTCATTTTTATATTCCATGCTCAAGTTATAAGCTTTGGCAAAAAAGGTGTTTTTGTTGACTTTCAAAAATGACCTATAATGTCGAAATTCATAACTTCTTGTGAGTGCATTTTATGATCTTGGGGTATGAAGATGGATTGTATGATATTGCATCCTCTTAAAAATGAGCTTTGGATGGGCCATTTCTCATAAAGTATGAGAAAGTTATGCTTGGTGAAAGTTGAGTTGAGTTTTCCTCCAAAACCCTAATTTAGCAACTTTTGAGTCTTGATGAATTTTGAGAAATCCTTGATGAATCATGATCAACCCTTGATAAAATGATGAAATATCCTTCAAAATGAGAATTTTGACAAAAAATCTTGAAGTTTGACTGTTTATAGGTCACAGTTGACTTTTGCCCTAGCACAGTCGATTTTTGGATCTCTTGAGCAATTGACTGACCAAACTTCCTCTGCAAGGCTTGAAATTTGACATGGATGAACTTGAGAACATATTAGGACATTGGGTAGCACTTTAAGTCATTTGGATGCAAGGACCTTGATGCAACACAAAACCCTAATTTGAGGTTGACTGCCTTAGGAGATAGCTTGATTGTCCAACTCTTGAGCAATCTTGAACCACTTGGAGATTTTTCTTGCAATGTCTTGGGAAATATGAGAGGGAAAATTTTGGGGTACAACATAATCCAATCTTCAACATTGTAGCCATCAGCCCTATCATCTCCAACTGCATTGGCGTGTCCTTCTTGAGTAGCACAAGGGCGGGAAAACTTCACAGGAGTAGATAAAATGGATGCTCTGGGAGCTGCACTTTACTGACCTGGGCTAAAACCAAGACCAAATCTATCAAGCTTCAGAGTAACGTCCAGCACCTGACCCCAACCCTCAGGGTTACCACCTTCCATTACAGCTTTCGTATCTTTGAGGGAAGACATAACAGTTTCCGATTTCTTTTCCTGCTCTAGAGGAGGAATATTGACATCATGAACTGTCTCAAATGCCTGAAACGAAGTTTCATGAATTTCGCCTTCAACTTCAACATAGTGGAATGATGTAAAATGACTAACGATGTACTCTTCTTTGCCACATACAGTTATCACCTTTCCCTCTGCATGATACTTGAGCTTCTGATGAAGAATAGAAGTGACTGCTCTTGCTTTATGAATCCACGGCCACCCCAACAAGCAACAGTATGCTGGCTGTATATCCATCATGAAAAACGTGGTCGTGAAGGTACGAGGACCAACCTTAATATGTAGCTCCACTTCCCGAAACACTGATCTTCGAGACCCATCAAACGCCTTCACCATCAAGTCGCTTGGGCGCAACTCCAGCCCAGAATAATCAATCTTCATCAATGCTGACTTGGGCAATACATTTAAAGACGATCCTGTGTCTACCAAAACCCGAGATAAAGTAGTGCCTCTGCACTCCATCGAAATATGCAACACTTTGTTATAGTCTGGTCCCTCTGGAGGAAAATCAAAATCGATGAAGCCCAAACCATTCCCGACGGATATATTGGAACAAACATTTTCAAACTGATTGACTGTTATCTCATGTGGCACGAACGCATTCTTCAACAACTTCATCAAAGCATTTATGTGAGGTTCTGAATAAATCAACAGAGACAAGATAGACATCTTAGAAGGAGTATGGCTCAGATGATCAATTATGCTATAATCACTGTTGTACCCCAAAATTTGCCCTCCCATATTCTTCAAGGTTTATCAAGAATCATCTTCAAATGGTTCAAGAGGTCTCAAGGGTTGCACAATCCCAACCACCTCCTAAGCCAGTCAAAATTAGGGTTTGGATTCCTTCAATGGATTTGAGGTTTTCAGTGGTCCAATCAAGTCCCATAGGCCTATATATATTGGCAAGCATCTACATGCCAAGTCTCAAGACTCACAGAGGCAAATTGCACAGTCAAAAGCCCTATTTGGTTCACAATCAACTGCAGGGGTAAAATGGTCATTTGGCAGTCAAAAGACAGAATTTTTGGTCAACATCTTATTTTGAGCTCACAATCATCATTTGATCAAGTCTTGATCATGATTCCACAAGCATGGCTCAAAAATCATCAAAGATGCAAAAGTTACTATTTTGGGACAGTTGAAAAGTCAACTGTAATTTGACCAGGGCATAACTTTTTCATGGTTCATCAGAAAAATCCCATCCAATGCTCATTTTGAAGGGGATGACATTTCCTATAACTCATCTTCACATTCCAAGTCCAAGAAATGCTCTCACAAAAAGTTATCAATTTCTACATTATAGGTCAATTTCAAAAGTCAACAAAAATGCACTTTAAGTCAAAGACCATAACTTGAGATTGGTAAATCCAAATTACATGGGACCAAAGGCATTGGTTATAGGACTTCAAGACCTTCCCAAAATGTCCAAGAACATGTTCATATGATCAAAATTGAGCAAGATATGCATTGGAGAAGTTGGGAAATTTTTGGGAATTTGCAAAAGTCAACTTTGCTCAAAACACATCATTTTTGCTAATGGGCCTCAAATTTCTTCTTGAAACATTGTCCAAGGCCTATGCACGACCCATTGAGATTAAATTGAATTATTTTCTAATTTTATATTAATTAATTGAATTTTTAATCAATATTAATTCATTTAATTCATTTAATTGTAGGAAAATATCAAGATAGGGTTTTGCAATCTTTTCATGAAGCAAATATGACCTACATGTGCTGGAGATTTCGTGTACACATCAAGGAGACAAGAATCTCTCAATTTGGCAAGGTTTTTCAATCAAAAAGATGCAAAAATATTTGATTGAAAATCAAATATACAAATCATAACTCCATGGATCTTTTGCCCAAAGATTTAACCTAATTCAGTCCTCTATAAGTACACAATCTAAACCTATTCATGCACACGTGAAAAATTGCTGCACAAAGCCATAACCAATTCCAAAAAAGTCAAGAAAATTTGAAAATTGTTTTCTCACTTCAAGGCCAATTCAATACTTTTAATTGCTTCTAATACATTGCAGGGATCCCCAGGAACATATTGCAATCGAAACCAAGCAGTAAAGCTCAAGAAACACGCATGAACAGTGTCACGGTTTGAACAATTTTTTCAGAATCGCATCTCATTATTCATGTGCATTTAACACGATTTGTTGTTTGTTTTGTGTTGTATGAGTCCATAGGAAGCTAATGGTGCAGGTTAATTGGACTGAAACGCCTTGAATCACAAACCACCATTGACGAATTCTAGGTTTTCCAAGCTTCCAAATTGGGGCTTTTCAGTATAGGAAAAATCAAGCTTCATAAGACCTATGGTTAAACTCAGTAGATTTAGACGAATTGAACCCAACCCTCACGAACAATTTATATATAGCATAGCTCTATTCGCTATTTTTGGTCGTCCTACTTTGTGGGGGTTAAAAACCCCCGCTATCTCTTTGTCTTTTTTGCAGGGAAACGAAGAAGACGGTGAGCTGGCAATGTGCAATTGGTTCATTCAAATATAATGGCGCACGTTTTTTTGTTTCCAGCATGTGTTGTTGTTTTTATATAATATATTCATTATCCACTGTGTTTACAAATGTGTGCAGGTGGTTTGATGGTTGGTCTGTTGGTTGTGCATCATTGGGACCTGGGTTTGATTCCCGGGTCCACCCAATATTTGTTTCATATTTTTTCTAATATAATCATATGCAGGCTCTCCCATGTGTTCCATCATGTACCTCACAAATCAGTGCGCCAAGTGGCCTTGTGCATCAATCCAATGGCCATGCGATGGATGACCACCACGCTCTCTAGTCAACCATGCGCTAGACCATCCAGAAAGTCAAAGCATGCTTTGTGCTTAATGGGCTTCAGACTTGCAATTTTCACCTCCATATTGGGCCATCAACCCCCCCTGGTTTCTATTTCCTCTTTTATTTTCTTTCCTTTTATTTTCTCTTAATTATAATTATTATCTATTATTATTATTTAACTAACAAATAATTATTTTTATAATTAATTCAGAAAACAATATTTTTTTATTATTATTAATTATTAATTTCATCTTAATTCATTATTTTGTAAATAAACACTAACATGAATTAATTTAGTTTAATTAGGTTTAATTTTAATTTTCTTTTACAATAAATAAAATAAATTAGACTTAGGGTTTTTTTACTAACTTTTGACCTTTTCTTTTATTTTCATTTAAAACATAAAAAACACAAAAATACTTTTTTTCTTTTAATTAATTAATTAATTAGCTATTAGGTTTAATTTGAATTAATTGCAAAAAGGACAAAATTCATTCTTTTCTCAAAAGGGTCAAAACCCTAAGGACGTCCCGATTCAATTCTTTCACGCGCATATTTATTTTTAATTCTTATTTTGATTATATTTATGTACCTGCTCCGAGAATGTAATAGATAATTAGGACTTTTATCGCTTTCTTTATCTTCTCGCAATTTTATTTTCAAGGGTTATGTTTTTGGCGATGTAAATACCCGACGCCTTGTAATAGCGTAGATTTACTTTCCGCAATTTACCTTTCCGCAAACTAATAACTGTTAATTATGCATGACAAGACTTGTATGAAAAATAAAATCAATCCGTAGCTCACAATAATACATGTGCAAAGATAATCTTAAACTGAACCTGATACACATGCACATGCCACTCCTAGGGTACGCCTCACTTGGTTGCCTCGAGGTGGTCATTGAGTATAGGGTGTTTTAGAGGTCGCCCTCCTGTCTAAAGATCCAGTTGCCTCGAAACGGTTGCCTTGGATAAAAAGGATCTAGGACATTAGGGTTACCGCTAAGGCGTCCTACTATTGCTTTGGTGACCACACATGTCCCTAATAATCGAATTGACCCGAATAACTCCAACGACGGTGCTACCTACTTCTCAATAGTGGGATAGTACTGTCTAAAGGACTCTTACACAGCTTAATTCCTTAGAGTAGGTATATTTCTCCTGGGTACTTGCTCTTTCAAAAAACAAAAACATCTTTTTGCACCTACACTTTCAAAAAGTTTTCAAACAAACACTTCATACACTCTTGAGGACTGATACAAGAGTTACCTAGAAGTTTTTCAAAACGAAACTTTTTCAAAACCCACAAACACAAGAAAAGCAAAACATTTTTGAAAACATAGTGAGCAAGTACCTAAGAGCCCGTGGATAACCACGGATAGAAAGGGTGCTAACACCTTCCCTTTTTATAATCTACCTCCCGAACCGAGAAACATCTCGAAAAGGAATTTTGCTGTGCTTTTGTCCTTTCCTTGTTGGAGAAAATAAAAGAAGGTGGCGACTCTTGCTTACCGCGACATTTTGCGAACCAGCATTCCAAAACAGTCAGTTTTATTTCCACCGATCATAGAACTGGCGACTCTGCTGGGGAAATACTTATGAAGTGAGGTGTACCTGAGGATTAGACCACTCTTATGTTTTCAATTGCTTGTTTTGTTTGCTTTAATATTGTGGGCTTGCATCGGAGTTTCATAGATCCTAACCCGGATCTGGGGAATACCCTTTAGGTAGCATAAGCTGTGAGGGACCTGTCCGGCGTAGACCGACACGGGTGAAACAGTAGCTACGTTGGTGTGACACCTTGGTCTGTACCGATATCCCTTGTGTTGGAACGAGGAGAATATGGGTCTTCTGAGGAGTCATTAAGCACCAACCGACCTTAGAACCCTAAATTGACCCAACTTGGCCATAGAACAGTAGCAGTATGCTACACTCATTGAGGCTAAACTCTCGCGATGGTTCTGGCCGCAAGAAAAGATTGCGGCGCTGGAGTTATGACTGATTGAGGGTAGTCAGTGATATGAGATCCTCTAGAACCCGGTTACTATTTTCTAGGACAGGTCTTAACCAACGAAACTGAAAGAGGGTAGTACCTAAACTTCATGTTGGCCTAAACTCTAAGGGTTGTCTTGTGTGACTTGTGTGCCTTATCATGTTTGCCTTTGTGAATACTTGTGGTGTGCTTTATCATAACATCATACCATCATACCATTGCATGCATCCTGCATAAGGACTAACCTGCATACATCTTGCATAAGGACTAACCCATTTCAAGGATCTCAAGGGTTTGTGATGCAGGTCATGATGAATCAAAATTTCTAGCAAGGGGAAAAGGGGATTTATTTTCCTATAGCCAAGGTTGATAACTTGAGTCAGGGGCTATGACCCACTCGATATGGTGAGCTTTGACTCTTGAAGAAGGACTCTCAACAACATGAAGTTCCTTCAATCAAGCTACCGTATTCAACTTCTAACAAGTTTCTCGGTTTACCCCGCGAGATCCTTGAAAACATTGCATGCATACATACATATCATTGCATTACAGGTACCCCTTTTTCAGGTCACTTACCTTCTTCGCTGTTTATTTCAGCAATCATCATGTCTTCTGAACCTTCCGTTGAACAAGCTATCAAGGCCCTCCAAATCCAGAATGCCCAGTTCCAAGAGTTGGTTATGAGCCTAGCCCAGGGTCAACAGGATTTGAAGACTCTGATTCTGAAAGAAAGGAAGAAGAAGAAGAGGACCGTTTTGTTCAACACTAGACGCAGATCTGGGAATGGACTACAGAATGAGGCTGAGCTGACTACCTCATCTGTAGGCAAAGACAGTCCACAAGAGAGAAGGGTTCCTAGTCCCGTGGTCTCCGACAACGAGACGGATTATAATGATGAACAGTATCCTCCTGCTGAGGATAAGTACAAACAGCTCGAAGACCGGTTAAGTGCTATGGAGATACAGAAAGTGCCCGGCCTGGACTTCGAAGATCTAGGTCTATCCTCTGGGGTGGTGATCCCACATAAGTTCAAGGCGCCTGCCTTTGCCAAATATGACGGAGCTTCCTGTCCTAAGTTGCACCTCCGTTCATACGTAAGGAAGATCCAGCCCTACTCGGCAGACAAGAATTTGTGGATTCACTTCTTTCAGAACAGTCTGTTAGGGACTCAACTCGAGTGGTTCTATCAGTTGGAAGGAGCCAATATCCGCAACTGGGAGGACCTTGCTGCTGCGTTTTATAAGCAGTATCAGTATAATTCCGACCTCGCTCCTACGCGTACCCAACTCCAGGGTATGTCGCTAGGGACGGGTGAAGGATTCAAGGAGTATGTGCAAAAGTGGAGAGACCTTGCTGGAAGGGTGCAGCCACCCTTAACTGATCGGGAACTTGTCGACATGTTCTTGGGGACCCTGTCTGGTCCATTCTTCAACCATCTGATCGGAAATTCCTCTGCTGGGTTTACAGATCTGATCTTGACTGGTGAGAGGATAGAAGCTAGTATCAAGTCTGGGAAGATACAAAAGGGTGACTCCTCGAACACTGAGAAGAAACCATTCAAGAAAGAATCTAGTGTTGTCTATGGTTCAAGAGGGCAGAATAGGTCCGAACACCGCCAAGCTGTCGACGCGGTAGTTATTTCAAAACCGGCCAGTGATCCTCAACATCGCAACCAACAAAGGGAAGAGAGTGTTAGAACAATGTTTGAATCTAGTACCCTATATTTAAGTTTTGATGATAACAAAGTGAAAAGATATAGTAGTTAAATATTTTATGATTGAATTATATGCTGCCTAAAATTACTATGCTCTGACTTGCAGATATGCTGATTAAAATAAGCAAGATCACGTTTTCAGCATCAGAATATGAGTTTGCACATCAGCATCAGAAGTTGCTGAATCAGAACGTCAAGATCAGATGATCAACGCTTGCACATGCTGAAGCTTGATGAACAGAACTGCGCGTAAAACACTCTGATACAGAAACAAATTAGTTCATCAGCAGCGAAGCAGAATCAGAATGAGCCAAGCCAGATCGTGCATTGAAGAAGCAACGGTACTGTGCATTGAAAGCTAATCAATACCAACGGCATCATTCTAAGACAAGATCTGCTCAAAAAGGAAAGCTTGTTAATAGCATTGAATCAAGAATATTTGCTTCAACGTTCATCTTCTCAAAGTGCTATATAAACCAAGCTTTGAAGATTATCACGGCTAATGCTTCCAAACTCTCTACACGCACAAAGCTGAACAGTAATCTTCACTCTACAAGTTTTGCTAAACCACCAAACTCTGATACTCTATTAGCGTTTAGCATCTTAGTATTCTAAGCTTCATTTGTGTAAACATCACAGTTGTGATATAGTTTTTGTAGAAAACATTCATACACACTTGTTCATTCCTTTGTAAGAAAGTGTTGCCTTGACAAACCGGATTGTGGTTTGAATCAAGAAGGTTTTAGCAGTTGCTAAAGCAGTTTTGTATTCAGTTGAATATAGTGAATTAAGACCTCGTTGGAGAGAGGCGAAATCACCTTGAACGGGTGGACTGGAGTAGTTTGAGATCAAACGAACCAGGATAAAAATACCTTGTCATTTGCTTTAAAGTTTCCAGTTTTACAATTCAACCCCCCCTTCTTGTGTTTTTCACCCCTTCAATTGGCATCAGAGCGCCTGGTTCTGAGCTAAAACACTTAACCGTGTCAGTAAAAGATCCAGCGTCAGAAAAACACTATGGCAGGAAACAACTCTCATTTCAGCAATGACAACAATGAGGATAGAGACAGATTCAGCGGTAAACCTCCAGTCTTTGATGGAGAAAACTTTGACTACTGGAAAGACAGAATTGAAAGCTTCTTTCTAGCACATGATGCTGATCTGTGGGATATGGTGACAGATGGATACACGCACCCTGTTAATGCAACTGGTCAGAAGATTGATAGAAAATCAATGACTGATCAACAAAAGCGTGATTTCAAGAATCACCATAAGGCCAGAACCATCCTCCTCAGTGCTATCTCCTATACTGAGTATGAGAAGATCTCCAACAGAGACACAGCTAAGAACATCTTTGATTCTCTCAGAATGACGCATGAGGGCAACGTCCAAGTCAAGGAAACAAAGGCTCTGGCGCTCATTCAGAAGTATGAGGCGTTTAAAATGGAAGAATCTGAATCCATTGAAACTATGTTCTCCAGATTCCAGATTCTGGTAGCTGGTCTCAAAGTTCTGGACAAGGGGTACTCTACTGCTGACCATGTCAAGAAGATAATCAGAAGTTTACCCAAGCAGTGGAGGCCTATGGTTACTGCTCTGAAGCTGGCGAAAGATCTCAACAAAATCACTCTGGAGGAACTTATAAGCTCCCTCAGAAGTCATGAGATAGAGCTGGAAGCTGACGAGCCTCAGAAGCAAGGTAAGCCTATAGCTTTAAAATCTAACAGAAAATCTGAATCTAAAGTTTTGCAGGCAGTTGAAGAAACATCTGATGGATCCTCATCAGAAGAAGACGAGCTTTCTCTTCTCTCCAGAAGAGTAAATCAACTGTGGAAGCAAAGACAAAAGAAATTCAGGAATCCCAGAAGATCTGATCAGAACGAGTCTTCTTCCAGATACAGAAGAACAGATTCTTCCTCTGGATACAGAAGATCTGAAGGCTCCTCAGGTAGCAAGAAGCCAAATACAAAAGACATCATCTGCTACGAGTGCAATGAGCAAGGTCACTACAAGAGTGACTGCCCAAAGCTTCAGAGGGAAAAGCCAAAAAGGAAGTTTGGAAGAGAGAAGAAGAAAAGTCTCATGGCCACATGGGATGACTCTGACTCGTCTGAAGCTGACTCAGAATCAGATGATGAAAGGGCGAACATAGCGTTTATGGCTAACATTCCAGATGACAGTGAAGCTTCTGACTCAGACTCAGAATCAGACACAGAAGAGGTATTCCCTAACTTCGCTGTTAATTTTACAAAGGCTGAACTTGCTGAAAGCCTCAATGAAATTCTGGAACGTTATCAGCAGATTAGAGCTAAATTCAGAGACCTGAAAAGGACTCTTGAATCTGACTCTAATAAGTCTGAGAGTCTCAAGTTGGAAAACTCTGAACTGAGAGATAAAATTTTAAAATTAGAAAACTCTTTACAAAACTCTCAGAAGGTACCAATTTCTGAAACTCCCAGCAACGCTGATGAGATCATCAAGGAGTATGATCATAGTTTCCAGAAGTTCCTTGCTAAAAGCATAGATAGAAGCAGAATGGCTTCAATGATCTATGGAGTTAGCGGAAACGGCAGGAAAGGAATAGGATACCTAGGTAAGGTTCCTACACCTAAAAATGTCATGGATTTAACAATTAAATACACTCCTCTAAATTCACACTTTGTGTATGGTCACACACATGACATCAAATATACTAGTAGTAATCACTTTGTGAAACCAAAATTCAACCAGAGTTTTGGTAAAACTAACAAATCAGGACCCAAGAAGATCTGGGTACCTAAGGATAAAATAATACATGTTGCAGATATCTTTAGCAGCAAGTCAGAAACACCAGTCATGGTACCTGGACTCTGGCTGCTCACGTCACATGACGGGAAGAAGGCATATGTTCCAAAGCCTGGAACTTAAGCCTGGAGGCCACGTTGGCTTTGGAGGCAATCAGAGGGGAAAAATAATTGGCTCTGGAACTGTAGGTAACGGAAATCTTCCCTCTATTAATAATGTTCTGCTTGTTGATGGATTGATGCATAACCTGTTATCCATAAGTCAATTAAGTGATAACGGTTATGATATAATCTTTAATCAAAAATCATGTAAAGCTGTTAGTCAGAAAGATGGGACTATCCTATTTAATGGTAAGAGGAAAAACAACATTTACAAAATCAAACTTTCTGAACTTAAGAGTCAGAACGTAAAATGTCTTCTGTCTGTTAACAACGAGCAATGGATCTGGCACAGAAGATTGGGACATGTTAGTATGAGAAGAATATCTCAGATTAACAAACTCAATCTGGTCAGAGGACTTCCAAATTTGAAGTTCAATTCAGATGCTCTGTGTGAAGCATGTCAGAAAGGCAAATTTGCAAAACCCTCTTTTAAATCCAAAAATGTTGTTTCTACCTCTAAGCCATTAGAACTTCTGCACATTGACTTATTTGGACCAGTTAAAACTGCTTCTGTCAGTGGCAAGAAGTATGGGTTAGTAATCGTAGATGACTATAGCAGATGGACATGGGTAAAGTTCTTAAGACACAAGGACGAGTCACACTCTGTGTTTGTTACCTTCTGTAACCAAGTTCAGAATGAAAAAGATCTTAGAATCGTTAAAGTCAGAAGTGATCATGGTGGAGAATTTGAAAATAAAGATTTTGAGTCATTCTTCAATGACAAAGGCATTCTGCATGATTTCTCTTGTCCTAGAACTCCCCAACAAAATGGAGTTGTAGAACGAAAGAACAGAACATTGCAAGAAATGGCCAGAACCATGATCAACGAGACAAACGTTGCTAAGACTTTCTGGGCAGAGGCAATAAACACAGCGTGCTACATTCAGAATAGAATCTCAATAAGACCTATTCTGGAAAAGACTCCATATGAATTGTGGAAGAACAGAAAGCCCAACATTTCGTATTTTCATCCATTTGGATGTACTTGTTATATGTTAAACACTAAGAATTATTTGAACAAGTTTGATTCTAAGGCACAGAAGTGTATTATGTTAGGATACTCTGAACGCTCAAGAGGGTACAGAGTATACAATACAGAAACACAGATTGTGGAAGAATCAATCAGTGTTCGTTTTGATGACAAGCTTGACTCTGAAAAGTCAAAGCAGAATGAAAATCTTGCAGGTATAGAAATTGAATTTGCAGGTTCTGAAGACAAGTCATCAGAAGCTCTCAACACAGACATTCCTTCAACGTCTGAAAGAAGCAATGCTAGAAATCCTACAACTGCTGCTGATCAACCTCAGAAGAGATTACCCAGAAGCAGTTTGGATCACCCAGAAGAGACTATCCTAGGAAGAAAGGAAGATCCAATCAGAACAAGAGCAAGCTTCAGAAACTCTGAAGAAACTCTGATGGGACTTGTGTCTCTGATTGAACCTTCTTCTATTGATGAAGCACTTCTGGACAATGACTGGATTCTGGCAATGCAAGAAGAGCTGAATCAATTCACCAGAAACGACGTTTGGGATCTCGTTCCAAGACCAAAAGGATTCAACGTCATTGGAACAAGATGGGTGTTCAGAAACAAGCTCAATGAACAAGGTGAAGTCGTCAGAAACAAGGCACGACTGGTTGCACAAGGTTATAGTCAGCAAGAGGGGATAGACTATACAGAAACCTTTGCCCCAGTCGCCAGGTTAGAATCTATCAGACTCTTAATCTCATTTGCTGTTAATAGAGGCATCACTCTGTATCAGATGGATGTCAAAAGTGCATTCTTAAATGGTTATATAGAAGAAGAAGTGTATGTTCACCAACCCCCAGGTTTTGAAAATACAAAACATCCAGAACATGTTTTCAAACTGAAAAAGTCACTGTATGGTCTGAAACAAGCTCCCAGAGCTTGGTATGAAAGGCTAAGTAACTTTCTGCTTGAAAATGAGTTCACCAGAGGGAAAGTGGACACCACTCTATTCTGTAAAACAGTTAAGAGTGACATTTTAGTCTGTCAAATTTATGTTGATGATATAATCTTTGGTTCTACTAATCCTTCTCTTGGAAGAAAATTTGCTAAGTGTATGCAGGCAGAATTTGAGATGAGCCTCATGGGGGAACTGAAGTTCTTTTTAGGAATTCAGATCAATCAAACTCCAGAGGGAACTTACATTCATCAGAGCAAATACATCAGAGATCTTCTGAAGAAATTTGACCTCTCAGAATGTAAGCCATCAAAGATTCCAATGCATCCCACGTGCATTCTGGAAAGAGAAGAGGTAAGCAAAAGCGTAGAACAGAAGGTCTACAGAGGTATGATTGGTTCTCTCCTTTATCTGACTGCTTCAAGACCTGATATTCTATTCAGCGTATGTATTTGTGCTAGATTCCAATCAGATCCTAGAGAATCTCACTTAACAGCTGTTAAGCGAATTTTCAAGTATCTGAAAGGTACTACTAATCTGGGTTTGTTTTATAGAAAATCTAGTGATTACAGTTTAGTAGGCTACTGCGACGCTGATTTTGCTGGAGACAGAGTGGAACGCAAAAGTACTTCTGGAAGCTGCCAGTTTCTGGGAGAAAATCTGATCTCGTGGTCCAGCAAAAGGCAATCAACTATTGCTCTGTCAACAGCAGAAGCTGAGTACATAGCAGCAGCTGGATGTAGCACACAGATGCTCTGGATGAAAAGTCAGCTTGAAGACTTCCAGATTTTTGAGAGTAACATTCCTATTCTTTGTGATAATACTTCTGCTATTTGCTTAAGTAAGAATCCTATTTTACATTCTAGAGCTAAGCATATAGAAATAAAACATCATTTCATTAGGGACTATATTCAGAAAGGAATTTTAAACTTGAAATTTATAGATACAGACCATCAATGGGCTGATATCTTTACAAAACCCCTTTCAGAAGATAGGTTTAATTTCATTCTGAAACATCTCAGCATGAAAGTATGCCCAGAATGAAAATGCTTTAATTCCATATTTTTATCTTTCAGAATGTATTTATATTACTGTGAACTTCTGATCAATCTTCTTTCAGAAAGTAAGAACATGCAGATTGTATCAGAGGCAAGTCTAAAGATCTGAGAGTCCAATCTCAAATACAGACGTGCTGATCACTACATCAAACAAGTGTCATCCAATCATCAGCAAATCCCTGAAGCAGAACGCGTGCACGTTTCTGAGAAGGCAAAGCGCTGATTGGGTGCATTGAGACACATGTCTGGTAACCGTTTTTAAGTATCTTTCTCAAATCCCCCAAAATCAGCAAGCATTAAATGCAAAAGTAATCACGCTTGTTAATGGCAATCATTATTTTTTTTCTCTCTTAAAAACGTTTTATTTTTCAAAATAATTTTTGAAAATCCTATTTAAGCACATTACTCTTCATGTTTATTCTTTACGCTTACTCATAATCTCTTAAGAATTTTTCTGCATATCTCCTTCAAAACCCTAGCTTTTCTCAAATCACTCTCAAGCTTTTTGTGTGAGAACAATGGCATCCTCCAGCATTTCTGCAGGAAATCAGAAGAAGGAAACCTCTGAGCAATATCAAGCGCCTACCAGAACTCTTCTCACACCGGTTAAGAATCTTGAGGTTCTCTCTGAATTAATCATCGATTTCGAAAGTTTGAAGGATAATGGATTTGACCTAACTGCTGAAGTCAAATCTCAGAAGTGGGAGAGGTACTTTGATAGATTGGTTGGACCAACCTTCCCAGAGCTTGTCAAAGAATTTTGGATTCATGCCAAGATTGATAAGCATCTAGTCATCTCTTCTGTCATGGGGAAGAAGATAATAATTTCTGAAGACCTCATTGCCAGGTTAATAGGTCAAAGTGGTGGTGGAGTCCGTTGTGTGGACATGGCTGATAGGTGCCCTGATATTGGTGTGGTAGCAAACTGCATTTTCACTCTTGGTTTTCCCAGCAGCAAAATCAAGGATCTGAAGGATCACTGCAGAGTGTGGGCCAAGATTGTTCTAGGCTGTTTCAATCACAGGAAGCCCACAAGCTCTCCTGACTATATAAACGTGGATCAGCAATTTCTGATCTACTTTATTAATCAGAGGGTGAAGATCAATTTGGCACACTTCCTGTTCAATCATCTGAAGACTAGTGTGAAAGAGACTAGAGAAGAAGAAAGGACCAAAAGAGACTGGATACCATTTGGGAGGCTCATATCAGATATTCTGACAGAGAATAAGCTGATAGATTATCTGAGCGAAGCTAAAGTACTGGGCAATTTTGAACCAACTGTTGGAAAACCGCTGAATGCTAAGAATCTGAAAAAGATGAAGCTGATAGACAATATCAGGAAGGAACCCAGAGCTTCTTCAACTGCTGACATCTCCAGAAGAAGAGTGCCTCTGAGTGATTTCCCAAGATTTTCTGAAATGGAATCCCATCCTGACATGTTTGCCAAGTATCCAGATTCTCCCAAGGCAGAAGTTGCAGGTTCTAAGCTGAAGATCAAAGACCTGAGTCAAGTTCAACCTGAAGTGACTCAGAAGAAGTCAAAGAAGAGGAAAGCAGAAGGATCATCTCACCAGACTCCAAAGAAACGAGGTAATTCATCTGCTGCTCCTATTTCAATTTCCTCTACTATTCCAACATCTGTTGCTCCGCCTCCAACCTCTCACAGAATTTCCATTCCAATCCCCACTATTGATGAAACAATACCAGAAGACCCTTCTGAGGCCTTACAACTCAGAAGAACCAGAATCAAAATTCCCCTCAAAATTACCAAACAACAACCAACTGTTTCAACAACATCAGCACTTGATAGCGTGCTAGCTGATATTGAGCGTGAACATGCTTCTGTTCAACCTCACTCTGAACCACCAAATATTCCTCCTCCACAACCTGAACCAGAAATTCAACCTGAACCAGAAATTCAACCAGAACCACAACCAGAACCACAACCAGAACCAGAACAACAACAACCTATCACAGAAGAACCTCTGATCCCTGAACAATCAGAAGTTCCACCTCCTCAACCAGAAAATAATCCTCCCTCACCTCAAACAGAGTTTCATCGCTATGAAACCCCATCTCCTCATCATTCTGATCCCCTCTCATCTCAACCTTCACCGCTGGCAATACAGTTGCCATGTGGAACCACCATTGTCACACCCCAGTTACCATCATCAGAGGAATCAACACCTCCAAAAACTCCAACCACTCCAATAGACATATCCTCTGACTCTGATAACCATCCACCAAAACAAACATCACCTCAGCACACCTCTGAAAACCAATCATCTGAAAACCCCAGCAGAACATTCATTGACTTAACAAGTCTTGAACGTCTTGCTGATTTAAGACACAAATTGGCCATTCCCAAACCAAAGCAATTAGATGTTGGCTCTGGTATTTTGGACTTTGAAACAGGTATGCTGCAGTGGATTGCTTCGTTGAAGCAAGTTTGTCCGGGGATGATCGACCCAGCTGCTTCTGATCAGCTCTGGTCACAGTTCAGAGTATGGGTTCGTGCTGAAGCACTCAAGCTGCAGGACGTCAACTATGAGCAGGCTCAACAGAACTTTAGCAAGCTGCTGAAGGAAGTTGAGAGTCAGCTGCCTCAAGAAAGTGTGCTCCCTCTGGACTCTGAATCGTGGTCTGAGAAAGAACAAGCTGCACAGGTGCAACCTTCAGAAGAAGACAAGACTCTTCAGGAAGAGAATCCAGCAGAAGATGTAGCTGAAAGTTCTGAGAAGCTTCCTCCTGCTGAAAGTTCTCAAGCTGCCTTGGACAGGCAGGCTCTGGAAGAATTAAGGCTGAATGACTTGCGTCTACAGCAGCGGATGGAAGAGAGTGATCAGAAGATGGAAGCAAGAATGAATGTCCAGGACAGCAAGATTGATACTGTTGTCACCATGGTTCAGAAGCAGAATGCAACTTCTGAAAAGATTCAAGCAATGCTGGAAAGCCTGTTCTCACGCATGCCCCCACAACCTTGAAATTTTTTCATGCATGACATTCTCTATATTTTCGTCATTTTCTGATGTACTTTTGACTATGTTTTGACTATGCTTATGTAATGTTCTTTCCTCTGAACTATTTTTAATATAATTTGTTTTTCTGATCTAAATTGTTTTAGCACATCACTAACACTTTTTGATTGCTGACAAAAAGGGGGAGAACAAGAATGATATTTAAAATCAATAACGGCTAACTAGACAGAAATTCTCAAACATTCTAACTCTATTACTTGAAATGTTTTTCTGTTTTGTTGTTAAGTCTACAGGCACAAGGAAGCTCTGAACACTATGAAGACTAAGAACTAGAAGCTCTGATCAAAATATAAAAGCTCATGTTGCTCTGATCAAATATGAAGTTCTGATATATGAAGATCTGATCGACCTAACACTCTGATCCGAAGCAAAGCTCTGACAGGAAAAGCTCTGAAGCTCTGCTCTCTGATAAGTCAAAGACTTATAATCTGATGCTCAAAGATAGAAAAAGATCTGACTCTGAAGAACACACATATCAAAGGGAAGTAACAAACTCAGGGGGAGTATCTCTTAACTCTGACTTCTCCGTACTTCTTATTCTGATACATAGATCTGATAACTTTTCACGTTATTTTTCATTTAAAATATCTAGTTTTTGTCATCATCAAAAAGGGGGAGATTGTTAGAACAATGTTTGAATCTAGTACCCTATATTTAAGTTTTGATGATAACAAAGTGAAAAGATATAGTAGTTAAATATTTTATGATTGAATTATATGCTGCCTAAAATTACTATGCTCTGACTTGCAGATATGCTGATTAAAATAAGCAAGATCACGTTTTCAGCATCAGAATATGAGTTTGCACATCAGCATCAGAAGTTGCTGAATCAGAACGTCAAGATCAGATGATCAACGCTTGCACATGCTGAAGCTTGATGAACAGAACTGCGCGTAAAACACTCTGATACATAAACAAATTAGTTCATCAGCAGCGAAGCAGAATCAGAATGAGCCAAGCCAGATCGTGCATTGAAGAAGCAACGGTACTGTGCATTGAAAGCTAATCAATACCAACGGCATCATTCTAAGACAAGATCTGCTCAAAAAGGAAAGCTTGTTAATAGCATTGAATCAAGAATATTTGCTTCAACGTTCATCTTCTCAAAGTGCTATATAAACCAAGCTTTGAAGATTATCACGGCTAATGCTTCCAAACTCTCTACACGCACAAAGCTGAACAGTAATCTTCACTCTACAAGTTTTGCTAAACCACCAAACTCTGATACTCTATTAGCGTTTAGCATCTTAGTATTCTAAGCTTCATTTGTGTAAACATCACAGTTGTGATATAGTTTTTGTAGAAAACATTCATACACACTTGTTCATTCCTTTGTAAGAAAGTGTTGCCTTGACAAACCGGATTGTGGTTTGAATCAAGAAGGTTTTAGCAGTTGCTAAAGCAGTTTTGTATTCAGTTGAATATAGTGAATTAAGACCTCGTTGGAGAGAGGCGAAATCACCTTGAACGGGTGGACTGGAGTAGTTTGAGATCAAACGAACCAGGATAAAAATACCTTGTCATTTGCTTTAAAGTTTCCAGTTTTACAATTCAACCCCCCCTTCTTGTGTTTTTCACCCCTTCAGAGAGACCTAGAAGGCAGTTCACCCCACTCAGCATGACCTTGTCCCAGATATTGCCACAGTTGCTGGAGACCAATCTGGTAACTCTAAGGGACCCTCCTAAGAATCCCAACAAGACACCTTCAAGGTATAACCCCAACGCCCACTGCGCTTATCATTCTGACAGCCCAGGGCATGCTACGGATGATTGTTAGACTTTGAGGAACAAGGTTCAGGACCTGATCGATGCAAAGGATGTCGAGTTCGAAGCGCCCGAGACTCCCAATGTGATCACTGATCCCTTGCCAAAACATGGCTAGGATTGAAAAAACTTTTGTTCATTCGAATGTTCAAGTTGTATTTTTCTTTGATTATTCAAACAATTATTGTCATAGCAAACTTTATTACTTTATCAATGCATCGCATATGTCTGTTCTGAATCAATATATTCGTATTCACTATATTCAAACTGCTTTCATTTTTTGTGATGCTCAAACTCTCGATTAATAATTCTAAGCCTTTTGAGGGAGGATGACGAAAACGATACCACGATCTTTACAATATGCTTTTGAACAGACCCCGCTGATGAGGTACAGGCACTGTTTCAAATCCTAAATAGTGGAGTTATAAGGAAGATAATCCCTCGTCAACCCCTTTGAGCCAAAGAAGTTGGAGTTTTTCTTTTCAAAAATTAAAACCCTTAATCATAACCTGGGGCAGGGTAGTTATCTCAGTCGATCCAGGTGCACAATGAATGGCATCAAAGAAGTCCTTCCGAAACAAAAGACAGTGATGGTTCTGAATAATCATAAAGACAGGCAGTCGTCATCTTTCAAAATAAAAGCCCAATAAGTCAAAACCTATAAAGGAGACTTACAAAACTGGGGCATCCTGCTGACTGTAATCACAAAAGAAACAGTTCAGGCAAAAAGACAGGGATAATAAAATAAAAAGAAAGAGGTCCTACAAACCCTCAACAAAAAGAAATGACTGCCTATTCAAAATAAACTGTCAATATCCGAACCATCACTGGAGTATCAGAGTAAAGACTCAAACAAGATCTAATGTACGATTAGCTGAGTTTAGGATCGAAGAACATCACAAAGAACGGGTGGGTACAAATAAAATTTGAGCCTTTATCCTTTGTTTCTTAAACCGTGAACCAGGCCACGTTATAACCCTCAAAAGTCCTAGCTGAATCATGGGTTAGTTCGAAAGCATACTGTTATGAAAGGTATCCTGACTCCTTAAGGCCTGCTGTGAAATCTTGAGTTAACATCACAGTTTTACAAAATTTGCTTGTTTTACTGAAAAATGCATTTTCAAAAACTTCAAGACAGACATAAGCTTTGCATTCTTGAAATAACATTGTTTGCATATGACTATTTGTTCAAACAGTAGAGAAATTCGCACGATGAATATCCAGTGAACAAGAATCTTCTCAACAAAAAAGGGTCACCTCAAGTAGAAAAAGCACGTCCAACCAAGGGGCAGACATGATCATTTTCCATCATCTGGGGCAGTCAAGTCAAGATTTAAGGAATCTCTCAAAATGCCAAAATAACTAGGGGCAGATCTCCGTCTGAATCACTTGGAGCATTGGACATGAATTCCAGCAACGAATCTTGCACGATCAAACATCTTTTGGTAGTATGGAAACACTACTGATAGTGACAACCCCCTACATCCTGAGAATGTGGACATAGTCGGAAAAAATACTGCGCACAATCAAAGACCCGCTAGGTCGACTGGCCTAGGCAAAAATAAGGGCTTCCCAGCAAACCAAAAGGGTTCGGGCAAAAATAAGGGACGAAAACGAAAAATCTGTACACCCGGCAAGTCGAAAACCTGAAAAGGCGGCTTGGGCAAAAATGGGTATCCCGGTGGACTGAAAACCCGAAAGGGTGGTCCAGGCAAAATTTAGGGATCAAAAGCGTACGACTATGTCCCGCCATCTCGTCACTTGCCTACCAAAAGAAGGTTTGTCAATCGGCAGTTATCAAGACCTCCACAGGTACCTTCTCCCGCAGAAACTGGGGCAATAAGAATTGTTTAAGCGATCTAGTTGCTCTGTCCACCAAGGTACCAAGGTAAGTTCAGCTGAAGAACACGACCAAGATACCTTCACTCCCCGTAGAGTAAGGCAAGACTCAACAATACTCTCCCCAAGCAGAGTTGATCGCCCAGCAGCCCAAGAAGGCACAATATCCCTAGCAAATCAGCGATACTCTCCCCAAGCAGAGTTAGCCTACTGTCAGCCTTAAGGAAGTTGGGTATCCCCAGAAGATCTCAACATTCCCCAGCGGAGTATACAGATATTCCTCAGCAAGCATCCCCGACAGTCTTAATATTCCTCAACGGAAATATAAGATTGTTCCCCGGCGGAATACCAAACACCTTAGTGGAGCCATTCCCCAGTGCAGTCCAAAAAGTTTCCCCAGGAGAGTTGAATCATCTCCCCAGTAGATTCTGGAAGCTTGTCCCCTGCAGAGTGCGAATATCTCTCACCGGCCATATTCAGAGGTTATTCCCCACCAGAGTCTAACTGGGTTATCCTCAGCAAATTACAACGGAAAGATCGTCCTCGGCGAAGTTCTTCCTATCCCCCAGCGGAGTTTATCAAATTCCCCAACAAAGCTTATCAATGGAATCCCCAGCGGAGTCATCATCAAAATCTTAGCGAAGCATTTCTTCCCACAGAGTAATTCCCCACAGAGTAATCTCTCCAACAAGTTTATTCCCCAACGGAGTCATCTTCTCCTACCGGTTTATTCTTGCAATCATCATCCCCAACGGAAGCGAAGAACTCTACTCTTCAACATCAGCCCAGGATTCAACGAACTTCCCGGCATTCGTCAAGAATTTATTTTCTCAGACGAAGATACATTCATAAACATCACATTGTCATACATCACGATACATGCATATATGCATCATATCATACAATCTCATTTAGGTTGAGAACATCATTGCTTGATCCATATCATGCATTGCATACGACTGACCTTTACCTTTCAGGAAAGATTTAGTTAAACTCTAAATTCAGTCAGTAAAGACAAATCCAGTCAAAGAAGACAACTCCAGTCAAAGAAGACAAATCCAGTTAAATCAACTTTCTGACGCTAATCCAGTCAAAGAAGACAAATCCAGTTAAATCAATTCCTACAGATTTTTTCTGATGACAATCCGTCATTAAAGATAATCTGTCATTGAAGACATCCCGTCATTGAAGACAATCCGTCATTGAAGACATCCCGTCAATGTAGACAATCTGTCATTAAAGACAATCTGTCATTGAAGACATCTCGTCAATGTAGACAATCTGTCATTAAAGACAATCCGTCATTGAAGACAACCCGTCATTGAAGACAACCTGTCAATAAAGACAACCCGTCGTTGAAGACAATCCGTCATTGAAGACAACCCATCATTATAGACCACCCGTCATTATAGACAACCCGTCATTGAAGACAACCTGTCATTAAAGACAACCTGTCCATAAAGACAACCTGTCATTGAAGACAACCCGTCATTAAAGACAACCTGTCAGTGAAGACAACCCGTCGTTGAAGACAACCTATCAATAAAGACAACTCGTCCATGAAGACAACCCGTCCATGAAAACAACTCGTCAAAGAAGACAAAACCTCCCCTGGTTCAGTTAAATCGATTCCTAGAGATTTTTCTGAGATAACCTGTCAGTAGAGACAACCCATCAACCTTTTGAAGTTCCGGATTCGACACCTGTATCTAGCCAGGGCATATCTGTAGACGACCAGTTCCAGATTCGGTACCTGTATCTAGCTAGGGCATATCTGTGAGTGATTGATTGTAGATTCGATACCTGTATCTAGCCAGGGCATATCTGCATGAAGAGTTTGAAGTTCCAGATTTTATACCTGTATCTAGCCAGGGCATATCTGTGAGCGATTGATTGTAGATTCGATACCTGTATCTAGCCAGGGCATATCTGCATGAAGAGTTTGAAGTTCCAGATTCGATACCTATATCTAGCCAGGGCATATCTGTGAGCGATTGATTGTAGATTTTGTCACGTCTCCAGATGGCATCTATAAGCCCATCCTCCTATCCATCTCTCTAAATGGCATTTGTAAGCCCATTCCCGACATCATCACATTGCTGATATTCTACTATGCGAGTGCAAATTTTTGGGCACTTTAGTGTTCAATCATCTTCCACCTTCGGATCACGAAAGGCACGCAAGACAATCTACATCCTCAGGTCTAAGAAGATTGAACAGGGGCAACTGTTGTACCCCAAAATTTTCCCTCCCATATTCTTCAAGGTTTATCAAGAATCATCTTCAAATGGTTCAAGAGGTCTCAAGGGTTGCACAGTCCCAACCACCTCCTAAGCCAGTCAAAATTAGGGTTTGGATTCCTTCAATGGATTTGAGGTTTTCAGTGGTCCAATCAAGTCCCATAGGCCTATATATGTTGGCAAGCATCTACATGCCAAGTCTCAAGACTCACAGAGGCAAATTGCACAGTCAAAAGCCCTATTTGGTTCACAATCAACTGTAGGGGCAAAATGGTCATTTGGCAGTCAAAAGACAGAATTTTTGGTCAACATCTTATTTTGAGCTCACAATCATCATTTGATCAAGTCTTGATCATGATTCCACAAGCATGGCTCAAAAATCATCAAAGATGCAAAAGTTACTATTTTGGGACAGCTGAAAAGTCAACTGTAATTTGACCAGGGCATAACTTTTTCATGGTTCATCAGAAAAATCCCATCCAATTCTCATTTTGAAGGGGATGACATTTCCTACAACTCATATTCACATTCCAAGTCCAAGAAATGCTCTCACAAAAAGTTATCAATTTCTACATTATAGGTCAATTTCAAAAGTCAACAAAAATGCACTTTAAGTCAAAGACCATAACTTAAGATTGGTAAATCCAAATGACATGGGACCAAAGGCATTGATTAGAGGACTTCAATACCTTTCCAAAATGTCCAAGAACATGTTCATATGATCAAAATTGAGCAAGATATGCATTGGAGAAGTTGGGAAATTTTTGGGAATTTGCAAAAGTCAACTTTGCTCAAAACACATCATTTTTGCTAATGGGCCTCAAATTTCTTCTTGAAACATTGTCCAAGGCCTATGCACGACCCATTGAGATTAAATTGAATTATTTTCTTATTTTATATTAATTAATTGAATTTTTAATCAATATTAATTCATTTAATTCATTTAATTGTAGGAAAATATCAAGATAGGGTTTTGCAATCTTTTCATGAAGCAAATATGACCTACATGTGCTGGAGATTTCGTGTACACATCAAGGAGATAAGAATCTCTCAATTTGGCAAGGTTTTTCAATCAAAAAGATGCAAAAATATTTGATTGAAAATCAAATATACAAATCATAACTCCATGGATCTTTTGCCCAAAGATTTAACCTAATTCAGTCCTCTATAAGTACACAACCTCTACCTATTCATGCACACGTGAAAAATTGCTGCACAAAGCCATAACCAATTCCAAAAAAGTCAAGAAAATTAGAAAACTGTTTTCTCACTTCAAGGCCAATTCAATACTTTTAATTGCTTCTAATACATTGCAGGGATCCCCGGGAACATATTGCAATCGAAACCAAGCACTAAAGCTCAAGAAACATGCAAGAACAGTGTCACGGTTTGAACAATTTTTTCAGAATCGCATCTCATTATTCATGTGCATTTAACACGATTTGTTGTTTGTTTTGTGTTGTATGAGTCCATATGAAGCTAATGGTGCAGGTTAATTGGACTGAAACGCCTTGGATCACAAACCACCATTGACGAATTCTAGGTTTTCCAAGCTTCCAAATTGGGGCTTTTTAGTATAGGAAAAATCAAGCTTCATAAGACCTATGGTTAAACTCAGTAGATTTAGACGAATTGAACCCAACCCTCGCGAACAATTTATGTAGAGCATAGCTCTATTCGCTATTTTTGGTCGTCCTACTTTGTGGGGGTTAAAAACCCCCGCTATCTCTTTGTCTTTTTTGCAGGGAAACGAAGAAGACGGTGAGCTGGCAATGTGCAATTGGTTCATTCAAATATAATGGCGCGCGTTTTGTTGTTTCCAGCATGTGTTGTTGTTTTTATATAATATATTCATTATCCACTGTGTTTACAAATGCGTGCAGGTGGTTTGATGGTTGGTGTGTTGGTTGTGCATCATTGGGACCTGGGTTCGATTCCCAGGTCCACCCAATATTTGTTTCATATTTTTTCTAATATAATCATATGCAGGCTCTCCCATGTGTTCCATCACGTACCTCATAAATCAGTGCGCCAAGTGGCCTTGTGCATCAATCCAATGGCCAGGGGATGGATGACCACTATGCTCTCTAGTCAACCATGCGCTAGACCATCCAGAAAGTCAAAGCAGGCTTTGTGCTTAATGGGCTTCAGACTTGCAATTTTCACCTCCATATTGGGCCATCAACCCCCCCTGGTTTCTATTTCCTCTTTTATTTTCTTTCCTTTTATTTTCTCTTAATTATAATTATTATCTATTATTATTATTTAACTAACAAATAATTATTTTTATAATTAATTCAGAAAACAATATTTTTTTATTATTATTAATTATTAATTTCATCTTAATTCATTATTTTGTAAATAAACACTAACATGAATTAATTTAGTTTAATTAGGTTTAATTTTAATTTTCTTTTACAATAAATAAAATAAATTAGACTTAGGGTTTTTTTACTAACTTTTGACCTTTTCTTTTATTTTCATTTAAAACATAAAAAACACAAAAATAATTTTTTTTTCTTTTAATTAATTAATTAATTAGCTATTAGGTTTAATTTGAATTAATTGCAAAAAGGACAAAATTCATTCTTTTCTCAAAAGGGTCAAAACCCTAAGGACGTCCCGATTCAATTCTTTCGCGCGCATATTTATTTTTAATTCTTATTTTGATTATATTTATGTATCTGCTCCGAGAATGTAATAGATAATTAGGACTTTATCGCTTTCTTTATCTTCTCGCAATTTTATTTTCAAGGGTTATGTTTTTGGCGATGTAAATACCCGACGCCTTGTAATAGCGTAGATTTACTTTCCGCAATTTACCTTTCCGCAAACTAATAACTGTTAATTATGCATGACAAGACTTGTATGAAAAATAAAATCAATCTGTAGCTCACAATAATACATGTGCAAAGATAATCTTAAACTGAACCTGATACACATGCACATGCCACTCCTAGGGTACGCCTCACTTGGTTGCCTCGAGGTGGTCATTGAGTATAGGGTGTTTTAGAGGTCGCCCTCCTGTCTAAAGACCCAGTTGCCTCGAAACGGTTGCCTCAGATAAAAAGGATCTAGGACATTAGGGTTACCTCTAAGGCGTCCTACTATTGCTTTGGTGACCACACATGTCCCTAATACTCAAATTGACCCGAATAACTCCAACGACGGTGCTACCTACTTCTCAATAGTGGGATAGTACTGTCTAAAGGACTCTTACACAGCTTAATTCCTTAGAGTAGGTAGATTTCTCCTGGGTACTTGCTCTTTCAAAAAACAAAAACATCTTTTCGCACCTACACTTTCAAAAAGTTTTCAAACAAACACTTCATACACTCTTGAGGACTGATACAAGAGTTACCTAGAAGTTTTTCAAAACGAAACTTTTTCAAAACCCACAAACACAAGAAAAGCAAAACATTTTTGAAAACATAGTGAGCAAGTACCTAAGAGCCCGTGGATAACCACGGATAGAAAGGGTGCTAACACCTTCCCTTTCTATAATCTACCTCCCGAACCGAGAAACATCTCGGAAAGGAATTTTGTTGTGCTTTTGTCCTTTCCTTGTTGGAGAAAATAAAAGACGGTGGCGACTCTTGCTTACCGCGACATTTTGCGAACCAGCATTCCAAAACAGTCAGTTCTATTTCCACCGATCACAATCACTCTTTCTGATAATTCGCATCAACTTTTCAACCTCATCGGGAACTGAAGAAGCTTCTGGTATCGGAATCGGTTGAGTCACATTGGCTGGCATAACCCTTGGATTGCCAATCATTACCTGTTGTTTCTCTTTTTCTCTTGCAGAAGCATCTTCCGCACCTTGCACATTGGAAGGACCAAATACTCTCCCACTTCTAGTCATTCGACCCACACCAGAAAAGTTATGGACTTCCTCTTCATCACCTTTAGCATCTTCTTTCTCAGACAAACGAGCATTAACCTCCTGCTTTACCCCATGGTAATAAACATCGGCACCGTAATGCCACGGGATAACCTTCTCACTAGTATACGGCATAGGACCAGGTACCGTAATCATCAGAGGGGGTGCCTTCGAAGGGGCAGGAATGTGCGCAGTGGTGTAAGGAATAGATATCACAGCAACATCTTCTTCAATAATCTTGCGGTAGCTCGGTCTTCTATCAAATTGTAGGGAGCCCTCACTTATCAACAACTGGATACCTGCTTTCAAATCATCACAGCCCTTCGGTTGCTCTTTACACTTGACACACTCAGAAGTACAACCCGGGAAAATAGAATTGTCAAGCAAATACCTCTTAACACAACTCAACGGAGTAGTTACTTATTCCACATTCATGATTAAATTCAACATTTCACCATTATCATCAATCATGTTAATAACACCCCTCTGTTCCTTGGCATTGGGTTTTGAGTAACATTCGGACCGGTCACTAGAGTAAACTCAATCGCCTTTGCATCCAACAAGTCTTGTACTTTACATTTCAATGCAAAACAATTGTCATTAGAATGACCAACACTGCCCGAATGGAATTCGCATCTTGCATTAGCATCATAGTTAATAGGAAGTCTTGCAAGTGGTGGTGGCATATTTCTCAAACTGATCAACTTCAAATCAAGCAGCTGGTAGAGTGCTTCAGTAAGAGTTATTGGAAAGGGGTAGAATTTTCTAGGTTGTCTCTGCTGCTGGTTATTATACTGACGGGTAGCATCTTGTTGCCTTCCTTGTTGAGGCACGACATTTGTTCTCTGCTGCGGAGGAGCATTAACAGGAATAGAAACAACATTGATTTGTTGATGTTGACGATCCTCCCTTCGTCCTCTATGGGAGTAAACCGCGCTTGCATCACCTTCCCTTTTCTTAGGGTAAGTGTTGAATGGTTTCTTACTGCCCCTTGACGAGCTGCTAGAACCTCCAACCTGAATCCTTCCCAATTTCAAACCCACTTCAATTCTTTCACCAGCCATGACTAAGTCTGCAAATCCTGCCGAAGTGCTTCCTATCATGTGCTCATAAAAAGGCCCTTGCAGAGTAATCATAAACATATCAATGAGTTCTATCTCCATGAGTGGAGGTTGAACCCTTGCAGCCAACTCACGCCACTTCTGAGCGTATTCCTTGAAAGATTCTCTTGGTCCTTGTGACATATTCTGTAACTGAGTGTGATTAGGTGCCATATCCATATTGTACTGATAATGTTTAACAAAAGCCCGAGCAAGATCATTCCAGCAACGAATATGGGTTTTCTCCAACTTCATGTACCACTCCAGGGATGCCCCAGATAGGCTATCTTGGAAAAGTGAATCAAAAGCCCTTGATCCTCCGTGTATACTGACATCTTCCGGAAATAAGCAGTTGCATGAGTAACAGGACATGACGTTCCGTTGTACTTTTCAAATACAGGAGGCTTGAACTTTGGAGGAACTTTCACCCCAGACACCAACCCGATATCATTAGCATCCATACCAAGGACTCCTTGCCCTTCCACAACCTTCAAACGTTCTTCCAACAATCGATACTTCCTATCCTCAACTTGAACTTCCGGCTCTGAACGCCGAACAGAAAACTGATCTTCATCCTGATCAAAGTCATAATCCTGCTCTTGATAGCCCCTTACACCACCCTGATTAGCTCTTATGTTCCCTGTAAGACGGGGTCCAGGAGATGGAGGAAACTGCCCTACGTTGCGCACGAAAGGATTTCCCGGCATCCCGTGAAAATTTGCAGCTGGCTGATCTTGTACGTCCCCCATTCCTACAGAGATATCCTGATAAAGCCCTTGATTTCCAACATCCCCTGGATGGCGGCGTTGGTTGTTGACAATGGCAGCTATCTTCTCCTGTCGGTGATTTACATTGGTGATGACCTCCATGAACTGAGTCATCTGAGTAGCCATCTGAGCCCTTATTTCAGCGAGTTCAACTTGAACCTGTTCCATCTGTCTTGGTAAGTTGGTTCTGGTGGAATACCGATGAGTAGTCGTCTTGAATTCTGAATAAGAAAAGCAGCATAATAAGAAAAGCGTCTTGAGATAACCTGTAATGTTATGAAATGCATGATGTGCATGATATGTTTGTCATTCCAAGTATCCAAGAGTCCTTTTATTCATCAGTCACAACGTGCAACCATACAATCAAAAATAGAAAGGATAATAAGTTGAACACTTTAATTATTTACAAACAAAGAAACGATGTCTAAGTATCTTCAGACAATTAAGAGTAAAAATGACAAACAACTAAATACATGTCTTAACAATAAAGCAAAAAGAACTGAATAATAACAACAATCAATTGGCCCCTTCCAACAATTTTAGAGGTGACCAAATACACCAAAAGTAAATAACGGAACTAAATCTCCGGAACTAAGCGTGCTTCAAGGTGCTGACAGTACTCTTCAAGTATGGCTTTCTCCTTCAAGAGTTGAGATGCAACTATTTTACTTTTTTGGAACTGATCTTTCGCGACACGCTTCTGGGTCATTTCTTTCTCAAGCTGAGCGTCTTTGTCCTTGAGCTGTTTTTCTAAGTTCTGAATCTTCTTCTTGTAGCTATTCTCTGAGGCCTGAAGCTTCTGACACTCTCGCTGAATCTTACTCAATTCTTCTTCCATTTCAGCATGAGACCTCTTCCTAGAACCGGTTGCATCAGAAGTTTCCCTTTGAGCTTCCTTAAGTTTACGAGCTAAGTCGACCCTTTCTTGATCTGCCCAATAAAGTTTCATCCCCGCCTCACGGTCTTTTGCACGAAGCTAAATATTCTTAACATGAATCTGGGTAAACATCTCAGTAGGCACCGTGTTATTTAGAACAGCAGGAGGTTGCTCGTATAGAGGAGCTGACCTTGCAAATGGTAACCGTAAGATCTTAACCCTGGCTTTAACCCACTCCAAGTAAGAAATTCTAGCAATAGGAACCTTCTTACCCAAAGTAGTTCTATCCTTCCTGTGAATGCCTTTCTAAGCACTTGTCACTCCCTTCAACATCTCAAGATCACTTCCTCTGGAGAAATATACTGATTCAGACACCTCCTTAACCTTTGGCGGTCCATCCATTGCATATCCCAATTGACGATAAGCAAGCACCGGATTATAGTTGATACACCCCTTAGTTCCTATGAGGGGAACATTAGGGAAATCCTCGTAACTAGTGACAATACTTAGCACTTCCCCCATGTCATAATTCCACCGGATATCAAAAGAAGTAAGGTTAACAAGCCGTGACGACCATCGGAGAGAAAGCCTGGTATCCATGAAAGGACCACTCACTGGTAGATGCAACTTAAGCCATTGATACAACATCGAATGGCATAAACTTACATTACCACCTTTTCCGTGCCTGGAATGAATGGTGTAAAGAGTGTCTTCCAGGAGTGTCGGTATCGGGTTCTTGTTTCTGAAAACACAGATAGCCGTCAAATCCACAAAATTTCTCTTGTGAGGGAAGAGGACAATCCCGTATATCATGAGAGCCAACAAAGAGCTGAAGTCACTCCAATTTCCTTTCTTTGCCCAATCTTCAGCTTTCTTCACTAAGTAACCCAAATAAAATCCTGCAATACCCTCACTGGACTTCCAATTGTCTTTCACCTCTTTCAAACTCAAATGAAGAATCTCAATGACAACTTCAAACTTTGGCTTTTCCGGCACTTGGATAAAAGGAACTTCATCGGTCAATCTGATATTAAGCAGGTGCGCATACTCTTCTAGGGTAGGAACCAGTTGGTAATCTTGGAAAGTAAAGCACCTTAATTCTTTATCATAGAACTGGAAAAGAGTGATCAAAGTCATCGGGTCAGCCGAAGTGTTAAGGACTAGTAACAGGTTGCCATAATTTTTGTTGAAGTTGTGAGGACATCACCCTTCAAATAAGAACTCAACCTCTTCAACTCGGACACATCAATGGTAGGAATCTGATAAGAGAAAGTATGCCTGGTGAGCTCTTTAGCATGAACTGAAGCGGACTCAACTAGAGGGAGATCAGCCATTCTGACAGAAAGAAGACTCTTGAATGTCCCTGGAAAATGACATGCGCATGCTAGTTATTTTATTTACATCATTTTTTTCCAGAAATAAATATGCTATGATGCAGTATGACAGGATCAAAGTTCACACTGGATCGCGGATGGACCATTAAAGAACAACACCCATCAAGATCAAAGGAGAATCTTGAAGCTTCAAAACTAACATGGGAACCTGAATCATCTTCACAACACAAAGTCACCAACAGTACTTGTACCTGTAATGAAAAGTTTTCCCTCCCCTCTCACGGGTGTAGTCTAGGTCAAGGTAAGGTTAAAAGCCAAATCAGAGTATGAGAGCTCGAATGTCGGTATTATCATCCGATAACACCTATCTGAACTACCTCTGAAGTCATGGATCTCATGGTCAGGTCTATAAAGCATCCGCTTCATAGCTGCCATGGCCACTCTATTCCTAGCTCCTATGGAATTCACTCATAGTCTGGGTATGAGGCCTTTTACCTCATGGAACAACCCACCCACCAAGAAAATCCAGAAACCAAACAGTCCAGCCAAATCCATTATGCAGAAAATAAAGCGCACATAGGATGCAATGCAAACAGATAAATATGCAAAGCGGTAAATAAACACCCAAAGAGAAAACAAACAAGAGCTAGGATCGACTCCGAGATGGACCAGCAAAAGGTCAATCTTTCCCCAGTGAAGTCGCCAGCTGAAACCGCCGGTCGGAATCATCGAAACAATGAAGTCGCCACCGAACGTCTTTTATCACGTCGAGAGGGAAAGGTAAACATCGAGAAAACCTGAAAAGGGAGAAATCACGGTCTTTCGACCGAGATATCGGGTAAGGGAGTCTGTTACGCGAGGGGAAGGTATTAGCACCCCACACTCCCGTAGTACTCTATGGTATCCACTCTTGTTGTCTAATCTAAATGGGCGTGGTCAAATCCTATGTCTATGGCTTAAAACTGAAAAGGGAATGCATGCAAAAGAAGAAAAAAAATAATGTAGGGAAAATAAAAAGATGTGCTCGGTTGGGCCCTACCCCAATGCCTATGTATCCCTTTTAAGGAATCAGAGCAGCCGTAGTTTGGCTTAAGTGTTTTGGTTGGTTTGTGTTTTTTAATTAAGACAAACAAAAACAATCAAGATGGAAAAACATCGAATAAAACAACAAACAAATGAGATGGCAAAACATCGGTTGAGTAATAGCAAAGTAACATGTCAAAGATGGAGAAACATCAAATGGTAAATGAATGACAAAACATCGCACCTAGAAATTATATTAGGAATCAAAGCAGGATAACAACAGATGTGATGGCAAAACATCGACTTCAAACAAATGTGAGATGGTGAAACATCGACCAAGAGATAACATGGCAAAGATGGTGAAACATCAATAAAATAGATGACGAAACATCACACCTAACAATGATATTGAGAATCAAGGTAGGATAACAAACATGTGAGATGGCGAAACATAGGCTTCAAGATAACAAGATATCATGGCGAAGATGGCGAAACATCGATAAAATAGATGACAAAACATCACACCTAACAATGATATTGAGAATCAATGTAGGATAACAAAACATGTGCGATGGCGAAACATCAGCTTCAAGATAACAAGATATCATAGCAAAGATGGCGAAGCATCGATAAAATAGATGACAAAACATCACACCTAACAATGATATTGAGAATCAATATAGGATAACAAAACATGTGCGATGGTGAAACATCGGCTTCAAGATAACAAGATATCATGGCAAAGATGGCGAAACATCGATAAAATAGATGACAAAACATCACACCTAACAATGATATTGAGAATCAAGGTAGGATAACAAACATGTGTGATGGCAAAACATCGGCTTCAACATAAACAAAGTAAGATTGGTTTGCATCTTTTACTTTTAAGAAGAGTTTGGGTTCATTAGAGGTGTCTTATGATTTGCCAAGAAAACAAGTTTTTGTTTTAAGATGCAAAATGCAAAATAAGGAAAAACAACTAAGCGAAACTAGCCTAGCACTATCCCTAGTGTTATCATACAATGATTGATCCTAAGGTTGAGGATAATGGGAAACCCTACCCTAATTATCATGCTAAAGGAATCTTAACAAAACTATCATATGGGGATCATGCAATGAGAGCGAAGTCATGATCTCAATTTCTAAATTGAGTGACTCATCGATCAACAATTAAAGAAGAAAAGCAATAAACATCCTATAGAGAAAATGCAATGAGAGCAAAGTCATGATCTCAATTTCTAAATTGAGTGACTCATCGATCAACAATTAAAGAAGAAAAGCAATAAACATCCTATAGGGAACATGCAATGAGAGCGAAGTC
This sequence comes from Vicia faba, assembly GCA_948472305.1. NCBI lineage: Eukaryota > Viridiplantae > Streptophyta > Magnoliopsida > Fabales > Fabaceae > Vicia > Vicia faba. The sequence goes on along the minus strand of OX451738.1, from coordinate 1,180,203,504 downwards.
ATGATCTCAATTTCTAAATTGAGTGACTCATCGATCAGCACAAACACAACATATGTATTAGACACAAAAAAACAGAGGGCCTCCTGACATATATCAGCAACAGAGGTCCCATCATGTAATCAGAGAATTATGCAAAATGAAAATGGAAGAAAGGAGATAGTGCAATACCAAACGGATAACTATCTGTAGCAACCGAGCAAGAATAAAAAGAAACCTAGAGAACTTCAAGCAAGCTGGCATCAGTAGACGAATCAAGTCAGAAATTACGCCATAAGGATGTAAGTAATGAGATTATCAGATATGAACAGATCCCCATGGGTAATATATAGTATTCATAATATCATGTATATATCCTGCATGAAATATCAAACATGCCAAACACAAAAGCAGTGTCAGTGTAATAAGTTGTGTCCCACAAATAAAGTGGAACACAGTAGCCTCAAGCCAAAAGTGGGATGCTATACATTGTCACAAAGTCTCCAAGATAGGCCAAGGTCTCTAATCCTAAGTCCAAGAAAAAGTCTCATGCTCCATAATGCCAAGGATAGTAACCAAATAGTCCAAGTATCATTAAAGCCCTTTTTTTATGGTTCATGTTGATTATTAGGTGTCTTTAAAAGGAAAAGAAAAGCTCAAGTGAGCAAAATAAAAATGACATAAAAGTAAATGCTCAAGTGAGCAAAGATGAAAATAGCATGAAATGTAAAATGCTAAAAGTACATAAAACATAAAAAATAAAAGCATAAAGTAAAGTCAATTGTTAGAAATTAGTGGTTAGTTGGATGACCATCTTGAAACTTGCATTTGGAACTCATTAGAGGATTGGTAGAACCAAATCCTCCACACAACAAGTTGCATTTGCTTTTTGTCAAGTATATCATCCATTTTGGAATTCTCAAAAGGTAACATTTAATGATCAACAATGTTTAAGTGATCCGCGTTGACCAAAGGTGTTGTAGATCCATTGGAGGATTGGTAGAACCAAAGCCTCCACACAATGAATCTCAAGGTTATTGGATCAAAGAGATCAAATTAACATACTTGGGCTTGCAATCATAAGTTTGGGCCACGAATGATCATTTATTCGAATCGGGACAAAATTTAGCACTATGTTAAGAAATCGTAAGTGAACTTATGTAGAAGTCGCACCTATTTTAAGGCCGGTCAATAGTAATCTATGTACTTCATGTTTAGATAAATGATATAGAGATCACCATTGTTGTACCCCAAAATTTGCCCTCTCATTCTTCAAGGCCTTTCTCACAAGGATTCTCAAGGTTCAAGCTTGCACAAGTACTTTGGAATTTTCCAGTACCAAAATTAAAAGGAAACTGTGAAAAAGGGAGAAAACAGATAAAAATATGATTTTGACAAAATTTGGAGAAATACAAGTGTTCTTCGTTTCAGCTCCTTCAATTGGCCTTTTGGCCTCTTTTGATACAGGCTTTGGTTGCATCCTTCGACTGGGCGTTGGCCTCTGGTACGCTGGCTTTGATTTACAAGGCAGGAGTTTCCTACATGCCACCTTCGATTGCATCTCTGGCCTTACTGGGTTCACAATGCCATGACTGCCTATTGCATGTTTCGTTTGGATGTCTGATGCTTGCATGCCTATACAAACTTTCCCTCCATGCTTTCCTTGACTCATAAAGTAATGACTAGTTACATACAAACTTTCATTTGAGCCACAACTTGCACGCAAAAGGCACCCCCCCTTGATAGCATGCAAAAGGTACAAAGCCTCATATAACTTCCTTCGATTCCAAGGCAAAAAGCTCCCTTTCGGTGTCCTTCGATTTGCACTTTTTTGCCTCATGTATGCCTCTTTCGAATCTGGACATTTTGCCTCCTGCATGCCTCTTTCGTTTGGGCATGTGGCTCCCTTCGTGCAAGTCTTTGTTTGAGCATTGAACTTTTGTGTGCTTGCTTGGAGTCACAAAGTTTAGACCTCCTCCATGCAGGCTTCGACAAGACATTGACTATGTTTGTACTAGCTTCGACTGGACAACATTTCTCTTTAGTATGCTGCATTTCCATCCTTGACAAACTTCAGCACATGGTTGATGGCCCCTTCAAAAGACATATAGTGGTGGACTTGAGGGGCATACATATGAGTCCCTGTCGAAGGGTACACCTTACTAGTCCATTCGAAGGACACATTTGGCCCTTTTCAAAGAAGCATACATGATCCATTCAAGGGACATGTCTCGGAATCCCATTCAAAGGACATGCTTGAGGGCCCATTCGAAGGATTTACAAAGCCCACCTTAAGGTATGTTTTGGTTACCCATCCAAGGGGCACACATTTGGCCCCTTCAAACGATGCACAAAGGTGATTCGTTCGAAGGACACTTGTTGGAGGAAAGTCAAACAATATGTTTGGAAGAAGAATTTGGTCGAAGGAGGGTCAAAATGAAAGGATGGAATATTCAAAGATGCTTGCTGCCAAGTTCAGGCATGGTACACTGGCCAAAACTGCTGCACAGCAGTCTTGAAACACTGTCCCATTCTTGCACCGAAATAGCATACAAGCACTGTCCCTCAAAGGCTACAAAGAGCAGTTTACTCAAATTGTTCAAATTATTTTGTTTTCCCTCCAAAAGCTTCAGCCAACTTTGCCTATAAATAAGAGGCTCTAGCACATGTTTAGAAGGACTTTTTTGGCCAGGGGAACGAATCTTCAAAAAATTCTCAAACACCATAAAGCTCTCAAACACTTAAACACTCATCAAACACATACCCAGAATCCAAACACTTATCCCCTTAGAATCTGAAACATCCCTATACCTTGTTACCCTTTGAATCCAGTAGGAAGAACCTCACACTTGTTCTTCTCTTTCGAATCCAGTATCAAAGACATAACCTCTGGTTCCTCCCTTCGAATCCAGAAGCATTCAAGGAAACCACCTAAAGGCCCAGCACACGTTCCAGCCTCAAGCAAGGTAAGTCATTCTTAACCTTGAACCCTTCATTTCTAGCATAACATGTAAATAAGCTTCCTTTTCGTTTCAAACATGTACGTTGTGTTTTTTACCTTTTAGTTTCCACCCTTTTAGTTTGTTTTTATTGCCTCTCCTTTTGGTTTTGCTCTTTGGTTTATTACAAATGCTTTAAGAACTAACCTGGCCCTGAGGTAATGATAGCATGGCCTTAGGCCATGTTGCTATTTAATATCTCAAAATAAATAAACAGGAGACAGGAGTATGAAACGAAGCCTCATGCTTCCTCACTGACTCCAGGCCCAATCGAAGGAGGCAGAAAGGCAGATTACATCTTATACTGGTTCCACTGGTCCCAATCGAAAGGCACAACATGTTGTCCCACTGGTCCCAATCGAAAGGCACAACATGCTGACCGTGAGGCCTCAGTCGAAAGTCATGCCTTCACCCTTTTCAGGCCAAATCGAAGAGAGCCAGAAAGTGCAGAATCGAAGGGTTTTCTGCCTCAATTGAAAGACCCTCATTTTTCTTGCTTTTATTTTATTTTTGCCTTTATATTTTCATGCAATTCAATATGGTTGTAATAGTGTAGGATTTTATCTTTCTGCGCTTTATTATTTTTATATGCTTGCTAGTAAATAGGATATGTATGGCCAGATAAAATCAACAAGTAGACAATCACTAATAAAAAAAACAAAGCATGAAAATAACACACATGCACACTTGCATCCCTAGGGTTTCAATCCACTTGTTGCCTTCAAAAATGGGCCATGATATGCATGTCAAGTACTTTGGCAAAACAAAAACAAAACAAAAGATCATAGTCCCTCAATGACACTATCTGAGTTGCCTAAACAAAATGATCAAAGTCCCTAAAGAAAATTGCCAAATATACTTGACAATATTGCTATCATGATCTATACGATGACCCGCGCCTGTCCCGTTAACATCCTAACACAAGGTTGTTCACCAAATACAATGGTGAAACAACACTGTTAAAAGGGTTAAAAACATAAGAAAGATCCTTGAGTAAAATAGGGTAGACAACTCTTAGTTACTTGATTAAAAGCTTGCAAAAACATCCTTGCTATCTTCAAAACACACTACACAACACAATTTCAAAATCCAACTTTCAAACATTGAAAACTTCTCAAAAGACAAAAACACCTTTGTATATATTCAAACAAGAATCATTACAAAGGTTTCCACAACAATGGCCTCTTTTTCAAAACATCTTCAAAAACCACACACAAAGCACAATTTCAAACAATTGAAAATCAAAGCAAGTGATCTAAGCAAGTAACTAAGAGCCCATGGATAACCATGGATAGAAAGGGTGCTAATACCTTCCCTTTCTATAATCTACTCCTCGAACCCAAGAAAACATCTCAAAGGTCTTTCCTGTGCTTTTTGACCTTTCCTTAGGATAAAATAAAAAGTCGGTGGCGACTCTTGCTAAACCGAAACATTTGCAAACACAAACGCAAAACCCAAGTCAGTTCTCCCACCGTATCACAGAACTGGAGACTCTGCTGGGGAGAATTTATAAAAGTGGAGTAACCTTAGGGCTTAGATCACCCTTTGCATGATTATTGTTTGCTTTGATTGCTTTACATTGTGGTTCTCTTGTTTGGGCTTGAAATCCTCCACCCGGATTTGGGAAATATTCATAGATAGCAATTCGTTGTGGAAACTGTGTGGGGTATACCGACACGGTTGAAGCAATAGCTATATTAGTGCGACATATTTGTAAGTACCGATAGCATTTGAGTCAATCAAAGAGAATACGGGGCCGCTGAGTGATGTCATTAAGCACTAATGAACTAGAACCTTACTTGACCATCTTGGCCTTTTATTAGGGGTAGTGAGATGACCGGATTTGGTGCAGTTCGAAGTTGGTAGATACTCGATACTACACTCATTGAGGGTTGTTTTCTTGGAATATTTTGGTCGCTAGTTAAGTGGCTAAATCAAAACAATGAACATAGAAAACAATCCAATGATATTGAGCTCCTTAGAACCCGGTTACTATTTATTGGACAGGTTTTGAGCCAACTAAACTCAAGAGGGTACTTACCTATGAAACCTCATGCAAGCCTGAAACTAGGGTTTTGTGTGACTTGCTTGTACATGTGTTTGTGCATACATCATGAACATCATAAAGCATCATATACATCCACTAACCATTTCAAGGGTTTGGATCTTCATCTTTGTTCTTGTTTTGTAGGTCATGGAATCTCTTCGCAGGAAAATAATTCAAGTCAACCTTGTGAGAATCCCTCCTCAACTCAAGGAGCTTACTTCCAGGATTCCAGAGAATTCTCTCTTCAGTGAAAGACATGGTAGACTCCTCAACTTAGTCAACACCAGCATTGAAGAAGACATGGTGAAAGTTCTCTTCCAATTCTTTGACCCCCTACACCACTGTTTCACATTCCCTGATTACCAGTTGGTGCCTACTTTGGAGGAGTTTTCTCAACTCCTGAGAATTCCTATGCTTAATCAACTACCCTACAACGGTACGGAAAAAGAACCAAAGACTGAAGATGTTGATCAAGCCTTACACTTGCAACCATCTGACATCAAGGGGCATTGGGAAACTAGAAGTGGTGTCAAGGGCTTCTTGGCAAAATTCTTGTTTGAGAAGGCACAAGAATGCTGGAATTCTCTTGATCTACAAGCCTTTGAAGAGATTGTGGAACTCCTTATTTATGGGTTGGTCTTGCTCCCAAACCCTGACCAACTTATAGATGCGAATGCTGTCAAGATTTTCATGTCCAAGAATCCCATACCTACATTGCTTGGGGATATCCTACACTCATTTTACACACGGACAATGAGAAAAAGAGGTGTTCTCATGTGATGTACTCCTCTCCTGGAAAGGTGGTTTATTTCTCACCTTCCATAATCAGTTTTGAAGAATGAGCAGGGTTTAAGGTGGTCACAACGGTTAATGACCCTCACACATTCTGATGTACATTGGTGTTCTCGGTCCAGAGAAAATGTCATCATCATTGATCGTTGTGGTGAATTCCCTAATGTCCCATTTCTTGGCATTAGGGGAGGCATTACCTACAACCTATGTCTAGCTTTGAGACAATTTGGATATGCTCGAAGGGATGGCCCTCATGACATGCTGATTCCGGACCTAGTTTTTGACTTCGACAGTGATGCGCAAGGACTTCGACAAAGGTTCATCAGAGCTTAGAGGATGCCTAACGAAGTGGTTAGTAAGACACTGGGGCACAAGAATTCCATCCCTCTTGAGCCTTACCTTAAGTGGGTACGAACCCGCTCTCAGAATCTTATGATGCCATATCCTCATATTCTCCGCTTGATTAAAGAGCCTGTTAAGGAAGAAGAGGTTCCATACACTATCCTACATCCTGACATGCCAACATCATGGGAGGAAATGCAAAAGAGTTGGATCCAACTCAAAGAAGAACATAATACTTTTGAATCCAGCTTCTATGCCAGTGAGAAGAAGGTTTTAGAGCTCACCCGCTGACTTCACGAGGAGGAAACTCTCAACACCTACATCGCACCAAAAAGGATGCGCAACGTCTTTTTACATTAAGAATTTTGTAATATTTCGCCCATGGGGCATTTATGTACTAACAATTTCTTCTTAATATGATGTGCGTTCTTACTGTTTACAACAAATTAGAATTTTTGAACCCTTGAATGCATTACATGAATAGCATACCATTCACCATATGCATAAACAGGTCTTCAAGCCAGGTTTCCTTATCTTTCTGCTGTTTATTTCAGCAAGATGGATTTGGAGCAAACAATGAAGGACTTACAGGCACAAAATTCACAATTTCAGCAACTCCTCGTGACCTTGGAAAAGGGTCAGGAGGATCTCAAAGTTCTGCTAGAGAAGAGTAAAGAGAAGAAAAAGAAAAAGAGACTGGGGGTAGCTACTTTCGGAAGAAGATTTAAGGGTGATGCTAGAAGGACTCTTGAGTTTCCATCAACGTCCGACGAAGGGATTGGCAAGGGGAAAGGAGTTACTGTACCTTCTGAATCTGAGGTAGAAAAGGAGGAAGAGGAAGCAGACGGGGACTATTCAGAACAACAGTATCCACCAGCGGATGACAAGTATAAGAACCTTGAAGACAGATTGGCAGCTATGGAGTTGCAGAGGGTGCCCGGATTGGATTTTGAGGAGTTGGGGCTTGTAGCTGGGATTTATATCCCTCCTAAGTTCAAGGTGCCAACATTCGCCAAGTACGAAGGTCTGTCTTTCTCTAAGATGCACTTGAGGTCGTACGTTAGAAAGATCCAGCCACATTCATCCGACAAAGACCTCTGGGTGCACTTTTTCTAAGACAACTTGTCTGGCACTCAGTTAGATTGGTTTTATCAGCTCGAGAGATCAGAGGTCCACAATTGGGAAGACTTGGCAGCAGCTTTCTATCGTCAGTATCAGTACAATGCTGATTTGGCGCCTACCCGTACTCAGCTACAAAGTATGGGGATGGCTTCAAATAAAGGGTTTAAGGAGTACGCCCAAAAGTGGCGCGACCTGGCTGGAAGGGTGCATCCACCGCTATCAGATAGGGAATTAGTTGACATGTTTTTGGGAACCCTGTCTGGCCCCTTCTTCAATCATCTAATCGGAAGCTCTTCTGCGGGATTTACTGAGTTGATTTTGATTGGCGAGAGGGTGGAAGCCGGTATCAAAAGTGGAAAAATTTAAAAGGATGCTTCCGCATCCACAGCTGCTAGAAAACCATTCCCAGCCAATAAAGAAGCATCTGTTGTATACACCCAGAAAAATCGGGAAAGAGAGAAACGTCGGCCAACAGTAGGGGCCATATTAATACAGAAGTCCGCATCAGACCAACTTAGAAACAGTCAGCCAAGGAATGATCAGCCCAGAACTTATCAGCAAAGGCCGCCACGGCAGTTTACCCCAGTAAATATGACACCTTCTCAAATCCTTCCACATCTCCTGAAATTGAATCTTGCTAATTTAAAAGAGGCGCCAAAGAATGTAAATACCACCTCTTCATCCTACAACTCAAAAGCCAAGTGTGCTTACCATTCCGAGAGCATTGGACACGATACCAATAATTGTTGGGCACTCAAGAACAAAATTCAGGATTTAATTGACGCCAAAGAGGTTGAATTTGACGCTCCTGAAAAACCCAATGTTATATCCGTGCCAATGCCCAAGCACGGCCACAATGTGCATGCTGTTTTGGAAAATCTCCATGTTACTGATATTGCCGATCTGTTGACTCCATTGTTTGTAATTAAAGAAAATTTGTTGAAAGCCGGGATCTTTCCTGGTTGTGATGAAGACTGCTATTTTTGTTTGAACATTCAAGGTGATTGTCCAATGTTGAAGTCGGGTGTCCAACGCCTGATGGATACTCAAGAAATACTTTTCCAAAAAACCCCTGTTAACACTTTTAATCCAATTACTCCTGATACTTGTGATACCTCAACCAACGATATTGCCATCATAACCATTTTCGACAATCCTCCCAAGGCTTGCAAAAGGCCTGTCAGGATTACACCCAACTCTGAATGTATACCTCTAAAGATCACAATGTCGGGACCTGTCCCGTACCAATCAAGCAAAATGATACCGTGGAACTATGGGGGAGAAATCTTCTACCACGGTATCAAACAAATCGAAACAGTCCAAGAAATCTCTGAAGAAGACCCTGATATAGGAAACATCGCGGGTACTAGCAAGATCACCCGTAGTAGCCGGATCTTTTCTCCGGAGATTGATCCTCCCCGAGCAGTCTTCGGACCCTTAAAAGCTTCTGCACCTGTTGGACCCTCTGTGCAAGGCCCAGTGATTTAAGAGTTAAACACTCCTGAAGAAAGACCATCCGCTGATAGCACCGACAAAGGTAAGGGGATACTGGAAATGCCTGTCAAGACGAAGGCTCATGTCGTGGTTATCCCCGAAACCACTCAGAAGGAGATGGATGAAATCTTGAAAATAATCAGAAAAAGTGACTATAATGTTGTGGAACAATTAGGGAAAACCCCTTCTAAAATTTCAATGTTAGCTCTCCTGCTCTGTTCAGAGGCCCATGCTAAGGCCCTGATTAAATTCTTGAAGACGGCACATGTCCCCCAAGAGACCTCGGCTGACCAATTTCAAAATTGTGTGGCCAGTCTTACTGTTGACAATGGCCTGGGCTTTTCCGATGCTGACTTAACTCCTAAAGGAAGGAAACACAATGATGCGTTACATGTTTCAGTCGAGTGTCGAGGGACCACCCTCGCCCATGTCTTGGTTGATACTGGTTCTTCCCTGAATGTGCTGCGAAAGAAGGCCTTAGACCGTTTGGATTGCGAAGGTTTGATCCTCAAACCTAGCAACATAGTCGTCAGAGCTTTCGATGGTTCCAAAAGAATGGTTCATGGAGAGGTTGATATTCCTATCAAAGTAGGCACCGAAGTGTTCAACTCCACCTTCTACGTGATGGACATCCGTCTGTCATACTCATGTTTGCTGGGAAGACCGTGGATCCATTATGCCGGGGCAGTTACATCCTCTTTGCACCAGATGTTGAAGTATCTTGTTAAGGGTAAAATCATAATTGTGCATGGCGAGGAAGAGTACATGATTAGTCATCTCATTTCCTTTCGATATGTGGAGTTAGATGGCGAGTTCATCGAAACGCCTTTTCAACATTTCGAGGAAGTTTCCCCCGAGGTAGCAGTTGCGAAGACAGCAGTTAAGGTACCTATCTTTCCCAAGCATGTGGCCAAGATGGCATCTCTCAAGGACGCAGAGGCTGTGATTAAGGAGGGGAAGAGCACAGTATGGGGACAGTTGCCTGACTTTTCTCATAAGACGGACAAGTTTGGTTTATGGTTTACTGCTGCAGGACAGAAGGCTATGCGTCGCTCTAAGATTGAAAGATCACCTGTCAAGATTTCTCACCACGGAATCAATGCTGTAGAAGATGAAGATAAGGAGAGCCACCTTGAGGATTGGATTTTTCCAACTATCGAAGGGGGTTTGAGCAATTGGGAAGCAAAGGATTTCGTTCCTATCACCTTTATCAACTAGTAATTTTATCTTTGAACAATTTCCCATTTTTATGGTCTGTAATAACTAAAACAATTCGCACACTATTTTCACCTCATGCCTTGCCCGGGGCATGTAGGTCCATTTGTAAGGGTTTGATTTCCTTCATAATCATATGCCATGTTTTAATGAATCATTAGACGTTTTTCATCTATAAACTGCTCATTTTCTTTCCTTTTGCATTTTTGTTTGTTTAAGGATGGCTATCCCTTACACACACCCACACTCACAAATGCAGGTACCTATCCACTCCAGATTCCATGGGTGACTATCCTGTTTTAGCCTTCGATAACTCTGAAGATTTGGTCAATCACGCTGAGTACGAAGTTGACGAAGATTGTGAAGTGCCGAGAGAGTTAGCCAGACTTCTACAACAAGAAGAGAGGGTCATTCTGCCTCATGAAGAGTTGCTAGAAACCATCAACTTAGGGACAGAGGAGGACAGGAAAGAAGTAAAAGTGGGTGCCAACTTGGAACCGAGTGTCAAGGAGAGCTTAGTGCAGTTGTTAAATGAATACGTTGAAATCTTCGCTTGGTCTTATGAAGACATGCGAGGACTAGACACTGATATCGTGGTTCACCGTCTCCCTACAAGAGAAGATTATCCATCGATCAAGCAAAAGGTTCGTCAAATGAGGCCTGGCATGTCTGAAAAGATTAAGGCTGAAGTAATGAAGCAATTCAACACCAGCTTTCTGGCTGTTACAACCTATCCACAATGGGTTGCTAACATTGTGCCCGTACCCAAAAAGGACGGCAAGGTCAGAATGTGCATGGACTATCGGGATTTGAACAGGGCTAGCCCTAAAGATGATTTTCCGCTGCCACATATCGACATTTTGGTTGACAACACAGCCCAGCACAAAGTATTTTCTTTCATGGATGGATTCTCGGGTTACAACTAGATCAAAATGGCCCCCGAGGACATGGAGAAAACAACCTTTGTTACACAATGGGGTACCTTCTGCTACAAGGTGATGCCGTTCGGACTGAAGAACGCAGGGGCAACCTATCAAAGCGCCATGGTATCTTTGTTTCATGATATGATACATCATGAGATCGAAGTTTACGTAGACGACATGATAATTCGATCACAAACAGAAGAATAACACCTTGAACATTTGCAGAAGCTGTTTGCCAGGTTGAAGGAATATAAACTCAGACTGAATCCAAGCAAGTGCACTTTTGGAGTTAGGTCTGGTAAACTTCTGGGATTTATTGTCAACAACAAGGGCATTGAGGTCGATCCTGCTAAAGTAAATGCTATACAAGAAATGCCTGCCCCCCGTACTGAAAAGGAGGTTAGAGGATTCTTAGGACGCTTGAACTATATCGCCTGGTTCATCTCTCACCTGACGTCTACCTGTGAACCAATTTTCAAAATGTTGAAGAAAGATCAGGTAGTTGAATGGAACAACGATTGTCAAGTTGCTTTTGATAAGATCAAGGAGTATTTACTAGAACCTCCTATCCTGATGCCACCCGTCGAAAGAAGGTCGTTGATCATGTATTTGACTGTTTTGGACAACTCAATGGGGTGCGTACTGGGCCAACATGATGAGTCTGGTCGAAAAGAGCATGCCATTTATTACCTTAGCAAAAAGTTTACCGACTGTGAGACTCGCTACTCACTGCTCGAGAAAACTTGCTGCGCTTTGGTATGGGCTGCTCGCCGGCTAAGGCAAGATATGTTGACTCATACCACTTTGCTGATTTCCAAGATGGATCCAATCAAGTATATCTTCGAGAAGCCTGCTTTATCTGGAAGAATAGCTAGATGGCAGATGATTTTGACTGAGTATGACATCCAGTATACTACCCAAAAAGCTATAAAAAGGAGTGTACTAGCTTACCATCTAGCTCATCAAGCCGTCGAAGATTATCAATCTATGAGATTCGACTTCCCTGACGAAGACATCATGAATCTGGACAACATCGAAGGTAACAAACCGTATGACGGACCTGAACAAGAATCCCGATGGACCCTGTACTTTGATGGTGCTTAAAATGCACTTGGCAACGGTATCGACGCGGTACTCATTTCTCCAGAAGGTTGTCATACACCTTTCACCGCCCGACTTTGTTTCAGCTGTACCAACAACATGGCTGAGTATGAAGCTTGCATCTTTGGTCTCAAGGCTGCTATAGACTTGGGAATCAAATCTTTGGTCGTATTTGGGGACTCAGCTTTGGTTATCAGTCAAGTCAAAGGAGAGTGGGACACCAAACATCCTAATCTTATCCCATACAAAGAACATGTCTTGACTTTTGTGATACGGTGGGAGAACTGACTATGGTTTTGCGTTTGTTTTCGCAAATGTTTCGGTTGAGCAAGAGTCGCCATCGACTTTTTATTTTATCCTAAGGAAAGGTTTAAAAAGCACAGCAAAAACCTTTGAGATATTTTCTTGGGTTCGGGGAGTAGATTATAGAAAGGGAAGGTATTAGCACCCTTTCTATCCATGGTTATCCATGGGCTCTTAAGTACTTTCTTAGATCAACTTGCCTTGGTTTTCAATTGTTTGAAATGGTGCTTTGTGTGTGGTTTTGAAAATGTTTTGAAAAAGATGCCTTGTCTAGGCTACCCTTGTAACAATTCTTTACTCGAATGTTTTACAAAAGGTGTTTGTCTTTTTGAAAAGATGTTTCAAGGTTTTTGAAAGTTTGTTTTGAAAGTGTTTGTGAAGTGTGGTTTGAAAAATAGGCAAGTGTTTTTGTTTTTCAAGTTGACAAGTACTTAAGAGTTATCTACCCTAAAGTTCTCAAAGATTTTTGCTATGTTTTAACCCTTTTAACAATTTTGTTCCACCATTGCATTTGGTGGACAATCTTGTGTTAGGATGTGAAAGGGACGGGCGCGGGTCATCGTTTAGACCATAATTGCAATGGTGCCAAGTATCTTTGGGCAATTTTCCTTAAGGGACTTGATCATTTTTTAGGCAACTTTCGAAAGCGTCATCGAGGGACTATGATCATTTGATTGTTTGTTTTGTTTTTTGCCCAAAGATACCTAGCATGCAATATGGCCCATTTATTGAAGGCAACAAGTGGAATACCCTAGGGGTGCAAGTGTGATAAGTGTTGTCCATTTTCATGCTTGGTTATCTTGAGGTTAGGTCAAACTATTTTGTTGTTTTTATTTGCATACAAACCCTAATTCTATCATGGTATATTTAGAAAACTTTAAAGTGCGAAAATTAAAGTTCCTAAGCTATTACAACACAATATGGGAAGGGGGGTACAAATGTTCAAATGAGGGGTATTTGACAAGGAATTTAAACCTAGCTATTACATCAATTTGGAATTATTTACAAGATAATTGATTGCACAAATTAAATGGAAATAAAATAAATATGCAAGATGCAAAAAGGTTTTTTTATATGTATGAAAAAAGTATTTTTATATGTCAAAATAAAATAAAATGAAAAGTATTATTTTTTTGAGTATTTTCCATATTTTAGGGCAAAACCCTAATTTTATTAGGTAAAAGGTATTATTTATTTAAGATATACAATATTTAATAATGATATACAAAAAATAAAATAAAAAAGAAGTATATTTATAAAAAAGGTATTTTTACTATCAAATATTAATAAAAATAAAAATATATATATTTTTGTATTTTTGCCCTAAATATTCTAATAAATATATATATGTATTCGTATTATTTACTAAATATATATTATATATATAAAATAATGATATTTAATATTTTATAAAAAAAAGTATTTTTGATATAAAATGTCTTCAAGGGAGAAATAAAATAAAAATCAGAAATAAAATAAGTTTGCATTATTTTTGGTATTTTTAAATAAAAGTGTTTATTTATTTATTTATGTACAAAAAACTATTCTAAACAAATAAATGCCTATAAATTCAAAAATGGTGTGAAAAATATTTTTTATATTTTTAATATTATTAGCAAAAATAAATAAGTCAGAATAAAAAAGGAAAAGTCAAAAAATCATTAAAATAAGCAAAATGGGCTCAGGGGGTGTAAAAGCAAAAATGGTGTGTAAACAGAAATGACAAATCAAGCCCAGCCCACCAAGTCCTTCTTCAACCTCTGGCCAGAAACAATGTCAAATACGCGCGCTTTGTTCACTGATTCAAACATCCTGATTCCTGGCTTTTTAATGAAAACTCACAACATCAAAAATGTTCAGCATCAAACAACGAATCCATACATACCTAAAACTTGATCTAACTCTAAAAAATGAGAGAGAATTTCTCCATTCCCAAATCTTAACCTAACTTTTTATCAATGTTCAGACCTCAAATTCTCATAGCATAGGCAAAATAAATGGAAAGTAAAGGTATGTACAGTTTCAGGGGCATGAGTAGAACACTTCTTATTCACAAACTTAGAGCTAATGATGCCTACATTAAGAGTTAGAAGTTCAAGAATATACTTGTTCAGTTGGAGTCGTGTCTGGCAATGGAGGAGTTTTCAGGGCAAGATGAAGATTTGTACAGCTTGCCTGAAGTGTAGTGATGCTATTCCAATGCTTGGTGTGTTTTGAATCGTGCCAAATCAAGCTGCAGAAGTCCACCTGCAAGATAAAAAAAATGGAAATGGCAAATGATGCTATGGCTGTTACAGTCTCAGTTCAAGGTTTGGAATAGTTTATATGGATATTATGGAATGTGTTTGAAGTGTTTTTGGCCAAGATGCACGATGGAAATGAGTTGTGGGATTCAAGTTGCAGAGTATGCCCTGTTTTGGCAGTTTGAGGGTGATTCTGTGAATGAAAGGGTGTTGGAGAGGGTTGGCTCGTGTTCTAGCTCAGTTAGGATGCTTAGAAAGTGTACAAAGTTTTTGCTTAAGCTTGTTTGTGCTGAGATGAAAGTTCTTGTCCAAAATGCTATGTTTCTTCACACTTAAGCAAGAGATGGCCACTTGAGTTTCTAGACTGATGCAGGCCCCCAAGCTATGCTGCTGACCTTGGCCTTGATCAGTGCAATTAGTCCATAAACTTGTGCCAAAGAGATCTGAACTGTACCACTTGGATTGCAAATTTGACATAAAGTGCAACTTTATCAAAATGGATATATTGCTTTTTCCAAATAAGGATTAATTCTCCATGTAATGTCTAAATGCATAGAACAACATCTTGGCACAATGGTTTAGCATTGAATTATTGAGTAAAAATGGGATTAGAGGCCTGCAATGTAGCTTGCACATGCTGAGTTTGAAAATGCACAAGTTATGGACATGTAAATTGGCCAAATCAAAAGTGAGTTTTTCCCAACTTGCCAAATTCGATTCTCCCTAACCATGAGGTTGTTTAATGAGTTCTTGGACATTTTGGAAAGCTTGGAATGTGTAATACAATCCATATTTGAAATTCAAATTGAAATTCCAAGTGGAAGTATATGAAAAATGGTCTTGAAGTTAGGTAAAAACCTTGCCTAAAATGGGTCAAATTTTCTCTAAGTTAAGAATGGTTTGGTACCCTTGTTCCAAAAATTGTAACTTGATAGACAAGCTTCTTTTGGGAAAACTTTGTGAATCAAAGTTGTAGATTATGCAATAGGCTACAACTTTCATGTTTTGACTTTTACTTGAATCCAAATGAATCTAGGTGAGAAAGTGGGACAAAGTTAGGAAAAAATTAGGGTTTTTCATAACTTAGAAAAATTCTAAGTTATGAAAAATCTTCATTTCAAACCCTAATTTGCATTTCTTGATTTCTTGATGAACAAGTTTCATGATTTGGCATGTTTTGATGAAATATGAATCTTGACACTTGATTTTGACCAAAAAGTCAAAGTTTGACTTTTCAGTATACAGTCAAAATTGATCAATTGACTGGGAAATTCAACTGTCAATCTTGTGTATTTGGGGTCTTTTGAACTTGTTGAGCATGTCAAGACAATTCCATGGGGTCCTTGAGTCCATATGTGAGCTTGGTTTGCCATTGGCTAGGTCAAACAGTCAAAAATTGCCTTTGTGCAGTCAAAACCCTAAAAATGACCATTTTGCCCTTTTGGTGATCTGATCAAATTTCTTGTGGAATTGTGATCCAAACTTGATCAAATGGTCCATGTGAGTTTATAATGTTGATGTGGATCAATTTTCATGAGATTTGACTGTCAATTGCCACAGTTGACTTTTTCCCTAATACAGCTGATTTCTAGGTCAACTGTCCAATTGACTGGGCAAAATTGGAATCAAGACTTGAAACTTGATGTGGATAAACTTGGGAGTCCAATATGAAGCATGAAAGTCATCTTAGGCATTTTAGGTCAAAACATCTTTGTGCAAACACAAACCCTAATTTGGGTCAACAGTGCAAGGAGAAATCTTGAGCAGATGAAACCCTAACTGGATCTTAAGCTCCAATGGCTTTGTGATGAGAAATTATTGAGAAATGGGAGGGAAAATTTTGGGGTACAACAACTTTGTTGCCTCATTTCGAGCAGATTACTTTCGAGCATTTCCCGCGAGAAGAGAATCAGCTAGCAGATGCTCTGGCTACAATGTCTTCCATGTTTAAACTCAACTGGGATAACGAGGCTCCCCAAATTACCATCAAGCGAATGGATGAACCTGCGTACTGCCATGAGATTAATACCGAAGAAGTAGTGGAACAACCCTGGTGTCATGAAATCAAAAGGTATCTCCAGACTAGAGAATACCTCGAAGGAGCTTCCGTCAATGGCAAAAAGTTCTTAAGGAGATTTGCTGCCAAGTTCTTCCTAAGCAATGGCATCCTTTATAAGCGCAACCATGATTGTGTTCTACTTCGATGTGTGGACAAAGCTGAAGCAGAGTTGATCATGACTGAGATACACAGCGGCACATTCGGCACCCACTTGAGCGGACATACAATGGCAAAGAAGATTCTGAGGGCAAGCTACTACTAGTCTACCATGGAAGCTGATTGTCATCAACATTCCCGTATTTGCCATAAATGCCAAGTCTACACCGACAAGGTACATATTCCTCCTGTTACTCTCAACATTCTGATAGCTCCTTGGCCATTCGCAATGTGGGGAATTGACATGATTTGAGAGATCAAGCCCACGGCGTCCAATGGACATCGCTTCATCTTGGTCGCTATTGATTACTTCACCAAATGGGTCGAGGCAGCTCCCTATGCCTCAGTTACAAAGAATGTGGTTGCCCGCTTCATCAAGCAGAACCTCATATGTCGGTATGGTGTCCCTGACAGGATCATCACAGACAACAGTACAAATTTAAACAATACTATGATCACCGCTCTATGCGAACAGTTCAAGATTTATCATCACAATTCATCTCCCTATCGGCCGAAGATGAACGGTGTTGTTGAAGCCGCGAACAAAAATATCAAGAAGATCATTCAGAAAATGACAGTTACCTACAAAGACTGGCATGAGATGTTATCGTTTGCTCTGCATGGATATCGTACCACGGCACGTACTTCAACAGGGGCAACCCCATTCTCTTTGGTATATGGCATGGAAGCTGTCCTACCTATGGAAGTTCAGATTCCTTCTCTAAGGATTGTGAAAGACGCTGGTTTGAGTGAAGACGATTGGATTCAAACCCGGCTTGATCAACTCAATTTGATCGACGAGAAGCGACTTACTGCTGTTTGCCATGGTCAGGCGTACCAAAAATGGATGATCAAGGCTTTCAACAAGAAAGTCAGGCGTCAGGTATATTAAGTCGGAGATCTTGTAATCAAGCGGATCATCTTGCTGTAAAGTGATCCCAGGGGAAAATGGACTCCTACTTACGAAGGACCATTTGCGATCAAGAGCATCTTTTATGGTGGGGCAATGATTCTGACCACCATGGACGGTGATGACTTGCCACACCCTGCGAACGCGGATATAGTCAAAAGATACTACGCATGAAATAACCCGACAAGTCGAAAAGCCGAAAGGGCGGCTTGGGCAAAAATGGGCATCCTGGTGAACCGAAAACCCGAAAGGGCGGTTCAGGCAAAAATTAGGGATAAAACAAAAAAATATGTACACCCGGCAAGTTGAAAACCTGAAAGGGCGACTTGGGCAAAAAAGGGTTTCCCGGTGGATCGAAAACCCGAAAGGGCGATTCAGGCAAAAGTTAGGGAACTGAAGCGTATAACTGTGTCTCGTCGGATCACTTCAAAGAACAATCTCTTCATCAACAAGCTCTGAGCTTCTGACCAATCCAATCATCTACGGACGAAGCAACGAATGGACAAGATATTCAGAGTTGTGAAGGCTATAGCAGAATGGGAATCCCATGGAATTGTTACACATACTAGGATGTTTGTCTCCTTTGTACAAAGATACTCATAAAAGTTAATACAAATACACTTCCAAGTGTAGAAATTTGCTTGCCTTCCTTTTCTTTTTACACTTATGTTTTATTTGAAAAACGTCCAATGTTTTGTTAAATAGGCATATGCATTTGAACAAAATCATTGCTTACAAGTAAAACGAATTTGAGAAAGGATGGTTACTGATAGGTGGAAGGTATATGAAGATATCTTTATTCCATTTCAGAAGAAATCCCCTATGTTACATCATTCAGACCCTCAACAAGGCTAAATTTGGGGTATATTTCCCCAGCGGAGTTAAGCTTCAAGATCTTTAGCAGGGCCAGTGCATTCCAAAACTTAATTCCCCTCAGAGTCAAGTTTCAAGATCCCCAGCGGAGCCCAAAAAACCCTGAAAATCCTATCCCCAGCGGAACCAGAATAGTGAACATTCTCCCCACAGAGATACTTCCCAGCAGATCGAAGATTCTCAGTCTCACTTCTCCAGCATAAGTCTCCCAGGTTTTAGCTTCCCAATAGAGATTTTCAAAGTTTTCCTTATTCCCCAAGCAGTCAGCAGTCAGCAAGGATTTCTCATCTTCGGTAATCAAAGATTTTTGGAGTCCCCAGCTTCGGTCATGGATTTATTTTCCCCGGCAGCAGTCAAAGATTTCCTTACTAGGATTTATCTTCCTCAGCAAGACGACTACTCAGCTTGCATGCATAATCATCACATTCATATATCATAAACATTGATGAAACGCAATTCATTCCATAATACATATCATGCAACATGATTTTGTGTTTTAGCTAACATTTTTACCCTTTTCAGGATAAGATTAAAAGGCCATTGTTAACAATTTTTCAGATACAGTACAGATACACCCCAGACACGGCGGTCATTCTATTACTCATTCAGAATTTCAAGTCAAATATAGTACAGATACACCCCAGACACGGCGGTCATTCTACTATTCATTCAGACTTCAGCAATTTGATACAGACTAGATACACCCCAGACACGACGGTCACTCTACTACTCATTCAGACTTCAGCAATCCGATACAGACTAGATACGCTCCAGACATGGAAGTCATTCTATCTCTCATTCAGATTCAATTATCAACCTCAAGTTCATATATGCTCCAGACACGGATGCCATTCTGACCCTTACATCAGCAGTTTGATTCCCTCATCACAGTCGCCACGGAAGTCATTCTACTACTCATACAGATCTCAACTTCAGATACAGTCCAGATACGCTCCAGACGCGGTTGCCATTCTGTCACTCATTTAGAGTTTATCCCCAACACACAGTTGCTTCGTGCACAGATATTTCTCTGTTACCCAGATACAATACAGATACACTCCAGACACGGCAGTCATTCTGATATTCATTCAACGTTCAAATACAGTTACAGCTCAGATACGCCCCATACACGGACGCCATTCTTTGGCTCATATAGACTCAGTCTCCAAATACAGTTCAAATGCATTCCAGACACGGATACCATTTTGATGCTCATTCTTCTGACCTACAACATTGCAATTCAACAAACATTCTTGGATGGCATCTTTAAGCCCATCTCCAGCAAGATTCCACCATCTCCAAATGGCATCTTTAAGCCCATTTCCTCAACTATATTTTGACGAGTGCAAACTTACGGGCACTCTAGTGTCCAATCCTCTTTTACCTTCGAGTCGCGAAAGGCAAACTTGCCAATCTAACTCTTCAAGTTCAAGAAGATTGAACAGGGGCAGCTGTTGTACCCCAAAATTTGCCCTCTCATTCTTCAAGGCCTTTCTCACAAGGATTCTCAAGGTTCAAGCTTGCACAAGTACTTTGGAATTTTCCAGTACCAAAATTAAAAGGAAACTGTGAAAAAGGAAGAAAACAGATAAAAATATGATTTTGACAAAATTTGGAGAAATATAAGTGTTCTTCGTTTCAGCTCCTTCGATTGGCCTTTTGGCCTCTTTTGATACATGCTTTGGTTGCATCCTTCGACTGGGCGTTGGCCTCTGGCATGTTGGCTTTGATTTACAAGGCAGGAGTTTCCTACATGCCACCTTCGATTGCATCTCTGGCCTTACTGGGTTCACAATGCCATGACTGCCTATTGCATGTTTCGTTTGGATGTTTGATGCTTGCATGCCTATACAAAATTTCCCTCCATGCTTTCCTTGACTCATAAAGTAATGACTAGTTACATACAAACTTTCATTTGAGCCACAACTTGCATGCAAAAGGCATCCCCCTTGCTAGCATGCACAAGGTACAAAGCCTCATATAACTTCCTTCGATTCCAAGGCAAAAAGCTCCCTTTCGGTGTCCTTCGATTTGCACTTTTTTGCCTCATGTATGCCTCTTTCGAATCTGGACATTTTGCCTCCTGCATGCCTCTTTCGTTTGGGCATGTGGCTCCCTTCGTGCAAGTCTTTGTTTGAGCATTGACCTTTTGTGTGCTTGCTTGGAGTCACAAAGTTTAGACCTCCTCCATGCAGGCTTCAACAAGACATTGACTATGTTTGTACTAGCTTCGACTGGACAACATTTCTCTTTAGTATGCTGCATTTCCATCCTTGACAAACTTCAGCACATGGTTGATGGCCCCTTCAAAAGACATATAGTGGTGGACTTGAGGGGCATACATATGAGTCCCTGTCGAAGGGTACACCTTACTAGTCCATTCGAAGGACACAATTGGCCCTTTTCAAAGAAGCATACATGATCCATTCAAGGGACATGTCTCAGAATCCCATTCGAAGGACATGCTTGAGGGCCCATTTGAAGGATTTACAAAGCCCACCTTAAGGCATGTTTTGGTTACCCATCCAAGGGGCACACATTTGGCCCCTTCAAACGATGCACAAAGGTGATTCGTTCGAAGGACACTTGTTGGAGGAAAGTCAAACAATATGTTTGGAAGAAGAATCTGGTCGAAGGAGGGTAAAAATGAAAGGATGGAAAATTCAAAGATGCTTGCTGCCAAGTTCAGGCATGGTACACTGGCCAAAACTGCTGCACAGCAGTCTTGAAACACTGCCCCATTCTTGCACCGAAATAGCATACAAGCACTGTCCCTCGAAGGCTACAAAGAGCAGTTTACTCAAATTGTTCAAATTATTTTGTTTTCCCTCCAAAAGCTTCAGCCAACTTTGCCTATAAATAAGAGGCTCCAACACATGTTTAGAAGGACTTTTTTGGCCAGGGGAACGAATCTTCAAAAAATTCTCAAACACCATAAAGCTCTCAAACACTTAAACACTCATCAAACACATACCCAGAATCCAAACACTTATCCCCTTAGAATCTGAAACATCCTTATACCTTGTTACCCTTCGAATCTAGTAGGAAGAACCTCACACTTGTTCTTCTCTTTCGAATCCAGTATCAAAGACATAACCCCTGGTTCCTCCCTTCGAATCCAGAAGCATTCAAGGAAACCACTTAAAGGCCCAACACACGTTCCAGCCTCAAGCAAGGTAAGTCATTCTTAACCTTGAACCCTTCATTTCTAGCATAACATGTAAATAAGCTTCCTTTTCGTTTCAAACATGTACGTAGTGTTTTTTACCTTTTTGTTTCCACCCTTTTAGTTTGTTTTTATTGCCTCTCCTTTTGGTTTTGCTCTTTGGTTTATTACAAATGCTTTAAGATCTAACATGGCCCTGAGGTAATGATAGCATGGTCTTAGTCCATGTTGCTATTTAATATCTCAAACAAAATAAACAGGAGACAGGAGTATGAAACGAAGCCTCAGGCTTCCTCACTGACTCCAGGCCCAATCGAAGGAGGCAGAAAGGCAGATTACATCTTATACTGGTTCCACTAGTCCCAATCGAAAGGCACAACATGCTGTCCCACTGGTCCCAATCGAAAGGCACAACATGATGACCGTGAGGCCTCAGTCGAAAATCATGCCTTCACCCTTTTCAGGCCAAATAGAAGAGAGCCAGAAAGTGCAGAATCGAAGGGTTTTCTGCCTCAATCGAAAGACCCTCATTTTTCTTGCTTTTATTTTATTTTTGCCTTTATATTTTCATGCAATTCAATATGGTTGTAATAGTGTAGGATTTTATCTTTATGCGCTTTATTATTTTTATATGCTTGCTAGTAAATAGGATATGTATGGCCAGATAAAATCAACAAGTAGACAATCACTAATAAAAAAACAAAGCATGAAAATAACACACATGCACACTTGCATCCCTAGGGTTTCAATCCACTTGTTGCCTTCAAAAATTGGCCATGATATGCATGTCAAGTACTTTGGCAAAACAAAAACAAAACAAAAGATCATAGTCCCTCAATGACGCTATCTGAGTTGCCTAAACAAAATGATCAAAGTCCCTCAAGAAAATTGCCAAAGATACTTGACACTATTGCTATCATGATCTATACGATGACCCACGCCTGTCCCGTTAACATCCTAACACAAGTTTGTTCACCAAATACAATGGTGAAACAACACTGTTAAAAGGGTTAAAAACATAAGAAAGATCCTTGAGTAAAATAGGGTAGACAACTCTTAGTTACTTGATTAAAAGCTTGCAAAAACATCCTTGCTATCTTCAAAACACACTACACAACACAATTTTAAAATCCAACTTTCAAACATTGAAAACTTCTCAAAAGACAAAAACACCTTTGTATATTTTCAAACAAGAATCATTACAAAGGTTTCCACAACAATGGCCTCTTTTTCAAAACATCTTCAAAAACCACACACAAAGCACCATTTCAAACAACTGAAAATCAGAGCAAGTGATCTAAGCAAGTAACTAAGAGCCCATGGATAACCATGGATAGAAAGGGTGCTAATACCTTACCTTTCTATAATCTACTCCCCTAACCCAAGAAAACATCTCAAAGGTCTTTCATGTGCTTTTTGACCTTTCCTTAGGATAAAATAAAAAGTCGGTGGCGACTCTTGCTAAACCGAAACATTTGCGAACACAAACGCAAAACCCAAGTCAGTTCTCCCACCGTATCACAACCATCCATTAACATGTAGCACAATTAAAAAAGAAAGGGATAAGATGAAAAGGGAGGGGAATGATAATCTAATTTGGATCACCATTTCAAAATTCTTTCATCTTTAAATTCAACCACTCCTCTAGATGGATTAAAGCATTAAACATATCATTAATCCAAAGCACCAAAAATGAATTAAATAATTCACTCTTAGGTAGATTTGAATTGATGAACATTTATCCAACTTCATCTACATCACAAAGTCCATTGAATTTAAAAACAAATTGAACATTTAAAGTTACAATCCAAATTATCCATCAAAGAGACTGTGCAGAAAAATATTTGAGTCAAAACAGCCCCAAAATAAGGCAGCAAAAGTATTTTTGGCACCGTTACAATCAATTGTGCCTTGACAGCAACCTATTGCATCAGTGAAATTTTTTATCAAATCAATTTTCTGTGACAATCAATTGCAATGTTACAACAATTGATTGCAACCTGTTAAAAATCAGTAGAAAAACAACATTTCAAGGATCAAATTCTTGTTCCAACTTTTCATCAAACACCTTATGATCATGGATCCAATTTAGCATGAAAAATTCCAGAAAATTACGAGAAAATAGCACTAATGGAGTCATTAAAACAGTGCTCAATGAATCAAAACTAGAAATCCACAAGAGATCACATTGTGAAAGATGATGATTCAACTTACCAAAGGCAGAATTTGAGAATTATCAAACAACTTCAGGATTTGCTTCCATTCAACCACAAGAATCAATTAACCAAGATTGGATGTAGAGAATTGATGGAGAAAAAGTGTTTGGATAAAGGTTTAGCTCAAAGATTAGTAAGCTTCAATGCAAAGCTTACTATCTTTTTGAAAATGGAGCTTTGAGTGAATTTGGTAGATGGGGAGAATTGAGAGATTTTTTAGCAAAGTGATTTTGGCTATCAAAAGCTTGAAATTTGAATGAAATGAGGGCTCTATTTATAGAGTTTTAGGATTGGGATTAGTGGTAATTTGGTAATTGATTCTTGGAGCCAAATTTGAATTAATGATATAATTTCAAATTATGCAGAAAAAATTGGAGCCAAAATGATAACAGTCTGAATTTGCTGGCTTTTTTTAAAAACACGTGCATTTTGCCATTATGAGTCGACACATAGATGGTATGCGTCGATACATCCTAGCTGTGTAACACAACATGTGTCGATACATGACTCTATGTGTCGATACATACTGTTATTCCAACACATTACAGAACCACACAAACTGCATGAGTCGTTACATAACACGTATGTGTTGACACATGCAAGTTATTCAAACAGGATGAGTCGATGCATACATGCATGTGTCGACACATGCAAGTTATTCAAACAGGATGAGTCGATGCATACATGCATGTGTCGACACATGATAGTTATTCTCAACAAGATGAGTCGATACATAGGTCTATGGGTCGATGCATACCTTCTTTTGCCACAAACAGAATAAAATCAACTTTGCATGAGCTTATTTGTTGGATACTTGATACCTAAAACACAATTTTGCAAAGACAAGGACAAATATATTTTTTGTATTTTGGAGATAGCTGATCAACAACACATAAACAAAATACACAACCAAGGTGCTTGGAGATAGCTGATCAAGCTTCAAAACCCCAATTTGACTGGTGAATCAAAGGAGTGGTTCCTTCACGTAATCAAACATAAACTCCAATCCTCTGAAGATCCAAAGAGATGGATGAAACATCTTGAGATATGCAATAACTTTTGAGCTTGAAAGATCCAGAGGTTTAGATGATAATATTCTACTTGAGCAACTTGTCAAAGCAACCAACCTTCAAAGCTTAAGGAAGACTTGATAACCAAAGTACTTTGACCCCATCATAATGTATGAATGCAATGCAATATGATATTCATGATGGAACATAAGCCTAAATCAAGAGGGTAAATTTTGGGGTGCAACACAGTCTTTTCAAACAAAGTTTCAAAAACACTTCGTAACACTCTTGAAGACAGAAGCAAGGGTTAAATCAAAGTCAAACAAAAAACTTTTTTTTCAAATCAAGCACAAAGAAGCAATTTTCAAAATGATGAGCAAGTACCTAAGAGCCCGTGGAAAACCACGGATAGAAAGGATGCTAATACCTTCTGTGATACGGTGGGAGAACTGACTTGAGGTTTTGCGTTTGTTTTCGCATTTGTTCGGTTTAGCAAGAGTCACCACCGACTTTTTATTTTATCCTAAGAAAAGGTCAAAAAGCACAGGAAAGACCTTTTAGATGTTTTCTTGGGTTCGGGGGGTAGATTATGAAAAGGGAAGGTGCTAGCACCCTTTTCATCCATGGTTTTCCATGGGCTCTTAGTTACTTGTTTTAGATCACTTGCCTTTGCTTTTCAATTGTTTGAAATGGTGCTTTGTGTGTGTGGTTTATTGAAAATGCTTTGAAAAAGAAGCCTTGTCTAGGCGACCTTTGTAATGATTCTTGTTTGAATATATACAAAGGTGTGTGTCTTTATGAAAAGAATTTCAATGTTTTGAAAGTTGTTTTAAAATTGTTTTGAAGTTGTGTTGTGAAGTGTGTTTAAAAATGGCAAGGATGTTTTTGCAAGTTTTGATCAAGTAACTAAGAGTTGTCTACCCTATTTTACTCAAAGATCTTTCTTATGTTTTTAACCCTTTTAACAGTGTTGTTTCACCATTGTGTTTGGTGAACAACCTTTTGTTAGGATGTTAAACGGGACAGGCGTGGGTCATTGTATACAATCATTGAAAGCAACTTGTGAGACGCTCTAGCAATTTTATAAGGGATGAGATCGTTTTATCGAAGGCAACATCGAGGGTCATCGAGGGACTACGATCTTTGTTTATCGAAGGAGCATTTGCTAGTGTGTCTCATACTCGAGGGACATGATTGCATTTTCCGAGGCAACAATCGAGGTTACCCTAGAGGTGCAAGTGTGCATTTTGTTTGCCATTTTCATGCATTTTTCTTGTATTAGGTCATCTAGCGATTGATTTTAGATCTTCGCATACAAACCCTAATTACTATACAGTATATTGAAAGCAGTAAATTGCGGGAATTTAAAGTCTAAGTTATTACAGATGAGTATCCGGGGATGGGGGTACAATTATTTACAAATGGGTATGAGTCTCATAAGAATAATAATGTCCAAGTATTATGCGTTACAACCAAATCGAATTGTCGCAATTCAATGTAAAAAATTATAACAATTTAAAGAAAATCAAAGAACTATGAGATGCATGTATTTATTTACAAATGAACCAATAAAATTTTTAACCTAATAAAGATTTAAGTATTATTATTATTATCTTTGTGTTTTTATTAATTATGAAAAGAAAAAGTTTTAAAGAAAGAAAATTTATTTAAATTAAAGTTTCTATTATTATTGTATTTTAATAAATGTAACAAAAGAAAAAAAAACTATATTAACAAAAAATTTAATATTTTTTAGTCTTATTATTAATAAAAGAAAAAGAATCAAATTATTAAAAATGAAAATAAAAAAAGTATTAGTTTAATTAGAAAAGATGATGGGCCTTGGGAAATATCTTTGGATGGCCCAAAGGAAGAAAAACCAAAAGCCAGAAGGGGGAAAAGAATGGGGGTGCGTGTTCAGTGAGAATGTTGGGCTTATGATTTTGTTGGAGCGAAGGCCCCATTACCCGGTTTCATAATTTTGTTAGGGTTCAAACAATTTTTTAGGGTTTGCAAACTTTGGCCACAACGGCGCCTCCTTCTCTTCTTCTTCGTTCTCTTCGTCTTTCTCAAACGCTGATTCTCTCCATGCCTTTACGTTTCCAGAGCGCCACCTTCGCCCTCTCCTCTCCACGATGGTCCAAGGCAATGGTTTGAAAGGTACAATTTTGTTTCAAACGCGCTTTAAGGTTTTTTTACAGTTTTGCATGTTTGATTCTCTTTATTGTGTTTTGGATTTATCTTCTAATCTATGGTTGTTATGAGCATGATGCAGTGTAGTGGGTGAGGAAACATACCTTGACGTTTTTTTTCTGAAAAAGATAGAGGGAGGGTTGGACCAGCGGCGCTCTTGGTGGCCGGAGGCGGAAGAAAATGAGATGAACGTCGCTTATGGTATTTCTGTATTTTCTTTCTTCTTTGAAGGTTTATGATGAATCTTGATTCTGAGACCTGCTCGTCTCTGACTTTTGTTAATGATGGATTGAAAACTTGCTATTGTTGTTTGCTTCGTTGATATTGTTGATGATGAATACTTCCGAAAACTTCTTGTTTGAACTGAGCTTGATGTTCTGAAACTCTATATTGTTTAACTTCCTTCTAAAACTCTTCCTCTCTTTTGTATGTTAATGATGACTGATAAACCTCTGAAACTCTGGTTGGTTCTTTGTTGTTTTGGCCAGCTTGGCTTGAATCTATAGTTTGGACAAATTTGAGTAAGTTGCAGTTTTGCTGTTTGATTTGCAGTTGGTATTTCAGGCTTGTTGAGCTTGTTTTGTTATGTGATTTGGTTTGTTGACAAACAAGTTTGTAGTTTGGTTTGTTGACAAACAAGTTTGTAGTTTTGCAGACAGGTTTGCAACTGTGAGTTAGCAGGTTTGGGTTGGCAGATTTGGCCTTTGTTCTGTTTGTGTTTGTTGAGCAGGCAACTTTGGGCTAGCAGGTTTGGGTTGACAGATTTGGCCTTTGTTCTGTTTGTGTTTGTTGAGCAGACAGGTTTGATCTTGTTTGAGTTGCAGGCTGTAAGTTTTGGTTTTGATAGCAGTTTATGCGGTTTGTTGAGCTTGAGCAAGCAGGTTTGATCTTGTTTGAGTTGCAGGCTGTAAGTTTTGGTTTTGATAGCATTTTATGCGGTTTGTTGAGCTTGATCAAGCATGTTTGATCTTGTTTGAGTTGCAGGCTGTAAGTTTTGGTTTTGACAGCAGTTTATGCAGTTTGTTGAGCTTGAGCAAGCATGTTTGATCTTGTTTGAGTTGCAGGCTGTAAGTTTTGGTTTTGACAGCAGTTTATGCAGTTTGTTGAGCTTGAGCAAGCAGGTTTGATCTTGTTTGAGTTGCAGGCTGTAAGTTTTGGTTTTGCAGGCTTACAGGCTAGGCAGTTTGGACAGGTTTGAGTTGTTTTGGCTAGCAGGTTTGCTAGAAGGCTTGTAGATTTTTTCTCTATGTTTTCTCCCTCTTGGACTGTTATACAGTCTCTTCTCTTTATATCTTTTTTTATTTCCTTTACTGTCTTTGACAGCCTGCCTTAGCCAAACTGCAAAACTTCTCACTTCAGGTCATCTCTTTCTCTCTCTCTCTCTCATAAGCATTTTTGCTTATTATATTTTAATTTCTGAAAAGTTGGCTGTCTAGAAAATGATGAAAGCCTTTTGACAAGTTTTGACTTGTCAAGTGAATTACCTCTTGCTGTTTTGCTTTTGCCTGCTGTATTTATGTTTCTATGCTGCATTTCCATATTTATCCAATTTGTCTTGTAACTTGGTTTTTGGCAATTTGTTCTGTAGATGAATATGGGACTTTGCTTGCTGTTGTATTATACATTTGTTTGACTTATACCTTGGCAGTTTTGGCGCCTGTTTGTCCCTTTGAATTTGTGACTCAGTTTGGTTTGGCTGCCATGTTTGGTTAGCTTGGTTAGACAGTTTGTAACTCAACATGCTTGCATTTTTCAATTTGTATTTTAATTTTCTCTTTGTGAACCAAGAAGAGAAACCTTCTTGTGATTTGCAGAGAGAAAAAAAAAAGCGTGACGAAAATAAGCAATCTGATTCCAGACGGCCAATTTTAATGATGACTTTTTTTTTCTTCTGCTTGAAAAATTCTTTCAGTTAATTGTGCTAATTTCTTTCCTTTCTTCTTTTTCAGGTGGATGCATCTTGGGCAATAGCAGAAGCAGTAGAAGCCAAAGATTTTAGGAGATTAGGCTTAGATTTATTTTTTCATTTATTGTAAACAAATATTATTGTAAATATTGTAAGTTGTAAATTTACAATATTCAGATAAATTTTGTAACAACATTTGAAACGAATAAATAAATAAAAAGTCTTTGTCAAATATCTTCTAATCTTTCCTTGCATTGTTTATTTAATTATTTAAGACTCTCAAATAAAAATAATTGGAACTGTATCCCAATAATTTTAATCCAGATAAAAAAAATAATCAACAAACTTTGCAGTCTCGTAACCTTGCATTACTCACAATATGCATGGTATTCCAATTAACACACGCATTGTACAGTTAAACAAACAAAGCATTCCATTAAACGGTAAACCTTTCACTCCACTTAATCAAGCAGATGCCTTAATGTTCCAAAAAAAAGTCTCAGCTTTTATCCCAGATAATCAGGCCTTGAGAAACAACCAGTAAACTCGAACAAGCGTGAAAACAACGTAACAGTTAACTGAATTTCTGAGGATTCAGTTCCTTCTGAGAAATGCGAGCGAAAACCCTAATTCCGGATTTGTTGCCAAAGAAAAGTCTGCTTGATCAATTCCTGAGCCAATCTTCAAAAAATCAGAGAAAACCTTAATTCTGGATTGACTGATAAAGAAAAGTCTGTTTGACCGATCCTTGAGCCAATTTCAAAAATCAGAGAAAACCTTGGGATTGTGATTTCTTGTGAAAAAGGGAGGGCAAATTTTGGGGTACAACAGTTGCCCCTGTTCAATCTTCTTGAACCTGAAGAGTTAGATTGGCAATTTTGTCGTTCGCGACTCGAAGGTAAAAGATGATTGGACACTAGATTGCCCATAAATTTGCACTCGTCAAAGCATAGTTGAGGGAATGGGCTTAAAGATGCCATTTGGAGATGTGACAGAATCTTGTCGGAGATGGGCTTAAAGATGCCATCCGAGAATGTTTGTTGAACTGTATGTTATAGGTGAAAGAATGAGTATCAGAAAGGTATCCGTGTTTGGAACATCTCTGAGCTGAGGGTCTGAATAAGCAATAGATTAGCATCCATGTTTGGAGCTTCCGTAAACTGTTTTCAGCGAGCTGAGTCCTGAGCAAGCGATAGGTTGACATCCATGTTCGGAAGCACCCGTAAATTGTTTTCATGATTCTGGAGCTGAACAAGCAATAGATTAACATCCGTGTTTGGAGTATCCGTAAACTGTTTTCAAAAGTTGAATTTGAACAAGCGATAGATTGACATTCATGTTTGGAAGCATCCATAAACTATTTTCAGAAGTCTTGAAGTTGAATAATCAATAGATTAACATCCGTGTTTGGAGTATCCGTAAACTGTTTTCAAAAGTTGAATCTGAACAAGCGATAGATTGACATCCATGTTTGGAAGCATCCGTAAACTGTTTTCAGAAGTTGAGGTTGAATAAGAAATAAATTAACATCCGTGTTTGGAGTATCCGTAAACTGTTTTCAAAAGTTGAATCTGAACAAGCGATAGATTAACATCCATGTTTGGAAGCATCCGTAAACTGTTTTCAGAAGTCTTGAAGTTGAATAAGCAATAGATTAACATCCGTGTTTGGAGTATCCGTAAACTGTTTTCAAAAGTTGAATCTGAACAAGCGATAGATTGACATCCATGTTTGGAAGCACCCGTAAACTGTTTTCAGAAGTCTTGAAGTTGAATAAGCAATAGATTAACATCCGTGTTTGGAGTATCCGTAAACTGTTTTCAAAAGTTGAATCTGAACAAGCGATAGATTGACATCCATGTTTGGAAGCATCCGTAAACTCTTTTCAGAAGTTGAGTCTGAACAAGCGATAGATTGACATCCATGTTTGGAAGCACCCGTAAACTGTTTTCAGAAGTTGAGTCTGAACAAGCGATAGATTGCCATCCATGTTTGGAGAATCCGTAAACTGTTTTCAGAAGTTGAGTCTGAAGAAGCGATAGATTGACATCCATGTTGGGAAGCATCCGTAAACTGTTTTCAGAAGTCTTGAGTTGAAGCTTGCTAATCTTATCCTGAAAAGGGTAAAATATTAATTGAAACACAAAGTTATGTTGCATGAAATGTATGATGCAATATATGTGTTATGTCAATGTTTATGATATGTGAATGCAATGAATGCGCATGTAAGCTTATTAGCCGTCTTGCTGAGGAAAATAAATCCTGGATAGCTGGAGATAATAAAATCTTTGACCGCTGTCGGGGAAAATAAATCCTTGACTGCTGCTGGGGATTGAAAATCCTTTGATCATTGAGAATGAGAAGTCCTGGGGACCGCTGTTGAAGAGTATGTGTGTCTTTAAACTTTTTGACAACCTCTGTGGGGAGAAGTTATGCTGCTTGGGGAAAGTTAGGAGTTTGGGTTGTATGCCAGTCTACTGGGGATTCCTGTTTTGAGGAGAATTTCGCTGGGGAATATCTGAAAACTCCATGGAGAAATGAGAATGAGAATCTTCATTCTGCTAGGGGAATTTGTACTGAGGAGCCGAGAACGAGAATCTTCGATCTGCATGGGATTAAAAATTCTGACAAATTCAGGCTGAGAGTAAAGAGAACTCTGGAGAATCAAGGACGAGAATCTTGATTTTGTTGGAGAGTAAGAACTCTG
The DNA here is from genome assembly GCA_948472305.1 of Vicia faba. Classification (NCBI taxonomy): domain Eukaryota; kingdom Viridiplantae; phylum Streptophyta; class Magnoliopsida; order Fabales; family Fabaceae; genus Vicia; species Vicia faba. The sequence continues at coordinate 1,180,171,751 of OX451738.1, read as the reverse complement.
TGGGGAATAGCCATACTGTTGAAAAGTAGCTATCCTGTTGGAGGGGCTTATTCCTGTTTGGAAGAAGTTCAGAAGTCAAGTCGTATGCCACTTTGAGAATGAGAATCTTTATTCTGTCGGGAATATCAGGAAGTTGAATTGTATACCACTTTGAGAATGAGAATCTTCATTATGTCGGGGAAAATCAGGAGGTTAGGTGTATGCCAATCTACTGGGGAAGCAAAAATGAGAATCTTCATTCAGGTCTTGGGTCAGAAGGTTGGGTGTATGCCAATCTACTGGGGTTTTAAGGATGAGAATCTTCATTCTGTTAACGGTATCAAGAGCTTGGGAGTATACCAATCTTCTGAGGTTTCAAGGATGAGAATCTTCATTCTATTAATGGTACCAGGAGCTTGGGAGTATACCAATATTCTGAGGTTTCAAGGATGAGAATCTTCATTCTTGAGAGAAACAGATTTTTAGGAGCTTCAGTTGTCCGTTATTCTGTTGGTGGGTATCAGGAGCTTGGGAGTATACCAATCTTCTGAGGTTTCAAGGATGAGAATCTTCATTATGTTAACGGTATCAGGAGCTTGGTAGTATACCAAACTTCTGAGGTTTCAAGGATGAGAATCTTCATTCTGTTAAGGGTTAACTGTTATCTGGTTGATCTCCAGGCTTCAAGATGTATCATACCATTATCTGGTCGAATCCAGGCTTCATGGCGTTTGGAGATATCAAGATATTATCCGGTCGAATCCGAGCTTCATAACTTGTATTAAAGATATACCACTATCTGGCCGACTCCAGTCTTCGTAGTATTCTTGGCTGCTATCTGGTCGTAATCCAGGTTTCACAGAAACTTGTATTGCTATCTGGTCGTAATCCAGGCTTCACAATAACTTGTTGGGGATTAAACTATTATCTGGTCGAATCCAGGCTTCATAGCTTGCTCTTAGGAGATGCCACTATCTGGTCGTAATCCAGGCTTCGCGGTAGTCTGATATTGTTATCCGGTCATAATCTGGGCTTCACAATATGCTGTAGAGATCAAGATACTATTTGGTCGTACCCGGGCTTCATAACTTGAATTTTGTGAGAATTTGATTGCATCTTTCCTGAAATATATTAAGACCCGGAAGATCTTCCACTGGCATAAGAATTAGGGAGATCTTAGTGTCAATTTGATTGAACCAGAGAGGGTCTTGGGTTAACTCTGATTCAACCGGATGATGGAGGAAACTTTGATGACTGTAACTCCAACAGGCGATGAAGGAATCTTCGATGACCGTAACTTCCGACAGGTGATGAAGGAATCTTCGACGACCGTAACTTCCAACAGGTGATGAAGGAATCTTTGACGACCGTAACTTCCAACAGGTGATGAAGGAATCTTCGACGACCGTAACTTCCAACAGGTGATGAAGGAATCTTTGACGACCGTAACTTCCAACAGGTGATGAAGGAATCTTTGATGACCGTAACTTCCAACAGGTGATGAAGGAATCTTCGACGACCGTAACTTCCAACAGGTGATGAAGGAATCTTTGACGACTGTAACTTCCAACAGGTGATGAAGGAATCTTTGACGACCGTAACTTCCAACAGGTGATGAAGGAATCTTTGACGACCGTAACTTCCAACAGGTGATGAAGGAATCTTCGACGACCGTAACTTCCAACAGGTGATGAAGGAATCTTTACCGATCGTAACTTCCAACAGGTGATGAAGGAATCTTTACCTGCTGATCAATCTGAGTATGTTATGAATGTTATTGAAATGTAATTTGTTTCGGAGAATAAATCCTCGAAAAATGTTGGGGAAATAAACTCATGATTGCTGGTATGCTAGAGAGGTGATGAACTTCTCGAGGATGCTTGAATTTCTTTTCAGACAGATTTCAAAGAGATTCGTCACTGCCCCTAGTATCAAATGCTTGTGGCACTGCCAGGAAACTTGGATTGTACGTAACCCTTTGATGAGATTGATGTTTTAATGCCCCAAGTGATGGTGAGGGAGACTTGCCTCAGGTTTATCTGCAATTTGAGAGATTTCTTGAAATCTTGACTGAACTGCCCCAGGTTTACTGAACTTGAGTGATTTATTAGAATCTTGACTGGACTGCCCCATGTCTACTGGACAATATCATATCAGGCCCCCTTTTGTTCATGGGAGATTTTTGCAACGGGAGTGTCATCCCACTTGAAGTGATTTTATTCACTGAGAGAGCTTTCATTCATTCGAACATTCACTGTGTGAACTTCTTCGCTGTCAAACAAATAACCACGTGAAAACAACGATATTCAAATAATGCAAAGTTTATGCTTGTCTCGAAGTTTTGAACAATGCGTTTTTTAGCAGAAAACTTTTTATAAGACAAATTCAACACAAGATTTAGAGCAAAGCCTTACAGGAGTCAGGATACCTTTTGTAACACTATGCTTTCAAACTAACCCACACTTCAATTAGGACTTTTGAAGGGTTGTAACATGGCCTGGTTCACGATTTAAGAAACAAAGGATAAAGGCTCAAAGTACATTTGTACCCACCCGCTCTTCGTGATGTTCTTCAATCTTAACCTCGGTTAATTGTGCGTTTGAACTCCAAATGAGTCTGGAAACGGCGTTTTTGGTGATGGTCCACACAAGTTTAATTTGTTGGAAGGCAGTCATTTTTGCAACATTTTTCATGTTGTTGAGGATTTGTAGTAACCTCTTTTTTTTTATTTGTTATCCCTAATTTTTGCCAGACTCTTCTTATTTTTGAGATTACAGTCAGCGGGATGCCCTAACTTTCTTAAGCCTCCTTTGTAGGTTTTGGATCAGTGGGCTTTTCTCTTTTGAGAGATAATGACTGCCTATGAGATAAGGAACCATCACTGTCTTTTGATTCCCAAGGAATGTTTTTGATGTCATTCGTTGTATTACGAACTGAGAATTTGCGACTTCAACGCGCATTTTCTTTTGAATTAACTGAGAGACTACCCTGCCCAAGGTTTGATTAAAGGTTTCAATTTGTGTTTAAAACAGAAAACTTATACTTCTTTGGCTCAAAGGGGTTGACTAGGGATTATCTTCCTTATAACTCCAGTGTTTAGGATTTGAAAGAAACGCTTGTACATCGTCAGCAAGGCCTGTTCAAAAGCATACTGTTATGAGATTATGGCATTATTTCGTTATCCTCCTTCTAAAGGCTTGTAACTTTTGCAAGAGTTAAATGTCATAAAGAAAGTAGAAAGCATAATTCAAGAATAGTGAAAACGAATGGATGAATTTAAGATAAACATATGCAATGCATTAATGAAACAGAGTTTGACATCAACAGATAATTGTTTGAATAACAAAAGAAAATACAACTTGAAAATTCAAATGAAACAAAAAGTCTCCTAGTTAGAACTGGTCATTTCAGGTGGAGAACCCTCAGCGGAAGATTTTCATCTCGCCATCCGGCATGAATTCCAGCATTCCTCTATCAATCAAATCTTGGACTTTGTTTTTCAAAGCCCAACAGTCGTCGGTGTCATGCCCAGGACTATATGAGTGGTATACACAAAATGCATCGGGGTGATAGCCGGGAGCAGAGGTATTGGGATTCCGAAGAGGATCCTTTAAAGCAATCAGATTAACCTCCAACAGGCGTTTCAGTATTAGAGATGATGGTATGTCAGTCTCATAGAAATGTCTTCCAGACGTATTTTCTTATGCCGATTACCCCGTTGACGCTGGCGAGGTTGTTGTTGGGCTTGTGACCCTGAAGCAAGCTGAGGAGCCTTTCTCTTGTCCTCTTGTCTCAAAGGAGGTTGAATGTTGACTTGATCTTCAACCCTAGTTGTTTGCCTCACTTGGTTATCTTGAAGCAGTTTGTTGACGAGGACCCTGAGCTCCTCTTGTCTTTGAGCCAGGTCTTGAATGAAAGCCATCTGGCCCACCAGTTATCCCATCATCTGGATCTTCATTATTTCCAGCTCAATCTGTAACCCTTCCAATTGATCATTCCTGATGTCGCCTGGGTTTCCTAGGACCATTCCCCTTGTGAGGAGAGCTTTCACTTCTTCTTGCCCCTGGGACAGATTCAAGAACATTTCTTGAAGTTGAGCGTTTTGAGCCTGGATATCTTCGACAGTCCTCTCTAGAGCCATCTCTACTGAAATAAACAGTAGGAGAATAAGGAAACCTGAAAAGGAAAATCTGTTATGATACAATGCATGATATGTGGATGCATGTTTTCAATAATCTCTCGGGGTAAACACAAGAAAATATTAGAGATTGAACTTCGATCAACATCTTTGATTGGAGAATTTTGTATCAGTGGATGTCTCTCCACGAGAATCAAGCTCACCATGTCGAGTGGGTCATAGCCCTTGATTTAGGTCGTTGTACTTGATCTTTTGATGGCGTTTGTTTAGAGGAAAATGAGTTCTCTTGCCCCTTGGTAGACGTCTGGTTCAACGTGACCCTGCATCAAAGACCCTCGAGATCCTTGAAAAGGTTATTGAAAATGATATGGTATGATGTTATGATGTCATGTACAAGTATGCAAAAGTAAACAAGTGTATATATAGGTAATCATATTCACACAAAGCAGACAAGTCCTTAGGTTTAGGCTTGCATGGGGTTCTTAGGTAAGTACCCTCTTGAAGTTAGTTGGCTTAACCTGTCATATAAATAGTAACCAGGTTTTAAGGAGTTCAATATCACTGGATTATTTTCTGTGTTCATTATTTTAGTTTAGCCACTTTACTGGCGACCGAAATATTCCAAGAAAACAATCCTCAATGAGTGTAGTATCCAGTGTCTACCAACTTCGGACTGCACCAAAGTCGGTCACCTCACTACCCCTAATAAGGCCAAGATGGTCAAGTAAGGTTCTAAGAGTTCATTAGTGCTTCATGACATCACTCAGCGGCCCCTTATTCTCTTTGATTGACTCAAAGGCTACCGGTACCCACAAATATATCACACTAACGTAGCCACTACTTCAACCATGTCGGTATACCTCGCACAGTTCCCTCACAGTTTATTGCTACTTACCTAAAAGGTGCCCCCAAATCCGGGTGTAGGATTTAAAACAAACCCAAGCAGGGAACCAAAAAAGTAAAGCATACAAGTCAAATAAGATAAGCATGTAAAGGTGATCTAGAACCCTAAGGTAACCCCACTTTTAGATTTGTCCCCAGTAGAGTCGTTAGTTCTGTGATACGGTGGGAGAACTGAATTGAGGTTTTGCGTTTGTTTTCGCATTTGTTCATGTGATCGGTGGAAATAGAACTGACTGTTTTAAAGCTGGATCACAAAATGTCGCGGTAAGCAAGAGTCGCCACCTTCTTTTATGTTCTCCAACAAGGAAAGGACAAAAGCACAGCAAAATTCCTTTTCGAGATGTTTCTCGGTTCGGGAGGTAGATTTATAGAAAGGGAAGGTGTTAGCACCCTTTCTATCTGTGGTTATCCACGGGCTCTTAGGTACTTGCTCACTATGTTTTCAAAAATTGTTTGCTTTTCAAGTGTTTGTGGGTTTTGAAAAAGTTTCGTTTTCAAAACTTCTAAGTAACTCTTGTATCAGTCCTCAAGAGTGTATGAAGTATTTGTTTGAAAACTTTTTGAAAGTGTGGGTGCGAAAAGATTGTTTTTGTTTTTGAAAGAGCAAGTACCCAGGAGAAATCTACCTACTCTAAGGAATTAGGTTGTGTAAGAGTCCTTTAGACAGTACTATCCCACTATTGAGAAGTAGGTAGCGCCGTCGTTGGAGTTATTCGGGTCAATTCGATTATAGGGACAATGTGGTCACCAAAGCAATAGTAGGACGCCTTAGCGGTAACCCTAATGTCCTAGATCCTTTTTTATCCGAGGCAACCGTTTCGAGGCAACTGGATCTTTAGACAGGAGGGCGACCTCTAAAACACCCTATACTTAATGACCACCTCAAGGCAACCAAGTGAGGCGTACCCTAGGAGTGGCGTGTGCATGTGTGTTAAATTCAGTTAAGATTATCTTGTACATGCATCATTGTGAGCTACGAGTTGATTTTATTTTTCAGACAAGTCTTGCATGCATAATTAACAGTTATTAATTGCGGAAAATAAATTGCGGAAAGTTAAATCTACGCTATTACAAAGCGTCGGGTATTTACATCGCCAAAAACATAACCCTTGAAAATAAATGCGAGAAAATAAAAGAAAGCGATAAAAAGCCTAATTAACTATTACATCCTCGGAAACAGATACATAAATATGATCAAAATAATAACCAAAAATAAATATGCACGCGAAAGAATTGAATCGGGACGTCCTTAGGGTTTTGACCCTTTTTGAGAAAAGAAAGAAATTTGTCTTTTTTTCGTTGCAATTAATTCAAATATTAAACCTAATAACTAATTAGTTAATTAATTAAAGAAAAAGTATTTTTGTGTTTTTTATGTTTTAATGAAAATAAAATAAAAGGAATCAAGTCAAAAGTTAGTAAAAACCCTAATTCTAAATTTATTTTATTTATTATGAAAAGAATCAAAATTAAACCTAATTAAACTAATTAATTTGTTAGTATTTATTTACAAAATAATAATTAAGGTGAAATTAATAATTAATAATAATAAAAAATATTTACATTTTAATGGTCTGAATTTATTATGAAAATTAATTTATGAATTAATTAAATAATAGTAATAATTATTATTATTAAAAGAAAATAAAAAAAGAAAGAAAAAAGAAGTAGAAACCAGGGGGATGTTGGACCTATTAGGAGGTGTTGATTGCAGATTTCAGGCCCATTAAGCTCAAGCCCTTGTTGACTTTCTGGAATCATCCATGCTGGCTTTCTGGAATCATCCATGCTGGCTTTGACCAGGAGCATGGTGTTCATCACCTTTTGGCCTTTGGATTTATGATCATGGCCACATGGCGGCTGGGATGTAGGAGTGCATGGTGGGACGTTTTGGATAGCCTGCACAGGAGCATGTTAAGAAAAATAGAAACAAATATTGGGTGGACCTGGGAATCGAACCCAGGTCCCAATGGTTGCCAGACACCTCATTATCCACTGAGCCAAGCGCCTGCTTTTGTAATTATAATAAGCAATGAAAATAATATATGAAAAACAACGCATATGCTGGAAACAACAAAACGCGCGCCATATTTTTTGAACGGACCAACCATGGTACACCACGTCTTCATCCCCTTCGTTGAACCTGTAAAAAAAAGCAAAGAGATAGCGGGGGTTTTTAACCCCCGCAATATAGGACGACCAAAATAGCGATTAGGCATAGAGGCTATATAAATTGTTCGCAAGGGTTGGGTTAAACTCGTCTGGACGCAGCGATTACAACCATAGGCATTAGAGGCTCCAATTTTTCCTGTATGGGAAAGCCCCAATCTGAGAACTCAAAAACCCTAAAAATCCTTAATGGCAATTCATAATTCCGTGCATTATAATCCAATTAATTAATACCAATAGCTTCATAAAGGTTCAAGCAATGCAAAACAATGATTAGAACATGTTAATGATGCATAAAATGTGAGTTTCGATTCTAAAAAAGTTAAGCAAACCGTATCACTGTTCTTGCGTATTCTTTGAGTGTTAGCCCTTGATTTTGATTCCAATACGATTCTGGGAATGCTAGAAAACCTTTGGCCCGTGCATTTAGTACCCATTGGCTTCCTTTTTCTTTATTTTTATCATTTAAAATCTTTTTATATAACTTAACCATTTCTTTTTTCTTTCCTTTCTAATCAAATTAATTTTTGTTTGTAAATAAACATTAAGACATGAAAATAATACTTTGCATAAAATACTAAAAATACATAAAATTTGGAATTAGTTTAAAACACTCTTTTTTTATTAAACTTATTTTGATTTATATGTAAATTTTCTTTAAGATAAATACATTTTCTTTTAATTAAAATAATTTGTACATAAATACATAGTTACATAATTTTTCTTTTAAGACAAATACTTTCCTTTTTTCAAGATCTCATTTTTGTACATAACCAATAAAATACATTTTTTTAATATACATAATTTAATCAGAATTTAAAATATTTAATTAAAATATTCTTTTGTATATATTAAACACAAAATATAAAGATACATTTTTTATATCAAATGTAAAGTGACAATTTTCAAACTTAGATTACTTTCTTTTCTTAAATTTTCTTTTTGTACATATCAAAGAAAATACAAGATTACAAAGACTAATTAAATAAACATTTAATTCTTTTCTTTAAGTTAAAACAATACCTTAATAATACATTAATTTCACATTTTCGCACATGTAAATAATTACATACACATATACACATACACTTACACAATGTACTTACATTTGATACATTATACATTTGCTTATTTTTGTATATTCGTTACATTTACATTTGATCGATTCGATTTGGTTATAATCTATTGGACACTACATTCCTAAGTCTCATCCCCATTCGTAAATTTGTACCCCACTCCCGGATACTTATTTTGTAATAGCGTAGACTTTAAATTCTTGCAATTTACCGCTTTCAATTATACCATGGTTAGACCTAGGGTTTGCATGTACATAAAACCAAACGCTAGATAACCTAATACAAGACAAATACATGAAATCAATACACAATCACACTTGCACCCCCTAGGGTAATCCCACATGTTGCCTTCCAAAATGGGCCATGCTTGCACATCGAGTTTCTTTGGCAAAACAAATTCAAATGATCATAAGTCCCTCGATGACGCTTTCGAAAGTTGCCTAAATGGAATGATCATAGTCCCTTCAAAGCAAATTGCCAAAGACACTTGGCACCATTGCATTCATGGTCCATACGATGACCCGCGCCCGTCCCGTTAAACTTCCTAAACGCAAGATTGTCCACCAAATTCAATGGTGGAACAAAATTGTTAAAAAGGGTTGAAAACATAGAGAAAACCTTTGAGTACAATAGGGTAGACAGAACTCTTAGTTACTTGAGATCAACTTGCAAAAACACTTGCCTTCTTTTCAAACCACACTCCACAAACACTTTCAAAACAAACTCTCAAAAACGTTTGAAACATCTTTTCGAAAAGATCCACACTTTTGTAAAACACTCAAACACGAGTCGAATACATTGGTAGCCTAAAACAAGGCATCTCTTTAAAAACATTTTCAAAACACACACACACACCACAATTTCAAAGCAATCGAAAATCAAGGCAAGTGATCTAAAAAACCAAGTAACTAAGAGCCCATGGATAACCATGGATGAAAAGGGTGCTAATACCTTCCCTTTTCATAATCTACCCCCCGAACCCACGAAATATCTCAAAAGGTTTTTGCTGTGCTTTTTTAACCTTTCCTTTAGGATAAAATAAAAAGTCGGTGGCGACTCTTGCTCAACCGAACAAGTGCGAATACAAACGCAAAACTCATAGTCAATTCTCCCACCGCATCACACCGGGCATCCTTTAAGGAGGCCATCTTCAACGGAGAATCTTCTTCAGTCACAGTCTCTGCTGACGCCAGTGTCTGAGGCACCTCTTCAAAGTGTTGAAAAGGGGTCTCAATGAACTCCCCATCCATCTCTACGTACCGGAACGAGTTAAGATGGCTAACTATATATTCTTCCTCCCCCTGCACTGTAACAATCTTTCCTCTGACCGGATATTTAAGCTTCTGATGTAATGTGGAGGTCACAGCTCCAGCCTTGTGGATCCATGGATGACCCAGCAAACAAGAATAGGATGGTCGGATGTCCATCACATAGAATATTGAATCAAAGACCTGTGAACCAACCCTGATTGGAATATCAACTTCACCATGTACTATCCTTTTGGACCCGTCAAAGGCCCGGACAACAATGTTACTTGGCTTGAGCTCTAAACCCTTACAATCCAGCCTGTCTAAAGCTTTCTTGGGCAATACGTTTAACGAAGAACCAGTGTCAACCAGCACATGGGCAAGAGTAGTGCCCCTGCATTCAATGGAGACATGTAGGGCATCGTTGTGGTTCTTCCCTTTAGCAGTCAGATCGGCGTCAGAGAAACCCAAACCATTATCAGCAGTCAAGTTGGATACGCACTCGGTGAATTGATCAGCCGATGTCTCTTGTGGCACGTGGGCCGTCTTCAGGAAGGTAATCAGGGCCTTGGCATGGGCCTCTGAACACAACAACAGTGATAGCATAGAAATTTTTGATGGGGTGTGCCCCAGCTGCTCAACTACATTGAAATCACTCTTCTTGATAATCTTAAGGATCTCTTCCATATCCTGCTTGGAAGCTTCAACAGTGGTTGTCTTTGGTGCCTCCTTCTGGGCAGGCATATCAGTAGCAATCCCTTTGCCCCGAGCGTCAGATGACTCGGCAGCAGGGGTAGAAATAGGAACTTGATCAGGAAGAGAAATAGGCACACTTGTAGGTGTGATGACAATAGGTCTCTGGATAGCTGGAGGCGTAATATCTGGTGAGAAGAGCCTACCACTACGAGTGACTTTGGCAGGCCCGGTAATGTTACTGACACCGGTACTTGTATCAAACTCTTGTTTAACTTCAAGCACATAAACATCTGCCTCATAGTGCCAAGGGACAGCTTTGTCAGATGTATAGGGGAGGGGCCCCGGAACAGTGATGATGATAGGGGAAATTTTTTGAGTAGACATAATTTTGACAGGCTTCTTTGAGGGAGCCTTAGGAGGGTTGTTGAAAATAGTAACAATGGACACTTCTTCAGCAGGGACAGCAGGAACAACAATCTTCTCGAACAAGATCTCTTTGCTATCCATCAGGTTTTGGACGCCTGACTTCAACAAAGGACAACCAGCAGGTGAAACAGCACATAGATGGCAACCTTTACTACATCCCGGAAATAAACCGGCTAGCAACAGGTTTCTTTTGACAGTCAACAATGGAGTAACAATATCATCCACAGAGGCTACATACAGGTCTTCTTCCACAACATTCACTCCATGCTGGGGCATGGGAGCAGTCACAGCATTGGGCCTTTCGGGCGCCTCGAACTGTATTTCTTTAGCGTCAATAAGGTCCTGAACCTTATTCCTCAGAGCCTAACAATCATCTGTAGTATGCCCCGGGCTGTCAGAGTCATAAGCGCAGCGGGCGTTGGGATTGTACTTTGGAGAGATTGTATTCACTACCTTCGGAGCTTCTTTGACAGTTACCAGATTGGTTGAAAGTAGTTGCGGAAATATCTGAGACAGGGTCATACTGAGCCGAGTGTACTTCCTTTTGGGCCTCTCACCCCTTGGCTGGTTGTATTGCTGAGGAGCAGCAGCAGGCTTTGAAATTACCACCGCGTTGACAGCCTGGCGACATTCCGGTTTATTCTGTCTCCTTGAACCATAAACAACATTAGATTCTTTCTTGAAGGGCTTCTTTTTAGAGCTCGAGGATGCACCTTTCTGTATCTTCCCCGACTTGATACCGGCTTCTATCCTCTCACCAGTCAATATCAGATCTGTAAACCCAGCAGAAGAATTCCCAATCAGATGGTTGAATAAAGGACCAGACAGGGTCCCCAAGAACATGTCAACGAGCTCACGGTCAGTCAAAGGTGGCTGCACCCTTCCAGCCAGGTCTCTCCACTTTTGCGCATACTCCTTAAAACCTTCACCCGTCCCTAGTGACATACCCTGGAGTTGGGTACACGTGGGAGCGAAGTCGAAATTATACTGATACTTCTTATAAAATGCAGTAGCCAAGTCCTCCCAGTTACGAATACTGGCTCCATCCAGCTGATAGAACCAATCGAGTTGAGTCCCTGAAAGACTATCCTGGAAGAAATGGATCCATAGATTCTTGTCTGCATTGTAAGGTTGGATCTTCCTTACATATGATCTGAGATGCAGCTTAGGACAGGAAGCCCCATCGTACTTCGCAAAGGCAGATGCCTTGAACTTGTGTGGGATCACCACCCCAGAAGATAAACCTAGATCTCCAAAATTCAACCCGGGCACATGTTGAATCTCCATAGCACTTAGGAGGTCTTCCAGCTGTTTGTACATGTCCTCAACAGGAGGGTACTGTTCATCATTATAATCTGTCTCGTTGTCGGAGACCACGGGACTAGGAACCCTTCCCCCTTGGGGGCTATCTTTCCCTACAGAGGAAGTAGCCAGATCAGCCTCATTTTGCAGTGTATTCCCAAATCTGCGTCTGGTATTGAACATCACAGTCCTCTTCTTCTTCTTCTTCAACAGCAGAGTCTTCAATTCCTGTTGACCCTGGGCTAAGCTCATGACCAACTCTTGAAACTGGGCGTTCTGGGTCTGGAGGGCCTTGATAGCTTGTTCAGTAGTAGGTTCAGAATTCATGATGATTGCTGAAATAAACATCGAAGAAGATTAAGCAACCTGTAGAAAAAGGGTACCTGTTATGCATATGATGAATGGAATGTGTGATACGGTGGGAGAACTTGACTGTGGTTTTGCGTTCGTATTTGCACTTGTGCGGTTGAGCAAGAGTCGCCACCGACTTTTTATTTTATCCTAAAGGAAAGGTTGAAAAAAGCACAGCAAAAACCTTTTGAGATATTTCGTGGGTTCGGGGGGTAGATTATGAAAAGGGAAGGTATTAGAACCCTTTTCATCCATGGTTATCCATGGGCTCTTAGTTACTTGGTTTTTTAGATCACTTGCTTTGATTTTCGATTGCTTGAAAATGTGGTGTGTGTGAGTGTTTTTTTGAAAATGTTTTGGAAGAAGATGCCTTGTCTTAGGCTAACCTTGTAACAATCTTTACTCGAATATTTTACAAAGGCGTGTATCTTTTCGAAAAGATGTTTCAAAATGTTTTGAGAGTTTGTTTGAAAGTGCTTGTGGATTGTGGTTTTTGAAAAGAAATCAAGTGTTTTTGCAAGTTGATCTCAAGTAACTAAGAGTTTTATCTACCCTATTGTACTCAAAGGTTTTTGTCATGTTTTAACCCTTTAACAATTTTGTTCCACCATTGAATTTGGTGGACAATCTTGCGTTTAGGAAGTTTGTTCGGGACGGGCGCGGGTCATCGTGTGGACCATGAATGCAATGGTGCCAAGTATCTTTGACAATTTGCTTTGAAGGTACTATGATCATTTCGTTTAGGCAACATTCGAAAGCGTCATCGAGGGACTTATGATCATTTGAATTTGTTTTGTCAAAGATACTCGACGTGCAAGCATGGCCCATTTTGGAAGGCAATTTGTGGGATTACCCTAGAGGGTGCAAGTGTGATTGTGTATTGATTCCATGTATTAGGTTATCTAGCGTTTGATTTTATGTACATGCAAACCCTAGGTCTAATCATGGTATAATTGAAAGCGGTAAATTGCGAAAACGTAAAATCTACGCTATTACAAAGTAAGTATCCGGGAGTGGAGGTACAATATTTACAAATGGGGATGAGACTTATAGTATCCAATAAGTTACAACCAAATCGAATTTGCGATCAAATGTAAATAAGGTATATCAATGTATAAGATAAACAAATGTGTATAGGAGCAATGTGAATGTATTTGTTTTGTGTACGTGTATATGTGCATGTGATTATTTACAAGTGCGATAATATGAATTTAAATGTGTATTAAGGTATTATCTTAACCTAAAAAAAAAAACTAAGTGTTTATTTAATTTAATTAGTAATCTTGTATTTTCTTAATATGCATAAAAAGAATGTTTTAATGAAAAGAAAACGTTTTCAATTTAATCATATTATGTATAAAAAGGTATCTTTATTTATTATAAAAAAGTATGTTTAAATAAATATCAAGAAATAAAGTAGAAAAAGTGTATTTTTAATTGTTATGTACAAAAAATATTTAAAAGAGAGGAAATGTTATAAGTTTGAAAATTGTCGTTTTATATTTGATATGAAAAATGTATCTTTATATTTTGTTTAATATATACAAAAGAATATCCTCATTAAATGTTAGGAATTTAAATCATGTAAAAAATGTATTGTTATTTATTATGTACAAAAAAATATATTTTAATTAAAAGAATAAAAAGGGTATTTTCAATTTTAATTATATGATGTAGAAAAATGTATCTTAATTAAATGTTTTAAGAAAAAAAAATGTTTTTTCAATTAATGTATTAAACAAAGGTATTAGTAATAAAAATTATTGTAAAGAAAAAAGAGTGTTTATTTAAGTTTTCATTAAGAAGAGAATAAAAGAATTAAAAGAATAGATGCGTTGGGCTTAGGCATTCAGAATGGGCAAGGCCCACGTTTGGGCTCAGTAACGTTTTAGGGTTTGGAGTTTTTGTCTTCAGTTGGGGGAAATCTTTAGGGTTTGTACAGCGGCGCTCATCTTGGGGTTTCGTTCATCTTCATCTTCCTCGTTTTCTTCTGATCCTTCCTGCCTCGGCCACCGGTTCTCCATCTTCCTCCTCCCTTCAACCGGACGCTAGGGGCAACTGATATACGGTATAAGCGCTTTCCTTTTCGTTAGGCTTTTGTTATAGTTGCATGTTCATGATTTTTCAAGTTTATTGATTCTGAGTTGATTTTATTATGTTATCATTCGAGGAATTTTGAGCGAAAAGCGAAGGAGAGTGCGGAGTTGCTACCTGGAGAAGGAGGAAGGAGGGTGGGGAAAGCTAGGAGGCTTGATGGCGAATGGAACGTGATGCACACTTTGCTTCAGGTTTTGTGATGTCCAGCTGAGAATCTTAACATCTTTTCATCTTTTCTTTCTGTTAGCCTCGAATTTGCTTTGGTTGTATGCTTGTTGTCTTTGGTGCTTCTCTGAGTTGCCTGCCTTATATTTATGTTGCCTTGAGCTTGCCTTTGAATATGTTTGAATATGCTTGCTTCTGTATCTTCTTTGTTGCCTAATTTGACATGTTTCTTCCTTGCCCCATGATGAATCTAGGGTTCTGAGGGCTTGTATACCTTGAATGCTTGTGTATGCTGTTGAATATGCCTTTGTGCTTGTTAGAAAACGCCTTATGATGAGTGCTCTGAGGGCCTTGAGGGTTTGGTTGTCTTAGACGGGTTCAAACTTCTTTGGAGCCTTTAGGCTTTGAAAAGTGTAGGAACCTGTGTTTGACATTGAGTAGCCTCTTTTTGATGATGGTTGATACCTTTGCCTTTTGAATATGTTGAGATTGATGATTTGCTGGCTTTTCGCTTAAGTTGGATACCCAATGATGAATTCCTGGAATTCTGAGGGCTTGAGTTGCCTTAGATATCAGGTTTTAGCTTGTTTGATGGCCTTAACAGGTTTTTTGCTTGAGGTTTTGAAAAGTGGTAAGGCTCTCTGATCTTTTCTTTTGACAGGGTTCTTGAATGGCTTTCTTTTTTTGAATGGTTATGCAGTAGGCCTGGTTTTGGGCAGTAGGTTTTGCTGGTATGGCTTTGAAGTCTTTATTGGTTATCTGTTAGGCTTGACTAATGCAGGTTTATGCTTGTGACTGGTATATGTTTGGATTGAATGGTTTAGGTGTTGGGGATTCTGAACTGGTTCATGGCTTAGCAGGTTTTGCATATGCAGGTTTTTTGCTTCAGGTCAGGACTTGGTTTTAGAAATGCAGTAGTAGGTTTTTGTATATCAGTTTGCAGCAGGTTTGAGTTTGACAGTAGGTAATGGTTCATTAGGCCATTGCAGGTTATGTGTTTTTGAGGTTATGGACTTGGATTGAGCTTCAGGTTTGTATCTTGAGGCAGGTTTGAGCCAATGCAGGTTTTTTAAGGCAGGTTATTGTTGGTTTGTGAAGTTTTAAGGCTTAGGTTGAAAAAAATGCCGTAGCAGGTTTTTGTATATCAGTTTTGTATCTATCCTTCTTTGTGTTGGTTTTCCATTGTATATGTTTCTCTTCCTGCATAAAAGCCTAAAAACCTGCTCCTTATCTCTTCTTTTTTTCTTTCTTTAGTACACTTCAAAGAATATTTAAATGTTTTTCTTGTGTACTTTCTGAAAGGGTCACATGGGGAAATGATGAAAGTGTAGTTGCTTGCATATCCCATTTTCTCTGCATATCTTCTTTGGCCAGCTTGATATCTTTGTGACAGTATGCTTTATCTTTTTGGCAGAAAGTTGTACTTTTGGATTTTTAGTTGGGTTTGAACTTTGAGACTTTGAATTTATGCAGTTTGACACTTTAAATTATGCAATTTGGCTTTTGTGCATTCATACTTTAGCAAATAAAACTCGTCCCTCTTTGTGAACCGGGAGCAGTCCCGTGATTTGCAGAGAGGGTTAACTGATCCCCATCAGTGGCCCTTAATGATGACTGTAATTTTATCTGTCTTTTTAACTGTTATTTGACTTTTCTCTTTTCTTTTGCAGATAAAAAATGGAGCACTGGAGCGAGGGATAGCGGATGAAGATTTGAAGATTAGAAAAATAATTAGGATAGTTTTTATTTAGCTTTAAATAAATGTAATATTATTTTTGTCAACATTTTGTAAACAAAAACAATTATACAAATGACTTAAAGATAAATAAAAAAGCCCTTTTATTTAATTAATTCTTCTCTTCTTTAATTTTTTATTTATTATTTATAGTTCTTTAAATTAAAATAAATTGAAAATAAATTCCAACTCATTTAATCTTTAGAATAATAAATAATTAACTAAACAATATTTCAGTACTGATCCATTAATTAAACTTGACGCTTCCAATGTTCAAAGCGAAATAACAGTTAATCACAACAATTGATCAGACGCATTCCCTCTTTTCACTGATTTTTAACAAACACTGTAATTCCAAACTGCGTATCTCTTTTGACTGGTTCAATCAAAAACGAACGTGAATTCAAACCAACTGCAGTCTTTTACTGATTAAATCAAACAATGTGAATTCAAATCAAATCTCGGAATAATTTGCAAAGTGCTGTGGAATTTAAATTCTTCTGAGAACGCGCACACAAACCCTAATTCCTGATTAAATGCCAAAGAGCATTCGCCTGATCAAAGCTGAGCCAGAATCAACCAAAACCCTAAGCCAACTGTGTGAAACAATCCAGAGTCCTAAAAATCAGTAAAACCCTAATTGTGTCCTGACTGACGAGAAAAGTCTGTTTGACCGATTCTTGAGCCAGTTTGAAAAATCAGGAAATGCCTGAAGCTGAGATTTCTTGTGGAAAAATGCGAGGGCAAATTTTGGGGTACAACAGTTGCCCCTGTTCAATCTTCTTGAACCAGAAGAGTTAGATTGGCAAGTTTGCCTTTCGCGACTTGAAGGTAAAAGAAGATTGGACACTAAAGTGCCCAGAAAATTTGCACTCGTCGATGTGATGGTAGAGGTGAATGGGCTTAAGGATGCCATTTGGTGATGGGCTTAAAGATGCCATCTGGTGTGATAGAATCTTGTCGGGGAATGGACTTAGAGATGCCATCTGATAATGGGCTTAAAGATGCCATCTGATAATGGGCTTAAAGATGCCATTTGGTGATGGGCTTAAAGATGCCATCTGGTGACTGCTGGTAGGAGGATGGGCTTATAGATGCCATCTGGTTATGTTGAACTGTATGTCAATGGTGAGTGGACAAGTATCAGAAGGCATCCGTGTTTTGGAACATCTCTGAATTGGGGGTCCGAATGAGCAATAGATTGACATCCATGTCTGGAGAATCTGTAAACTATTTGAGATTGAATAAGCAATAGAGCAACATCCGTTGTTGGGAAGCTTCCGTAAACTATTTTCAAAAGTTGAGAAGAGTCTGAACAAGTTGGTAGATTGACATCCGTTGTAGGGAAGAATCTGTAAACTGTTTTCAAGAATCTTGAAGTTGAAGAGGAACCGGTGTAGGGTTTCCTGATGATGCGTTTGAATGGATCTGGAATAAGTATCAGAATGTCGCCGTGTCCGGGTCACATCTGAACTATTTCTGGATGAACCTCGGGAGGTGATCTTTGTCTGTCGACTGATCCTACCTGAAAAAGTGAAGGGTTAGTTGTATGCAATGTCATGATGCATGATGCAATGTATGTGACATCAATGTTTATGATATGAATGTGATGAATGCGCATGTAAGCTGATGAGCTATCTTGCTGAGGATAAATGCATCTTGGACGGCTGAAGATAAAAGAATCTTGACCGCTGCCGGGAAAATAATTCCTTGGCTGTTGCCGGGGAAGAGAATTCCTGATGACCTTTACTGGGGAGCTCAAAACTAGTAGACTCATGCCGGGGAGGTAGGATTGAGGATCTTCAGCTCGGTGGGAAGTAACTCTGGCGACTTCACTGGGGAATTCGGGATTTTCCCCCCCAAAACTCTGTGGGGAGAAGGTTCAATGGTCTGGCTCCGCTGGGGATTGATAATTTGAAGTTTTAGCTTTGCTGGGGATAATGAAACTTGACTCTAAGTGGAGTTAGCTTGAGAAGAATCTGAACAAGCTATAGGTTAACATCCGTTACTTGGAGAACCCGTGAACTGTTTTCAGAAATCTTGAGATTGAATAAGCAATAGAGAAGCATCCGTTGTTGGGAAGCGTCCGTAAACTGTTTTCAAAGGTTGCATCTGAACAAGCTGAAAGATTAACATCCGTTGTTGGGAAGAATCCATAAACTATTTCCAGAAGTCTTGAGAAGAATCTGAACAAGTGATAGGTTAACATCTGTTACTTGGAGAACCCGTGAACTGTTTTCAGAAATCTTGAAGAGGAACCGGTGTAGGGTTTCCTGAAGATGAGCTCGTGCAAAACTGCATTGGGCTTTTGAACACTTTTGACATTCGAATGCCCCAAGTGGTGATGAAGGAGTCTTGAATCAGATTACTCTGCATATTGAGAGATTTCTTGAAATCTTGACTGGACTGCCCCAGGTTAACTGAACTTTGAAAGATTTGTTGGACCTTGACTGGACTGCCCCAGGTTAATCGAATTGCGACATGTCATGCCCCTCGTTGATAGGAGATTTGATGGAAGTGATATCCTCTTGAAGTGATTTTTACTTACTGAGAGAGTTTTCGTTCCTCCGAACATTCTTCGTGTGAATTTCTTCGCTGTCAAACAAAAAGCCAAATGCAGACAGTGATATTCAGGTAATGCAAAGTTTATGTTTGTCTCGAAGTTTTGAAAAATGCGTTTTTTAGCAGAAAACTTTTTATAAGACAAATCAACACAAGATTTAGAGTAAAGCCTTACAGGAGTCAGGATACCTTTTGTAACAGTATGCTTTCGAACTAACCCATGCTTCAATTAGGACTTTTGAAGGGTTGTAACGTGGCTTGGTTCCCGGTTTAAGAAACAAAGGATAAAGGCTCAAAGTATATTTGTACCCACCCGCTCTTCGTGATGTTCTCCAACCTAAGCTCAGTTAATTGTGTGTCGCACTCCGTTTTGAGTTTTGAATGACTTTTGGGCGATGGTTCACCAGTTGAATTTGGGGAGACAGTCATCATCTCCTTTTTTCTTTTTCAACATTTTTTCATGTTGTTGAGGATTTTGTAACGACCTCACTATTTTGATTTTGATTTGTTATCCCTAACTTTTGCCTGACTGTTACCGTTTTCCGGGATTACCGTCAGCGGGATGCCCCAGCTTTCTTAAGCCTCCTTTATAGGTTTTGGCTTAGTGGGCTTTTCTCTTTTGAGAGATTGACTGTCTATGTGATAGGGAACCACCCTTGTCTTTTGATTCCAAAGGAATGCTTTCTTTTTTGACATCGTTCGTTGTATTACGAACTGAGAGTTTGCGACTTCAATGTGCATTTTCTTTGAATTAACTGAGAGACTACCCTGCCCCAGGTTTATATCAAAGGTTTTGATCGCTTAGAACAGAAAACTCCTACTTCTTTGGCTCGAAGAGGTTGACTAGGGATTATCTTCCTTATAACTCCAGTGTTTGGGATTTGAAAGAAATGCCTGTACATCATCAGCAAGGTCTGTTCAAAAGCATACTGTATAAGATCATGGTATTATTTCGTCATCCTCCCTCTAAAGGCTTGCATCTTTTTATCAAGAGTCAGATGTCATAAAGAAAAGCATAAGAGTAGTGAAACGAATGGATGAATTCAAGACAAACATATGCAATGCATTAATGAAAACAGAGTTTAATCATCAACAGATAATTGTTTGACAGCAAAAGAAATTACAACTTTGAAAATTCAAAAAGAAGCAAAAGTCTTTCAGCTTGAGCTTCGTCACTTCAAGTGGAGAACCCTTTAACGGAAGATTTTCATCTCACCGTCTGGCATAAATTCCAGCACCCCAATGTCGATCAGATCTTGAATCTTGTTCTTCAAGGCCCAACATTCGTTGGTGTCGTGTCCCGGACTGTAGGAGTGGTAAACACAAAATGCGTCGGGATGATAGTGAGGAGAGGAGATATTGGGCTTCTGAGGAGGGTCCTTTAAGGTAAGCAAGTTGACCTCCATCAGGCGCTTCAGTATGAAAAACGATGGTATTTCAGTCTCCGTGAACTGTCTTCCCGACGTTTCTTGCTTACGCCGATTACCCCGTTGACGCTGGCGAGGTTGTTGATGGGCTTGTGACCCTGAAGCGAGCAAAGGAGCTTTCCCTTTGTCTTCTTGAGTGGATGGAGGTTGAGCGGTGACTTGCTCTTCAACCTCAGATGTTTGCCCCAGTTAGTTGTCTGGAAGCAGTTGGCGGACAAGAACTCTGAGTTCCTCTTGTCTTTGGGATATGTCTTGGATGAGAGCCATCTCGCCCACCAACTGTCCCATCATTTGAGTCCTCAGTGTTGTCAGATCAAACTGCAGCTCCGCAAGCTGATCACTCCTGGCACTGTTGGAATTTTCCAAGCCCTTTGTGAGGAGAGCTTTCATCTCATCTTGCCCCAGAGATAAGTTCAGGAACATCTCCTGCAGCTGAGCAGTCTGGTCTTGAATGTCTTTGACAGGCCTTTCTAGAGCCATCTCTTGCTGAAATAAACAGCAGGAGAGTAAGGAAACCTGAAAAAGGAAAGACTGTCAAATGCAATGCATGATATGTGGATGCATGCTTTCAAGGATCTCTTGGGGTAAACACAAGAAAATGTTAGAGGTTGAACTCTGCTCTTGGATTGGAGATCTCTGCATCGGTGGACGTCCTTCCACGAGAATCAAGCTCACCATGTCAAGTGGGTCATAGCCACTGATTCAAGTTGTTGCACTTGATCTTTGATTGGAGAGCTTTGTATCGATGGATGTCTTTCCACGAGAATCAAGCTCACCATGTCGAGTGGGTCATAGCCACTGATTCAAGTTGTTGTACTTGAACTTTGACTGGAGAATTTTGTTTAGAGGAGAAACCTCTTGCCCCTTGGTAGACGTCTGGTTCAACGTGATCCTGCATTAAAAGAACCCTCGAGATCCTTGAAATGGTTATTGAAAATGCTATGGTATGATGTTATGTACATGTATGCACAAGCAAGTGAGTGTATATACAGACAAACATATTCACACAAAGCAGACAAGTCCTTAGGTTTAGGCTTGCATGAGGTTCAGGTACTACCCTCTTTCAGTTTGTTGGTTAAAACCTGTCCTATCAAAAGTAACCGGGTTCTAAGGAGCTCAATATCATGGGATTGTTTTCTGTGTTCATTGTTTCGGTTTAGCCACTTACTGGCGACCAAAATATTCCAAGAAAACAATCCTCAAAAGAGTATAGTATCGAGGATCTACCAACTTCGGACTGCACCAAAGTCGGTCATCTCACTACCCCTAAAAAGGCTAAGATGGTCAATTAAGGTTCTAAGAGTTCGTTAGTGCTTCATGACATCACACAGCGGCCCCGTACTCTCCTTGACTACTCAAGGGTTACCGGTACTCACCAATATGTCACACTAACATAGCTTACTTCTTCAACCATGTCGGTATACCCCGCACAGTTCCCTCGCAGTTTTTTTTGCTATTTACCTAAGAACGTGCCCCAAATCCGGGTGGAGGATTTACAACAAAACCCAAACAAGAACCCAAAAAGATAAAGCAATCAAGTCAAACAAAGCAAGAAAATAAAAGGTGATCTAAACCCTAAGGTAACCCCACTTTAAAAATCATCCCCAGCAGAGTCGCCAGTTCTGTGATACGGTGGGAGAACTTGACTGTGGTTTTGCGTTCGTATTCGCACTTGTGCGGTTGAGCAAGAGTCGCCACCGACTTTTTATTTTATCCTAAAGGAAAGGTTGAAAAAAGAACAGCAAAAACCTTTTGAGATATTTCGTGGGTTCGGGGGGTAGATTATGAAAAGGGAAGGTATTAGCACCCTTTTCATCCATGGTTATCCATGGGCTCTTAGTTACTTGGTTTTTTAGATCACTTGCTTTGATTTTCGATTGCTTGAAAATGTGGTGTGTGTGAGTGTTTTTTTGAAAATGTTTTGGAAGAAGATGCCTTGTCTTAGGCTAACCTTGTAACAATTCTTTACTCGAATATTTTACAAAGGCGTGTATCTTTTCGAAAAGATGTTTCAAAATGTTTTGAGAGTTTGTTTGAAAGTGCTTGTGGATTGTGGTTTTTGAAAAGAAAGCAAGTGTTTTTGCAAGTTGATCTCAAGTAACTAAGAGTTTTATCTACCCTATTGTACTCAAAGGTTTTTGTCATGTTTTAACCCTTTAACAATTTTGTTCCACCATTGAATTTGGTGGACAATCTTGCGTTTAGGAAGTTTATTCGGGACGGGCGCGGGTCATCGTGTGGACCATGAATGCAATGGTGCCAAGTATCTTTGACAATTTGCTTTGAAGGGACTATGATCATTCCGTTTAGGCAACATTCGAAAGCGTCATCGAGGGACTTATGATCATTTGAATTTGTTTTGTCAAAGATACTCGACGTGCAAGCATGGCCCATTTTGGAAGGCAACATGTGGGATTACCCTAGAGGGTGCAAGTGTGATTGTGTATTGATTCCATGTATTAGGTTATCTAGCGTTTGATTTTATGTACATGCAAACCCTAGGTCTAATCATGGTATAATTGAAAGCGGTAAATTGCGAAAACGTAAAATCTACGCTATTACAAAGTAAGTATCCGGGAGTGGGGGTACAATATTTACAAATGGGGATGAGACTTATAGTATCCAATAAGTTACAACCAAATCGAATTTGCGATCAAATGTAAATAAGGTATATCAATGTATAAGATAAACAAATGTGTATAGGAGCAATGTGAATGTATTTGTTTTGTGTACGTGTATATATGCATGTGATTATTTACAAGTGCGATAATATGAATTTAAATGTGTATTAAGGTATTATCTTAACCTAAAAAAAAAAACTAAGTGTTTATTTAATTTAATTAGTAATCTTGTATTTTCTTAATATGCATAAAAAGAATGTTTTAATGAAAAGAAAATGTTTTCAATTTAATCATATTATGTATAAAAAGGTATCTTTATTTATTATAAAAAAAGTATGTTTAAATAAATATCAAGAAATAAAGTAGAAAAAGTGTATTTTTAATTGTTATGTACAAAAAATATTTAAAAGCGAGGAAATGTTATAAGTTTGAAAATTGTCGTTTTATATTTGATATGAAAAATGTATCTTTATATTTTGTTTAATATATACAAAAGAATATCCTCATTAAATGTTAGGAATTTAAATCATGTAAAAAATGTATTGTTATTTATTATGTACAAAAAAATATATTTTAATTAAAAGAATAAAAAGGGTATTTTCAATTTTAATTATATGATGTAGAAAAATGTATCTTAATTAAATGTTTTAAGAAAAAAAAATGTATTTTCAATTAATGTATTAAACAAAGGTATTAGTAATAAAAATTATTGTAAAGAAAAAAGAGTGTTTGTTTAAGTTTTCATTAAGAAGAGAATAAAAGAATTAAAAGAATAGATGCGTTGGGCTTAGGCATTCAGAATGGGCAAGGCCCACGTTTGGGCTCAGTAACGTTTTAGGGTTTGGAGTTTTTGTCTTCAGTTGGGGGAAAGCTTTAGGGTTTGTACAGCGGCGCTCATCTTGGGGTTTCGTTCATCTTCGTCTTCCTCGTTTGCTTCTGATCCTTCCTGCCTCGGCCACCGGTTCTCCATCTTCCTCCTCCCTTCAACCGGACGCTAGGGGGAAACTGATATACGGTATAAGCGCTTTCCTTTTCGTTAGGCTTTTGTTATAGTTGCATGTTCATGATTTTTCAAGTTTATTGATTCTGAGTTGATTTTATTATGTTATCATTCGAGGAATTTTGAGCGAAAAGCGAAGGAGAGTGCGGAGTTGCTACCTGGAGAAGGAGGAAGGAGGGTGGGGAAAGCTAGGAGGCTTGATGGCGAATGGAACGTGATGCACACTTTGCTTCAGGTTCTGTGATGTCCAGCTGAGAATCTTAACATCTTTTCATCTTTTCTTTCTGTTAGCCTCGAATTTGCTTTGGTTGTATGCTTGTTGTCTTTGGTGCTTCTCTGAGTTGCCTGCCTTATATTTATGTTGCCTTGAGCTTGCATTTGAATATGTTTGAATATGCTTGCTTCTGTATCTTCTTTGTTGCCTAATTTGACATGTTTCTTCCTTGCCCCATGATGAATCTAGGGTTCTGAGGGCTTGTATACCTTGAATGCTTGTGTATGCTGTTGAATATGCCTTTGTGCTTGTTAGAAAATGCCCTATGATGAGTGCTCTGAGGGCCTTGAGGGTTTGGTTATCTTAGACAGGTTCAAACTTCTTTGGAGCCTTTAGGCTTTGAAAAGTGTAGGAACCTGTGTTTGACATTGAGTAGCCTCTTTTTGATGATGGTTGATACCTTTGCCTTTTGAATATGTTGAGATTGATGATTTGTTGGCTTTTCGCTTAAGTTGGATACCCAATGATGAATTCCTGGAATTCTGAGGGCTTGAGTTGCCTTAGATATCAGGCTTTAGCTTGTTTGATGGCCTTAACAGGTTTGATGGCCTTAACAGGTTTTTTGCTTGAGGTTTTGAAAAGTGGTAAGGCTCTCTGATCTTTTCTTTTGACAGGGTTCTTGAATGGCTTTCTTTTTTTGAATGGTTATGCAGTAGGCCTGGTTTTGGGCAGTAGGTTTTGCTGGTATGGCTTTGAAGTCTTTATTGGTTATCTGTTAGGCTTGACTAATGCAGGTTTATGCTTGTGACTGGTATATGTTTGGATTGAATGGTTTAGGTGTTGGGGATTCTGAACTGGTTCATGGCTTAGCAGGTTTTGCATATGCAGGTTTTTTGCTTCAGGTCAGGACTTGGTTTTAGAAATGCAGTAGTAGGTTTTTGTATATCAGTTTGCAGCAGGTTTGAGTTTGACAGTAGGTAATGGTTCATTAGGCCATTGCAGGTTATGTGTTTTTGAGGTTATGGACTTGGATTGAGCTTCAGGTTTGTATCTTGAGGCAGGTTTG
Organism: Vicia faba; assembly: GCA_948472305.1. Lineage (NCBI taxonomy): Eukaryota > Viridiplantae > Streptophyta > Magnoliopsida > Fabales > Fabaceae > Vicia > Vicia faba. The sequence goes on along the minus strand of OX451738.1, from coordinate 1,180,146,577 downwards.
AGCCAATGCAGGTTTTTTAAGGCAGGTTATTGTTGGTTTGTGAAGTTTTAAGGCTTAGGTTGAAAAAAATGCCGTAGCAGGTTTTTGTATATCAGTTTTGTATCTATCCTTCTTTGTGTTGGTTTTCCCTTGTATATGTTTCTCTTCCTGCCTAAAAGCCTAAAAACCTGCTCCTTATCTCTTCTTTTTTTCTTTCTTTAGTACACTTCAAAGAATATTTAAATGTTTTTCTTGTGTACTTTCTAAAAGGGTCACATGGGGAAATGATGAAAGTGTAGTTGCTTGCATATCCCATTTTCTCTGCATATCTTCTTTGGCCAGCTTGATATCTTTGTGACAGTATGCTTTATCTTTTTGGCAGAAAGTTGTACTTTTGGATTTTTAGTTGGGTTTGAACTTTGAGACTTTGAATTTATGCAGTTTGACACTTTGAATTATGCAATTTGGCTTTTGTGCATTCATACTTTAGCAAATAAAACCCGTCCCTCTTTGTGAACCGGGAGCAGTCCCGTGATTTGCAGAGAGGGTTAACTGATCCCCATCAGTGGCCCTTAATGATGACTGTAATTTTATCTGTCTTTTTAACTGTTATTTTACTTTTCTCTTTTCTTTTGCAGATAAAAAATGGAGCACTGGAGCGAGGGATAGCGGATGAAGATTTGAAGATTAGAAAAATAATTAGGATAGTTTTTATTTAGCTTTAAATAAATGTAATATTATTTTTGTCAACATTTTGTAAACAAAAACAATTATACAAATGACTTAAAGATAAATAAAAAAGCCCTTTTATTTAATTAATTCTTCTCTTCTTTAATTGTTTATTTATTATTTATAGTTCTTTAAATTAAAATAAATTGAAAATAAATTCCAACTCATTTAATCTTTAGAATAATAAATAATTAACTAAACAATATTTCAGTACTGATCCATTAATTAAACTTGACGCTTCCAATGTTCAAAGCGAAATAACAGTTAATCACAACAATTGATCAGATGCATTCCCTCTTTTCACTGATTTTTAACAAACACTAATTCCAAACTGCGTATCTCTTTTGACTGGTTCAATAAAAAACGAACGTGAATTCAAACCAACTGCAGTCTTTTACTGATTAAATCAAACAATGCGAATTCAAATCAAATCTCGGAATAATTTGCAAAGTGCTGTGGAATTTAAATTCTTCTGAGAACGCGCGCACAAACCCTAATTCCTGATTAAATGCCAAAGAGCATTCGCCTGATCAAAGCTGAGCCAGAATCAACCAAAAACCTAAGCCAACTGTGTGAAACAATCCAGAGTCCTAAAAATCAGTAAAACCCTAATTGTGTCCTGACTGACGAGAAAAGTCTGTTTGACCGATTCTTGAGCCAGTTTGAAAAATCAGGAAATGCCTGAAGCTGAGATTTCTTGTGGAAAAATGCGAGGGCAAATTTTGGGGTACAACAGAATGCGTATGATTTATGCTTTCAAAGACAATCGGGATTCGACTTTATAGACAAAAAGGAAACACACTTTATTAGATTCAAACTTTAAATTGTTCAAGAAATTTCCCTTAGGCGTTACAAGAATGAAAATACTGAAAAGGAAATAAAAGCTGTAAAAGAAACATCCAAAGCCCGTCAGTGCTCCCATGGCCTCTTCTTCTCAGTACGGATATAGTCATTCAGGATCTGCTCATTCTCTAATTGCTTGGTCAGCTTCTGGATTTTCTGTTCCTGTTCATTGAACCTTTCCCGATAAGAATCCTGTTCTTCCTGTAGTTGCGCCCAAGACCTCTTTAGTGTGTCAACATCAGTGGGTATCTGAGGAGGGAGAACAGCTGGAGGAACCCCGTCTCTATCAGGAAATTCAAGAATGATAGGCCTGACAGCTTCGTATGGCATACCTAACTTCTGAGCACGGATGTGGACCCATCTTTAGTAGGATTCCATTTGTAGAGAAGTCTTCGGTCCCAACTCATGTGGGTCAGCTTTGTGAATTCTGTCCCAAGCCTTGATGAATCTACGGCGTAGCTCGTCACTATCTACCTGAAACTCAAAACTGATGTGAGGTACCAACATCTCATGAGGTCCTGTTCTTCTGGCCCTTCCAAACTGGCGGAGAGCTAAACATGGATTATAAGAGATTCCTCCCTGGGTACCGATCAATGGAACATTAGGATATTCTCCGCAACGATCAATAACAGCCACCTCATCTAAACCTATGAGAGTCCAAATGATGTCATTATCAGTGAGAGACATTAACCTATGAGCCCAGCCTATTCCTTCTTTGTTCTTCAGCACGAACTTAGGGAGGTGCGAAATAAACCACCTCACTAACAAAGGAGCACAACACCACAGAGTTCCCCGTCTTCGGGCAGTACGAGCATAGAGTTGTTGCAGGATATCACCCAAGAAAGTGGGCACAGGGTTCCGAGACATGAAGATCCTTATGGCGTTGACATTAACAAAGGTATCGGGATTTGGAAACAATACTAGACCATAGATTAGGAGAGCCAGAATGTCTTCGTACGCCCTGAAGTCTAAGTCATTCCAGAAACTATTAGCCTTACCAATCAGAAACTTTGCCAAAAAGCCCTTAACTCCACTTCTAGTCACCCAGTTATCCATTACCTCTTTGTTGGTCAAGGGAAGGGCTGCAGCAATCTCCTCGAGCCTAGGAGTCTTTTCCCAATCAGTGAAGGGAGTCTGCTCCAAAACAGGGATACCAAGCAAATCAGAGAATTCTTCCAGGGTAGGGACCAGCTGGAAGTCTTGAAAGGTGAAGCAATGGTACATGGGATCATAAAACTGGGTCAGGACACTCATCAGTTGTTGGTCCCACTTTGAAGTGACTAAACCGAGAAGAGAACCATGCCTCTGGATGAAGGAAGTAGTATTTGGAATTCTGTCAACCAATTCTTTAAGCAAGTCAGGTGGGTGAACAAAGTTGAGCCAGATAGTATTCCTTCGCACAGGCATCATGATGTCCTACAAAACAGAGCAAAGATGAAACCCTCTTGTCTTTGAAATGGGTCAGTCCTTATGCAGGATGCATGCAATGTTATGATGGTATGATGTTATGATAAGAGCATACAACAAGTATTCACAAAGGCAAACATGATAAGGCACACAAGTCACACAAGACATCCCTTAGAGTTTAGGCCAGCATGAAGTTTAGGTACTACCCTCTTTCAGTTTCGTTGGTTAAGACCTGTCCTAGAAAATAGTAACCGGGTTCTAGAGGATCTCAATATCACTAACTACCATCGATCAGTCATAACTCCAGCGTCGCAATCTTTTCTTGCGGCCAGAACCATCGCGAGAGTTTAGCCTCAATGAGTGTAGCATACTGCTACTGTTCTATGGCCAAGTTGGGTCAATTTAGGGTTCTAAGGTCGGTTGGTGCTTAATGACTCCTTAGAAGACCCATATTCTCCTCGTTCCAACACAAGGGATATCGGTACAGACCAAGGTGTCACACCAACGTAGCTACTGCTTCACCCGTGTCGGTCTACGCCGGACAGGTCCCTCACAGCTTATGCTACCTAAAGGGTATTCCCCAGATCCGAGTTAGGATCTATGAAACTCCGATGCAAGCCCACAATATTTAAAACAATCAAAGCAAGCAATTGAAAACAAGAGTGGTCTAATCCTAAGGTACACCTCACTTATTAAGTATTCCCCAGCAGAGTCGCCAGTTCTATGATCGGTGGAAATAGAACTGACTGTTTTAAAGCTGGATCGCGAAATGTCGCGGTAAGCAAGAGTCGTCGCCGTCTTTTATGTTCTCCAACAAGGAAAGGACAAAAGCACAGCAAAATTCCTTTTCGAGATGTTTCTCAGTTCGGGAGGTAGATTTATAGAAAGGGAAGGTGTTAGCACCCTTTCTATCCGTGGTTATCCACGGGCTCTTAGGTACTTGCTCACTATGTTTTCAAAAATTGTTTGCTTTTCAAGTGTTTGTGGGTTTTGAAAAAGTTTCATTTTGAAAACTTCTAAGTAACTCTTGTATCAGTCCTCAAGAGTGTATGAAGTATTTGTTTGAAAACGTTTTGAAAGTGTGAGTGCGAAAAGATTGTTTTTGTTTTTGAAAGAGCAAGTACCCAGGAGAAATCTACCTACTCTAAGGAATTAGGCTGTGTAAGAGTCCTTTAGACAGTACTATCCCACTATTGAGAAGTAGGTAGCGCCGTCGTTAGAGTTATTCGGGTCAATTCGATTATAGGGATAATATGGTCACCAAAGCAATAATAGGACGCCTTAGCGGTAACCCTAATATCCTAGATCCTTTTTTATCTGAGGCAACCGTTTCGAGGCAACTGGACCTTTAGACAGAAGGGCGACCTCTAAAACACCCTATACTTAATGACCACCTCGAGGCAACCAAGTGAGGCGTACCCTAGGAGTGGCGTGTGCATGTGTGTTAAATTCAGTTAAGATTATCTTGTACATGCATCATTGTGAGCTACGAGTTGATTTTATTTTTCAGACAAGTCTTGCATGCATAATTAACAGTTATTAATTACGGAAAATAAATTACGGAAAGTTAAATCTACGCTATTACAAGGCGTTGGGTATTTACATCGCCAAAAACATAACCCTTGAAAATAAATGCGAGAAAATAAAAGAAAGCGGTAAAAATCCTAATTAACTATTACATCCTCGGAAACAGATACATAAATATGATCAAAATAATAACCAAAAATAAATATCCGCGCGAAAGAATTGAATCGGGACGTCCTTAGGATTTTGACCCTTTTTGAGAAAAGAAAGAAATTTGTCCTTTTTTCGTTGCAATTAATTCAAATATTAAACCTAATAACTAATTAGTTAATTAATTAAAGAAAAAGTATTTTTGTGTTTTTTATTTTTTAATGAAAATAAAATAAAAGGAATCAAGTCAAAAGTTAGTAAAAACCCTAATTCTAAATTTATTTTATTTATTATGAAAAGAATCAAAATTAAACCTAATTAAACTAATTAATTTGTTAGTATTTATTTACAAAATAATAATTAAGGTGAAATTAATAATTAATAATAATAAAAAATATTTACATTTTAATGGTCTGAATTTATTATGAAAATTAATTTATGAATTAATTAAATAATAGTAATAATAATTATTATTAAAAGAAAATAAAAAAAGAAAGAAAAAAGAAGTAGAAACCAGGGGGGTGTTGGACCCATTAGGAGGTGTTGATTGCAGATTTTAGGCCCATTAAGCTCAAGCCCTTGTTAACTTTCTGGAATCATCCACGCTGGCTTTGACCAGGAGCATGGTGTTCATCACCTTTTGGCCTTTGGATTTATGATCATGCCCACATGGCGCCTGGGATGTAGGAGTGCATGGTGGGACATTTTGGATAGCCTGCACAGGAGCATGTTATGAAAAATAGAAACAAATATTGGGTGGACCTGGGAATCGAACCCAGGTCCCAATGGTTGCCATACACCTCATTATCCACTGAGCCAAGCGCCTGCTTTTGTAATTATAATAAGCAATGAAAATAATATATGAAAAACAACGCATATGCTGGAAACAACAAAACGCGCGCCATATTTTTTGAATGGACCAACCATGGTACACCACGTCTTCATCCCCTTCGCTGAACCTGTAAAAAAAGCAAAGAGATAGCGGGGGGTTTTAACCCCCATAATATAGGACGACCAAAAATAGCGATTAGGCGTAGAGGCTATATAAATTGTTCGCGAGGGTTGGGTTAAACTCGTCTGGACGCAGCGATTACAACCATAGGCATTAGAGGCTCCAATTTTTCCTGTATGGGAAAGCCCCAATCTGAGAACTCAAAAACCCTAAAAATCGTTAATGGCAATTCATAATTCCGTGCATTATAATCCAATTAATTAATACCAATAGCTTCATAAAGGTTCAAGCAATGCAAAACAATGATTAGAACATGTTAATGATGCATAAAATGTGAGTTTCGATTCTGAAAAAGTTAAGCAAACCGTATCACTGTTCTTGCGTATTCTTTGAGTGTTAGCCCTTGATTTTGATTCCAATACGTTTCTGGGAATGCTAGCAATGTATTAGAATCCTTAAATTGCTTTGAAAGGGCCTGGGAGTGAAAAAACAGTTTTGAGTTTTCTTGACTTTTTTTCAATATTGCATATGGCTTTCTTGCAGAGTTTTCACGTGTAAGGCATTAGGGTTAGGTTCAGTACTTATAATAGAATGGATTTAGGTTACAATCTTGGACAAGAATCCATGGAATTATGGTTTGCATATTTGATTTTCAATCAAATCTTTTTGCATATTTTTTATTGAAAAATCTTGCCAAATTGAGAGATCCTTGTTCCCTTGATGTGTACACGAAATCTCCAGCACATGTTGACCACTTTTCCTTCACAAAAAGATTTAGAAATCATATCTTGGTATTTTCCTACAATTAAATTAATTAAATGAATTAAAAATCAATTAAAAATCCAATTAATTAATAAAAATAAGAAAATAATTCAATTTAATCTCAATGGGTCGTGCATAAGCCTTGGACAAAGTTTCAAGAAGAAATTTGAGGCCCATTAGCAAAAATGATGTGTTTTGAGCAAAGTTGACTTTTGCAAATTCACAAAAATTTCCCAACTTCTCCAATGCATATCTTGCTCAATTTTGATCATATGAACATGTTCTTGGACATTTTGGAAAGGTCTTGAAGTCCCCTAACCAATGCCTTTGGTCTCATGTCATTTGGATTTACCAATCTCAAATTATGGTCTTTGACTTAAAGTGCCTTTTTGTTGACTTTTGAAATTGACCTATAATGTATAAATTGATAACTTTTTGTGAGAGCATTTCTTGGACTTAGAATGTGAAGATGAGTTGTAGGAAATGTCAACCTCTTCAAAATGAGAATTGGATGGGATTTTTCTGATGAACCATGAAAAAGTTATGCCCTGGTCAATGTACAGTTGACTTTTCAACTGTCCAAAAATAGCAACTTTTGCATCTTGATGATTTTTGAGCCATGCTTGTGGAATCATGATCAAGACTTGATAAAATTATGATTGTGAGCTCAAAATAAGATGTTGACCAAATTTTTTGACTTTTGACTACCAAATGACCATTTTGCCCCTACAGTTGATTGTGAACCAAATAGGGCTTTTGACTGTGCAAACTGGCATTGTGAGTCTTGAGACTTGACATGTAGATTCTTAAGGATGTATATAGGCCCATGGGACTTGATTGAGCCATTTAAAACCTCAAATTCCTTGAGAGAACCAAAACCCTAATTTTGACTGGCTTAGGAGGTGGTTTGAACTGTGCAACCCTTGAGAAGTCTTGAACCATTTGAAGATGATTCTTGACAAACCTTTGAAGAATATGGGAGGGCAAATTTTGGGGTACAACAGTTCGGTTTAGCAAGAGTCGCCACCGACTTTTTATTTTATCCTAAGGAAAGGTCAAAAAGCACAGGAAAGACCTTTGAGATGTTTTCTTGGGTTCGGGGGGGTAGATTATGAAAAGGGAAGGTGCTAGCACCCTTTTCATCCATGGTTTTCTATGGGCTCTTAGTTACTTGTTTTAGATCACTTGCCTTTACTTTTCAATTGTTTGAAATGGTGCTTTGTGTGTGTTGTTTTTTGAAAATGCTTTGAAAAAGAAGCCTTGTCTAGGCGACCTTTGTAATGATTCTTGTTTGAATATATACAAAGGTGTGTGTCTTTTTGAAAAGATATTTCAATGTTTTGAAAGTTGTTTTAAAATTGTTTTGAAGTTGTGTTGTGAAGTGTGTTTAAAAATGGCAAGGATATTTTTGCAAGTTTTGATCAAGTAACTAAGAGTTGTCTACCCTATTTTACTCAAAGATCTTTCTTATGTTTTTAACCCTTTTAATAGTGTTGTTTCACCATTGTGTTTGGTGAACAACCTTGTGTTAGGATGTTAAACGGGACTGGCGTGGGTCATCGTATACAATCATTGAAAGCAACTTGTGAGACGCTCTAGCAATTTTGTAAGGGACGAGATCGTTTTATCGAAGGCAACATCGAGTGTCATCGAGGGACTACGATCTTTGTTTATTGAAAGGGAATTTTCTAGAGTGTCTCATACTCGAGGGACATGATTGCATTTTCCGAGGCAACAATCGAGGTTACCCTAGAGGTGCAAGTGTGCATTTTGTTTGTCATTTTCATGCATTTGTCTTGTATTAGGTCATCTAGCGATTGATTTTAGATCTTCGCATACAAACCCTAATTACTATACAGTATATTGAAAGCAGTAAATTGCGGGAATTTAAAGTCTAAGTTATTACAGATGAGTATCCGGGGATGGGGGTACAATTATTTACAAATGGGGATGATTCTCATAAGAATAATAATGTCCAAGTATTATGCGTTACAACCAAATCGAATTGTCACAATTCAATGTAAAAAATTATAACAATTTAAAGAAAATCAAAGAACTATGAGATGCATGTATTTATTTACAAATGAACCAATAAAATTTTTAACCTAATAAAGATTTAAGTATTATTATTATTATCTTTGTGTTTTTATTAATTATGAAAAGAAAAAGTTTTAAAGAAAGAAAATTTATTTAAACTAAAGTTTCTATTATTTTTGTATTTTAATAAATGTAACAAAAGAAAAAAAACTATATTAACAAAAAATTTAATATTTTTTAGTCTAATTATTAACAAAAGAAAAAGAATCAAATTATTAAAAATGAAAATAAAAAAGTATTAGTTTAATTAGAAAAGATGATGGGACTTGGGAAATATCTTTGGATGGCCCAAAGGAAGAAAAACCAAAAGCCAAAAGGGGGAAAAGAAGGGGGGTGCGTGTTCAGTGAGAATGTTGGGCTTATGATTTTGTTGGAGCGAAGGCCCCATTACCCGGTTTCATAATTTTGTTAGGGTTCAAACAATTTTTTAGGGTTTGCAAACTTTGGCCACAGCGGCGCCTCCTTCTCTTCTTCTCCATTCTCTTCGTCTTTATCAAACGTTGATTCTCTCCATGCCTTTAGGTTGCCAGAGCGCGACCTTTGCCCTCTCCTCTCCATGACGGTCCAAGGCAATGGTTTGAAAGGTACAATTTTGTTTCAAACACGCTTTAAGGTTTTTTACAGTTTTGCATGTTTGATTATCTTGATTGTATTTTTGATTTATCTTCTAATCTATGGTTGTTATGAGCATGATGCAGTGTAGAGGGTGAGGAAACTTACCTTGACGTTTTGTTTCTGAAAAAGATGGAGGGAGGGTTGGACCGGCGGCGCTCTTGGTGGCAGGAGGCGGAAGAAAACGAGATGAACGTCGCTTATGGTATTTCTATATTTTCTTTCTTCTTTGAAGGTTTATGATGAATCTTGATTCTGAGATCTGCTCGTCTCTGACTTTTGTTGATGATCGATTGAAAACTTGCTATTGTTGTTTGCTTCGTTGATATTGTTGATGATGAATACTTCTGAAAACATCTTATTTGAACTGAGCTTGATGTTCTGAAACTCTATATTATTTTACTTCCTTCTAAAACTCTTCCTCTCTTTTGTATGTTAATGATGACTGATAAACCTCTGAAACTCTGGTTGGTTCTTTGTTGTTTTGGCCAACTTGCCTTGAATCTATAGTTTGGACAGATTTGAGTAAGTTGCAGTTTTGCTGTTTGATTTACAGTTGGTATTTCAGGCTTGTTGGGCTTGTTTTGTTATGTGGTTTGGTTTGTTGACAAACAAGTTTGTAGTTTGGTTTGTTGACAAACAAGTTTGTATTTTGGTTTGTTGACAAACAAGTTTGTAGTTTTGCAGACATGTTTGCAACTGTGAGTTAGCAGGTTTGGGTTGGCAGATTTGGCCTTTGTTCTGTTTGTGTTTGTTGAGCAGGCAACTTTGGGCTAGCAGGTTTGGGTTGACAGATTTGGCCTTTGTTCTGTTTGTGTTTGTTGAGCAGGCAGGTTTGATCTTGTTTGAGTTGCAGGCTGTAAGTTTTGGTTTTGACAGCAGTTTATGCGATTTGTTGAGCTTGAGCAAGCAGGTTTGATCTTGTTTGAGTTACAGGCTGTAAGTTTTGGTTTTGACAGCAGTTTATGCAGTTTGTTGAGCTTGAGCAAGCAGGTTTGATCTTGTTTGAGTTGCAGGCTGTAAGTTTTGGTTTTGACAGCAGTTTATGCAGTTTGTTGAGCTTGAGCAAGCAGGTTTGATCTTGTTTGAGTTGCAGGCTGTAAGTTTTGGTTTTGCAGGCTTACAGGCTAGGCAGTTTGGACAGGTTTGAGTTGTTTTGGCTAGCAGGTTTGCTAGCAGGCTTGTAGACTTTTTCTCTATGTTTTCTCCCTCTTGGACTGTTATACAGTCTCTTCTCTTTATGTCTTTTTTTATTTTCTTTACTGTCTTTGACAACCTGCCTTAGCCAAACTGCAAAACTTCTCACTTCAGGTCCTCTCTTTCTCTCTCTCTCTCTCTCTCTCTCTCTCTCTCTCTCTCTCTCTCTCTCTCTCTCTCTCTCTCTCTCTCTCTCTCTCTCTCTCTCTCTCTCTCATAAGCATTTTTGCTTATTATATTTTAATTTCTGAAAAGTTGGCTGTCTAGAAAATGATGAAAGCCTTTTGACAAGTTTTGACTTGTCAAGTGAATTACCTCTTGCTGTTTTGCTTCTGCCTGCTGTATTTCTGTTTCCATGCTGCATTGCCATATTTATCCAATTTGTCTTGTAACTTGGTTTTAGGAAATTTGTCCTGTAGCTGAATATGGGACTTTGCTTGTTGCTGTATTATACATTTGTTTGACTTATACCTTGGCAGTTTTGGCGCCTGTTTGTCCCTTTGAATTTGTGACTCAGTTTGGTTTGGCTGCCATGTTTGGTTAGCTTGGTTAGACAGTTTGTAACTCAACATGCTTGCATTTTTCAATTTGTATTTTAATTTTCTCTTTGTGAACCAAGAAGAGAAATCTTCTTGTGATTTGCAGAGAGAAAAAATAAAGCGTGACGAAAATAAGCAATCTGATTCCAGACGGCCAATTTCAATGACGACTTTTTTTTCTTCTGCTTGAAAAATTCTTTCAGTTAATTGTGCTAATTTCTTTCCTTTCTTCTTTTTCAGGTGGATGCATCTTGGGCAATAGCAGAAGCAGTAGAAGCCAAAGATTTTAGGAGATTAGGCTTAGATTTATTTTTTTCATTTATTGTAAACAAATATTATTGTAAATATTGTAAGTTGTAAATTTACAATATTCAGATAAATTTTGTAACAACATTTGAAACGAATAAAAAAAAGTCTTTGTCAAATATCTTCTAATCTTTCCTTGCATTGTTTATTTAATTATTTAAGACTCTCAAATAAAAATAATTGGAACTGTATCCCAATAATTTTAATCCGGATAAAATAAATAATCAACAAACTTTGCAGTCTCGTAACCTTGCATTACTCACAATACGCATGGTATTCCAATTAACACATGCATTTTACAGTTAAACAAACAAAGCATTCCATTAAACGGTAAACCTTTCACTCCACTTAATCAAGCAGATGCCTTAATGTTCCAAACAAAAGTCTCAGCTTTTATCCCAGATAATCAAGCCTTGAGAAACAACCAGTAAACTCGAACAAGCGTGGAAACAACGTAACAGTTAACTGAATTTCTGAGGATTCAGTTCTTTCTGAGAAATGCGAGCGAAAACCCTAATTCCAGATTGTTGCCAAAGAAAAGTCTGCTTGATCAATTCCTGAGCCAATCTTCAAAAAATCAGAGAAAGCCTAATTCTAGATTGACTGATAAAGAAAAGTCTGTTTGACCGATTCTTGAGCCAATTTCAAAAATCAGAGAAAACCCTGGGATTGTGATTTCTTGTGAAAAAGGGAGGGCAAATTTTGGGGTACAACACCTTCCCTTTCTATAATCTACCCCCCCCCCCCCCCCCCGTACTCAGAAAATCTCGAAAAATGAATTTTTCTGTGCTTTTTTTCTTTCCTTGTTGGATAAAATAAAAGTCGGTGGCGACTCTTGCTTACCGCGACATTTTGCAAACACTAACGCAAAATGCAAACCAGAATTTCCAAACAGTCCTGGTTCTGGCCACCGTATCATAGAACTGGCGACTCTGCTGGGGATTAAAGGTGGGGTATACCTTAGGATTAGTTCATCATATTTTTTCTATTGTTTGATTTGATTGCTTTACTTTTGAGGGCTTTGTATTGGAGTTACTATAGATCCTAACCCGGATATGGGGAACACCTTTTAGGTAAGTAGCAATAAACTGTGAGGGAATTTTACAGCTTAGACCGATACGGTTGAAACAATAGCTACATTGATGTGGCACATTGGTTGGTACTGGTATCCCTTGTGGAGAAATGAGGAGAATACGGGGCTGCTATATGGATCGTTAAGCATCAACTGACCTTAGAACCTATAATTGACCAACTTGGCCATAGGAAGTAGTGAGATAGCCGGCCTCGGTATAGAGCTGAGAACTGGTTGATACTCGATACTACACTCATTGGGACCATACTCTCGAGATAGTTCCGGCTGCAAGAAAAGATTGTGTGAGCTGAAACCATGACCGATGGAGGATGGTCAGTGATATTGAGAACCTTTAGAACCCAATTACTATTATTAGGACAGGTTGAAACCAACTGAACTTCAAGAGGGTAGTACCTAGACTCCATGCAAGCCTGAAACTTAAGGGCTCTTGTGTGAATTGTGTGCCTTTACCATGTTTGTTACCTGTTATACCTATTGTGTGTTTTATCATGACATCATGCATCATGACATAACATGCATACTTCATTATACTAACCATTTCGAAGAACGAGGGGATTTATCTTTGTTTTGTTTTACAGATTATGGCTTCAGTGCGCAGAAACACCATTCGAGTTAACTTCGTACAAATGCCTGCTCAACTCAGAGAGTTAGTCTCAAAAGTTCATGATACTTCTTCATTCGTTAGAAGACATGGTCATCTCCTTAGTTTGGTCACTTCAAAGTTGGATGATCAGATGATGAGCGTACTTTTCCAATTCTTCGATCTGGTGTATCATTGTTTCACCTTCCCGGATTATCGGCTAGTTCCCACTTTGGAGGAGTTTTCTGATTTACTGGGCATATCCATTCTCGAGCAGACACCCTTCACAGGTTTGGAAGAGGTTCCTAGACCTGAGGACATTGCTTCAGCGTTACATCTAAAAAGGGCTGATGTAGTATCCAACTGGGAGATACGGAGCGGGGTTAAAGGTTTCTGATTGATCAAGCTCAACAGTTCTGGGATAACTTGGATTTTCAAGCATTTGAAGACATCTTGGCTCTCCTCATCTACGGCTTGGTTCTTTTCCCAAATCCATATTCCTTCATAGATGTGAATGCGGTTAAGATCTTCCTGTCTCGCAATCCAGTGCCTACTCTTCTAGGTGATATCCTACATGCCCTCTATACTTGTATTGTGCGAAGAAGGGGGACCCTCATGTGTTGCACGCCGCTGCTGGCGAGGTGGTTTATTTCGCACCTCCCTAAATTTGTATTGAAGAATGAGGAAGGTTTAGGTTGGGCTTACAGGATCATGTCCCTTGCTCATACGGATATTCTTTGGAGTTCTAAGGATATGGAAAGAGTGGCCATCATTGATCTATGTGGGTAATACCCTAATGTCCCGTTGCTTGGAATTAGAGGGGGAATAACCTACAGTCGTTGTTTGGCTTTACGGAACTTTGGTTGCACTTAGAGAGACGGTCCTCATGAGCTACTACTTACATATATTGTCTTTGACTATAAAGGGGGCGTGGATGAGCATCACCGAAGGTTTATACAAGCCTGGGGCATGGTGAACAGATCTGACCCTCACAAGCTAGGACCAAAGACTTCTCTCCCTATGCAGCCTTATCTCCAGTGGGTTCGAGCCCGTGCTTAAAAGCTGGGAATGCCCTATGAAGTTGTTTTGCCAGTGGTTGTGGAGCATACTAATGAAGAAGGTGTTCCTTATACAGTCCTCTATCCCTATATGCCTACTGATCTTGGGGCATTGAAGAGATCCTAGATCCAGTTGAAGGAAGAAAGGGATACCTACCGGGAGAAGTATCATGAGCAGGAAAGGAAGATCTTGAAGCTCACGAGGCAGCTCGAGAATGAAAGGACAATCAATGATTATGTCAGCACGAAGGGAAAGCGACCATGGAATTTCTGATGTCTTTTATTGTTTCTAGTTTAGATTTGCTTTTCAGTTTATTTCTTTTGTAACGCCTTGAAGGCATTGTTAAACATCGTTACAAGTTTAATCTAATAAAGTGTGTTTTATTTTGTTTTACAAATTTGAATCTCCCAAAGTCTTCGAAATCATTTCATACGCATTCCATTACCATGCACCTCATTACAGGTACCATTATAGGTTTCTTATCTTCTTCGCTGTTTATTTCAGCACAGAATGTCTTCTGAAATGCCTACCGATCAAGCCATCAAAGCTCTTCAAGCACAGAATGCTTAATTCCAGGAGATGTTCTTGAACTTGGCCAAAGGACAACAGGATTTGAAGACTCTCATCTTGAAGGAGAAGAAGAAGAAGAAGGTGGTTCTGATGAATATGGGTCACAGATTTGGGAATAGGTTGCGACATGAAGCTGATCTGTCTCATTCATCTGGAGGAGGAGAGAATCAAGAGGAAGGAAAGGGTCCTAGTCCTGTAGTCTCTGATAATGACACTGATTTTGATAATGAACAGTACCCTCTCGCTGAGGATAGGTACAAACAACCGGAAGACCGTCTAAGTGCTATGGAGATTCAGAAGGTTCCCAGTTTGGACTTCAGAGATTTGGGACTGGCATCGGGAGTGGTGATCCCTCACAAGTTCAAGGCTCCGATTTTTGCTAAGTACGATGGAGTATCCTGTCTAAAACTCCATCTCCACTCATACGTCAGAAAAATTCAACCTTACACTGCTGATAGGAATTTGTGGGTCCATTTCTTTCAAGATAGTCTGTCAGGGACTCAACTTGAATGGTTTTATCAATTGGAAGGAGCTAATGTCCGCAACTGGGAGGACCTTGCTGCTTCTTTCTACAAGCAGTACCAATATAACGCCGAACTTGCTCCCAATTGTACTCAGCTTCAGAGTATGTCTATGGGTGCAAGTGAAGGTTTTAAGGACTACGCTCAGAAGTGGAGAGATCTGGCTGGAAGAGTCCAACCCCCTTTGTCTGATAGAGAGTTGGTTAATATGTTTCTGGGGACCTTGTCTGGTCCATTTTTCAATCATCTGATCGGTAGTTCATCATCTGGGTTTACTAAATTGATTATGACTGGGGAAAGAGTAGAGGCTGGTATCCTAAGTGGTAACATACAAAAAGGTGCTTCATCAAGTACAGAAAAGAAGCCTTTCAAGAAAGAAGCTAGTGTAGTTTACAGCTCGAGGAGCCAAAACCGACCTGAACACCGCCAAACTGTGAATGCGGTAGTAATATCAAGACCTACGGTTGCCCCACAACGCAACAATCAGCAAAGAATGGAGATGCCGCAGAGACAGTACACTCGGATTAATATGACCTTGTCACAAATTCTACCGCAATTGTTGAAGACCAACCTGGTAACTCTGAGGGAAGCCCCAAAGAATCCCATCACCACATCTCTGTTGTATAATCCAAACGCCCACTGTGCCTATCACTCTGATAGCCCAAGTCATGATACGAACAACTGTTGGGCTTTGAAGAATAAGGTGTAAGACCTGATTGAAGCTAAAAAATTGAGTTTGACGCTCCAGAGAAACCCAACGTCATAACTGCTCATATGCCCAAGCATGGTAATGGAGTAAATATTGTAGATGATGATTTATTTGTGACCTCCGTGGAAGACATTTATACTCCGTTAATGATAATTAAGAAGAACCTATTGTTGGCCGGTTTATTTCCGGGCTGTGGCGAAGGTTGCCACCTATGTTCCATCCTGCCTGCTGGTTGCTATTTACTGAAATCAGGTGTTCAATGCCTGGTGGATAACAAAGAGATCCTGTTCGAGAAAACTTTGATTCCGTTGACTCTTGTTGAAGGTATTTCCATCATAACCATTTCCGCCAATCCTTCCAAGGCTTCCTCGAGAAAGCCTGTTAGGATTACACCTGTTCCAAGATTCACTCCATTAATCATTACTATTCCTGGTCCTATCCCATACACTTCGGATAAGGCTGTCCCGTGGCACTATGGGGCCGATGTGTATTATCATGGGATCAAACAAGACTTGAAGGTTGAAGAGGCTGATGCTGATGTAATCAATACTGTCGGGTCTAGCAAGGTCACCAGAAGTGGAAGACTTTTCTCTCCTGAGATTTCCCCTCTGACTGTTCAAAATCATGTTTCCATTCCATCTGCCAGTACATCAGCTACTGTTCCAATCCTTACTCCAGTTATCACCCCTGTCACTGAGTCATCTGACACTCGGGGTAAAGAAGTTACAGGTGAGCCTTCCCAGACGGAGGCGCCTAAGAAGATCATCGTAGAAACCTCTAAGCAGGAGATAGAGGAAATTCTGAAGATTATCAAGAAGAGCGACTACAACGTAGTCGAGCAACTGGGGAAAACCCCATCGAAAATCTCTATGTTATCCTTATTGTTGTGCTCGGAAGCCCATGCAAAGGCTTTAATTGCTTTCATTAAAACTGCGCATGTGCCGCAGGAAACTTCTGCTGATCAATTCAAAGACTGTGTGGCTAGTTTAACCGCTGACAACGGGTTGGGTTTCTCCGACGCAGACCTGACTGCTAAAGGAAGGAATCACAATGATGCTCTGCACGTCTCAATCGAGTGCAGGGGCACTACTCTGGCCCACGTGCTGGTGGATACTGGGTCCTCATTAAATGTTTTACCAAAGAAAGCACTAGCCCGTCTAGATTGTGAAGGGTTGGTTCTGAAGCCAAGTAATATTGTGGTTAGGGCCTTTGATGGGTCCAAAAGGATGGTGCACGGGGAGGTGGACGTCCCTATTAAAGTTGGCTCTCAGACTTTTGCATCTACGTTCTATGTGATGGATATCCAACCATCTTATTCTTGCTTGTTGGGTCTCCCTTGGATTCATAAGGCTGGGGCAGTGACTTCTACGCTCCATCAGATGTTGAAATATCCAGTAAAAGGGAAGATTGTTACAGTGCAGGGTGAGGAGGAGTACATGGTAAGTCATCTTAATTCCTTTTGGTATATGGAGATGGATAGAGAGTTCATTGAAACCCCGTGTCAGAACTTTGAAGAGGTCCCCCAAACTCTGGCGTCGACTGAAGTTGCTGCTGAAGAACCTCCAATGAAGATGGCTTCCCTCAAGGATGCCAGGGCTGTGATTGAAAAAGGTGGGTGTGCAAATTGGGGTCAACTCCCTGACTTTGCACCCAAGACTGACAAGTTTGGTTTGGATTTTACTGCAGAAGCTCAAAGGGTTGTTCGGCGTGCGCGAATTGGAAGACCTCCTCTACGCATCAGTAATCCGGGAGTGAATGCAATCGAAGATGATGAAGAAGAGTCAGGTTTCGACAACTGGATTTAACCGACTACCAATGGTGGATTGAACAATTGGACGGCGAAAGACTTCATGTCTGTTTCTTTTATTACACAGTAATAGACTTTTGTTTTGAGATTTGTAACAGACAATTTGGAACTTTACGGCCCGGTGCCTTGCCCGAGGCACCTTGGCTTTGTTTGTGAGGGCTTATTATTTGTAATTTTCATATATCATCAATAAAGCATTGGACGTTTTCTTGCATTACAAATTTTGCGCTCCTTGGTTTTCTTTTCTATCTTACACTTTATCAAAACAGCTATTGTCTTACACACACTCACATATCATAATACAGGTCCACATCCACTATGGATCCCACTAATAACGACTCTGCTACTGCCAGTTATGACTTTGTAAGTACGATCAACCAAGCCGAGGACGAAGGTGAGGATGATTGTGAAGTGCCTGGGGAACTTGCTAGACTGTTACTACAGGAAGAGAGGGCCATACAACCCCATGAAGAGTCGGTTGAATCAGTAAACTTGGGTACAGAGGAAGACAAGAAAGAGGTCAAGATAGGTGTAAATCTGGAGCCTAGTGTCAAGCAACGGTTGATACAAATGCTGTGCGACTATGTTGAGATCTTCGCTTGGTCTTATGAAGATATGCCTGGTTTAGATACAGACATTGTGGTTCACCGCCTGCCAACCAAAGAAGAATGTCCTCCGGTAAAGCAGAAGGTTCGCTGTATGCGCCCCGAGATGTCTGAGAAAATCAAAGCTGAGGTCATGAAACAGTTTGATGCCGGTTTTATACCTGTTACTTCTTACCCACAGTGGGTTGCCAATGTTGTTCCGGTACCGAAGAAAGATGGTAAGGTGCGTATGGGTGTAGACTATAGAGATCTGAACAGGGAAATCCCCAAAGATGATTTCCCTCTGCCTCATATCGATGTTCTGGTCGACAACACTGTGCAGCATAAGGTCTTCTCCTTTATGGATGTTTTTTCTGGTCACAATCAGATTAAGATGGCTCCTGAGGATATGGAGAAGACGACTTTCGTCACACAGTGGGGTACCTTCTGTTACAAGGTAATGCCTTTCGGGTTGAAGAATTCTGAGGCAACATATCAGTGCGCCATGGTCGCTTTGTTCCATGACATGATTCACCACGAGATTGAAGTTTACGTTGATGACATGATTTCCAGGTCCCAGACTGAAGAAGAACACCTTGACCATCTCTAGAAACTGTTCGACAGGTTGAAGATGTACAAGCTGAGGTTAAACCCGAACAAGTGCACCTTCGGGGTAAGGTCTGGTAAGCTGTTGGGTTTCGTTGTTAGTGACAAAGGTATTCAAGTGGATCCTGCAAAGGTGAAGGCTATACAGGAGATGCCAGCTCCCCAAACAGAAAAGGAAGTAAGAGGTTTTTTGGGACGTCTGAATTACATTGTCTGATTCATTTCACACCTGACTGCTACTTGTGAGCCAATCTTCAAGCTACTGAAGAAAGATCAAGTGGTAAAGTGGAACGATGAATGTCAGGCCGCTTTCGAAATAATCAAGGAATACCTCCAAGAGCCACCTATTCTGATGCCTCCAGTTGAAGGAAGACCTTTGATCTTATACTTGACAGTACTGGATAACTCAATGGGGTGCGTGCTGGGGCAGCATGACGAGTCTGGCCGAAAAGAGCATGCTATTTACTACCTTAGCAAAAAGTTTACTGACTGCGAGACCTGATACTCGTTGCTCGAGAAAACTTGTTACGCTTTGGCATGGGCTGCTCGCCGGCTGAGACAGTATATGCTGACTCACACCACCCTGTTGATATCAAAGATGGACCCAATCAAGTATATCTTCGAAAAGCATGCCTTGTCCAGAAGAATAGCAAGATGAAAGATGATCTTAACTGAGTATGACATCTAATACACAACCCAAAAAGCAATAAAGGGGAGTGTGTTGGTAGATCATTTGGTGCAACAGGCCGTAGATGATTACCAGTCTATGAATTTCGAGTTTCTGGATGAGAACATCATGTTGGTGACTGACTGTGAAACACCTGGACCGGATGAAGGACCCGAGGAGGGATCCCGATGGTCTATGTACTTTGATGGAGCCTCAAATGCGTTGGGTAATGGCATTGGCGATGTGATCATATCCCCTGAAGGCTGTCATACTCCATTCACCGCCCGATTATGTTTTAACTGCACCAACAATATGGTGGAGTATGAAGCATGCATCCTAGGTCTATGAGCTGCTATTGATCTAAGGATTAAGTTCTTGAGTGTATTCGGAGATTCCGCTCTAGTGATCAGTCAGATCAAAGGCGAGTTGGATACGAAACACCCAAATCTTATTCCTTAAAAAGAGTATGTACTGACGTTGCTCCCGCACTTCGAGGAGATAACCTTTGAGCACTTCCCAAGAGAGGAGAATCAGTTAGCGGACGCGCTAGCTACCATGTCTTCTATGTTCAAGGTCAGGTGGGACAATGAGGCTCCCCGGATTACCATTGAGAGGTTGGACGAACCCGCACATTGCTGTGATATTGAGACTGAAGAGGTAGCAGATAAACCCTGGTTCCACGAAGTGAAGAGGTATCTTGAGGATCAAGAGTACCCCGAAGGTGCATCTATTAATGATAAGAAGTTCTTGAGAAGGTTCGCTGCGAAGTTCTTCATCAGTAATGGTATCCTCTACAAGCGTAACCATGATTCAACCTTACTGCGATGTATGGACAAGAACGAGGCAGAAAGGGTCATGGCAGAGTTACATGAAGGTACTTTCGGAACTCATTCCAATGGACATACC
Source organism: Vicia faba (assembly GCA_948472305.1). Taxonomy (NCBI): domain Eukaryota; kingdom Viridiplantae; phylum Streptophyta; class Magnoliopsida; order Fabales; family Fabaceae; genus Vicia; species Vicia faba. The sequence continues at coordinate 1,180,126,378 of OX451738.1, read as the reverse complement.
ATGGCGAAGAAAATCGTACGGGCAGGATATTATTGGTCTATTATGGAAGCTGACTGTTATCAGCATTCTCGAACCTGCCACAAGTGCCAAGTCTATGCTGATAAGGTGCATATACCTCCAGTTCCTCTGAATGTCTTGATAGCTCCTTGGCCTTTTACAATGTGGGGCATCGATATGATCGGCGAGATCAGACCTACTGCGTCCAACGGGCATCGTTTCATTCTGGTAGCTATTGATTATTTCACGAAGTGGGTTGAGGCGACTTCCTTTGCTACAGTAACCAAGAATGTCGTGGCGCGGTTTATCCGACATAATCTGATATGTCGATATGGTGTACCAGAGAGGATCATTACGGACAACGGTATAAATCTCAATAATACGATGATCACCGAGCTCTGCAAGCAGTTCAAGATACAGCATCACAACTCTTCTCCTTACCGACCGAAGATGAATGGGGCTGTTGAAGCGGCTAATAAGAACATCAAGAAGATTGTGCAGAAGATGACGGTGACATACAAAGACTGGCATGAGATGTTACCATTCGCTCTTCATGGGTACCGTACCTCAGCACGGACGTCAACAGGGGCAACACCCTATTCTTTGGTGTATGGCATGGAGGAAGTCTTGCCCATTGAAGTCCAAATACCCTCTCTTCGGATTATGAAGAATGCAGGTTTGAGCGAGGATGATTGGATCCAAACCCAGTTTGATCAGCTGAACTTAATCGACAAAAAGAGACTTACCGCTATTTGTCATGGTCAGACGTATCAAAAGCGAATGATCAAGGCATTTAACAAGAAAGTCAGACGACAAGAGTATCAAGTCGGGGATCTAGTAATCAAGCGCATCATACTACCGCAAGGTGATCCCAGGGGCAAATGGACTCCTATGTATGAAAGGCCATTTGTGGTTAAGAACATTTTCTCATGAGGAGCTGTGATTCTAACCACCATGGATGGTGACGACCTTCCTCACCCCGTCAATACAGACATAGTGAAAAAATACTACGCATAATCAAAGACCCACTAGGTTGACTGGCCTAGGAAAAAATAAGGGCTTCCCGGCGAACCAAAAGGGTTCGGGCAAAAGTAAGGGATGAAAATGAAAAAAAACTGTACACCCGACAAGTCGAAAACCTGAAAAGGCGGCTTGGGAAAAAAAGGGTATCCCGGTGGACTGAAAACCCGAAAGGGCGGTCCAGGCAAAAATTAGGGATTAAGGCGTAACACTATGTCTCATTGGATCACCTTGCAACCAGACTTCAGTATCAACTATCAAGCTCGGATGGCGCCAATCAATCTGATCTACCTTCAACCAAGTAGCAAAGTGATGAGACGCTCGGGGATATAAGGGCAATAACAAAGTTGGAACCCAGTGGGATTATTCACATAGCTGTTTTTCTTTGTTTTTCACAAATTGTATAATTCATCTTTCGGCGGCGGTCTCTTACTAGGACGTCAGCCTCTTGTACAAAAATGCCTATTTACAGGCCAACTTCAAAATCAATACAACTCATTTTTTACAATAATTTCAAAATTGTTTTCTTTTTCTGTTTTGTTTTCCAAGAACATCCAATGGTTCATGTTGATATATGCATTTGACAATAATTGTTGCTCATAAATATTTACATGCGAAACAAAAGACGATTACTCGTAATTTCAGAAACAGGGGCAAACAAGAAATGTCCAGACCTTTACAGTTGCTCTATTCACCAGGTACAGGGATAGACCCAGCCGGATAAAATGACTAAAAATATATACACTCCCCGCAGAGTAAGAAAAAGACAATGATGTTAGCTTTCCCGAACATGACGCAACTCTCCCCAGCTGAGGTTCACAATCGCGAATGAGTCGGTAAGATTCTCCCTAAGCAGAGTTCATCTTTCACCAACAATGGAAGATTATCCCCAGTGGAGTTTATTTCTTCCACAAGCAGAAAATTTATCCCCAACAGAGTTTATCATCACCAGCAACGGTAATTCATCCACAACCGAGGTTATTTCTCCAAATCAGCAGATCTTCTAACAGAGTATCTCTTCCCCACAGAGTCATTCTCTCACCAATGTATTCTCCAGCAGGATTATTCTCCCAATCATCTTCGGTCGTTATCCCCAGCGAGCGAAATTCTTTATACTCTCCAGCAGCAATCAAGGATTTATTTTCCCCAGCTAGAGAATATCACAAAAACATTGCACATCCATACATCATGACATGCATATACACATTTGTTGGCTGAAGATTTTGATGATATTATTAGAAGCGAAGCAAATTGGAAGTTTCGATTGGAATAAAGCAAGATGTCATGTTTCGAAATGATAGAAGCAGTGCTTCGAATGGGCATATCAAAACTTGGAGCTTCGAGTGACAGTTATGAGAATATATTCAAAGAAGTCTCGAAATGTTAACAAGGCTGTGTCCAAGAAATGTGTTCGAAGCGAAGGAGTGCCAAAACATTTGAAATTCAAATGCAAGCGGGATGTTCGAAATTTGAAATATATGCGCTGGAGCATTCGAAGACGCGTGAAAGCAAGAGAGAGGCATTTCTCTGCATGTTCTGAACGTGGCAGAATCTTATAGCAAGACCGTTATGGTCGAAGTAGTATAAATAGAAGTCTTAGCATTAGGATTTCGTGTGTCATATCTATTGTACAAAAAACTCAGTAAACATTCAAAATACCACATGGCTAGGGAAACGAATGCACGAGCAATGTACGTATGATAACACCACATGTTTATGATTTAATGAAAACTCTTTATCATTTCCAGTATTTTCCTTTACCTTCATGTCAATACCATTCAAAAGCTTTTGCATTTAAAATGTTTTCATTCGAAGTCTTTTTACTGATGCCTTACATTTAAATGCTTTCTTTCCATTTCAAATACTTTACATTTCAGAAACTGTTATACATTTCATGCCTTTATCTTCAAGCTTTTATCATTCGAACACCTTTTTTACTTAAAGTCATTTTACTGTTTTCTTGCATTCAAACGCTTTCTTCATATTTCGAATCTTTTACATTCCAGAGAATCTTTTACATTACATGTTTTTATGCTTCGAAGTCGTTTACTTGTCTTTTATGTAGTTTTTACATGTCTTTACAATTGAACTTTATTCATGCAATTTAGTTTCGCGCAAATTTACTTGAGCACGCCTTTAGATCTTTAATAGAGAAATCGAAGTAAGTTAAACACCTACACAACATTCTAAATATCAACCATGAATACCAGTTCTATCATGAGAGTCACCCTAATGACCAACACATCCTAGGATCAATCTAGTCGATCCTGCGAGTTACCAGAGAGATTGAATAACAGTCAGTAAGATTATTCGACAGTTTGGAGGACTAGCGGTTGTTTACCAGAAATCACTGTAAACAAATTGGCGCACCCGGTGGGACGAGTCGTTGGCCATTACGGAATTTAGAACAAAATAAAAATTGTTGAGGCGTAACTATTGTAAAAATACTCTGAGTGATAAGTTTATGGTTTTATGAACCTTAGAAGTGGTAGAATAACCAATAGAAACCAACCCTTATCCAGAAGAAAACTTTTGAACAAGATGTCTAATTCTGACAATCAACAAGGGGAACAAAATGCCCCACATACCGCAGGCACTAATATGTCCGCTTCGATGGGAACATCTAATGTGATCCCTTCGAATGCACAGTCTGTTGCATCCTCTACCAGTAATATAGCCACTAATGGAATAAGTGGCATATCAACTAATAGTTCGATCCTAGGAAATACTGGAACCATTGGTTATCCTGGGGGATTCGTCCCACCATCAGGGACACAAACCCATTTCGCCACCCCACTAACCAGACCACCCGGTTTCGATGGTAATAGAACCAGAAACTCCTCTTATGGAATGCCAACATCTTTTATAGCAGGCTTACACAATTCCACATCGAATTCATCACCACAATTAGGGTCTGGGTCTGGGGCAAATCAGTTTATGACAAATAACCAAGGGTCAGTGGGTTATAGCGCAATGCCTATTTTAACCACAGAAAACCAGTTGGCTTTTAGGCAATTGATGGATGACAGTAACCATAATATGATAGGGGTATTAGCACAAACTATGCAGGAAATATTCGCACCAATAGTACAAAATGTGACTGTGACAAACAGAGAAAACGCAGATAACATGAGTCGAATAGAAGATTTCTTTGCTCCCCCAGAGAGGCGTAGGCAGAATCAGGCGGGGGTTCGAGCGAACGTACCTATTATAGAACAAGTTGCTAACGAACCAACCTATAGACCAGCCAGAGAGGAAGTTAATGTGGGGGCAATGGCACAAAGATTAGAAGCCCCAATGATCCAAGGCCCACAAAGGGAAATTATGGAACCAGGGGCAAGGGTTGAAAGGCTGGAAATCCCAGAGTTTCGAGAAGAACAACCTAGAGGGGTTGTCATGGTGGGTCGAAATCAAGATGCTGATGCAGTCGTTCATAGAATTCGAAACGATAACATCTTGGTGTTTACCTAGGGATTTGGTAAACAACCGCTGATCCTCCAAATGGTTACTTATTTGGTTACTCGCAGGATCGATCAGATTGATCCTATGGACATAGGTTGATTTTGAAGTTTGATTAATGTGGATAAGGCTTTAAGTAAATTGTTTAAAGTAAATTGCATAAAGGAAAGGCTTGGTAAAATAAACAAGGCTTTAAAGTAAAGGTTCGACAGGAATCTTAAAGGGGAAAAGCATGTAAAATACTGGAAAAGTGAATGACTTTTAATTGATAAAATTGGTGTTTCACACATACATTTCTCAACAATTCTTTCGCTCACACTGGGTACTTGAATCTAAATGAGTGACTATGTATATGATTGTGAACACACGCGAGAAACTACACGTCTACTCCTATTTATACAAAAACATTCCAAGTAACCGTCGGGCAGTTACACTGCTTCGAGATCAAGCCACTTGGCACGTTCTCCATGCTCGACGCTCCAGATCCTTGCACGTTTGCACGTAGTAACTGCTGGAAACCGTTTTCCCTCCAAAGCTTTGAATTTCAAACTGTTCCACTCTGGATCATCGAACACCTTCATCAAGAGACGTCTTCGACGAAAACTCCTTCGACGTCGAAGGCAATGAGCCTTCCTCCTTGGAAGAAATCTTCTAAGTTATTTTGCCATCTTTCGACGGGCACTTCGACAAGCTTAGCCAGTCGAAAGCATCTTTCAGCTTTTAATGGCTGCCATCAATTAAAACAAAGGTGTCGAATTTAGGAGCCAACAAATTGCCCCCCAAGAATGCCTTATTTCGACTCTGAAAGAAAAAGGCATTCTTTGAAAACGCCATTCGACACCCATTTTTCCACGCTTAGTCACAAGTTAACTTGTGCACTTTTTGTTGCTTTTTACCAACTATTGGCAATCCCAAGAAACCATCATTGATTTGATCCTAGGACGTCACTTTCAGTACGGCGTGCAGTACCAAACGTCACTTCAAAATTTGTCATTATGACAAATCCCAAAAACGAGGACGCACGCTGCGTCTCTCTGTTTCTGCAGAAACGGCCAAAACAACAGGATGCTGCCACGCGTCCCACTACTTCCTGCAGCATTAAATGACATTTAATGTCCTCGTTATTGGGAACTTCTCCCACTACTATAAATAGTAGTGAATATCCCATTGTGGGACTTTTCACGCAAACTTGCCCTCAAACTCCCTTGTTTTCATACAATCTTGCTCTCTTTGCAGAAAAACTCTTCCTTTTCCACTCCATCTTCATCTTCAACAATGGCCTCTGCTTCTACTGCCCCCAAGACTAACGCACCAACTGAACAACTTGCTAAGCCCAAGGTCTTTGTTACTGCTCCGGTAGTGAACTCCACAGGGAAACGAAGGGTCCCTGAACCTTCTGACATCTCCATTCGCGATGCTTACTCGCGTCACTTGATGATCCCGGTTGGATACTCCAACCAGATCTTCGCAATGTCTGGACCTATGAACCCAAGCATCTCTGAAGCTCTGAAGATCAAGAGCTATTTTCCCATCGTTGAGAAACTCAAGCCAGTAGCATGCGCCAAGAAGGACGCAGAGGACAACGAAGACCCTACACACGAGAAGATCGACCTTCGTTTCTTCAACAGAAGTGTTAGAGTTTTTAGGTCTTGCCCTAATCTGACCTCTGACTATGTTGCTTGGCTAGCAAAGTTGGAGAAACATCAAACTCCAGTCTGGAAGGAAATGGGAATCTTTGACCTAGTAATGCTGTCGAAGACAGGTTTAAACTACTCCCCAGAGATGCTTATAGCTTCGATGCTGTTCTGGGATAACTCTCACTTCACCTTTCACCTTCCATGTGGGATGTTAACCCCCACACTCTTCGACGTAGCGGCCATTACTGGCCTTCGACCAACCGGAGATTACTTCGACCCGGAGGAGATGTCGGAGGACCAAATTGGTTTCTCTGAGACCAAGCCAACATTCACCACCTTTATCAACCATTATCACGACAGGTCGACGGACACAGTGTCGGATGTCGAACACATAGCGTTTCTAGCCTTATGGCTAACTCGCTTTGTGTTTTGCTCGAAATCTCTACAAGTGACCAAAAAGATGGTCACTCTGGCCACCCAACTGCATCACCGCCAAAACATCTGTTTGGCAGAACTAATTCTGGCCAGTCTTTATGACTCAATCAGCAATGGGGTTACTCTCCTGAAACATGTCGAAGATAGGAACAGTTTGCTACTCGCTGGGCCTTTCTGGCTACTTCAACTGTGGCTTAACGCCACTTTCGAATCTTTCTTACCCAAGAAGACTCAGATAAATGAACAAGCCCCAGCGATAGCTAATAGACGTATCGAAGGAATTAGGCTGGCTCTACTGACACCTGTAGAAGATGGGCTAGAGTTCCAACAAACCTTCACTAACTTCGTGCTGATGTTCGCTCGAAGGAAGGAATTTGTTTCAACTATGGCTCCATTTGCTCAACGAAAGGTGGGGCCAGCATGGTTTACGAGGCCACATCCAAAGGAGTCGAGTGGTCCCAATGTCGATGAGCACACTATACTTTGGGAGGCGTTCCTGACACCCAGGATCATGCCTCTTCGATTTAAGAGTTCTAAGACTCATCTGAGTCTGCTTGCCTATCAACCAAATCTGGTATCTCGCCATTTTGGTATCATCCAAACCCTGCCTTCTCCCATTTTCCAAAGAGAGAAGTCAATGTTGTACTTCTGCAACGATTATACAGAAGAAGCTGCTACCAAGCATATCGGAAGGTATGCTGGTCGAACAATCCTCTCGCTGTTCAACTACCAGCTTAACTTCCTTTGCTCACCATCTTTTGAAGAGTGGTGGAGAAGCTATTACGCTGAGTACTTCTTCGACGAGAAGGACTTCATATCAGAGCTGCAGAAGTCTTTTGTCCTTGTGTTGGACAAAGTAAAGAAATGTAAGTTCATGCTCTCACATTTACTTTTTATCTTTCTCTTCGACTGTTAGCCTGTTAACTTTCCTTTTCGCTTCCAGTTGTTCGAAAACCCTTGGCCAAGAAGGCTACAGGAGGCCCACAAGGAGGGGTCCCTTCAACAAAACCTCCACCGCCGGCGAAGACTATAGCACCGGCGAAGACAACAGGCAACCAACAGGGGGAAGGCTCTTCGAGGAGGCCTCCTGCATCGGTAACCAGATTTTCTTCATTTTTCTTCTGGCTTTCGATTTTTTATTTTCGACGTAATTATTCAATCGAATTCCTATTGGTTTTATAGGCCCCTTCGCCCAAGAAAAGGGCAGCATTGGTGATCGAATCGGGGAGTGATGACGAAAGTGATTCCCCTCCTTCTCCCCTAAAGAGGCGAAAGTTAACGAAGGACGCTTCTGTTCCTACTCCAGCTCCTGAAGGTCGAACCGTCAGAATAAAGGTTGGTGTGAGAAAGCCTAGGCCACCTGCAGTGGTCATCGAGGAACCAACTGAGGAGGAACTGAACGCTCTTGTTACCAAGCCTGTCGAAAGTGACAATTCCAGCCCTGGGGCTGAAGTTAATCCACAGGTAATCTATTGGACCCTTCTCAAAACTTAGGCATAGATACCAGTATTCGATTACGTCTCTTTCGACATCTGAAGACTTGTCTTCTTTCTTTTCTTCAGGACACTACTGAAAGTTCTCCACCAAGGACTTCAGAAACTCTAGAATCTGCTGAACTCAGCAGGCCTCAGGAGAAAAATTTAGGCAATGACGAAGCCCACACTGAGACTGAGGCCAATGCTGAAACAGTGGAGAAGACAACTGAAGAGCCTATGGCGGAGGAAACACAGCCAGAAACGGTTCCTGTGGTAGACTTGTCGTCAGAAGAGAATCCTGAAGGAAGAGACCAAGGCAATGGCGAAGAGAATCAAGATACTGTTGACGAAGAGCATCAAGGTGGTACTGGCGAAGACCACCAGGGTGACGCTAGCGAAAAGCCACAAAATGACGCTGGCGAAGGACCCCAAGGTGATGTTAACGAAGAACCACAAGTCAACGCTAGTACCGCCTCCGTCCAAGTCGAAGAGCAACCAAACGAGGCACTCAGCATTCAACAGACTCAAGTCCAAGATAATACTATGGCAAGGGTCACCTCCTCAAAGCACAGGTCGAAATAGGACTTGGAAATCTTGAAACAAACTGACCCTGTCAGCTACCTTAATGCAATCGTCGAGAGTAAGAGTTCTTCCGACACCAGTCAGGAAATTCCTACTCTGTCGGGGAAATCTACTGAGACTTCTCCTCTTGATGATGCGTTGGCGAAGGTCAAGGCCCAGTTCTTCAAGAGAGATTTAATGAAGGCTTTAGAGGGGGACCCCACTGCTCCATCTTGCTTAAAAGAGGTTTTGAATGCTGTTGACTTCGATGCTGTAGCCCCAGAAATCTCAGACTTAATCATGGAATTACATTCTATGATTGACCAAGTCTCAGCGGATTACCGGCGCCAACGAACTTTTAACAGTCAGCTCGAAACGCTGCATGGCAAGAGCTTATCTGCGTGGACTGCTGTCTCAAGTTCGACTTCTCGAATTGCCGAGTTGTCGAAACAGAAAGCGTCTGCACAGGAAAGGTTCGATGCTATTGAGCGAGAGAATGTCTCCTTCCGAGCACAAATTGCAGAGATAGAGGCGAAGATAAACGCCAACACTGTGCTCCAGGAGGAAATTCTTTCGACCATCCCAGACACTGAGAGCCAGACTGAGATCAAGCAAGGCCTGGAATTCGCTGAGAGGGCTCAAAGCCTCGACGCCCAAATTGCCAAACTGGTGCAAGAAAAATCTTGGTGCAAGAAGAGGTTGGATCTGCAGCATGCCAAGTATCTTCGACTCAAGAATTCTCTTTCCTTTTGATTGATTCTCTTTTGTAACCATCTTCTGTAATCACTTTCGACAACAATTGCCATTTTGGCTGAAATTAATGAAAATTTCCATTTTGGCATTTTTATGGTTAATTTAGCTTGTTCTTTTATTGTTTTATTTTTATCTCTTGAAGTATAGGCTTATATTTTTTCAAATATTTACCATTCACTCTCAAGAGCCTTTTATCACCACTTATCTCTTCGACTTCATAGGCTCCACCAGAAAAAGTTTGGATAATTCTGAAGGGTCCTTCCCATTTGGGTGACCATTTCCCCATGCTTCGATCCCGTCGATCCATGGGAAGAATTACCTTCCAAACTAAATCTTCAGGCAAAAATACCTTAGGTTTTACCTTTCTATTATAAGAGTCTTCTACTCTTTTCTTCTGAAGCCTGAGTAAGTCGAGAGCATGTAGTCTCTCTTCGTCTAAATCCACCAGTTCATCTAACATCATATTCCAATAAACCTCAGAAGGAATATCATAATGCCTCTGAACTCTTGCAGATTGAAGACAAATTTCTGCTGGCAATACTGCATCATGGCCAAAAGTTAGCCTATATGGTGTTGTACCAGTGGCTTCTTTTGGGGACGTTCGACAAGCCCATAAAATCTGGTCTAACGTCTTATGCCAATTCTTTGGTTTCTTCCCTACATGTTTCTTTATCAAGCCAATCACCACTTTGTTAGCTGCTTCGACTTGACCATTCGCCTGTGCATAGTAAGGCGTGGATGTTAGGAGTTTGAAACCTGTTTCCTGAGCAAATTCCTGCATCTTTCGACCAGTGAAAACTGAACCTTGGTCAGTTGTTATTGTCTCAGGAATTCCATACCTAAATATAATGTTCTTTTGAATAAATTCAATGACATTTTCTTGGTCTACATTGACTAAAGGGACAGCTTCGATCCACTTAGTAAAATAATCAATGCCTACCAATATGTATTTCTGACTCTTTGATGATGCTGGTCGAATCTCTCCAATAAGATCCAACGCCCATCCTCGAAAGGGCCAAGGCTTCACTATCGAGTGAAGTTCGCTTGCTGGTACATGCTGGATGCCTGTATGAACTTGACACTCTTGGCAACCTTTGGCGAACTCAACACAATCTTTCAGCATAGTGGGCCAATATAGTCCTTGTCGAAACAACAACCATTTCATCTTATGGCCTGCTTGGTGAGCCCCACATGCCCCAGCATGCGTAGTCGAAAGGGCTATGTATGCTTCAGTTTCACTTAAACATTTCAGCAACACCCCTTCAGGCGTCTTCTTGAATAACTCATTACCCATGAGTACAAAACTCAACGCCCTATATTTTGTTTTTCGTTCTGTCGGAGCTCCTGGATTTTGAAGATAGTCCACAATGGGTTTCCTCCAATCCTGGTCTGATAAATTATCAATGAACGAAATCTCGAAGTTTGAGTGATCAGCATAACCTAGCCTTGTCGATTCCAAGTCTGATGGTGATAGACAAGTTGCCTTTATCTTTTCTCGAACTTCGATTGCTCTTTGTAATCTTGTTTTTGAAATCTTATACCCTGATGCAATCTGTGCCAAGTCATTGGCTATTTGATTTTCGACTCTGGGTATGTGTCGAATATTGACACTTTCAAATTGTTTCAATAAACGATTTGTTATCACAAAGTACATAATGAGATTCTCTCTTATGCATTTATACTCCTTTGTGACTTGCTTGATGACTAACTCTGAGTCTCCCATTATTTCGACTCGAGTTGCCCCCAATTCCAACAATATTTCAAGGCCAGTAATTAGAGCTTCATACTCAGCCTCATTGTTCGAACAAGAACCTTCGATTTGGTACTTGAATGTTGTTGGAATTTTATCTGGAGAAATAATCAAGACTCCTACTCCTGTTCCATTTTTATGGCTGGAACCATCGAAGTAGAATTTCCAAGGTTCTATCTCCACATAATTAATATCCTCGACTTGAATTGAGTGGTCGACTATGAAGTCTGCAACCACTTGTCCTTTTACTGCCTTAAGAGGCATAAAGGTCAAGGAGTATTCAGTCAATGCTAATGCCCACTTGCCAATTCGACTATGCAAGATAGGTTTCGACAACATATATTTGAAAACATCAAAATGAGACGAAACATAAACATCAACTGGTTTTATATATTGTTTGAGTTTTGTACAAGAGAAATACAGACATAGACACAATTTTTCAACTTCGCTATATCTAGTTTCTGCATTATTCAAAACTCGACTGAGATAATAAATGGGTCTTTCGACTCCATTCTCATCCTCTTGGGCTAACATACTTCCCAGAGTTTTGTCAGATGCAGCTATGTACAATCTCATACTCCTATTGCTACAAGGAGGCACCAAAATAGGTGGCTTAGTGAGGTACCCTTTGATTTTGTCGAAGGCTTCTTGTTGCTCTTGCCCCCATTCGAACCCCTCCTTATTCAGTCGAAGTAAGGGTGAAAAGGCCTGAGCTTTCCCACTTAGGTTAGATATAAACCTTCTCAAGAAGTTTATCTTGCCTAAGAGAGATTGCAATTCCTTCTTATTCGACGGCGCTTTCTCTTCCAAAATTGCCTTCGTCTTATTCTGATTGATTTCGATTCCTTTCTTGTGGACAACGAAACCCAAGAAATCTCCAGCTTTTACACAGAACGCACACTTCAAAGGGTTCATCTTCAGACCATGTTCTCTCATTCTTTCGAATGATTGTCGAAGGTGGTCAATGTGACTCTTCCTGGAAACAGATTTTATAACAATATCATCAATATAAACTTGCATAAAAGTGTTAATAAAATCATGGAAGATAGTATTCATTGCTCGCTGGTACGTTGCCCCAGCGTTCTTTAGGCCAAAAGGCATCACTACCCATTCGTAAGTGCCTAAGGCCCCAGGGCATCGAAAGGCTGTTTTCGACACATCCTCTTCAGCAATGAATATTTGATTATATCCTGAATAACCATCGAGCATACTCAGGTATTCGTAGCCAGCGGCAGAATCGACTAGCATTTCCGCCACAGGCATAGGATATTCATCTTTGGGGGTGGCAGCATTCAAATCTCTGAAATCTATGCACACCCTTAACGTGCCATTTTTCTTAATTACTGGCACAATATTTGCAATCCATTCGACATACCTTGTAACACGGATGAATTTGCATTTCAGAAGTCTTTCGACCTCCGTTTTGATCTTCGACAAAATTTCTGGAGCGAAGCGTCTTGGATTTTGCTTGATTGGCTTCTTTCCAGGTTTGATTGGCAACTGAAGTTCTACCAATCCTCTGTCGAGACCAGGCATTTCGTCATAATCCCATGCAAAACAGTCTTTAAACTCTTTCAGCAATTGGATTACTTCCAACCTAAGTTCTGGATCAATTTTGGCGCTGATGTAGGTTGGCCCATTCTCTGATCCTTCGCCTAAGTTGATTTCTTCTAAAGGGTCTTGTGCTAACATCTTAATGTTGTTCGCCAAGGGATCCTTTTCGAAGCCCAAAGGCTCATTGTCATAGATGGCGTCGAGCCTCTGTTCCAACATTTCATCTGGCATGATGTCAGGGGGTCTTGGATCGAAATCCTTTCCTGGGCCAACAGCAGATAATTGTTGATCATTGGCCTGAGTGGCCATGTACTTTACTTCGGCTTCGAGAGCCGTTATCATCTTGGTTTCGGCTACATAAGCCGAAATTCGCTTCAGAGATTGTGACTCAGTCATTATCACTGAATTCACTTCCCCAACCAGTTGGTTGGATGTCAGTTAGCCCACTGAAGTCTATGTGGGACAAGTCTTCTCTGTCCCATTGGAAACCATGCTCAGGATGCAGGTATAGGGAACAAAAGGTGTTTGGCGCTGGCGCCATGTCGAAGTCAGGAGTTGGACATGGCCCTATGTGAGCCAAGTTTTTGTCGAAATCTGTTACACCCAAGTGATTCACTTCGCCAAGGTAGTAACTCTGATCTGCCTCTATGTTTTCGACCATCCCATCTGGACGCCATAGAAGCAACCTTTGATGCATCGATGAAGGCACAGCACCCACACCATGTATCCACTCACGGCCTAACAAAAGGTTGTAGTTAGGTTTGGCCGATATGACCATGAACATTGTTGGTCGAAGGATCGACCCAACTTTTATGTCGAGCTAGATCACTCCCATGGTGGTCCCAATGCCTCCCTCATAGTTGGACAGGACCATATTGTGAGGTTTGATTTCTTCATCCCTTTTGCCAATCTTCCTTAGCATCGAATGAGGGATAATATTGATAGTGGCCCCACAGTCGACCAATATTTTGTTCACAGTGGTCTCTTCGAGCTTAGCCCTTATGAACAAAGGTTTGAGGTGATTCTTCATCGCCTCTGTAGGTGGCTCGAAGAAGCCATTTTGTTCTTCTGTAGTGCCATTGTCCATGACAAAATAGCACACTGGCCTGTGTTTGGCCATTTCTTGTTCCACCTCCCAGTCACTGGCTTCGACTTCTACCTGTCGATTGAATTCCCTAGGCAGTACCGAAACAATGTTCACCATTATGTCCAGAGTATCGTCGGACTCAGCATCATCTTCGTCTTCGACTTCGCTCTGGTTAGGCCAAACTAGCCTGTTGGTAACTGGTTCTCTCTCAAGAGGCTTTCTTTGTTTCCTTTGAGGCACATTCGAACTAGTTTCTGCCTTAGGTTCGTTGGCAGCCTCTCTTTCAGCTTTTCGCCTTCTTTGATATCTCCTCCATTGGGATCTCGACATAGGATTTTTTCCCTTGTAGTTGCTGGACACTTGAGCAACCTTGGGTGCAGCAACTTGAGGATCTTTCTTCTGAATTAAAGAGGAACCTCTTGGCACTTCGAAAGAATGCCATTTCTCTTCGCTTGACCTTTTCCGGCCAGATGTTTTGTACCAAGTGTCTACCGGTACATTTGTTGGAGGCCTAAAAGTCAAAGGCCTCTTGTCTTGATGAGAACCCCTTCTGGGATCATGTCGAAGGTCCGCATTTTCCCTTCTCTTGTTCGCTGCTCTCACGCCTTGTATGTGCTCAGCAGCTTTTTTATCAAAGATAGAACTGCATCTTGGACACAGCATCACCTCTGATTTCTTCTTTTGGCATCTTTGTAAAAAATCTGCCAAGTTTTCGTTTTCCCTAGGGAAAGCCGTTTTATTTGCCTGCTCTTGCCTTATGGCTTCTTCTGAAGCTTTAGGATCAGAAAGTTCAACCATGTTGATATTCATGGTATCCTTAGTAGCAAGAGTTAGTTGCTTCATTTGTGTCTCCAGATTCTCCGTCTGGCCTTGAACAGTGGCCAAGTGGGAACTGGGCTTTGGTCCAGTTTTTTGGGCTTCAGCAGTCTTCGACTTCGGGTCTTCGACCGCTTTCTGGACAGCCTCAATTGTCTTCCTGGATAAACTTCCAGAAAAACTGCCAAAGATTGGCATGTTGATGTGGTCCTTTGAGACTTCGACCATGGTAATGCCTGGCTTCTTCGACTGGATCCTGGTTGCCTCTATCATGTTCACCTCAGAGGGTTCTGCATAGTGGGCTTCAGCCTTCAGTGGATTGGAGTCGACAGCCATGGGGGATTTGTCAGCAAACTTTAATCTCCCTTCCTCAATAGCGTCTTGCACAAGATTCCTGAAAAGAAAACATTGAGAAGTTTTATGGCCCAGAAAATTATGATATTTGCAAAAACCTCTCTTCTTTCTTTGATCAAGAGGAGGCACTTTTACCCCAGGGGGTACTATCATTTGGCCATCTTTAACTAGTAAGTCGAATATTTCATCACATTTTGTGATATCAAAACTGTAAGTCTTTTTTGGGAACCTATCGTTGGTCTTGTCTGGACCAATGGGATTTTTCCCATTTGAGGGGACTAACTGTTTACAAGAGTATGGTGGCCCTTGTTTTAGTTCTGCTAAATCGACTTCTCCTTCTTCGATAGCTAAAGTGTCGTCGAAGGATTCTAGATCTTCGTCATCCATCTCAACGTAAGCTATTCTTTCTCTCTTGTGAGTTTTCGTTGCCTTAGCTTTTTCAGCTTTGAGGCGTTCGACTTGTCGAACTCTATCGGCCAGTTGGGCCATGTCTCTTAGGTACTGGGTATCTAGCTTCTTCCTAATGGAATAATCTAAACCGCCTGCGGCCATTTCGACCAGCTCATGTTCTGGCACTTGTGTAAAACATCTCGCCTTAAGCAACCTAAACCTATTCAGATATTCGTCTATAGGTTCAGTGAAACGTCTCTTCACACTCGCCAGTTCTTTCAGGCTTATCTTGGTTTGCCCCATATAGAATTGTTCATGGAACAATCTTTCCAACTGGGTCCAATGGTGGATCGAATTGGGGGGTAGGGTTGTGAACCAAGTAAAAGCGTTCTTGGTTAAGGAACTTGGGAAGTATTTGATCCTTAGGTTTTCGTTATTCGAAATGTCTCCTGCTTCGATCAAATATCTTGCCACATGTTCGACAGTGGATTCTGTCGTGTCCCCAGAAAACTTAGTAAATTTGGGGACTTTGCTTCTTGGAGGTAAGTCAGTTTGTAACACATATTCTGACAATGGAGATGTAAAGTTGGGCCTTCGAAAGCCCATGTTCATCCCATTCTGATTCATGATCCTTTCGATCATGGTTGCCAGATTATTTTCCAAACCCATGTTTTGGTGTTGGATATGCTGAACCACTTCGTCAGCATTTTGGTTTCTGTTAACTAACCTTACCTCTGGGGCTATTACCCTAGGTTCTTCGACAGGTTGTTCTACAGGCTGTTGGGCCTGATTAATGGTGGTTTCTTCCTCTACAAATATCCCCTGATTTCCTCTTATTTGCGCCCTTTGGGGATGTCGAATAGGTGGGGGTACTCCAAAGAAGTCAGCCAAACGCGTCATTTGCGCTGTAACTTGCTGATTCGACTGAGTAGTATTTTGTATTAGAGGATTTAGCACTGTACTCAAAGTTTGTGCCAACATTTGCACCATATCATGGTTGCTTTCGTCCATCTGTTGCCTCAAGACTGCTGTCGAGGCATTTGTAAGGCCATGGGCTACTTGGGACGTTCCTCCTAAGAGTTGGGTCCTATTTCTATTCGCCATGCCTACTCCAGAGCCTTGGAGTGGCGAAGTGGCACTCACGAAAGGGTCTGAATAAGTGGACGCAGCATTCGTCAGGCTTGCCACTTCAGAAGTTGGCATACCATAGAATGGAATAAATCCTGGGGGAACCACAGGCCTTGGGCCTGTATTTCCCCTTGGTGGGGGGGTTCCCAAAGGCATTCTGGGGCCTGTAAACGAAGTTATTGGCCCCGTGGTTGTGACTGACACTGCTGGTGTCGAACCAACATTCGTCGCTTCACTCACGGTCATATTAACCGTTGCTCCCACGCTTGGTGGTGGAATTTCATTATTGTTTGGCGGATTCGCCATCTCTTCCCTTCTTCTGGCAGTATTGCTATCGTTGGTGTATATTCTACCACTCCTCAATAACATACAACTCGAAAAGATGAGATTTTTCAACAATCAACACACGGTCCCACCGGGTGTGCCAATTTGTTTACCTAGGGATTTGGTAAACAACCGCTGATCCTCCAAATGGTTACTTATTTGGTTACTCGCAGGATCGATCAGATTGATCCTATGGACATAGGTTGATTTTGAAGTTTGATTAATGTGGATAAGGCTTTAAGTAAATTGTTTAAAGTAAATTGCATAAAGGAAAGGCTTGGTAAAATAAACAAGGCTTTAAAGTAAAGGTTCGACAGGAATCTTAAAGGGGAAAAGCATGTAAAATACTGGAAAAGTGAATGACTTTTAATTGATAAAATTGGTGTTTCACACATACATTTCTCAACAATTCTTTCGCTCACACTGGGTACTTGAATCTAAATGAGTGACTATGTATATGATTGTGAACACACGCGAGAAACTACACGTCTACTCCTATTTATACAAAAACATTCCAAGTAACCGTCGGGCAGTTACACTGCTTCGAGATCAAGCCACTTGGCACGTTCTCCATGCTCGACGCTCCAGATCCTTGCACGTTTGCACGTAGTAACTGCTGGAAACCGTTTTCCCTCCAAAGCTTTGAATTTCAAACTGTTCCACTCTGGATCATCGAACACCTTCATCAAGAGACGTCTTCGACGAAAACTCCTTCGACGTCGAAGGCAATGAGCCTTCCTCCTTGGAAGAAATCTTCTAAGTTATTTTGCCATCTTTCGACGGGCACTTCGACAAGCTTAGCCAGTCGAAAGCATCTTTCAGCTTTTAATGGCTGCCATCAATTAAAACAAAGGTTTCGAATTTAGGAGCCAACACTTGGCAGAAAATAATTTAACCACCATGATAGAGAGAATCATGGCCCAGAATAGCCTCAACACAGGAATTAGAAGGCCAAATTATGCTTCCCCTATATTAGATTACATAATGCACACTGATTTACCAAGGGGATATAAAGTCCCTAAATTTACAAAGTTTGCTGGGGATACCAATGAGTCAACAGTCGAACATATAGCCAGGTATCTAACCAAAGCGGGAGATATAGCCAATAATGAAGACCTCAGGATCAAATATTTCCCAAGTTCCCTGACTAAGAACGCTTTCACATGGTTCACCACTTTGCCTCCTGGGTCCATTAATACTTGGGCTCTGTTGGAGAGATTATTCCATGAACAGTTCAATATGGGACAATCAAAAATAAGTCTGAAGGAACTAGCCAGTGTCAAGAGAAAGTTCACTGAACCCATAGATGATTATCTGAATAGATTCGGGCTTTTGAAATCCAGATGTTTCACAGTAGTGCCTGAACATGAGTTAGTCGAAATGGCCACTGGCGGTTTGGATTACTCTATTCGAAAGAAACTAGACACTCAATATTTGAGGGATATGGCTCAATTAGCTGATAGGGTTCGACAGGTCAAAAGGCTAAAGGCCGAAAAGGCCAGAGTCTTTAAAAATAACAAGAAGGAAAGGATCTCCTATGTT
The DNA here is from genome assembly GCA_948472305.1 of Vicia faba. Lineage (NCBI taxonomy): Eukaryota > Viridiplantae > Streptophyta > Magnoliopsida > Fabales > Fabaceae > Vicia > Vicia faba. Next base: position 1,180,108,096 of record OX451738.1, on the reverse strand, counting down.
GGAACTGAGGAAGCAGAAGATTACCCTGAATTCGAATTCGAAGAGGTCGAAATCGACCTCGCTGAATTAAAACAGGCGCCACCTTACTCCTGTAAATTATTAGTTCCCACAAAAGGGAAAGAAATTGTTGAAAATGAGAAAAGTGACAAATTCCCAAAAAAGGTTTATACCTTCGATGTCACTAAATGTGACGAGATTTTTGATTTACTTGTCAAAGATGGCCAACTCATTGTGCCATCAAATGTCAAAATACCTCCTTTAGATCAAAGAAAGAAAAGAGGATTTTGCAAATATCATAGTTTCCTAGGCCACAAAACCTCACAGTGTTTTCTTTTCAGGGACCTAATTCAGAATGCAATTAAAGATGGCAGGCTGAAGTTTGCTGATAAAGCAAAAATGAAAGTGGACGAAGATCCTTTGGACGTCGCAGACACCAATTACTCCGAGCCTGCGTGCATTGGAGAAATTAACATGGTGGAAGCTGACCAGAATGATGCCCCAATAGGAGAGAAAGGTACTGAAAACGAAAGTTGGGTGATAGTCGAAGTCAATAAGGAGGTCACTGAAGACGTCCACAAGCAACCAGAGACTTCGATTGAAGCATCACCTTTAGCTGTTGCAAAAGGAATCCAGGCTACTGAAGGCCAGGAAAACCAAAACCAAGAGTTGACACAGGTCACTGAAGGCCTGAGGCTGGAATTGGAGAAATTCCAAATCACGAAGCCAACCTCCCCTCAGAAAGAAATATGGGACACTTTAGGGGAACCCAGTGGAAAATTTGACTATTTGGTCAAATATTCTGCCCCAGAGAGTTCAAAGGCCCACATTGAAGATATAAAACCCACAGGATGGGGAGATGATGAAGCTAAGGGGGAGGATGTTGAGGTAAACATGGTGGATATGGAGAGACCTCGCTCTGAGATGGAGGAAGTAGAGAGATACTTAGAAAAAGAGAAGTATAAAATGGAGGATAATCATGCTGGAGATGCTAGTCTCAAGGATTACCTCATGATGTGCCACAAGGGAGATACGGGAATGATATTATGCCCTAGGTGCAACATCCTCTGCAATCAGAGAATCGCTGCAAACTTCGAGAGGGTACAAAGGGCACGAACTGGTAACAACTGGCGCCAGGATAACCAGTTATTCAGGTGTTATCCTAAGGCTGGAGAAAGTTTGCTGGAATTTGTGTTTCGCTGCTACAAAGGGGCAACCAAGTGCTTGATATGCCCAAGGTGTTCTGCTGTGTATGATCAAAACGTGGCCAGAGCCTTCGAAACAGTCCCCTTCGCCCCTTGCTGGAACCATCAAGAAACTGTTCAGATGGGCCCACGTTTCGATAGCAAATACAAACAACGAAGGCCTGATAGTCCTCATCCCAAGGGTGCTCGAAGAGTGACGTTCAAACTCCCTGCTGAAGTGCCAACAGACAGATGGCTGCAAGTCAGAAATGACAAAAGCAAAGACAAATGGAGAAACGCTGAACGAAACGCACGCCATGCTATGACATATAGAAGGCAATTCAACATAGCAAAGAGGGAAGAGGTAAGATTAGAGAACTACAAAGGAAGAAATCCCATGTCAAGATCCCAGTGGCGAAGGCAACAGAGGGTTCGAAAGGCTGAGAGGGAAGCTGTGGCAAATAAATGGGCAACTTCAACAAAGAACCAAGGTGAATCTAGCACCAACAAACCCACACCAAAAAATCAAACGGAAGACAAACCCCCAGTTAATAGGCGGCTCTTTTCTGAAGTACAACTAGATGAACCAAAGGAATACACTCCAGGTCCAGAAGAAGACGAAGATATGATAACGGATAACTTCGAATCAGAGGGGGAGTCTTCGTTCAACCTCAACTGCAACGTGGTATCTGTGCTTCCTTGTGAGTTTGGACAGGAAACTGAAATTGATGAATATGAGAAAGAAGATACCATAGACCTGATGAAGCATAGGCCTGTGTGCTACTATGTGATGGACAATGGGGCTGTCGAGGAGCAGAATGCGTTCTTCGAACGTCCAGAACCAGCTATGAAGAACCATCTTAAGCCACTATTTATTCGGGCAAAGGTTGGTGCCCATGGCGTGAATAAGGTTCTAGTGGATGGGGGTGCTGTAGTCAACTTAATACCCCACTTCATGCTGAAAAGGTTAGAAATACGCGAAGGAGACATCAAGCCCCACAATATGGTTCTATCCAATTATGAAGGGAAAGTGGGCAAAACACTGGGGGTGGTTCAATTGGACTTGACAATAGGCTCAAGCTGTAGGCCCACCATGTTCATGGTGATCGAAGCCAAGGCCAACTATAACTTGTTGCTGGGAAGGGAGTGGATCCATGGCGTAGGGGCAGTTCCTTCGTCAATGCACCAGCGATTAGTTCTATGGAGAGAAGATGGGATCGTGGAAAACATTGAAGCAGACCAGAGTTACTTCATGTCAACAGTCAATTTAGTTGATAAGAGGAATTATGACAAACATCTGGCAAAGATTGCTCCTTGTGTCCCAAATGATGAAATCAACGAAACCAGAAACGCCCACTACTATATGACCCTTCGCCATGATGGCCTATACTGGGATAGAAGGATAATCAGTGACGACGAAGGGGTCGAAAGTACTATACAAATACGGCCAACAGGCTGGGACTTCGACAACCTTACTCATGACTGAGTCCTCCTTTTTCGAAAGGATTTCGGCCTATATGGCTGAGAACGAATCAAAGGCGGCCTTAGAGGCTGAAATGAATAAACTGGCTGTGAAGATGAACGAAATAAGTGGGGATGGCTCGAAAGGCTCACCCTTTAAAGAATTTGAGATAGATCAAAGGCTGGACGCCATCTATGATAAAGAACCCTTAGGCTTCGAAGGGACCCCATAGACTCAGGTGCCAAAATATTGGCGCAGGATCCACTCGAAGAAGTGAACTTAGGGGATGAAAACACGAAAAGAATAACCTACATAAGTGCAAAACTTAGCCCAGGCCTCAAGCAGGAAGTGATCGAAGTCCTCAAGAAAAACAAAGATTGCTTCGCATGGGATTATGATGAAATGCCTGGTTTAAAGAAGGAGTTAGTCGAACACAGACTTCCAATCAAATATGGCAAGAAGCCCATCAAGCAAACTCCTAGAAGATTCTCACCAGCGGTTCTCACAAAGATTAAAGCTGAGATCGAAAGGTTGCTGCGTTGCAGATTCATCAGAACCATAAGGTATGTCGAATGGTTAGCAAATATAGTACCTGTTATTAAGAAAAATGGTTCTTTGAGAATCTGCATAGATTTTAGGGATTTAAACACTGCAACCCCTAAGGATGAGTACTCCATGCCTGTGGCAGAAATGCTAGTAGACTCTGCTGCAGGATTCGAATACTTGAGTATGTTAGATGGATACTCTGGGTATAATCAGATTTTTATTGCTGAAGAAGATGTTTCCAAGACAGCATTTCGTTGCCCAGGAGCCTTAGGCACCTACGAATGGGTGGTGATGCCTTTTGGTTTAAAAAACGCTGGGGCAACTTATCAAAGGGCAATGAATTCGATTTTTCATGATTTCATTGAAACCTTTATGCAGGTGTATATTGATGATATAGTCATCAAATCTATATCTGCAGAAACCCACTTGCATCATTTGAGCCAATCATTCGAACGAATGAGAAAACATGGCTTAAAGATGAATCCCTTTAAATGTGCATTTTTTGTGCAGGCTGGAGATTTCCTTGGCTTTGTGGTTCACAAGAAAGGAATTGAGATCAACCAGAACAAAACCAAAGCCATAATGGAGACGAAAGCACCTACGTCAAAAAGGGAGTTGCAATCTTTGCTAGGGAAGATTAACTTTCTCAGAAGGTTCATTTCGAATCTGAGTGGAAGAACCCAAGCTTTCTCTCCGTTGCTTCGTTTAAAGCAAGGCCAAGCCTTTGAATGGAACGAAGCCCACCAGGAGGCATTTGACAAGATAAAAAGATACCTCTCTCAGCCTCCTATCTTGTCTCCACCTTCATGGGGAAAGCCCATGAGATTGTACATATCTGCCTCTGAAGTTAGTATAGGTAGTATGTTAGCACAAGAAGATAGCAATGGCATCGAAAGAGCCATATACTATTTAAGTAGAGTATTGAATGATGCAGAGACCAGATATAGCAATTTAGAAAATCTATGTCTCTGTTTGTACTTCTCTTGTATGAAACTCAAGTATTATATAAAGCCTGTTGATGTTTATGTTTCATCTCATTTCGATGTCATTAAACACATGCTTTCGAAACCAATAATGCATAGCAGAGTTGGTAAATGGGCTTTAGCCTTAACAGAATATTCTTTGACTTTCATGCCTTTAAAATCTGTGAAAGGCCAAGTGATTTCTGATTTCATTGTGGACCATTCATTGGTTGAGCAGACTGTCATGAGTTACGTCGAAATGCAACCATGGAAATTATACTTTGATGGTTCGACCCACAGGAATGGAAGTGGTGTTGGAGTCCTTCTAATTTCTCCTGAAGGAATTCCAACAAAATTCAAGTATAACTTAGATGGTCCCCGTTGCTCGAACAACGAAGCTGAGTATGAAGCGCTCATTGTTGGACTTGAAGCTTTGTTGGAATTGGGGGCAACTAGAGTCGAAATTAAAGGAGACTCGGAATTAGTGGTCAAGCAAATAACAAAGGAGTATAAATGCATAAAGGAAAACCTGATGATATACTTCGTCATAGTTAACAGGCTACTTAGGAAATTTGAATACATGGATATTCAACATATACCAAGAATAGAAAACCAAGAAGCAAATGACTTAGCACAGTTGGCTTCAGGTTATAAAGTTTCTTCCAGAAACTTTGAGGATTTAGTTGAATTAAGGGGTAGAGTTATGGCTACTAGATTCACATCATCAGATCTAGAGAGTATGAAATTGGGTTATGCTGAGAAACAGGGATTCGAAATATTAGCCATAAACATTTTATCAGATGCAGATTGGCGAAGTCCACTGGTGAGTTATTTAACAAACCCAACTCTGAATGCTGATAGGAAGATAAAATATAGAGCATTGTCATATGTCCTCATGGGAAACGAATTGTTCAAAAAGACCCAAGAAGGCATATTATTGAAGTGCCTAGGAGAAAGTGAGGCATACTTAGCATTGTCAGAAGTCCACAATGGGGCATGTGGGGCACATCAAGCAGGTCATAAAATGAAATGGCTGTTATTTCGATATGGCATGTATTGGCCCAGCATGCTCAAAGATTGTATAGACTTTGCTAAAGGTTGTGAAGAATGTCAGAAACATGCAGGGATTCAACATGCCCCTGCAAGTGAGTTGCATTCAATCATCAAACCATGGCCATTTAGAGGATGGGCATTGGATTTGATAGGAGAAATAAATCCTGCTTCGTCCAAAGGACAAAAATATATCTTGGTAGGAATAGATTATTTTACCAAGTGGATCGAAGCAATACCATTAATAGTTGCTGATCAAGAGGCTATTATTGAATTTACAGAAACAAATCATCTATAGGTTCGGATTGCCAGAGAGCATAACCACAGACCAAGGTTCTGTGTTTACTGGTAGAAAGATGCAAGAATTTGCTCAAGAAATGGGGTTTATATTATTAACATCAACGCCATATTATGCTCAAGCGAATGGCCAGGTCGAAGCAGCTAATAAAGTGATAATAGGGTTAATCAAGAAACATGTTGGTAAAAAGCCAAGGAATTGGCACAAAACTTTGGACCAAATACTATGGGCCTGTAGAACATCTCCTAAAGAAGCTACTAACACCACGCCTTTCCAACTCACATTTGGTCATGATGCAGTTCTGCCAGTAGAAATTCATCTACAATCAGTTCGAATTCAAAGACAAAACGAAATTCCAACTGCATTATATTGGGAGATGATGATGAATGAGTTAGTTGAGTTGGACGAAGTTAGATTACATGCATTGGAAATCTTGATAAGACAAAAAGAAAGAGTGGCCAGGACATATAACAAAAGGGTGAAAAGGAAAGCATTCACTATTAATGACTTAGTCTGGAAAGTCATATTGCCCATGGACAAGAAAAATAAAACGTTAAGTAAATGGTCACCTCATTGGGAAGGGCCTTTTCGAATAATAAAGGTATTCTCAAATAATGCATATGAAATCGAAGAGCTGGTGGATGATAAGCGTATCCTAAAGGTTAATGGGAAATATTTAAAGAAATATAAGCCACGCCTGCAGGAGATTCAAATAGTAACAACGTAATCAAAATATCATAAAAATGCCAAAATGGCGTTGTTCAAATGTTACATACAAAAACCAAATTTTAACCAAATCAACACTAAGACTTAGAAATAGGAATTATTCTTCAATCTGTTGAAGGTACTTCGAAAAGACTCAAGCCTTTGTTGAGCAAAACGTCTTGCTCCCTCTAAGGTAGCCACTTCTCCTTTGAGTTGTTCTGCAGTTTCCATCTCTGCAAGCCCCTTGTTGAGGAGCTCTTCGAATTGGTTACCAGCAGTATTGGTTTCGTAGGCTAATTGTTGTTCTTGAGCCTCTTTAACCTTCTGTTGAAGTTCCTGAATTTGCCTTTCCTAGAGAAGGATGGACTCAGCTCGAGCCTCATAATCAGTTTTTGCTTGCTTTAGATGCATGGCTTGATCCTCAGCTTCTTGAGAGAGTTTCGAAGCATGCTCATAAGCAGCATCCATTGCAGTTCGTTTTTCTTGAACCTTTCTAGCAGTAAATTCATCTTGGAGAAGGTACCCAGTCACGTTGTCCAGCAAAGATTGAAGATCGAACAAGATAGTGCTAACTGGCAAGGAGCAGGTAGCAAGGTTGACTTTTGTAAGCAACTCCTTCATAGTGTAGCAAGCCGTGCTATCCTGTTTGAGCACTTCGAATAAATCCACATCTAGAATTGTTCTCCTGATCCTGTTAAGAAGTACAATTCTTTCATCTGTGGGCAACGGATGGCTAGTCGAACCTGTGCCAGCCTTAGCAGTTGGAATATCTCTTTGAGCCAGCTTCGCCTTCATGTACCCAATAGGGTCATTTCGTCTCAGGAGAGCAAGCTCCTCTTCAGTCATTCGGGACAAAGACGGTTGAGGGAGTTCCACACGCAGGGGAGTCACGTCCATTTCGACTTTCATGGGTTTATGGGTCGCGTCATCGTCACCTTCATTCGTTTCATGCTCATTATCTTCTTCATCGTCATCCAAATCCACCACTTCGATATCTTCGTTCTCGCTGCTATTTGCATTGGACTCTGTCCCAACAGTCGAACCATCGTTGGCATCTCCTTCCTCAGACCCTTCTTCTGCAGATTCTTCGTTTCTTTGATCAGAATCGGCGTTCTCTCCTTCAGCGTGGGTGTCCTTTGGATCCTCTTGAAGGGTTTCAAGAGGGGACTTTTGAAGAGAAGTTCTTTGTAAAGCCTCTGCAGATTCATGAAGCGTTGCTTCATTTGTTTCTTTTAGAGGAGGAGAAGTACTCTGATCATCTTGCTGCTCAGAAGCCCCAGCCAGAACCGCCATATTGGAGGAACCCTTGTTCTGTACAAGATTGCTGGAATCCCCTTAAGGAGAAGAGTTGATCGGAGCAGAAGCTTTTGATGGTGAGGTCGAAGTGGTAAGAGCTGGATTTAAAATATCCTGCAAGAGGCAAAAGAATATTAAAAGCATGCACCAAGGTAATGAGGAATTATTTTGTCAAAGATTTAAAGTTCAATTTACCTGTGGACTCTCAGAAGAGAGGTTGCTAGCTATGCGTTCCAACATTACGTTGGAGGTCAAAGATGGAATTTTGGATTTAGGTGAGGGAGCAGCATCCCTGGAATTGAGTCCAGAGACACTAGTTGGTATAGCACTTTTTGAAATATCCTTCTTCTGCTTCTTCTTCGAAGCAGCTGGTAAATTCCCTCCAGCCTTGGGGTCTTCCCCATTAGTGTTTGTTTTTCGCTTCTTTGGAGTGGTTGGCGGAAGTTTGTTGGTCTAAAAAGATTTAAACAATAAGTTAGATGCAAATCATGAAACATTAGTGTATTCGAAAACATTAAGGTTAAGTGATTACCTGTGGAGTTGGAGCACTGGTTATTACTGGTGTTGTTGTTGTTGTTACAGCAATTGTTGTTGGTTCAGATAGAGTCACATTGTCAATGGTTTCGACAGAGGCTTGAGAGGCGCTCCCTTCTTTTGACTTTGAAGCAGCAGTCTTTATCCTGATGGCTGAAAATCGAAACAATTAAGGCAAAAGTTAAAAATATAGAAAATGAGAAACGTTTGGGATTTTCCCAAGCATTCGCACCTGTGCCTTGATCAGATTTAATCGACATGGCAGAAAGGTCATAGCAAAGATGTCCTGGGAAATCGTGGAGCCAATGTCGAGCCCATGTCACAGTCTCAGATGGCTTTGGTTTCTTTTGAAGATATTTGAACATTTCTTTGCAAGTGAACCACCAAGGGTATGGAGGAAACCAAGCCAGAGCCAGTTCTGAGGTAGGTAATCTAGGAAATTTAGGTGGATGCATTTCGAATGCCAACCTATACCTATCCTCAGGTGACAACCCTGAAGGAAGTTTTAACTTAGAAACTTTTTCTTTGAATTTTTCCTTCAAGGTCTCAGTCGCTTGATGCACAGTGGATTCCAAGTGTGTGGGATCATAAGTAGTTTCGAAATAATTTTGAAAAGCTTTAATCTCTTTGGCATGAGTGAACATACCTTTCTTGGATGGTACCTGCACATTGAATGCATCAGTTAGTTTCTGCTGAATAGTAAGAGTATCGAACATATAAGTCTGATAGAACTTTGTCCACCATTCCAGAAACCCCTTTGCTGTAAGGTGTGTAGGTTCGAAAGTTATTAGTTCAAAATGGGCGAAGCCTTGGTATTGTTCCTGCTGTAGTTTGGCTTCTCTTGCCTTGAAAGTTCGCCCAGAGGTGATGGCATTTTCCGTTTGGAATAGGGGTTCAGGAATTAGTTGGCACAAGCCAAATTGTCTCGAAACGAAGTTGGGTTGATAAGCAAAAAGGAAAATCTGATTCTTAGCAGGAGTAATTCTTGAAGAGATTAGTCTGGGTAGCAAAAAGGCTCTCCATACATCTTGAATTTCTTTGCTTTTGACAGCTTCTGAGAGAGCCATGGTGAACCATGAAGGTCCATGAGTCCTTGAAGCAAAAGGCGCCATGGTCTCTTCGAATTTATGCCTCTTGGAGAATATCATGATATATTTTGAGAAGAGAACTTTGAAGTCATCCTTATCATCGTTTGGGGTTAGTCTTCGCAGCCTAGTGCCTTCGATGATTCTATCCGCTATTTCTGGGTCTTGTTCAACAATAGTATTGGAAGTTGATAGTGAAGGTTCGAACATGGCATTTAGCCATAACTGGAGTAACCAGAAAGGGCCAGCTAGCAGGATGTTCTTGGAGGTGTGAGATTTCAGACTCGAAACAACTGACCTTAGACTTTCGTAAAGATCAACTAATAGTAGTTCGCTTAAACACACCCTCTGATTCTCATGCAAATCTCTAGCTAGAGGAATAAACCTACTGGCCACCTGTAGGGATCTGCTGCAAAAGACATACCTGGACAACCATAAAGTAAGGAGAGCAGTGTGTTCTACATCCGACACACTGTCTCCTTCAGTATGATAGTGGCTGATAAACTTTGAAAAGCTAGCTAGCTTGACTTCGAAGTCAATGATACTCGAATGCTCTTCGTTGTCAGGAATATATGTTTCTCCTATGGGTGATAACCCAGTAATAGCTGCTATGTCAAAAAAGGTAGGTGTAATCATTCCACCAGGGAGATGGAAAGTATTGTATGTACTGTCCCAGAAATATAGGGACGCGAATAACAATGGGTGGCTATAAGTAAAACCCGGTTTCGATAGTTTGATCAAATTGTAAATGCCTAACTCTTCCCATTGCTGGGATTTCTTAGCTTCTACCTTATTAAACCAGTTGTGATAAGCTGTGTCGGAGGTGGGGCAAGATCGAAATGGTTTAAAGTTACTCTTTACATAATCTAGTACAAAAGGGTCCTTAGGGGGAACGATTGGATGATCCACGGTGTTTGAATCAGAAGACTCTATTGTCTTAGGAGCATCCATTTTATTAAACAGAGGTTTGAAATTGTAACAAACTGGAAAAAAATTTCTGGTGTCTTTTAAAATTTCAAAGACTGTAAGAGGGCCCATTAAAGCTAACCTCTTGCCAGCGGCGTTAGTAGGAATTAGTACCTGGGATGCATAAAGCATTTCTTTCTCTTTTGAGATCATCTGGGGAACAAGAACAGATTGACCTTGGTAGGTGCCAACCTTGCTTTCCATTGTGGTTCCTGTGGTCTTTCCTTTCTTTTTGGAAGCCCTTTTTAGTTGAGATGAAGTTGAAGAAGACATTGTTGGAAGAATGTTGGAAGTTTAGGGTTTCGGTGAGAAAAGAGGAAGAAAAGATTCAGAATGTGGGAAGAAAAGAAAAGACTAAGTTGATGGGTTTTTATAATGTGGAAGTTTAAACATCCACTGAGTAAGATTGTGATACGTGGTAGTCGTGGGTTGGTTTGATGAATAGGTGGCGTAAAGTTAATATTGGTAATAGGCGTGATTAAAGATAATCATTGTTTTGTAACTGCACCATGCTGTGAAATGGTTCAAGGCGGTTAAGGAATCTGAAAAGCGTTGTGATTGACGTGACTGGAGTCATATGCAATAAATGTTACGATGATTCGAAGGTTGCATCAAAATCTTGTGTATATGTTTAAAATAAGTATTTCTCAAAGGAATCGAAATACATATTTTAAAGGGGCATTTTGTTGGCTGAAGATTTTGATGATATTATTAGAAGCGAAGAAAATTGGATGTTTCGATTGGAATAAAGCAAGATGTCATGTTTCGAAATGATAGAAGCAGTGCTTCGAATGGGCATATCAAAACTTGGAGCTTCGAGTGACAGTTATGAGAATATATTCAAAGAAGTCTCGAAATGTTAACAAGGTTGTGTCCAAGAAATGTGTTCGAAGCGAAGGAGTGCCAAAACATTTGAAATTCAAATGCAAGCGGGATGTTCGAAATTTGAAATATATGCGCTGGAGCATTCGAAGACGCGTGGAAGCAAGAGAGAGGCATTGCTCTGCATGTTCTGAACGTGGCAGAATCTTATAGCAAGACCGTTATGGTCGAAGTAGTATAAATAGAAGTCTTAGCATTAGGATTTCGTGTGTCATATCTATTGTACAAAAAACTCAGTAAACATTCAAAATACCACATGGCTAGGGAAACGAATGCACGAGCAATGTATGTATGATAACACCACATGTTTATGATTTAATGAAAACTCTTTATCATTTCCAGTATTTTCCTTTACCTTCATGTCAATACCATTCAAAAGCTTTTGCATTTAAAATGTTTTCATTCGAAGTCTTTTTACTGATGCCTTACATTTAAATGCTTTCTTTCCATTTCAAATACTTTACATTTCAGAAACTGTTATACATCTCATGCCTTTATCTTCAAGCTTTTATCATTCGAACACCTTTTTTACTTAAAGTCATTTTACTGTTTTCTTGCATTCAAACGCTTTCTTCATATTTCGAATCTTTTACATTCCAGAGAATCTTTTACATTACATGTTTTTATGCTTCAAAGTCGTTTACTTGTCTTTTATGCAGTTTTTACATGTCTTTACAATTGAACTTTATTCATGCAATTTAGTTTCGTGCAAATTTACTTGAGCACGCCTTTAGATCTTTAATAGAGAAATCGAAGTAAGTTAAACACCTACACAACATTCTAAATATCAACCATGAATACCAGTTCTATCATGAGAGTCACCCTAATGACCAACACATCCTAGGATCAATCTAGTCAATCCTGCAAGTTACCAGAGAGATTGAATAACAGTCAGTAAGATTATTCGATAGTTTGGAGGACTAGCGGTTATTTACCAGAAATCACTGTAAACAACATCATACAACACAATCTCATTTATTTTGAGAACATCATTGCTTGATAACATATCATGCATTACATACGACTAACTCTTTACATTTCAGGAAAAGATACAGTTAAATCCTCACAAAGTTCAAGCTATGAAGCCCGGGTACGATCAGATAGTATCTTGATTCCTCCATCATATTGTGAAGCCCGGAGAACGACTGGCTAACAGTATCAAAATATCTCGAAGCCTGGATTATGACCAGATAGTGGTATCTCTTAAAAACAAGCTACGAAACCCGGATTCTACTGGATAATAGTTTAATCCCCGGCAAGTTACTATGAAGCCTGGATTACGACCAAATAGCAGTACGAGACACTGAAGCCTGGGATTACGACCAGATAACAGTAAGGGACACTAAAGCTTGGATTTCGACCAAATAGCAGTTCACCTGGCCAATTACTATGAAGCCCGGAGTCGACCAGATATTAGTAGGCCTTAAAATCAAATGGAAGCCCGGATGCGACTGGATAACCACTTGATTTTCTTCTGAAACCTGGATTTCGACCAGATAAGAAGTAAGGTATTGTGAAGACTGGATTCGACCAGATAACAGTACAAGACACCATGAAGCCTGGATTCGACCAGATAATGGTATGAAACATCGTGAAGCCTGGATTACGACTAGATAGCGGTACAAGACACTACGAAGCTTGGATTTCGACCAAATAGCAGTTTACCTGGACCATTACTATGAAGCCCGGAGTCGACCGGATATTAGTGTGCCTTAAGTTCAAGTTAAAGCCCAGATGCGACCGGATAACAATTGAATTCCTTCTGAAGCCTGGATTACGACCAAATAAGAATTGAGAAATTGCAAAGCCTGGATTACGACCGGATAACAAGTTTAATCTCATATCCCCAGTAAATTACTGTAAAGCCTGGATTACGACCAGATAGCAGTCGATATTATCACTATGAAGCCTGGATCATGACCAGATAGTAGTTCATTTTCACCTCTTCGACCAAGAGCCTATTCCCCAGTAGAATAACGGACGACCGAAGCTCCTAAAATTCAACTTTTCTCTCAAGACAGAGAACAACATTACCCAGCGAAATCTTCCTCAACAACAGGTATACAAGCTCCTGCTAAGGAATCTCTTATGCGATCAACACTTCTTCTGATGGCATCTTTAAGCCCATTGTTCGTCATCAATCTCCAAATGGCATCTATAAGCCCATTCCCGATATCACAAGACGAATACCACTTCATGCGAGTGCAAATTTCTGGGCACTTTAGTATTCAATCATCTTCTACCTTCAGATCACGAAAGGCAGACAAGCCAATCTAAATCTTTAGGTTTAAGACGATTGAACAGGGTGAAGGAAAATTGCGATCAAAACGCAGCGGAATATAAAATTTTCCTTTAGAGATCCTTACGAATGAGCATGGTCAGTGATAGAAAGTTTTACCTCTTGTGGCGATTCAGACCTTTGATGTCGTGATCACGAGCGTTGATGAAGAACAACGCCTCTACTCAGTCCACACGAACAGATCGCTTCCGGTCACAGTGCTAGCTGATCACGAACGGAAACCTTGAGTGAGAGAGAGAGTCAAAAACGAAAATGCATCAAGTGAAAAAACTTCATCACAAGGGATCTATTTATAGAATCACTCGTGTGGGCTACAAGCTAAAAGCCCAATTAAGGCTATAAGCTAAAAGCCCAATTAAGCTTATGGACATCATACCTTATGATGTACCATATATCACTCATCCACGTGGTACCTTACCACTTTCCGTATTACACTTAAGTGCACCGTACCTTACGGTGTTCCTTATTTATTCTATCTCTCATCAACCTGTCCTTATGTGTGTGACCCTGTAGGTTTTCGCGACGTTGGCAATTATATTAAATTACACATTTAATATAATAAACAGTGAGCGGTATCTAGCAACACTTCACTGTTACCCAAGTCACGAAAATGTCATGTGATCTGACCAAACCTTTTTCGTGATAATATTTGTGTTGTACAATTACCCTTTTGCCCTCATGTCTATATTGAACACAAGGCATACACTGTGTCACCCTTGTCCAGTTCAATATTGGGCCCTTAGACATTTATCCTGTTATGCAGGATGAGCAAATTCCATCTAGGTCACTCATGTCCCTTAGCATGCTTTGTGAAGTACCCATCAACCATCTTTATAGTCATCCAGTTACGGATGACGTTTGATCAGCAATAAAGTACTTGACTCTACATCTAGGGTCCATAGTGGTTTCAGGTCGAAGGGTGGTATACACCATTATCATCATGAGAATAACTTATGACACTTTGCATAACATTCTATGTAGTATTCTCATAACGGGTCAATCCAGTATAAATATTACTCCTAATATTCATACCTATGTCAAGACTTGATAACTCCTTATCTATGATCCATGAGATGTGATCATCAATCTATCTTCATAATAATCTTAATGCTTTAATGTTATCCCACTTCACATTAAAGCTTGACTACGGATACTTTAAGAATAGTTTCTTATGTTTAATAGGATCTCATGATTAAGTCACACTTAACATTTCATTAAACCAATAAACCATTCTAGGGACTTTATTATTTTGGAAAACATAATAAAGAAATGCCTTTTATTATTAATAAATAATTCGATACAAGTACCAAAAGTATTGGCCTCTAGGGCTTACACCAACACAGGGGCAGCTGTTATACCCTAAAATTTTCCCTCCCATATTTCTCAATACATTTCAAGTGAGGTCTTCAAATTGCTCAAGGAAGTCCAAGGGTGGACCAGACAAACTCTCTCATAAGGCAGTCTACATCAAATTAGGGTTTCATGTTGCATCAAGATACTTGAGTCCAAGGGATCCCAAATTCTCACCATTTTCCTAATATGTTCTCAAGATCATTCATGTCAAGTTTCAAGCCTTGTAGAGGAAATTTGCTCAGTCAATTGCTCAAAAGCCTAAAAATCGATTGTGTTAGGGCAAAAGTTAATTGTGGCCTATATACAATCAAACTTCAAGATTTTTGGTCAACATCCTCATTTTGAAGTTTTATTCATCATTTGATCATGGTTTTATTATGATTCATCAAGGATTCCTCACAATGCATCAAAACCCAAAAGTTTCTAAATTAGGGTTTTGTAGGAAAAGTCAACTCAACTTTGACCAAGCATAACTTTCTCATACTTTATGATAAATGACCCATCCAAAGCTCATTTTGAAGAGGATCAAATTCCTTACAATTCATCTTCATCTCCCAAGTTCAAAATATGCACTCACAAGAAGTTATGAATTTGGAAATTATAGGTCATTTTGAAAAGTCAACAAAAACACCTTTTTTGTCAAAGCTTCATACATGAACATGGAATACCAAATTGAGATAAGACCAAAAGGGTTGCTTAGGGGACATCTTGATATTTCTAAAAAGTCCAAGAATACCTTCAAAGAGTCAAAATTGAAGAAGTTATGCATTGGTGAAGTTGACCTTTTTTGCAAAATTGCCAAAAGTCAAAAGTGCCTCAAATTGCAATTTTTTCTAAATGGGCCTAACTTTTTGCACTTGTTTTGAGTTGGTAGCATGGTCCACGAGCCCTAGCTCTTCCCATTTGTATTTATCTTATTTTTTCTATTTATTTTGATTTTTTATTTCAATTAAATCATTTAAATCAAAACAAATCATGAAAAAAATCAAATCATTGAAACCTCAAGATCTTGTGCACATTTCAGGTCCTATATCTAGCTAGCAAGTGAATCAATTCGTGCAAGGCATAGGTGGGCACAAAAAGATTGATTTTGGCCTATTTTGGAAAGATTTTCAAGTGAATCAAATCAAGATCAAAAGCCATAATTGATAAAGATTGAGAACACTTTTGCAACCCTAATTTAATCAGTGGTATATAGGGTACAATTGCAGACCAAAATCACAAGCTTTTGAGGCGTGTAGAAAGAGAACAAAACTTGAAAAAATCAAAGAAAAGTAGTAATTTGTTTTGCTACTTCCAGGCGTTTTCAAGATCCACTAGCCCTCTCATTCGTTTCCTGGGATTGCAAGCAAGCTATATCAATCAAGAACAAGCATTTTCCAGCGCTAGAACCCACTGTAAGTGATCCACGGCCATGGCTTCTTCTTGAAATCAAAACACATAATTTTGGCACTTAAGCATGAAATATTTACATATTCTTATTCCTTGAAGCATTTGCAAGTTATCTATAACATTTAATTGCATTTTTATTGGTTATATCAGAATCCACCATTGTTAGGGTTCTTTGCTTCGATTTAGGATCTTTTTACACAGGTAAAATTGGGCCATAAGAAGGGTACCATCATACTCAGCAGGCCAAGACGATTCGATTCATGGCATTAGATTTTGTTTATCATGCTTGTGTTTGATTTTAAGATATGCAGGGGTTATAGCTACGGACATTTGTCCGTAGGTAAAAGTCACTGAATCTTTTACCAACGGAGAGAGGACAGGGATGATGGCGTGGCAAGCTGTGATTAGCCCATTCAAATTTTTGCACGGATATTTTATTCTGTTTGTTTTTCCAATATAATGCTTATTGTTTATTTCATATACAACACGCGCACATAGCTCAGTTTGTAACAGGGCTAGTGGAAAAGGTCACAGGACCTGGGTTCGAATCCCAGGTCCCTCATGTACTTCACATTATTTTTCTTTAAATGTTCAGGCGTGCATACAAGGCAAGGAGTCCACCATGACCTCAAGGCTCCACCATTAGATCTCCAGATGGCCAGATCTAAAGGCCATCATATGAAGGACTATCATACATCTTGGTTAATGCACAGCACTGGAGTATGGAAGTCAACATGGACCTTTGATCTTGGGCCAAGAATTGCTAGCAACACACCCCTCCAATTGTTGTCCAGAGGCCCAAATTTCCTTTCTTTTTCTCTTTTATATTTTCTTAATTAATTTATTTATTTATTTTTACTAACACAAATTAATTTTTCTTTTTATCAAAAAATCAGAAAAATAATTTTTCCATCAAATTAGATTTTAGTTTATTTTTTATACAAAAATTAATTTAATTAGTTTATTTAATTTTAGGGTAACTTAAATTATTTTGTAAATAAATTAAAACAAGTTATAAAAATAGGCCATGTAAATTATTTTCTCTAAATTAATTTAATTACTAATTAGATTTGTATTTAATTTAAAACCCTTATTATTTTTCTTAAAAATAATCAAAAACATCAAAAATAATTTTTTCCTTTAAATAGGTTAGACGGGGTCAAAACCCTATTTCTCTCTCGTTCTCGATTCATCGCGCTTATTTATTTTTACCATATTGATGTAATTGCTCACAAGGTGTAATAGATTAATTAGGACTTTTTTCGTTCATTTATCGTTTCTTTTACGGGTTGTTTTTGGCTATGTAATTAGTACCCTAAGCCTTGTAATAGCTTAGCTTTATTTTCCGCATTTTAACTTCCGCAAAATATTAACTGTTAGATGTATGAATATTAGGGTTGCATGACAAGAATGTATCTAAACTTTAAAACGATTAGCAAACCCTAAATGTGCAAAGATAATAAACTTGAAATTGAATCACTCGCACATGCGCACTCCTAGGGTATACTCTCACTTCGGTTTCCTTCGGTAAACGATCATTAAGTATAGGTTATTTTAGTGATCGCTCTTTTGTCTCAAAGATCAAAGTTGCCTCGGAAAGGTTGCCTCGGAATTGTTGCCTCGAATATTGATCTTAAGACATTAGGGTTATTACTAAGACGTCCTAACATTGCTTTAGTGATCGTACGTCCCTTTCGAATTGACCCTTTAAAACTCCAACGACGGTGCTACCTACTTACTAATAGTAGGATAGCGCTGTCTAAAGGAAACGAACATAGAACAATTCTTTTTTCGAGTAGGTAGATTAGCTCTTAAGTACTTGCTCAAACAAAACAAAATTTTTCCATACTTACACTCTTTTCAAACAAAGTTTCAAAAACACTTCATAACACTCTTGAAGACAGAAGCAAGGGTTAAATCGAAGTCAAACAAAAAACTTTTTTTTTCAAATCAAGCACAAAGAAGCAATTTTCAAAATGATGAGCAAGTACCTAAGAGCCCGTGGAAAACCACGGATAGAAAGGGTGCTAATACCTTCCCTTTCTATAATCTACCCCCCATACTCAAAAAATCTCGAAAAGGGAATTTTTCTGTGCTTTTTTCCTTTCCTTGTTGGATAAAATAAAATTCGGTGGCGACTCTTGCTTACCGCGACATTTTGCAAACACAAACGCAAAACGCAAACCAACATTTCCAAACAGTCCCGGTTCTGGCCACCCGATTGTTCTGAGGAATGGCGTAACAGACGTGTGTAGGCATCTGAGGTGTTTGTCTAAGATGTTTCTATTCAAGAAACATATCTTAGATGAGTGGGTTGGTTAAGAGATGGACAATCCAGTGATTATCTCTTGGGTTAGTTTATTTCTAATTTAAGTAAGTAAGAGTGTCGAAGTTAAGGTATATATTTGAGTGATAATTCGTTTCCTCATTCAGGTTCTTCATACTTGGAGGTCAAGATCAAATGTCAATGACATCTTCTCTAACACCTGGAAGTGAAAAGGGATGTGTATGGGTGTTGTACCCCAAAATTTTCCCTCTCAATTCTCAAGGCCTTTCTTACAAGGATTTTCAAGGTTCAAGCTTGAACAAGTGCATTTGGATGTTCCAAATACCAAAATTAAAAGGAAACTGTCAAAAATGGAAAAAAACAGATAAAAATATTATTTTGACAAAAATTGGAGAAATACAAGTGTTCTTTGTTTCAGCTCTTTCGATTGGCCTTTAGGCATCTTTCGATCAGCATCCTTCGATTGACTCTTGTCCTCCTTCGATTGCTCAAAATGGATGCTAGCGTGCCTCTTTCGCATGGGCATGTGACTTCTTGTTGCAGGCTTCGTTTGTGACTTTTGCTGCCTACATTGCTTGCCTTGAAAACCATGTTTGCTAGCCACAAGTGCCCCCTGCAAGGCAAACCCTTTGATTCACCAAGTATGTTGCCGGCATGCTTGCTTTGAAAACCTATTTTAGCTGCTTGTAAGCCTGTTTCGATTTGGACAAGTTCACTGCCTACAAGCCTGCTTCGATTGGGCATATGCTGCTTGCAAGCCTGCTTCGATTGGGCAATATGCTTCCTTCGAGCATGAGCTTTCGATTTGGCAATATGTTTTCTTCGATACAAGTTTCGTCTGGGAAATGTGAATTCAAATAGGTCCCCTTCGATTCAGAAGGAAATGATCTTCATACAAGTTTCGATTGAGTTTTTGGTTCCCTTTGAAACAGTGTCCTTCGACTCAGGAATGTCCTTCGACCCAGGAATGCCCTTCGAATCAGGAAGTAAAGGACTCCTTCTGGTTTTATTCAATTCAAAGAGTCAATAATGTTTTGAAAGCTTCCTTCGATTCAGAAGTTAATAACCTTCTGAAAAGGGCCATTCGAAGAACACACAGTTGGCCCATTCGAAGGACACACAGCTGGTGAAAACAAAGGCTGTTTTGTTCCAGTCTGGTTGAAAGGTGTAGAAAGATGGAGGATTCGACTCAAAAGATCAAGTTGGACATTCAGACCCATAGGCTAGGCCACGCGTCTTCCCTTTTTAGGTCTGTACCCATTTATTGTCTAAGACCACTTGCACTTAATAGCACAGTACTACCTTTTAGGAAAGTCTGTCTTGAGCCTTGCACCTATTTTCCTTCAGCATGAAGCAACCCCATCTGAACCATTCATCTTGCTTTTGTGGCACAAGTGGACATTCACTTTCCAACTGGGCCTTATTTTATTATTTTCGCTCCACAAGCAATGACAGAAGCATGAGTCACAACTTCTGCACCCCAATTGCCAACAGGCCCACCACATGTACTGTCACGTTACCTATTATTTTACTATTTTTGCAAGGCTGGCTGTTGAAAACATGTCCATTCTTTTCCTCTATAAATAGAGGAATTTATGAAAAGCTGGAGGAGGACTTTTTGGCCAGAGGAACGTATCTTCAAAATTCTCACACACCACAAAATTCTCAAACACTTAAACACTTAAACACTTAAACACTTAAACACTTAAACACTTAAACACTCAAACACATACCAGAATCCAAACAACAAATCCAGAACTGCATCCTCCTGCCTAACACCAGAACATCAAACTTGTGTTACAAATACAAGCCTTGAGGCCTGCATAACCTCAAAACCTGCCTTCCTTACCAAAGCCAGAAAACTCAAGCCAGTTCAACTGCAACTGCAAACAAACCTGCCTAAAGCCAGTCCAACTGCAACTGCAAGTAAGCATGTATCAAAACTAACAAAAACTCAGACCTGCCTGTATCAAATCAAAGAGCAAACACTTATACCCTTAGAATCTGAAACATCCCTATACCTTGTTACCCTTTGAATCCAGTAGGAAGAACCTCACACTTATCCAGTATCAAGGACATAACTCCTGGTTCCTCCCTTCGAATCCAGAAGCATTCAAGGAAACCACTTAAAGGCCCAGCACACGTTCCAGCCTCAAGCAAGGTAAGTCATTCTTAACCTTGAACCCTTCATTTCTAGTGTAACATGTAAATAAGCTTCCTTTTCGTTTCAAACATGTGCATAATGTTTGTTACCTTTTCGTTTCCACTCTTTTAGTTTGTTTTTATTGTCTCTCCTTTTGGTTTTGTTCTTTGGTTTGTTACAAATGCTCTAAGAACTAACCTGACCCTGAGGTAATGACAGCATGTCCTTGGGCCATGTTGCTATTTAATATCTCAAACGAAATAAATAAAAGACAGGAGTATGAAATGAAGCCCCAGGCTTCCTCACTGACTCCAGACTCAATCGAAGGAGACAAAAAGGCAGATTGCATCTTGCACAGATTCCAGGCCCAATCGAAGAAGGCAATAAGGCAGAAAGGCCCAGTCAAAGGCACACTTGCATTAAGTCCAGGCTCAGGCGAAAGGCACTTCCATGCTGGTGCCAGCCTCCAATCGAAGTACATGACCTGACTGGTGCCAAAGCCCAATCGAAGGCCATGACCTCACTGGCGCGTATTCCCAATCGAAGGACATGACCTTACTGATGCCAGCCCCCAATCGAAGGAGGCCAACAGAATGCAAATTGAAGGGTGCTACTTCCTGGGTCGAAAGACACTCTTTTTCTTGCTTTTACCTTATTTTTGCCTTTATATTCTCATGCAATTCAATATGGTTGTAATAGTATAGGATATTTATTTCCTGCATTTTTATTGCTTTGTACAAATGCTAGTAATTAGGTGTGTATGGCAAGATAAAATCAACAGTTAGACAACCCAAAAATCAAAGATAACAATGCATGCAATCAAACACACTTGCACACGTGCACCCCTAGGGTAATTCCACTTGTTGCCTTATAAAAATGGCCATGTTATGCAAGTGGGATGTCTTAGCACAAACGAATTGAAAAAAGATCATAGTCCCTCGATGACGCTATCAAAGTTGCCTTTCAAAAATGATCTTAGTCCCTACAGAAAAGTGCTAAGTCATTTCACAACATTGTTATCATGGTTATACAATGACCCGCGCCTGTCCCGTTAACATCCTAACACAAGGTTGTTCACCAAATACAATGGTGAAACAACACTGTTAAAAGGGTTAAAGACATAAGAAAGATCTTTGAGTAAAATAGGGTAGACAACTCTTAGTTACTCGATCAAAAAATCTTGCGAAACATCCTTGCTATTTTTCAAAACACACTCCACTACACAATTTCAAAACAACTTTCAAAACATTGAAAACCTTTCAATAAGACGTACACCTTTGTATACATTCAAACAAGAATCATTACAAAGGTTTCCACAACGATGGCCTCTTTTCAAAACATCTTTCAAAATTACACACAAAGCACCATTTCAAACAATTGAAAAGCAAAAGCAAGTGATCTAAGCAAGTAACTAAGAGCCCATGGATAACCATGGATAGAAAGAGTGCTAATACCTTCCCTTTCTATAATCTACTCCCCGAACCCAAGAAAACATCTCAAAGGTCTTTCCTGTGCTTTTTGACCTTTCCTTAGGATAAAATAAAAAGTCGGTGGCGACTCTTGCTAAACTGAAACATTTGCGAACACAGACGCAAAACCCAAGTCAGTTCTCCCACCGTATCACAATGGGTTACTATGGATGATGTATTTAGTAAAGTGACATCTAAAGTGATTACTTCTCCAGAAAAGATAGTGTGGTTGAAGTCCATGGTGTGTCTGACAACGAAGGAGTATAAAGTCAAGCCACAATTAGTTTGTGGAGTGAACTTCAACCATAATCTTTTGAATCCACAAGTGCTCACAGTCTGCAGAAGAAGGATGCCAGATTAAATGGTCTACCATGCACAAGGAGGTAGTCTTAACTTTTGATCGTACATCTAAAAGAAACTGTGAAGGTGGGAACTTGAAGAAATGATCCTCAAATGGAAGTGTGCATACAATTGTTAGGAAATACCTTGACAAGAGCGATGTATTTTCTTGATGTGTTAATGTGAATCTACAATCTGAATACCTGATTTTAGAAAGTGTATAAGAGGTCATCTTTTTTCTGTGGTGTGCATTAGCTGTTGAGGTTGTCTTCTCTAGAGATTCACCTGGTTAATGTCTACAACAATAAGTTGGTGTTCCAAGCAATGTTGTAACATCACATTTGTTGATGATTATCTTTAGGAGATGATTGATATGATTAATACGGAACTTGATTATCAACGTTAGGTTCAGAAGTGACCTTTCCAATTGAAGTACGTAAAGATTCTGACCATATCTACAGTGGCGTATATGGTAAATTCATCATGTTGAAGAATTCACTTATATCAGAAGTTGCCAGTGGGTACAAGGGAGTTGTTTACAGACGATGTAATCAAGCACATGTCAAAAGAAGTATGAAAGTTTATTTCATTCAGGGGTATTCTGTCATTTGAAAGGAAAAATTGTTAAATACTATGTTGTTGCGCTTATGAAATCACTATAGAGAACCTATAAGCAAACTCTGATGTCTTATGTGATGTTGCAACATCATTTTGTGATGATTGATACTCACCATTTAATTTGGAAAAGTCTGTATTTGAGGATGTTGTGGATGGTAATGAGATTGGGTTGGACATTAGACCTACTGCACTGTCTCATGTTGGTTGGGAAGTGGTTTCTTATGATACAAGTTACTCTAGAAATAATATATGAACTTGAATCTTGTCAAGCAAGTAAATGTGACATGTTATCCTGGAACGTATTTTTGATGTCTTTGATATGTCTCAGGAGTCTGGATATATTTATAAGGAGAATAGATGCATGAGTATGTCTTCAGCAGACGTTTTGAACAAGAATATAAGGATGAGTCTTGTGTTTCTGTTCATTGTCCTTGAAGCTCATGTCAAAGGAATTTTGGTCACCTGTAACAGGGGGAGTTGGTCTTCTGTCTAGGATGTAGTTTTGAAGAAGTCATGATGAACGTGGCAGGGTAAGCTTGATTTTGTCGATTGGGGAATCAATGGATTGAATCAAATCATGTTCATAGGAGTAATATGAGACTCAATGACTTTGAGAATTTATTTTTCTCTACAGAATTAAAGTTAGTATTAATAAAAGTCTTTGTTGATAATTAGAAGATGTTGTACTCAAGTCTTTCTAATTCTAGCTAAAAGGAGTTTTTTTTTGTATTTGATGGAAAGATCCATGTTTATGCTTCAAAACATGAATATCCTTGAGTTACTCCTAGAAAAAAATTGGCTCTAGTCTATGAAGTTATTGGTTTTATTTTAAAAAAGGTAGTAGTTCTCTTGAGCAAAAGAGACAGTAGACAATGTCTGGGTGGATGTCAGGACATTTTTTAGGATGTCTCTCTATGAAGATCAACAAGTGGTGGTTGTAGATGGTAACTCCAAATACGTGTTAGAAAGGTGTGAGAAGCACATCGTTGACCATGCATACTCATTCATTAGAACTTTAATTTCCAGGATAAACAATCCAAAATAATTAAAGGCTTGAAAAATTCCTTATTAATGGTGCCCGCTTAAGAAGAAACAATCAACACTATTGTTGGACGGTGCATATTTATATGTGTTATTGCTTTTATTGACTAAAATTGTTATTACAACCTAAGAGAGTTACTTCCTAGGTCTATGCTCGGGTATAAAAAGGGGGGTTGCTTCATTTTCTCTTTTAAGTTGTGTCTTACTCGATTGTGGTCTTATAGGTTTTGTCCGTGTTTAGGTGAGTACAGTGTGGGTATGGAACTAATTTGGACATATTTGTCAAGTTTTGACTAAAAAGGGGAGAAAAGTATTGATCACCATTTGGGGGTTGAGTCTGTCTCTGCAGTTGTTTTACAAGGATGTTTAACATGATGTTCTAACATCATGTCCAAGTGAGTCTCAGAGTTTGTCCAAGTCGAGTCTCAGAGTTTTTTTTGTGTCTTGTGATCTGAGTTATGAACACTTGTGTTCTGAGTTATTCGGGTTGGTGTTTGGTTGCTGAGGGTAAAGTTCTTGGTTCTTCTTAAGGGTTCTCTTATACCAATAGAGAGGAAAATTTATCCCTTCGTGACAAGAATCAGTTACTGGATTAAGGGGGAGTCACTGGATAATCTGATGTGCGTTCTGATTATCTTCTTCCTCATGTATAGGAAGAGTACAAGGTTCTTCCGGCTGAAATGACTTCAAGACTTTTGCTCCTGGATATATTGTGCAAAAGGAGCTTTGGTCAAATGTTCCTAGATTTATTGTACAAAAGGTGTTTTATCCAAAATTTGCCAAAAGGGGGAGATTAAAAGATCCAAAGTTTTGAGCTCTGAAGATTTGGCTAATTTTGGTAAAACAAGATGCTGATCAAGATGTTAAAATATGTGAAGAACAACATGTTGAACAAGGATGTCCTACCATGAAGTCTCGACATCCTGGGCTGCTACATCTGGCTTTTAGTAAATTTGTTCCAAGATTTATGGATCACTTTAGCAATGGATCAAGGAGTATTTTAACAGAAGATTTGAAGTCTATGGACATATGAAGTCTATAAAAGGAAGGCTTAGACCTAGGGCTTAAAAACTAATCCTAGTGTAACGCTTCTAAATATAGAATAAGGATTTAGTGTTTTGAGAGTCGGATACTATCTTGTATTGTAAGTCATCCTTTGTATCGATTTGATACACTATGGTAGACATTGTTTGTATGCAGATTCATAAGCCTTTAGGTAATGAATTTTGTATTGTTCTTGGATGAATCTTTGAAGCAAATCCAAGTATGTTTGTTAGTCAAGAGTCTTGACTGAATCTTATGTTAAAAGAAGTGTCTTTCAAGTAGTTTGATACAGCCACCAGAGGTTGTGATTGATATATATATATATATATATATATATATATATATATATATATATATATATATATATATATATATATCATTGAGGTGATTTAGGAAGTGAGATGTCGATTTCTCATATTTAGGAAGTTCCTAGGTAGAAGTTGCATTTTGGTAGGAATTAGGCGAGAAGTTGTAGAATGAGATTGTTTAGCTTTGAACTAATATTGTTAATAGTGAACTTCCTTCCTGACTTGGTAGCCTCAAGAGTAGGTGTTGTTGTACACCGAACTGGGTTATCATATATGTGTGTTTTTATCATTATGTATTGTTCAATTTTGATTATTGATTGATTGACATGTCGTATAAGATGTTGAAACATTTGTCACGACTTTGAACTGATAAGTCTTATATCAGTATGCTTTGCCTTGTCCTTGTTATGTTAAACAGAGATTAATGTCTCAATATGTGTTAGAAGATTTGTTATCTGTATACCAGAATTTCAAACACAAAGCTTCTCTGAAACTTGAATGAACCAGTTAGATGACTCGAGGAGAAGACGACTTCTTTAAAACTTACTACCTGTTTTGGAGTGGAAGAAATCAAGAGACAATTAATATCATAATGAAAATGAAAAAATACTCTATATTTCCCTTTATTCATTTCTTATCGTTACACATTACACATGTATCATAAATATATAGGTTGTTACAAAGGTGACTACACTTATTACATTTTTATTGCCTATTATTTTGCTACAAATTAGGAACATATCCTAATTATGCAGTTTTACTTATTTCATTTCCTTCTTAGTCCTATCAAATGTGGAGTGGATGCAAAATTGTCGTTCCATTTGTATATGTTGTTCCATTTGTATATTTCTGATTGGATCCAAGATAAACGTCTATCTTTGCTTGAGTCATGCAAATTAGAAAAGTTACACATTTTCTACTTTGTTTTAATAATTTTTTTAAATACCCTTTGTTGATCAGTGTTTAAAATAACTTTTTGAAAGATGCGGTTAATTAATCATGTTGTCGAATAGCAGCTATTGCAGCACTATAGTGTTGTTGCCTATAGTCTAGTGAAGTTTGATCAAAACTAATCCCTTTATTTTAAAATAATTTTTGTTTAAAATATTTCTATACAAATTAAAGAATATAATATTTTTGTCATAAAATTATTTAAAAAAAGTAAAAAAAATATAATTAAAATAATAATTATTATTATTATATTGAAAAAATGAAATTGATAATCATTTTAAAATAAAATTTATTTATTAAAAGTTATTTTAAAATGGATGAAGTAGTATATTCCACTATAGGCACTCGAAAAGATATTTTTTTATAAATATAGTCATTAGAAAAAATATGTACCACTTCGTGGTCTCGTTATAGATAATCTGGACGTGGCTAGAAAATCCTATAGTAGCATTAGTCACGAGGGTTGATAAGTTGGAGGATAGTCAAATTGTTAGAGAGAGAGAGGGGGAGATCAAGAAAAACTACAGGCCAATCAATTAATAAAATCGAAAGGTAGTTTATCTTTATACTCGGTATGCGACATTACATTGCGGTTGTTTGATCCATGTTGCTGATTTTGTTTAATGGGAAAAATGATTGGGTGTTTTTTGTCATTTAGACACTTCTGTAACCTTGATAAAGTTGTTAGTTCAATTTGAAGTTTGTGCTTTCTAACGTGTTTATAACGTCGTCTATTAACCAATACGTATGATAAATAATTTAAAATAATCACTATTTTTTTTCTTTCTTGATCCTGAATTATTTAGGCTTGAAGAATATGAGTTTAACTAGCTTTGATTTTTTGGAAAACAAATGATTACAGGCAATAGCTGATACTGAGAAAGCCATTGTAAAAGCTTTAGATAAACAAAAAGTAACATGCAGATGTATTAGCTCCTTTTAAAGAAATCACAACTCCAAAGAAATTTGCACTTAAATATGTCTAGAAACTTGCCAAACAGTCTGCATGCGCCGATGAGGTTTTGACAAGGTGAATTGAATTTTTGAAAAAAAGTTGTAAGTGTTTGTTAGAAATTTAATCTGAATTGAAAGGGTCGTTCTATTTTGATGGGAGTTAATTAATTATTAATATTAATTAATTATTAATTAATAATAAGTCATATCAAAATCTAGTTTTGATTAAATAATTCTCTTCCACCATTTTCTCTACTCTCTCACTATTTTCTCCACTCTTCTATTATTTTCTCTCTATTTAATTGAATCATTTACCTATTAATATGATTCCTAAATTTATTAGAAATGTATCTCAGATTTCTAAAATTTTTGAAATCTCTCTTCTCCCTCTCTATTCTCTTCATGTCAATACAAATTCTTTCTTTTTTATTTTTTTCGAGTGACCTTGTGTGCCATCAACGACTGAAATTCTTTCAGATATTACGAGTGGTTAAACACCATCTGAAGGTGTATTTTTTTGAACGATTCGTCACAATGTAAGTGATAATCGTAATCCTTTTGTGAACGAGTTGTTTTATCCTGGAGGTGTCGTGGTTATTAAGAGTTGCTTTGTATAATTTTGACAGTATCACAAAACGTCTTAAAGAAAATGTATTGTTTCGCGACTCAATCGATACTGAAGAAGCAGGTGCAAAGAAATATGTTGTTAGCCCTACTTGAACTATAAGATTGTGGATGAAAAATTTGTGGAAGCTCAAAGCCACGAAATCCAGATGATTGTTCATGAAATCATTACACAATGTATGGCCCTCAATGAACAATTTCAAATTGTTGTTATCATTGACAAATTATCCCCTGGTTGAAAAGATTCAAAAATATGCTTCGTCATAAAACAAAAGAGTTTTCAATCGAGAGTCTGATCACTCACCTCTGAATTGAATAGAAAGCTAGAAAACAAGACCAGAAGGATGAAGTCTTAGTTGTTTCTAACAACAAACTGAGATTTGGTGTGGCTCTGAAGCCTATGGGCAAACCATTAAAGAATTAGAACCACAATTGTGAACCAAATTAAGAATGAGAATCCCTCAAGGGGCCCGTCTGCTCCGATTGGTAGACAGAACCACCAATTCAAAGAAATGACGCTCCGGTTTTCACTTGTTATAATTTTGAAAAATAGTTCATATGGCTAAGAGATGTAAGAGAAGGCCCAAATCATTGGCTTTAATGCACATGTTAACTTGACTAATGAGCAATTCATTGTTATGATCATTGAAATCAACATGGTTGGTGGAAGTGATGGTTCTTGGATAGACATAGGCGTCTCTCGTCATGTCTGCTATGATCGTGCTATGTACAAGACATACACGAATGCTGAAAATAAAAAAGTATTGTTGGGAGATGCTCACACCACTGATGTTGTTGGAATTGGAGACATTGAGTTGAACTTCACCTCAGGAAATACTTTAATCTTGAAGGACATCATGCATGTCCCTGAACTTAGAAAGAATCTTGTTTCTGGTTTTCTTTTAAATAAGGCAGGATTTAGTCAGTCTATAGGGGAAGATTTATACACCATCACTAAGAATGGTATTTTTGTTGGAAAAGGGTACGCCACTGATGGCATGTTTAAGTTGAATGTTGATTTGAATAAAATTTCTCCTTCTGTTTACTCTTTGTGTGATTTAAATATTTGGCATGCTAGACTTTGTCACGTTAATAAGAGAGTTATTTCTAATGCAAGCAACTTAGGCTTAATCCTTAAATTAAATGTCAATGATTCAAATAAATGTGAATATTGTAGTCAAGCTAAAATAACTAAGACTTCACATAAATCAATTGTTAAAAAAACCGATCCCCTAGATCTTATACACCCTAATATATGTAAATTACATGAAATTTTAACTAGAAATAGTAAACGTTATTTTATCACTTTTATTGACGATTGTTCTGATTATACTTATGTATACTTAATGAAAAATAAAAGAGAAGAACTTGACATGTTTAAGATGTATGTAAGTGAAATTGAGAATCAACTTAGTAAGAAGATTAAAAGACTTCGTAGTGATAGGGGAACTGAATATGATTCTGATTTATTTAATGATTTTTATAAAGAACATGGAATTGTATATGAAAAGACTGCTCCATATTCTCCTGAAATGAATGGTAAAGCAGAAAGAAAGAATAGAACTCTTACTGAACTTGTTGTTGCAATTATGATGAACTCTGGTGTTGCACCTCACTGGTGGAGGGAATTTTTATTGATTGTTTTCTATGTCCTAAATAGAGTCCCCAAGTCAAAAATTAAGATCTCTCCTTATGAGATATTAAAGAAACGACAACCAAACTTATCTTATTTGAGAACTTAGGGCTGTCTGGCTTATGTCAGAATTCTGGATCCGAAACGAGTTAAACTCTCTAGTTGAGCATATGAATGTGTATTCATTTGTATGCAACAAACAGTAAATCATATAGGTTTTATGACCTAACTGCAAAAAAATAATCATAGAATCAAATGATGTTAAATTATATGAAGATAAATTTCCTTTCAAATTGAGAAATAGCGGGGGCACACAATCGAGTCACATTCCTGTATTAAGAAACACATAAATCAACGACAATATAGAAACAGAACTTCGACGAAGTAAAATAGTAAGAGTTGCTAAAGACTATGGGCCCAATTATGCGGCTTATAATGCAAAAGAAGATCCAATAAATCTTCGAGAAACCTTGTCATTCCTGGGTGTTGATTTATGGCAAGAAGCTATTAATGATGAGATCGAATCTCTAGAATCTAACAAGACCCGACACTTGAAAGACTTGCCTCCTGGGTGCAAATCAATTGGTTGTAAATGGGTTTTAAAAAATAAACTAACACTTGGTGGAACTATTGATAAATACAAGGCTCGCCTTGTAGCCAAGGGTTTTAGACAAAGAGAAAATATAGATTTCTTCGACACCTTTTCTCCAGTCACTAGAATTACATTCATTAGGATACTTATTTCAATAACTGCTATTTATAACTTAATAGTACACCAAATGGATGTTAAAGAAGCTTTTTTAAAAGGTGACTTAGAAGAAGAAATCTATATGGAACAACCGGAAGGGTTTGTGATCCATGGACAAGAAAACAAGATCTATAAGTTAGATAAGTCTTTGTATGGACTAAAACAAACTCCTAAGCAATGGCATGAAAAGTTTGATAACTTAATGATATCGAATGGGCGTGAATGAAAGTGACAAATGCGTTTATTACAAATCTGAGAATCGCATATGCACTATCATATATCTATATGTATCTGATCTACTCATATTTGGATCAAACATTCAGGCCATTAATGATATGAAGTCATTATTGTGCAACAACTTTGATATGAAAGATCTCGGAGAAGCGAGTGTGATTCTTGATATCAAGATCACGAGATTTGAGAAAGAAATTTCTTTGGATCAATCACGTTATATAGAAAAGATCTTAAAGAAATATAATTACTTTGATTGTAAACCAACAAGCACATCATACGATCCAAGCATGAAACTGTGTAAGAACACTGGTGAAAGTGTTAGACAGACAAAATATGCAAGCATCATTAGCAGTCTTAGATATGTCATTGATTGTACTAAACTAAACGTTGCATATGATGTAGGAATGTTGTGCAGGTTTATGAGTAGACTGAGTAATAAGCATTGGCAAGCTATTGAGTGAATCATGTGGTACCTTAAAAAGACAGTGAACCTCAGTTTGCGTTATCAAAGATTTCATGTTGTACTTGAAGGATACAGTTATGAAAATTAGAATACTTTATCAGATGATTCTAAAGCAATTAGTGATTATGTATTCAACATAGCTTGGGAGTTGTATCTTGGAAATCAAAGAAACAGACTATCCTGGCTCAGTCCATGATAGAGTCTGAAATGATAGCATTAGTAAGTGGTAGTGAAGAAGCAAGTTGGTTAAGATGCTTTCTAGCTGAGATTTTCTTATGGGAAAAACCTATGCCAACTTTGTTGATCCACTGTGATAGTACCGTGACTATTGAAAAAATCGAGAACTAATTATTATAATGGTAAAAGACGTCAAATCAGAAGAAAGCACAACACTGTTAGAGACTGTATCTCTAAAGGGTCTGTAAGAGTGAATCATGTACGCACTGATGAAAATTTAGCAGATCCTTTGACGAAAGTCTATAATACATCATATAAGATGAGACTAATGCATATATGAATATAAGTTTTTCATGACGGTAACTCGACCTAAATGATTGGAAATCGCAAGAAATAGGTTCAATGGATAATAACAAGTTGTGGGTATTATGAGGCGATATTGCTAGAGTAAATAAAAGAAGCATGAATCTGTTTACCTGGGGATTTGGTAAACAACCGCTGATCCTCCAAATGGTTACTTATTTGGTTACTCGCAGGATCGATCAGATTGATCCTATGGACATAGGTTGATTTTGAAGTTCAATTAATGTGGATAAGGCTTTAAGTAAATTGTTTAAAGTAAATTGCATAAAGGAAAAGGCTTGGTAAAATAAACGAGGCTTGAATGTAAAGGTTCGACAGGAATCTTAAAGGGAAAAGCATGTAAAATACTGGAAAAGTAAATGACTTGAATTGATTAAATTGGTGTTTCACACATACATTTCTCAACAATTCGTTCGCTCACACTGGGTACTTGAATCTAAATGAGTGACTATGTATCTATTGTGAACACACGCGAGAAACTACACGTCTACTCCTATTTATACAAAAACATTCCAAGTAACCGTCGGGCAGTTACACTGCTTCGAGATCAAGCCACTTGTCACGTTCTCCATGCTCGACGCTCCAGATCCTTGCACGTTCGCACGTAGTAACTGCTGGAAACCGTTTTCCCTCCAAAGCTTTGAATTTCAAACTGCTCCACTCTGGACCATCGAACACGTTCGTCAAGAGACGTCTTCGACGAAAACTCCTTCGACGTCGAAGGCAATCAGCCTTCTTCCTTGGAAGAAATCTTCTAAGTATTTGGCCATCTTTCGACGGGCACTTCGACAGGCTTAACCAGTCGAAAGCATCTTTCAGCTTTTAATGGCTGTCATCAATTTAAACAAAGGTGTCGAATTTAGGAGCCAACAAATTGCCCCCCAAGAATGCCTTATTTCGACTCTTGAAAGAAAAAAGGCATTCTTTGAAAACGCCATTCGACACCCATTTGTCCACGCTTAGTCACAAGTTAACTTGTGCACTTTTTGTTGCTTTTTACCAACTATTGGCAATCCCAAGAAACCATCATTGATTTGATCCTAGGACGTCACTGTCAGTACGGCGTGCAGAACCAAAACATCACTTCATAATTTGTCATTATGACAAATTCAAAAAACGAGGACGCACGCTGCGTCTCTCTGTTTCTGCAGAAACGGCCAAAACAACAGGATGCTGCCACGTGTCCCACTACTCCCTGCAGCATTAAATGACATTTAATGCCCTCGTTATTGGGAATTTCTCCCACTACTATAAATAGTAGTGAATATCCCATTGTGGGACTTTTCACGCAAACAATCTCTCAAACTCCCTTGCTTTCTTGCAAACTTGTTTCTCTTTGCAGAAAAACTCTTCCCTTTCCAACTTCATCTTCATCCTCAACAATGGCTTCTGCTTCAACTGCCCCCAAGACTAACGCACCAACTGAACAGCTTGCTAAACCCAAGGTTTTTGTAACCGCTCCGGTAGTGAACGCTACAGGGAAACGAAGGGTCCCTGAACCATCTGATATCTCCGTTCGCGACGCTTACTCGCGTCACTTGATGATTCCGGTTGGATACTCCAACCAAATCTTCGCAATGGCTGGACCCATGAACCCCAGCATCTCTGAAGCTCTGAAGATCAAGAGCTACTTTCCCATTGTCGAGAAACTCAAGCCAGTAGCTTGTGCTAAGAAGGATCCGGAAGACAACGAAGACCCCACACACGAGAAGATTGACCTTCGTTTCTTCAACAGAAGTGTTAGAGTTTTTAGGTCTTGCCCTAATCTCACCCAGGACTACGTTGCTTGGCTAACAAAGCTGGAAAAACATCAAACTCCAGTCTGGAAGGAGATGGGCATCTTTGACCTAATAATGCTGTCGAAGACAGGTTTAAACTACTCCCCAGAGATGCTTATAGCTTCGATGCTGTTCTGGGATAACTCTCACTTCACCTTTCACCTCCCATGTGGGATGTTAACTCCCACACTTTTCGACGTAGCAGCCATCACTGGCCTTCGACCAACCGGAGATTACTTCGACCCGGAAGAGATGTCGGAGGACCAAATTGGCTTTTCTGAGACGAAGCCAACATTCACCACCTTTATCAACCACTTTCATGACAAGTCGACAGACACAGTGTCCGACGTTGAACACATAGCGTTTCTAGCCTTATGGCTAACTCGCTTCGTGTTCTGTTCGAAGTCCCTGCAAGTGACAAAAAAGATGGTCACTCTGGCCACCCAACTGCATCACCGTCAGAACATCTGTCTGGCAGAACTAATTCTGGCCAGTCTTTATGACTCCATCAGCAATGGGGTTACTCTTTTGAAGCATATCGAAGATAGGAACAGTCTGCTACTCGCTGGGCCTTTCTGGTTACTTCAACTGTGGCTTAACGCCACTTTCGAGTCTTTCTTACCCAAGAAGACTCCGATAAATGAACAAGCCTCAGCGATAGCTAACAGACGTATCGAAGGGATTAGGCTGGCTCTACTGACACCTGTGGAAGATGGGCTAGAGTTCCAACAAACCTTCACTAACTTCGTGCTGATGTTCGCTCGAAGGAAGGAATTTGTTTCGACTATGGCTCCATTCGCTCAGCGAAAGGTTGGGCCAGCTTGGTTCACAAGGCCACATCCCAAGGAGTCGAGTGGTCCCAATGTTGATGAGCACACCATACTGTGGGAGGCATTCCTTACTCCAAGGATTATGCCTCTTCGATTTAAAAGTTCTAAGACTCATCTGAGTCTGCTGGCCTATCAACCAAACCTGGTATCTCGCCAGTTTGGTATCATCCAAACCTTGCCTTCTCCCATTTTTCCAAGAGAGAAGTCAATGTTGTACTTCTGCAACGATTATACAGAAGAAGCTGCTACCAAGCATATTGGGAGATATGCTGGTCGAACCATCCTCTCGCTGTTCAACTACCAGCTTAACTTCCTTTGTTCGCCATCTTTTGAAGAATGGTGGAGAAGCTATTACGCTGAGTACTTCTTCGACGAGAAGGACTTCACAGCAGAGTTGCAGAAGTCTTTTGTCCTTGTATTTGACAAAGTAAAGAAATGTAAGTTCGTACTCTCACATTACTTTTTATCTTTCTCTTCGACTGTTAGCTTGTTAACTTTCCTTTTCGCTTCCAGTTGTTCGAAAACCTTTGGTCAAGAAGGCTCCAGGAGGTCCACCAGGAGGAGTCCCTTCGACCAAACCTCCACCGCCGGCGAAGACTATAGCGCCGGCGAAGACAACAGGCAACCAACAGGGGGAAGGCTCTTCGAGGAGGCCTCCTGCATCGGTAACCAGATTTTCTTCATTTTCATTCTGGCTTTCGATTTTTTATTTTCGACGTAATTATTCAATCGAATTCCTATTGGTTTTATAGGCCCCTTCGCCCAAGAAAAGGGCAGCCTTGGTGATCGAATCGGGGAGTGACGACGACAGCGATGCCCCTCCTACTCCCTTAAAGAGGAGAAAGTTAACGAAGGACGCTTCTGTTCCTACTCCAGCTCCTGAAGGTCGAACCGTCAGAATAAAGGTTGGTGCAAGAAAGCCTAGGCCACCTGCAGTGGTCATCGAAGAACCAACTGAGGAGGAACTGAACGCTCTAGTTAACAATCCTGTCGAAAGTGATAATTCCAGCCCTGGGGCTGAAGCCAATCCACAGGTAACCTATTGGACCCTTCTTATAATTTAGGCATAGATACCAGTATTTGATTATGTCTTTTTCGACATCTGAAGATTTATCTTCTTTATCCTTTTCAGGAAACTACTGGAAGTTCTCCACCAAAGACTTCAGAAACTCTGGAATCTGCTGACCTTAGCAGGCCTCAGGTGCAAGATTTGGGCAATGACGAAGCCCACACTGAGCATGAGGCCAATGCTGAAACAGTGGAGAAGACAACTGAAGAACCTATGGCGGAGGAAACACAGCCAAAAACGGTTCCTGTGGTGGTCTTGTCGTCAGAAGAGAATCCTGAAGGAAGAGACCAAGGTAATGGCGAAGAGAATCGAGATGCTGTCGACGAAGAGCATGAAGGTGGTACTGGCGAAGAACACCAGGATGACGCCAGCGAAGAACCACAGAATGACGCTGGCGAAAGACCCCAAGGTGAAGTTAACGAAGAACCACGAGTCGACGCTAGTACCGCCTCAGTTCAAGTCGAAGAACAACCAAACGAGACACTCAGCATTCAACAGCCTCCAGTCCAAGATAATGCTATGGCAAGGGTCACCTCCTCAAAGCATAGGTCGAAAGAAGACCTGGAAATCTTGAAGCGAACTGACCCTATCAGCTACCTCAATGCAATCGTTGAGAGTAAGAGTTCTTCCGACACCAGTCAGGAAATTCCTACTTTGTCGGGGAAATCTACTGAGACTTCTCCTCTTGATGATGCATTGGCGAAGGTCAAGGCCCAGTTCTTCAAGAGAGATTTAATGAAGGCTTTAGAGGGGGACCCCACTGCTCCATCTTGCTTAAAAGAGGTTTTGAATGCTGTTGATTTCGATGCTGTAGCTCCAGAAATCTCAGACTTAATCATGGAATTACATTCTATGATTGACCAAGTCTCAGCGGATTACCGGCGCCAACGAAATTTCAACAGTCAGCTCGAAACGTTGCATGGCAGGAGCTTATCTGCATGGACTGCCGTCACAAGTTCGACTTCTCGAATTGCCGAGTTGTCGAAACAGAAAGCGTCTGCACAGGAAAGGTTCGATGCTATTGAGCGAGAGAATGTCTCCTTCCGAGCACAAATTGCAGAGATAGAGGCGAAGATAAACGCCAACACTGTGCTCCAAGGGGAAATTCTTTCGACCATCCCAGACGCTGAGAGCCAGACTGAGGTCAAGCAAGGCCTGGAGTTCGCTGAGAGGGCCCAAAGCCTCGACGCTCAAATTGCCAAACTGGAGCAAGAGAAATCTTGGTGCAAGAAGAGGTTGGATTTGCAGCATGCTAAGTATCTTCGACTGAAGAATTCTCTTTCTTTTTGATTCTCTTTTGTAACCATCTATTGTAATCGCTTTCGACAACAATTGCCATTTTGGCAGAAATTAATAAAAATTTCCATTTTGGCATTTCTATGGTTAATTTAGTTTATTATTTTATTTTTATCTCTTGAAGTATAGGCTTGTATTTTTTCAAATATTTACCATTTACTCTCAAGAGTCTTTTATCACCACTTATCTCTTCGACTTCATAGGCTCTACCAGAAAAAGTTTGGAGAACTCTGAAGGGTCCTTCCCATTTGGGTGACCATTTCCCCATGCTTCGATCCCGTCGATCCATGGGAAGAATTACCTTCCAAACTAAATCTTCAGGCAAAAACACCTTAGGTTTTACCTTTCTATTATAAGAGTCTTCGACTCTTTTCTTCTGAAGCCTGAGCAAGTCGAGAGCGTGTAATCTCTCTTCGTCTAAATCCACCAATTCATCTAACATCATGTTCCAATAAACCTCAGAAGGAATATCATAATGCCTCTGAACTCTTGCAGATTGAAGACAAATTTCTGCTGGCAATACTGCATCATGGCCAAAAGTTAGCCTATATGGTGTTGTACCAGTGGCTTCTTTTGGGGACGTTCGACAAGCCCATAAAATCTGGTCTAACGTCTTATGCCAATTCTTTGGTTTCTTCCCAACATGCTTCTTTATCAAGCCAATTACCACTTTGTTAGCTGCTTCAACTTGACCATTCGCCTGTGCATAGTAAGGCGTGGATGTTAGGAGTTTGAAACCTGTTTCCTGAGCAAATTCCTGCATCTTTCGACCAGTGAAAACTGAACCTTGATCAGTTGTTATTGTCTCAGGGATTCCATACCTAAATATAATGTTCTTTTGAATAAATTCAATGACATTTTCTTGGTCTACATTGACTAAAGGGACAGCTTCGATCCACTTAGTAAAATAATCAATGCCTACCAATATGTATTTTTGACTCTTTGATGATGCTGGTCGAATCTCTCCAATAAGATCCAACGCCCATCCTCGAAAGGGCCAAGGCTTCACTATCGAGTGAAGTTCGCTTGCTGGTACGTGTTGGATGCCTGTATGAACTTGACACTCTTGGCAACCTTTGGCGAACTCAACACAATCTTTCAGCATAGTGGGCCAATATAGTCCTTGTCGAAACAACAACCATTTCATCTTATGGCCTGCTTGGTGAGCCCCACATGCCCCAGCATGCGTAGTCGAAAGGGCTATGTATGCTTCAGTTTCACTTAAACATTTCAGCAACACCCCTTCAGGCGTCTTCTTGAATAACTCATTACCCATGAGTACAAAACTCAACGCCCTGTATTTTGTTTTTCGTTCTGTCGGAGCTCCTGGATTTTGAAGATAGTCCACAATGGGTTTCCTCCAATCCTGGTCTGACAAATTATCAATGAACGAAATCTCAAAGTTTGAGTGATCAGCGTATCCTAACCTTGTTGATTCCAAGTCTGTTGGTGATAGACAAGTCGCTCTTATCTTCTCTCGAACTTCGATTGCTCTTTGTAATCTCGTTTTTGAAATTTTATACCCAGATGCAATCTGTGCCAAGTCATTGGCTATTTGATTTTCGACTCTGGGTATGTGTCGAATGTTGACACTTTCAAATTGTTTCAACAAACGATTTGCTATCACAAAGTACATAATGAGATTTTCTCTTATGCATTTATATTCCTTTGTGACTTGCTTGATGACTAACTCTGAGTCTCCCATTATTTCGACTCGAGTTGCCCCCAATTCCAACAATATTTCAAGGCCAGTAATTAGAGCTTCATACTCAGCCTCATTGTTCGAACAAGAACCTTCGATTTGGTACTTGAATGTTGTTGGAATTTTATCTGGAGAAATAAGTAAGACTCCTACTCCTGTTCCATTTTTATGGCTGGAACCATCGAAGTAGAATTTCCAAGGTTCTATCTCCACATAGTTAATATCCTCGACCTGAATAGAGTGGTCGACTATGAAGTCTGCAACCACTTGTCCTTTTACTGCCTTAAGAGGCATAAAGGTCAAGGAGTATTCAGTCAATGCTAATGCCCACTTGCCAATTCGACTATGCAAGATAGGTTTCGACAACATATATTTGAAAACATCAAAATGAGACGAAACATAAACATCAACTGGTTTTATATATTGTTTGAGCTTTGTACAAGAAAAATACAGACATAGACACAATTTTTCAACTTCGCTATATCTAGTTTCTGCATCATTCAAAACTCGACTGAGATAATAAATGGGTCTTTCGACTCCATTCTCATCCTCTTGGGCTAACATACTTCCCAGAGTTTTGTCAGATGCAGCTATGTACAATCTCATACTCCTATTGCTACAAGGAGGCACCAAAATAGGTGGCTTAGTGAGGTACCCTTTGATTTTGTCGAAGGCTTCTTGTTGCTCTTGCCCCCATTCGAACCCCTCCTTATTCAGTCGAAGCAAGGGTGAAAAGGCCTGAGCTTTCCCACTTAGGTTAGATATGAACCTTCTCAAGAAATTTATCTTGCCTAAGAGAGATTGCAATTCCTTCTTATTCGATGGCGCTTTCGCTTCCAAAATTGCCTTCGTCTTGTTCTGATTGATTTCGATCCCTTTCTTGTGGACAACGAAGCCCAAGAAATCTCCAGCTTTTACACAGAACGCACACTTCAAAGGGTTCATCTTCAGACCATGTTCTCTCATTCTTTCGAATGATTGTCGAAGGTGGTCAATGTGACTCTTCCTGGAAACAGATTTTATAACAATATCATCAATATAAACTTGCATAAACGTGTTAATAAAATCATGGAAGATAGTATTCATTGCTCGCTGGTACGTTGCCCCAGCGTTCTTCAGGCCAAAAGGCATCACTACCCATTCGTAAGTGCCTAAGGCCCCAGGGCATCGAAAAGCTGTTTTCGACACATCCTCTTCAGCAATGAAAATTTGATTATATCCTGAATAACCATCGAGCATACTCAGGTATTCGTAGCCAGCGGCAGAATCGACTAGCATTTCCGCCACAGGCATTGGATATTCATCTTTGGGGGTGGCAGCATTCAGATCTCTGAAATCTATGCACACCCTTAGTGTGCCATTTTTCTTAATTACTGGCACTATATTGGCAATCCATTCGACATACCTTGTAACACGAATGAACTTGCATTTCAGAAGTCTTTCGACCTCCGTTTTGATCTTCGACAATATTTCTGGAGCGAAGCGTCTTGGATTTTGCTTGATTGGCTTCTTTCCAGGTTTGATTGGCAACTGAAGTTCTACCAATCCTCTGTCGAGACCAGGCATTTCGTCATAATCCCATGCAAAACAGTCTTTAAACTCTTTCAGCAATTGGATTACTTCCAACCTAAGTTCTGGATCAATTTTGGCGCTGATGTAAGTTGGCCTATTCTCTGATCCTTCGCCTAAGTTGATTTCTTCTAAAGGGTCTTGTGCTAACATCTTAATGTTGTTCGCCAAGGGATCCTTTTCGAAGCCCAAAGGCTCATCGTCATAGATGGCGTCGAGCCTCTGTTCCTGCATTCCTTCTGTCGAGATATCAGGAGGTTCTGGGTCAAAATCTTTTCCAGGACCTATATCTGGTGGCTCTGGGTCGAAATCTTTTCCAGGACCTATATCTGGTGGCTCTGGGTCGAAATCTTTTCCAGGACCTATATCTGGTGGCTCTGGGTCGAAATCTTTTCCAGGACCTGCAGAAGGTAGTGCTTGGTCATTGGCCTTGGTGGCCATATATTTTACTTCGGCTTCGAGAGCCGTTATCATCTTGGTTTCAGCCACATAGGCCGAAATTCGTTTCAGAGATTGTGACTCAGTCATTATCACTGAATTCACTTCCCCAACCAGTTGGTTGGATACCAGTTAGCCCACTGAATTCTATGTGTGACACGTCCTCTCTGTCCCATTGGAAACCATGCTCAGGATGCAGGTATAGGGAACAAAAGGTGTTTGGCGCTGGCGCCATGTCGAAATCAGGAGCTGGACATGGCCCTATGTGAGCCAAGT
The DNA here is from genome assembly GCA_948472305.1 of Vicia faba. Taxonomy (NCBI): domain Eukaryota; kingdom Viridiplantae; phylum Streptophyta; class Magnoliopsida; order Fabales; family Fabaceae; genus Vicia; species Vicia faba. Next base: position 1,180,067,731 of record OX451738.1, on the reverse strand, counting down.
TTTTGTCGAAATCTGTCACACCCAAGTGGTTTACTTCGCCCAGGTAGTAACTCTGATCAGCCTCTATGTTTTCGACCAACCCATCTGGGCGCCATAGAAGCAGTCTTTGATGCATCGATGAAGGCACAGCACCTACACCATGTATCCACTCACGACCTAACAAAAGGTTGTAGTTAGGTTTAGCTGAAATGACCATGAACATTGTTGGTCGAAGGATCGACCCAACTTTTATGTCGAGCTGGATCACTCCCATGGTGGTCCCAATGCCTCCCTCATAGTTGGACAGGACCATATTGTGAGGCTTTATTTCTTCATCCCTTTTGCCAATCTTTATTAGCACAGAATGAGGGATAATATTGATAGTGGCCCCACAGTCGACCAATATCTTGTTCACAGTGGTCTCTTCGAGCTTGGCCCTTATGAACAAAGGTTTGAGGTGATTCTTCATCGCCTCTGTGGGTGGCTCGAAGAAGCCATTTTGTTCTTCTGTAGTGCCATTGCCCATGACAAAATAGCACACTGGCCTGTGTCTGGCCATTTCTTGTTCCATCTCCCAGTCACTGGTTTCGACTTCTACTTGTCGATTGAATTCCCTAGGCAGCATTGAAACAACGTTCACCATTATGTCCAGGGTATCGTCGGACTCAGCATCATCTTCGTCTTCGACTTCGCTCTGGTTAGGCCAAACTAGCCTGTTGGTAACTGGTTCTCTCTCAAGAGGCTTTCTTTGTTTCCTTTGAGGCACATTCGAACTAGTTTCAGCCTTAGGTTCATTGGCAGCCTCTCTTTCAGCTTTTCGCCTTCTTTGATACCTCCTCCATTGGGATCTCGACATAGGATTTTTTCCCTTGTAGTTGCTGGACACTTGAGCAACCTTGGGTGCAGCAACTTGAGGATCTTTCTTCTGGATTAAAGAGGAACCTCTTGGCACTTCGAAAGAATGCCATTTCTCTTCACTTGGCCTTTTCCGGCCAGATGTTTTGTACCAAGTGTCTACTGGTACATTTGTTGGAGGCCTAAAAGTCGAAGGCCTCTTGTCTTGATTAGAACCCCTTCTGGGGTCATGTCGAAGGTTAGAATTCTCCCTTCTTTTGTTCGCTGCTCTCACGCCTTGTATGTGCTCAGCAGCTTTTTTATCAAAGATAGAACTACATCTTGGACATAGCATAACCTCTGATTTTTTCTTCTGGCATCTTTGTAAAAAATCTGCCAAGTTTTCGTTTTCCTTAGGGAAAGCCGTTTTATTCGCCTGCTCTTGCCTTATGGCTTCTTCTGAAGCTTTAGGGTCAGAAAGTTCAACCATGTTGATGTTCATGGTATCTTTAGTAGCAAGAGTTAGTTTTTTCATTTGTGTTTCCAGTTTCTCCGTCTGGCCTTGAACAGTGGCCAATTGGGAACTGGGCTTTGGTCCAGTTTTTTGTACTTCAGCAGTCTTCGACTTTGGATCTTCGACCGCTTTCTGGACAGCCTCAATTGTCTTCCTGGATAAGTTTCCAGAAAAACTGCCAAAGATTGGCATGTTGATGTGGTCCTTAGAGACTTCGACCATGTTAATGCCTGGCTTCTTCGACTGGATCTTGGTAGCCTCTATCATGTTCACCTCAGAGGGTTCTGCATAGTGGGCTTCCGCCTTCATTGGGTTGGAGTCGACAGCCATGGGGGATTTGTCAGCAAACTTTAATCTCCCTTCCTCAATAGCGTCTTGGACAAGATTCCTGAAAAGAAAACATTGAGAAGTTTTATGGCCCAGAAAATTATGATATTTGCAAAAACCTCTCTTCTTTCTTTGATCAAGAGGAGGCACTTTTACCCCAGGGGGTACTATCATTTGGCCATCTTTAACTAGTAAGTCGAATATTTCATCACATTTTGTGATGTCAAAACTGTAAGTCTTTTTTGGGAACCTATCATTGGTCTTGTCTGGACCCATGGGATTTTTCCCATTTGAGGGGACTAACTGTTTACAAGAGTATGGAGGCCCTTGTTTCAGTTCTGCTAAATCGACTTCTCCTTCCTCGACAGCTAAAGTATCGTCGAAGGATTCTAGCTCTTCGTCATCCATCTCAACATAAGCTATTCTCTCTCTCTTGTGAGTTTTTGTTGCCTTAGCTTTTTCAGCTTTAAGGCGTTCGACTTGTCGAACTCTATCGGCCAGTTGGGCCATGTCTCTTAGGTACTGGGTATCTAGCTTCTTCCTAATGGAATAGTCTAAACCGCCTGCGGCCATTTCGACCAGCTCATGTTCTGGCACTTGTGTGAAACATCTCGCCTTAAGCAACCTAAACCTATTTAGATATTCGTCTATAGGTTCAGTGAAACGTCTCTTAACACTCGCCAGTTCTTTCAGGCTTATCTTGGTTTGCCCCATATAGAATTGTTCATGGAACAATCTTTCCAATTGGGTCCAATGGTGGATCGAATTGGGGGGGAGAGTTGTGAACCAAGTAAAAGCGTTCTTGGTTAAGGAACTTGGGAAGTATTTGATTCTTAGGTTTTCATTATTTGAAATGTCTCCTGCTTCGATCAAATACCTAGCCACATGTTCGACAGTAGATTCTGTCGTGTCCCCAGAGAACTTAGTAAATTTGGGGACTTTGGTTCTAGGGGGTAAGTCAGTTTGTAACACATATTCTGACAATGGAGATGTAAAGTTGGGCCTTCGAAAGCCCATGTTCATTCCATTCTGAGTCATGATCCTTTCGATCATGGTTGCCAGATTGTTTTCCAACCCCATGTTTTGGTATTGGACATGCTGAACCACTTCGTCAGCATTTTGGTTTCTGTTAACTAACCTAACCTCTGGGGCTATTACCCTAGGTTCTTCGACAGGTTGTTCTACAGGCTGTTGGGCCTGATTAATGGTGGTTTCCTCCTCTACAAATATCCCCTGATTTCCTCTTATTTGCGCCCTTTGGGGCTGTCGAATAGGTGGGGGTACTCCAAAGAAGTCAGCCAAACGCGTCATTTGCGCTGTAACTTGCTGATTCGACTGAGTAGTATTTTGTATTAGAGGATTTAGCACTGTACTCAAAGTTTGTGCTAACATTTGCACCATATCATGGTTGCTTTCGTCCATCTGTTGCCTCAAGACCGCTGTCGAGGCATTTGTAAGGCCATGGGCTACTTGGGACGTTCCTCCTAAGAGTTGGGTCCTATTTCTATTCGCCATGCCTACTCCAGAGCCTTGGAGCGGCGAAGTGGCACTCACGAAAGGTTCTGAATAAGTGGACGCAGCGTTCGTCAGGCTTGCCAATTCAGAAGTTGGCATACCATAGAATGGAATAAATCCTGGGGGAACCACTGGCCTTGGGCCAGTATTTCCCCTTGGAGGGGGAGTTCCCAAAGTCATTCTGGGGCCTATTAACGAAGTTATTGGCCCTGTGGTTGTGACTGACACTGCTGGCATCGAACCAACATTCGTCGCTTCACTAACGGTCATATTAACCGTTGCTCCCACACTTGTTTGTGGGATTTCATTGTTGTTTGGCGGATTCGCCATTTCTTCCCTTCTTCTGGCAGTATTATTATCGTTGGTGTATATTCTACCACTCCTCAATAACATACAACTCGAAAAGATGAGATTTTTCAACAATCAACACACAGTCCCACCGGGTGTGCCAATTTGTTTACCTGGGGATTTGGTAAACAACCGCTGATCCTCCAAATGGTTACTTATTTGGTTACTCGCAGGATCGATCAGATTGATCCTATGGACATAGGTTGATTTTGAAGTTCAATTAATGTGGATAAGGCTTTAAGTAAATTGTTTAAAGTAAATTGCATAAAGGAAAAGGCTTGGTAAAATAAACGAGGCTTGAATGTAAAGGTTCGACAGGAATCTTAAAGGGAAAAGCATGTAAAATACTGGAAAAGTAAATGACTTGAATTGATTAAATTGGTGTTTCACACATACATTTCTCAACAATTCGTTCGCTCACACTGGGTACTTGAATCTAAATGAGTGACTATGTATCTATTGTGAACACACGCGAGAAACTACACGTCTACTCCTATTTATACAAAAACATTCCAAGTAACCGTCGGGCAGTTACACTGCTTCGAGATCAAGCCACTTGTCACGTTCTCCATGCTCGACGCTCCAGATCCTTGCACGTTCGCACGTAGTAACTGCTGGAAACCGTTTTCCCTCCAAAGCTTTGAATTTCAAACTGCTCCACTCTGGACCATCGAACACGTTCGTCAAGAGACGTCTTCGACGAAAACTCCTTCGACGTCGAAGGCAATCAGCCTTCTTCCTTGGAAGAAATCTTCTAAGTATTTGGCCATCTTTCGACGGGCACTTCGACAGGCTTAACCAGTCGAAAGCATCTTTCAGCTTTTAATGGCTGTCATCAATTTAAACAAAGGTGTCGAATTTAGGAGCCAACAGAATCCTGAAGCAATAAGAGAATGATATAATATAAACTCTTAATGAGAGTTATACTCTGTATGAGGGAGTACCCATGCTACAAAAGTACTCTTGATAGACTCATCTATATGATTGTGGAATTGAGGTCGGTCCCTATGAAATTTCGAGGCAGAATTCTTAGAGCCTTCACTAAACCGGAATACACGTGCAGGACCATTGGCCTATTAAAAATACACCTTAAGAAATAGTTGTGTGTGGGTCTGATATCTGAGATAGAGTTCAAGACAATAGTGTCACTCTTGTTGAATCGGAATCCTACTTGCCATGCAAAGGTTCAAGTCGTAGACACCTTTGCTTATGCACGATCTTAGAAACGTTTGACGTTACTTTTAATATCACTGTTAATTCAAGTGGACGATTGTTGGAAACTTAATGTGAATTGAAAGGGTCATCCTATTTTGATGGGAGCTAATTAATTATTAATTAATAATGAGTCATACATCAAAACCTAGTTTTGATTAACTCCCTCCCTCCCACCATTTTCTCCACTCTCCCACTATTTCCTCTCCACTTAGTTGAATCATTTACCTATTAATATGATTCATAAGTTCATTGGATATGTACGTCACATTTCTAAAAATTTTGGAATCTCTTTTCTCCCTCTTAGTTATCTTCATCTCAATACAAATTCTTTTTTTATTTATTCGAGTGGTCTTGTGTGTCATCAAGGACTAAAATTCTTTCAGATATTATGAGTGGTTAAACACCATTTGGAGGTGTATTTCTTTGAACAATTCATCTTAGTGCAAATGATAATCGTAATACTTTTGTGAATGAGTTGTTTTATCCTAGAGGCGTCGTAGTTATTAAGAACTGTTTTACATAATTTTGGTAGTACTACAAAACATCTTAAAGAAAGCGTATTGTTCCGCGACTCAAACTATAACTTCCTCCGTGGCAATTTTCTTTTCAAAAATCAAAACCAACTTTCGTTAACATTTTGTTCAGACAATTATAATTTGTCACATGTTGTCAGGTTGGGTATTCTTTTGAACTCATTGAAGAGAATGCTCGACATCTTACATTCTAGGATTGAATCACAGTTGGGATTCTTCTTTACCAAATGCTGAAAACACAGCACCTTGTGAGCGGCTTAGTGAAGTGACAGTCATGCTGAGAGCAAAGTTCAGAAATTACGTGCTGGCTATTGTGGAGAAACTCGTTGGAAATGTCAGTAGCCTTTCGAAATCAAAATTTTCTTATTATTCATACTCATGCTTGATGCCCTTGGTAAAAAAGCTGCGCCGAGGATTAGTGTTGTCAAACAATGGTGCTTTAGCATAGCCGAATTTTAACAAATCACCCTTGTTCTGGGATACATGATTTAGTACATTAATATGAATATTTTATTTTGTACCAGTCAAAGCTATAGAATGCTACAAAATTAAAAAAAGATTCTTCTAGATTCAAAGAAAACTGTGGTAGAGTCTGATTTTAAAATTAGAATGGAGCCACTAAAAGAGCTGTTAACTAGTACCATAAGTCACTTTCACAGTGCATGTAAAACTCGTGTTTTTATTTCCAGTTGTCGAGGTTACTGGGATCGAATGGGACAGGTAACTTCACTTTCTTCTGAATTTCTTTACCTTTTTAGCATTTTTGTATTTAATGAATTTTATGAAAAATTCTCAGACGCATTCCTTATGTAACAGGATATTTTGAGTTTGTTGGAGAACAGAAAAGAGAAAAGGGGTTTGAAGGTGGCTGTTTCTGTAACAAACTCCTTTTCTCTTTTCTCTTTTCTCTCTAGCAATTTTGTTTGAGTTTGTTTCAAAATCTTCGGAAATCGAAACCTTTGTGTAGCTGCTTGCGATTCTGATTCTGGTTGTCAAAATCGTGAATTCGTGTTCGTAATTTTTGTTGTTGCGCTGTCATCTTGGTTGTGTGTTTATCGAAATCAATTGTGTTCATCACAATCGATTCTTGTTCGTTTGGTCGCGATAGATTTTGTTTCGTTCGGTGATCGGTGGATATCCTTCGTTTGGCTGCGATTCTATTTCGGTGATTGCAGATCGTTGTTGGATGCTCCAGATCCTTGTTCAGTGTTCGTAGATTGTTGTTCAAATTGCTTCGGTGATTGGTATGTGTTGATCGGCAATAGCACATTGTCTTTCTCATTAGTTGTTCGGTGCTTGGTATTGTTACTGTGGGTTTTTTTATGCACTTGTGGTAGTTATATATTGTTACTGTAGTATACTTGTGGTAATATATATTTGATGCACGTGCAACAAAAGTCTAGTATATATAAAATTGTTACTTGTATCATGAATTAAGAAAACGAGAAAAGTTGTTTTTTTTCGTTCGTTTTACCGATAAAAATTATTCGGCTTAGAACTTTCAGTTCCGAATATATATCAAAGGGAGGAGATTATAGATTCATTTGGACTATATCTCTATGGCACTGTTAAAGACAATTGATTTAGATGCATGGAAAATCAAAGATGTTCAAATTATCACTTAGATTTTTGGTACTATTGATCCTTAGGTGATTAAATATGAAACTATTTAAGGCTTATTTACAATCGGGACAATGCGGTCAAACGTTTCCAGTTGGAGTTAGAGATGGCCAATTACAAACAAGATAATATGTCAGTTCAAAAATATAATTTTGATTTTTTGAATTTGTGGACAGAACACTCTGCGATTATACATGTTGATGTTTCCAAGAGTTCTCTTGCGAATGTTCTGGAGGTCTACAATACTAATAGGCGAGATCAATTTCTTATGAAAGTTCGTCCAAAATTTGAAGTTGTTAGAGGTGCTTTGCTAAACAGGAATCCTATTCCTTCTTTAGATACATGTGTTGGTGAACTTCTCAGAGAGGAACAACGCCTTGCTACTCAAGGAACCATGTCTCGTGAAGTTGTTGTTTCTTAGCCTACAGTGTTTGCATATGTTGCTCAGAGGAGGTAAAGGTCATGATATGAGACAAGTTCAATGTTTCTCTTGCAAACAATTTGGCCACATTTCCCGGAGTTGTCATAAAAAGTTCTGCAATTATTGCAAGCAACAAGGTCGTATTATATGTGATTGTCCCACACGCCCTCCACGACCAACACAACATTCAGTGCAGGTGTTTCATGCAACTATAAATTTTGTAGTTGGTCCTTCTGTTACTAGTGCACCTAATGGCGGTACTCTACAACCTCAAATGATTCAACAAATGGTACTTTATGCTCTTTCAGCCTTGGGAATTCAGGATAAGTCTTCTATTATTTTACATCCATGGTTTCTTGATTCTGATTTTCAGCGTGTACTTGTATCATCCTGTCTTGCTTCCAATTTATTATTTGTTGGCCAATTGGTGGATGAAAATTATAATGTTAATTTTTCTCGCGCTGGTTGTCTTGTGCAGGAGCAGGTGTCGGGGAAACTCATCGCGAAGGGGCCTAAAGTGGGAAAATTGTTTCCCCTTCAGCTTATTTCTAATCATTTATCTCTTGCTTGTACTAACGTTTTGAATTCTTATGAGGATTGGCATAGAAAATTCGGTCATCCGAACTCTTCTATTTTGTCTCATTTATGTAAAACTGGTTTGTTGGGTAATAAAAGTGTTATTTCTAATGCCTCTGTTTCATGTTCTGTTTGTAAATTGGCTAAAAGTAAAACATTTCATTTTTTGTCTGATGCTCATCGTGCCTCCACTTGTTTTGAGATGATTCATAGTGATGTATGGAAAATGTCTCATGTATTTTCTCATGCTCACCGTAAATATTTTGTCACATTTATTGATGATTATAGTCGTTTTACTTGGATATATTTTCTCTGTTCTAAATCAGAAGTGTTTTCTATTTTTAAGAAATTTTTGACATATTTTGAAACTCAATTTCAAGCAAGTGTTAAAAAAATTCGCTCTGACTCTGGTGGTGAGTACATGTCTCATAAGTTTCAGGAATACCTTCAACAAAAAGGCATATTGTCTCAAAGATCTTATCGCAATACCCCTCAACAAAATGGTATGGCAGAACGTAAGAATCATCAGCTTAATTTAACACGCACATTACTTCTTCAAGCTTATGTACCATCCTGATTTTGGGTGGAGGCTCTTTCCGCAAATGTCTTCTTGATCAATTGTCTTCCTTCTACGGTTATTTATCTTGATTCTCCTTTCTTTCGTCTTTTTAAAATCCATTCTGATTATAGTGCTTTACATACTTTTGAGTGTGTGTGTTTTATTCACTTACCTCCATTTGAAAGGCATAAGCATGGAGTACAGTCTATTCAATGTGCATTTATGGGATATAGCCACTCTCATAAGGGATTTGTGTGTTACGATGTCACTAAATATCGTTTTCACATTTCTAGGAATGTGACATTTTTTATAATCAGTTTATGTTTCCCAGTGTTTCTCCCGCCATTAATGATATTGTTACTCTTCCTACGTTTTCTATTATTCCCCAATCTATAGAACATTATAAACCAGGTCATGTATATGTTAGAAAACACAGACAGTAGGTTCCCACACCCCTTACCGACACTAACCGCCACCTAATCTTGTATCGGTTGAACCACAACATTTTGGTCGAATATTTCACGCACCAAATAGACATTCACCAGAAAGATATGATTCCTCACATAATTCTATGACTGTCACACTTTCTAGCATATTTATTCCTACTTGTTACACACAGGTTGTTAAAGATGTGCGATGGATAAAAGCAATGAATGAAGAGCTTCAAGCTCTTCAAGAGAATTTCACATGGGATGTTGTCTCTTGTCCTCCTGATGTCAAACCTATAGGTCGCAAATGGGTGTATTCTGTAAAATTGAATTCTGATGGGTCCCTGAACCGTTACAAGGCTCGTTTAATTGCTTTAGGAAATAAGCAGGAGTATGGAATTGATTATGATGAGATATTTGTACCAGTTGCAAAAATGACAATTGTCTGTATGATCATATTTATAGTTGCTTCTAGTGGATGGTGTCTTCATCAAATGGATGTGAAGAATGTTTTTCTTCACGGTGACCTGATATAAGATATTTATATGACTTCACCTCAAGGTTTATTCTCTTCATCTAAAGGCGTGTGCAAGCTCAAACGCTCCTTATATGTTTGAAACAGGCAACTAGAGCATGGTACAAGAAATTTCGCTCCACTCTACTTGGATTCTCCTTTACTCAAAGTCAATAAGATTCCTCTTTATTTATTTATAGCACATCTGCAGGTACTGTTCTGCTTCTTTTGTATGTTGATAATATGATTATTATTGGTTCTGACCATGCTTTCGTTCAACGCATTAAGCAACAGTTATAGACCTCATTTCACATGAAAGATCTGGGTAATCTACATTATTTTCTTGGTCTTGAGGTTCATTTTACATCCAAAGGCATCTTTCTCCATCAACACAAGTATGCTACAAATTTGATTTATATGGCCGGTCTTCAATCGGCTAATTCGGTAGATACTCCTCTTGAGATTAATGTTAAATATCATCATGATGATGATGATCTTTTATCGGATCCCTTATTGCATTGATAACTTGTAGGTAGCCTTAAATACTTGACTATTACTCATCTTGACATATCTTTTGTTGTTCAACAAGTAAGTCCATTCATGCATTCTCCTTGCCATCTTCACTTGGTTGCGGTCCGTCGTATAATTCACTACTTAAAGGGAACCTCTCACCGCAGATTATTCTTTTCCATTGGAATTTCTCTTCAGTTAAGTGCTTATAGTGATTCTGATTGGGCAGGGTGTCCTGATACTCATCGATTTGTCACTGGTTGGTGCACGCTTCTTGGTTCTTCATTGATCTCTTGTAAAAGTAAGAAGCAAGCAATAGTTTCTAAATCTTCCACTAAATCAGAGTATCGTGCCATGTTTGCTGCTTGTTCAAAAATACTTTGGTTTCGTGGTCTTTTGACTGAACTTGGATTTCCCCAAACAGAGCCAACTTCACTTTATGTTGACAATACAAATTCTTCATGAACACACCAAACATATAGAAGTTGATTGTCATTCAATACATGACACATATAATGAACAAATGATATCACTTCCTCATGTCAGTACTCAGTTGCAGTTTGCAGACATTCTTACCAAGGTTGTTCCACCCCCACGATATCAGTTTCTTGTTAGCAAATTGATGCTCTTTTATCAGCCGCATCAATTTAAGGGGGATGTTAATCAGTAAATAGTCTTTCCATTTATTGTGAATAATTTACTTTTATAGAATATGAAATTATTCATTACCAGATGTAATTATTCATTATGAATTGTAATTACCTGTAATTACTGACACTATTATATATAGTATCAAATACAATGAGAAAGGGATTAAGTCAATATTTCTGGCAGTCCAAAGTCCCGATAGGTTGGCGCGCAAGTTAACAACTATGAGGGGAGTGGATCCCTTAGGCCAGATGATTCTTACATGTAGATTATTGTGATACGGTGGGAGAACTGACTTGAGGTTTTGCGTTTGATCGTAAATGTTGCGGTTAGCAAGAGTCTCCATTGACTTTTCTTTTATCCAAAAGGAAAGGTGAAAAAGCACAGGAAAGACCTTTGAGATTGTTTCTTGATTTCGGGGGGTAAATTATGAAAAGGGAAGGTATTATCACCCTTTTCATCCATGGTTTTCCACGGGCTCTTAGTTACTTGCTAGATCATTTGCTTTTGTTTGAAATTGTGCTTTTGTGTGATTTTGAAATTATTTTGTAGAAGAGGTCATTGTTTAGGCAATCTTTGTAATGATTCTTGTTCGTAAGAATGTATACAAAGATATTTGATCTTTTTGAAAATGTTTTCAATTTTGTAAGATGTTTGGAAATATGTGTGTTTGTTTTGAAAATTGCAAGGATATTTGTTTTGAAATGGAGCAAGTAACTAAAAATAATCTACCTACTCAAATGTCTTTCTTGTTCATTTTCTTTTCCTTTAATATTGTTGTCTTACCATTGATTTGGTAAGCAACCCTATCTTTGGATGTAAACGGGACGAGCATGGGTCATCGTATAGCCATGATTAGCAATGTTTGTAAGGTATCTTAGCATTTTTGAGGGACTAAGATCATTTTATAAGGCAACTTTGAATAGCGTCATCGAGGGACTATGATCTTGTATTTGTTTATTTTTGCTAAGACACTTTACATGCGTAATATGGCCATTTTGTATAAGACAACCAAGTGGAGTAACCCTAGGGGTGTTTTGTTTGCAAGTGTGTCATTTTCATGTTTGATTTTGTCTTGGATTAGAGTTTTCTATTTGATTTGTTTTATCTTGCCATACAAACCCTAATTACTAGCATGTTATATAAAAGCGATAAATTGCAAAATTTAAAGATTGCTACGCTATTACAACATTTGTGGAAGGGGGTATACAATTTATAAATGGGGATTGCAATAATATAAACCTACTTAATCTATTACAACCAAATTGAATATATACAAATATTGGAATAAATAATATACAAGATAAATTAAATATGCAAAGATGTATGAATGCAAAGAAGATTTTGTTTGGTTTTTTTATGTGGAAAAAGTTTTAACCTAAACCTAATAAATAGATCAAGATTATCTCAAATTAATTACGAAAGGAAATTATTTTGTAGAGAAGGTTTTTAATAAACCCTAATTCTAATTTATCAAAAGGAAATAAATTTCTTTAAGAAAAAGTAAGTATCTTTGTATTTTTTATCTTGAAAATAATATATGGTATTTATGAGGTATTTTGGTCTTTTGATATTTAAATAATATGTTTAATATATATATATATATAACTAAATAAAAAATATATTTTCTATGAGAAAAATAAAATAAAATGAACCAAAATATAAGTCTAGCATTTTTATATTTTTTATGATTTTTAATATTAAGAAAATATTTTTAAGAAAATAAAATGAAAACAAAAAATAAATAAATAAATGATATGAGCCAGGGGTGCTGCAAGCAAATAGGAGGCAAGGGGTTAGCAAAAAATTACAAGGCCCAAAGTCCAGAAGCCCACGCTGCAAGCTAGGAAAAAAATGGAAAAAATGAGAAAAATTGCAAAAGGCAGCGCCAAGGCTCGAACCCATGACATATGTCATTTTTGCGCGCTGCCTTACCACTGGGGTGGCTGTACATCCGTTTATAGAAACACAAAGATAAATATATATTAGAAAACGCCCCCTGAAGGCAACTTCATCTTCAACCTTGAGCCATGGCCGGACCACCTATATCTCTCTCATTTCTCCATGAAAATGGAAAGTCCAAACATGAAAATTACAGTGTTTCTTCTCACGAGTTCAACCATATATCTTATGTAAACTAAAAGTCAAAGATCAAAGTTAATTTTGCTTGCCCTAATTTGAAACCTAATTTTTACAGAAAATTCAAATCCAAAATTCTCTATACACAATGAATATAAATAAAATCTATGAACATGGTTGGCTTTAGTGCAAGGATATCTATATTTTGTTTTCACAAATCAAGACGAAAGGATGCTTGTATGAAGAGATGGAAGTTTGAGTTTTTACCTCTTTCCGTTGAGATCGTGAATGGAGTTTGAGCAAGTTTTGAGAAGGCCTGAGGATCTGTTTAGCTTGCTTGGACCTCCCTGAGTGTATTCCAATCCTTGCCTTGTCCTGAAAGTCTCTGAATCTCCCTACTCAAGTCAACCTGCAAGCTTGAAACTTGAAAATGGTGGATGGAGGAAGAGGAGTTACAGTGATAGAACAGGGGTCTGGAACTCTTAGAAATGATGTATATTAAGTGTTTAGGTGGTTAAAACTCAAAACTCACTAGTGGTTCTTGAGATTGCTATGTAAGATGCAAAACTGCAAGTTATGGCAGATTTTCAGTGATAGAGTGTTTGGGAGAGTTTCTGAGCCTTAGAATCCGTGTGTTAGGTTGCAATGCACTTGTGTATAAGTATGGAAAAGGTTAGACGTCAAGCTTCCTCAAGATTTCTGAGTTATAGCCTTTTGGCTCTATAACTTGCTTTTGAAGAAAAGTGAGGAGACAAGCCTCTATGTGTTTGTACAAGCCTAATATGAGTTGCTAGAGGTTCTAGACACATTGCTTTTGGTTTATAGGGTTTGAGTGTGCAGAAAGAACAAGTTCAAAGCTCAAGGAGTTGACAATTGCAAAAGTTGTGCTTTATCAAAATGGAAATGGCAACTTTGTGCCATAAATGGAATTGTAGCTTGGGCAAAGGCTCTAATGCTTGGATTAAAGCTCTATCAGCTGTGTAAACATTTAATTATGGAGTGAGAAACAAGTTTGAGGCCTGAAAAACAAAGATTATGCAGCCTAGGCTTGAATTTGAATTTTGGTTTATCATGAAATGGCTTGAAATCAAAGTGAGAAATTGTCAACTTCATCTCTTTGATTCTCCCTACTCAAGAATGATCTCAAGGAGTTATTGGACATGTTAGAAATCTTGAAATATGATATACAACTCATCTTTGAATTGCTTTCAAATATTCCCCTTGTAACTATGTGAAAAATTGGCATGAAGTTAGGTCAAAAACCTGCCTAACTAGGGCAAAATTTCACTAAGTTATTTTAGTTCATGAGCATGTATTCACAAAATTATATCATGAGATCCAAGCATTTTTAGGAAAAATTGTGTGAAGAAAAGTTGTAGATTTCATGGAGATCTGCAACTTTCATGTTGCGAACTTCCTTTGAATCATCTTGTATCATGGTGATAATTTGGCTCAAAGTTGAGAAAAAATAAGAAATTTTCTATACTTAGAAAATTTTCTAAGTTAAAATTTTTCAACTTTTCAAAACCAAATCGTAAGTCCTTGGTTTCTTGATGAACAATTTTCACATTTTGACATGTTTTGATGAATTATGATCTTTGGCACTTGATTTTGACCAAAAAGTCAAAGTTTGACTTTTCAGTATACAGTTGACTTTTGATCAGTTGACTGGAAAATTCATCTGTCAATCTAATGGATTTGCAATGTTTTGAACCATGTCATTAGGTCAAGATGATACAATTGAAATCTTGAGATAATGCTTTAAACCAATTGACCATTTGCTAGGTCAAAAATCAGAAATTTCTCTTTCTCAGTCAAAACCCTAATTTTGACCATTTTGCCCTTTTGATGATTTGATCAAATTTATTGAGGAATTATGGTCCAAACTTGATCAAATGATACATATGAGTCTAAGATGTTGATGTAGATCAAAAAATTATGAAGTTTGATTGTAAATTGGCCATGGTTGACTTTTTCCCCAATACAACTGATTTTTAGATCAATTGTCCAATTGACTGATCAAAAATGTGATTCAAGGCTTGAAACTTGGTATGAGTAATCTTGGGGGTCCCTAATTATCTTTGAAAGTCATATTAAGCATTGATAGTCCAAAAAATCCTTGTGCAAACTTAAACCCTAATTTTGGTCATCAGTGCGTGAGGAGATGTCTTGAGCTGGTCAAACCCTAATCCAGTCTTGAGTCAAAGAGATCTTGTGAGAAAAATCTTGATAAGTGAGAGGGAAAATTTTGGGGTACAATAATTGTGTTTACAAGCTTTCAGACCAAGCTGATATTCATCTTTAGATATGGAAATAACTATTCTATCATTCTTAACGCATGGAATCGTTAGTTAACTCAATGGAATGTTACAAACATTATTCACCGCCTCAACAAACAATTTGGTGACTTTTGATTTTGTTCCCCATCAATATTAGTGATAATCCTTGAAGTAATGATTTTTTCAGAGAGTAATTCTTGAAATATGAGATCAAACATGTTGAAAAGACAAGAAATAATATGGTGAATATCGTACATCAACACTATTTACGTTGGAGTTCTCTTATTCGCCAAAGCATTTCAAAAATTCAAAATAGTTTAATGTACTTTAAAATTAAAAAAAAAATAAACAGTGAATAAAATCAAATCAACTATCTTGTAATTAAAATAGAAGTTCATCATTCTACCTAAATTGTCCTTCACCTTCCAAAAAAATTACACATAAAAAAGGTTATTTGAGTAAATGCACAATTGATCATTTGTTTTTACAGAGATTTAGCATTTATTTTAGTTATTGTTTCTTTTATTTTCGAGGTTTTATTTCATTCTTCTATATTTTATGCGTTGGTTGTGTAGTTTGTTGTTTTCAAGTTCAAAAGATTAAATCGTGACAAATAGGTGCAAATCTCAGAGTTTCGGAAGAAATGAAAATATCCACCTACATGAGACCTGACACGGCCATCTGTGTCACCTGACACTGGCTGTGTCAAGATGATATCCAGGACGAAGCCAGAAATAGGAGAAGTCAGGAGTGTGACACGAGTGCTTATGTCACCTGACACGGCCTGTGTCAGCAGGCCTGATACTTGACAACTAAAATGAAAAAGGCAGAGGGCCAACATGGGTGCCCATGTCACCTGACACGGCCTGTGTTGGCAGGCGCGGTAATTATTCTGATTTTTGGAGTTTGATGTGGTCTTGGATCATTAAGGATACTTTGGACTTTTTGCACTGCTGGGTGATAACCTGATACTACTTAGGTTTGTTTGAGAAGAGAAAAAGGGAACTTTTGCCACACGAAGAATGGAGGATTGAAGATTGAAGTTTACGCAAGTGTTAAAGAACGAAGGCCTTTCATGAGCGGAAGCGATTGAATATTAAAGTTCACCATCTATGTGTATTGTTTAATTTTTATTCTGAAATTACTTCAAACAATATAAGTAGCTAAACCCCTTAATGCTAGGAGGGTGTCCCTGCTTTGATTATGTAATAACTTTGAATTTCTTATTTCATCAATTATATGATTTTTATTATTTGATTTAATTGTACAAGGTTTTTCATGCTTTCTTTATCGGACAAATAAGGATTGTTCTACGATTGACAATTAGCTGGACCACAATTGTTAATATTTTTGTACAATTAGACTATAGTAGATGTGATACGGTGGCAGAACCGGCTGTTAATACTGGTATGCGTTTTTTGTTCGCAAATATTGCGGTAAGCAAGAGTCGCCACCGACTTTTATTTCATCCAATCGGAAAGGAAAAAAGTACAGAAAAAATCCTTTTTCGAGATGTTTCATAGTACGGGGGGTAGATTATAGAAAGGGGAGGTGTTAGAACCCTTTCTATCCATGGTTTTCCATGGGCTCTTAGGTACTTGCTCATATTTTAAAAATTGCTTGTGTATGTGCTTTGTTTTGAAACAGTTTGACTTTGTGATAACCCTTGTATCAGTCCTCAAAGGTGTGACGAAGTTGTTTTGAAAATTTGTTTGAAAAGTGTAAGTGTGAAAAGTTTTGATTTGAGCAAGTACCTACTAGCATCTACCTACTCGAAAAAAGATTGTTTCTATTCTCGTTTCCTTTAGACAGCGCTATCCTACTATTTGAGAAATAGGTAGCACCGTCGTTGGAGTTTGTAAGAGTCAATTCGAAAGGGACGAAATGGTCATTGAAGGCAACATGTAAGGATACCTTAGCATTTCAAAGGGACTGTCATCATATATTCGTAGGCAACATCGAGGGACAAAATCATATACCGTAGGTAACTTCGAGGGACATCGAGGGACCATGACCTTTATGATGATTTTAACCGAGGATCTTTGCTAAGGGTATCCCTACGTTCGAGGGACATGACCATTATTTTCCGAGGCAACCAAGTGAGGCATACCCTAAGAGTGAGCATGTGCATGTGTTTGATTTCAGTTATTTAATCTTTTCACAATTAAGGTGATCTACTGTTTTAATTTTCAGTTTGTCTTTCCATACAATCCTATTAACATACATCTAAGCAGTTTATAGTTTGCGGAATTAAAAGCAAGAAAGTTTAAAGTCCTAGCTATTACAAGGCTTTTGCAGATACATAATAGTGAAGAATGCGGAAAAGAAATCATAATACTATTACATCCCGAAAGCAATTACATAATTAGAAAAAAAACGCGAGAAAAGATAAATCTACGCTATTACATTGATAATGCGACCTATACAATTTTCCTAGAAATTAAAATGTAAAAGAATAAATAAAAAGAAATTAAGGAAAAATTAAAACCTAAAATTCTAAGTTAATGTTTGGTGTTTTTTGTAGAAAATAATTTTAAGTTAATTAAAAAACATAATTCTAACTAATTTTAATTAAAAAAAGTTAATTAACTTAATTTATTAATAAATGAAAAAAAGCCAAAAATTCAGTTACTAACTAAAACAAAAACATAATCCTAATTTATTAAAAAAAAAGGTTAATTAAAGATTAATTACAAAGAAAACCTGAAACCTAATTATTTTTCTAATTTGCAGAAAAAAAGTTAATTAATTAAATTAAAGAGTTAATAAAAAAAGAGTTAATAATAATAAATAAAAATTTAAAACCTAAATTAGTTTTAATTAAAAAAAGTTAATTTTGAAAAAAAAAAGTTATGTGTAATTAATAAGAAAGAATTAAGTTTGCCAAAAAATAGATAGGGGAAGAAATATCAATAAAAAATAGGGTTAAAAAATAGGGTTAGAAAATACAAATAATGCAAATGTCAGGGGTGGGTGTTGAACCAAAAATTAATTTAAAACTTAAAATTAGATTTAAAAAACCTTAAAATTACTTATTCGAGTTTATTATGAAAAATCAAAGGTTTGTGAAAAATGTTAAGTTTTATGGAGAAAAAAAGTTTTAAACAGAAAGAATAAAAATAGGTAAAAGGATAGAAAACCAAAACTAATAGGGGTGGTTGTTGAACCCACGCCCTTAACCTTCTCAGGATGTCCGCCTCACCATGCATTGGTGGTTGTTCTATTTTGGCCATTAGTGTTTTGGACTCAACGTTCTGTAATGAACTTGCATGGGACCCTGTCTAAATCTGCAGTGTTGAATCTCATGAACACATTAAATAAATTACTATATATCATGAAATACAAATAAAGCAAATATATGAAAAAAAATTTAATGTTAAAAC
Source organism: Vicia faba (assembly GCA_948472305.1). Taxonomy (NCBI): domain Eukaryota; kingdom Viridiplantae; phylum Streptophyta; class Magnoliopsida; order Fabales; family Fabaceae; genus Vicia; species Vicia faba. The sequence continues at coordinate 1,180,049,449 of OX451738.1, read as the reverse complement.
CGATATGACATGTATGAATGATTATACTCTTTTGATCATGGAGATCAAACCAGCCTTACCCTTACTGGAGAAGTAGTGAGATGTGGATTTGTAACAAGGATGGCTTGTTTGTAGTGAGATGGGAGTTTGTAATAAGGATTTCAAGGTTTTAGGGTTCTTGAAAAAATTTGATATTTTGACAGGATTGTGGCAAAGGTTTTTTTTTCTCCTCTTCCTCTTTGTGTGAAAAGAATGAGATTATATAATGGAAATTAGAGCAAAGATATGGGCTTTGAATGTGCAATTTGGCCTCCAATATTCACTTGAGTCTGTCACATTCCAGGATAAATTGCATGGGCTTAAGTGCAATTTTTGAAGTTGAAATGTGAAAACAAAATATATCCGACATCAAGAACTAACTTCTATCCTAAAATGAGCTCAATCGGATAAACGGTGAATTAGTTATGAATTTTTGAAGTTTTAGCTCAGACAAACTTATTTTGGGCTCCAGTGTCGACTCTGACACGTTCTTCAATAAAAAATTGGTATTGATCGGAGCATAACCCGGTCTCGGCTTTGGAAGAAAAGTTGTATATCTCTGAGTCAGTAACCTTGTATAAAAATATGGACCTGATCCGATAAAAATTGACCGAGTTATGAATTTTTGAAGTTTCGACCCAGATAAAATAATATTCAGCATTCAGGATTTTCGGCGCGTCACGTGCACTCTGAGCAAAAAACGAAGGTCTTTTAGATACTGTTCGAACTTAATACCTCCTATGTAAACTTAACCAACTCAATTTTTGAAATTTTGGCACCGGAACCAGCTCCGTACGATGAAAATCGACCAAGTTATGATTTTCTGAACATGATGCAAATAAACTTCTGTCACAAATTTTCTGTATGAAAATATTTGATAAATCTGCATTTTTGAAGACCTTCTGATCGAAATTGACTTCCATTTGTGAGAGATGACAACGTAGATGACGTCAATACAAAATTTTGGCCACCGGAACGGGTTCAAAATGAGCCACGATCTTCAAGTTATGAATTTTTTAGTGCGTAAAAACTGCACTTTCAGCACACTTTTTCACCATATTTCTTCGAGAAAACTCACACATTCGGAGACCTTCTTTAAAGAATTGATTCTTGAGCCGAACCTGAATTTGAGAATATGTTATCAGAGATATCTTGGCGAAAGAACACCTGAATATGATGCGCCGGGTTGAACTTGTGAATCTTTGAACCCCGAATCATTGCAAAACGGCGAATCGATCTTCAGCACGGAAAATACTCTGAGAACATCCATTGGCGAAATAAACGTCACTTGTAACCTGAAGAAGCTTGATAAATATACCTTTATTCCATAACCATAAAACCAATAACATGCGTGTATGAAAAGAGGATAAATTTTGGGGTACAACAGTAAATATCACCTAGAACTAGGGATACCCTATAGTTACCAAATAACTCTTGATAAAACAAATGCTTGAATCCATCAGATATCTCTAAGGACTTGGGATTTAGGACGGATGTTCAAAGATTTTCCCACTAAGGACTTAGGGGAAAATAACTTAAAGGGATGGTAATTGGTTTTATGAACTTGTTGAAGAAATCATGATTCAAGGTTTTTATAGGGAAAATTATACATCATACCCTAGCATGCTCCTCATATACCTTGAGATCGACATTCGGGAAATCTCCCTATTATTACAAGAGGCAAAAATAGTACACTTGCTATTTTGACGATCAATAATCATATCATTTTATATACTTCTCTTTCAATCATATTTTGCCATGTGTCTCTGCTAATTTCCCTCTTCTAAACAACATTACAAATCATCAACACAACTAGTTCTTTCTCTCTTCTCCTCTCTCTCTCTTTCCCCTCAAACCCTATCATTGTCGTTGCCTCCCCCCTTTGTCCACCATATCTATGGTTTTCACCACCTCCAATAGTAGAAAAAATGAGACTTTTTCTTGCTCTTCTACTCATGCTCTCTTTATAGAACCACAAATCTTTTAGATTAGAGCAACTTTATTGGAAACCCCTTTCTCATCGTCTCCATCTTCGATCACCAATACTCTTAGCGGTAAAACGTTTCAATTTCTTCATATTTCATGTTCTCAGTTGTTCGGTTTCAAGTGAAAATAGTTGTTCATGTTTAATGTTATGCTTCATAAATATATGTTGTTTCTTCCAACGTTTCATTTTAAATAGTTGAAGTTGAACAACATTATTAATGTATGCTTCAGATTAAATCATATTCGTTTTTGTTTCAGATTGAATCGTATTTTCGTTTTTGCTTCATATTAAGTTTTGTTTTCGCTTTTTCTTCTCCGCGGTTTAAAATGTTTTCACTTTGCTTAATAACATTACATATCTAAGAGATGGAGCACGGGGAAGAACCAAGACATTTATCATTGTTTGCCTTGCCTTTAACATGTTTGAAGGTCTATTAAAACCATGTTGCACCTTAAAACATGCATTTCATGTTTGGTGCAGCATATTGGCGTTATTTTTTAAAATCTTTTTATGCATTTTAAGTATTTGATAAAAATGTCCATGTTGATGAAGTCAACAATATAGATGTGACATGATATTGATGAAACAAACTAAAAATAAGAAGGTGAGAGATTTCACTATCGTATCTATTTTGTGTCATTTTTTTGTTATATTAACTAAAATGTGGAATGATTTCACTTGTCTGGTCTATGTTTGATGGAATTTTTAAAAATGCACTTGTTTCATGTGTCATTTCCAAAGTGTTTCTTTGTTGTTAAAACTTTTAAAATAGTTTTTTTAAACTAAAATGCACTCATTTCCAACAACAACACTAAAATACCTGTCTTTTGATGCTGCAACAACAACAACAGACAACAATTATGAAAATATCACAATTCCAGTCTTGGATTGTTGGATTGCCATCCTAAGAGCTGGTGCGATTTCTTCTCCTTTCCTAAGCTCTTGGTCATCTATGAAAGTGTTGATTCCTATTCCAAAAAGATCATTATAAAGGTTTCTAGTAAAACCCTTTTGGGTATATTGAGAAAAGGTGTGTAGTTATAACTATTGATTTACTATGTTGTTGTTGTCCATCATAAAAATATTGTGATAGTGATTTTGATTTTTAAATTAAATATTAACAGATTTAATTAATTTAAATAGTTACTGATTTATTGAGTATGGTGAAGTTGTTTTGATTTAGCATATTTCATGATGGAGTTTTAAGCGATTCAGTAGCAGATAAATTAGCTGCTAAGAGAGCATAATGTTTTAGCATTAACTGGTAGAATTTCTTCATAGTTCATGGCTCATTCAAATTCCACTAACCAAAGTTGGGTTTGGATTTCCACTCTTCACATAGCACACATACTCCAATTTGAAATGTCATATATAAAGATTGAACAAATCGCGTTTTGTTCATGGCTTACTTTGGTTTGTAATGAAAACAAAGATTTCATTTATAGAACATGTATTAAAATTTAATTATAGTTCAAATGAAGTTATATTCAAGCCTTTTGATGAGATTTTTGAAAAATATCGTTCAAATTATTGGTTGGTAACTGATTCCATGTTCTCTATCAATTCCTCTTTATCTTTATATTATTTATCACTTGAGGTAATTAATATTCATCTGAACATATATCATTGGAGTTTTACAAGAAAAAACACAATTCATGAATGAAAGATACATGTTAGTCTTAGTAATTAGTGCATTATATGTCGTTGTAGTTTGTCTTAGTTTTAATGTAATGACATTTTTATCGAATGATTTAAGATATAAATGAATTTCATGGGAACGTACTGATTTTTCACTACAAGAAAGATGGTCCCCAGCGACATATATTAGCGACGTGGTTATCACGTGAGTAATAAATGCAGTTGCGACGTGATAACCACGTCACAAACATATTTTAATGATAAATAAAGTAAGTCAGAGAAGGTTGTTTAGTAAAAAAATCAGCGACGTGTCTTAGTTGGAGGGACATTTAGTTGGAGGGAGTTTAAAATTATTTTGAAATTTGGTAGTGACGTGATAGCCACGTCGCTACATTTAAGGGGGAAATTAAAGTTGATTGATGACAGGGTGGAAGAGTGGGAAAGTGAATTATATTTCTGTTGAGTGTGTAGCGACGTGAGTCTCAAGTGGCAATATTGCGACATGACAGTCACGTCGCTACTTGATGTTTACATCTCCACAAAATTCTCATCCGTTACAGCATCTGGTTTGTTTCCTCTTCCTTTCTTCTTCCTTTGTTTACTTGCCTTGCCTCTACCTTTCAAACCCAAATTCCCAAATCAAATTTCCTCCATCCCAAATTGTTGAAGAAGAATAAGGTATTCATATTTTGATAAATTTTTATTTCATTTGTTCATTATTTATTATACTGGTAATAAATATTAAAAAGGGTATTTTGTTTAACCTGTAGAGAAATTTGAAGAAGAACACCAAGAGCTACACAAGAAGAAGCAAATTAAGTGAAGAAATTATATAGAGGTATTTATGCATTTTTTTTTATATTTTATATGTATTATATAGATTAGTAGTATATGTATTTTGTTTATGTGAATTAAAAAAATATTTTACTTAATTTTAGTTTTAGGTTAATTAGTATTATAGGTTAATGTTTAAAATAAAATGAAAATTAGAATGTTTTATATATTAATATATTATTAAACAGAAATATTATTGTTAATATATATAGGTTAATATTTATTAATATTATTGCATGTTATATAAACATATAAAAAAAATTTGTTAGTATATACGTATAAAATAAAAAAAATTTGAATATATATTAAAATAAATTTTTTTAGAAAACATAAAATTAAAAGTCTTATTTTATATATATATATATATATATATATATATATATATATATATATATATATATATATATATATATATATATATATATATATATATATATATATATATATATATATATATATATATATATATATATATATATATATATATATATATATATATATATATATATATATATATATATGTTAACACATAAATTTAATAACATATTTAAAAACAAAAATGTATATTATATTTATTATAATAGTTTTATTTTTTTATTTATATGTTAAAGATATGAAAAAAAATTATATATTAAAATAAGAATTTATAAAAAACATAATTAAAAAAAGAGTATATATATTATATTATTATTTTAATATTATTGTTATATATATAATAAAAAGTATATATGTTACATTATTTGTTTTCTAATATTATTGTTGTATATATAATAAAAAGTAAATATGTTATATTATTGTTTTTTGATATTATTGTTATATAATAAAAAATTATATATTTTATATTTGAATATTTATTTATATGTTAGTATATATATAAAAAAGCAAAATTTATATTTTTAAGAATAGTATTAAATAGTTTAAGAATAATATTATTAAGTTGATTAATATTTCTAATGAAAAAGACAATGATTGTATAAATGTGCAGTATGGAATATTATCGGTATTATCGTAGTTGGATGTACGATAGAACATATCCAGGAAGAAGTGGACTTAAACCCAATTTTATAGTAGGAGTTGATGGGTTTATTAAGTGGGCGTTTGCTCGGGATTGTTGTCGAAGCGAAGGAGGGGTTAGGTGTCCCTGTCTTAAATGTGAATGTAGACCAATAATTAGTGACCCAGAGGAAGTAACACGTCATCTGCATAGAAGGGGATTCATTGAAAATTATTGGGTTTGGACGTATAATGGTGAAGAACTACGGTTAATGTACCAGAGACTAGCAACACGCATGCTTCAAGTAGTCGACCGGTTATGGAGTATGAGGAGAACTTTAATTTGATCAGTGACATGGTTGAAGATCCTTTTGGTGTGAACGTGACATATGATGAACCTGGAGATTTTGACGGAGAAGAGTTGCCGAATGAGGAAGCGCAAAGATTTTATCAATTATTGACGAGATGAATACGCCGTTGTTTGAGGGGTCGTCAGACTCAAAGCTATCAATGTGTGTGAGATTATTGGCCGCCAAGTCAAATTGGAATGTTTTCTGATCAATGTCTGGAACATTTTGCAAAAATGATGTTGGACTCCACCGCTACGAAAGACAACTTGCCTACAAGTTATTATGATGCAAAGAAGTGGGTGTCGAAGTTGGATTTAAAAGTAAGAAAGATTGACTGTTGCATTAACGGTTGCATGTTGTTTTATGACAATGAGTTTGGTACTCAAGATGGATCGTTAGAGGAGTGTAAGTTTTGTAATAGTCCAAGATATCAAGTTCGCAGTAGAGCCGGTTAACAGCAAGCAAAAGCGTGTAGCAGTAAAATCCATGTTTTATCTTCCTATAATACCAAGGTTAAAAAGAATGTTTGCTTCAATGCACAGTGCAAGTCAAATGATATGGCATCATACAAACCAAACAAGTTCTGGCACTATGCGACATCCATCTGATGGTGAGGCATGGAAGCACTTTGATCGGACACATCCAGATTTTGCTGCAGAACCTAGAAATGTCAGGCTTGGATTATGCTCTGATGGATTTGCCCCATACGTGCAAGCGTCAGGAAGTGCGTATTCTTGTTGGCCAGTTATTGTAACACCTTACAACCTCCCTCCTGAGATGTGCATGACAAAACCATACATGTTTTTGACGTGTGTTTAGGATGATTATCAGACATTGCTTGCACGTTTTCTGGAACACAATCCTCAATATAGGCCAGCAGAAGGGGAGCCGCTTAATGGTGATGTTGATTTCTATATTTGGAATGAGGTTGTTAATAGAAAAGGGCCTAATGGTTGCTTTTTTGCGGGAGGAAATTTGGCCGCCGGCTTGAGAGTTGGTGATCGTAATCTGTTTCAACGACTTAGAGATGGAGAGGGAGGGTCACGTCAACCAAATCTGACACAGGATCAACTTGAAACAGTAACACAATTGGCGGCAAGTGAAGTGAGACGCGAAATGGAGGCCCAAATGACGACAATGAGGCAAGAGCAGGAGCAGCAGTTAGAGATCATGCGGAAGAGGCAATCTGATATGGAGGAGCAGATGAGACGGTTTATGCAAGGTGGTGGAAATCAAAATGTTCCTGATACACAGCCGGATGATGACGGAATTGATGATTTTGATCTTGATAATTATCCGGGTGAAGATGCCCCGTGAAAACATTTTATTTATTTCGTTTTTAAATTTGCATTTATGTAAGATATTTATTTTTATCATTTTAAATTATTAAATTATATAACATTTTATTATATGACTTTATTTTATAAAATTCTATTATTCGAATATATAATAAAATACTATTATTCTAATAATTTTAATATATAAATTTTATTATATAAATTTTATTATTTAAATTTTATTATATAAATTTTATTATATAAATTTTATTATTTAAATTTTATTATATAAATTTTATTATTTAAATTTTATTACATAAATTAATTAATATAAAAAATAATTACTAAACAATTTTTTAAAAAATAAAAACGTCACCTGTAGCGACGTGGGAATCATGTCACAAATTAGTGAAATGATTCTCACGTCACAACTAAAGCTGTTGTATGTCAGATTGTATATTCCCTAAAACAAAGCTTTTGCGACGTGAATACCACGTCACAACTTTGTGACATGGGAATCACGTCGCTACTGGCTTGCCACTGGCTCCCCAGCGACATATGTCTCCACGTCGCTATTTTTGTTTTGTCACGTGATTTTGATGTTTGTCACGTGATTTTCACGTGATAAATAAGCTTCTTTTTTGTAGTGTTTTACTAGTTAATTTTAGAAAACAAAGTAATCTAGATGTAACTTGAGATCTAATTTTATTTATTTATTTAACTTTATTTCTGCATAGCTCTTTTATACATTTAAAAATGATTAATATATTTTAAAAAAAAAATCATTTTTCAATTATTTAAAGAATAAAATATTATTTAAATAATTAAATATAAAAAGAGTTTACTCAATCGGTAGAAGAGACAAAGAAAAAAAGAGTTGCACTCGGGTATATATATATATATATATATATATATATATATATATATATATATATATATATATATATATATATATATATATATATATATATATATATATATATATATATATATATATATATATATATATATATATATATATATATATATATATATATATATATATATATATATATATATATATATATATATATATATATATATATATCATTCATATATTTTAATCTAATTAGATATTAATATTTTAATTATTGAAAATCCACTAAAATCTATGATGAATTTTTATCAATCTTGATGAACAAGATTGTTACCACCACACAATAACAATGACAATGAAAAATATAAAGAAAGAACAAAGAAGAAGACAATTATTTTCTACAGAGTTTCTCTCTGTCCACAAATTACAAAAAACTTTCTTATTCACTTTCAACTGTAAACTATGTGAATACAATGAATTGATTACAAAACAGTGGTTACTCCCTCTATTTATAGATTTAGATTAGTTTTCTCTCTAAGCCTAAACCCAAAATTATAAAAGCTCAAAATACCTATTTTTGAATTAAATCAAATATATCTATTTTAAACCTAAATCAAATCTGATCTATTTTAGATCTGTGTGTAACAAATTGTTTTCACACTTCTAAATCAAATAAAATCTTTTCGACACTCTCTTGTCTCTGTCGAGCAAACTGCTTAAACACAATGAATTTCTTTCAACACACCACCTAATTCATTGTGCTTAACCTATCTATATTCATCATAACTTTTAGTCTTTTGAATACTTCGACATGCACTCCCTTCGTCATGATATCCACAATCTGATTCTCAGTTCTGCAGTGTTCCAAGTTCATCTTCCCATCTACTACATTCTCTAGAAGATAGTGGAACCTCATTTCAATGTGCTTGCTTTGACCGTGTGCTATCGGGTTCTTTGCCAGGTTAATAACTGACATGTTGTCGATCTTCATGGTAATTGCTCCATGATCTTTACCTGTTATCTCTTCGACCAAGTTCACCATCCATGTTGTTTGACATGCACAAAGAGAAGAAATTATGTATTCTGATTCGCATGATGATAAATCCACTTCTGATTCCTTTCTCAAACTCCAAGCAGCTGGTGCACCACCTAACATAAACACATATCCTGCTATAGATTTTCGATCCTTAGCATCACTACACTAACTCGAATCAGTGTATCCCACTAACTTGTAATCTTCTCCTTTATCATTTACAGGAAACAAAATGCCGTAGTTGAGAGATCCTTTCAGATACCTCAATATCCTCTTCACCGCTGCTAAGTATGATACCTTTGGCTTCTGCATGAATCTACTTACCATATTGTCGCCACTTTTTCTGTACTCAATTGCGACAGTGATGATATGAAATAGAAATGTAGCGGTAAATATTTGAGATTAATCCATTAATTTACTTATCTCAACACAATGAAGTCGCCACCGCACTTTATTGTTTCCAAAAGGAAATGAGAAAAAAGCGAACAAAACCCAAAAAGATCAGAGATCGAGGTACGGGGGTCAGTTATGAAAAGAGAAGGTATTAGCACCCTAAGCATCTACGGTATTCCGCATGATCCACTTTGTTTGGTTTCTTTTAAAAGGAGTGTTATGTAGAGGTTTACTTGCTAAAGGGAAAAGAATGAATGAGTATTTGCAAACAAAAGAAAATGAAATGTTTTTTTATTATTTTTGTTGCTCGCCTTGGGTCATAAGACTTAGTGCCTACGTACTCCCTCTTGCAATGGGAAAGTCAGAGCACCGTAGTTCGGCTAGGAAAGAATTGTTTGTTGATTATTTTTAAATAAGGAGACAAGTCGTCATTGTTAGGAGAGAAATCTCGACTAACGCCTATAAGGTGTGAGAAAGATGGACCCTGCGTCAGCAAGAGTGAGGGTTTGAGAACGCCTCTAATACTCAAGTGGAAAAGTCGACACCTTTATAACCATGGGGATAGGAGAATTTTGCTTGACTATCAATGAATCATGTCTCATCTTGAAAAAAAGTTTTGAAGGGTAAAAGTGCTCGAGCACATAAAAGAGTTTGAATAAGTTGAAGTGTATTTGTTAATTTCGAAAGATGTCGAAGTATGATTAAGTGAATTGAAGTTTGTTTAAAGAAAATAAGTTTTAAAAGAAAAGTACTCGACAAGGTCGAGGTTTATTATGAAAGCGGTTTGTGTTTATAAACAAAGAAGATTTTGAAAAAGATGAGAAGGTTTTGAAAATTAAAGAAGATGGGAGGAGATGAATCCTAAAGCATAAGGTAAAAGATAAGGAAGAGAAGCGTCTAACCAACAAGAAGCCAACACTTGACATTATGAGCCAATGTAGAATTCTCATTCTTTGGATTGAAACCAAGAAAGCAAAGATACTAGACCTCTTGAGAAGACCAAACTTCAAGTGTATTAAGTATTTGAAAAAATTGGGCAGAGTAACGGCTGTATACGGATGAATTTCAGATTACAAGCAAAGTACGTAATCACAATAACTTGCACACAAAATAAACAAACAACACAATATCTTAAGGTAAACCTCAAGAGCTTCAGACAAAATATCCATTAAGGTCACAAGGTCTCCAACACAGGTCAGGGTTTCTATTCCTAAGTCCAAGAAGTCCATCACTCCATAATGCCAAGGATAGTAACCAAATAGTCCGAGTATCATTAATGTTTTTTTATGGTTCATGTTGATTATTAAGTGTCTTCAAAAGGAAAAGAAAAGCTCAAGTGAGCAAAATAAAAATGACATAAAAGTAAATGCTCAAGTGAGCAAAGATGAAAATAGCATGAAACTTAAATGCAAAAAGTAAATGGTACATAAAGTAAAGAGCATAAAATAAAAGCATAAAATAAAGTCAATTGTAAGAAATTAGTGGTTAGTTGGATGACCATCTTGAAACTTGCATTTGGAACTCATTAGAGGATTGGTAGAACCAAAGCCTCTACACAACAAGTTGCATTTGCTTTTTTTTCAAGTATATCATTCATTTTGGAATCCTCAAAAGTAACATTTAGTGATCAACGATGTTTAAGTGATCCGCGTTGACCAAAAGTGATGTAGATTCATTAGAGGATTGGTAGAACCAAAGCCTCCACACAATGAATCTCAAGGTTATTGGATCAAAGAGATCAAATTAACATATTTGGGCTTGCAAACATAGGTTTGGGCCACAAATGATCATTTATTCGAATCGGGACAAAATTTGGCGTTATGTTAAGCAATCATAAGTGGACTTATGTAGAAGTCGCACCTATTTTGAGGTTGGTCAATAGCAATCTATGTATTTCATGTTTAGATAAATGATATAGAGATCATCATCCCTTAACATGTAGCACAATTAAAAAAGAAATGGATAAGATGAAGAGGGAGGAGAATGATAAGCTAATTTGGATTACTACTTCAAAATTCTTTCATCTTTAAATTCAACCACTCCTCTAGGTGGATTAAAGCACTAAACATATCATTAATCCAAAGCACCAAAAATGAATTAAATAATTCACTCTTAGGTAGATTTGAATTGATGAACATTTATCCAACTTCATCTACATCACAAAGTCCATTGAATTTAAAGAGAAATTGGACATTTAAAATTGCAATCCAAACCAACAATCAAAAGGAGTGAGTAGAAAAAGCATTTTGGATTAAAGCTGCCCCAAAACAAGGCAAAAAATGCATTATGTCTCTATGCAAATCGATTGCACTATTGTGTAAATAGATTTGCACAGTGAAGTTTTCAAAAACTTGAGCAAATTTCACTTAGTGCAACTGATTGCACTGTTACAGCAATCGATTGCACGCTGTTACAGACAGCAAAACAACATTTTAAAAGGCCAAATTCTTGTTCAAACTTTCCATCAAACACCTTATGATCATGGATTCAATTGAGCACGAAAATTCCATCAAATTATTAGAAAATAACACCAATGGAATCACAAAACAATGCTCAATGAATCAATCTCAAAGATCACCAAGAGATCACATTGTGAAAGATGAAGTATCCAACTTACCAAAGGTAGATCTAGAGAATTATCAACACAACTTCAAGAATTTGCTTCAATTCAACCACAAGAATCAATTGTCAAGCTTGGATGTAGAGAATTGATGAAGAAAAAGTGTTTGGATGAAGGTTTAGCTCAAAGATTAGTAAGCTTCAATGCAAAGCTTACTAACTTTTCTTGAAAATGGAGCTTTGGGTGAATTTGGTAAATGGAGAGAATTGAGAGATTTTTTAGCAAAGTGATTTTGGCTATCAAAAGCTTGAAATTTGAATGAAATGAGGACTCTATTTATAGAGTTTTTAGGATTGGGGTTAGTGGTAATTTGGTAATTGATTCTTGGATCCAAAATTTGAATTAATGATAATTCTTTCAAAAATTAGAGGAAAATTGGAGCCAAAATTTGACAAGCTTGAAATTGCTGATTTTTTTCAAATTTTCACGTTGTGCAATCGATTGCACTACAGTGCAAATCGATTTGCACAGTGTATTTTTTTTCAAAAATTGTTCAAAATGCACTTTGTGCAATTGATTGCACGCTAGGAGCAATCGATTGTACAGTGAAAAAAATGAAAAAAAAATTTTAATTCTTTTTCTTTGCAAATAGAGATTTTAGGGAAATAATACCGGAAACCCTTATTTGCCATATGCTTCGACTCAGTACCTACAAAACACAAATATGCAAAAACAAAGACATATTTTTTATATTTTGATTAGAATTTAGTCAACAACATAAGAACAAACTTAAAGATAGGATGCAAATGTGATGAATGAAGCTATTTATTAATGGTTGTGACTGAATGATAAAATATGGTATGAAAGTGAGACTGAAAAAGTTAGGGGCGAAATTTAGGGTACAACACATACCTACACTATATGCTAAGTCAGGCCTTTTATGACAAAGGTATTTTAATGACCCAATAAGTCTCCTGTATTGGGTTGGGTCGATATTATCTTCTTCTAAATCTTTCGACAGTTGGAGTCTTGGTTCTGAAGGTGTCGAAGTCGAGTTACATTCTTCCATCTCAAATTTCTTGAGAGTTTCTCTTGTATATCTTCTTTGATGCATCATCAAACCTCTAGTACTCTTGTAGAATTAGATTCCAATGAAGTATGAAATGTCACCCAGATCAGACATTTTGAATTCCTTATTGAGATCACATTTGAAGTCTTCGATCTCCTTCTCGCAACTACCTGTTATTAACAAGTCATCTACATAGAGACATAGTATAAGTAATTCACAATTGCTTCTTCTTACATATACTCCATGTTCAGTTGTGCACTTCACAATTTCCTTCTCCCTTAAAAAACTATCAATCTTCTTATTCCAAGCTCTTGGAGCTTGTTTCAATCCATACAGGGCTTTATGCGGCCTGTAAACCTTTCTCTCTTCGTCATGTTTCACAAACCCAAATGATTGTTTAACATAAACTTCTTCGTCTAAGGGTCCATTCAGGAATTCACACTTTACGTCCATCTGACATATGTATCGACTGTTTATTTCTGCTAAACCAATAACCAACCTAATTGTTTTGATTATAGCAACAGGTGCAAAAACCTCATCAAAGTCTATTCCTTCTTTATGGAGAAATCCTTTCGCCACGAGCCTTGCTTTGTGTCTATTTACTTTCTCTTTGGGATTCATCTTCACTTTGTATACCCACTTGACATCAATTATCTTCTTGCCTTGAGGAAATAGACAAGTGACTAATTGTTGTTGTCTTCGATAGACTTCACTTCTTCGTTCATTGCTTTCATCCTCTTTGAATCCTTCAATGCTTTAGCTGCATTGACAGGTTTAACATCTACATAGAAAGCATAATGCACAAGCTCACCTTCATTATCAATCACATTATCTGATGCAATTACACAATCTTGCAACCTTGCAGGCATGCGTCTTGTTATTTGAGGTCTGCTTGTACTTGGTTGATCTCTAACTTCTTTCTCTTGTCTAACTTCCTCTTGTCAAACTTCTCTTTTGACTTGAGTTTCTGGTTCTTCAAGTAGGATTCTCACGAAATCTTTCTTGACGTTTTCAGTCCAATCCCGTTCTTTAAGCCCATCTACGATCAGATCCCTGCTAATCACAATCTTCTTGTTTACTGGATCAAACAACTTGTAACCTCCAGTTGAATGATATCCCGCTAGGATCATTTGACTCGACTTATCATCAAGTTTTCTTCTCAATTGATCTGGTACATGTCTATGTGCTATCAATCCAAATACCTTCAGATGACTCAAGATAGGCTTCACACCAGACCAACATTCTTCTGGAGTAATTCTTTTTAACTTCTTCGTCGGACATCTGTTCAATATATATGTTGTAGTCGACACAGCTTCACCCTAAAACTCTTTAGGTAAATTCTTACCTTTCAACATACTTCTCACCATATTCACGATGGTTCGATTCTTTCTTTCTGCAATTATATTCTGCTGTGGAGTATAGGATGACACCACCTCATGCACAATCCCTTCTTGTCCACATAATTTGTCGAAATCTTTTGACACATACTCTCTACCATCATCAGTTCTCAAAACTCTGAGCTTTCGACCATAAATTTAAACTTGGTAAATACCTCGATCACTTCACTTTTCTTCTTGATCAGGTAAGTGCATAGTTTTCGACTGAAATCATCTATGAATGTCATAACGTATTTGTTACCTCCATACGAATCCACCTGGATTGGTCCATATACATCAGAGTGTATGACTTCGAGAACATCCTTCAACTTGCTTCCTGCATCCTTGCTGAAGCTATTCTTGTGTTGCTTTGCTTGCACACACTCCTCACACACTTCGTTTGGAATGTCGATTTCTAGAAATCCCGAAACCATATTTTTTCTCTTCGAATCTATGATGTCTCTGAAGTTGAGATGGCCTAGTAGATAGTGCCATATTCGTTCGTCTTTGCTAGCTGCAGTCGAAAGGCACTGGTGCTCCATCACATTAAGTTCGATCTTGAAGGTTCTATTCTGAGACATAACAGCCTTCAAGATTAATCTTCCATTTATGTCGACGACTCTCATAATCTTGTCTTCGACTGTCACTTTGTAATTCTTTTCGACCAACTTCCCTATGTTAAGCAAGTTGCTCTTCATGCCTGGAATGTATAACACATTCGAAATTACTGACCCTTTGTCGTGTTTCCTCGTGATCAAAACATCTCTAATACCTCCAGCTGCTAGAGTATTTTCATTTGTAAATTTTACCATGTTCTTCATTGAGGATTTTAGGTTGACAAACCAATCTTTCCGTCTAGACATTTATGATGAGCATCTTGAGTCCAAGTACCGTTGGTCCTTGAATTTCTCTTCATCTCTTATTATGACCATCAACAACATCTCTTCTTCTTCATACTTTGCGAACTTTGCATCACTTTCTTAATTCTTTCGCTTCTCTGGACAATCACTCGAATAACGACTATACTTTTGACAATTATAACACTGAATGTGACTCTTGTCAGACTTTCGACCATCACCTCTTCCTTTATTTGCAACACCACCTCTTTGGTTGCCTTAGTATGGTCTTCTCTAATTCGACACATTTTCTTCGTGCTGATTTCCTCTACCATTTGAATTGTTGTAGCCACTTCTACCTTTGTTATCAAACCAATTTCCTTTGCCTTTCTTATATTTTGCTGATTGAGCCTACAGAGCCATGTCACTATTCGACTTTCCTGTAGCTCTTTCAGTCATTCTTTGTTCATGAGATTCAAGTGTCCCTTGAAGCTCTTCCTTCAACAAAGTTGACATATCCTTCGACTCTTCTTTGACAACTACCACATGGTCGAACTTCGGAGCCAAAGATATCAAGATCTTCGAAACAACAACTCTTGTTGTTAACGTCTCTCCACAAATCTTGATTTAATTCACTAGTTTCATAAGCCTAGTGAAGAAATCAGATATGCTTTCGCTATCTTCCATCTGAGCAATTCATACATTCTTTTGTGAGTTTGTAACCTCACCTCTTTTACCTTCTCAGCGCCTCCAAACGATTTATTTTGAATCTCCCAGGCTTCTTTTGCAGATTCAACATCACTAACTGATCTAACCTGATCAGACTTGGACCGTCACGGTTGGATCCGAGCTGAAAGCTTTTTGAACGAGGTGGGGGAGGGGGGTACCTGCAAGACACTCCGATGCTCAAGTAAGTAGAAGCACGAGCAGGCAATAGTAAGTATGGGTAGAATGATGAATACCTGACCCTCTGGAAACAGAGGGTATTTATAGCCCCCAGCGCTGGGCCAAGGTTCCTTCCTTGGGCCGGGCAGGTTTGGCCCAATGGAGGAACTGCCAGGTTCTACGTGCGTAGTAGGGACCCGCACGTGGTCCCCTTCCTGGATGTTCTACGTGAAGTGCGGGTGGACGGAGACGCGGTCTTTTCGGGGTCTCGTTGGGAGTGCAGTGGACTGAGTCTGCCCTAGTTGGGGTGCTCGAGATGATGTCGAGCTAGACAGCAGGATGTCGAGCTGGAGATGTAGAGGTCGAGCAAGTGACCTCAGGGAGCACGTCGGGCACGATTGTGACCCTTTGGTCGGCGTGGTCCTCAGCAAGTCCATTTGGATTGGGCCTTAGCAATGCTATTGGGCCTGTCGGGCCCAGTCCAGAATAGGAGCCCCTCAAGTCGTGGTTCCTTTGTTAGGAGCCATGGCTTAAACTCAGGTCGTTTCCGCTTCGGGGTCTCGCACCTGGGTCAGAGATGCAGGCCCTCGAGGGCCTCTCCGTGTCGTGCTCGGAGACATCTTTCGCGGTGGATTCTCGGAGGATCCTCACCGGCGCGTGTCTGTCGAGCACACGAGGTATCTTTCGGGAACTGTGTCGCCACCCTATGATGATAGGGTCATCATTGCGTTGGGAGCAGTGCGTCGAGGAGAGAAACTCCGTGGTTGCCCGAGGTGACGTTTGGTATTCCACGTCATCACTATAAATAGGAACCTTGGGCCCCATAACACGTTTCTACTCTTTGCGCTCCTACTGCTGTTGTTCTTCCAGATTTTTCATAGTTGCGATCTCCGTTACAGATTCCTTTCCTCCGTAGCCGAATCCACTTCTTGATTCAAGTAAGTGACTTATCTTCTTTATTTTCCTGTTGTAATGCATGATTTTCAGCGTTGTTAGACGTTTTAGGGACTGTGCGCGTGGGACTAGCCCAGTAAACTCATGTTTAGCTCGACATATTCATGCTTAGGACCGGCAAACACATGCTCGTGGCTGGCAGATACATAGTTTAGGTAGTAATCTGCAGTGCTGCCCGGGGTCTTCATGATCCAGGGCGCCTGATTCATGACCGTGCCCGGTATGTTCATGGTTCTGGCCGTAGGTTTCACGGTGTTGCTCGCCATGTTCATACCTTGGGTCGGCATGTTGGAGAGTGACCGTGTTATCGGTTTGCTCAGGCAGTTTGGAGAAGGGCCCATTGAGTTATCTGGACGTCGGGGAGGCGACTGCTTTCTTGTTGCAAACTAAATTTTGTGGTCGTGCATGGAACGACGTGGTTTGTCGTACACTACATCTGGTCTGTTACGTCGAGCGTATGGTTTCGTGCCCAATTGACTGGTTTCCCGTGCTCTGCAGGTAACCATGGCAGACGAGCCGTGCTCCTCTGGACGCCACGAACATGAGGAACAAAGTGACGATGAGGCGGTGAGCTTGGTTGATACTGTCGACGACCCTTTGTTGGATTGGGTGGGCGCCGAGCCCTGAGGAATCGCGTCGATATATAGCCGGCGTGACCGAAAGCCATATGCTGTCCTCGAAGCGGGCCAGGGCCAGCCTGATTTCCAAAAGAATTTCGTTGTCACGCGGCCGACCTCCTATGCCCGGATCTGCTCGGTGTACCCAAAGTATAGCTTCTCGATGCACGAGATTGCGTTCAAAGATCTTGGGCTACAGCTGCCCTTCAGTGACTTTCAGACCGGGGTCTTCGCCCATCTGGAGCTGGCCCCGTCACAGCTACACCCGAACTCACTCGCCTTTATCCGGGCGTTTGAGCTGACATGTCACTTTCTGAGGATTGGGGCGACGATACCTCTCTTCTTCAGAATTTTTCATCTGCAGCACCAATCCCGAGGAGGGAAACACAACTGGGTCTCCTTAAAACAGTCGAGGAGACTATTCAAGATGTACATGGACTCCGTAAGGGGTTTTAAAGACAAGTGGTACGTCGTGAGGCCAGTTACCACATCTGCTTTAGGATCCTTGTACGAGGAGGAGGCGCCCATAAGCGATGATGACGGGGAGGCGGTCTTAGACAACGATGGGTATCCCGTGATGGCCCGCACAACCAAGTTCCCTGTGCATTGGATGTTCAGGCATTACAAGCACGGGACTGGATACTATCATACCGCTATGGGCGACATGTGTCCGGAGGACGAGGAGGCGTACGCCACTCTTTGTCGGTTCATCGACAGCTTCCACCCCGCCCGGTGGGCCACGAGGGAAGGGGAAGATGTCTTGGATGCAGAGGGTTATCCGACATTTGAGTCCCGACCGATTGATACTAAGGCACTCGTGGAGTGTCAGACGTTCAGACAGGCTGCTCGTCTGCTAGGTCGTTTATTGCTTGAATTTCTTTGCTCGTCATTTATTTATGAACTTGCTCGATACTAACCCGTCTTTTATTTTGTGCAGGTTCGATGGTCGGTCGACGGGAAAGACTCTTGAAGTTGTCTTGCGACCAGAAGCGGGGTAGGAGGGTCGTGAAGGCTCCCCAGGCAACGAGGATGGGCCCGCCACATAGTTTGGGCGCTCCTCAGGTGGTGAGGGTGGATTCGTCGCCCAGCTCGGGGGCCGCGTCGGACGAGATCCCAGAGGTTCAAGAGTTCGATCCTAATGCCGACCTGATACAAAGAAAGAGGACCCGGGTGGAAAGCGGCCCGGCTGTCAGCGAGGACACCAGGGCCGTCAGATCTTTCGGGTTCCCCCCTTGCTTCAAAGAGGAGGGTTTCTTCGAGAGATTCCCTCTGTCCGTGGTTACCGACGAGGCTGAGACTATCAAGAGGATGAGTAAGGAGGATCGGAAGAGGCATATGGCCGCCAGCATGGACGGGCTGGTGAAAATGGCCGAAATGGCCCTGGTGTTGTCCGAGGAAGGGGGGGATGCTGTCCGTATTGAAGAACTTGAGCAGGAGAAAGCGGCTCTCACCTCGAGCTCGCGGAAGTTAAGGACTGCCCTGGAACGCTCCGAGGAGATGTTCCGCGAGCAGGCATCGCTGCTGGCCGCTGAGAGAGAGATGTTGGTCCTGGAGAAAGAAAATTCGGGGAAGCTAGCCGAGGAGGGAGAGCTTCTCCGCGCGGACAGGGATCGTCTGGAGATCGACATCGGGCGCCTGACCCAACAGATCGAGGACATGAAAGTCACCATGCTTCCTGCCGAGGACGATCCGGAGGACATAGCGGCTTTGAAGAGTCGATCGGAGCTGGTCGCCCATATCCGGCTACTGGAAGCAGATTGTATTGGTGCTCTAGAGGAGGGGTTCGACTCTGCAGTCGGCCAGCTTTCCTTGTTAAACCCTGGTTTGGTTACTGAGGGGACGGGCCACACACATCAGATCGTGGATGGCGTGATCGTGCCCCCGCCCGACTCTCCAATTGTCGACAACGATGGTTCCGGGGAAGCCTGATTGTAGGATAGCGGGCCTGCGTGCCTTTGATGTTTGTATTTTTTGGGCCTGCATGCCCGTCGGTTGTACTTTATGAACATCGTCGGCCTTCTTGGTCGGTTTATACTTGTTTGTCTTGTTGCCTTTGGGCATTTTTTTGAATGAATGCTATTTTACATTTAATCGTTTGCCCGTGCTTGAAATCTTATATATTTGCATAAAATTTAGCCTAAGTCATGGGCCCGAGGAGTGCCCGTAAGTGGCTGTGATTTAGCGGGCGAGTCTGCCCGTCTTTCGTTTGTATACGTGCCCGGCCTTCTTTCGCTGGCCAGAGTCACCTAAGTGTTGCACTCGAGGGGAGAGACTTCCCTTTGACCCTTTTAGATGGCCCGTCATTCTTGACGACTTGTCGGGCATATAGAGCGAAGTTGCTCAGTCGGGCGCGAAGCCCGGTAGGGACTATTCGCCCTTGGCGTGAACTGCCCATCGCGAGCTGGGTGTTCTGCCTTACAGGTACTACGACGGTGGTGCTCGGTGTAGTTGTCCAAGTCGGGCACTATCGATCGGTCTCGTTTGTTGAGCGATGTTGTGCGATTTAGCCATATGTCGGGCTCGTACCTCAGCCTCTCTACGGAGTTGGACGTTTTTCCTCGTCGACTGGGCGTGGGTGCCGATGGTCGAGGGTCCTAGGTGTTGGTAGTTTTTAACTATAGTACTGCTTTAGCTTAGCAGCGTTCCAGGGTCGTGGTAATGGCTCTCCGTCTAATTGCTCGAGATAGTACGCCCCGGTACCAGTGGTGCCGTGGATGCGATAAGGTCCTTCCCAGTTCGCGGCCAGCTTCCCTTCGCGGGAATCCTTCTGGTTCCTTCGTAATACCAGGCTGCCGATTTCGAACTCGCGCTTGATGACCTTGTTGTTGTGGCGTAGAGCCACTCGTTGTTTTAGGGTGGCTTCGCGCAGGGCTGCACTCGATCGGATTTCCTCGACTAGGTCGATTTTGTCCCTTAGCGCCTCATCGTTCGTTTCTTTGTCGAGGGGGTTCTCTATCCGTCTGGAAGGTTCCATGATTTCAACTGGGATAACGGCCTCGGTGCCATACGTCAACCGAAATGGGGTCTCGCCCGTTGTTGAGTGGGGCGTGGTTCGGTATGCCCACAAGACGCTGTGGAGCTCCTCGACCCATCCCCTCTTGGCTTCGCCGAGTCGACATTTGAGTCCTCGGAGGATGACTCTGTTCGCGGCTTCGGCTTGCCCGTTGGTCTGAGGGTGCTCGACCGACGTGAAATGTTGTTTTGTACCTAGTTTGGTGACGAAGTCTTGGAACCCGTGGTCGGTGATTGTGAACTGGGTACCGTTGTCGGTCACCAGGGCCCGCGAAATTCCGAATATGGCGAGGATGTTTCTTTTGTAGAAACGGAGGATATTGTGCGAGGTGATTTTTGCGAGGGTCTCGGCCTCGATCCACTTCGTGAAGTAATCCACGGCGACGATAAGGAATTTGTTCTGATAGGTTCCTTGCACGAAGGGCCCGAGGATGTCCATACCCCACCAGGCGAACGGCCACGGGGACGACAGTATGCTCAGCTCGTGCGGAGGGGCGAGGTGCATGTCCCCGTGTTTCTGGCACTTATCACATTTCTTGACGTGCTCCTTGGCATCCTGCTGCATCGTCGGCCAGTAGTATCCCGCTCGAAGGGCTTTCCTTGCTAAGGATTTACCGCCCATGTGCTGGGCGTTGATCCCTTCGTGTATCTCCCGCAGTACTTCGGGGACTGTGGACTCGTCGATGCATTTCAGGAGGGGGATGGAGAATCCTCTTCGGTACAGTTTCTGTTCGAGAACCACGTAGGAACATGCTCGTCGCTTGGTGACGGTAGCTTCGGCCTGGTTCGACGGGAGTTCGCCTTTTGTCAGGAAATTATAAACTGGGGTCATCCAGGACGTCGCATCCCCGATGGCATGGATCTCGACTGTAGTCGAGGATCGTTCGATACTTGGATGCGCTAGAGATTCCTGGATGACGGATTTGTTCCCGCCCTTCTTTCGTGTGCTCGCGAGTTTGGACAATATGTTCGCCCTCGTGTTTTGCTCGCGGGGAACATGTGATGCTCGTACGAACTTTGTCATGTATTTTTTGACTAAGTTCAAATACTCGATGAGGTTGTCGTTTTTGGCCTGGTAGATCCCCTGTACTTGAGAGGCGACGAGCTGGGAGTCGGTGTAGATTTGTACCTCGCGGGCTCCCAGGTCCTCGGCCAGTCTCAGTCCTGCGAGCAGGGCTTCGTATTCTGCTTGGTTGTTTGACGTCGGGAAGGAGAGAGCTAAGGAGTGCTCGATTACTACGCCTTCTTCGTTTTCCAGGAGGATTCCTGCGCCGCTTCCGGACGAGCTGGATGCTCCGTCGACGAAGATGGTCCACTTGTGTTCTTTCCCTGGGGGAGGGTCGTGAGTGGTCATTTCCGCGACAAAATCGGCCAAGGCATGTGCTTTCAGGGCTTTCTTGCTTTCGTACTGAATGTCGAATTCGGAGAGTTCCAAGGACCACTTCAGCATTCTGCCCGCCATATTTGGCCGACCCAGGAGTTGCCTCACCGGTTGGTCGGTTCGCACGATGATGGTGTGGGCCAGAAAGTAGTGTCTGAGCCTCCTTGCAGCGTTGACGAGGGCCAGAGCAACCTTTTCTATCTGCTGGTATCTGCTTTCGGGACCCTGTAAGGCCTTGCTCGTGAAGTAGACAGGTTTCTGCCCGTCGGGGATCTTGCGGACAAGAGTTGCGCTGATGGCTTCGTTCGAAACGGCCAAGTACAAGTACAGCGGTTCCCCGTCGTCTGGTCGAGATAGCACGGGCGGCTGAGACAGACTTTGCTTTAGGTGGCATAGTTCCTGCTCGCATTCCTCTTTCCATTCGAAGGCTGCTTCCTTTCGAAGGAGTTTGAAGAAGGGGAGGGTGTGCTGAGCGGATTTCGCGACGAAGCGGGACAGCGACGTGAGCATGCCGTTCATGATTTGTATCGACTTCTTCAACGTCGGTGTTGGGAGGTCGGAGAATGCACGGCATTTGTCGGGGTTGGCTTCGATTCCCCGTTCTGTTAGATAGAATCCAAGGAATTTTCCTGCCTTAACCCCGAACGTACATTTCTCGGGGTTGAACCTCATTTTACATTGCCTTGCTTGGGCAAAGACTGTCTTGAGATGAGCTGCGTGGTCGGTGTCTGCTCGGGATTTGACGATCATGTCGTCCATGTATACCTCGAGCATGTCGCCGATCTGTTTGTTGAAAACTCTGTTCATCATGCGTTGGTAAGTTGCTCCGGCATTTTTCAGTCCGAAGGGCATTACGTTGTAGTAATAGTTGCCCGAGCTGGTCATGAATGTCGTGCAGTGTTTGTCGCCCAGGGCCATTGGGATTTGGTTATAGCCCGAATAGGCGTCCATGAACGACAAAGTTTTGTAGCCGGCCGAGTTGTCGACCAGCATATCTATGTTAGGCAAGGGAAAAGCATCTTTCGGGCAAGCCCGGTTGAGATCAGTATAATCAACGCACATTCTCCATTTTCCATTATTCTTTTTCACGAGTACAACATTTGACAGCCAGGTGGAATACCGGGCTTCAGAAATAAAATTTGCCTCTAGGAGGTCTTTTACAGCTTTTTCAGCAGCCTCCGTTTTTTCTGGAGACTGTCTACGCCTACGTTGTACTACGGCCTTAGCGGCTGGATCAATGGTGAGGTGGTGACAGGCGACCTCAGGCTCGAGTCCGGGCATCTCCGCAGCGCTCCAGGCGAAGAGATCAGCATTCTCGCGCAGACAGGCCTTGATTTGCTTCCTGGCCAAGTCGGGGAGGTCTTTGCCAATCTTCACTCCCTTGGTCGGGTCTGTGCCGAGGGGAACGGGTTCAAAATCCCCGTCCGGTATTGGTCAGAGTGGGATTTTCTCGCTGCTGGATGGCTCGTCCTGATCGAAGCGGGTGTCCAGGGCTATGGAATCGACCTTTGGTGGAGCTTTCTGGACTTCTTCCTCGGGGGATGCTTTCCTGTCGGGCTCCTGTTTTGTCCTTTTAGCGGGTCTGGTCCCTATGTCGATGGTATCTCGTCCCTTAGAAGCGGCGTTGAAGCACCTACGGGCAGCGGCTAGGTCTCCTTGGATGGTGGCTACCCGTGCCCTCCTGGTGTAGAACTTCATCTTCAGATAGACGGTCGAGGGCACCGCTGTTAGCTCTGCCAGTGTCGGTCTCCCCAAGATGCAATTGTACAGAGACGGGCAGTCAATGACGAGGAAACAGACTTTAACTTGTCTCGTAGCCGTTCCTTCGCCGAACGTAACCAGGAGCTCGACATAACCCCAAGGTTTGGAAGTCGAGTCGTTGAAGCCTTGTAGATCCGACCCCACATACGGAGAGAGATGTGAGTCGTCCAGCTGTAGGGTTTGGAACAGTTGGCTGTACATCACGTCGACGGAACTCCCTTCGTTGACCAGGATGCGGTGCACGTCAAAATTGGCCATTCTTGCCCTTATCAGTAAGGGAATGACCGCGTTCGGGGCTCCGCCGGGGAGTTCTTCTAGGTAGAAGGTGATGGGCTCTGACCTGCCCTTCACCCTTTCGAACGTTACTGTTTGCGGGGGAGCCGCGTCGACCAGCTCGTCAACTTCCTCTTAGCTGAATTGATGGTGAGGTCGTTGAACCCGCCCCCATTAATGACCATGGCGGAGGGAAAGTATTCCCACCTGCTGTGCGTTGTCAGCGGCTCCTGCAGGTGCTCGGGAATGTCGAAATCCTCGGGCCTAGTCACCGAGAAGGCGGTCTGGATAGGCACCGACTCGTCTGATGGTCGGGCGTCTTCTTCTGGCTCCTTGGCTTCATGGGCGTCACGACGAGGAGCGTCGTTTCGCCTGTACTGCGCGAGCCTCCCTCCCTTGATGAGGGTTTCAATGGCGTCCTTGAGGTGGACGCAGTCCTCTGTCAGATGACCATGACTCCTATGGTATTGACAGTATTTATTTTTGTCCTCCCCTGGCTTGGCGGGAGCAGGTCGGGGACGCTTGACACCGCCGTCCTTGAAGTCTTTACTGGCACACTCCGCCAGAATACGCTCGCGGGAAGCTGTGAGCGGAGTGTACTCGGTGAAACGGCCTGAGGGGCCCCTTTGTTCCCGGACTTCCCGGGGTCGGTCTTCTTTCCTTTTCTCCCCGGTACGTCGGGGAGGAGCCTCTTGGCGTGAGCTGCTGCTGTTGTTGGGACCCCGAGTCCTAGAGTCTTGGGCCCTGTTGGCAGCTTCCCTCTCCTCGTAATCCATATATGCTCGAGCTTTATCGAGGAGGGCGTCGAAAGACCTGGGCGGCTCGATTCCCACGGCTTTTCTGAATTCTGTGCCGGGGAGGAGCCCCCTCTCCAGCAGATATCTCTTCATGTGGTCCGTGCAGGGGACCTGTATCTGTTGTACCCCAAAATTTGCCCTCGCATTTTTCCCCAAGAAATCTCAGCTTCAAGCCTTTCCTGATTTTTTCAAACTGACTCAAGAATCGGACAAACAGACTTTTCTTGTCAGTCAAGCGAAATTAGGGTTTTTTACTGATTTTCAGGACTCTGGATTGTTTCACAGTTGGCTTAGGGTTTTGGATGATTTTTGGTTCAATTTTGATCAGGCGAGCGTTATTTGGCATTTAATCAGGAATTAAGGGTTTTATGGGCATGTTCTCAGAAGGATTTAAATTCCACAGCACTTTGCCGTTTATTCCGAGATCGGGGTTAAACTCGCATTGTTTTGATTTAATCAGTGAAAGAGACAGTGGTTTGAATTCATGTTGTTTCCTTTGAGCCAGTCAAATACAGTATGCAGTATTGGATTCACAGTGTTTATGGCAAATCAGTGAAGAAGGAATGCGCTTGATCAGTTTATTTTGGTTGACTGCTACTTTGCTTTGGATGTTGGAAGAGACAGGTTTAATTGATCAATATTGTTTTATTTAAGTTATTTATTATTCTAAATTGAATGATTGAAATTTATTTTTCAATTGTTTTGATTCAGAGAGTTTTAAATAAATAAATAAACAATAAAGAAAGAAAATTAGAATTAATTGGGTAATAAAGATTTTATTGATATTGGAATTATTTGTACAAATTGTTGTTTATAATTTAAATTACAAACAATAATTTACATTAATTTAAATATTAAATAAAATAAAAAACTATCCTATTTCTAATATTCTTCATTCTTCACTTCACTCCGGTGCTCCATTTTTTTTATCTGCAAAAAGAAGAAGAAAAGTCAGAAAGCAGTTGAATTAAAAAAGACAGATAAAATTTGCTCATCATTAGGGGCCACTGATTGGGATCAGTTAACCCTCTCTGCAAATCACGGGATTTCTCCCGGTTCACAAAGAGGGAAGAATTTCATTTTATTCATAAATGCAAAATGTCAAATGCATAAATTCCAAAGTGCAAACTGCATAGTTCAAATCCAAGTCAAACTGAAAATCCAATTCCACTTTCTATCAAAAGCAAAAAGGCAATTTACTGCCAAAATGCCAAAATCTACTCAAAAGATATCAAAGAAAAATCAAGGAAGTACAAATTGCTGTCAAAAGTGCCAAGGCTGTCATAAAAGATTTTGGAAGATATCACAAAGTGCCAAAGCTGTCAAAGAAAGAGAAAGATGCAGAGAAGTAATGTGTTATGCAAGCTAAATCCTTAATCATCATTTCCCAGGGCCCCTTCAGAGGATAGTACACAAAGAATCATATAATATATTCAACTGTACTATGGAGAAAAAGAGAAGAGAGATAAAGTAAGCATATGCAGGTTTTGTAGGCTGAGGCAGGACAGGCAAACATAACAAGAAAAGATATAATCCAAGAGAACTCAGTTCAGCAAAAGGAGGAAGAAAAATATACAAAGCATTGGCCTAACCAAAACCTGCAGAGGCTCTGCCTCCAAAACAAAACAAATACCATACACTGAACTACCAAAACCTCTGTAAAACCATAACCTGCAAACTGATAAAAACCCAAGCCAAGCCATAAAAACCTGTGGGAACTAAACCTGCAATGGCCTGGAGACCTCACAAAAACTCAAAACCTTGTTAAGTCCAAGCATCACCCTGTTGAAGCCTAAGCCACCAAACCTACAAACACACAAATATACAGAACATACAGCAAAAGAGAAAGAGGCCATAACCTCCATATTAAAACCTACTGTCAGCATCCTGCCAAACACATAGCCCATCCTAAAACCAACAACCTGCCTAACCACCATACTGTCAAACATAAGCCAGCATAACCAAAAACATCAAGACAGTATCCAACTCTAAAGCCCTCAGTGTACACATCATTGGGCAAGAAACCAACATCCAGAAATATACTGATACCAAGAAATTCATCAATCTCAGAAGGCAAGTTCAAGGTAACACAGGGCAACACGAGAGAAGAAGAAGAAAGAAGCTATTCAAGAGCCTCAGAAGCAAGCTTCATCATAGGCAAGGAAGCATATTCAAAAGCATATAAATGCTCAAAGGGACAAAAGTAGAAGAGGTAAAGAAGTGAACATATTTCAAGATAGGGCTTTTCAGAACATCATCATCAAAACCATAGGCAAGAAAAAAGCAAAAAGATAAAAGATACCAGGGACATCAAGTTCATCAGTATCATGTTTTTCCCCTCTTCGCCATCAAAGCCTCCCAGGCACCTTCATCTCCTTCCTTCCCTTCTCCAGTAGAGGTAAGACGTCTCTTTTCCCTCCTCATGTACCTCCAATAAAAAATCAATAACGCACAACATGAGAAGTCAAACCCAAACAGTTAATCAAGAATACGCAGAAAATCATAAACATGCAAGAACTAAAACAAACCCTAACGAATCAAAGTGATTACCGAGTTCTGTCGCCTCAACACTATCGCTGGAGGGAAGGGGAAACGGAGATTGTCGGTGGCTGAGGCAAGAGGCTCATGCTGGACGCTCGAAATCACTCGAAATCAGAAGAAGAACGATGAACCTCAGTGAACGGCGCGCTCAAACCCTAAAACCTTGCTTCCCAAATGAAAACGCCAAACAACCCTAAAATTCGTCCCAAACGAACGGGCCTTGCCTGTTCCATTTCGCCCAAAGCCCATTAAGGTTCTTGCTTTTCTAACAAAAAACATTAATACTAAACCATATATTTTTCTAACTTAACATTTTTTTTCATATATTAAAATTGAAAATACTTGCTTCTTTTATTTATTTACTCTTTTATTTAAAATATATTTGTACATATTATACAATTTTTTTTATCATACAGTTAAAACATCCTTTTTCTTTTAAGTATATATATTTGTGTATAAAATCATAAAATACTTTTTTATCATATAATTAAAATTGAAAACATTTTTTTAATTAAAATGTATCTTTGTATATAACAATATAAAAAAATACACTCCTTTTTATACAAAATTCAATTCTTGACATTTACATATTTTTTATACATAATGAAAACCTAGAAATAGTTTCTTTTCTTAAAAAACATCATTTCATAATTTAATTAGAAATAAGAACATTTAAGTTAAAACATTTTTCTTTTTGTACATAATTAAATATACAAATCAAAGATTCGTTAAAATACATATCTATGTCAAATACCCTAATACGCTTCAATTTCACATGTCGCGCTTGTAAATAATTACACATACTCATATACATCTCACACTTACACTTACACATTCATATTGCTCCTATACATTTGTTTATCTTATATTTGTATATTCGATATTTACATTTGATCACACATTCGATTTGGTTGTAACTTATTGGATACTATAAGTCTCATCCCCCTTTGTACATTTATACCCCCACTCCCGGACACTATTTTGTAATAGCGTAGATTTTACATTCCGCAATTTACAGTTTTCCAATTATACCATGGTTAGACCTAGGGTTTGTATGTACATAAAATCAAAGGCTAGATAACCTAATACAAGACAAATACATGTAATCAATACACAATCACACTTGCACCCTCTAGGGTAGTCCCACATGTTGCCTTCCAAAATGGGCCATGCTTGCACGTCGAGTATCTTTGGCAAAACAAAATCAAATGATCATAAGTCTCAAAGTGTTGCCTAAACGGAATTATCATAGTCCCTTCAAAGCAAATTGCCAAAGACACTTGGCACCATTGCATTCATGGTCCATACGATGACCCGCGCCTGTCCCGAATAAACTTCCTAAACGCAAGATCGTCCACCAATTTCAATGGTGAAACGAAATTGTTAAAAAGGGTTAAAACATAACAAAAACCTTTGAGTACAATAGGGTAGACAAAACTCTTAGTTACTTGAGATCAATTTGCAAAAACACTTGCCTTCTTTTCAAAAACCACAATCCACAATACTTTCAAACAAACTCTCAAAAACATTTGAAACATCTTTTCGAAAAGATCCACACTTTTGTAAAACACTCAATCACGAGTCAAATACATTAGTTGCCTAAGACAAGGCATCTTTTTCCAAAACATTTTCAAAAATCACCCACACACACACCATTTTCAAAGCAATCGAAAAACAAGGCAAGTGATCTAAAAAACCAAGTAACTAAGAGCCCATGGATAACCATGGATGAAAAGGGTGCTAATACCTTCCCTTTTCATAATCTACCCCCCGAACCCACGAAATATCTCAAAAGGTTTTTGCTGTGCTTTTTTTAACCTTTCCTTTAGGATAAAATAAAAAGTCGGTGGCGACTCTTGCTCAACCGAAACATTTGCGAATACAAACGCAAAACTCACAGTCAGTTCTCCCACCGTATCACAGAACTGGCGACTCTGCTGGGGAGTATTCTAAAAGTGGGGTTACCTTAGGGTTTAGATCACCTTTACTTTCAATTGATTGCTTTGTTTGCTTTACATTTGTGGGCTTTGTATCGGAGTTTTATAGATCCTAACCCAGATCTTGGGAAACCCTTTTAGGTAGCATAATCTGTGAGGGACCTGTCCGGCGTATACCGACATGGGTGAAGCAGTGGCTACGTTGGTGTGGCGTCTTGGTCTGTACCGATATCCCTCGTGTTGAAACGGGGAGAATATGGGTCTTCCAAGGAGTCATTAAGCACCAACCGACCTTAGAACCTTAAATTGACCAACTTGGCCATTAGAACAGTAGCAGTATGCTACACTCATTGAGGCTAAACTCTCGAGATGGTTCCGGCCGCGAGAAAAGGTTGCGATGCTGGAGTTATGACCGATTGAGGGTAGCCAATGATATGAGATCCTCTAGAACCCGGTTACTTTTGATAAGACAGGTTTTAACCAACAAACTGAAAGAAGGTAGTACCTGAGCCTCATGCAAGCCTAAACCTAAGGCCTTGTGTGCTTTGTGTGAATATGTTTGCCTGTATATACACTTGCCTGCTTTTCGCATACATGGACATAACATCATGACATCATACCATAGCATTTTCAATAACTATTTCAAGTATCTCGAGGGTTCTGTTGATGCAGGGTTACATGGAACCAGACATCTATCAAGAGGCAAGGGGGTTTCTCCTCTAACCAATCCAGTCAAAGTTCAAGTGCAACAACTTGAATCAGTGGCTATGACCCACTCGACATGGTGAGCTTGATTCTAGTGGAAAGACATCCACCGATACAAAGCTCTCCAATCAAAGTCCAAGAACAACAACTTGAATCAGTGGCTATGACCCACTCGACATGGTGAGCTTGATTCTCATGGAAGGACGTCCACCGGTGCAGAGATCTCCAATCCAAGAGCAAAGTTCAACCTCTAACATTTTCTTGTGTTTACCCCAAGAGATCCTTGAAAGCATGCATCCACATATCATGCATTGCATTTTGACAATCTTTCCTTTTTCAGGTTTCCTTACTCTCCTGCTGTTTATTTCAGCAAGAGATGGCTCTAGAACGGTCTGTCAAAGACATCCAAGACCAGACTGCTCAGCTGCAGGAGATGTTCCTGAACTTGTCTCTGGGACAAGAAGAGATGAAAGCTCTCCTCACCAAAGGCTTGGGGAGTTCCAACAATGCCAGGAGTGATCAGATTGCGGAGCTGCAGTTTGATCTGACAACCTTGAGGACCCAAATGATGGGGCAGTTGGTGGGCCAGATGGCTCTCATCCAAGACTTATCCCAAAGACAAGAGGAACTCAGAGTTCTTGTCCGCCAACTGCTTCCAAACAACCAACTGGGGCAAACATCTGAGGTCGAAGAGCAAGTCACCGCTCAGCCTCCCTCCACTCAAGAAGACAAGGGGAAAGCTCTTTTGCTAGCTTCAGGGTCACAATCCCATCAACAACCTCGCCAGCGTCAACGGGGGAATCGGCGTAAACAAGAAAAGTCGGGAAGACGGTTTACGGAGACTGAAATACCATCATTCTTCATACTGAAGCGCCTGTTGGAGGTCAACTTACTTACTGTAAAGGACCCTCCTCAGAAGCTCAATATCTCCTCTCCTCACTATAACCCCGACGCATTCTGTGTTTAGCACTCCTACAGCCCGGGACACGGCACCAATGACTGTTGGGCCTTGAAGAACAAGATTCAAGATCTGATCGACATTGGGGTGCTGGAATTCATGCCAGACGGTGAGATGAAAATCTTCTGTTAAAGGGTTCTCCGCTTGAAGTGACGAAGCTCAAACTGAAAGACTTTTGCTTCTTTTTGAATTTTCAAAGTTGTAATTTCTTTTGCTGTCAAACAATTATCTGTTGATGTTAAACTCTGTTTTCATTAATGCATTGCATATGTTTGTCTTGAATCCACCCATTCGTTTCACTACTCTTATGCTTTTCTTTATGATATTTGACTCCTGATAAAAAGCTGTAAGCCTTTAGAGGGAGGATGACGAAACAATACCATAATCTCATACAATATGCTTTTGAACAGACCTTGCTGATGATGTACAGGCATTTCTTTCAATTCCCAAACACTGGAGTTATAAGGAAGTTAATCCCTAGTCAATCCCTTCGAGCCAAAGAAGTAGGAGTTTCCTGTTCTGATACAATCAAAACCTTTGATATAAACCTGGGGCAGGGTAGTCTCTCAGTTAATTCAAAAGAAAGTGCGCATTGAAGTCGCAAACTCTCAGTTCGTAACACAACGGATGATGTCAAAAAAAAAGAGAAAGCATTCCTTTGGAATCAAAAGACAAGGGTGGTTCCCTATCATATAGACAGTCAATCTCTCAAAAGAGAAAAGCCCACTGAGCCAAAACCTATAAAGGAGGCTTAAGAAAGCTGGGGCATCCCGCTGACAGTAATCCCGAAAACGGTAACAGTCAGGCAAAAGTTAGGGATAACAAATCAAAATCAAAATAGTGAGGTCATTACAAAACCCTCAACAACATGAAAATTGTTGAAAAAGAAAAAGGAGATGATGACTGTCTCCCAAAAATTCAACTGGTGAACCATCGCCCAAAAGTCGTTCCAAACTCGAAGCAGAGTATGACACAATTAACTGAGCTTAGGTCGGAGAACATCACGAAGAGCGGGTGGGTACAAATATACTTTGAGCCTTTATCTTTTGTTTCTTAAACCGTGAACCAGGCCACGTTACA
The DNA here is from genome assembly GCA_948472305.1 of Vicia faba. Lineage (NCBI taxonomy): Eukaryota > Viridiplantae > Streptophyta > Magnoliopsida > Fabales > Fabaceae > Vicia > Vicia faba. Next base: position 1,180,017,328 of record OX451738.1, on the reverse strand, counting down.
ACCCTTCAAAAGTCCTAATTGAAGCATGGGTTAGTTCGAAAGCATACTGTTACAAAAGGTATCCTGACTCCTGTAGGGCTTTATTCTAAATCTTGTGTTGACTTGTCTTATGAAAAGTGTTCTGCTAAAAACGCATTTTTCAAAACTTCGAGACAAACGTAAACTTTGCATTATTCGAATATCACTGTCTGCATTTGACCCTTTTGTTTGACAACGAAGAAGTTCATACAACGAATGTTCGGAGGAACGAAAACTCTCTCAGTAAGTCAAAATCACTTCAAGAGGATAACACTTCCATCAAATCTCCTATCAACAAGGGGCATGACATGTCACAATTCAATTAACCTGGGGCAGTCCAGTCAAGGTCCAACAGATCTTTCAAAGTTCAGTTAACCTGGGGCAGTCCAGTCAAGATTTCAAGAAATCTCTCAATATGCAGAGTAATCTGATTTAAGACTCCTTCTTCACCACTTGGGGCATTCGAATGTCAAAAGTGTTCAACAAATCAACTACAACATTTCCAGATTCGATTCCTGTATCTAGCCAGGGCACGTCTGAAGAGTTTGAAGATTCGATTCCTGTATCCAGCCAGGGCATATCTGTTGACGACTGTTTCCAGATTCGACTCCTGTATCCAGCCAGGGCATATCTGTTTACAACATTTCCAGACTCGATTCTTGTATCTAGCCAGGGCACGTCTGAAGAGTTCGAAGATTCGATTCCTGTATCCAGCCAGGGCATATCTGTTGACGACTATTTCCAGATTCGATTCCTGTATCCAGCCAGGGCATATCTGTTGACCACATTTCTAGACTCGATTCCTGTATCTAGCCAGGGCACGTCTGAAGAGTTTGAAGATTCGATTCCTGTATCCAGCCAGGGCATATCTATCAACTATCACCTTTCCAGATTCGATTCCTGTATCCAGCCAGGGCATATCTATCAACTATCACCTTTCCAGATTCGATTCCTGTATCCGGCCAGGGCATGTCTGAAGAATTCCAGATCAACACCTGTAACAATCCAGGAAACATCTGTGAACAACCGATTGTAGACCAACACCTGTAATAAGCCAGGAATTTATCTACATCACCACTTGGGGCATTCGAATGTCAAAAGTGTTCAAAATCGATGCAGTTTTACACAAGCTCGTCATCAGGAAGCCCTACACCGGTTCCTCTTCAAGACTTCTGAAACAAGTTTACGGATTCTTCCCAACAACGGATGTTAATCTACCAACTTGTTCAGGCTCTTCTCAACCTCTGAAATTAGTTTACGGACGCTTCCCAACAACGGATGCGGCTCTATTGCTAATTCAACTTCAAGATTTCTGAAAATAGTTCACGGGTTCTCCAAGTAAACGGATGTTAACCTATCGCTTGTTCAGATTCTTCTCAAGCTAACAACCACGGAAGATCGCGCTCGCCAAAATCCTTCCTATCCCCAGCGGAGTTCATCAAAATTCCCCAGCAGTAACTTATCTTTGCAAATCCCCAGCCAGGGAATCCCCCGGAGTTCAATTCCCCTCAGAGTTTAAGCTTCAGTATCCCCAGCGGAGCCAGACCATTGAACCTTCTCCCCACAGAGTTTTGGAGAGGGCAAATCTTGAGTTCCCCAGTGAGGTCGCCAGAGTTACTTCCCATCAAGCCGAAGATTCTCAATCTGGCCTCCCCAGCATGAGTCTACTAGTTTGGAACTCTCCAGTAGAGGTCATCAGGAATTCTCTTCCCCAGCAGCAGCCAAGGATTCATTTTCCCCGGCAGCAGTCAAGGGGCTTTTATCTTCAGCCATCTCGGATTCATGTATCCTCGGCAAGATTAGCTCATCAGCTTACATGCGCATTCATTACATTCATATCATAAACATTAATGTCACATGCATTGCATCATGCATCATAACATTACATACAACTAACCCTTTTCCTTTTCAGGAGAGATCAGTCGACAGACGCAGATCAACTCCCAAGATTCATCCAGAGATAGTTCAGATGTGACCCGGACACGACGACATTCTGATACTTATTCCAGATTCATTCAGACGCGTCATCAAGGAACCCTACACTGGTTCCTCTCCAACTTCTCAACTTCTGAAAACAGTTTACGGATTCTTCCCTACAATGGATGTCAATCTACCGACTTGTTCAGACTCTTCTCAACCTCTGAAACAGTTTACGGATTCTTCCCTACAACGGATGTCAATCTACCGACTTGTTCAGACTCTGCTCAACTTCTGAAAATAGTTTACAGATTCTTCCCAACAAAGGATGTCAATCTACCGACTTGTTCAGACTCTTCACAATTTTTGAAAATAGTTTACGGACATGTCCCAACAACGGATACTGCTCTATTGCTTATTCAATCTCAGATAGTTTACAGATTCTCCAGACATGGACGTCAATCCGTTGCTTGTTCAGACCCCAATTCAGAGATGTTCCAAAACATGGATGCCCTTCTGACACTTATCCACTCACTTTTGACATACATTTCAACATTTCCAGATGGCATCTATAAGCCCATCCTCCTACCAGCAGTCGCCGAATGACATCTGTAAGCCCATTCTCAGATGGCATCTCTAAGCCCATTCCCCGACAAAATTCTCTCGCACCAGGTGGCATCTTTAAGCCCATCACCAAATGGCATCTTTAAGCCCATTCACCTCCACCATCATATCGCCGAGTGCAAATTTTCTGGGCACTTTAGTGTCCAATCTTCTTCTACCTTCAAGTCACGAAAGGCAAACTTGCCAATCTAACTCTTCAGGTCCAAGAAGATTGAACAGGGGCAACTGTTGTACCCCAAAATTTGCCCTCGCATTTTTCCCCAAGAAATCTCAGCTTCAAGCCTTTCCTGATTTTTTCAAACTGACTCAAGAATCGGACAAACAGACTTTTCTTGTCAGTCAAGCGAAATTAGGGTTTTTACTGATTTTCAGGACTCTGGATTGTTTCACAGTTGGCTTAGGGTTTTGGATGATTTTTGGTTCAATTTTGATCAGGCGAGCGTTATTTGGCATTTAATCAGGAATTAAGGGTTTTATGGGCATGTTCTCAGAAGGATTTAAATTCCACAGCACTTTGCCGTTTATTCCGAGATCGGGGTTAAACTCGTATTGTTTTGATTTAATCAGTGAAAGAGACAGTGGTTTGAATTCATGTTGTTTCCTTTGAGCCAGTCAAATACAGTATGCAGTATTGGATTCAGTGTTTATGGCAAATCAGTGAAGAAGGAATGCGCTTGATCAGTTTATTTTGGTTGACTGCTACTTTGCTTTGGATGTTGGAAGAGACAGGTTTAATTGATCAATATTGTTTTATTTAAGTTATTTATTATTCTAAATTGAATGATTGAAATTTATTTTTCAATTGTTTTGATTCAGAGAGTTTTAAATAAATAAATAAACAATAAAGAAAGAAAATTAGAATTAATTGGGTAATAAAGATTTTATTGATATTGGAATTATTGGTACAAATTGTTGTTTATAATTTAAATTACAAACAATAATTTACATTAATTTAAATATTAAATAAAATAAAAAACTATCCTATTTCTAATATTCTTCATTCTTCACTTCACTCCGGTGCTCCATTTTTTTTATCTGCAAAAAGAAGAAGAAAAGTCAGAAAGCAGTTGAATTAAAAAAGACAGATAAAATTTGCTCATCATTAGGGGCCACTGATTGGGATCAGTTAACCCTCTCTACAAATCACGGGATTTCTCCCGGTTCACAAAGAGGGAAGAATTTCATTTTATTCATAAATGCAAAATGTCAAATGCATAAATTCCAAAGTGCAAACTGCATAGTTCAAATCCAAGTCAAACTGAAAATCCAATTCCACTTTCTATCAAAAGCAAAAAGGCAATTTACTGCCAAAATGCCAAAATCTACTCAAAAGATATCAAAGAAAAATCAAGGAAGTACAAATTGCTGTCAAAAGTGCCAAGACTGTCATAAAAGATTTTGGAAGATATCACAAAGTGCCAAAGCTGTCAAAGAAAGAGAAAGATGCAGAGAAGTAATGTGTTATGCAAGCTAAATCCTTAATCATCATTTCCCAGGGCCCCTTCAGAGGATAGTACACAAAGAATCATATAATATATTCAACTGTACTATGGAGAAAAAGAGAAGAGAGATAAAGTAAGCATATGCAGGTTTTGTAGGCTGAGGCAGGACATGCAAACATAACAAGAAAAGATATAATCCAAGAGAACTCAGTTCAGCAAAAGGAGGAAGAAAAATATACAAAGCATTGGCCTAACCAAAACCTCCAGAGGCTCTGCCTCCAAAACAAAACAAATACCATACACTGAACTACCAAAACCTCTGTAAAACCATAACCTGCAAACTGATAAAAACCCAAGCCAAGCCATAAAAACCTGTGGGAACTAAACCTGCAATGGCCTGGAGACCTCACAAAAACTCAAAACCTTGTTAAGTCCAAGCATCACCCTGTTGAAGCCTAAGCCACCAAACCTACAAACACACAAATATACAGAACATACAGCAAAAGAGAAAGAGGCCATAACCTCCATATTAAAACCTACTGTCAGCATCCTGCCAAACACATAGCCCATCCTAAAACCAACAACCTGCCTAACCACCATACTGTCAAACATAAGCCAGCATAACCAAAAACATCAAGACAATATCCAACTCTAAAGCCCTCAGTGTACACATCATTGGGCAAGAAACCAACATCCAGAAATATACTGATACCAAGAAATTCATCAATCTCAGAAGGCAAGTTCAAGGTAACACAGGGCAACACGAGAGAAGAAGAAGAAAGAAGTTATTCAAGAGCCTCAGAAGCAAGCTTCATCATAGGCAAGGAAGCATATTCAAAAGCATATAAATGCTCAAAGGGACAAAAGTAGAAGAGGTAAAGAAGTGAACATATTTCAAGATAGGGCTTTTCAGAACATCATCATCAAAACCATAGGCAAGAAAAAAGCAAAAAGATAAAAGATACCAGGGACATCAAGTTCATCAGCATCACGTTTTTTCCCTCTTCGGCATCAAAGCCTCCCAGGCACCTTCATCTCCTTCCTTCCCTTCTCCAGTAGAGGTAAGACGTCTCTTTTCCCTCCTCATGTACCTCCAATAAAAAATCAATAACGCACAACATGAGAAGTCAAACCCAAACAGTTAATCAAGAATACGCAGAAAATCATAAACATGCAAGAACTAAAACAAACCCTAACGAATCAAAGTGATTACCGAGTTCTGTCGCCTCAACACTATCGCTGGAGGGAAGGGGAAACGGAGATTGCCGGTGGCTGAGGCAAGAGGCTCATGCTGGACGCTCGAAATCACTCGAAATCAGAAGAAGAACGATGAACCTCAGTGAACGGCGCGCTCAAACCCTAAAACCTTGCTTCCCAAATGAAAACGCCAAACAACCCTAAAATTCGTCCCAAACGAACGGGCCTTGCCTGTTCCATTTCGCCCAAAGCCCATTAAGGTTCTTGCTTTTCTAACAAAAAACATTAATACTAAACCATATATTTTTCTAACTTAACATTTTTTTTCATATATTAAAATTGAAAATACTTGCTTCTTTTATTTATTTACTCTTTTATTTAAAATATATTTGTACATATTATACAATTTTTTTTATCATACAGTTAAAACATCCTTTTTCTTTTAAGTATATATATTTGTGTATAAAATCATAAAATACTTTTTTATCATATAATTAAAATTGAAAACATTTTTTTAATTAAAATGTATCTTTGTATATAACAATATAAAAAAATACACTCCTTTTTATACAAAATTCAATTCTTGACATTTACATATTTTTTATACATAATGAAAACCTAGAAATAGTTTCTTTTCTTAAAAAACATCATTTCATAATTTAATTAGAAATAAGAACATTTAAGTTAAAACATTTTTCTTTTTGTACATAATTAAATATACAAATCAAAGATTCGTTAAAATACATATCTAGGTCAAATACCCTAATACGCTTCAATTTCACATGTCGCGCTTGTAAATAATTACACATACTCATATACATCTCACATTTACACTTACACATTCATATTGCTCCTATACATTTGTTTATCTTATATTTGTATATTCGATATTTACATTTGATCACACATTCGATTTGGTTGTAACTTATTGGATACTATAAGTCTCATCCCCCTTTGTACATTTATACCCCCACTCCCGGACACTATTTTGTAATAGCGTAGATTTTACATTCCGCAATTTACAGTTTTCCAATTATACCATGGTTAGACCTAGGGTTTGTATGTACATAAAATCAAAGGCTAGATAACCTAATACAAGACAAATACATGTAATCAATACACAATCACACTTGCACCCTCTAGGGTAGTCCCACATGTTGCCTTCCAAAATGGGCCATGCTTGCACGTCGAGTATCTTTGGCAAAACAAAATCAAATGATCATAAGTCTCAAAGTGTTGCCTAAACGGAATGATCATAGTCCCTTCAAAGCAAATTGCCAAAGACACTTGGCACCATTGCATTCATGGTCCATACGATAACCCGCGCCCGTCCCGAATAAACTTCCTAAACGCAAGATCGTCCACCAATTTCAATGGTGAAACGAAATTGTTAAAAAGGGTTAAAACATAACAAAAACCTTTGAGTACAATAGGGTAGACAAAACTCTTAGTTACTTGAGATCAATTTGCAAAAACACTTGCCTTCTTTTCAAAAACCACAATCCACAACACTTTCAAACAAACTCTCAAAAACATTTGAAACATCTTTTCGAAAAGATCCACACTTTTGTAAAACACTCAATCACGAGTCAAATACATTAGTTGCCTAAGACAAGGCATCTTTTTCCAAAACATTTTCAAAAAGCACCCCCACACACACCATTTTCAAAGTAATCGAAAAACAAGGCAAGTGATCTAAAAAACCAAGTAACTAAGAGCCCATGGATAACCATGGATGAAAAGGGTGCTAATACCTTCCCTTTTCATAATCTACCCCCCGAACCCACGAAATATCTCAAAAGGTTTTTGCTGTGCTTTTTTTAACCTTTCCTTTAGGATAAAATAAAAAGTCGGTGGCGACTCTTGCTCAACCGAAACATTTGCGAATACAAACGCAAAACTCACAGTCAGTTCTCCCACCGTATCACAGTATCGCTTCTCGGTTGAAGCGGTTGATGAACTCCCTCAAGGTCTCATCCTGTCTTTGGATGATGGCCTCGAGCGCCGCCTCGGTCTTTGGATGGCGTCGAGAAGCGGTGAAGGAACTGATGAACTGGTTCTTCAAGTTCCGCCACGAGGTGATTGAGCCCGGGGCGAGTCCTTTGTACCAGTCCATGGCCGCCTTCCTGAGAGTCGTGGGGAAAAGACGGCACTTGATGGGGCCCCCGACATTATGATAATGGAGCATGGCCTTGAACCCGTCAATGTGGTCGACCGGGTCCGCAACTCCGTCATACTCCTTCAGATGTGGGGGCTTATCCATGCCCGGGGGGATGGGTGCATCCATGATGGCCTGCGACAGGGGACCGCGGGGGTCGCCCTCGTCGCTCCTCTCCGGAGACAGAGATGGGGACCTGTAGTATTGTCTGGCACGGTGGTCGTGCTGAGTCTCCCTCGAGCGTGATGCTCGCTGGTTGAATGTTACACGCTCGTCCCTGGCGTGTCTCTTGTCGTGCCTCGCCGGGTCGCGACTGGGTTCTCCGGCGGGGATGATGGGATCTCTCTCCAAATATGGTCGCCTCTGCTTTGGCCGGGGAGAAGGGCTTCTGGAGTTTTCCCTGTAGTGTCTCCGCGGGGGAGAAGGGTGTCGGGCTTCAGTCACCTGAGGAGGGGGAGTATGTGGTCTCCGATGCCTCCTCGAGGGTCTTCGCTCGTCTTCAAGCGCCTTTAATCTCTCTCCTTGGGTGAAGATGAGATAGTTCGTTTGGTTAATTGCTGCGAACAGCGCTTGTGTGGTGGCATCCGCCCCGGGGGGGACGGGGACTTCTTGAAACCGGACGGCTCTGTAGTGGGCGAGGGCCGCCGGGTCGTCCTCGAGTGGTGGTGGGAGCGAGGAGGATGATGCTGTGGCTCCGTCCCTGTGCGAGGAAGTTCCGAGGATGGTTGTTGCAGGAGCGGTGTTATGGCCGGGATTGCCGACGTTGTCGAGATGTCCGTTTTTGTCCGCCGTGCCGTTATTGGTGTCGGCGACACGGACGTTCTGCTCATCGCGAGCTGGATCAGCCATGACAGGTAGTTGAATTTTGAGCTTTGGTCTTTTGAGTTGTTTGTAAGACGGGGAAGCTAGATTCCCACAGACGGCGCCACTGATCTAACCTGATCAGACTTGGACCGTCACGGCTGGCTCCGAGCTGAAAGATTTTTGAACGAGGTGGGGGGGGGGGGGGGGTACCTGCAAGACACTCCGATGCTCAAGTAAGTAGAAGCACGAGCAGGCAATAGTAAGTATGGGTAGAATGATGAATACCTGACCCTTTGGAAACAGAGGGTATTTATAGCCCCCAGCGCTGGGCCAAGGTTCCTTCCTTAGGCCGGGCATGTTTGGCCCAATGGAGGAACTGTCAGGTTCTACGTGCGTAGTGGGGACCTGCACGTGGTCCCCTTCCTGGATGTTCTGCGTGAAGTGCGGGCGGACGGAGACGCGGTCTTTTCGGGGTCTCGTTGGGAGTGCAGTGGACTGAGTCTGCCCTAGTTGGGGTGCTCGAGATGATGTCGAGCTGGACAGCAGGATGTCGAGCTGGAGATGTAGAGGTCGAGCAAGTGACCTCAGGGAGTACGTCGGGCACGACTGTGACCCTTTGGTCGGCGTGGTCCTCAGCAAGTCCATTTGGATTGGGCCTTAGCAATGCTATTGGGCCTGTCGGGCCCAGTCCATAACACTAACCTTTTCGAAATTGTTTGGACTGGCACATTGGTGAATTATAAAGAGAGCTTTATAATTCTTCTTCGTCAATTCTCTATATGCAGCTTCTTCTTCCTCTGAAGCGTCTTCATCAAGTGGTTTTAATCTATATTTCACAAGATCTCAAAGACCTTGAAAATAGAATATAACATTCATCTATTTGCAGCAATTCTCATAGTTATCACCTTTAAGAATTAGGAGACTTGCTGGAAAATTTCCGTCAGCATAATTCATCGCCACCGTGATCTTCTTTTTCTTCTTCCTCGATCGTTCTTTCCTTGAATCACTCAATAGGAGCTCTTGATACCATATATTGGAAATCCACCAAAATCTATGGTGAATTTCTATCAATCTTGATGAATAAGATTGTTATCACCACACAATAACAATGACAATGAAAAATATAAATAAAGAACAAAGAAGAAGACAATTATTTTCTGTAGAGTTTCTCTCTGCTCACAAACTGTTAAAAACTTTCTTATTCACTTGCAACTGTAAATTATGTGAATATAATGAATTGATTACAAAATAGGGGTTACTCCCTCTATTTATAAGTTTAGGTTAACTTGCTCTCTAAGCCTAAACCCAAAACTATAAAAGTCCAAAATACGTATTTTGCAACTAAATCAAATATATATATTTTAGACATAAATCAAATCGTGTGTGTAACAAATTTTCGACACTTCTAAATCAAATAAAAAATTTTCGACACTCCCTTATCTTTGTCGAACAACCTATTAAAATGAAAAAAAATTACTTTCTAACATCAATCAATTAAACACCATTAAATATTGCCTCACTTTTTTATTTTATTTTAATTTAAAACAAATTAAAATTTTAACACAATTTACGTTAAAAATATCATACTCAACTTAAATTCATAAGTAAAAAACAATTTATCTTTATTTTTTCTTCCAAAAATACAATATTTTGTGAGTTTATTTTTCTCATTATTTGTTTTCGGGAAGAAAAAAAAATTATTTGAAAAAACGAACTAGTTAGTTTGATTGAACCCTTGAAAGGGTAGGTGAAAACGAAAGACAATATAAACACAACTCTCTCCCTTTGTGTCGTGTCCCGCCGAACACTCAAAAGGTCACTTTCCACTCTCCAATATAACTCCGCCCCTTCACTTCTTTCTCTTTCACTTCTTCATCAACTAACTGTAAGCATCTTTACTCCTAATTTCTTTCACGTGCTTTTCTATTTCAATTTCAATTTCGATTTCAATTTCGATTTCGATTAATTATTTAATTCACATGTTCTTCAATATCATGTGTTTATGTTTCTGTAATTTATAGTTTCTTTTGATCCCTAATATCATAGATCACATGATATGATTTAGTTGATGTTTTTCAGTATTTTGATTGTGAATTTGTGATTTACACCTTGTTAGGGTTTTGGTTTTGTATCCACGTGGCTTGTTTCCTTGTGATCCACACCTGTTAGGGTTTTGGAAAATTAGTCTTAGGGCTTATTTGCAGCATATAGTATAAGCACTTATCAAAATAAGTGCTTATGAATAAGCTTACATAAGCTATTTTTATAACAAAAGATAAAATAAATTTAAATTGTTTTTATATATGTCATAAGTTGTTTTTATTAGCTATCTTCAAGAATTTATAAAAATTAATTTCAAAAAAATTACTGAAAAAAAAATGTCACAAGCTGTTTTGCTGCTGCCAGATTTATATAGTTGTTTTCTATGTGGTTTTAATTCTAAAATGATATTGTCTATACTAATTTTGATTCAGGTTTTAAAATGTCGGTTGTGAATATGTCGACCATGACACTTCCAACAGCTTCATTGTATGGAAAAGCGCCCCCTCGGGCGTCTTGTGCGCTTATGAAAAGTCCATCAACTTTGAGATCTGTGAAGAATGTGTCCAAATCATTTGGACTAAAATCTTCCTCGTTTAGAGTATCTGCAATGGCAACATACAAAGTGACACTGATTGGACCAGATGGTAAAGAGAATACATTTGACGCCCCCGACGACGTTTACATTCTGGATTCAGCTGAGGAGGCTGGAGTGGAGCTACCTTACTCATGCAGAGCTGGTGCATGCTCTACTTGTGCCGGACAATTGGATAAGGGTTCGGTGGATCAGTCTGATCAGTCTTTTCTCGATGACCAGCAAATTGAGAAGGGCTATCTTCTCACATGTGTTTCGTACCCGAAATCAGACACCGTGATTTACACTCACAAGGAGGAAGCACTCTACTAAGTGATTTTCACATTTTATTAGTTTTTCTATATGCTTCCTTTGGTTATGTGTCAAGTAGCTGGTTATTGTGAAACTTTGTTGTTGGTGTTTGTGTAACTTATTGAATCATTTTAGGAAAATAAGGAAAGGAAACAAGTTATAGGACATTAGTTTGTTTTCTAAAACTACAATTATGTTGGGGTAGCTTTGTTTGAATTTATTGCATTAAAAGATTTCTTCTCATGAAGGTTGATAAAGTGAGAAGTTTATCTATGAGTCACTCTTTAGTGTCAATTATGCACTAGTAAAATAGATTTGCACTATTGACAAAAATGTTTTCACTATTGAATCAACTAGTTGTATCATATTTCATTTGATTTAATGATCAAAACAACTTTGTATGATGCAAAAGGTTAAAAAAAAGGGTAAATCATATAAAATGTTATAAGATATAAAATGTTATAAGATATAATAAAGTGGTGAATGTCACTTTGATTTTATAACATTTTTTGAAAGAAAAATTTCTAATAAAAATAGCTTGAAAAATGAGAACACTCAGTTTTTATCCTATACAATAAAAATGATAAAGTTAATACCAACTTTTCCTGCAAATCATGTGTTCCACGACCAACAATTTCAATTGGTGGTTACTAGAAAAAGAGAAAAAACCGTCTGAACCTAACCAGGAAAATTATGTAGGAAAAGCATTTGTAAGAAACAAAGAGTTGGTTGGAGATGCAGGGGATCGAACCCTGTACCTCCCGCATGCAAAGCGGGCGCTCTACCATTTGAGCTACATCCCCATTTGTTGACTAAGCTTACTTTAAAACATAATATTATTTTTCAATAAATCCTTACATAAAAGGAATTGAACATGCAGATGCAGGGGATCGAACCTCTACCTTCCACATAAAGCGAACGCTCTACCATTTAATTTACATCCCCATTTATTAACTAAGCTTAATTTAACACATAATATTATTTTGCAATAAATCTTTACATATAAGATGGTGAAAGTGAGTAACACTTCTCTATTATTTTGCTTAACAGTGCGTCAAGTAGAGGAATTACAACCAGGCATGGTTGAGTTTTAAAATGTTGATCATGACAAATGATTGGTTTTAAATGTGCAACTAAAAAATATTGAAGAAATTTTTTAGTCCTAAGGATTTCCCCCTAGTAGAGATGTATTATATAGAATTCTTTTGAAACAAAGAACATAATCAATCCATGTGAGAATTTATTGATATCCTCATGCCCAGAAGAATGAAATTGAGAGGTTGGTGGCTGAAATGTTGGAAGCTTTGTAGTCTTTTTTTTCTAATCAAGTTATTTTGGTCAAGAAAATTAAGCTGTATTTAGATGAAATATTTTAATGATAAAAATTATTTTTTGAAAGAAATTGAAATGATTCAACTAAAATCTATTGTTTGAATGGAAAATTGTTAAAATGATATAAATTTATAAATTATTTAATTGAAATTATTTAAAGAATTTTAAATAAAGAAATTGAATTTGCTCTTTCACTTTATATAATGCAAATGTTAAATAAAAAATTGTTTATTATTGATTTTTTAAATTTTGCAAAATGATCCTCATATTTTATAAAAAAATTAAATTTACCCCCAAAATTTTCAAAAATTACAAATAAATTCCTAATAATTTATAATTTTTGTAAATTAATCCCTTCAAATTTTTAAAAATTGAAAATTGGTCTCTATTTTTCATATTTTAAATTTGGTTCAAAAAATTTAAAATTTATGCAAATGATCCCAAAAATTTAACAATAAATAATTTTAATACTTCATTAAAAAAATAATTTAAAAATAAATAAATTTCAATTGATTCATTTAAATTATTTAAAAAATTTAAATTTCTTAAAAAATTTCAATCACATTATCCAAACACACTCTAAATATCATTCAACAACTCCTCAATAACTTACAAAGAATATTTCATCTAAGTCACCTTATTAAGAGCTCTAAAATCCACACAAAAAATGGCACCGAGTACATATCAATATATCATGCAAGGATCAAGATTCACTTCTTACTTTTCATCCCTTTAAATATTACCTCCTCATAATACAAAGGGACTGATCTAACCAAGTGGCCATAAATATTGTAACAGCTACAACAGAAGATATTGGACTTTGTCTTTGATAAGAGGGAAACAGATGAACATGGTTCATTCATATCAGCTTTTATGCAGACATGTTGCGAGCGCTCATCCCCATTTATATTTGTGAAAACAATGGTAGGTAGATGGATTCGGCGGAGCATGGTGTGTATGAATGAAGATTAGTTTGTGGTAATACTGTACTGAAATAGGTTATCTCAAACATCCCAACAATCAACTTGTAAAATACTCTTGCTACAATCAAAATAACTAAAAATAGGAGAAATTAAGGTTTGAATTTGGCTGCTAATGCAACCCTTATTATATGACTAAGCTATTAATAAAATTAGAGTTTTAAAAATTTTTCCTTTGCAGAATGAGAAATAAAGAGAATTTTGGAAATCTCAGTGGAATAAGGTTCCTGATCAGTGTATTTTAATACACTTTTTAGTTTGTAGTAAGACTTTTATATAATTTCTCATATTATTTTAATTGTTTTTAATAAATTTTTAAAAGTTAAGTTGAATTATGTTTATTTTTTTGAAGAAGTGTTTATTCTCTAAATATAGAGTAATGTGACACTTGTTGTTGTGTATGGCATAATTTGAATTACAGGATGGTGTTTGACGAGTTTTAATATGCATTAGAAAGCTGAAAGGATAAGCTACACGTTTCATGTTGAAGTCATTAGTAAATTTGGAGTGAAGAAGGGCCAAATAATTCAGTTTAGTTTCAGACTTGAGAAAGAAAATGCTTAATTTTTTGGTTGGTTTTGTAATTTTTCGGGTCGGTTGCTATTAGCCCCATATTCCCTTGCCCTATTTAAACAAATTAGTAGTTTTAGGATTGGATGATTAAGATTTTACACAAAAGAACATTAGATGACTACAATTTCTATGGAGAGCTAATTTTTCAAAGATTGATCTACTCATAACGGTTTCCATCGAAGCTTTAGGTATTGTAATTTCAATTCGATTTCAATTTCTTTCAATATTATTATGTGTTTCTTGCATGTGTAATTCAGATTTTGTAGAATATGTTGATTTAATTCGATAGATGCATGTTCTTAAGTTTAATCACGTTTAACGTGACTTTTATGTTAATTTGTCCAATCTTTAATTGTCTGCTTAATTATGTAAATAGGAGCAAAATCGTATAATATCAATTAGACTTGTTTAATTGATATTGTAATCGAATAGGGATCGAATATGCTTGAGAAATTTGAGTTATAATAACCAGTAATAGGTTGGAACCCGAATCGGTAGATTAGCTCGTTAATCTTATTTGTAATCAATTTCTTTCAATCATAATCTTAATCGAAAACTTAAACACCCCTTGTTTCATTCGATTGGTTAAATCAATCAAGAGTCCTTGCGATATGACTCAAGTGTCGCTTTCATTTTACTACACATTAATAACTCGTTTTTGACCCATGTGCAACAACGAATCAGTTCCCTAAGCACTAAAGTGATGAGGCACCGTGAATTGAAGGTTACGATCACAGTGCTCTTTGATCCAAAACCGTTGATTTTGAAATGACGTCTGTAATACGGTGGGAGAACTGACTTGGGTGTTTTGCATTTTATCGCAAATGTTGCAGATAGAAAGAGTCGCCATCGACTTTTCTTTTATCCAATAAAGGAAAGGGTGAAAAGAACAGGAAAGACCTTTTGAGATATTTTCTTGAGTTCGGGGGGTAGATTATGAAAAGGGAAGGTGTTAGCACCCTTTTCATCTGTAGTTATCTACAGACTCTTAGTTATTTGATCACTTTGAAAATGCTTTATTTGAAATGTGTTTGTGATTGGTGCGAGTTTGAAAATATTTTGAAAACGCCTTTGTTTCGGAAAACTTTGTAATAATTCTCGTCTCTATAAGAATGCATACAAAATGTTGGTTTTGAAAATAGTTCACAAAGATGTTTGTTTTTGAAGATGTTTTGAAAGTGTGAGTGTGGAGATGGTTTTAGTTTGTGAGCAAGCAACTACGAGCGTCCTACCTACTCAAAAGGTCTTTGTTCTTTTTCTCCTCCTTTAGATATTGTTATCCTACCATTGTTTGGTAAGAAGCCCTATTATCGGATGTGAAGGGACGAGCAAGGGTCGTCGTGTAGTCATAGAAGTCAACTTATGAGACGTTTTAGCAATTTTTATAAGGGACTAGATCATTTACCAAAGACAACATCGAGGGACTATGATCTTTTTTATCGAGGGTCTTTGCTAAAGCTCCCATATTCGAGGGACATGACTATTTTTCGAGGCAACAAGTGAGGTTATCCTAGAGGTGCTTGTGTGAATTGTGTTTTGATTGCATGCATTTTTGTCTTTAAGATTAGGGTTTTCTAACGATCAATTTTATCTTACCATACACACCCTAATTACTAACAATTATATAAAGCGATAAATTTGTGGAAATTAAAATCCTACGCTATTACATCATTAAGGGAATGGGGATACAATTTACAAATGGGGATGAAGTAGATGTCTAATTATTACAATCATATCGAATAAATGGACAGTAATGAAGAAATTATGTGAAAAATGTAAAGACAGTGTAAAAAGAAAGAAAAATTGCATTTTAAACTATTATGTGTCGACACAATGCTGTTATGCATCGACACATAACTATTCTTGCTCCTGTAAAACAAAATCAACTCAGTATGAGTCGATGCATAATGGGATGTGTCGACTCATGCGCCTGTTTGTGTTGACACATACGCGTTTTGTGTCGACTCATGTACCTTTCATCCTTCTGTTTTAGGGCCTGGATAACAGTATGAGTCGATGCATAAGATCATGTGTTGACTCATACCCTGTTTTGTCACTAGAATTAGTCGACCCATGTGGGTATATGTCAACTCATGCTGCAGTTTTTTGCCTCTATCATCATTCTTTTGCATGTATCGGTCAGTTTTCAACATATAATTGATAAAAATGAACAACAAGTAAATGATTAACTTCAAAGGGCAGGGATTACTACATTTTATCTTCACAAATGAACCAAATATGATGTATATAAAACGCGAAGTCAAGAAGACTTACCTTGAAACTGCACTTTATGTTTTGAGTCTGAACACTTTTCAAGATGTTGTGTGGACTTCAATGAACCTCCAAAAAGTTGTTGAACCTCCTTCTGTATTTAAAGTTACTGAACTAAACTCCAAACTGTCAAGTTGTACAATACTGTCTTTTGTTTAGAAGGTGAATATAAGGGCACTACATAAACTATTCTTGTGCTTGAACAATCTCTATGTGATATGAAATGTTTAGCTGGTTTATGGGATTGTTTGCAAGATGGGATAATGGGTTGAGGTTCTGTTTTTGTGAATGAAAATAGAGATGAGTATGAGAAAGGTTCTTTTATGAATTAATAGAGTTTACAAAGAATGTTGTTTTTTTCTCTTCTCTCATTTCTCTCTAAAAGCCCCCTTTGTGTGTTGTGAAACAGTTTATTTGTAGATGAGTTTTGTTGGGATTTTGGGAGGGAAACAAATAACAATTTGAACTGTTTTGGTATGTTGTTCCATTTCTTTTTGATGCAACTCTTATATGCTAATTTTGTGCAAATATGGGACTGAGATAATACAGGCTTGGACTGGGTTAGTGGTAGCAGAGCAGAGCTGTTTTGCAACAGTTTTTGGAGTGTTGTGGCAGCTTAGTGCATAGCTGTTTTATAGCAGTACAACAAACTGCTTTGACATGGTTTTGGGCTTTCTTAGACAACAACATTTGTAGCATGATACAAGTCTGTTTTATGGACATCATAGTGGCAAAGTTTGGACATTAAGTCAAAGGGAAAATTCAAATAAGACAAAGCTTAGGATTTGTAATCTTGCAAAAATACAACCTTGTAATAACTTGAATTATTTGTAATACCTTGAATTATTTTGAATTATAATGAATAGATGTCATGAAGCACTGAAATTAACAAGTATACGAATTCTTTGAAAAATTTCTAAGTCTTGCAAAGTTTGTATCTCCAAAATGACTTTTAATCTTCTTGATTTTTGATGATCAAATTTTATTTTTTGAATGTCTTGATGAAATGTGATTTTTTAAACTAAAATTTGATCAAAAAGTTAAAGTTTGACTTTTCAGTGTCCAAATTTCATTTTTCAATCGGAGGATGAATTGAAATATGAAATTAGGTCAAAATGATGTACTTGAATCCTTGAGATCATATTTCGAACCAATAAGTCATGTACTAGGTGTTGGCTGAAGATTTTGATAGTGTTATTTAGAATCCAAAAAGAGCTAGAAGTTCTGATCGAAATGGAATTAAAACACCACGCTTCGAAAATGCAGAAGCAGTGTTTCGAATGAGTGTGTCAAAGCTTGAAGCTTCGAACGGTGATCATGGGAGTGTATCCAAAGGGGTCTCGAAACAGCAGCGAAGCTAGATCTGAGAAGAGCGTTCGAAACAGAGAAACACCAAAGCATTTAAAATTTAAATGAAAGCGGGACTTTCAAAGTTTGAAAGTTATGTGTTGGAGCATTTGGGGACACGTGGAAAGATGAAAGGAGCATTGTCTTGCATGTTCGAAACGTGGCATGATCTTGTAGCGAGACCGTTAGGGTCGAGTTAGTATAAATAGAAGTCTTAGTGTTAGGATTTCAGTGTGTCATATCTGTTATACAAAATACTCAATAACATTCAAACTACCACATGGCAAGGGAAACGAATGCAAGAGAAATGTATGTATGATAGCACCATGTATTTCTAATTTAATAAAAGCCTTTTTACTATTTCCAGCACTTTCCTTCTTTTTCTTTCTGTCGAATAACATTTGCAAGTTTCTTTATCTACTGTCTTTTCATTTCAAAGTCTCTTCTTCAAAGTTTTACATTTTACTGCTTTCTTTATATTTCGAGCACTCTATATTTCAGAGAACTCTTACGCTCTCAATACCTTTACTTTCAAGTATTATTCTTCAAACATGTACTTTCACTTAAAGTCATTTCTAGATTTCTTGCATTAAACGCTTTCTTCGCATTTTAAACTTCCACATTCCAGAAACCTTTTGTGTTAAATGTTTTATGGGTCGAAACCAGTTACTTCATTTTCCATACAGTTTTATATGTCTTTTCAATCAGCATTACAATTAGCAATTATTCGTATAACTTAGTTTTCACACACATTTTGACCACATTTTTAAACTCTTAGAGAGAGGGATCGAAATAAACCAAACATTTGTACAATAGCACCCATGAATAATTGTTCGATTGTGAGAGTAACCTTAATATCCAAGGAGTCCTAGGATCAATCTAGTCGATCCTGTGAGTTACCAAAGAGATTGAGTAGCGTTAATAAAGATTATTCGATAGTTTGGAAGACTAGCGGTTATTTACCAGAAATCACTGGAAACAAATTGGCACACCTGGTGGGACCAATAGTTGGATATCAGAATTAAGGATTGTCGAGACATAGCCATCCCAGAAACGTAGGAACCTAGGAAGTTTGCTGTTTTATGAACCTGAGAAGTGGTAAGATAACCAACAGCAACCAACCTTTATCCAGAAGAAAACGTTTGGACAAAATGTCTAATTCAGACAATCAACAGGGAGACCAAGGTGGCCCACAGGCAACAGGCACTAACGCGTCCATTTCGAGCGGAGCATCTAATGTAATCCCTTCGAATGCACAGGCTGTTGCATCTTCAACCAGTAACATGGCCACCAACGGAGTAAGTGGCATATCAACCAACAGTTCGATCTTAGGAAATACTGGAACTATGGGCTACCCTGGGGGATTCGTTCCGCCACCTGGGACACAATCCCATTTCGCCACACCATCAACTAGACCACCCGGCTTCGATGGGAATAGAATTAGAAGTTCTTCTTACGGAATGCCAACATCTTTTATGGCAGGTTTACACAATTCCACATCGAATTCATCCCCACAACTAGGATCTGGGTCTGGGGCAAACCAATTTATGTCAAATAACCAAGGGTCAGTGGGTTATAGCACGTTGCCTATCCTAACCACAGATAACCAGTTGGCTTTTAGGCAATTGATGGATGACAGCAACCACAATATGATAGGGGTGTTAGCGCAAACCATGCAGGAAATATTCGCCCCAATAGTTCAGAATGTGACTGTGACGAACAGGGAAAACGCTGACAATATGAGTCGAATAGCAGATTTCTTTGCTCCCACAGAAAGGCGTAGGCAGAACCAGGCGGGATTTCGAACAAACGTGCCTGTTATAGAACAAATTGCCAACGACCCAATTCATAGACCACCCAGAGAAGAGGTTAACTTAGGGGCCAGAGCACCAAGGTTAGAAGCCCCAATAATTCCGGGCCCACAAAGGGAAGTTATGGAACCAGGGGCAAGGATCGAAAGACCAGAAGCCCCAGAATTTCGAGGAGAACAACCTAGGGGAGTTGTTTTGGTTGGTCGAAACCAAGATGCCGATGCTGTCGTTCATAGGATTCGAAACGATAACATCTTGGCAGAAAATAATCTGACCACCATGATAGAGAGGATCATGACCCAAAACGGCCTCAATATGGGAATGAGGAGGCCAAATTACGCTTCTCCTATATTAGATTGTATAATGCATACTGATTTACCAAGGGGATACAAAGTCCCTAAATTTACAAAGTTCGCCGGGGATACCAACGAGTCAACAGTCGAACACATAGCGAGATATTTAACCGAAGCGGGGGATATAGCCAATAATGAAGATCTCAGAATCAAATATTTCCCAAGTTCCTTGACAAAAAATGCCTTCACTTGGTTTACCACGTTGCCTCCTGGGTCTGTTGATACTTGGACCCTTTTAGAGAGATTATTCCATGAACAATTTTACATGGGACAATCGAAAATAAGTCTGAAGGAATTGGCCAGTGTTAAGAGAAAGTTCACTGAACCCATTGATGACTATTTGAATAGATTTAGGCTGTTAAAATCTAGATGTTACACAGTAGTGCCTGAGCATGAGTTAGTCGAAATGGCCGCTGGGGGATTGGATTACTCCATTCGAAAGAAATTAGATACTCAGCATTTGAGGGATATGGCTCAGTTAGCCGATAGGGTTCGACAGGTCGAAAGACTAAAAGCCGAAAAAGCCCGAGTCTTTAAGAATAGTAAGAAAGAAAGGATTTCCTATGTTGGAACTGAGGAAGTAGAAGAATATCCTGAATTCGAATTCGAAGAGGTCGAAATCGACCTCGCTGAATTAAAACAGGCCCCGCCTTACTCCTGCAAAATGTTAGTTCCTACGAAAGGGAAAGATATTGTTGAAAATGAGAAAAGTGATAAGTTTCCAAAGAAGGTTTACACCTTCGATGTCACTAAATGTGACGAAATCTTTGACTTGCTTGTCAAAGATGGCCAACTAATTGTGCCATCAAATGTCAAAATACCCCCTTTGGACCAGAGGAAGAAAAGGGGATTTTGCAAATATCATAGTTTCCTAGGCCACAAGACCTCACAATGTTTTCTTTTCAGGGATTTGATTCAAAACGCAATCAAAGATGGCAGATTAAAGTTTGCTGATAAGGTGAAGATGAAAGTGGACGAAGATCCTTTGGACGTCGCAGACACCAACTACTCCGAGCCTGCATGCATTGGAGAAGTCAACATGGTGGAAATTGATCGAAGCGACACCCTAACAGGAGAGAAGGACATTGGAGTCGAAAACTGGGTGATGGTCGAAGTCAGCGAGGAAGTCATTGAAGGCATCCAGAATACACCAGACACTTCGATTGCTGGACCTGTGGCTGTTGCAGGAGAAACCCAGGCTACTGAAGGCCAAGGGGATCACAACGAAGGATTTACACAAGTCACTGAGGGCTTGAGGTTGGAATTAGAGAAAGTCCAAATTACGCAGCCAGTCCCCTCTCAGAAGGAAATATGGGACACTCTAGGGGAACCCAGTGGAAAATATGACTATCTGGTCAAATATTCTGCCCCAGAAAGTTCGAAGGTCCAGATCGAAGATATAAAGCCCACAGGATGGGGCGATGACGAAACAAAAGAGGGGGATTTGGAAATAAATATGGTGGACATGGAAAGACCCCGTTCTGAGATGAAGGAAGTGGAAAAATACTTAGAAAAAGAAAAGCATAGGATGGGGGACAATCACACTGGAGATGATACTCTCAAAGACTATCTCATGTCATGCCACAAAGGAGATCCAGGCATGATACTGTGCCCTAGGTGCAGCATCCTCTGCAACCAAAGAATTGCTGCAAATTTCGAAAGGGTACAGAGGGCTCGAACTGGCAACAATTGGCGCCAGGATAACCAACTTTTTAGATGCTACCCCAAGGCTGGAGAGAGTTTGTTGGAGTTTGTTTTTCGCTGCTACAAGGGGGCAACTAAGTGCTTGGTGTGCCCAAGATGTTCTGCTGTGTATGACCAAAGCATGGCTAGGGCCTTCGAAACGATCCCCTTCGCCCCTTGCTGGAGCCATCAAGAAACTGCCCAGATGGGTCCGCGTTTCGACAGCAGATACAAACAGCGAAGACCTGATAGCCCTCACCCCAAAGTTGCTCGAAGAGTGACTTTCAAACTCCCTGCTGAAGTACCAACCGATAGATGGCTGCAAGCCAGAAATGACAAAGGCAAAGACAAATGGGGGAATGCTGAACGAAATGCACGCCATGCTGTGACATACAGGAGGCAATTCAACACACAAAAAAGGGAGGAAGTCAGATTAGAAAATTACAAAGGAAGGAACCCCATGTCAAGATCCCAGTGGCGCAGACAACAAAGGATTCGAAAGGCTGAAAGAGAAGCTGTGGCAAACAAAGGGGATACTTCAACAAAGATACAAGGTGAATCGAGCACCAACAAACCAAAAAGTCAGACGGAAGAGAAACCTCCAGTCAACAGAAGGCTTTTTTCTGAAGACCAACAAGACGGACCAAAGGAATACACTCCAGGCCCGGAAGAGGACGAAGATATGATAACAGATAACTTCGAATCGGAGGGGGAGTCTTCATTTAACCTGAACTGTAACGTAGTGTCTGTGCTTCCCTGCGAATTCGGGCAGGAAACCGAAATCAATGAATATGAGGAAGAAGACACCACAGATTTAATGAAACATAGGCCCGTATGCTACTACGTGATGGACAATGGGGCTGTTGAAGAACAAAATGCGTTCTTCGAACGTCCAGAGCCTACAATGAAGAATCATCTCAAGCCACTTTTCATTCGGGCGAAAGTAGGTGTCCATGGTGTGAACAAAGTTCTAGTGGATGGGGGTGCTGCAGTCAATCTGATTCCCCATTTCATGCTAAAAAGGTTGGAAATCCGCGAAGGAGATATCAAGCCCCATAATATGGTTCTATCCAATTATGAAGGAAAAGTGGGTAAAACACTGGGGGTGGTCCAGTTGGAATTGACAATAGGCTCTAGTTGCAGGCCCACCATGTTTATGGTTGTCGAAGCCAAGGCCAACTATAACCTACTGCTAGGAAGGGAGTGGATCCATGGCGTGGGAGCAGTTCCTTCGTCAATGCATCAACGACTAGTCCTGTGGAGAGATGACGGAATCGTGGAAAACATCGAAGCAGACCAGAGTTACTTTATGTCAACTGTCAATTTAGTTGACAAAAGGGATTATGATAAAAATCTGGCAAAGATTGCTCCATGTGTTCCAAATGATGAGATGAATGAAACTAGAAATGCCCACTACTACATGACACTTCGTCATGATGGACTTTACTGGGATAGAACAATAATCAGTAAAGAAGAGGAAGGTGAAGGTGCTATACAAAAACGGCCAGCAGGCTGGGACTTCGACAACCTTAACCATGACTGAGTCTACCTTTTTCGAAAGGATTTCGGCCTATATGGCTGAGAATGAATCGAAAGCGGCCTTAGAGGCTGAAATAAATGAATCATTTGAAAAAACGAATGAAGTTAGTGGGGGGGGTTCGAAATGCTCACCCAGCGAAGAGTTGGAGATGGATCAAAGGTTGGATGCCATCTATGACAAAGAACCCTTAGGCTTCGAAAGGGATCCCATAAACTCAGGTGTCAAAATGTTGGCACAGGACCCGCTCGAAGAAGTCAACTTAGGGGATGACAAAACGAAAAGAGTAACTTACGTAAGTGCTAAACTTAGCCCAGGCCTCAAGGAAAAAGTGATCGAAATCCTTAAGGAGAACAAAGATTGTTTCGCATGGGATTATGATGAGATGCCTGGTTTAAAGAGGGAGTTGGTCGAACATAGGCTGCCAATCAAAGATGGCAAGAGGCCCATCAAACAAACTCCCAGAAGATTCGCGCCAGCGGTTCTCACAAAAATTAAAGCTGAGATCGAAAGGTTGCTGCGTTGCAAATTCATCAGAACAACAAGGTACGTCGAATGGTTAGCAAACATAGTACCTGTTATCAAGAAAAATGGTTCTTTAAGGATTTGCATAGATTTTAGGGATTTAAATACTGCAACCCCTAAGGATGAATATTCCATGCCCGTGGCAGAAATGCTAGTAGATTCTGCTGCAGGATTCGAATACTTGAGCATGTTAGATGGATACTCTGGATATAACCAGATTTTCATTGCTGAAGAAGATGTTGCAAAAACAGCATTTCGTTGCCCAGGAGCCTTAGGCACCTACGAATGGGTGGTGATGCCTTTTGGTTTAAAAAATGCTGGGGCAACTTATCAAAGGGCGATGAATTCAATCTTTCATGACTTTATCGAAACCTTCATGCAGGTGTATATTGATGATATAGTCATCAAATCTATATCTGCAGAAGCATATTTGCATCATTTAAGCCAATCATTCGAGCGAATGAGAAAACATGGCTTAAAAATGAATCCCCTTAAATGTGCATTTTTTGTGCAGGCTGGAGATTTTCTTGGTTTTGTGGTCCACAAGAAAGGAATTGAAATCAACCAGAACAAAACCAAAGCCATAATGGAGACGAAAGCACCTGCGTCAAAAAGGGAGTTGCAATCTCTACTAGGGAAAGTTAACTTCCTCAGAAGATTCATTTCGAACCTGAGTGGAAGGACTCAAGCTTTCTCTCTGTTACTTCGTCTGAAGCAAGGTCAGGCCTTCGAATGGAACGAAGCTCACCAGGAGGCGTTTGACAAAATAAAAGAATATCTTTCCCAGCCTCCTATGTTGTCTCCACCATCATGGGGGAAGCCCATGAGATTGTACATATCTGCCTCTGAAGTTAGCATAGGTAGTGTGTTAGCACAAGAGGATAACAATGGCGTCGAAAGAGCCATATACTATCTAAGTAGAGTGCTGAATGATGCTGAGACCAGATATAGCAATTTAGAAAAGCTATGTCTCTGTTTGTATTTCTCTTGTATGAAACTCAAGTATTATATAAAACCTGTTGATGTTTATGTTTCGTCTCACTTCGATGTCATTAAACATATGCTTTCAAAGCCAATAATGCATAGTAGAGTTGGAAAGTGGGCTCTGGCCTTAACAGAATATTCATTGACGTTCATGCCCTTAAAAGCTATGAAAGGTCAAGTGATTTCTGATTTCATTGTGGATCATTCGTTGGTTGAGCAGACAAGCATGAGTTACGTCGAAATGCAACCATGGAAATTGTACTTTGATGGTTCAACCCACAAGAATGGAAGTGGTGTTGGAGTCCTTCTAATTTCTCCTGAAGGAATTCCAACAAAATTCAAGTATAAATTGGATGGTCCTCGTTGTTCGAACAACGAAGCTGAGTATGAAGCGCTCATTGTTGGACTTGAAGCTTTGTTGGAATTGGGGGCAACCAGAGTCGAAATTAAAGGAGATTCTGAGTTGGTGGTCAAACAAATCACAAAAGAATATAAGTGCATAAAGGAAAATCTAATGATATACTTCGTCATAGTCAATAGGCTATTGAGAAAGTTTGAATACATGGATATTCAACACATACCAAGATTAGAAAACCAAGAAGCAAATGACTTAGCGCAGTTGGCTTCAGGTTATAGAGTATCTACCAAGAATCTTAAGGATTTGGTCGAAATAAGGGGAAGAGTTATGGCTACTAGATTCACACCATCGGATCTGGAAAGTATGAGATTGGGATATGCCGAGAAACAGGGATTCGAAATTCTAGCCATAAATACTTTGTCAGATACAGATTGGCGAAGTCCATTAAAGAGTTATTTAGCAGACCCAACTCTAAAAGTAGATAGAAAAACAAAATATAGAGCATTGTCATATCTCCTCATGGGGAACGAATTGTTCAAAAAGACCCAAGAAGGTGTTTTATTGAAATGCCTAGGAGAAAGTGAGGCATATTTAGCATTGTCTGAAGTCCATAATGGGGCATGTGGGGCACACCAAGCAGGCCATAAAATGAAATGGTTGCTATTTCGATATGGTTTGTATTGGCCTAGCATGCTCAAAGATTGCATAGACTTTGCGAAAGGATGTGAGGAATGTCAGAAACATGCAGGAATTCAACACGCCCCTGCAAGTGAGCTGCATTCGATCATCAAACCATGGCCATTCAGAGGATGGGCATTAGATCTGATAGGCGAAATAAATCCTGCTTCGTCCAAAACTCTGGACCAAGTATTATGGGCTTGTAGAACATCTCCAAAGGAAGCCACTAACACTACTCCTTTCCAACTTACATTCGGCCATGATGCAGTGTTACCAGTAGAAATTCATCTGCAATCAGTTCGAATACAGAAACAAAACGAAATTCCAGCCGCGTTATATTGGGAAATGATGATGAATGAATTAGTTGAATTGGACGAAATTAGATTACGTGCGTTGGAGATTTTGATGAGGCAAAAAGAAAGAGTGGCCAGAACATACAATAAGAGGGTGAAGAAAAAAGTATTCGTTATTAATGACTTGGTTTGGAGAGTCATATTGCCTATGGATAAGAAGAACAAAGCATTAGGTAAATGGTCACCTCATTGGGAAGGACCTTTTCGAGTATTAAAAGTTTTCTCAAACAATGCCTACGAAGTCGAAGAACTCTTGGATGATAAACGTGTCCTAAAGGTTAATGGGAAATATTTAAAGAAATATAAACCAAGCCTGCGGGAAATTCGAATAGTAACAACGTAAACAAAATATTATAAAAAAGCCAAGATGGCAAGATAAGAATGCCAAAATGGCATTGTTCGAATATTACATTGAAAGAACCAAAGTTATGGTCAGATAGACAAAAAATCTAGAAATAAACATTATTTTTCAATCGATTAAAGGTACTTCGAAATGTTTCAAGTTTCTGCTGAGCAAACCGCCTGGCACCTTCCAAGGTTGCCACTTCTCCTTTAAGTTGTTCTGCAGTCTCCATTTCTGCAAGCCCCCGGTTGAGAAGCTCTTCGAATTGGTTACCTGCAGGATTAGTTTCGAAGGCTAGTTGTTGTTCCTTAGCCTCCTTAACTTTCTGTTGAAGTTCCAGAATCTGCCTTTCCCAAATAAGAATGGACTCAGCTCGAGCCTCATATTCAGTTTTTGCCTGCTTCAGATGCATAGCCTGATCTTCAACTTCTTGAGAAAGCTTCGAAGCTTGTTCATAGGCGGCATCCATAGCAATGCGTTTCTCGTGAACCTTATTGGCAGCAGATTCGTCTTGGAGAAGATAGCCAGTTACGTTGTCCAGCAAATTCTGAAGATCAAACAAGAGAGTACTAACTGGCAAAGAGCAGTTGGAAAGATTAACCTTTGTAAGCAGCTCCTTCATAGTATAGCAAGCAGTACTATCTTGCTTAAGCACTTCGAAGATATCCACATTGAGAATAGTTCTCCTAATTTTGTTGAGAAGAACAACTCTTTCATCTGTGGGAAGAGGATAGCTGGTTGAACTTGTGCCAGCCCTAGCGAGTGGGATGTCCCTCTGGGCCAACTTTGCCTTCATGTACCCAATAGGGTCATTTCGCCTCAGAAGTGCCAGTCCCTCGTCAGTCATTCGAGACGGAGAGGATTGGGGGAATTCCACGCGTAGGGGAACCACGTTTGTTTCAACCTCTGGGTTTTCGTTGATTGTATCACCATCCCCTTCATTTGCTTCGTGCTCTTGGTCTTCTTCATCCTCGTCCAAATCTACCACTTCGATACCATCCTTTTCACCGCTATGTGCATTAGACTCCGTCCCGGCATTCGAACCATCATTGTCGTTTTCCCCATCATTGGCGTTTTCCTCCTGAGATTCTTCGTCTGCAGATTCTTCGAATCCTTGCCCAGAATCAGCTTTTTCCTCTTCAGTCTGAGTATCCTTTGGATCCTCTTGAAGAGTTTCAAGAGGGGACTTTTGAAGAACCCTTTGTGAATCCTCTGCAGACGTTTGAGGTATGGTTTCGTTCACCTCTTTCAGAGGAATGGAGGTACCTTGGTCATCTGGCTGCTCAGAAGTTCCAGCCAAAACCGCCACGTTGGAAGAACCTTTGTTTTGGACCAAATTGCTGGAATCTCCTTGAGGAGAGGAGTTAAGCGGAACAGCAGCCCTGGACGGTGAGGTCGAAATAGTAGAAGTGGGATTCAGGATGTTCTGCAAGGAGCAGCAAAATGTTAGAGGATGACACTCCCCAAGGTAATAAGAAGTTAAACATTTTTAAAGAAGTTCGATTTACCTGTGGGCCCTCAGAAGAGAGGTTACTAGCTATGCGTTCCAACTGTGGGTTGGAGGTCGAAGGTGGATTTTTGGATTTTGGTAAGGGAGCAGCATCCCTAGAGTCGAGTCCAGAGACACTAGTAGGAACAGTACTTTTGGGTGTAGCTTTCTTTAGCTTCTTCTTCGAAGCAGTGTTTGAGTTTCCTCCAGCAGTCAGATCTTCCCCAGTGGTGCTTGGTTTCCGCTTCTTGGGAGTAGTGGGGGGAAGCTTGTTGGTCTGAACGAATTTTAACGAAGTTAGATATAAAAGGATTGAGTGAATCCGAAGCATAAAAAACTAAGTGATTACCGTTGGAATCGGGGCACTTGTTGTTGTTGGCGTTGTTGTTGTTGGTGTAGTTGCAGCAGTAGTAGTCGTTTCGGGTGGATTAGCTTTTTCAGTAGTTTCAATGGAGGTTTGAGAGGCACTCCCTTCCTTCGATTTCGAGGCAGCAGTCTTTATCCTGATAGCTGAAAATCAAAACATTTAAAGCAAAGGTTAAAGATTTGGAAAATAAAAGATATTTGGGAGTTTTTTCCCAAGCATTCGCACCTGTGCCTTGATCAGATTTAATTGACATGGCAGAAAGGTCATATCGAAGATGTCCTGGGAAATCATGAAGCCAGTGTCGAGCCCATGTCACAGTCTCAGATGGCTTTGGTTTCCTTTGAAGATATTTGAACATCTCTTTGCAAGTAAACCACCATGGATATGGGGGAAACCAAGCCAGAGCCAGTTCTGAGGTAGGTAATCTGGGAAATTTAGGTGGATGCATTTCGAATGCCAACCTATACCTATCCTCAGGTGACAGCCCTGAAGGAAGTTTTAGCTTAGAAACTTTTTGTTTAAATTTTTCCTTCAAGGTCTCAGCCGCTTGATGCACAGTGGAGTCCAAGCGTGTGGGGTCGTAAGTAGTTTCGAAGTAATTTTGAAAAGCTTTTATTTCTTTGGCATGAGTAAACATACCTTTCTTTGCTGGTACCTGCACATCGAAGGCATCAATTAGTTTCTGTCGAATAGTAAGTGTATCGAACATACAAGCTTGATAAAACTTAATCCACCACTCCAGAAATCCTTTGGCCGCGAGATGGGTAGGTTCGAAGGCTATCAGTTCAAATTGGGCAAAGCCCTGATATTGTTCTTGCTGGATCTTGGCTTCCCTTGCCTTGAAAGTTCGACCAGATGTGATGGCGCTCTCAGTCTGGAACAAAGGTTCAGGAATCAGTTGGCATAGGCCAAACTGCCTCGAAACGAAGTTTGGTTGGTAGGCAAAGAGAAGAATTTGGTTCTTAGCTGGGGTTATCCTTGAAGAGATAAGTCTAGGAAGCAAGAAAGCTCTCCACACATCTTGGATTTCCTTACTCTTGATGGCTTCTGAGAGAGCCATGGTGAACCAAGAAGGTCCATGAGCCCTCGAAGCAAAGGGCGCCATGCTCTCTTCGAACTTATGTCTTTTTGAGAGTATCAAGATGTACTTCGAAAATTGAACCTTGAAGTCGTCCTTGTCATCATTAGGGGTTAGTCTGCGAAGCCTAGTGCCTTCGACTATCCTATCACTTATTTCTGAATCTTGTTCATCTATGGTGTTGGCGGTTGATAAAGAAGGTTCGAACATGGCGTTGAGCCATAATTGAAGTAACCAAAATGGGCCAGCTAAGAGAATGTTTTTGGAAGTGTGGGATTTGAGGCTCGAAACAGCTGACCTCAGGCTCTCATAGAGGTCAACTAAGAGTAATTCACTTAGGCACACTTTGCGATTTTCATGTAAATCCCTAGCTAAAGGAATGAACCTACTAGCTACCTGCAGGGATCTACTGCAGAAAACGTACCTAGACAGCCACAGGGTTAAGAAAGCAATGTGCTCTGTGTCAGACACATTATCCCCTTCAGCATGATAATGGCCGATAAATTTGGAGAAGCTGGCTAACTTGACTTCGAAGTCAATTATGCTTGAGTGCTCTTCATTGTCAGGAACATAAGTTTCCCCCACTGGCGACAGCCCAGTAATGGCTGCTATATCGAAGAAGGTTGGGGTGATCATTCCACCTGGAAGATGGAAAGTGTTGTAGGTACTATCCCAGAAATAGAGGGACGCAAATAGCAGAGGATGACTATAGGTGAATCCAGGTTTCGATAGCTTAATAAGGTTATAAATGCCTAGTTCTTCCCATTGCTGGGATTTTTTGGCTTCTACTTTCGTGAACCAGTTTTGATAAGCAACATCAGCAGTAGGGCAAGATCGGAGTGGTTTAAAATTGCTTTTTACATAATCCAAGATAAATGGGTCCTTAGGATAAACAGTTGAGGTTTCTGTGGTATTCGGATTAAGAGATTCTACTGCCCTAGGGGCATCCATTTTGTTGAATAAAGGTTTGAAGTTATAACACACGGGAAAAATGGTCCTGGTGTCCTTTAGTATTTCAAAAACTGTAAGAGGGCCATTTAAGGCTAACCTCTTACCAGCAACATGGGTAGGGATGAGTACCTGTGATGCGTACAGCATTTCTTTTTCTTTGGAAATCATTTGAGGAGCAAGAGCAGATTGGCCTTGAATGGTGACGATTTTACTCTCCATAGTTGCTCCTGTAGTTTTTCCTTTCTTCTTGGAGACTTTCTTGAGTTGGGATGATGTGGAAGAAGACATTTTTGTTGTTTGAGAGCTTAGATTGTTTATGAGAGAAGAAGAGTAAAATTCCAGAGTTTGAAAGGTTTAGAGTGTAAAGAAGGAAAAAGGAAGGTTAAATTGACGTTTTATAATAAGAAGATTAAGCGTCCACCGAGTGAAAGTATGATACGTGGAGATCATGGATTGGTGTGATAAAGAGGTGGCGAGAAGTTGATATAGGTAATAGGCGTGATTTTAAAAACAATCATTACTTATAACTGCACCATGCTGTGAAGTGACTCTGGGCGGTTAAGGTACCCAAAGGATGCTATGATTGATGTGACTAGGGTCAAACGCATTAAATGCTATAGTGATTCGAAAATCCTATCAAAATCTTGTATAAATGTTTAAAATAGGCATTTCTCAGAGAGATCGAAATACATATTTTAAAGGGGCAATTTGTTGGCTGAAGATTTTGATAGTGTTATTTAGAATCCAAAAAGAGCTAGAAGTTCTGATCGAAATGGAATTAAAACACCACGCTTCGAAAATGCAGAAGCAGTGTTTCGAATGAGTGTGTCAAAGCTTGAAGCTTCGAACGGTGATCATGGGAGCGTATCCAAAGGGGTCTCGAAACAGCAGCGAAGCTAGATCTGAGAAGAGCGTTCGAAACAGAGAAACACCAAAGCATTTAAAATTTAAATGAAAGCGGGACTTTCAAAGTTTGAAAGTTATGTGTTGGAGCATTTGGGGACACGTGGAAAGATGAAAGGAGCATTGTCTTGCATGTTCGAAACGTGGCATGATCTTGTAGCGAGACCGTTAGGGTCGAGTTAGTATAAATAGAAGTCTTAGTGTTAGGATTTCAGTGTGTCATATCTGTTATACAAAATACTCAATAACATTCAAACTACCACATGGCAAGGGAAACGAATGCAAGAGAAATGTATGTATGATAGCACCATGTATTTCTAATTTAATAAAAGCCTTTTTACTATTTCCAGCACTTTCCTTCTTTTTCTTTCTGTCGAATAACATTTGCAAGTTTCTTTATCTACTGTCTTTTCATTTCAAAGTCTCTTCTTCAAAGTTTTACATTTTACTGCTTTCTTTATATTTCGAGCACTCTATATTTCAGAGAACTCTTACGCTCTCAATACCTTTACTTTCAAGTATTATTCTTCAAACATGTACTTTCACTTAAAGTCATTTCTAGATTTCTTGCATTAAACGCTTTCTTCGCATTTTAAACTTCCACATTCCAGAAACCTTTTGTGTTAAATGTTTTATGGGTCGAAACCAGTTACTTCATTTTCCATACAGTTTTATATGTCTTTTCAATCAGCATTACAATTAGCAATTATTCGTATAACTTAGTTTTCACATACATTTTGACCACATTTTTAAACTCTTAGAGAGAGGGATCGAAATAAACCAAACATTTGTACAATAGCACCCATGAATAATTGTTCGATTGTGAGAGTAACCTTAATATCCAAGGAGTCCTAGGATCAATCTAGTCGATCCTGTGAGTTACCAAAGAGATTGAGTAGCGTTAATAAAGATTATTCGATAGTTTGGAAGACTAGCGGTTGTTTACCAGAAATCACTGGAAACACTAGGTCAAAAGTCAAAGATTTGTCATTCTTAGTCAAAACTCTAATTTGGGATCCCGATGCTTCGGAGATGATTTTGTCTGACCAATTCCTTGAGAATCCTTGAAAAAATGAGGGCAAATTTTAGGGTACAACAATGTTGTTATCCTCCGATACGACGCATCAAAGGGGTACCTGCATGGTTAACACTCCAACACTAAGTCAGTTTAGGGTTTAAGATAACAATTAGGCATGACAACAAGGTGGTTCGGGGACGATTTTTACCTTCCCCAAACCCGAATCTGAATTCCCAAACAATTTTTGTTTCCTTCCCTAAACTCAAACGGAGATGAAGAACTAAAAACAAACTCATTCCAAACGGGTTTGGGTTGGTTCAGATATTCTCGTCCTGCCACCATCCATTTACTAAAATTATTTTTTTAATAAAAATATTTTTTTTCCAAAATCAAGTTACGTTATAACTAATAAAATAAAACAATCTCAAAAAATTTCATACATACATTACAAATATTTTAAATAATAAATAAAAATCAAATTATCAAAACATTTCCCACATATTTAATATTCTAAATTATCAAAAATAAATAATAGTATACATGATAAAATAAACGGGGCAAGTTCGGGGTGAAGACTAGGATCCCCATTACCCGACCCGTCCCTATATTTTGTAATCGGGGAAACCCCAAACCCAGTTAAAGCGGGTTTTCTCCGTCAACTTTAGGGCATATTTGGGTGGGTACATGCGAGTTTAGGTTTTATTGCCATGCCTAATAGCGGTAGTGAAGTAGAGATTAGAGATTGTGTGCCTAAAATTTCTTTGTGAAGGTATTTATACCTTGGACTCGATGGAGCAGATTAAATAAATAGGCCTTTTATAATTAAGTCTTTGGCACTTAAGAAAAACCATAATGGTAGAGAAGTGTGGTAACTTGGTGGAAAACCTTCTAAGGCACAACAAGTATCAATCGTGTGGTTCATCCTTTCGCTCCAACTTGTATCAATAATGATGTTGGTTATAAAATTTTCATTTATATGCATAGTTTTGTAGTCATAGATTTGATTAATTTATTCAAAAATTTGAAATTTAATAAATGAAAGGATTCAATTATTGTTGGTGGGTTTTTAGAGAAATTTTTTTGTTTGAATCAATATATAATAGTATGTCTGGAGCAATAACAACGATGACAAATTTATACATTTTAAATAATAATAACTCTTTGTTATAGAGAAACGATACAAAGAATCAAAGTGTTGTGTATGACTCATAATCACATAAAATGTACAAGGGCTTGAGAGTTGAGCTAGTGGAATACCGTAAGTAACCAAATACTGAGAAGGAACGAAACTTCAAAGAAGCAATCCATAAATTAAGAAGAAGCTAGAATCAAAGATTTTGAGACAGGGAAGGGAGTAAATGGGAGAAAGAAGGAAATTCTCCTTTCTTTTGGAGAATATTTTAATCAAGAAGGCCAAAAGATCAAAGAAAAATCTCGAAATTTAAAAAACAAGAAGCCAGTCACCAAGGGTCATGTGAAATTTCCAAGAAAAAAATTCTATATGCTACAAATCATCACACT
Source organism: Vicia faba (assembly GCA_948472305.1). Taxonomy (NCBI): domain Eukaryota; kingdom Viridiplantae; phylum Streptophyta; class Magnoliopsida; order Fabales; family Fabaceae; genus Vicia; species Vicia faba. The sequence continues at coordinate 1,179,983,787 of OX451738.1, read as the reverse complement.
ATGATTTATTATGTCGTAGTCATCACACCTCAATTATTGGGGAACATTGAACATGCCCTTGACCTATAATTTCTAGCGAAAGTCCTACTAGCCACATGGCATGGCGAAAGGATGCCAAGAGTCAGGGGTACAATGACGGCGATATCCCCTATTCAGCTTCAGAAGAAGATTGAAAGATGGTTTGTTGCTTCTTTGCACGCCAAAAGATAAAAAAGGATACCAGAAAGAAGCAATAATACCAGAAAGACTTTGCTTCTCATACCGTTTTCTGCTTGCTTGTTTCAAGCCATAACGATTTTTCAAAAGCTTGTAGACTTGGTTGGGCTTATCACTAGAAACACCTTCACAAATGGTCATGTACACATCTTCTTGTAAATCTCCATGCAAGAATATATTGTTTACATCTAGTTGATGTGAGAACTAATCATGAATAACAACAGTTGCAAGAAGTGTCCTAACAGTTATGAGCTTTGCCACATGTGAAAATGTGCCATAAAAATACAAACCTCCAATCTGATTATATCCCTTGGCTACCAACTTTGCTTTATATCTATCTATTATGTTCTACCTTATAAACCCATTTGCTTCCAATTGGTTTCATATGAAGTGGTAGATCAAATATGTAGTTGTTTAGTTATTGGCTTGCATTTTTGGTAAAACCCAAGTGTATGTGTGAATGTCATGACTGATGTCATAACATTCTAGTTTAGTATGTACTGATTCATTAGGTACCTTTGCAGAAAAATATTGTCATACAGGTACTGATGTTTATAAGTGTGTATCTGAGCATTTTGCAAAATGATCACATTTACCTAAATCAGTAGACAGGTTTTCAGATGTCATAACAGATGTTAAGACATCCTGGTCTGAACTAACAGGTATGCAGTTTGGTTAATTCTGAGTTTTTTCAGGAAAATGACTCAGTCTTTCCAGAATAGAATCCTGCGTTTTCTTTGGGTTAACCTAGCTCAACCCCAACCTGGTTGATAAAGTCCTGTGACCTAGTCTTAAGGTCAAACGGAATTAACCCTAGCTTTTTGTGGAAACCCTAACTGAAGTTGCAGCTGCTATATATTCAACAGGGCTGCTGTTTTGAAGGTAATCCCTTTTTGACAGAAGATCATTTAGAAGCTGTATAGTTTTTACTATTGTAATCCAAGCAATTATCATTGTGATAAGTGACTTGGAATAGGTTTTAATTGTAAGGGTTGTGTAACACTCAAAGCTTTGAAGCAAGAGTGTTTGTATGTCTCTTGACTAAAGCTGTGAAGCAAAGTCAAGTTAGGTTTGTGTATCACTCAAAGCTGTGAAGCAAGAGTGTTTGTGTTGCTTGATTAAAAAGCTGTGAAGCATAATCAAGTGTATGTTTTGAAGAGTGTCTTCAACAATTCATTAGTCAAATTGTTTTTATGTATCACTGTTGTGATTGAGGGGGAGTGAGTAGGAACTCAGGTTTAAGTTGTACTTAGATTGAAGTTGCATTGGGTAGGTATTAAGTGAAGGAGATAAACTGGTTGGTTTATTCCTGAATTAATATCTCTTATAGTGGATTTCCTCCCTGGCTTGGTAACCCCCAGAGTAGGTGTTGTTGCACACTGAACTGGGTAAACAATTGACTGTGTTCTTTACTGTTTTTGTATTTACTGTCTTATAGAAAGTCAGATACGGTGTCATAACATTGAACGTGACATTGAGTATCTGCAGCCAGAATTTCAATTGGTATCAGAGCAGGCACCCTGCCTGTATTACTGGGTGAGATCTAGGGATATCACTTTCTGGCACTATGGACAAAGAAGGAGTTTTTGGAAATAGACCACCCATTCTGGATGGAACTAATTATGACTACTGGAAACCTCGTATGATTGCCTTCTTAAAATCTTTGGACAAAAAGGCTTGGAGAGCTGCTGACAAAGGATGGATCCATCCCACCATAACTGAGAAAGATGGGACAATCAGTTTGAAGCCTGAGGAAGATTGGAGTAAAGAAGAAGATGAGTTAGCCCTGGGAAATTCCAAAGCCTTAAATGCCTTGTTCAATGGAATTGATAGAAACATTTTCAGACTAGTACATCAATATGAACTGGCCAAGGAAGTTTGGGACACTCTCAAAACTACCCATGAGGGCACCTCCAAAGTGAAAATGTCAAGGCTTCAGATGTTGACTACCAAGTTTGAGAATCTAAAAATGATGGAAGATGAAACCATTCATGACTTTCACATGAACATCTTGGAGATTGCCAACACCTCAGGAGCACTGGGAGAAAAAATGGCAGAAGAAAAATTGGTGAGAAAGATTCTCAAATCCTTGCCTAAAAGATTTGCAATGAAGGTAACTGCCATAGAAGAAGCCCAGGACATCAGCAAGTTGAAAGTGGATGAACTTATTGGGTCTCTTCAGACCTTTGAGATGGGGATCACTGAAAATGGTGACAAGAAGAACAAGAGCATAGCACTTGTGTCCAACACTGATGTTGAAGAAAATATTTCAGAAGCTATAGCCATGCTTGGAAGACAGTTCAACAAACTCATCAAAAGAATAGATCCAAAGTCAAGGTCTAATGTTCATAACATTCCCTCTGACATTGACAGTTCCAGCAGAAGACCAAGGTCAGAAGAGAAGGAAAATCAAGGCAGAGGAATTCAATGCCATGGTTGTGAAGGATATGGGCATGTTCGAGCTGAATGTCCTACCTTTCTTAAGAAACAAAAGAAAGGAATGATTGTTACTTGGTCTGACTGTGATTCAGAAAGTAATTCTGAAGAAGAATCTGCCAAACTAGTTACTGCTCTAACTGGTGTTTGTACCTCTGAAAGTGACATTAGTGATGAAGAGGTGACTTTTGAAGAACTGGCTGATACTTACAAGAAATTGTGTATCAGGAGTACTGAAGTCTGTGTGCAGAATGAGAAACAATCAAAACTCATCATAAAGCTGGAGGCTGAAAAAAGGGCAAACCTTGAAACTATAAGTCATCTAGAAGGGGAAGTTCAATTGCTGAACTCACAACTGAATCAAATGACCAAATCTGTCAAGATGCTGACTAATGGAATAGACAAATTGGAAGAGATCCTTCAGGTTGGACAAAATGTGGGAAATAAATCTGGACTAGGATTTATGGAAGCAAAGAAATCTGGTACAGATAAGAAGATCAGGCCTGATAAGCAAATGTCAAAACAGATGTCTCAACACAACTCTCAACATCAGGAACAGAGACATATGAAGAAAAGGTACCAAAGATGGAGATGTCATCATTGTGGGAGATATGGCCACATAAAGCCCTTCTACTTCAGATTGCATGGATACCCTAATCAGAACTCAGGTGTCAAACCTAAGTCTAAAAAGGTACCACATGCTCCTAAATGGAAGAAAAAGGCTACTGCCCTGATAGCCCACACTTCCCTGAGGGTCTCTGCAAAGGAAGACTGGTACTTTGACAGTGGATGTTCCAGACACATGACTGGAATCAAGAACCTCCTCAATAATGTTAAGCCTCACACCACCAGTTTTGTGACCTTTGGAGATGGTGCTAAAGGTGAAATCAAAGGAGTTGGTGATTTGGACTGCCCTGGAGTTCCAAGTCTGAATGAAGTACTGCTGGTAAAAGGGCTGACTGCTAATCTCATTAGTATCAGTCAATTGTGTGATCTAGGATTCAAGGTCAATTTCTCAAAATCTGAATGTCTTGTAATTAATGAAAAGCAAGAAAATGTAATGAAAGGAGTCAGATCTAAAGACAACTGTTACTTGTGGGAGCCCGAGAACACTAATTTCTCCTCTGTGTGTTCCATTGCAAAAGAAGAAAAATAGGTGAAACTGTGGCATCAAAAACTTGGCCATCTTCATCTAAGAGGTATGAAAAGGATGATCTCCATGAAGGTAGTCAGAGGGATTCCAAGACTGCAAATTGATGAAGGAAGAGTTTGTGGTGAATGTCAGGTTGGTAAGCAGACTAGAATGTCACATTCAAAGTCAAGACATCTGACCACCTCTAAGATTCTAGAACTTCTTCATATGGATTTGATGGGACCAATGCAAGTGGAAAGTCTTGGTGGAAAAAGATATGCCTATGTGGTTGTGGATGATTTTTCCAGATTCACCTGGATTAACTTCATTAGGGAAAAATCTGATGTATTTGAAGTTTTTAAAGAATTGTGCAAAAAAATTCAAAGAGAAAAGGAATGGTGTATTGTCAGAATCAGAAGTGATCATGGCAAGGAATTTGAAAACAAAAAGTTTGATGATTTCTGTTCCTCAGAAGGAATTAGTCATGAATTTTCCTCTCCTATAACTCCTCAGCAAAATGGAGTTGTGGAAAGAAAAAACAGGACCATACAGGAATCTGCCAGAGCAATGATACATGCCAAAAGACTTCCTATGTATTTTTGGGCTGAAGCTATGAATACAGCCTGCTATGTCCATAACAGGGTCACCTTGAGAAAGGGAACCTCATCCACCATATATGAACTCTGGAAAGGAAGAAAACCAACTGTGAAGTACTTCCATGTGTTTGGCAGCAAATGCTATATTCTGGCAGATCGTGAACAAAGAAGAAAACTGGACCCTAAAAGTGATGAAGGCATATTTCTAGGATACTCCTCAAACAACAGAGCTTATAGAGTATTCAATTCCAGGACCAAAGCCATGATGGAATCAATAAATGTTATAATTGATGATTATCATGAAGAAATAGATGTCCCTTGTAATGTTGAGACATTCTTTGAGTCTCCAACCCAACAGAATGATCTACCCAACACCACCACAACAGAATCTGAATCAAAGGAAGCTAGCAAGATCCCTTCCATCAGAATTCAGAAGGATCATCCAAAAGAGCTCATCATAGGAGATCCCAACAATGGAGTCATTACAAGATCTAGAGAAATCATCTCAAACTCTTGTTTTGTGTCTAAAATGGAACCAAGAAATGTCAAGGAAGCTTTAACTGATGAATACTGGATTGGTGCAATGCAAGATGAACTGAACCAATTCAAGCAACATGAAGTTTGGGAACTGGTTCCTAGACCTGAAGGAACTAACATCATTGGCACAAAATGGATTTTCAAGAACAAATCAGATGCTGAAGGAGTTGTCACCATGAATAAGGCAAGACTTGTTGCTCAAGGGTACACTCAGGTTGAAGGGGTTGATTTTGATGAAACCTTTGCACCTGTAGCCAGGCTGGAATCAATCAGACTCCTATTGTCAATTGCTAGTCTTCTGAAGTTCAAGCTATTCCAGATGGATGTGAAAAGTGCCTTTCTAAATGGGTACTTGAATGAGGAAGCTTATGTGGAACAGCCTAAAGGCTTTGTGGATCCAAACCACCCTGATCATGTCTACAAATTGAGAAAAGCTCTATATGGCCTGAAACAAGCTCCTAGAGCATGGTATGACAGGTTAACAAAGTTTCTCTCAGACAAAGGATACAGAAAAGGAGGCTTGGACAAAACACTCTTTGTCAAAACTGAAGGAGGGAAGTTGATGGTTGCCCAAATATATGTTGATGACATAGTGTTTGGAGGAATGTCAGAACCTATGGTTAAACATTTTGCTGAACAGATGCAGGCTGAATTCGAAATGAGTCTCATGGGAGAACTAACTTATTTTCTTGGACTGCAAGTCTCACAGATGGAGGACTCAATCTTCTTATCTCAAAGCAAGTATGCTAAGAACATTGTAAAGAAGTTTGGTATGGAGAATGTCAGTCACAAAAGGACTCATGCTCCTACTCATTTAAAGCTTTCCAAAGATTCAAGTGGGGTTAAAGTGGATCAAAGTCTGTACAGAAGCATGATAGGAAGCTTGTTGTACTTAACTGCCAACAGACCTGATATTGCCTTTGCAGTTGGAGTTTGTGCAAGATACCAAGCTGATCCCAAAGTCAGTCATATCAATCAAGTGAAGAGAATTTTGAAGTATGTGAGTGGAACTTACAACTATGGGTTGCTATATTCTCATGGCTGTGAACCAAATTTGACTGGTTACTGTGATGCTGATTGGGCTGGTAGTGATGATGATATAAAAAGCACCTCTGGAGGATGTTTCTTCTTGGGAAATAATCTGGTTTCCTGGTTCAGCAAGAAACAAAATTGTGTGTCTCTCTCTACTGCTGAAGCTGAATACATTGCAGCTGGTAGTAGCTGTTCTCAAATGATCTGGATGAAACAGATGCTTACTGAGTATAATGTCACTCAAGATGTTATAACATTGTACTGTGACAATCTGAGTACAATTAACATTTCCAAGAATCCCATTCAGCATAGTAGGACCAAACATATTGACATAAGATATCACTTTATCAGAGACCTTGTAGAAGAGAAGACAATCAAATTGGAACATGTTGCCACTGAGCTACAGCTGGCTGACATTTTTACCAAGGCTCTTGATGCAAATCAATTTGAAAACTTGAGGGGTAAGTTGGGTATTTGCCAACATGAGGAATTGTAGCAATTAATTTTGCTTAAAACAAGGGTTAAAGGAGTTATGCTTGTTCTGATTGGGTTAAAATTATATTTTCCCATTGTTTACCTAGGGATTTGGTAAACAACCGCTGATCCTCCAAATGGTTACTTATTTGGTTACTCGCAGGATCGATCAGATTGATCCTATGGACATAGGTTGATTTTGAAGTTCAATTAATGTGGATAAGGCTTTAAGTAAATTGTTTAAAGTAAATTGCATAAAGGAAAGGCTTGGTAAAATAAACAAGGCTTGAATGTAAAGGTTCGACAGGAATCTTAAAAGGGAAAAGCATGTAAAATACTGGAAAAGTAAATGACTTGAATTGATAAAATTGGTGTTTCACACATACATTTCTCAACAATTCGTTCGCTCACACTGGGTACTTGAATCTAAATGAGTGACTATGTATCTATTGTGAACACACGCGAGAAACTACACGTCTACTCCTATTTATACACAAACATTCCAAGTAACCGTCGGGCAGTTACACTGCTTCGAGATCAAGCCACTTGTCACGTTCTCCATGTTCGACGCTCCAGATCCTTGCACGTTTGCACGTAGTAACTGCTGGAAACCGTTTTCCCTCCAAAGCTTTGAATTTCAAACTGCTCCACTCTGGATCATCGAACACCTTCATCAAGAGACGTCTTCGACGAAAACTCCTTCGACGTCGAAGGCAATCAGCCTTCTTCCTTGGAAGAAATCTTCTAAGTATTTTGCCATCTTTCGACAGGCACTTCGACAGGCTTAGCCAGTCGAAAGCATCTTTCAGCTTTTAATGGCTGTCATCAATTAAAACAAAGGTGTCGAATTTAGGAGCCAACAAATTGCCCCCCAAGAATGCCTTATTTCGACTCTGAAAGAAAAAGGCATTCTTTGAAAACGCCATTCGACACCCATTTTTCCACGCTTAGTCACAAGTTAACTTGTGCACTTTTTGTTGCTTTTTACCAACTATTGGCAATCCCAAGAAACCATCATTGATTTGATCCTAGGACGTCACTTTCAGTACGGCGTGCAGTACCAAACGTCACTTCATAATTTGTCATTATGACAAATCCCAAAAACGAGGACGCACGCTGCGTCTCTCTGTTTCTGCAGAAACGGCCAAAACGACAGGATGCTGCCACGCGTCCCACTAATTCCTGCAGCATTAAATGACATTTAATGCCCTCGTTATTGGGAATTTCTCCCACTACTATAAATAGTAGTGAATATCCCATTATGAGATTTTTCACGCAAACTAGCCCTCAAACTCCCTTGCTTTCTTACAAACTTGTTTCTCTTTGCAGAAAAACTCTTCCTTTTCCAACTTCATCTTCATCCTCAACAATGGCTTCTGCTTCCACTGCCCCCAAGACTAACGCACCAACTGAACAACTTGCTAAGCCCAAGGTCTTTGTTACTGCTCCGGTAGTGAACGCTACAGGGAAACGAAGGGTCCCTGAACCTTCTGACATCTCCGTTCGCGATGCTTACTCGCGTCATTTGATGATCCCGGTTGGGTACTCCAACCAGATCTTCGCAATGTCTGGACCTATGAACCCAAGCATCTCTGAAGCTCTGAAGATCAAGAGCTATTTTCCCATCGTTGAGAAACTCAAGCCAGTAGCATGCGCCAAGAAGGACGCAGAGGACAACGAAGACCCTACACACGAGAAGATCGACCTTCGTTTCTTCAACAGAAGTGTTAGAGTTTTTAGGTCTTGCCCTAATCTGACCTCTGACTATGTTGCTTGGCTAGCAAAGTTGGAGAAACATCAAACTCCAGTCTGGAAGGAAATGGGAATCTTTGACCTAGTAATGCTGTCGAAGACAGGTTTAAACTACTCCCCAGAGATGCTTATAGCTTCGATGCTGTTCTGGGATAACTCTCACTTCACCTTTCACCTTCCATGTGGGATGTTAACCCCCACACTCTTCGACGTAGCGGCCATTACTGGCCTTCGACCAACCGGAGATTACTTCGACCCGGAGGAGATGTCGGAGGACCAAATTGGTTTCTCTGAGACCAAGCCAACATTCACCACCTTTATCAACCATTATCACGACAGGTCGACGGACACAGTGTCGGATGTCGAACACATAGCGTTTCTAGCCTTATGGCTAACTCGCTTTGTGTTTTGTTCGAAGTCCCTACAAGTGACCAAAAAGATGGTCACTCTTGCCACCCAACTGCATCACCGCCAGAACATCTGTCTGGCAGAACTAATTCTGGCCAGTCTTTATGACTCAATCAGCAATGGGGTTACCCTCCTGAAACATGTCGAAGATAGGAACAGTTTGCTACTCGCTGGGCCTTTCTGGCTACTTCAACTGTGGCTTAACGCCACTTTCGAGTCTTTCATACCCAAGAAGACTCAGATAAATGAACAAGCCCCAGCGATAGCTAATAGACGTATCGAAGGAATTAGGCTGGCTCTACTGACACCTGTAGAAGATGGGCTAGAGTTCCAACAAACCTTCACTAACTTCGTGCTGATGTTCGCTCGAAGGAAGGAATTTGTTTCAACTATGGCTCCATTTGCTCAACGAAAGGTGGGGCCAGCATGGTTTACGAGGCCACATCCCAAGGAGTCAAGTGGTCCCAATGTCGATGAGCACACTATACTTTGGGAGGCGTTTCTGACACCCAGGATCATGCCTCTTCGATTTAAGAGTTCTAAGACTCATCTGAGTCTGCTCGCCTATCAACCCAATCTGGTATCTCGCCAGTTTGGTATCATCCAAACCCTGCCTTCTCCCATTTTCCAAAGAGAGAAGTCAATGTTGTACTTCTGCAACGATTATACAGAAGAAGCTGCTACCAAGCATATCGGAAGGTATGCTGGTCGAACAATCCTCTCGTTGTTCAACTACCAGCTTAACTTCCTTTGCTCACCATCTTTTGAAGAGTGGTGGAGAAGCTATTACGCTGAGTACTTCTTCGACGAGAAGGACTTCATATCAGAGTTGCAGAAGTCTTTTGTCCTTGTGTTGGACAAAGTAAAGAAATGTAAGTTCATGCTCTCACATTTACTTTTTATCTTTCTCTTCGACTGTTAGCCTGTTAACTTTCCTTTTCGCTTCCAGCTGTTCGAAAACCCTTGGCCAAGAAGGCTACAGGAGGCCCACAAGGAGGGGTCCCTTCGACAAAACCTCCACCGCCGGCGAAGACTATAGCGCCGGCGAAGACAACAGGCAACCAACAGGGGGAAGGCTCTTCGAGGAGGCCTCCTGCATCGGTAACCAGATTTTCTTCATTTTTCTTCTGGCTTTCGATTTTTTATTTTCGACGTAATTATTCAATCGAATTCCTATTGGTTTTATAGGCCCCTTCGCCCAAGAAAAGGGCAGCATTGGTGATCGAATCGGGGAGTGATGACGAAAGTGATTCCCCTCCTTCTCCCCTAAAGAGGCGAAAGTTAACGAAGGACGCTTCTGTTCCTACTCCAGCTCCTGAAGGTCGAACCGTCAGAATAAAGGTTGGTGTGAGAAAGCCTAGGCCACCTGCAGTGGTCATCGAGGAACCAACTGAGGAGGAACTGAACGCTCTTGTTACCAAGCCTGTCGAAAGTGACAATTCCAGCCCTGGGGCTGAAGTTAATCCACAGGTAATCTATTGGACCCTTCTCAAAACTTAGGCATAGATACCAGTATTCAATTACGTCTCTTTCGACATCTGAAGACTTGTCTTCTTTCTCTTTTTCAGGACACTACTGGAAGTTCTCCACCAAGGACTTCCGAAACTCTAGAATCTGCTGAACTCAGCAGGCCTCAGGAGAAAAATTTGGGCAATGACGAAGCCCACACTGAGACCGAGGCCAATGCTGAAACAGTGGAGAAGACAACTGAAGAGCCTATGGCGGAGGAAACACAGCCAGAAACGGTTCCTGTGGTAGACTTGTCGTCAGAAGAGAATCCTGAAGGAAGAGACCAAGGCAATGGCGAAGAGAATCAAGATGTTGTAGACGAAGAGCATCAAGGTGGTACTGGCGAAGACCACCAGGGTGACGCTAGCGAAAAGCCACAAAATGACGCTGGCGAAGGACCCCAAGGTGATGTTAACGAAGAACCACTAGTCAACGCTAGTACCGCCTCCGTCCAAGTCGAAGAGCAACCAAACGAGGCACTCAGCATTCAACAGACTCAAGTCCAAGATAATACTATGGCAAGGGTCACCTCCTCAAAGCACAGGTCGAAAAAGGACTTGGAAATCTTGAAACAAACTGACCCTGTCAGCTACCTTAATGCAATCGTCGAGAGTAAGAGTTCTTCCGACAACAGTCAGGAAATTCCTACTCTGTCGGGGAAATCTACTGAGACTTCTCCTCTTGATGATGCGTTGGCGAAGGTCAAGGCCCAGTTCTTCAAGAGAGATTTAATGAAGGCTTTAGAGGGGGACCCCACTGCTCCATCTTGCTTAAAAGAGGTTTTGAATGCTGTTGACTTCGATGCTGTAGCCCCAGAAATCTCAGACTTAATCATGGAATTACATTCTATGATTGATCAAGTCTCAGCGGATTACCGGCGCCAACGAACTTTTAACAGTCAGCTCGAAACGCTGCATGGCAAGAGCTTATCTGCGTGGACTGCTGTCTCAAGTTCGACTTCTCGAATTGCCGAGTTGTCGAAACAAAAAGCATCTGCACAGGAAAGGTTCGATGCTATTGAGCGAGAGAATGTCTCCTTCCGAGCACAAATCGCAGAGATAGAGGCGAAGATAAACGCCAACACTGTGCTCCAGGAGGAAATTCTTTCGACTATCCCAGACACTGAGAGCGAGACTGAGATCAAGCAAGGCCTGGAATTCGCTGAGAGGGCTCAAAGCCTCGACGCCCAAATTGCCAAACTGGTGCAAGAAAAACCTTGGTGCAAGAAGAGGTTGGATCTGCAGCATGCCAAGTATCTTCGACTCAAGAATTCTCTTTCCTTTTGATTGATTCTCTTTTGTAACCATCTTCTGTAATCACTTTCGACAACAATTGCCATTTTGGCTGAAATTAATGAAAATTTCCATTTTGGCATTTTTATGGTTAATTTAGCTTGTTCTTTTATTGTTTTATTTTTATCTCTTGAAGTATAGGCTTATATTTTTTCAAATATTTACCATTCACCCTCAAGAGCCTTTTATCACCACTTATCTCTTCGACTTCATAGGCTCCACCAGAAAAAGTTTGGATAATTCTGAAGGGTCCTTCCCATTTGGGTGACCATTTCCCCATGCTTCGATCCCGTCGATCCATGGGAAGAATTACCTTCCAAACTAAATCTTCAGGCAAAAATACCTTAGGTTTTACCTTTCTATTATAAGAGTCTTCTACTCTTTTCTTCTGAAGCCTGAGTGAGTCGAGAGCATGTAGTCTCTCTTCGTCTAAATCCACCAGTTCATCTAACATCATATTCCAATACACCTCAGAAGGAATATCATAATGCCTCTGAACTCTTGCAGATTGAAGACAAATTTCTGCTGGCAATACTGCATCATGGCCAAAAGTTAGCCTATATGGTGTTGTACCAGTGGCTTCTTTTGGGGACGTTCGACAAGCCCATAAAACCTGGTCTAACGTCTTATGCCAATTCTTTGGTTTCTTCCCAACATGTTTCTTTATCAAGCCAATCACCACTTTGTTAGCTGCTTCGACTTGACCATTCGCCTGTGCATAGTAAGGCGTGGATGTCAGGAGTTTGAAACCTGTTTCTTGAGCAAATTCCTGCATCTTTCGACCAGTGAAAACTGAACCTTGGTCAGTTGTTATTGTCTCAGGAATTCCATACCTAAATATAATGTTCTTTTGAATAAATTCAATGACATTTTCTTGGTCTACATTGACTAAAGGGACAGCTTCGATCCACTTAGTAAAATAATCAATGCCTACCAATATGTATTTCTGACTCTTTGATGATGCTGGTCGAATCTCTCCAATAAGATCCAACGCCCATCCTCGAAAGGGCCAAGGCTTCACTATCGAGTGAAGTTCGCTTGCTGGTACATGCTGGATGCCTGTATGAACTTGACACTCTTGGCAACCTTTGGCGAACTCAACACAATCTTTCAGCATAGTGGGCCAATATAGTCCTTGTCGAAACAACAACCATTTCATCTTATGGCCTGCTTGGTGAGCCCCACATGCCCCAGCATGCGTAGTCGAAAGGGCTATGTATGCTTCAGTTTCACTTAAACATTTCAGCAACACCCCTTCAGGCGTCTTCTTGAATAACTCATTACCCATGAGTACAAAACTCAACGCCCTATATTTTGTTTTTCGTTCTGTCGGAGCTCCTGGATTTTGAAGATAGTCCACAATGGGTTTCCTCCAATCCTGGTCTGATAAATTATCAATGAACGAAATCTCGAAGTTTGAGTGATCAGCATAACCTAGCCTTGTCGATTCCAAGTCTGATGGTGATAGACAAGTTGCCTTTATCTTTTCTCGAACTTCGATTGCTCTTTGTAATCTTGTTTTTGAAATCTTATACCCTGATGCAATCTGTGCCAAGTCATTGGCTATTTGATTTTCGACTCTGGGTATGTGTCGAATATTGACACTTTCAAATTGTTTCAATAAACGATTTGTTATCACAAAGTACATAATGAGATTCTCTCTTATGCATTTATACTCCTTTGTGACTTGCTTGATGACTAACTCTGAGTCTCCCATTATTTCGACTCGAGTTGCCCCCAATTCCAACAATATTTCAAGGCCAGTAATTAGAGCTTCATACTCAGCCTCATTGTTCGAACAAGAACCTTCGATTTGGTACTTGAATGTTGTTGGAATTTTATCTGGAGAAATAATCAAGACTCCTACTCCTGTTCCATTTTTATGGCTGGAACCATCGAAGTAGAATTTCCAAGGTTCTATCTCCACATAATTAATATTCTCGACTTGAATTGAGTGGTCGACTATGAAGTCTGCAACCACTTGTCCTTTTACTGCCTTAAGAGGCATAAAGGTCAAGGAGTATTCAGTCAATGCTAATGCCCACTTGCCAATTCGACTATGCAAGATAGGTTTCGACAACATATATTTGAAAACATCAAAATGAGACGAAACGTAAACATCAACTGGTTTTATATATTGTTTGAGCTTTGTACAAGAGAAATACAGACATAGACACAATTTTTCAACTTCGCTATATCTAGTTTCTGCATCATTCAAAACTCGACTGAGATAATAAATGGGTCTTTCGACTCCATTCTCATCCTCTTGGGCTAACATACTTCCCAGAGTTTTGTCAGATGCAGCTATGTACAATCTCATACTCCTATTGCTACAAGGAGGCACCAAAATAGGTGGCTTAGTGAGGTACCCTTTGATTTTGTCGAAGGCTTCTTGTTGCTCTTGCCCCCATTTGAACCCCTCCTTATTCAGTCGAAGTAAGGGTGAAAAGGCCTGAGCTTTCCCACTTAGGTTAGATATAAACCTTCTCAAGAAGTTTATCTTGCCTAAGAGAGATTGCAATTCCTTCTTATTCGACGGCGCTTTCGCTTCCAAAATTGCCTTCGTCTTGTTCTGATTGATTTCGATTCCTTTCTTGTGGACAACGAAACCCAAGAAATCTCCAGCTTTTACACAGAACGCACACTTCAAAGGGTTCATCTTCAGACCATGTTCTCTCATTCTTTCGAATGATTGTCGAAGGTGGTCAATGTGACTCTTCCTGGAAACAGATTTTATAACAATATCATCAATATAAACTTGCATAAAAGTGTTAATAAAATCATGGAAGATAGTATTCATTGCTCGCTGGTACGTTGCCCCAGCGTTCTTTAGGCCAAAAGGCATCACTACCCATTCGTAAGTGCCTAAGGCCCCAGGGCATCGAAAGGCTGTTTTCGACACATCCTCTTCAGCAATGAATATTTGATTATATCCTGAATAACCATCGAGCATACTCAGGTATTCGTAGCCAGCGGCAGAATCGACTAGCATTTCCGCCACAGGCATAGGATATTCATCTTTGGGGGTGGCAGCATTCAAATCTCTGAAATCTATGCACACCCTTAATGTGCCATTTTTCTTGATTACTGGCACAATATTTGCAATCCATTCGACATACCTTGTAACACGGATGAATTTGCATTTCAGAAGTCTTTCGACCTCCGTTTTGATCTTCGACAATATTTCTGGAGCGAAGCGTCTTGGATTTTGCTTGATTGGCTTCTTTCCAGGTTTGATTGGCAACTGAAGTTCTACCAATCCTCTGTCGAGACCAGGCATTTCGTCATAATCCCATGCAAAACAGTCTTTAAACTCTTTCAGCAACTGGATTACTTCCAACCTAAGTTCTGGATCAATTTTGGCGCTGATGTAAGTTGGCCTATTCTCTGATCCTTCGCCTAAGTTGATTTCTTCTAAAGGGTCTTGTGCTAACATCTTAATGTTGTTCGCCAAGGGATCCTTTTCGAAGCCCAAAGGCTCATCGTCATAGATGGCGTCGAGCCTCTGTTCCTGCATTTCATCTGGCATGATATCAGGAGGTCTTGGATCGAAATCCTTTCCTGGGCCAACAGCAGATAATTGTTGATCATTGGCCTGAGTGGCCATGTACTTTACTTCGGCTTCGAGAGCCGTTATCATCTTGGTTTCGGCTACATAAGCCGAAATTCGCTTCAGAGATTGTGACTCAGTCATTATCACTGAATTCACTTCCCCAACCAGTTGGTTGGATGTCAGTTAGCCCACTGAAGTCTATGTGGGACAAGTCTTCTCTGTCCCATTGGAAACCATGCTCAGGATGCAGGTATAGGGAACAAAAGGTGTTTGGCGCTGGCGCCATGTCGAAGTCAGGAGTTGGACATGGCCCTATGTGAGCCAAGTTTTTGTCGAAATCTGTTACACCCAAGTGATTCACTTCGCCAAGGTAGTAACTCTGATCTGCCTCTATGTTTTCGACCATCCCATCTGGACGCCATAGAAGCAACCTTTGATGCATCGATGAAGGCACAGCACCCACACCATGTATCCACTCACGGCCTAACAAAAGGTTGTAGTTAGGTTTGGCCGATATGACCATGAACATTGTTGGTCGAAGGATCGACCCAACTTTTATGTCGAGCTGGATCACTCCCATGGTGGTCCCAATGCCTCCCTCATAGTTGGACAGGACCATATTGTGAGGTTTGATTTCTTCATCCCTTTTGCCAATCTTCCTTAGCATCGAATGAGGGATAATATTGATAGTGGCCCCACAGTCGACCAATATTTTGTTCACAGTGGTCTCTTCGAGCTTAGCCCTTATGAACAAAGGTTTGAGGTGATTCTTCATCGCCTCTGTAGGTGGCTCGAAGAAGCCATTTTGTTCTTCTGTAGTGCCATTGTCCATGACAAAATAGCACACTGGCCTGTGTTTGGCCATTTCTTGTTCCACCTCCCAGTCACTGGCTTCGACTTCTACCTGTCGATTGAATTCCCTAGGCAGTACCGAAACAATGTTCACCATTATGTCCAGAGTATCGTCGGACTCAGCATCATCTTCGTCTTCGACTTCGCTCTGGTTAGGCCAAACTAGCCTGTTGGTAACTGGTTCTCTCTCAAGAGGCTTTCTTTGTTTCCTTTGAGGCACATTCGAACTAGTTTCTGCCTTAGGTTCGTTGGCAGCCTCCCTTTCAGCTTTTCGCCTTCTTTGATATCTCCTCCATTGGGATCTCGACATAGGATTTTTTCCCTTGTAGTTGCTGGACACTTGAGCAACCTTGGGTGCAGCAACTTGAGGATCTTTCTTCTGAATTAAAGAGGAACCTCTTGGCACTTCGAAAGAATGCCATTTCTCTTCGCTTGGCCTTTTCCGGCCAGATGTTTTGTACCAAGTGTCTACTGGTACATTTGTTGGAGGCCTAAAAGTCAAAGGCCTCTTGTCTTGATGAGAACCCCTTCTGGGATCATGTCGAAGGTCAGAATTCTCCCTTCTCTTGTTCGCTGCTCTCACTCCTTGTATGTGCTCAGCAGCTTTTTTATCAAAGATAGAGCTGCATCTTGGACACAACATCACCTCTGATTTCTTCTTTTGGCATCTTTGTAAAAAATCTGCCAAGTTTTCGTTTTCCCTAGGGAAAGCCGTTTTATTTGCCTGCTCTTACCTTATGGCTTCTTCTGAAGTTTTAGGGTTAGAAAGTTCAACCATGTTGATATTCATTGTATCCTTAGTAGCAAGAGTTAGTTGTTTCATTTGTGTCTCCAGATTCTCCGTCTGGCCTCGTACAGTGGCCAATTGGGAACTGGGCTTTGGTCCAGTTTTTTGTGCTTCAGCAGTCTTCGACTTTGGATCTTCGACCGCTTTCTGGACAGCCTCAATTGTCTTCCTGGATAAACTTCCAGAAAAACTGCCAAAGATTGGCATGTTGATGTGGTCCTTTGAGACTTCGACCATGGTAATGCCTGGCTTCTTCGACTGGATGCTGGTCGCCTCTATCACATTCACTTCAGAGGGTTCTGCGTAGTGGGCTTCAGCCTTCAGTGGATTAGAGTCGATAGCCATGGGGGATTTGTCAGCAAACTTTAATCTCCCTTCCTCAATAGCGTCTTGCACAAGATTCCTGAAAAGAAAACATTGAGAAGTTTTATGGCCCAGAAAATTATGATATTTGCAAAAACCTCTCTTCTTTCTTTGATCAAGAGGAGGCACTTTTACCCCAGGGGGTACTATCATTTGGCCATCTTTAACTAGCAAGTCGAATATTTCATCACATTTTGTGATGTCAAAACTGTAAGTCTTTTTTGGGAACCTATCATTGGTCTTGTCTGGACCCATGGGGTTTTTCCCATTTGAGGGGACTAACTGTTTACAAGAGTATGGAGGCCCTTGTTTTAGTTCTGCTAAATCGACTTCTCCTTCTTCGACAGCTAAAGTGTCGTCGAAGGATTCTAGATCTTCGTCATCCATCTCAACGTAAGCTATTCTCTCTCTCTTGTGAGTTTTCGTTGCCTTAGCTTTTTCAGCTTTGAGGCGTTCGACTTGTCGAACTCTATCGGCCAGTTGGGCCATGTCTCTTAGGTACTGGGTATCTAGCTTCTTCCTAATGGAATAATCTAAACCGCCTGCGGCCATTTCGACCAGCTCATGTTCTGGCACTTGTGTAAAACATCTCGCCTTAAGCAACCTAAACCTATTCAGATATTCGTCTATAGGTTCAGTGAAACGTCTCTTCACACTCGCCAGTTCTTTCAGGCTTATCTTGGTTTGCCCCATATAGAATTGTTCATGGAACAATCTTTCCAACTGGGTCCAATGGTGGATCGAATTGGGGGGTAGAGTTGTGAACCAAGTAAAAGCGTTCTTGGTTAAGGAACTTGGGAAGTATTTGATCCTTAGGTTTTCGTTATTCGAAATGTCTCCTGCTTCGATCAAATATCTTGCCACATGTTCGACAGTAGATTCTGTCGTGTCCCCAGAGAACTTAGTAAATTTGGGGACTTTGCTCCTAGGAGGTAAGTCAGTTTGTAACACATATTCTGACAATGGAGATGTAAAGTTGGGCCTTCGAAAGCCCATGTTCATCCCATTCTGATTCATGATCCTTTCGATCATGGTTGCCAGATTATTTTCCAAACCCATGTTTTGGTGTTGGATATGCTGAACCACTTCGTCAGCATTTTGGTTTCTGTTAACTACCCTTACCTCTGGGGCTATTACCCTAGGTTCTTCGACAGGCTGTTCAACAGGCTGTTGAACCTGGTTAATGGTGGTTTCTTCCTCTACAAATATCCCCTGATTTCCTCTTATTTGCGCCCGTTGGGGCTGTCGAATAGGTGGGGGTACTCCAAAGAAGTCAGCCAAACGCGTCATTTGCGCTGTAACTTGCTGATTCGACTGAGTAGTATTTTGTATTAGAGGATTTAGCACTGTACTCAAAGTTTGTGCCAACATTTGCACCATATCATGGTTGCTTTCGTCCATCTGTTGCCTCAAGACTGCTGTCGAGGCATTTGTAAGGCCATGGGCTACTTGGGACGCTCCTCCTAAGAGTTGGGTCCTATTTCTATTCGCCATGCCTACTCCAGAGCCTTGGAGTGGCGAAGTGGCACTCACGAAAGGGTCTGAATAAGTGGACGCAGCATTCGTCAGGCTTGCCACTTCAGAAGTTGGCATACCATAGAATGGAATAAATCCTGGGGGAACCACAGGCCTTGGGCCTGTATTTCCCCTTGGTGGGGGGGTTCCCAAAGGCATTCTGGGGCCTGTAAACGAAGTTGTTGGCCCCGTGGTTGTGACTGACACTGCTGGTGTCGAACCAACATTCGTCGCTTCACTCACGGTCATATTAACCGTTGCTCCCACACTTGGTGGTGGAATTTCATTATTGTTTGGCGGATTCGCCATCTCTTCCCTTCTTCTGGCAGTATTGCTATCGTTGGTGTATATTCTACCACTCCTCAATAACATACAACTCGAAAAGATGAGATTTTTCAACAATCAACACACAGTCCCACCAGGTGTGCCAATTTGTTTACCTAGGGATTTGGTAAACAACCGCTGATCCTCCAAATGGTTACTTATTTGGTTACTCGCAGGATCGATCAGATTGATCCTATGGACATAGGTTGATTTTGAAGTTCAATTAATGTGGATAAGGCTTTAAGTAAATTGTTTAAAGTAAATTGCATAAAGGAAAGGCTTGGTAAAATAAACAAGGCTTGAATGTAAAGGTTCGACAGGAATCTTAAAAGGGAAAAGCATGTAAAATACTGGAAAAGTAAATGACTTGAATTGATAAAATTGGTGTTTCACACATACATTTCTCAACAATTCGTTCGCTCACACTGGGTACTTGAATCTAAATGAGTGACTATGTATCTATTGTGAACACACGCGAGAAACTACACGTCTACTCCTATTTATACACAAACATTCCAAGTAACCGTCGGGCAGTTACACTGCTTCGAGATCAAGCCACTTGTCACGTTCTCCATGTTCGACGCTCCAGATCCTTGCACGTTTGCACGTAGTAACTGCTGGAAACCGTTTTCCCTCCAAAGCTTTGAATTTCAAACTGCTCCACTCTGGATCATCGAACACCTTCATCAAGAGACGTCTTCGACGAAAACTCCTTCGACGTCGAAGGCAATCAGCCTTCTTCCTTGGAAGAAATCTTCTAAGTATTTTGCCATCTTTCGACAGGCACTTCGACAGGCTTAGCCAGTCGAAAGCATCTTTCAGCTTTTAATGGCTGTCATCAATTAAAACAAAGGTGTCGAATTTAGGAGCCAACACCCATTTCCTTCAATTCTTTTAAGAAGTTGAATAGACACTCCTTTTCTTCCTTCCCCTCTCGTCTCCTCATCAAAACCCAGTCTCTCAATCAGAATTTTCTCTTCAGTTGCTGTTGGTCCTCTAAGACTGTCAAAATGTCTCAAACACCATCATCATCCAATACGACTATTTCAACCTCTTCCTCTGATCAAGATTCTAGGACAATCTCTTCTTGTCTGGACTCTGAAGTCCTGGAGATCTCTTCTCTTAGAAAAGTGGGAACTAACCCCACCAAGGTCAAAGAGTTGAGAACAAGACATGCAGGAAGGTCCCAAGCTTCTGCCTCTGGTAATCCATCTCATCCTTCTTCTTCAGTTCCCCCTGAAATTGCAAATAGGGAAGGGTCAGCCCATGTTAGTCAAGCAATAGCTAAAATTGCTTCAAGAATTCTGAACGAGAACCACTCAGTTCCTGGCATTTCAGTTCCTTTGAATCAAGAAAGTTCAAATGCTGAAACAAATCCAGATGTCTCTAAGGATGTTGAGACATCAAACAAAGAGAAGAATGCTGACATTGCTCACAAGAAAAGGAAGAAGCCCAAATCCTCTGAGTCTGATGACAATGCTTAAAGGTTGGTGGAGTTGCTGATTGGTGGAGTTGATGCTGGTACCTGGTAGAGTTTGGAAGTGTGTTCAGTTTCTTAGTTCTGCTCTCATTACTTTTTCTGGATGACTGTATAACTTTTAAGAACATGTATCTTTGGCCCATTTGTGGCTAAAGAGGGGGAGATATATTTTGGTACTTAATTAGACATTCTATTTTTCTGCATTCATTTCTTTCTGCTGCTATCTATCTCTGATTGCTTAGGGTCTTTAGCCAAAAATCTGCCAAAGGGAGAGTTTGTAGTTGTTTAGTTATTGGCTTGCATTTTTGGTAAAACCCAAGTGTATGTGTGAATGTCATGATTGATGTCATAACATTCTAGTTTAGTATGTACTGATTCATTAGGTACCTTTGCAGAAAAATATTGTCATACAGGTACTGATGTTTATAAGTGTGTATCTGAGCATTTTGCAAAATGATCACATTTACCTAAATCAGTAGACAGGTTTTCAGATGTCATAACAGATGTTAAGACATCCTGGTCTGAACTAACAGGTATGCAGTTTGGTTAATTCTGAGTTTTTTCAGGAAAATGACTCAGTCTTTCCAGAACAGAATCCTGCGTTTTCTTTGGGTTAACCTAGCTCAACCCCAACCTGGTTGATAAAGTCTTGTGACCTAGTCTTAAGGTCAAACGGAATTAACCATAGCTTTTTGTGGAAACCCTAACTGAAGTTGCAGCTGCTATATATTCAACAGGGCTGCTGTTTTGAAGGTAATCCCTTTTTGACAGAAGATCATTTAGAAGCTGTATAGTTTTTACTATTGTAATCCAAGCAATTATCATTGTGATAAGTGACTTGGAATAGGTTTTAATTGTAAGGGTTGTGTAACACTCAAAGCTTTGAAACAAGAGTGTTTGTATGTCTATTGACTAAAGTTGTGAAGCAAAGTCAAGTTAGGTTTGTGTATCACTCAAAGCTGTGAAGCAAGAGTGTTTGTGTTGCTTGATTAAAAAGATGTGAAGTATAATCAAGTGTATGTTTTGAAGAGTGTCTTCAACAATTCATTAGTCAAATTGTTTTTATGTATCACTGATGTGATTGAGGGGGAGTGAGTAGGAACTCAGGTTTAAGTTGTACTTAGATTGAAGTTGCATTGGGTAGGTCTTAAGTGAAGGAGATAAACTGGTTGGTTTATTCCTGAATTAATATCTCTTATAGTGGATTTCCTCCCTGGCTTGGTAGCCCCCAGAGTAGGTGTTGTTGCACACTGAACTGGGTAAACAATTGACTGTGTTCTTTATTGTTTTTGTATTTACTGTCTTATAGAAAGTCAGATACGGTGTCATAACATTGAATGTGACATTGAGTATCTGCAGCCAGAATTTCAAAATATGCTATGGGTTCTTTCTTGTCAAATGTTTCCATTTCAAATGACATATCCTTAAGTTAATGTTTAAACAAATGAGCTTCTTTGTAATTCTTAGGCTCAATGTTGCATGTGATGGAAGTGGTAAGGACATTGTGAGACTTGAACATATTTGATAAGGAATCACATGAATAAATATGATAGAGAGTATGAAGTTTACCCGAGGATGACGCGTATGTTAAGGTGGATGATGAATTGCATACATAATATGAAAGATAAGTTAATGCATGTTCTATCTTAACATGTCTAATTTGTTCGAAATGTTAGTTTTATAATCAGTATGATCTAAGTTTTGATTGGTGGAGAGTTTTGATTATGTGTGGTATTTTTATCAAACTATGTTTATATATATATGTCTTAGTTTAATGGATGGAATCAAGTAATGTGTGGTATATTTATCACGGCTAGACACATCTAAAGATAACTTTGGTTGGGGAGTACTTTTCTGGTGAACATCATATTCCCAAGTGGGATTTTCTTCACTTCTTGAATAGGGAAAAATGTGTTTGTAGTGTGTAACATTTTTAGATATGAAAACTTAATTACGGTTAACATAGTATAAAACTGTTAAGAGTCCCACATCGGACAATATATGACATGAACATGACTTTATAAATGAGAGTAATCCTCACCTTACAAGTCAGTTTTGTAGGATCGAGTTAGGCTCAACCCACACATTCTAAGAAAAACGACACCCTCCATACCATTTTTTACCCCAAGTAAACACACTTTCGACCTCTAAATTCAAGTTTTGTTATATGAACCTAAAGTGTGAAAGCATACGTCAACAAACCAAAAAAATTTATACATATAACTGACCTCAATTAATGGAATAATGTTTAATTATTGTTGATTATTAATTTTTTTTAAAGTAAATAAAAGCATCAAAAACAATTCATTAAACATACATGAATATTATTAATATTACTGTCTTTTAATAAATTTGTTCATAGATAAAAAAATTATTTCATGATGTATGGAAGAACAAATATTTCAATTACAATAATGTTATTTACACCAACATCTTACACATATACCGTATTTCATTGTTCACTAATACTGTGGACAATGCAATATTATAATTATTTAAAAATAAAATAATTATTTTTTATGTTTTTTTAGTTTAAGAGAATACAGATACAAAATTATGTGATTAATCAACTTTATAATTAAATTAATTAATATTTTAAATTTCATTAACCAACTTCATAACTATTAAAAATACGAGTGTTTATTAAACAATTTCGTAATTTTATTAACCAACATTTTATATTGTATTAACCAACTTTATTTTATTACTAAATATTATTTTTAATATCTAAATTTTTATTAACTAACTTTTATTATTTCATTAACCAACTTTTTACTGTGATAAACTTTTTTTTTTATATTTCATTAACCAATTTTATTTTACTACTAAAAATTATTTTTAATATATGAACGTTTATTAACGAACTTCATCATTTCATTCATTTTTTTTATCATTTGTTATTCAATTTTATTTTAACATTAAAAGTTATTATCCATGTAATTCACGAGTATTATTCACATGCACTTTTTATTTTAGTGTATAAATACGATGGATAATATTTAGTGTGTGTTGCAAAAAAATTATTATAAAATCAAACATTAAACAAATAATGTTGAAATGCAAATTCTTTAATTTTTAGTCAAATGTATTCGGTCATAAATTTCAAATATTGAGATTTTTCACAAACTTATTACAAATCCCCCATATTTGCCTTTCATATTTCATTTTTTTAAAATTTTCGGACATTATTTCATTTCAATTCAAAATATAAAATTATCAATTTTTTTTTGTTGAAAATAGAGAGAAAATAGTAAAACTAATCCATATTAGTTTCCCGCCTTAAAGAACAAAACTAATCATATCTTTCCCGCTTTTATTATTCCGCCTTTTCCGCTCCCAATACATAGAAACTACTCTGTAACGCTCTCTCACAAACACATTAGGGTTTCTCTTTCATTCACTCTTTGGGTTTCAAGATCAAGCCTCCTAAACAACAATAACACACGGTAATTCTCAATTCTTGTTCTCTGATTCAATCCATATCTACTGTATGAAGTGATCCATTCATCATTCAACATCTCCACCAGATTCTTCTTTTCTTTTTTTGTATGCACTTATCATGTTTGTTGAAAGTCCTCACAGAATTTTTCCTTCCTTTTTGTTTTTTGGTTTTGATTTTCTTTTGATTGTTCCATATTCACATGCTTAATAATCACTGGGTTGAAAGTAAAAATCAGATTTTTGTTTTGTTTTAGATCCTGTTGTTGATTTTAGATTTTTGACTTCGACCCAGAAATCAGAAATTTGAGTGGTTTAATTCTTGTTTGAATAAGATCTATAAAGGTGGATTCTTTTTTTGATATTGCTGTTTTTTTTCAGGTTATGGACACTTCAAATCCTGCTGCGTTTGTTAATGCCCAGGCTCTTCCCAATTTCATTGGAAAGAAAGTGAGAATTGTGGTTCAGGTGAATCAGTCTGATGGAGCGGTGGCCACAGGAAAATCCACTGATGAATCTCAGATAATTGTGAAAGGGTTATCATCACAAGTGCCTGTTTTGAATTATGTTGAGGTTATTGGCATTGCTGAAAGTAGTAACACTATCCGTGCTGAGATATTTACAGACTTTGGTGCCACATTTGGTATGAAGCACTGTTGTTTTTATCTATATAATTTTCTTTCATGTTATCATTTAATTTGTTTGACATTTTTAGGGTATGTTGATTTGTGGTATGATATGCGATGAAATGTAATGGAGTGGTAAATAATGAGATTTCATTGATTGGATTTTCAAATAATGGATGGAGCGGAATGGAACATGATAATCCATTTAGTTCCATCAAATTCTCCATTTTTTTTCCAACTGATTTGTGGGTGTATGCAATAGAATGAGACATTTTGAATAAAATATCCAAACAATGGGGGGCGATATCTATATTTCGCTTATGTTCCATTATGCTCCATTCCATTATATTCCATTCAGCAAATTATGTTGGTTGGCAATCTTTCTGTTCACAACTTACACCCAAATTAGAAATATATATACTATTTTGTGTTTTAAATTTCTGTTCTGATGTTTACCTACTTGTGTTGATTTTGAATTGTTTTTCTTTGTAGATGTCAACTCTTACAATCAGTTATGCCAACTTGCAAATGGTGAATTCAGGAATCTGTTTCTTTAGGGATCTTGAAGATTGTTGGATCAGCTACTTGATGGTTTTGAGTTGCAGATTCTTTGCTAAAGAATATGCATACTTTTTAGCATTTTATGATAGGAACTAATATAATGTATATGTTTATTTCTTGAGGATCTGATTTGAAGATATATGTTGTGTTTGAACTATTTCATGTTTTTGGAATCCCCTTTACTATATGCTATGTTTAGCCGTTTAGTTTGGTTTATATATGTGCCAATCTCATTATATATATGCTTTTACCTGTGTCAATGTGTTAAGTGTGACTATATTTCATTTATCTCCATTACCGTAGTTTCAATTAGAATGTTTGGTTATTCCACATCTAAAATACTTTAATCATCTTCTAATCTACCTAAGAAACCTTGCTAGTCCTTTTTAACAAAGTTCTTGGCTCTTGAATGGATGTGCGAATATGCAATCTAATTCCTGTTTTACAGTTTATGAGTCTACACTTTTGGTTTTATTATAAACATATGATTACTCAGTTAGCCGTATCTTTGTAGAGTAAGAGAGAAAGAATGAAAGATCTCTTTGATGAAGTAATAATATGAATCATTTTGAAAAATACCTTTATTAAATTTTATTTTAATAAACATTTTATAAAAGATCCTAGTTGGAAGTGTCAACAATGTCACCGATGATGAAAGATCAAAGGAGGAACGTGAGAGTGGCTCATATCAGGGAAGGAGGGCTTAAGGAATTGTACAATTACAAGTTGTTGGGTATGGATACGTTTAAGTTATTGGATTTCTGTGAGCATTGTGTTCTTGATAAGGCTAACAGACTGAAGTTCAACACTGCAGAAAACATAGAACCAAAGAAACTCTGGATTATATTCATAATGATATTGTCTCACTTATGGATGATATATATATATATATATATATATATATATATATATATATATATATATATATATATATATATATATATATATATATATATATATATATATATATATATATATATATATATATATATATATATATATATATATATATATATATATATATATATATATATATATATATATATATATATATATATATATATATATATATATATATATATATATATAATTCACCTTCATCATCATACGTAAGGATTTATATAGAAACTTAAGGTCTCTTCCAAAGAAGAGTCACCCAACAACTTAAAAGCTACACCATGTTGCGCAAAGAACATGCTAGACTCTTTCTAATTCATCATAGAAACGTCTAAAGTTGCAATCCAAGTGACACCCAAAACCTTATCTATACATCCTAATTCAAAAACATAGAATATACCTTCAGCTTCGTTATCACCCAACTGCACCGTCACATCTTCACAATAGCCCTGTGTATTTTTCAAACGGTATCACCAACTTAACATAATGCATGTCATCACTAGATATGGTTAGATATAGAAATTGAACAATTCTGGAGCCAACGAAATTATGACTAGCCCCACTGTCGATACAAAATTTCACCTTGCAGCCTTGAATGGTTCCCATCAACTTCATAGTTCACTAACAATTGAAAATATAATGAATGAGTCAATAACATTTCACATCACCATTTATACAACTCCAACTCTTCTAGAACAAACCTGAAGACTACGAGGCTTATACATACACCTCATCTAAAGCCCTAAACACCATCTCAGTATCACTAGTGTAGAGCAAAACTTTGAAGATCTACCAAATCTCTGCAACCACAAGTCGACTTTGTCATCTTTATCTTCCTCTTTCTTGTTGTGAAAACTTTGTTACAAGATATCATTTGGGGGCCGGTTGTTATTGTTCTTTATCCCATTCCTCATATGTCTTCACAAGTTAACACACCATGCTCAACTATTCCATCAAGTAGGCCTTGTTTTCACATGTTCACAAATGGGGATGTAGCTCAAATGGTAGAGCGCCCGCTTTGCATGCGGGAGGTACAGGGTTCGATCCCCTGCATCTCCATTTTTCTTCAATTTTTTTATGTAAGGATTTATTGCACACTAATATTTTGTTTTAAAGTAAAGTGAATCAATAAATGGGGATGTAGCTCAAATGGTAGAGCGCCCGCTTTGCATGCGGGAGGTACAGGGTTCGATCCCCTGCATCTCCATACATTTTGTGCTTCAGACAGGCCAAGTCCCTCCTCCTTTTCAAAGACAAAGCCAATATCTTCTATTGTAGTTGTCAACTTTCATATCCGTTAATGTCCCGCTGCACTTTTTCTGGTTAGAAATTGTTTACCTGAATCATTGAATTGAACCACTGTTTGAAACCGATCATATCGATTGGTGATCCAGAAACTAGTTCATGAAGATGTGAGGTCTGCATGTTCATGCATCTTCAGTTGGAATGCACATGGAAATATGTGGTGGTTCCCTTTTTTCTAGAAATATGCGCACCATTTCTTTGTTTTTGTGAGGTATATAATACGGTTCCTTAGCTATCAAGTTATTGCATAGCACAAGTTATTTATAGTGTCTCACATAAACACTATTTTATGTCCCTAAAACTTATCAAAAAATAAGATAAACAAGGTTGGCATCACAAACTTAAAAATTTGCATTATGAATTATGAACTATGTAGTTCAGACACTTCAGAAAAAAGTGTGTGTTTGGATCGGTGCCGGACACTTACACCGACACTAACGATTATATTTATTTTTTTTTTAAAATTATTATCGATGTCTATGTATGAGTGTCGTGTAAGTTATTAGTGCACCTAAGAGAGTGATGAATTAAGTGATTTGGAAATTCTCAAATTTGTATGAAGTTAGGATTATTTTTCTGGTTCTAATGAAGGTTATTAAAACGGTAAATGACAGAAAAATAAATCACACCAGATATATCCTGGTTCCCTTTACAGTACGAGAGTACTTCAGTCCCTTTTCAACACGAAAGAGATTTCACTATAGCTAGAATGATTGTACAACATATTCACACCAATTGTGATGTTTACTATCTAATCTATAGGGAGATCAAAGACTCTTAACACCTTTAAGATCTGAACACTAAGTGCAAGAAGAACAATCATCTTCAATGCACACATTTGCTTTCAACAATCCAGGACAACAAGGTTACAATAAGTAATCTGAATTTTGATAAGAGTTTGAAATGATTATGGACAATATATCAATCACTTGATTGATATTCTTCTTCAATGACAATATTTCAATTACTCAAGACTTAGATTGCTCAAGAATTTCTATTTTAAATGATACGAAATTATGCAGAAAATTCTTGAATGAAAGATATAAACTTGAAATAGAGATCTTGAGAATTATGCAAAGTTTGATTGAAAAAGGTGATTTTTGAATATGAAAAATCAAGTATTTATTGTTCATAACACCCCCTTTGAAACATCATAAGTTTATCCAAAATAATCATGAACAATTGCAAAGATTAAATGAAAAGATTCTTTGAAGTGGTGTATGAAGAGGTGTGCAAAAAGTTACTGTTTTTCAAAAACGTACAACAAGCAATCGATTGCACCTTAACAACAATCAATTGCACCTTAGCAACAATCGATTGCACAAGGGTTAATTTTTGAAAATCTTTCAGTGTGCAATCGATTGCACATCAGAAGTAATCGATTTGCACAGACAAAACATAAGCAAATTTGAATATTTTTTATGAAAAGCTCAGTAAGCAATCGATTGCACATGAATGCAAATCGATTGCACAGAATAAAAAATGAATTTTTTGCTTAAGACTTTTGTGATATGGTATAAACATGTTATGCAATAATGTTTTATCTTTTGAGCATCTAAGACTTAATAAGTATTTGGTAAGAATTATCATTATACCTTCTTAATCAATCTTTCAACCTCACACTCTCATCATAACAAACACGACCAAACTCGCCCAGCCATGTAACAGTAAATTCAACAACACCATACACGAACCTAAACCGCATAAACTTAAAAAAAATCCAACCAAAATACACTCAAAAAACTCATAACTTTACTCCTCAAATCCTCCACACAAATTAACTATGACAAATTGGCAGCCTTACCTTCACTCATCAACTACAATCAAAGCGACGCGCTCGAAAACTCAACAACCATACACATGACAATCATAACTCGGAACAATTTCTAATGCATACAAAACAACAACCAGCCACAACAAGGAGAAGCAACATTCACAAAAGAAGAAAAGATAAGGATTAGAGAAAGCATACAGAACTAACCTTAGAGCCTTAGTCGAATCGGTGCAAATTGACACCTCTTCCTTTATCATCAGGCGATGGTTCTTCTAAATCCATTCACGTTTCATTTTCCTTTCTTTTGACTATTCTGCTTGTACATGTAATTGACCGTGAATATATTGAATAAGGGGATTAGGGCGTGTTAGGGGTGAGGGTACACTAGTGCAGGAAATACATTTTACATCGGGCGAAAAATACTTTTTACATCGGTTCTTGGTCCGATGTAAATCTAAACAATGTAGTAAATCAAAGACATTTTACATCGGGCTACAACCCGATGTAAAAACTCAACCTATTACATCGGTTAGTTTTTAAAACTGATATAAAAATAATAATAATAAAAAAAAAATAAAGACAAGCTTTTACATCGGTTTTCTTAATATACCCGATGTAAAAAATTGTTTTTTACATCAGTTTTCTTAATATACCCGATGTAAAATACTTGTTTAATATGCTATATTTAACTAAATCAGGTGCATTCTCGGAATTTATTTATTTGTACCTAATTTTTCATATTTTTTCAACATCACAACCACATTTAACTAAATCAGGTGCATTCTCGAAATTTATTCATTTGCGCCTAATTTTTCATATTTTTCCAACATCACAACCACATTTGGATCACCAAATATTTTTCATTGCACCAAATATCTAGGATGCACATATATATTCTTCAAAACAAACTATTAAGTTATAAAAGTATTAATCTAGGATAAGGAAGTGTACAAAATTATAAGGAAGTTTACAAAAGGTGGATTACTACAACAACAAAACCAATGAAATTATACAAAAATATTCACACTTGAAATACCAACATGCAATCCACAAGAAGATGAGTTGTAGCTTCAGTAGACAACACCAAAATCACATCTGCTAACAATAAATAATAACACCAATTAACATCAGCAGACAGCAGACAACATCAAAATCAAAAAACTCAAATCAAATATGTATAGACAATTCTAAATAACTCACCAGTTCAAGCTTAATTTTTATATAAATCAAAGAAACATTTTGCCCAGCGGAGTTGCAAATCATACAAATCATCTTGTGTTAATTCTGTTGGGTCATCAAATACCTACAATGCATAAATAACAATATAGACTTATTCTTTAAAAATTCACATTAAGTTGCAAAACGCGAAGTAACGATAAAAGTAAAGTTTTTTTATTACCTGCATCCAAGAATCAGTTATATTGGCAGAGACAATATCCAACATATTTTTCATCACATAGTATCCACAATCATTAGAGTTATGTTGTCTTCTTGTTTAGACAAACGAATAACATAATTAGGGAAAACTTGACATAAAATTAAATATAGATTTGTAATATACATCACACTTACATTAGGATGAAGCCATGTAGTTTTTTTTCTATTTCCATTTGCCATTTGATGAACCCCAAAAGCACTAATTCAGAAGAAAAAAAATCCATATAAAGCCACATAAAATAGAAAATTACTTTTGTAATAATTTATGTATACGTGATATATAATATATTATAACAAAAGTCACAAAGGACAAACTTACATTATAATTGTCCTTGAATCTTTATTAAAACCTACGAAAATAGAAACACTTTAAATTGTTAAGAATTTTTAAACAAAAAAAAATTATATTAAAAACATGTTATGATGGACCATCATCACATCCTCCAACTTGAACATTTTCTTTTCAACGAAGAAAAAGCTTGAAATTTGAGATTTTTATAGAAAACATGGTAATTTATCTATTTCAATGATTATTTCATAGTTGACACAACTTAGCAGAATAATTCCATGCACCTTCTCAAGTTCTATTTTTATTCTCATACCTCAAGATAGGTAATTCAAAAGACTTTAAACGTGTTCACGTGTCTTCAAAATTTTCTATCTTCTCACAAATTGAGTCTAATGATGAGTTTACCATAAAATTGAATTCTTTTTCACGATCAACATGTTTACGGGTAATTATTAAGCTATATTAAACTTTTTCTATTATTTTTGCTACCCGTTTATTTTTGTTTTTTTAAGTCTTATAGTTTTTTCTTCTTTCTTTTGTCTTCTTTTTTTTTTCCGAAGGATAACTATTTTTCTTGATATGTTTTATGGTCTCTTTCATGAATTTTAATCTTAAGACCACCTCCTCAAATTTTAAACATTGTTATTCTAGAGAAACTTCAAACTCATATTTATGCTATACTACATGTTTTTATTTCTTATACCTAACACCAAAAAGTATTTACAAGTTAGTTGAGATAAAAACTATTTTATTCAGTCTAAAACAAATAAATGGACTAGGCTCAAGGAAGCTAGCAAATGATATAAAATTACATCATAATATGATAGTTTTATGGGGTTTAGGAATGAAAAAATGCATTATTGTGTGAATAATGTAACAATTAATGGTAAAGAAACAATAAAAAGTTTAGAAAATTTTATTAATACATGAATACACTTATATTTAGAACAAATATAAAACACAATGATCATCGCAGGATTGAAACTTTATTGGTGGTTAACATGCAATATAAATCTGGATAACAGTAACAATAATGTTAGATCTAACCTGTCGGAAACAGAGGGACGACGTCAGAGGCGGAGGAAGACGGAGAGACACAGAAGAATAGAGACGGAGACCGAAGAACGGTGACGGAAGAAGACCGTGGCTGACAGAGACGGAGACAGAAAATTCCGCGGAGGAAGACGAATCGCGGCGGAGGGCGGAGCGGTTTGTTTCGCTTCGAGAGGTGAAAGGAGAGAAAGATGACCGTTCGGAGGAGGAGGGCGGAGGGATATCAGTGATGAACGTTGGAGGCGAAGGGCGGAGGGCAGAGGAAGACGAGTCGCGGGTTTCGTGAATCGCGGGAGACAGAGCAAAAAGATGATAGCTGAGTTTCGGAAATAAAAATATGAATAGTTACAATAGAATTTTGTGAGGCTTACAAGGGTTTTTACATCGGTTGGTTTTGTGGCCCGATGTAAGGGCCAACCTTTTACATCGGTTGGATATATGGCCCGATGTAAGGGCCACTTTTTTTTAAACTCTCTTTTCCCTTTTACATCGGTGGGGTTTCTGGCCCGATGTAAGGGCCACTTTTTAAATAAAAAAACTCTCTTTTACATCGTTTTTGATTATGGCCCGATGTAAAGGCCACTTTTTTTAAAAATAAAAACGCACCTTATTTACAAAACTGCTACCGTATTTGTATTATTTTATTATTTGACTTATTACATCGGTGGATATTAAAGACCCGATGTAAAATCCCTTATAAATATGTTTGTTTTATTTACCAAAATGCCACTATATTTTTCTCTAAATCATATATTTTTTATATCAGGTGAAATAAAAGTCTGATGTAAAATCTTTTGACAATTTTTTTTTATATCATTTATTTTTATACCTATTGTAAGGGAATTTTCTCAAATGTCATATTTTTAGTAGTGATATTTGCATTGGTTTTGTTTATTGTTTATGTTTGTTCATTTATGGTAGATTCAGAGAGAGAGAGAGAGAGAGAGAGAGAGAGAGAGAGAGAGAGAGAGAGAGAGAGAGAGAGAGAGAGAGAGAGAGAGAGAGAGAGAGAGAGAGAGAGAGAGAGAGAGAGATTCTGGGGATTTTTGTTTTAATTAGCATTAATTGTTGATTTTATTGGAAATAAAAAAGGGTTAATTAGGATAATTAATGGAGACTAATGAGATAACCAAGGCAGGTGGTGGCTGGATCCCTTATAACTTTAAGGTTTTGTTTTTGTTTTTCTGAAGTGGATCCAAATTTTGGGCTTTCAAGAACCCAATCCGGTTTTTTTTAAGACCATACCACCACTTTACTCCTTGCACCCCCAGGTTATTTCATTTTTAATTTCTTTTTAATAATTATTTTTCGTAATTGCTTATTTTCCTTACATGACAAAATAACCAAAAATAGTGTTAGATTAGAATTTTGATTTATTTCCGTTTCAATACTTCTTGACGTGATAAAAAATGAACAAAAAATATTTTAGAACATGCTTGTATGCACTTTTGATTTCAATTTCTTTGCACGATAACAATATTAGAATATTTTGTTCTTTTATTTTTGTTGATTGTATGGTTGATTCCTTAACATGTTCCCTTAGGTTTTTTTATGTGATTTTAATCTTGTGATTAAATAAAATCAAAGTATACTTTAGGATTGAACCAATTGCATGATAACTTTAGGATATATTTTCCCTCATCTCAACCTTAAGTCCATTAATTAGATGACAACATTAGGGTAGACTTTCCCCTTAGACTTTTCTTTTGCATCCTTTCTTATTAAAACTAAAATTTATTTCCTTAATCAAAAAACCCAAAAACACTTAATAATTGAGATGCGAGTTGTATGTCATTGAGCCTTACACAATGGAAGAGCATGATGCAGTGTATTCTTACATTGCACTTCTTTTCTATTCATAGACTTTAGTGCAACTCAAATCACGAACTTTTCTCCTAACAAAAACACAAACCAAATAAAAAATATTTTTGCCACTTGGCTTTTCTATTTAAACCTTTTCAAAAAGGACTTGTTATTTCCGTTCTACGCGATATAGGCCGTGCCTATTGCTAGAACGCGAGCGCTAACATTTTCCACTAAAAACACCGACAAACCAACATTTTTGAGAAGAACTACAGTGTTCTGATTACTTCACGGGATACATAGGAAAATGGTTGTGAGACCCTCACGAATGTAATAATAAAAATCTTTTTCTTTTTCCTTTTAATTCATACATTTCCCTTAGCAAGTATAGTTTTAGATAGACACACCCTTGGAAACAAACAATCAAAGCGGATCCCGTTAAGTACAACGGATGCAAGGGGTGCTAATAGCCTCCCCTTGCATAATCAACTTTAGTACCCTTCTCTTGGTCGCAAGACCATCTTATCATTCCTTTTGGGTTTTCTCGATATTTCCCCTTCCTTTAGGATAAATAAAGTTTGGAGGCAGCTCTGTATTTTTTACCGGTTGCTTCATTTATCCTTATGCAATATGTTTATGATATGATGCAAATTTAAATATAAATATATGAGAGAATTTTGTAATATCTTAGGTGTACAAAAATAAATGATTACGTGATAGTGTTTGTCTATCCTGATGTCCTTGATGTTAATGGAGTTTTTCAGTGGATGTGATCAAGGTGTTAACAGTGATGGTATCTTTCAATGGTTGCGACCATGTAGTATATTAGAAAGTTAAGATGATAATTTTGTAATGGATTTATCAGTCCTATATTTAGACCGACTCTCTTATTAAATGACTCTTAGAGAAGGAAACTTAACAGTGATTTTTCGTCTAAAGGGGAAGTTTCTCAAGTTACCTTGAGATTTTGAGGTAGTCCACTTAATAGATATTGAAAAATCAAAAAAATCTGGTTGATTCTCTATTAAGTGATGTATTAATTGCTTAGTTGATTAAAATTATTTCTATTACCTTTGGTTAAGTCTTTAAGTGTTTATGGAGCAAATGATTGCCAAACACATTACATGTATAGTCCAATATCAGTCTAAGGCCTAAAGAGACTGAAAAGAGGTTGTCCAAATATTTTCTAAGGGAAATTATTATATCTTGGAAGGAATTTGAGCAAGAAAGAAGTAGATTCCAGAACTACCTCTCGGTTTAGAAAGCTTCAAAGACGTTTGAATTTTGTTTGAAAAAAGATCAATGGGGAGAAGTTCTCCAAATCTTACATATTATTTGATGTTAAAGCTGGATGTTGCCTTTTGTGATGAGAAATAAGACCTTTGGTCCTACTTGGATTATTCTTATTCATCTCTTTATCAGGTAAATTGTTACTTTTACTTGAGCAATCATGTGATCTATGTGTTTTTGTTGTTTCCCTCATTTTTAGTTATGTCAAAGGGGGAGAAATATAATCTCAATAGGAGTAGAATTTACTCTCTACTCATGTGAAGGGGAGTTTAATTAATCTAAATTTTATTTATCTGCTTTATATTTTACCACCTTCTTGAGAGGTGTATCATCATTTAAAAAAGGGAGAATACAAATCTATGTGCTTGCAGGTATAAAGTTGATGATCACACTTAGAACCCTTCTAACATTCTGATGATGACAACACCAATAATTGTTGAAGTCGTTGGTAATAGCTTTCCAACTCTCTGATGATGACAACACCAATGATTGTTGAAGTCATTGGTAATAGCTTTCCAACTCTCTGATGATGGTGATTAAACTTAAAGATATCCCAAGCCTCACTAAGCAGGAGACTCAAGATTCTATTGAAGTGTTTATATGATCGATGTGTCTACCAAAGGATTTTAAAGCCTCAGATTTATGAAAGAGAAAAAGTGTAAAAGCCCGTTTAGTCGTGTCTATTTAAGTGACCGAAGTTTTGTAAAAGTAAGGAAATAACTCCTAAGATATTAAAACAACTCACACACTCACTTAAAACCTATTTTTTATCAATCAAATCTCTTTAAAATATTTTCAAGGCCTAACCAAGTGATTAGGAAAGTTTCAGCTTCCTTTTAAAAGCTTTTTTAAACTACCCAATTGATTGTGACCTTAAGCTAATCGATTAGGAAAGTGTTTTTTAACTATCAAATCATATGAGACCTTAAAACTAGGGGTGTTCACGGTGCAGTTTGGGCGGTTTTGACGCTAAAAGTCATCCGAATCGCAAGAAAAAAAAAGTGCGGTTTGGTTCAGTTGGGTTTTAGAAAAAAATCGAACCGGACCAAACCAAACCAATGCAATTTGGTTCAGTTCGGTTGGTTCATTTTTTATAAATATTTTATTAAATAATATATATATATATATATATATATATATATATATATATATATATATATATATATATATATATATATATATATATATATATATATATATATATATATATATATATATATATATGACAACATAATTTTGCATTTAGTCATTTATACACTACTAAATAACAAAAAAAATTCATCATATTTAGAGAACAACGTTTGATTTAGTATGTAAAAATTAGATTAGACAAAAGTGGAATAATAAACATAAAATAATAGCATATAAGAATATCAAAAATATTATTATGAAAAAAAAATTAGAAGAGATGAGGAATTAGTGAAGATGAAAAAGAAAGAATATAAGAGAGGAGAGATTAAGGAAGAAGATGTGCCATAAAAACGAAATTGAAAGAGAGAAAAGTTGCATTAGAATGAGAAGGTGAAAAGGAAAGAATATAAGAGCGTAGATATTAGAGAAGAAGTGAAAAGATGTATGCGGCGAAGAAGGTGCGATAATTTTGTTAGACTATGGCGACTTATCTAGAGGGAGGGTGAATAGATAACCAATTAAAAACTACCTTTCAAAAATAGGTATTTAAAAACTTATTTGAAAAACAATGTTGAGCGAAGGTTTTTGGCCTAGATCAAAATAGTAGTCTATATGAACCTAGTTATTGGAAATTCGGATATTCACAAGCCGTGTGGAATTAAGATAATGATAAAATCAATCAACATAATAATACCTCAATTAACAGTTTAATATCAAACACAATGGTTTCCTATTTCAAATGAAATCATGTTAAAAACATAACTTGACAATTTATCGAACATGTGGCACGCAATCAATTTTTCATAATTTTATTTGAGCTTTATTGATATGAAAAAGCACTTACACTCAAATTGATTATAAGCTAATAAAAAATAAATTTAAACTTTTAACAATCAAAGAAAAATTCTATACGAATCGATTGATCAAACAACACATTCAATAAATTACATATAGAAAGTAAATGAAAATGAGAGAGAGAGAGAGAGAGAGAGAGAGAGAGAGAGAGAGAGCGACACAAGGATTTGTTTAGGAAGTTCACCAATCGTCCTTGCTATGGCTACGTCTTCCCTCAATTCCTTTTTGGAATTGAGATAAATTTCTTACTTTGAAAAAGTATGATTACAAGAGAAGTATTCAAGAGCAACCCTAGAAACCCTAACCATTTGATGTTGAATCAACCCTGTGATACGGTGGGAAGAGAACTGACTATTTTTGGAATGCTGGTTCGCGTTTTGCGTTTGTTTTCGCAAAATGTCGCAGTAAGCAAGAGTCGCCACCGTCTTTTATTTTATCCAACAAGGAAAGGAAAAAAGCACAGAAAAATTCCTTTTTTGAGATGTTTCTCGGGTCCGGGGGGTAGATTATAGAAAGGGAAGGTGTTAGCACCCTTTCTATCCGTGGTTATCCACGGGCTCTTAGGCACTTGCTCAAAGTGTTTTCAAAAATTTGCTTTTCTTTGTGTTTGTGGGTTTGAAAGGAGTTTGTGTTTGAAAGGTGTAAGTGCGAAAAGTTTTGTTTTGTTTTGAGAGGGCAAGTACTTAAGAACCATCTACCTACTCGAAAAAGGAATCAATCTGTGCAAATATCCTTTAGACAACACTATCCCACTATTGAGGAATAGGTAGCATCGTCGTTGGAGTTTTAAGAGTCAATTCGATTAAGGGACGTGTGGTCACTAAAGCAATGTTAGGACGCCTTAGCGGTAACCCTAACGTCTTAGATCATTTTTCCGAGGCAACCGTTTCGAGGCAACTGTGATCTTTGGACAAGAGGGCGACCTCTAAAACTTCCTATACTCAATGACCACGTTCGAAGGCAACCAAGTGAGGTGTACCCTAAGAGTGCGCATGTGCGAGTGTGTTGTTTCGATTAATTTTATCTTTGTACATGTCATGGGTGAGCTATGTTTATTTTGAAGATGTGAAAAACACAAGAAGGGGGGTTGAATTGTAAAACTTAAAATCAAAAGCAGACAACACGTTTTTTTAATCCTGGTTTGTTTGATCTCAAACTACTCCAGTCCACCTATCAAGGTGATTTCGCCTCTCTCCAACGAGGTCTTAATCGACTATATTTAACTGAATATACAACTGCTTTAACAACTGTCAAAGCCTTCTTGAGTCTAACCACAAACCGGTTTATCTCAAGGAAATTCTTTTACAGATAAATGAACAAATGTGTGTTTGATGTTTTCTTACAAGAACTATTTATCACAACTGTGATAATACACAATATGAAGCTTAGACGAAACTAGACTGCTAATGCTATTGAGTAGGCGTGGTTGAAAGCGTTAGCAATTTGAGTGAGAGAGTTTTCGTATGCGTGCGTGCGTAAAGAGTATTAGCCAATTCTTTTCTCACTGACTTGTTTAAGTAGCCTAGGAATAGATACGTTGCTGTCCATAAATCCATTTCAATGCTCATAACGTTCTTTCCTTTTTGAGAAGATCTTTGTCTTGGAATAAAGCTGTTGGTAATTAATCTGTCTTGAATGCATAGTAATGTTGACACTTCAGAATGTTCTACTTAATGAAAATTAGAGTGTTCTTGGCTTTAGCTTATTCTGACGCTTCAGAGTACTGGTGACATGGTAAGTATCTTTCTCAGAGTCAGAGTATGTTTTGCGCAGATTTTATTCATCAGGCTTTCGTGTATAGCACATGTTTGATCTTCTGATTCTGACATATCTTCTGATGCTGATGTTGATACTGATATTCTGATGCTGATTCCATCAGAGTTTCTGTAAATACACAACATAATTTTAAGTAGCATATATGTCTTATATAAATCTTATAATTTATTTAATCTTGTATTTTGTTATCATCAAAACTCTAACTGAGGGTTGTAGAATCAAACTATGTTCTAATAATCTCCCCCTTTTTGGTGATGACAAAAACCAGATTTTTTCAATTAAAA
Organism: Vicia faba; assembly: GCA_948472305.1. Classification (NCBI taxonomy): domain Eukaryota; kingdom Viridiplantae; phylum Streptophyta; class Magnoliopsida; order Fabales; family Fabaceae; genus Vicia; species Vicia faba. Next base: position 1,179,945,010 of record OX451738.1, on the reverse strand, counting down.
TAAAATGATGAAAGGTATCGGAGTTTAAGGATAGAGAGGAAACGGTATCATAGATAATCAAATAACTAATAAAAGGTATCAGAGTTCAGAAGTTAAGAAATGAAAAGTATCAGAGTAATGAAGAGAAAAACTCCCCCTGAGTTGATTACTTCCCTTTAATTCCATGAGACCTTGAGCATCAGAACTTTATTGAACTTTCTTTGAGCATCAGAACTTTACTTTATCAGAGTTCATCAGATTCTTGTACCTGTAAGCTTTTCAGAAGAAGGAAATTCAAATATATCAAAATGTTAGAATATTTGAGACTTTTGTCTCAGTAATCCGTTATTGAAAAATATCATTCTTTCTCCCCCTTTTTGTCAGTTATCAAAAAGCACAAATAATCAGAGTTAAAATGATCAGAGCAAAATACGTTTGTATTAAAAACAGAAGCAATGATAGTTTAGAACAAGTAAAAATATTACAGACAAACATGTAAAGAAAACAAGGAAAACACAGGAAAAATTCTAAGAAGAAGGAGGAAGTCGTGTGAATGGTGTGAAGTGTTTAAATAGATTTCTAAAAAGTTTTTGAAAACATAAACGTTTAAGAGAGAGAAATAAATAATGATTATTAGCATTTAATGATAGTTGAATTTAGGGGATTCAGAAAGATACTTAAACGGTTACCCATGACATGTGTCTCAATGCATCCAATCAGCACTTTGCCTTTTCAGAAGCGTGAACGCGTGTTCAGCCTCAGGAAACAACTGATGACTGGATGACACTTGTTTGCTTGAGTGAACAGCACATCTATCCTTGAACTGAAGCGCTCAGATCTTCATGGATAAATTCAGATACAATCTGCATTTCTAAAATTCTGAAAGAGGATTGATCAGAAGTTCACAGAGAAATAAACACAATTCTGAAGGTTAATATATAAAATTAAAACAGTTTTATTCTGGACAGAGCTTCATGCTGAGATGTTTCAGAATGAAGTTGAACCTATCTTCAGAAAGTGGTTTTGTGAAAATATTGGCCCATTGATGGTCTGTGTCAATAAATTTAAAATTTAAAATCCCTTTCTGAATATAGTCCCTAATAAAATGATGTTTTATTTCTATATGCTTAGCCCTAGAATGCAAAATTGGATTTTTACTTAAGCAAATAGCAGAAGTGTTGTCACAGAGGATAGGAATGTTACTCTCAAATATTTGGAAGTCCTCAAGTTGACTTTTCATCCAGAGCATTTGTGTGCTACATCCAGCTGCTGCTATGTATTCAGCTTCTGCTGTTGATAGAGCAATTGTGGATTGTATTTTGCTGGACCATGAGATCAGATTTTCTCCCAGAAACTGACAGCTTCCAGAAATGCTTTTACGCTCTACTCTGTCTCAAGCAAAGTCAGCATCACAGTATCCTACTAAGCTGTAATCACTTGATTTTCTATAAAACAGACCCAGATTAGTAGTACCTTTCAGATACTTGAAAATTCGCTTAACAGCTGTTAAGTGAGATTCTCTAGGATCTGATTGGAATCTTGCACAAATGCATACACTGAATAAAATATCAGGCCTTGAAGCTGTCAGATAAAGAAGAGAACCAATCATACTTCTGTAGACCTTCTGTTCTACCTTTTTGCTTACCTCTTCTCTTTCCAGAATGCACGTGGGATGCATTGGAATCTTTGATGGCTTACATTCTGAGAGATCAAACTTCTTCAGAAGTTCTCTGACATATTTGCTCTGATGAATGTAAGTTCCTTCTGGGGTTTGATTGATATGAATGCCCATAAATAATTTCAGTTCCCCCATTAGGCTCATCTCAAATTCTGCCTGCATACACTTAGCAAACTTTCTTCCCAGAGAAGGTTTAGTAGATCCAAAAATGATATCATCAACATAAATCTGACATACCAAGATGTCATTCTTAACTGTCTTACAGAATAAGGTTGTGTCCACTTTCCCTCTGGTGAATTCCTTTTCTAACAAGAAGTTACTCAGTCTTTCATACCAAGCTCTGGGAGCTTGTTTCAGACCATACCGTGACTTCTTTAGTTTGAAAACATATTCTGGATTTTTTGAACTTTCAAAACAAGGGGGTTGGTGCACATATACCTCTTCTTCTATTTATCCATTTAAGAATGCACTCTTAACATCCATCTGATACAGAGTGATGCCTTTATTTACAGCAAAAGAAATTAAAAGTCTGATAGATTCTAACCTGGCTACTGGAGCAAAGGTTTCTGTATAGTCTATCCCCTCTTGTTGACTATAACCTTGTGCTACCAATTGTTCCTTGTTTCTAATGACTTCACCCTGTTCATTCAGTTTGTTTCTGAACACCCGTTTTGTTCCAATGACGTTGAATCCTTTTGGTTTGGGAACTAGATCCCATACGTCATTTCTTGTGAATTGATTAAGCTCCTCTTGCATTGCTAGAATCCAGTCATTGTCCAGAAGTTCTTCATCAACTGTTGATGGTTCAATCAGAGAGACAAGTCCCATGAGGGATTCTTCAGAGTTTCTGAAGCTGGCTGTTGTTCTGATTGGATCTTCCTTTCTTCCTAAGATTGTTTCTTCTGGGTGATCCATGCTGCTTTTGGATGGTCTTTTTTGAAGTTGATCAACAGACGATGCTGGATTGCTTGCAGTGCCTCTTTCTGATGTTGAGGGAGTGTCTCTGTTAAGAGCTTCTGATGACTTGTCTTCAGTACCTATGAATTCAACTTCCATACCTGCAAGTAATTCATTATGCTTTGACTTTTGAGAGTCAAGCTTATCATCAAAACGAACACTGATTGATTCTTCCATAATCTGTGTTTCTGTGTTGTATACTCTGTACCCTCTTGAGCGTTCAGAGTATCCTAACATAATACACTTCTGTGATTTAGAGTCAAACTTGTTCAAATAATTCTTAGTATTCAAAATAAAGCAAGTACATCCAAATGGATGAAAATAAGAAATTTTGGGCTTTCTGTTCTTCCACAATTCATATGGACTCTTTTCCAGAATAGGTCTTATAGAGATTCTATTCTGAATGTAGCACGCTGTATTTATTGCCTCTGCCCAGAAGATCTTAGCAACGTTAGTCTCGTTGATCATGGTTCTGGCCATTTCTTGCAATGTTCTGTTCTTTCGTTCTACAACTCCATTTTGCTGGGGAGTTCTAGGACAAGAGAAATCATGCAGAATTCCTTTGTCATTAAAGAATGACTCAAAATCTTTGTTTTCAAATTCTCCACCATGATCACTTCTGACTTTAACGATTCTAAGATCCTTTTCATTCTGAACTTGGTTGCAGAAGGTGACAAACACAGAGTGTGACTCGTCCTTGTGTCTTAAGAACTTTACCCATGTCCATCTGCTATAGTCATCTACGATTACTAACCCATACTTCTTGCCACTGACTGAAGCAGTTCTAACTAGTCCAAATAAGTCAATGTGCAGAAGTTCTAATGGCTTAGAGGTGGAAACAACGTTTTTAGGTTTGAAAGCTGGTTTTGCAAACTTGCCTTTCTGACATGCTTCACACAGAGCATCTGAATTGAACTTCAGGTTAGGAAGTCCTCTGACCAGATTTAGTTTGTTAACCTGAGATATTCTTCTCATACTAACATGCCCCAATCTTCTGTGCCATATCCATTGCTCGTTGTTAACAGACAGAAGACACTTTACATTCTGACTTTTCAGTTCAGAAAGTTTGATTTTATAAATGTTGTTTCTCCTCTTTCCATTAAACAGGATAGTCCCATCTTTCTGACTAACAGCTTTACATGAATTTTGATTAAAGATTATATCATAACCGTTATCACTTAATTGACTTATGGATAACAGGTTATGCATTAATCCATCTACTAACAAAACATTACTTATAAAGGGAAGATTTTTGTTACCTACTGTTCCAGAGCCAATGATCTTTCCCCTCTGATTGCCTCCAAAGCCTACGTGGCCTCCAGGCTTAAGTTCCAGGCTTTGGAACATATGCTTTCTTCCCGTCATGTGTCGTGAGCAGCCAGAGTCCAGGTACCATGACTGGTGTTTCTGCTTTGCTGCTAAAGATATCTGCAACATGTATTATTTTATCCTTAGGTACCCATATTTTCTTGGGTCCTGATTTGTTAGTTTTACCAAAACTCTGGTTGAATTTTGGTTTGACAGAATAATTACTACTAGTATATGTGATGTCGTGTGTGTGCCCATATACAAAGTGAGAATCGAGTGAAGTGCATTTTATCACTAAATCCATGGCATTCCTTGGTGTAGGTACCTTACCTTGGTATCCTATTCCTTTTCTGCCATTTCTGCTAACTCCATAGATCATTGAAGCCATCTTGCTTCTATCTATGTTTTTAGCTAGAAACTTCTGAATGATGTGATCATACTCCTTGATGATCTCATCAGCACTGCTGGGAGTTTCAGGGATTGTTTCCTTCTAAGAGTTTTGTAATAGATTTTCTAATTTTGAATTTTTATTTTTCAACTCAGAATTCTCCAATTTGAGACTCTCAGTTTTATCAGAATCAGAAGCAAGATTCCTTTTTAGGTTTCTGAATTTGACTCTGATCTGCTGATATCTTTCCAGAATTTCATTAAGGCTTTCAGCTAGTTCAGCCTTAGTAAAATTAATAGCAAAGTCAGGAAATACCTCTTCTGTGTCTGATTCAGAGTCTGATTCAGAAGCTTCACTGTCTTCTGTTATGTTTGCCATGAGAGCTATGTTTGCTCTCTCATCATCTGATTCTGAGTCAACTTCAGATGTGTCTGAGTCATCCCATGTAGCCATGAGACTTTTCTTCTTTTCCTTGCCAAACTTCTTCTTGGGCTTTTCCCTCTGAAGCTTTGGGCAATCACTCTTGTAGTGTCCTTGCTCGTTACATTCATAGCAGATGATATCTCTGTTGTTTGGCTTTCTGCTTCCTGAAGAGCCTTCAGATCTTCTGTGTCCAGAGGAGGATTCTGACCTTCTGTATCTGGAGGAGGATTCATTCTGATTCTCTAATCTTCTTGGATTCCTGAACTTTCTTTGCCTCTGCTTCCACAGTTGGCTCACCCTTCTGGAGAGGAGAGACAATTCATCTTCTTCTAATGAGGACCCATCAAAGGTTTCTTCTACACCCTGCAAAACTTTGGAGTCAGATTTTCTGTTAGACTTTAAAGCTAATGGCTTACCTTGCTTTTGGGGTTCATCAGCTTCTAGCTCTATCTCGTGACTTCTGAGGGAGCTGACAAGTTCCTCCAGAGAGATTTTGTTGAGATCCTTAGCTAGCTTCAGCGCTGTGACCATTGGCCTCCACTGTTTTGGCAAGCTTCTGATGATCTTCTTAACATGATCAGCAGTAGAATACCCTTTGTCCAGAACTTTGAGACCAGCCACCAGAATTTGAAATCTTGAGAACATCGTTTCAATTGATTCACTTTCTTCCATCTTGAATGCCTCATACTTCTGAATGAGCACAAGAGCTTTAGTTTCCTTAACTTGAATGTTGCCTTCATGCGTCATTCTCAGAGAGTCAAACATATTCTTGGCAGTGTCTCTGTTTGATATATTTTCATATTCAGATTAAGAGATGGCACTGAGAAGAATTGTTCTTGCTTTGTGATGATTTCTGAAATCACGCTTTTGTTGATCAGACATTGCTTTCCTGTCAATCTTCTGACCACTTGCATTCACTGGGTGCGTGTATCTATCAGTCACCATATCCCCCAGAAAGAAGCTTTCAATTCTGTCTTTCCAGTAATCAAAGTTCTCTCCATCAAAGACTGGAGGTTTGCCACTAAATCTGTCTCTTTCTTCATTGTTGTCATTGCTGATGTTTTGATGTGGTCCTGCCATAGTGTTTTTCTAACGCTGGATCTTGTACTGACACGGTTAAGTGTTATAAGCTCAGAACCAGGCGCTTTGATGCCAATTGAAGATGTGAAAAACACAAGAAGGGGGGTTGAATTGTAAAACTTGAAATCAAAAGCAGACAACACGTTATTTTTATCCTGGTTCGTTTGATCTCAAACTACTCCAGTCCACCCATCAAGGTGATTTCGCCTCTCTCCAATGAGGTCTTAATCCACTATATTCAACTGAATACACAACTGCTTTAACAACTGTCAAAGCCTTCTTGAGTCTAACCACAGACCGGTTTATCTCAAGGAAATTCTTTTACAGATAAATGAACAAATGTGTGTTTGATGTTTTCTTACAAGAACTATTTATCACAATTGTGATAATACACAATATGAAGCTTAGATGAAACTAGACTGCTAATTCTATTGAGTAGGCGTGGTTGAAAGCGTTAGCAATTTGAGTGAGAGAGTTTTCGTATGCGTGCGTGCGTAAAGAGTATTAGCCAATTCTTTTCTCACTGACTTGTTTAAGTAGCCTAGGAATAGATACGTTGCTGTCCATAAATCCATTTCAATGCTCATAACGCTCTTTCCTTTTTGAGAAGATCTTTGTCTTGGTATAAAGCCGTTGGTAATTAATCTATCTTGAATGCATAGTAATGTTGACACTTCAGAATGTTCTGCTTAATGAAAATCAGAGTGTTCTTGGCTTTAGCTTATTCTGACGCTTCAGAGTACTGGTGACATGGTAAGTATCTTGCTCAGAGTCAGAGTATGTTTTGCGCAGATTCTGTTCATCAGGATTTCGTGTATAGCACATGTTTGATCTTCTGATGCTGACATATCTTCTGATGTTGATGTTGATACTGATATTCTGATGCTGATTCCATCAGAGTTTCTGTAAATACACAACATAATTTTAAGTAGCATATATGTCTTATATAAATCTTATAATTTATTTAATCTTGTATTTTGTTATCATCAAAACTCTAACTGAGGGTTGTAGAATCAAACTATGTTCTAACAGATTTTAAGTTCATACATTTGATCTTGTCACGCATTCCCTATTATCAAACATCTAACAGTATATAGTTGCGGAATTTAAATTGAGGAAATTAAATCTAAACTATTACAAGGCGTCGGGTATTTACATCGCCAAAAACAAACCCTTGAAATTAAAATGCGGAAAGTAAAATAAAGCGATAAATAATTAAAGTCCTATTTAAAGCTATTACATTCCGAAAGCAAGTACAATAGTATGAAAATATGGATCGCGTGCGAGAAAATCAAATCGGCGCATTTTTTAGGGTTTTCACCCTTTTTATTAAAGAAAGCATTTTTTTTGTTATTTTTGAATTAAAAGAAATTAATTTAAGTTAATTAAATAAATAAACTAATTAATTAATTAAGAAAAAGATATCTTTGGATTTTGGATATTTAAAGAAAATAAATTAAATTTGATTAAAGTTAGTAAAACCTAATATTCTACATTGATTTTAAATATTGCAAAAAATATTAAAGGTTAAACCTAATTAAAACTAAATTAATTAATTAATTTATTTACAAAATAAAGTGATGAAATTAATTTTAATAAATAAAATATATTTTTGTGTTTTTTTTATTTTATGAGAAAAAATTGATTGGTTAGTGAAATTATAAAAATAAATTAACAAAACAATTAAATAAAAGAAATATAAAGAAAAGAAATAACCAAAAGGGGGGTGTTGGGCCTGATCAGGAGGTGAGATTGGCATTTCTTTGGCCCAACAGGCGCAGGCCTGTATTGACTTTTGCAACTCCATGTGACACGTTGACCTTGGGTGTATGGTGGATATCACCCTTGGGCCATCAGATTTGGCCTGGAGGCCATCTGGCGCTTGGAATCTGAAGGAGCATGATGGACTACAATTTATGAGGCACGCTGGAACATCTGCAGAAAAATAATAATAGTCATTTGGGGGACCTGGGATTCGAACCCAGGTCCTATTGGAATTTGTACGCTCGCCTGGCCACTGCGCCACTATGCTGCTTTTGTTATTATAATAGACAGCAATTATTATATTGGAAAACAAAACAAATGCCAGAAATTTAAAAAAATACGCGCGAAATATGAATGGACGAATTGGGAAGAGACGCGTCATCGTCTTCTCCACTCATCCCTGGTTTTTTACATGCGGATTTTTATCCGCTGCTGAATCCAAAGCTTGCTCCTAAAATCAATTGCAGGCCATAAAAATTGATTCTAAGACCATGGTTCGCTTCGTCTCTCCCTCCTGAACATGGCTATGTCCATTATTTGCTTTGATTTTTCCTGAAACTAAAACCCCCAAAAGCAAGAAACAAGAACCCTAGATTCGGGCATGGCATTATGGGCTATGAAAACAAAATCAAGTATTGCAGAAAGTTTCGAAATCATTCAAGGATCAAGAATATGTCCATGGTTTGTCAAAAAAATGCAAGAATGATAGATTTCGATTTCATGTACAGGGCGGTGTTCAAGGAGACTTACAGCGCGTTTGATTAGGTTTCAGGGCTTGTAAAGGATTGGTTTTGATTCAATGGATGTCCAGCAAGAAGATAGCGTGGAGGTTTTGCTCTGAATCAGCCTCTAGATGTGATTTCAGTTTCCAACTTTTTCAAGCTTTTTCAAGTTTTGGTATTGGTGATTATGCAGCCTCTAGGTCCTTATTTTCGTGCCTTTGTGTTGTATATGTATAATGGAATCAATTAGGTCAAGTCTTGGGCTTTGAATCTTTGTGTATTGATGATTTAAGATTTGATATGATCCTCCATTATAAAGCTTCCAAAAATGTCCCAAATCCAATGTTTTGTGCATGATATGGCTTGGTTCGAGTTTGTTCTTGTCCATGATGATAATAAAGACTTGTATCACTAAAAAAGATTCCAAGTGACTAAGATTTAGATTTTATTTGGATTTAAATTGATTAAAAATAAATAAATTCAATAAAAATCAAATAAAATGGAAAAATTAATAATTGGATACAAGATTGAAAATAGGACACGTGTGTAGTGTGGCAAGATCAAATCAAGTGGAAAAAAGTGGGCCTATTTGTCAAAATTTGAAGTTTTTGGGATAGTTGACTTTTGGCAATTTTGAAAAAATGCACAACTTCAACAATGCATATCTTCTTCAATTTTGAACTTTTAGAGGTGTTATTAGACTTTTTATAAACCTTGATATGTCCTCTAACCAACCCTTTTGGTATCATTTCATTTTGATATTCCATGCTCAAGTTATAAGCTTTGGAAAAAAAGGTGTTTTTGTTGACTTTCAAAAATGACCTATAATGTCCAACTTTGTAACTTCTTGTGAGTGCATTTCTTGATCTTGGGGTGTGAAGATGGATTGTAGGAAATTCCATCTTCTTCAAAATGAGCTTTGTATGGGTCATTTCTCATAAATTATGAGAAAGTTATGCTTGGTCAAAGTTGAGTTGACCTTTCCTACAAAACCCTAATTTAACAACTTTTGAATCTTGATGAATTTTGAGCAATCCTTGATGAATCATGATCAACCATTAATCAAATGATGAATTATCCTTCAAAATGAGAATGTTGACAAAAAATATTGAGGTTTGACCATTTGTAGGTCACAGTTGACTTTTGCCCTAGCACAATCGATTTTTGGACCTCTTGAGCAATTGACTGACCAAGCTTCCTCTACAAGGCTTGAAATTTGTCATGGATGAACTTGAGAACATATTAGGACATTGGGGAGCACTTGAGGTCATTTGGATGTAAGGACCTTGATGCAACACAAAACCCTAATTTGAGGTTGACTGCCTTGGGAGATAGGTTGACTGTCCAACTCTTGAGCAATCTTGAGCCATTTGGGGATTCTTCTTGACATGTCTTGAGAAATATGGGAGGGCAAATTTTGGGGTACAACAGTTCCCCCTGTTCAATTTTCTTAAACCTGAGGATGTAGATTGGCTTTCGGGCCTTTCGTGATCCGAAGGTGGAAGATGATTGAACACTAGAGTGCCCAGAAATTTGCACTCGCATGAAGTGGTAACAGCATTGTGATGCCGGTAATGGGCTTACAGATGCCATTTGGAGATTGTAGAAAGGTTGTCTGAACTTCAACTGGATCGGCGTCAGAAAAATCTTTAGGAATCGATTTAACTGGTTTTGTCTCCTTTGACTGCGTTCGCATCAGAAAAATATTTAGGAATCAATTTAATTGGTTTTGTCTCCTTTGACTGCGTTTGCATCAGAAAAATCTTTAGGAATCGATTTAACTGGTTTTGTCTCCTTTGACTTAATTGGCCTCAAAAAAATCTTTAGGAATCGATTTAATTGGTTTTGTCTCCTTTGACTGGATTGGCCTCAGAAAAATCTTTAGGAATCGATTTAACTGGTTTTGTCTCTTTTGACTGGATTGGCATTAGAAAAATATTTAGGAATCAATTTAACTGGTTTTGTCTCCTTTGACTGCGTTCGCATCAGAAAAATATTTAGGAATCAATTTAACTGATTTTATCTCCTTTGACTGCGTTCGCATCAGAAAAATCTTTAGGAATCGATTTAACTGGTTTTGTCTCCTTTGACTGTGTTCGCATCAGAAAAATCTTTAGGAATCGATTTAACTGGTTTTGTCTCCTTTGACTGCATTTGCATCAGAAAAATCTTTAGGAATCGATTTAACTGGTTTTGTCTCCTTTGACTGCGTTCACATCAGAAAAATCTTTAGGAATCGATTTAACTGGTCTTGTCTCTTTTGACTGGGTTGAGATCTTAACTGCATCTTTCCTGAAAGGTAAAGGTCGGTCATATGCAATGCATGATATGGATCAAGCAATGATGTTCTCAACATAAATGAGATTGTATGGTATGATGCGCTTATGCATGTATCATGATGTATGGAAATATAATGTTTTAGCTGGGGAAAATAAATCTCGGAGCTGCTCGGAGAATAGAGTTGGATTCCTCATTTCCGCTGGGGATGATGAACGAAGGTGATAAACTTGCAGGAGAGGATAACTCCATTGGGGAATAAACTAATGGGGAGATTACTCCGAGGGGAATTACTCTATGGGGAAGAGATGTTCTATTGAAGATTTCACTGATAAACTTCGTTGGGGATGGATTACCGTTGCTGGTGATACTGAATCTGTTGAGGATTGAATACCTGTTCGTGAAAGGAAAGAACTTCACTGGGGATGATCTTTCAGTCGCGACTTGCTAGGGATAATCCTGTTAGACTCTTGTGGGGACAACCCTCTGAATTTGGCTGGGGAGATTTATTTTGTATTCCGCTGGGGGTAAACTTCCAGAGTCTACTGGGGATGATGCTTCAACTCCGTCGGGGAAGCTTTTTCAGACTGCACTGGGGAATATTAGGACCCTTTTAGTGCTGATGGCAGACTAACTCTGCTTGGGGAGAGTATTGCTGATTTGTTCATGGTTACAAGTTTCAGTTGGGGGAGAGCTACCGTTACTGCCTTACTCTGCAGGGAGTGAAAGTACCTTAGCCATACTCTTCAGATGAACTTACCTTTGTACCTGGTGGGCAGAGCAACTATACAGCTTGGATAATTCTTATTGCCCCTGTTTCTGCTATTACCAGTAATTCATCTTTTCGTTTCGCATGTAAATATTTATGAGCAACAATTAATGTTAAATGCATATATAAAAAATGAACCTTGGACGTTCTTTGCAAACCAAAACAGATAACGAAAAAACAGTTTGAAATTTGTCTGAAAATGAATTGTATTTGATTTTTGAAGTTTGGCCTGTAAATAGGCGTTTTTGTACAAGAGGCTGACGTCCTAGTAAGAGAACGCCGCCGACTAATAGAATTTACACAATTTGTGAAAAACTAAACAAAATAGCTATGTGAATGATCCCACTGGGTTCCAACTCTGCTATTGCCTTTATGTTCTCGAGCATCTCATCACTTTGCTACTGGTTGAAGATGAATCAGATTGATTAGTGTTGTTCGAGCTTGAAAGTTGATACCGAAGTCTGGATGCAAGGTGATCCAATGAGACATAGTGTTACGTTTTAATCCCTAACTTTTTCCGGGACCGCCCTTTCGGGTTTTCAGTCCACCGGGATACCCTTTTTTGCCCAAGCCTCCGTTTCAGGTTTTCGACTTGCCGGGTGTACATATTTTTTTTTTTATTTTCATCCCTTATTTTTGCCCGAACCCTTTTGGTTCGCCGGGAAGCCCTTATTGTTGCCTAGGCCAGTCAACCTAGCGGGTCTTTGATTATGCGTAGTATCTTTTCACTATGTCTGCATTGACGGGGTGAGGAAGGTCGTCACCATCCATGGTGGTTAGAATCATAGCTCCTCCTGAGAAAATGTTCTTAACCACAAATGGCCCTTCGTAAGTAGGGGTCCACTTGCCCCTGGGATCACCTTGAGGTAGGATAATGCGCTTGATTACCAGATCCCCAACTTGATACTCTTGTCTTCTGACTTTCTTGTTAAATGTCTTGATCATCCGTTTTTGGTACGTCTGACCATAACAAATAGCAGTAAGTCTCTTTTCATCGATTAGGTTCAGCTGATCAAGTCGGGTCTGAATCCAGTCATCTTCACTCAAACCTGCATCCTTTATAATCCGAAGAGAGGGTATCTGCACTTCAATGGGCAAGACTGCCTCCATGCCATAAACCAAGGAATATGGTGTTGCCCCTGTTGACGTCCTTGCTGAGGTACGATACCCATGAAGAGAAAATGGTAACATCTCGTGCCAGTCTTTGTATGTCACTATCATCTTCTGCACGATCTTCTTAATGTTCTTATTAGCCGCTTCTACAGCCCCATTCATCTTCGGTCGGTAAGGAGAAGAGTTGTGATGCTGTATCTTGAATTGCTCGCATAGCTCAGTAATCATCTTGTTGTTGAGATTGGTACCATTGTCCGTAATGATCCTCTCTGGTACACCATATCGACATATCATATTATGCCGAATGAACCGTGCCACGACGTTCTTGGTTACAGTAGCAAAAGAAGCTGCTTCAACCCACTTCGTAAAGTAATCAATTGCTACCAAGATGAAACTATGCCTGTTGGATGCTGTAGGTATGATTTCGCCGATCATATCAATGCCCCACATTGCAAAAGGCCAAGGTGCCGTCAAGATTTTCAGAGGGACTAGAGGTATGTGCACCTTAACAACATAGACTTGGCACTTGTGACACGTCCGAGAATGCTGATAACAGTCGGCTTCCATTGTGGACCAATAATATCCTGCCCGAAGGATCTTCTTTGCCATGGTATGTCCACTGGAATGAGTTCCGAAAGTACCTTCATGCAACTCTGTCATGATCCTTTCTGCCTCGTTCTTATCCATACAACGCAGTAGGGTCGAATCATGGTTACGCTTGTATAGGATGCCATTACTGATGAAGAATTTCGCCGCGAACCTCCTCAGAAACTTCTTGTCATTAACAGATGCACCCTCGGGGTATTCCTGAGCCTCAAGATACCTCTTCACCTCATGAAACCAGGGCTTATCTGCCACCTCTTCAATCTCAATGTCACAGCAATGTGCGGGTTCTTCCAACCTTTCAATGGTAATCTGGGGAGCCTCGTTGTCCCACCTGACCTTTAACATAGAAGACATCGTAGCTAGCGCGTCCGCTAACTAATTCTCCTCTCTAGGGAAGTGTTCAAAGGTTATCTCTTCAAAGTGTGGAAGCAACGTTAATACATACTCCTTGTAAGGGATAAGATTTGGGTGTTTCGTATCCCACTCGCCTTTGATCTGACTGATCACGAGAGAGGAATCTCCAAAGACACTTAGAAACTTAATCCTTAGGTCAATTGCTGCTCGAAGAACCATGATGCACGCTTCATACTCCGCCATGTTGTTGGTGCAGTTGAAACATAGTCGGGCGGTGAACACAGTATGAGAGCCCTTAGGAGATATGATAACAGCGCCAATGCCATTACCTAAAGCGTTTGAAGCTTTGTCAAAGTACATAGACCATCAGGATCCTTCCTCAGGCCCTTCATCCGGTCCAGGTGTCTCACAATCAGTTACCAACATGATATTCTCGTCCAAAAATTCAAAGTTCATAGGTTGGTAATCATCCACTGCCTGGTGTGCCAAATGGTCTGCCAACACACTTCCCTTGATTTCCTTTTGGGTCATATATTTGATGTCATACTCAGTCAAGATCATCTGCCATCTTGCTATTCTTCCGGACAAGGTAGGCTTTTCGAAGATATACTTGATTGGATCCATATTTGATATCAACAGAGTAGTGTGAGTCAACATATACTGTCTCAGCCGGCGAGCAGCCCATGCCAAAGCGCAACAAATTTTCTCGAGCAGTGAGTATCGGGTCTCACAGTCGGTAAACTTTTTGCTAAGGTAATAAATAACATGCTCTTTTCGGCCAGACTCGTCATGCTGACCCAGCACGCACCCCATTGAGTTGTCGAGTACTGTCAAGTATAAGATCAAAGGTCTCCCTTCAACTGGAGGCATCAGAATGGGTGGCTCTTGGAGGTACTCTTTAATTCTTTCGAAGGCAGCCTGGAATTCATCGTTCCAACGTACCACTTGATCTTTCTTCAGCAGCTTGAAGATTGGCTCACAAGTAGCAGTTAGGTGCGAGATGAATCGGGCAATGTAGTTCAGTCGTCCCAGAAAGCCTCTGACTTCTTTCTCTGTTTTGGGAGCTGGCATCTCCTGTATAGCTTTCACTTTGGCAGGATCAACTTGAATACCTTTGTCTCTTACGACGAACCCCAGTAGCTTACCAGACCTCACCCCGAAGGTGCACTTGTTTGGGTTCAATCTTAGCTTGTACAACTTCAGCTTGTCAAACAGCTTCTGCAGATGGTCAAGGTGTTCCTCCTCAGTCTGGGACCTTGCAATCATATCATCGGCGTAAACCTCTATTTCATGATGGATCATGTCCTGAAACAAAGCAACCATGGCACACTGATACGTTGCCCCAACATTCTTCAGTCTAAAAGGCATGACCTTGTAGCAAAAAGTACCCCACTGAGTAACAAAGGTTGTCTTCTCCATGTCTTCGAGAGCCATTTTGATCTGATTATAACCAGAGAAACCATCCATAAAAGAGAAGACCTTATGCTGAGCAGTGTTGTCAACCAGAACGTCAATATGAGGTAGAGGGAAGTCATCCTTGGGGCTTGCCCTGTTCAGATCCCTGTAGTCAACACACATTCGAACCTTACCATCCTTCTTCGGCACATGAACCACATTGGCCACCCACTGAGGGTAAGAAGTAACTGCTAGAAAACCGGCGTCGAACTGTTTCATAACTTCAGCCTTTATTTTCTCAAACATCTTTGGGCCCATTCGGCGGACCTTCTGTTTCACTGGAGGACAGTCTTCCTTGGTAGGTAATTGGTGAACCACAATATCAGTATCCAAACCAGGCATATCTTCATAAGACCAGGCGAAGATTTCAAAGTAGTCATGCAGCATCTGAATCAACCGTTGTTTCACACTAAGCTCCAGATTTGCACCAATCTTGACCTCTTTCTTGTCTACCTCTGTACCCAGATTCACTGATTCCACCGGCTCTTCGTGCGGCTGTATAACCCTCTCTTCCTGGAGTAACAGTCTTGCGAGTTCACTAGGAACTTCATAATCATCTTCACCTTCGTCTTCAGCTAAGTTGATCGGATTTTCGAAGTCATAATTGGCAGTAGCAGAGTCGTTACCAGTGAGATCCAGAGTGGATGTGGACCTGTATACGTGCGTGTGTGTAAAATGGCTGTTTTGCAATATATAATAAAGAAAAACAAGGAGCGCAAAATTTGAAATGCAAGAACGTCCAATGCTTTTATTAATGATATATGAAAATGACACACATAAAGCCCTCACAAATGAAGCCACAGTGCCCCGGGTAAGACACCGGGCCATAAAGTTTAAAACATTGTCTGTTACATATTCAAAACAAAAAGTTTCATTATTGGGTGATAATAGAAACGGGCATAGAATCCTTCGTTGTCCAGTTGCTTAGTCCACCATTGGCAGTCGGGTAGATCCAACTGTCGATATCAAACTCTTCATCATCGTCATCCTTGATAGCATTCACCCTTGCATCTTGTTTAGGCTTCTCTGGTGTTCCGAACTCAATCTCCTTCGCATCGATCAAGTCTTGTACCTTGTTCTTCAAAACCCAACAATCATCTGTATTATGCCCCGGGCTATCAGTGAAAAGCACAGCGGGCGTTAGGGTTATATTTTGGTGATGTTATATTTGGATTCTTCGGGGCTTCCTTTGGAATCACCAGGTTGGTCTTCAGCAACTGTGGTAGAATCTGAGATAAGGTCATGTTGAGACGGGTGAATTGCCTTCGAGGTCTCTCGTCCTTTTGTTGATTGTTGTACTGAGGAGTACCAGCAGGTTTTGAAATAACAACTGCATTAACAACTTGGCGGTGTTCAGGTCTATTCTGTCTTTTCAAACTGTAGACAGCACTGGGCTCTTTCTTAAATGGCTTCTTCTCAGTGCTTGATGAAGCACCTTTTTGGATCTTACCAGCCTTAATACCAGCCTCAATCCTCTCACTGGTTAAAATAAGCTCTGTAAACCCAGACGAAGAGCTTCCAATCAGATGGTTAAAGAATAGACTAGACAGGGTCCCCAGAAACATGTCCACAAGCTCCCGATCAGCCAAGGGTGGTTGTACTCTTCCGGCGAGGTCCCTCCACTTCTGAGCATAATCTTTGAATCCTTCACCCATTCCCATTGACATACCCTGGAGTTGGGTACGCATAGGAGCGAGGTCGGAGTATTGGTACTGCCTGTAGAAAGCAGTAGCCAAATCTTCCCAACTGCGGATACTTGCTCCGTCTAACTGATAAAAACATTCAAGCTGAGTCCCTGAGAGACTGTCTTGAAAGAAATGGATCCATAGGTTCTTATCAGCGGTATACGGCTGAATCTTCCTTACATACGACCGGAGGTGCAGTTTCGGACAAGAAACTCCGTCATACTTAGCGAAGGCTGGTGCCTTGAATTTATGGGGAATCACCACCCCAGATGATAGACCTAGATCAGAAAAGTCCAGACCAGGCATTTTCTAAACTTCCATAGCACTCAATCGGTCTTCCAGTTGCTTGTATCTGTCCTCAGCGGGAGGATATTGTTCTTCATCGAAGTCCGTCTCGTTGTCGGAGACCACAGGGCTGGGAGCCCTCCTTTCCTCTTGACTATCTTTCCCTCCAAATGAGGTGGTCAAATCAACTTCATTATGTAGCCTGTTTCCAAACCTGTGCCCTGTGTTGAACAGGATTGTCCTCTTCTTCTTCTTCTTCTTCTTCTCTTTCAGAATCAAGGTCTTCAAGTCCTGCTGACCCTTAGCTAGATTCATGAACAGCTCTTGGAATTGGGCATTTTGGGCTTGGAGGGCCTTGATGTCTTGCTCAGTTGAAGGTTCAGCAGACATGATGAGTGCTGAAATAAACAACGAAGAAGATAAGAGACCTGTAATGGTACCTGTTTATGAAGTGCATGGGATGAAATGCGTATGATTTATGATTTCAAAGACAGTCAAGAGATTCAAATTTGTAAACAAGAAAGGAAACACACTTTATTAGATAAACTTTGGAATTCAAATTGTTCAACTGATGCCCTCAGGGCGTTACAAGAATGGAAATACTGAAAAGTAAATGAAAACTGGAAAAGCAACAATCAAAGGTCAATCAATGCTCCCATGGTCTCTTCTTGTCAGTGCGGACATAGTCGTTGAGAATCTGCTTGTTCTCCAACTGCCTAGTCAACCTATGGATCTTCTGCTCTTGCTCGTTGAACCTCTCTCGGTAAGAATCTCGTTCTTCCCTCAGCTGCATCCAAGACCTTTTCAGTGCCCCAATGTCAGTGGGCATATAAGGATGGAGGATGGTTGGAAGAACTCCTTCTTCATTAGCAACTTCAAGAGTGACAGGCCGGACAGCTTCATATGGCATACCTAGATTTTGGGCATGGATGCGGACCCATCTGAGATATGGCTCTATCGGGAGAGAAGTTTTTAGGCCCAACTCATGTGGATCAGATTTGTGAACTCTATCCCAAGCCTTTATGAATCTGCGACGTTGCTCGTCGCTATCCCCTTGAAAATCAAAGATAATACTATGCATTAGCATCTCATGAGGTCCTTCTCTTCTGGCACGCCCGAACTGACGTAGAGCTAAGCATGGGTTGTAAGAAATTCCTCCATGGGTTCCTAATAGTGGAACATTAGGGTACTCCCCACATCGATCAATAATAGTCACCTCGTCCATACCCTTGAGAGTCCAGATGATGTCGTTATGAGAGAGAGACATCACCCTATAATCCCAGCCCATGCCTTCTTTATTCTTCAGCACTGATTTGGGAAGGTGCGAAATAAACCACCTTGCCAATAACGGAGCACAGCACATCAAAGTTCCCTGCTTTCGGGCAGTACGAGCATAAAGCTGATGAAGGATATCACCCAAGAGAGTGGGTACAGGATTGCGAGAGATGAAGATCTTTATCGCATTCACATCAACAAAGGAGTCAGAGTTCGGAAACAATACCAAGCCATATATCAAAAGAGCCAGAATATCCTCGAATGCCTTGAAATCCAGACTATCCCAGAAATAGTTAGCCTTACCAACCAAGAACTTAGTCAGAAAGCCCTTTGCTCCACTTCTAGTCTCCCAATTAGCCATTACCTCCTCTTTGGTCAAATGAAGGGCTGCAGTAATCTCTTCGGGCCTAAGAACCTTCTCCCAACCAGTAAACGGGGTCTGCTCCAGAACAGAGATACCGAGCAGATCAGAGAACTCTTCTAGGGTGGGAACCAACTGGTAGTCCTAAAAAGTGAAGCAATGGTAAAGCGAATCATAGAATTGGACCAGAACACTCATCATCTGCTCGTTCAATTTGGAGGTGACCAAACTGAGAAGATAACCATGCCTCCTTAGGAAGGAAGTAGTATCAGGCATCTTTGCAACCAACTCTTTCAGCAAGGTGGGAACTTGGATAAAGTTGATCCAGATGGTATTCCTACGCATTGGCATCATGATGACCTACAAAACAGAACAAAGATGAATCCCTCTTGTCTTTGAAATAGGTTAGTCCAATGCAGGATGTATGCAATGTTATGATGTCATGATGTCATGATAGTAAGCACACCACAAGTATCCACAAAAAGCAACCATGGTAAAGGCACACAAGTCACACAGAGAGCCCTTAGATTTCAGGCTGGCAAGGAGCTTAGGTACTACCCTCTTTCAGTTCAGTTGGTTTAAACTTGTCCTAAAAATAGTAACCGGGTTCTAGAGGATCTCAATATCACTGACTACCCTCAATCGGTCATAATTCCAGTTTAGCAACCTTTTCTTGCAGCCAGAATCATCGCGAGAGTTTAGTCTCAATGAGTGTAGCATACCGCTACTGTTATATGGCCAAGTTGGTCAATTTAAAGGTTCTAAGGTCAGTTGGTGCTTAATGACCCCTTAGAAGACCCATATTCTCCTCGTTCCAACACAAGGGATATCGATACAGGCTAAAGTGCCACACCAACGTAGCTACTGCTTCAACCGTATCGGTCTACGCCGTACAGTTCCCTCACAGTTTATTGCTACTTACCTAAAGGGTATCCCCCAGATCCGGGTTAGGATCTATAGAACTCCGATACAAGCCCACAAATATAAAGCATACAAAGCATACAATTTAAAACACAATGATCTAATCCTAAGGTACACCCCACTTTTAAAATTCCCCAGCAGAGTCGCCAGTTCTGTAATACGGTGGGAAGAGAACTGACTGTTTTTAGAATGGTGGTTCGTGTTTTGCGTTTGTTTTTGCAAAATGTTGCGGTAAGCAAGAGTCGCCACCGTCTTTTATTTTATCCAACAAGGAAAGGAAAAAAGCACAGAAAAATTCCTTTTTTGAGATGTTTCTCGGGTCCGGGGGGTAGATTATAGAAAGGGAAGGTGTTAGCACCCTTTCTATCTGTGGTTATCCACGGGCTCTTAGGAACTTGCTCAAAGTGTTTTCAAAAATTTGCTTTTCTTTGTGTTTGTGGGTTTGAAAGGAGTTTTTGTTTGAAAGGTGTAAGTGCGAAAGTTTTGTTTTGTTTTGAGAGAGCAAGTACTTAAGAACCATCTACCTACTCGAAAAAGGAATCAATCTGTGCAAATGTCCTTTAGACAATGCTATCCCACTATTGAGGAATAGGTAGCATCGTCATTGGAGTTTTAAGGGTCAATTCGATTAAGGGACGTGTGGTCACTAAAGCAATGTTAGGACGCCTTAGCGGTAACCCTAACGTCTTAGATCATTTTTCCGAGGCAACCGTTTCGAGGCAACTATGATCTTTGGACAAGAGGGCGACCTCTAAAACTTCCTATACTCAATGACCACGTTCGAAGGCAACCAAGTGAGGTGTACCCTAAGAGTGCGCATGTGCGAGTGTGTTGTTTCGATTACTTTTATCTTTGTACATGTCATGGGTGAGCTATGTTGATTTTAAGTTCATACATTTGATCTTGTCATGCAT
The DNA here is from genome assembly GCA_948472305.1 of Vicia faba. Taxonomy (NCBI): domain Eukaryota; kingdom Viridiplantae; phylum Streptophyta; class Magnoliopsida; order Fabales; family Fabaceae; genus Vicia; species Vicia faba. The sequence goes on along the minus strand of OX451738.1, from coordinate 1,179,924,696 downwards.
TCCCTATTATCAAACATCTAACAGTATATAGTTGCGGAATTTAAATTGCGGAAATTAAATCTAAACTATTACAAGGCGTCGGGTATTTACATCGCCAAAAACAAACCCTTGAAATTAAAATGCGGAAAGTAAAATAAAGCGATAAATAATAAAAGTCCTATTTAAAGCTATTACATTCCGGAAGCAAGTACAATAGTATGAAAATATGGATCGCGTGCGAGAAAATCAAATCAGCGCATTTTTTAGGGTTTTGACCCTTTTTATTAAAGAAAGCATTTTTTTGTTATTTTTGAATTAAAAGAAATTAATTTAAGTTAATTAAATAAATAAACTAATTAATTAATTAAGAAAAAGATATTTTTGGATTTTGGATATTTAAAGAAAATAAATTAAATTTGATTAAAGTTAGTAAAACCTAATATTCTACATTGATTTTAAATATTGCAAAAAATATTAAAGGTTAAACCTAATTAAAACTAAATTAATTAATTTATTTATTTACAAATTAAAGTGATGAAATTAATTTTAATAAATAAAATATATTTTTGTGTTTTTATTTTATTGTATGAGAAAAAATTGATTGGTTAGTGAAATTATAAAAATAAATTAACAAAACAATTAAATAAAAGAAATATAAAGAAAAGAAATAACCAAAAGGGGGGTGTTGGGCCTGATCAGGAGGTGAGATTGGAATTTCTTTGGCCCAACAGGCGCAGGTCTGTATTGACTTTTGCAACTCCATGTGACACGTTGACCTTGGGTGTATGGTGGATATCACCCTTGGGCCATCAGATTTGGCCTGGAGGCCATCTGGCGCTTGGAATCTGAAGGAGCATGATGGACTACAATTTATGAGGCACGCTAGAACATCTGTAGAAAAATAATAATAGGCATTTGGGGGACCTGGGATTCTAACCCAGGTCCTATTGGAATTTGTACGCTCGCCTGGCCACTGCGCCACTATGCTGCTTTTGTTATTATAATAGACGGCAATTATTATATTGGAAAACAAAACAAATGCCAGAAATTAAAAAAAAATGCGCGCGAAATATGAATGGACGAATTGGGAAGAGACGCGTCATCGTCTTCTCCACTCATCCCTGGTTTTTTACCTGCGGTTTTTTATCCGCAGCTGAATCTAAAGCTTGCTCCTAAAATCAATTGCAGGCCATAAAAATTGATTCTAAGACCATGGTTCACTTCGTCTCTCCCTCCTGAACATGGCCATGTCCATTATTTGCTTTGATTTTTCCTGAAACTAAAACCCCCAAAAGCAAGAAACAAGAACCCTAGATTCGGGCATGGCATTATGGGCTATGAAAACAAAATCAAGTATTGCAGAAAGTTTCGAAATCATTCAAGGATCAAGAATATGTCCATGGTTTGTCAAAAAAATGCAAGAATGAGAGATTTCGATTTCATGTACAGGGCGGTGTTCAAGGAGACTTACAGCGCGTTTGATGAGGTTTCAGGGCTTGTAAAGGATTGGTTTTGATTCAATGGATGTCCAGCAAGAAGATAGCGTGGAGGTTTTGCTCTGAATCAGCCTCTAGATGTGATTTCAGTTTCCAACTTTTTCAAGCTTTTTCAAGTTTTGGTATTGGTGATTATGCAGCCTCTAGGTCCTTATTTTCGTGCCTTTGTGTTGTATATGTATAATGGAATCAATTAGGTCAAGTCTTGGGCTTTGAATCTTTGTGTATTGATGATTTAAGATTTGATATGATCCTCCATTATAAAGCTTCCAAAAATGTCCCAAATCCAATGTTTTGTGCATGATATGGCTTGGTTCGAGTTTGTTCTTGTCCATGATGATAATAAAGACCTGTATCACTAAAAAAGATTCCAAGTGACTAAGATTTAGATTTTATTTGGATTTAAATTGATTAAAAATAAATTAATTCAATAAAAATCAAATAAAATGGAAAAATTAATAATTGGATACAATATTGAAAATAGGACACGTGTGTAGTGTGGCAAGATCAAATCAAGTGGAAAAAAGTGGGCCTATTTGTCAAAATTTGAAGTTTTTGGGATAGTTGACTTTTGGCAATTTTGAAAAAATGCCCAACTTCAACAATGCATATCTTCTTCAATTTTGAACTTTTAGAGGTGTTATTAGACTTTTTATAAACCTTGAGATGTCCTCTAACCAACCCTTTTGGTATCATTTCATTTTGATATTCCATGCTCAAGTTATAAGCTTTGGAAAAAAAGGTGTTTTTGTTGACTTTCAAAAATGACCTATAATGTCCAACTTTGTAACTTCTTGTGAGTGCATTTCTTGATCTTGGGGTGTGAATATGGATTGTAGGAAATTTCATCCTCTTAAAAATGAGCTTTGTATGGGTCATTTCTAATAAAGTATGAGAAAGTTATGCTTGGTCAAAGTTGAGTTGACTTTTCCTACAAAACCCTAATTTAGCAACTTTTGAATCTTGATGAATTTTGAGCAATACTTGATGAATCATGATCAACCCTTGATCAAATGATGAATTATCCTTCAAAATGATAATGTTGACAAAAAATCTTGAGGTTTGACCATTTGTAGGTCACAGTTGACTTTTGCCCTAGCACAATCGATTTTTGGACCTCTTGAGCAATTGACTGACCAAGCTTCCTCTGCAAGGCTTGAAATTTTTCATGGATGAACTTGAGAACATATTAGGACATTGTGGAGAACTTGAGGTCATTTGGATGTAAGTACCTTGATGCAACACAAAACCCTAATTTGAGGTTGATTGCCTTAGGTGATAGCTTGACTGTCCAACTCTTGAGCAATCTTGAGCCATTTGGGGATTCTTCTTGACATGTCTTGAGAAATATGGGAGGGCAAATTTTGGGGTACAACAAACCCCTTCTCTTATTTTGATCTTCAACAAGATCAATATACAATATCTCTCAATTGATTTATCAAATCTTGCTACTCCTTTGGGTACCAAACTCCAAGGCTCTTTCGTGCATGATCAATTGTAACTATTAAACCCAACACCTTTCAATTTGATTCGCCATTCTCGCACTACTTCCTTGGATACCAAACTTCGAAGGCTTGGCTTTTCACTTGGCCGCAATCCTCTTTTGAAAGTCTTGAACAAAACCCCTAAATCTACTAAAGATCTTCGAGGACAAACTCTAAGTTTTTTCGAATGAAACCCCCTATAATTCTTAACAAAATATTCTCGGCTACATAAGAACCTAATTGGATGTTATCAAACCTCGCCTAGATGGCACCCTGACAAAAGTGGATTATGTGTGATTTATCAGTGTGAATGCATATATTTAAGGTTGAAGGTGAAGAGAAATGGTGGTAAACGTTTATAGTTTCATCAAGTTGAAATAATGCATGATTAATGTATTTATAGTTGTGGAAGTTGATATGTAAAGAATGAATTTTGGAATTAAATCTTACTGAAAATTTATGAAATTCTGGCACGCATACAAACAGAAGTCAAGACTGATGCCTTAACAACACACAATATTACAACAGATGTTATGACATCCGCTTACACAACAACAAATAATAACACAACAGAATTATAACTTGCAGAAAAAGAAAGAACACAACAATATGTTAACCCAGTTCAGTGATAACTCACCTACTCTGGGGGCTACCAAGTCAGGAAGAAAATCCACTATTAGCAGTATTAGTTTGAAGCTAAACTAGTTCCAAGCTTACAACTTCGCGCTTAATTCATACCCAGTGCAACTTCTACCTAGATCCTCCCTAGATATGAGAATTTGACATCCCACTTCCAATCACCGCAGTGATAAAATACTTATCCTGATCACAGGGGATATCTATAAACAAGTCAGTCATAACAACCTGAACAATAAAAATAGGAATCACACTTCCAAATCAAATACTCAGAGTTGCTTAAAAGCTTCCTCCAAGAACAATACTCAACTCTTGTTTTACAACTTCGAGGAGAACAATAGCTTGATGAACAAGCAACAATCAGACAACCTAAATGTATTAGAGATACATGAGGACGTACAAAAACAAATAAAGAACCTAAGGAACTATCAAACTCTAAACCCTTATTTTTCACAAGGTTGTACAATAAAAAATATGCTTAAAACTAGGTCTTGGACGAATCCTTATATAGGCTTCTGCAGTTGGGCTTGGACTGGCTTGGATTCTTCAATCAACTCCAATCTTCAGCTAAAAAATCTCTGCAGAATATTCTCCACAAAAATAGAAACAATCTTCATAAAAAGTTTCCTAAAAAGTCTCAGTCGATCCTTTTTAGTAACCAATCAAATTTACACATGTTTATAACAAAATCCTTGATTGGTCTGCACCTATAATGAGTACAGAATATTCCAGATACTCATATCTTCAAATCAAATCTTCAAGGATATTCAAAAGCAGCGCCTGCTACATTAGCCTCAGGATGTCATAACATCTTTTGTGACATCTGGCACAAAAACATATAACAACAGAACCTTTTATGAAAGTTGATAAAGATGTTGCACCATTTTACTCAACATCAACATAGAACTATGTTTAGAACCTTGCTTAGCCAAAATTTATCCAACCATAGAATCATGGAACTAATAATTTCACTCAATCAAATAGTATGTGTCGGCCTGAAATACGTATGTGCCAACACATAAGTCAAAAATCAACAGTATGTGCCAGCCTAAAAAGGCACATATGTCGGCCTATGCAAGACATTAAATTTTTGCTTAAATACTGCTCTAATGGTGAAGTTGAACTCACATACTTCCCCTTTTTGATGAAGGCAAAACTTGCGATGATGCATTTCATATAGTTATGGAAGGCCCCCCTGACTTTGTGCTTCCCCAACTTCATCTCGCACATGTTTCTCCCCCTTTGACAACATAAAAAAGAAAGATATAAAAATGTGAGAAGTATCATATTCCAATACAAATACTAATATATCACTCAGAGGCATTTTTGTATAGAAGAGAAACAATCACATATCTCCATATATATGTAATGATGCGAAATTGATAACTAAAAAGCATAAAGCATTACCAAACATGTAATGCAATGCACAATTAATATTGAATGTGATGCAAGAGAAAAAATTTCAAGTTGCTTATATAGCGTCACGACTATGTAACACAACAAATGAAACTCCTGATGCCGCACACGCATGTGCCTAGCATAGCGACAAGAACATGTCACTACTCAATTCAAAATGAAAGTATTGTCATAACATGTTACTCAACTACAACAATAACATTACATGCAATTAACACGTTTACACACAATTCATGCACGAATGCAAGAAGAAATAATCATAGAAACACATGCATGTACAATCAGGAATAATCTTATACAAATATGAAATAATTAATATATGAAGTAATTATAAGCATATACATTGAGAACACACAATGGTTATCAATCAATTTTTTTGGAAATGAACATTCATGGTTTTTCATCATTTGAGAACATATCAAGCATTCTTAACCAACAAATAACATGCATTAAGAAAATTCATACTTTCAAGGAGAAATTGAAACAATATTACCTCACTCTTGATGGAACGGAAGTTGTACTCACATGATGTAAAATACTCAAACAAAGAGTTAGAACAAAAGTATAAAGTGCAAGCAACATGGTAAAAATTAAGCAATATTGGATATATCAATGATCCCTAATTCTCCATGTTTGTTGGAAAACGATTCTGGTGCAAGAGGTTTAATGAAAATATCAGCATGTTGATTTTTACAATCAACATGCTCGAATGCAACATCCCTTTTTCAATATAGTCGCAAAGGAAATGGTGACATATCTCAATATGTTTAGTGCGAGAATTTAGCATCGGATTCTCGGTTAGATTAATTGCACTAGTGTTGTCGCACATAATAGGAATATGCAAAAGTTTAATGTCAAAATCAAGTAATTGTTGCTTAAGCCATAAAATTTGGGCACAACAACTACCGAATGCCATGTATTCTTCCTCGGCCGTTGACAAAGCTACAAAAACTTTCTTTTTACTGTGCCAACTAACCAAAGATTTTGAAAACATATGACAAGTTCCACCAGTACTTTTCCTATCTGATTTGCAACCAACAAAGTCGGAATCAGAGTAACCAACCAAGCTACAATTGCTTCCCTCGAAATACCAAAGCTCAAACTTAAAAGTACCAATAAGATATCTAAGAATATGCTTAACTTCTTTTAAGTGCAATTCCTTAGGAGCCGATTAATATCGTGTACACATGCAAATGCTAAACATAATATCAAAACTAGATGTCGTAAGATATATAAGAGATCCAATCATACCTCTATATTTTTTGACATCAACATCCTTACCCTTTCATCTCTATCCAAATTTCCCTTTGTTATCATAAGTGTGTCAATTTCCTTTGCATCGTCCATTTCGAATCGTTTTAATAATTCGAGACAATACTTGGTTTGACATATAAATGTTTCTTCCTTGAGTTGCTTTATTTGAAGTCCGAGAAAGTAGTTTAACTGCCCCATGAAACTTATTTCAAACTCTTCTTGCATAAGCTTAGAGGATTCCTTGACAATCTGTATGTTAGTAAAACCAAACATGATATAATGTCAAATGTGTTATGCTTGATGTTTAATGAAGCTAAACATGCTTATGTACACATAAGTGTTCATAAAGAATAAAGAAAAAGGAGTACATGAAAATATAACTTGATAGGTCATTATAAGTGTATAAATTGATAAGTCACCAGAATTATCAGTTAAGAATTATTTTGCAAATGAATACTCATATATATATATATATATATATATATATATATATATATATATATATATATATATATATATATATATATATATATATATATATATATATATCATACACCAAGTATGTCATGTACTTAGAAAAATAAACAAGTAAAAGAAAGAACTTACTTAACAAGGCAGAAATTGAATCGGTACTACCTCACAGTACAATATAACAGGGGATGCACTTCCGTTTCACAAGAAACTCTCGAAAGAAAGTTGAACCAAATGCAAAGTATGCCACAAAGACTTTAAAAAACTAAGATCTTAGCACTTTTCACTTTGACAAAGTACCTAAAAATATAACTTTTGATGAATCCAAGAAGATCATTGATTTGATGATCATTCATTTTTATTGAATTTTCATCTTTATCCTTTTCATGATATTTATCTTTCTCCTCCTCATGTTTCACCAATTCGGATGATCAATTCCTTCTTCGGTGTCATTGAGTATGTCTCTTAAAGATACACCTACATCATGAAATGAAATACCTTTTTTAAGTATTCTCGGATACAACATCAAAAGTAATTTATGCATGTTGCTTTTTAGATCACATAATCCATCTTCTTTCCACATATACAATAGGGTTAGAATATGTTATCCATCATATGCTTTGAGTCACCATAAATGAGAACTCATATTCTCTTCATAGAGTCAAGACAATTTTCCTACAAAATTAATAAGACAAGCTAGGTACCCAATCTTCATTGGGTCCTTGGGGTTAGTGAAAAATTGGTTTCATTTGAGCAACCATTGAAAAACACCTTTAGGAATCAAAAACTCCTAAATTTGAATTTTTCAATAGTGTGACCTTTCTTGCAACCATACTGATAATTTAAATCTTCACCATTGCTAGAATCACTATCAATGTGCTCACCTTTTGAGAACCATGAACGAGAATTCCTAAGAGCTCAAGACTTCATTCCTTCCTCCTTATTTGTGACTTTCTCCTTTTTCTTATTCTCAAGCTTTTTTTAATGATTGTCTAAGCAAGTAAGTTCTTGCTCATGTTATTCAAACTTACCAAACAATGTAGTAAGATCAAGTGTTGTAAGATCATCGACTTCCTTGATCGCGATGACTTTCGGTTGTCAATTCCTAGTAAGTCATCTCACAATTTTGTTAGTAGCAATCACATTAGAAATAATATTACCAAGTGCATTCAAACGATTAATGAGATTTAATGTATTTTTCTTATCATCATTATTCCATAGTGCTTTTGGCTTAGGTGTGACACCACCATCAACAACATGTGTTACCGATGTTGGACCATTTAAAATAGCATCCCACACACCTTTATCATTTGAGTTAACATGAATGCGCATACAAGCTATCCAATAACTATAGTTTTCTCCTATAAATATTGGCACTCTATCGTACGCCCCTTTAGGTTTGTTCGCCATTTTCTAATAAGAGTTTAGAAGCACGAAACTAACTAGAGCTCTGATACCACTTGTTAGACTATGCCGACTTATCTAGAGAGGGGTGAATAGATCCTCAATTAAAAACTACCTTTCAAAAATAGATATTTAAAAACAATGTTGAGCGGAAGGTTTTTGGCCTAGATCAAAATAGTAGTCTAAACGAACTTAGTTATTAGAAACTCGGATATGCACGAGCGGTGTTGAATTAAGATAATTATCAAATCAATCAACATAATAATATCTCAATTAACAATTTAATATCAAATACAACGGTTTCTTATTTCCAATGAAATCATGCTAAAACACAACTTGATAATTCATCGAACACATGGCATGCGATCAATTAGAATTTTCTTTGAGCTTCGTTGATATGAAAAAACACTTACACTCAAAGTTCTCATAATCTAATCAACAAAGCAATTTAAACTTTAACAATCAAAGAAAAATTCTATACAAATTAATTGATCAAAACAACATATTCAGTAAATTGTATATAGAAAGTAAATGAGAGTAAGAGATAGATAGATAGATAGAGATATATATATAGAGAGAGGGGGGGGGGGGGAGATAGAGACCGACACAAGAATTTGTTTTGGAAGTTCGCCAATCGTCCTCTCTATGGCTATGTCTCCCCCCCCTCCCCCCCCCCCCCCCCAATTCCATTTTGCAATTGAGATAAATTTCTTATTTTGCAAAAGTATGATTACAAGAGAAGTGTTCAAGAGCAACCCTACAAATCCCTTATCTTCTTTTGATCTTCAATAAGACCAATACACAATAGATCTCAATTGGTTTATCGAATCTTGTTACTCCTTTGAGTACCAAACTCTAAAGCTTTTTCGCGCACGATCAATTGTAACTATTAAACACAAGACCTTTCAATTCGATTCGTCGTTCTCGCGCTACTTCCTTGGGTACCAAACTCCTAAGGATTTTCACTTAGCAATGGTGGTAAGTGTTTACAGTTCATTAATTTAAATGATGCATGAATGATGTATTTATAGATGTGGAATTTGGTATGCAAAGAGGGAATTTGGAATTAAATCATATTGAAAATTTGACTCAATCAAATAGTATGTGTCGGCCTAAAATACGTATAGGATGACACATAAGTCAAAATATCAACAATATGTGCCGGTCTAAAAATAAACATGTGTCAGCCTATGCAAGACATTAACTTTTTGCTTAAATACTGGAGTAGACGTGTCGACCTGAAAATCGTATGTGTCGACACATAAAATAATAAGTTACAATATGTGTCAGCCTATATGATGCATATGTCGGCCTGTATCAAACATAAGCTACATGCTTCATTATTGAGTTACATGTGTCGGCCTGAAACACGTATGTGGTGGCACATGCAAGCAAATTTTATGCATAAAATTGATTTTTAAGGTTTTGGTCAAATTGAAAATGGTTTTTAATGATTCCTAAGACCTCTAATGTAAGAGAGTGCCACGTGACATAGAGATACCGTCCAATATATAGAAATGCTAAGTTTTTCTAGTTTTGACATCATGCAAAACATCTAATGGTGAAGTTTCACTCACAAATTCTATGAGAGATTTGAGAAGACTGAAACTGAAACCCTAAGTGTAAGGAAGAGATAATATTTTGTAATCGTAAGGCTAAGGTATAATAGGTTTAAGTTTGGGTAGATGTGAGTTAAGTAAAATTTAGGTTATAATATAATGTGGTTTGATTCGGTTTGGTTCGGTTTGTAAAATACAAACCACAAACCGAACTAAACCATGCAGTTTTATTAAAACATGGCACAAACACATCCGAACCAAATGCGGTTTTTTGTGGGTTTAGTTTGGTTTAGTTTGCGATTTTCTATTGGGTTGGTTTAGTTTTGAACACCCGTACTTAAAACAATCGATTGGAAGAAGCCTAAATGATTGTATAATAGATTATGACGGTGTTTTAATGACTCATAAGGCTCTCTTTCAAAACTATCCAAAATTGGCCAAAATAATCAATTATTTCAGTAATCCAATTGATTGAGCTATTAAAAACGCCCAATCGATTGGGTTCTATTAAAAACACTTGTGGATCTTCTTTTTTTTTTTTTGGATTTTACTTCTTCTATATGAAGGATGGTATGCTCCTCCTCATTTCATACCAATTTCCAAAACTCTCTTTTTTTTTTAATAAATTTATCTCTCTATTTTTCCCCTCTCTTTAGAATTTTTTTTTCTTTCACTTAAGTTGTCTTGGCGCTTTAGAGTGAAAAATCACTTGTGAGGAAGAAATTGTACGGGCCATGTTGTTATAAATCTCAAGAGTGAGATATTCTTAGAAAATTGAGTTTGATTCTTGAGATAAACCAATAATAAAATCTCTATTTTGATTCGAGAATTCTGCTGGAAAAAATCTTATATTTGAATCATGAAAACTATATAACCATCAACTTATGAGAAATTTTTGGAGAATTTCTCTTTCCACCCTATAGTTGAAACAACCTGCTGAACAAATCATCGAGATGAAATCAATAAAGTAGTCGTCGAATTTTTTTACCCCACAGGAAGGGAAAGGTAAACATCGAGTAAACCTGAGAAAGGTGAAATCACGATCAAACAATCGAGAGATCGGGTAAGAGAGTCTGTTACGCAAAGGGAAGGTATTAGCACCCTTCACGCCCGTAGTACTCTATGGTATCCACTCTTGATATTCTAATAAAATGGTGTGTTAAAATCTAATGCTTACGGTCTAAAATAAAAAAAAATCAAATAGGGAATGAATGCAAAAGAAAAAACAGGGAAAAGAAGGAAATATTTATAAAGTTTCGCTCGGTTGAGTCCCGCGACCAGATGCCTACGTATCCCTTTTAAGGAATCAGAGCACCGTAGTTCGGCTCACATGTTTCATTTTGTTGTATGTTTTTTACCTTGAAAAATAATTTTAAAAGAAAAGCCAAGAGGAAAATGAGGTTTGAATTGATTGGTGTTTTTTACCTTGAAAAAAGATTTAGAAATTATTAGATGTTTTATGCATTTGCCAAGAAAAGAGTTTTAGTTTTAAGGATGCAAAGGGAAAGAAAAAACTAAGGGAAACTACCTAGCTCTATCTCTAATATTATCATACAATGATGATCCTAAGGTTGAGTTTGAAAGGAAAATCTCTCCCTATGTTAGCATGCATGAATTACAATCCTAATATCTAACTTGCATCGGAAACGAAACAAGTGAATCCTAAAGGAGCATACAAAGGTTCAAAACCTAAGGGAACATGGTATATACAAGGATGAAAAGCAAACAAGCAATCAACCAGCTCAAGAAAGAAAACACATGTCATGAGCAGTGCACGCTAACTCAAGTTAAAAGGCCTAACCAAGATATGGAATCATAGAGGTAGGTAAAAAGGGAAATTTCTGACTATAGATACCTCATCTAGGCAAGAAGGGGTCATGAAAGCTACTCTTATCCAAGGTATCATATCACCAAGGCAAGAAGTATAGAATGAGGGAAAGTGAACGTCCTAGGCGACTAAGCACCTAACCAAGATATCGAGAATTGAGGTAGGAGATATAAGACAATATGAACAAGCACGGAGCATCAATGTTGCTCAACGTGAGTTCAAGAAAAAGTGTGGGGGATTGATTGCAAATCTCGTTTCCATCTGACCGACTTGATAATGAGCGCAGCACACTCCAAAGTATCGGCGTACAACACGAGCTAAGGATAACACAGATTGAAATTTTAGGGGTTGATTGTAAACCCTACTCCGCTTGCCTTCTTTGAGGACTTAACAATGGGGAAAGGGAATGGGATGCATCTTTGAGATCTTTGGGCACAAATGTAAACACACGGTAGAATACCTACTTCGAGGTAGGTCTTTAAACGATCAATAAACACAGTTAGCAAACAAGTGCAGAATGTCTTCTAAAGGACTTTAAACAGCGACTTCGAGTGCACACTCTTTATTATCCTATTTCTCATGATATCTAGAAAGTGATAAAATACGGAAAGATAAAACAAGCAGTGAAGTAATACCAAACAGATAAAATGTTTGTTATACAGTAAGCAAGTGAAGCGAAAATACTCCAGAAAACTTCACGCAAGCTAGCATCAATAATACAATAGTCAGAATATGCGTCGATCAAATAAGCACAATGAGAATGCGTGGTGTACACCTCCGCAATAGACAAGACACCTGCATACAAATTCACAACCAGACAAAATGCACATATTCTATTCATGAAATAAGAATCAAATAACCAACACTTTAGTTACATGATTGAAAGCTCTCGCAAAGCATCTTGCACAAGTCAACAAACATATTAGTGATAACAAGAAATCGCAATCAGTGTTATGTGTTCTCAACATAATTTAATTTATGATTAAATCATGAAGAAGTAGAAATTAAATGCACATTAGAAGTATAAACACAAACTCCGGACAGTCTTGTATTACAAAAATGAGTGCACAAAAAGTCAGAATTGAATCGCACGAAAATCTTACGGTTGTCTTCAAACTTACCAAGAAGCTCACAAAAGTATATGCCTCGAATTAATTCCAAGCGCAAGTACTACTTCCATTACCGAGGCAGTCGTGTGCATTTGTGTGAATTTCAACCGAAATCAAGCTCAAACAACTGAAGTAAATGCAAAAAAGTGTTCATTGATTCAAGTAACATCACTTAAAAAGTGTAAACAAGTTACAAACAAGAAAAATACAATGGATGCCTTGATTCCAATCATAAGCCAAAAGTTATGTGTTAATGTAATTTCCACCAATTTGAGGTTTTCAAAATGTCAAAAAAATTAAATTCATCAACAAATTAGTGTCAAATTACATTAACTCGTGAAGTTATATCAAATTCACATCAATTCAAGAATCATACTTCAACATTATTTAACAAATCAAGCATTGTAAAATTCAACCAAAAATTAAACTTCACTTCAACATTATTGCACATTCAAGAATCAAACCCAATTCAATATGTTTATACTTAAATCTACACTTCAAAATTCAACTCGTGAACAACTCTAATGGTTAACCAACCCCTTCCAAGTCTCTTTAATATCACAAACTCTACTTTAATTCAAGAATCAACAACCTCCACCAATTTCAACAAGGTTCTAACTTATTCCACACTTTGACATTATCACAAAATCAAGTATAAACTCCAAAATTCAAATTCAACCATATTTACCTCTTAGGAATTTTATCAAACACCTAAGCTACAATAATATATCTCAACCAAACTTCAAAGTTCCAACTTAAGTTTATTTCCAATTCTCAATTCACAATCAATATTCAACACTTTAATTCTAATAACTATATCAATCTTCAACTCATGAACATAATCATAATTGCAAATTAATTCAAGAGTTCAAGCAAAAGTAATGAGAGTTACCAAATTGAAGTGAAGAAGAGGTTGAAGAAGAGGATGCGTCGCCAGAATCACGATCGGAGAAGAAAGAGAGAAGGAGATTTGTGACTTTTGACTTTTTTGTTCTTGATGAATTTTTGAAGATTGTTGATGTTCTTGAACAAAATTGAGAGAAGAGTGTGTTTGATCTTTGAGAGAATATAGAGAGATTTGTGAGGAGTTTTTGGGAGTGAGAGAAGTTATAAGAGAAATTCTGATTTTTTAAATATAAACTCTCTAATTGGACCTTGGATTTGAATTTGGGTTGAGCCTTGTTTTGACAGAGTAAGCACATTTAACACACAACATGAGAACGAAATGTCACGTCATCACTGGTGTGAAATATCGACTCGAGCTCAACATCAAAATCAAAGATCACAAAATTTGTGACGTGATACCGAAAGAACGGGCTCAATCGGATAAATGACAAGAAAATTATGAATTTTGGAAGATGCACAGACGCTGTCTCAAACAAACTTATTTCATTTTCAGCTTTTTTCATTGTTCAGTCTGGAAAGAATGTCGCGAACAAAAGTCCTTCGGTCAAAATTCGAACTCGGGGTCTGAAGCAAATTCAGAGTAACAAAATTTGTGAAATTATGCCGAAAGAACCGTCACAATACGATAAAAATCGAAGAAGTTACGTTTTTTACAATATCGGAAAACGGTGTAACAGAAATCCGGTTCAACACAATTAATTTCTCTAGTAATCTATAATTCTGGGGACTTTCCTCAAAGAATTAGCTCTCGGCCCGAACATACGAATCGAAGATAAAATCAAGGTGGATTTTTCTTCCAAAGGACGGCTCAAAAACATCGATCCAAGTGAAAGTTGTGAATTTTTGAATGTCCGTAAAATAATGGTTCAACACAGTATTTTCACTATTTTTTCACCGTTTAGCTTCAAAGTACTCGCCCATTCGGAGATCCTCCTCGAAGAACTAGCTTTTGAGCCGAACATGAAAGTTGGAGGAAATAACAAGATGATTCAAATGCTCCAAGAGGCACTAAAAGATGATACTCTAATCAGAAGTTATGAATTTTTAAGCGTCCGAAAACCCGAGAAACGGTAAATCTATTGTATACCGTAATTCAAGTATTTTGCGCTTTAGAAAATCTTTCTCACAAAATTATCCTTCGACATGAACAAATGAAATAAAGAAGACCTCAAGACGGTTCTAACGACTGAAAAATCAATTCCAAACCATTTTCTGAACTCGAGTTGTGAAATTTTGAGCTTGAAACGCACAGTACTGAATTTATGTCTGCACTGTCTCAAATCGACTGAAACGCTTGACTTTCTGCACAATTCAGAGCGTGTTAAAACACATAAGAACTTGATATGATGATGACTTGCTTGATTTTTGATTGGATAGCTTGGACACCATGTGAATCGCATAAAAATGCGAAAAACCCTGAGTTCTACTTCACAGAGCTGCTTAACAGAACAGCCAATTTTGACAACTCTTTCTTGCAAATAAATACCCTAATTCCATGAGCATAAGCGTATGATATGAATGTATGCATATGGTAATGAAGTATGAGCCCATTAGATTTAAAATGAAGAGAGGGAATTTTGGAGTACAACAATACTGAAAAGAAAAATCCTACGAATTTTCTAAAATGTCCATGAAAACCGAAAATATGTTTCCGGTGTGCATCCACACGCACATAATTCATTCATTTTTGAAATTCGCCCTATTTTACGATAAAATTTATTCCAAAAATACACTTCCAAAAATTTTCTAAAATACACTCCCGATGTTTTCCAAAAAGAGGATCACAACCAACATATGATTTGCTAGCTGAGCTACAGAGACATTTGGCTGATATTTTTGTTGGTAAAAAGTTGAGGTTAGATTTGTTTACTATAAATCTCAACTTTCAGTTAGAATTTATTTTGAAGTTACGATTGTTTCTCCTTCATGGAAGTCAAAAGTTCATCAAAATCAATGTTACGATTTGAATTGTTTTTAAAATCATTTGTGTTTTAAATCAATTTTACCTCTAGTAAACGTGAATCCAAATATGTAATTTCTTTAGTTAATATTGGATATAAGTCTTTGAGAAGTTTTATTTTTTAGATTCTAGAAAAAACTCAGCTAGCAAATCATATGTTGGTTGTGATCCCCTTTTTGAGAAATATCGGAAGTGCTTTTCAGGAATTTTTGGAAGTGTGTTTTGGAAATAAATTTTGTCGTAAAATATGGTGAATCTTAAAAACAAATGAATTATGTGTGAGTAGATACGCACCGAAAATATATTTTCGATTTTTAGAGGTATTTTTGAAATTTCGCATGATATATTAGAAAAGCATATGATAGAAAAAGAAATCCTCAATTTTTGTGAGAAGATATATAATTGTTTATAGAGAATCTCCTAGATGCCAAGATTAAGCCTCAACACCATACCAAAATCTACATACCGTTCCTCACATCACATGTCAAGCACCGCATAATGCTTGGATTGATTTTATGTAACTAATAATGCATCTACATGTTAATGTATATTATGTTAATTATTGAATCATACAACCATCATATCATATACTAATTGACTTTCTTGCAATTTCATGTAATTATTGAAATCATATCAATGAATGAGACATAGAGAGAGATTTCTTGTATCTTTTTTTAGAGATTTCTTGTATCTTGAATCTGAAAAAGTATCTAATATTATATAATTCAAACACTAAAAAGAAATGACATACAGATCACAGAACTGTAACAAAAATAGTTACAACATTTGGACAGATCAAAACATGACAGATGTACACTTCAACTTTCCAATAACTCATTGATGATATAAAGTGATTAAGGTTTTATATTTGGACCACTCACAAACATGGCACTACACTTGTCTAGTTAATATAAGGCACTTTTTGATGAAGATAACACCAAACTTTCCTTTCAAAACCTACTAACAGTTATTTCAACCAGCTCAATCTGTCTGACAAAGTAAAAAAAAAACAGTAACAGAAAAATGGGTTTGAGAGTACTAGCAACCTTTTCTCTTCTAGTTTTGGTCCATCTCATCAATCTTGCTTCTTCATATCCTATTAAGAACAACTTGCCTTCAGGTACTATATATCCTATTCTTAGCTTCTCTTCTTATTTTTCCTCTTTTAAGTATAAAAAAGGTTTCCTAAACTGTAAACTGAATTGTTGTCTCACCACATTTGTGGGTTGCGTGCTGTTTGTCTGCTAGCCTATATAAACCTAAGATCAAGAACAGAGACACTGTTTCTATGTGGTCGCGGAGATATCAAAAAAAGCTTGATATCATCATCCAAATAGAAATCAAAGACTCTTTAGCATTGACACATCTGAAATAAGATGTTGTGTTCAGGGTGTCAGTGCTTCATAGGTCAAAGACTTTTTTTAGAACCCTGTAGCACTATTTCCATTCTATAAGACTATAAGTAACAGATCCCTTTTCTTGATTCCTTGAAAGAGAGGATAAATGGTAACTGTTAATAGATTCTTTAGTTATGAGCTTGGTGAAAGAAATGCTATTTAGGTTCAATAGAAACAAGACACCTACTTTGATTTATAAGGAAGGGGACAAACTTGTGGATTGATTACTATCTTGCCTTTAAGTTTTGTCTCCCACTAGTAAAAAATTTAGATGCTACAGGGTGGAAAAATTCCTTTGCATGACAAGAAATGTGAATTTTGTTGTAGATAACTTTTAAAAGATGTCTTACCACTGTCCTCTATCTTCTAATACTGACCAAAGGGATCTGATACCTAATTATGAGTCATTTTCAACAACCGATATGATTTTGCGCGGATAGTTCAAATCTCATTGCACTGCCCTTTAACAACTAAAAAAATGATTTGCTCACAGAAAACATCACTTTTTTAAGAATGATGTGAGATTCTTATGTGTAATGGTCCACTTTGCAGTTGATACTTCAACATAAGAAGGGAGTATAGTTATAGAATTTGGTTTATCAGTGGTCATTTGTAAGAAGTAACTACAGCAAAATTTCTTCTGTACTTGACATTTTTGAACCGAAAGAAAATGTTAAATTTACAAGAAAAATACTTGGAGAATAAGCATTGCTAGTTTCTTTCTTAAGCATGTTTAAATGAGCAAATATTTTAAATAAGAGTTTTGTTAAATAGAGTTTGTGCAGAAAAGCAAGTTAGAAGATAAGGCAATAAATGGAAGTAAGATGGAAGGAGGTGGTACTCATGGAGGAGGAGGTCATGGTGGCCAATCACACGGAGGAGGAGCAGTTATACCTGTTTATGCAGCTGGGGCTGCAAACAAAAATCACAACCATCGTGGTGCTGCCAACTGCAACCTCAACAAAATCAATTTTTCCTCCACGTTTATGATGATATTTATCTATCCTCTCATGCTGCTTTGTTAGCAATAGAAACTACAAAAATAGCACAGTAAATGTTATGCAATAAATGTAGTACGCTTTTTTTCTACAGTAATGTTTTCTAGTTCTCTAATAATAAGTAATGTATTTTGTTCAGTTAGGATTTGTGACACTATGCAGAATGTGTCGAGGAATGATTACATGCTCAAATTATCAAATTTACATACAAATGCAATAAAGTTTATAGATTTTATGTAAGCAGAAAGTGTTTACCTGTGCTTGGATCGGCAGTTGTAAGTTTGAAAGATACAAATTGGATAGGTTGTCGTGACATGATACATGAACATAACAGAAAACAGCTCCACACAAATACTAAAACTTTTCATAATTGATTTCGTTCAAGATATAAATTTGAAGCAGTGTTTGCAAGTGTAATGTTACAGTTTATAAGAGAACTATAGTTCATCTTTGGTAACATTAAAGCTGTCCAGCAAAATTGCACTCATAATAACCAATGTTATTTTGCACAGGCATGTCTTTTTCTTAGTTTAATAAAAGAAGCAAATAGCTCAAAAAACCAGACAACTACAATCCAATCAAAATAAAGGGGGAGAAACAACAAATTCAACTAATCCAATCACTTCATTCAGATGTCCAAAGTGGACTAATATTCATTTTACATCAATCATACTGATTAAATTAACATAATAGTACACATTGGTTAGACTGAGTACGAGAGAATCATCATAGGGAAGCATATATACACAAAATGCTCTCCAATATACTAAACTTCAAATAGCTATAAATAACTTGGATAATGCAAAGACAACAATTAGACATTTTCAAAAATGAGTGAGGTGCTCAAGTTTCCGGGCCTGAAAAAACCTAGAACGTCCTTTACCACTTGATTCTATTTCTTCACTTCTCTTCTTGGATGAGGTGAAACCCATATTGTTCAATTTCAATTGCCGTTTGCCATTACTATTATTGCCGTTGCCATCTTCATCCAAGTCAGACTCCCTATAAAAACATTTTAGTTTTAACGAAGATAAATAAGCATAAACACCAAGCATGTGCCTGGAACATAAAAAAGGAGAGAGAAAAAAGTGATGATCCCCACATACATAATGGAATTTATGTATATTGGAAAATATCATTTGTGTGTGGGGCGGGGGAGAGGTTCTAAAGTAGTGGACCCATTCAATGCTCATGCTTCAAGCTCAAAGTTTATAAGAGAAGATTGTGGTAGAAATATAAATCCAAGCCTAGCACCCACAGCTTTTAGGATAATTGAATATTTCACAATACACTTTTGACTTTATATATTATTTTTCCTTTTTTGACAACAAAAGACACTGGAAATTAAAGGGCAATTCCTACTTATCAATAAGAAAATAGCTAACATACTTCACAATAAGTGTCTTTAAAAGATTGTAAAAAATTGCACCTTTGAAATTAATAAGGATGTTTCTGTGGTGCTAAGAACAGCCAAGAGATGTGAAAATAGCACAAGTTGGTAGCCTACACCATATCAACTATCAAGGACTATTTCACACCAGAGATTAAGTTTAATAATGCAAAAAATGTCCAGAAAATTAACATACTTTTTTGAGAATGATTCTAGTTATATAGATCATTAATGAAAATAAACTACTTAGAAAATTCCAAAAATAATTGATGTGGGATTTGCTTTGATCTGATATTTTGCTATTCTTGTATCAAATGAGCCCTTGAAGCCCCTACAACTACGGAAATTAAAAATAAAAAACAGTTGGAAATATTTTTTATAGTTTTGTATAACTCAACTCAACATTTGACTTAAGTTACTTATGATGGTTATAAATAACACCTGGCAGTATGTCAACATTAACATGGGACGCTTCATGATAGTCAACTGCGCCTACAAGCCTAGTTCAAACACAGTAGGAAGCATGGCAAAAAAAAATTGAAAACAAGAATATGCTCACAAGTATAAAATTGAAAAACTTGAGGCTTATTTGGTTTCTGTTTTCATTTTGCGTCCAATTTTCAATTTTAATTACAAAAGTTCCTCTTCGTCTTCATTTAATTTCTTGTTTTCAAAGTTTTAAACAATAAAAACAATTAACAAAAGTTTTGTATCATATACAAAAATTGAAAACAAGAAACAAACTCAAGAAATGTATACCAAGGTATTTTATAACTACACCTGAAATCAAGAAATGTGAACATAAAATGATTTTGAAACCACACAAATCCTTAGAAATCAAGAGCAACACACTCACATGTTATCATAAAGATTAATAAAGCATGCTTACCATAAAACTTCAGCACCACTTTTAAAATAAGTGCTGCAAGTTCCCCAACTAAACCGGACCAATGTTGGAAAACCGAAGATAGAGTGTTTGTGATTTTCTAGCCAAGACTTGGTCGCGGGATCTACATAAACAAAAAACAAAACCATATTTATTATAATTACAATGTAAATCAACTAATAGATACCATATGCGATGTACTTATCTTCTCACCTCCTGGATATCCAGAGCCAAAGTTCCTCTGTATATTATCAGCAGTCTCATCAAGCACCCATTCTCTTACGGCTCGGTCTCTTGTAACCTTAAAGGTTGGATTAAAGGTTGTAAGTAGACAATAAAACTTTATACTGCATCAAATTTTAGAAGAGAGGGATACCTTTGCAGCTATACTTGCACCACTGACAACAGGATATAGACTATCAGCTTTCTTTGCAACCACAAATTTGATAGATGGGAAATTTTTAGACATCTTTGCTTCATATTTCCCTGGATCTCCAACCGTGTCAATATAAACCTGAAAAGCACAAATCATACATTACATCTCTAATAATCCAAGTATCTGCATAACATTACTACCCAAGTACTTAACAATAAAAGTTACAAAAGGCTCAATTTTCTCTTTCAGTACTCAATTTCATTGTAGAATCAAGACGGGAAATCAGGCCAGCAAGTGTAACTTACTAGGGGTGTAAGCGGATCAGAAAAAACCGATTAAACTGAAAAACCAAACCGGAAAAAAAAAAGATTTTTTCTAGTTCGGTTCAAAAACCAGACCAATAAAAGCCGAGGTTGTTTGGTTCGGTTATCGATTTTAATTTTTAGAAATCGCCAAACCGATGCTATAGTTTTTAGGAATAAGTGCCTTCACTCTCCTACAAATTGGACTTCAAAAAATGTTGAAACAGAAATACAACGCATCATGATAATTAATCATTTTTAAATAATACAACTATGTTTTTTTTTAATTAATCATGTCAGACTTAGTGAAAATTAACACTTGGATCAAAACAGGTTCCAACATGCTATGATAAATTAGCATCAAAACAGGTATCCTGAGATTATGAATTTCTCAAGTTTCCCATCTATTGGCAGTAACTCACATAAGAGTGAGTTAGAGAGGTATGTTGGGGCTGAAATGAAGATTGCAAGATCTTTCATTTCATATTTTTGGTTGGTGGAAAGGTAATTAAAATCTACAAAATATTACATCCTTTCTCACATGGCTAGAGATATATTAAATATACCTGAGTCTATAGTTTAGAGTCTACTGTTTCCTTTGAGTCTGGGTACACCAAAAAAACATGATAGTAGAGAATGCACAGAAAAATATAACAGCGCTATAGATAGATCAACCGAACCAAACCAGTTAGTTTGGTTCGGTTTCATTTTTAAAAAACACTTAAAACAGATCCAAACCAAACTGAGGGAGGGGTTCGGACTTTTTTTTTACCAAAAGTCAATCAAAACCGAACTGATTACACCCTATCCCTTACTAAAAGGCATACTCTGTTATAACAAAAATCATGTTTGGGAAAGTTACTCCCTTTCGAATATGTTTTTACCTCGGTTAGAAGCACTCCGATTTTGAGCACCCTATCAACGAGGCCCATAGCAGAGTCATGGGATATCTCATTCAAGTTTATCTTATTCCTGTTAAAGTTACAAAAAGGAAGGAACAATCATTGTGAAATTGAAAAGAACAGAAAAACAACAAAATCAAAGACTAACTAACTAGGGTTTAATTGGTTTACTTCTTGAGCATTTTAGCAGAGAGTTCCTTTGGATCAATGACATCAACAGCCCATCCAATAGAATCATTGGCTTTCAAAGCTTCAAACAATTCCTCCCTCTTCTCTTCTTTCAGTGTCTTCGAATCTGTTCAAACAAATATGCAAATGTGACACTATGAATCGAAAAATGTATATGATACTATCACTTTGAATAAACATGAACACTCATTAGCAGGTTTTAAAAAACAGCCCACGGCCACGACAAAACGGTATCACGCTGATACCGATATCATTATTCACCGTTTTTATGTTAAAAAACAAATTATTCTTATTTCACGGCGCGACAACCGCAATCAGTATCGCCACAACCGCAATCAATATCGCGACACCCGTATTTACACGACCGCAACGACCATTTTTAAAACCTAACTCATTAGTGCCATTTTAATTGATGATAGAAGAATAAGAACAAAGAGAATGAGAAAGCACCTGCGAAACTCAAAGTAGCTAGGGTTTTCTTGTAGGAGAGAGGACAGTATAAACAGGCATAGACCATAGGACCGAGAACAGGGCCTCTTCCAGCTTCGTCGATTCCCATTATGCAAGGCTCCGATGCCCATTCTGGAAGTGTAGCTTCAGATCCCATTTCCGCTTCTCAGTGAAGAACCACAAACGCGCGTTTGCTTAATAGCTTTTCAACTTCCCGCCATTAATGTCTCTGAATTTATGAGAGCGCGATGAAACTAGGGCAGGGTTAAGAAAGAAAATGCACTCAATCTTATTTTGTTTTAGAAATTATATTTTTAAATTATATATAAATAATTTATATTGAGATTAATTCTTAAGAAACTACATCTGTTTTTTAATTATAAATCATTTTAGATTTTTCACATATATTAAAAAAAATTATTATTATTATATAAAAATGAAAACTTATAAAAAAATTTACAAAATTATATTTTCTTAATGCAACTTATATTATAGTATAATTTTTTTCTAAAAGGACTTGTAATAAAAAACAGAAAAAATATTTAGTTGGTTAGAGAGATTACTCTTTTCAAAATTTAAAAAAAAAAACATCACTACCAACAAATAAAAATTTAAATTAGTTTTAATATTGTCTTAACAATAAGATTAACTTTTAAGAAATTTCTTGTATTTTTTTTAATATCATGTAACACTAAAAATTATTTTCAAAACAACAAATGAAGTCAAACTCTCAAAATGACTAAAGACATTTCATACTTTAAAATAATATCATATTTTTTGTTTATTAGCAATCATATTATTTAATGCATATTTAATGCATATGCCTTTATATATTAATAATATTATATGCATTTTTAAATTTAATGAATTAAATAACTATATAAAATATATTTTTAATTAATTTAGCCATAAAGTAAAAAAATAATCTCATAAATAAATTGTATTACTAGTATAAAAAAGTTGATAGCTGAATTATTTATATTCATATATTTAATTAATCTTACGAGAAGTCTAATTTCAGAGATTGTTCTGTCATTTTGTTATGTTAATCATTATTAAGATCAGGCTAATTAATTCTCTCAAAAAAATCTCATTCTTTACGTGGGACCAATGTATTTACACAGTTTCTTTGACAAATGGTGTTGAGTTATGTTTGTCTTTATGTTTACCCACAAAGACTGCATAATTATCCTTGCAGTGGGAAACATCAAGGTTGCCCACTATATGAATCAATGCAATGCCAAACTCATCCTCCAAACTGATATTTCTTTCATTTCGGTTAAGGGTTTTTTATTTTCTCTCCAAAGTTAAGTATTCCTCTCTATAAAGTTAGATATTTTTTTTCCTTACAATTTTTTGATTCATTTTAATTCTCTTTCTACATGAAAAATATATTAAAACTATATAGCTTTTATGTAATTTTCTTCAATGATTCGTGCTTATGTCGTTCTTTGTACATTCATCTCCATTATTCTTTTTATTTTATAGTTTCATCATTTTAATATCAATGTTTTATTGGTTCTGATGTTGTTGATGATTTTTTGAATGCAGTCCAAAATGTTTCGAAGATTCAATATCCATTTTTTGTTTACTCTTCTTTTTGTATTCAATATTCATCCATCATTTTATTTTGTTGTGAAGAACTTCTGATTCAAAAGATACGTCTTGTTTCAATTTTAGTGTTTCTTTTCTAATTGTTTGCATACTTTTGGTATCTTTCCATTTTGAACTATGTGTTTTAGATACACACCATATACTATCATATTTCTAAAACATTGAAAGTAGTTGTTACTGATTACAAATTCATTTTGTTTTTTTACCTTTCTGAATTCGTTTGGAATTTTCTGAAAAGGTAAGATTTTGTTTTATTATTAAGTGAATCGATTCATTATTACAAGTGTTTCTTTATATTCTCTTATTCTTCTAATATATTCGTTATTACAATTGTCTATTTGAAAAAACAATATCGAGAAGAGGGGTTGCGATGATGTTGTTATCACGATTTTTCTGCAAAAATGGTAGTTTAGATAGAGAATGCACAAAGATGACATAATTGAAGAGGAAGCTATACACTCCTCTCTCTCTCTCTCTCTCTCTCTCTCTCTCTCTCTCTCTTATTTGTTTTCCATTTTCTCGATTTCAATTCATCATTTATGACTTGGTCAAGATTTCAATGTTGTTTTTAAATGAGAAAAAAATTGGAATGTGAAAAGGGTGGAGCGTAAAATTAGGAGAGAGATTAGTGATGTTCTCCATTTAATTTTCTTTTGCAATATGAAAACTGTAATACCCTATTATTTTCGAGTACGCGTGACACCTTATTGGACAAGTAATTAGTGGTATTATGCTAATCTAATGGTGATTAAGACTGAACACCATGAGATCATCCGCAAAGTATAGATGCGATATTTCCTCATTTTTACACCTCCAGTGATAGTCTTGGGGGCTTATCTGGTGCTCTATTTCATGTAGTCGGAATATCAGGTATCTTATTTTATTTTCCTTCTAATTCCATATCTGATTCAATTGGAAAAGAACCTTATACCCCATCTTGTATTCAATTCACTAGCTTCGACCATTGTTGCTCCCGTTCTTAAAGAGTCAAAGTGCTTTGAGGAAGAAGGGGAAGTTTTATAATAAGCTCTTTTTATTTTTTCACTTAAATCAATAGTAGACAGGTGTGATCGATGGAAATAGAACTAACTGTTTTGAAATGCTGGTTCGCGAAATGTCGCGGTAAGCAAGAGTTGCCACCGTATTTTATGTTCTCCAACAAGGAAAGGACAAAAGCACAGCAAAATTCCTTTTCGAGATGTTTTCTCGGTTCGGGAGGTAGATTATAGAAAGGGAAGGTGTTAGCACCCTTTCTATTCGTGGTTATCCACGGGCTCTTAGGTACTTGCTCACTATGTTTTAAAAAATGTTTGCTTTTCTTGTGCTTGTGAGTTTTTGAAAAGAGTTTTATTAAAAACTTCATTTTGACTCTTGTATCAGTCCTCAAGAGTGTCATGAAGTGTTTGTTTGAAAACTTTTGTCATAAAAGTGTAAGTGCGAAAAATTGTTTTTGTTTTGAAAGAACAAGTACCTTAGAACCTCTACCTACTCAAAAGAAATTAAGTTGTGTAAATGTCCTTTGGACAGTACTATCCCACTATTGAGGAGTAGGTAGCACCGTCATTGGAGTTATTCGGGTCAATTTGATTATAGGGACATGTGTGGTCACCAAAGCAATAGTAGGACGCCTTAGCGGTAACCCTAATATCCTAGATCCTTTTTTATCTGAGGCAATCGTTTCAAGGCAACTGGATCTTTAGACAAGAGGGCGACCTCTAAAACACCCTATACTCAATGACCACGTCGAGGCAACCAAGTGAGGCGTACCCTAGGAGTGGCATGTGCGAGTGTGTCAAGTTTCATGTTTAAATTATCTTTACACATGTTATGGTGAGCTACGAGTTGATTTTATTTTTCAGGCAAGTCTTGTCATGCATAGTTAACAGTTAATAATTTGCGGAAAGTAAATTGCGGAAAGTAAATCTACGCTATTACAAGGCGTCGGGTATTTACATCGCCAAAAACAACCCTTGAAAAGTAAATGCGAGAAAATAAAGAAAGCGATAAAAAGTCCTAATTAACGCTATTACATCCTCGGAGCAATTACATAAATATGATCAAAAATTAATATGCGCGAAAAGAAATTGAATCGGGAAAGTCCTTAGGGTTTTGACCCTTTTTGAGAAAAGAATGGATTTTGGTCTTTTGGCATTTAATTAAACCTAATTCTAATTAATTAATTAAAAGAAATGTTTTTTAAGTTTTTTATGTTTTTAATGAAAATAAAAGAAAAGAAATTAAAATTGTCAAGAAAACCCTAATTCTACATGATTTTTACTTATTATGAAAATAATTAAAGTTAACCTAATTAAAACAACTAAATTAATTTGTGTTAGTATTTATTTACAAAAAAATAAAGTGAAATTAATAAATAATAATAATAATAAAAATATTTACATTTTTAGTAGTATGAATTTATTATGAAAAATATTAATTATGTTAGTTAAATAATAATAATAATAATTAATAAAATAATTAACTAAATAATAAAAAATAAAGAAAGAAAAAGAAATCAGGGGGGTGCTGGCCCATTAGGAGGTGAAGAAGCAATTCTGGCCCAACAAACTATTCAGCCACGTTTGACTTTGGTAATTGTCTGCACGTGCATTAACTAGGAGTATAATGGTCATCCAGCTTGGGACCATTGGATCTATGCTGGCAGCCACATGGCGCTTGGATGATTGGAGGCATATGGTGGAACGCCTTTGGGATCCTGCACATGAACATGTTAAGAAAAGAAATAAATGAGTTTTGGGTGGACCTGGGATTCGAACCCAGGTCCCAATGATTATCAGCCAACGCATCAACCACCAAGCCATTTGCACGCGTTTGATAATATAACAACAAGTGAATATAATATATGAAAATTAGTAAATATGTTGTAAAGCAAAACAAACACGCGCGCTTTTTGAATAGACCAACCATGCATCACCACGTATTCATCTTCTTCGCTATGCCTGTAAAAAAACAAATTAGATAGCGGGGGTTTTTAACCCCCACAACCTACAACAACGAAAAATAACGATTAGCTCTAGGATTTATATAAATGTTTCGCGAGTATGGCTTTGTGTTCGTCTGGATGCAACGGTTCCAACCATGGGTCTTAAGGGGTCTAATTTTTCTTGTACTGTAAAGCCCCAATTCGAAGGCTTATGAACCCTAGAATTTGTCAATGGTAACTTGTGATTCTGTGCGTTTCAATGCAATTAAACTACATCATTAGCTTTGTACAGTTCATATTAACACAAAACAATCAACAAAATATGTCAAATGCGCATGAATAATGAGTTGCAATTCTGGAAAAAATGTGCAAACCGTTAAACTGTTCTTGATGATTCCTGTAGCTTTAAGGCTTGGTTTTGATTGCAAAACGTCCTTGAGAGTTCCCGCAATAGATTAGAATCAATAAAGGTCTTTGAGACGTGCTAGAATACAGAAAACAGTTTTCACTTTTCTTTGAATTTTTTTCAAGGTGGTTATGGCTTTTCTGCAGCAAATTCACATATGCATGAGTAGGGTTGGCTTGCATATTTATAATAGAATAGAATTAGGTCAAAATCTTGCAAAGAAATCCATGGAATTGATGTTTGAATATTTGATTGAAAATCAAATCTTTTTGAATCTTTTTGATTGGAAAAACTTGCTAAATTTGGAGATTCTTGTCCCTTTGATTTGCACACGAAATTTCCAGCATATATTGACCACTTTTGCTTCACAAAAAGATTGAAAAATCAAATCTTTGTATTTCCTACAATT
The DNA here is from genome assembly GCA_948472305.1 of Vicia faba. Lineage (NCBI taxonomy): Eukaryota > Viridiplantae > Streptophyta > Magnoliopsida > Fabales > Fabaceae > Vicia > Vicia faba. Next base: position 1,179,896,934 of record OX451738.1, on the reverse strand, counting down.
TAAATTAATTAAATGAATTAAAATTGATTAAAAATCCAAATAATTAATAAAAATAATAAAAATAAGTTCAAATAAGCTTGATGGGTCGTGCATAGATCATGGATAAAGTTTGAAGAAGAAATTTTAGGCCCATTAGCAAAAATGAGGTGTTTTGAGCAAAGTTGACTTTTGCAAATTCACAAAAATTTCCCAACTTCTCCAATGCATATCTTGCTTAATTTTGATCATATGAACATGTTCTTGGACATTTTGGAAAGGACTTGAAGTCCTCTAACCAATGCCTTTGGTCCCATGTCATTTGGATTTACCAATCTCAAGTTATGGTCTTTGGCTTAAAGTGTCTTTTTGTTGACTTTTGAAATTGACCTATAATGTAGAAATTGATAACTTTTTGTGAGAGAACTTATTGGACTTGGAATGTGAAGATGAGTTGTATTAAATGTCATCCCCTTCAAAATGAGCATTGGATGGAATTTTTCTGATGAACCATGAAAAAGTTATGCCCTGGTAAAGATACAGTTGACTTTTCTACTGTCCAAAAATAGTAACTTCTTGCACCTTGATGATTTTTGAGCCATGCTTGTAGAGTAATGATCAAGACTTGATCAAATGATGATTGTGAACTCAAAATAAGATGTTGACCAAAAATTCTGACTTTTGACTGCAAAATGACCATTTTGCCCCTGCAGTTGATTGTGGCTCAAATAGGGCTTTTGACTATGGAATTTGACACTGTGAGTCTTGAGACTTGACATGTAGGTGCTTGAGCATGCATATAGGCCTATGAGACTTGATTGAGCCATTGAAAATCCCAAATTCATTGAAGGAACCAAAACCCTAATTTTAATTGGCTTAGGAGGTGGTTTGACTGTGCAACCTTTGAGTAGTCTTGAACCATTTGAAGATGATTCTTGACAAACCTTGAAGAACATGGGAGGGCAAATTTTGGGGTACAACAGTTGCCCCTGTTCAATCTTCTTAAACCTGAGGATGTAGATTGGCTTGCGGGCCTTTCGTGATCCGAAGGTGGAAGATGATTGAACACTAGAGTGCCCAGAAATTTGCACTCGCATGGTATAGTATCAGCAATGTGATGTCGGGAATGGGCTTACATATGCCATTTGGAGAGATGATGGATAGGAAGATGGGCTTATAGATGCCATCTGAAGATGTGACAGAACCTTGTCGGGGATGGGCTTATAGATGCCATCTGGAGATTGTTGGTAGAATTGTGGAGATGGGCTTAAAGATGCCATCCAGGGGTGTCGATCGCGTAAGAGATTCCTTAGCGAGAACTTGCGTACCTGAGAAAGGAAGATAGCTTTCCTGTTTGGTTTCAGGTGTTGATTTTCAATCTCATCATGCAGATACTTTCCTGGCTAGTTACAGGTATAAATCTACAATCAATCGCTCACAGATATGCCCTGGCTAGATACAGGTATCGAATCTGGAATTGGTCGTCTACAGATATGCCCTGGCTAGATACAGGTATCGAATCTGGAACTTCAAAAGTTGATGGGTTGTCTCTACTGACAGGTTATCTCAGAAAAATCTTTAGGAACCGATTTAAATGAATCATGGGAGGTTTTGTCTTCTTTGACGAGTTGTCTCTTTTAACGGGTGGTCTTTATTGACAGGTTGTCCTCACCGACGAATTGTCTTCACTGACGGTTTGTCTTTATTGACAGGTTGTCTTCACTGACGGGTTATCTTTATTGACAGGTTGTCTTCACTGACGGGTTGTCTTTATTGACGGGTTGTCTTCATTGACGGGATGTCTTCAATGACGAATTGTCTTTAATGACGGATTGTCTTTATTGACGGGTGTTGTACCCCAAAATTTGTCCTCCCATATTCTTCAAGATTTGCAAAGAGCATGCTTCAAAATCTCCCCAAGGGTTGCACAGTTCAAAGGCCTCCTAACAGTCAAAAACTAGGGTTTTGGTTCTGGCAAAGAGATTGAAGTTTTCAAGGGTCCAATCAAGTCCCACATGCCTACAAACATGGTCAAGCATCCACATGTCAAGTTTCAAGACTCACAGCACAAGATTGTACAGTCAAAAACCCTAATGGCTCACCAGTCAACTGTAGGGGCAAAATGGTCATTTGACAGTCAAAAGTTCAAATTTTTGGTCAACATCTTATTTTGAATCCACAAACATCATTAGATCAATTCTTGATCATGATTTTCAAGGTATGGCTCAAAAAGTCTCAAGATGCAAAAGTTTCCATATTTGGACAGTTGAAAAAGTCAACTGTAACTTGACCAAGGCATAACTTCCACATGGTTCATCATAAAAATTTCATCCAAAGCTCATTTTGAAGAGAAAGACATTTCCTACAACTCCTCTTCACACTTCAAGTCCAAGAAATGCTCTCATAAAAAGTTATCAATTTCAACATTATAGGTCATTTTCAAAAGTCAACAAAAAGGGACTTTAAGTAAAAGACCATAACTTGAGATTGGTAAATAAAAATGACATGGGACTAAAGGCATTGGTTAGATGACTTCAATACCTTTCCAAAATGTCCAAGAACATGATCAAATCTTAAAAATTGAGCAAGATATGCCTTGTGGAAGTTGGGAAATTTTTGGGAATTTTGAAAAGTCAACTCTGCTTCAAATACCTCAAAATTGCTAATGGGCCACATTTTCTTCCAAGATTCATCATCCAAAGGCTATGCACGACCATTTGGCCCAAAGGGGATTTATTTCATCATTTTTTATTATTTATTTGAATTTTTAATCACCATTAATTCATTTAATAAAATAAAATATGACAAAAATACAAAACAAATGTGTTTGAATCTTTTTATGCAGCATATGCCCTCATTGGTTACCCAAGATCTCGTGCACATCAAAAAAGGGAAGATTTGGTGCAAATTGGCATGTTATTCATGGAAAAGATTTGAAAAAATATTCATGGAAAATCAAATATTTGGTACATCAATGCAAAGGCTTTTTGACTCAAATTTCTATCCTAATCCATTGGCATACATATACAGATCATAACCCTAGTGCAAACAACCTTGAAGCTGCACCCAAACCTAAGAACAAACTTGGCATTTTTGTGAAAAAAATTGAAAACTAAAAACGCCTTTAGAGTTGGTTTCAAGGCAAGATAACTATTCCAATCGCTTGCCAAGGCCACAAGGAAAGTTTTTGGATCAAAATCACAGCTTCTAACGCAAAGAATTGGTAATATGATGTCGTCCTGTTCTTAACATTTTTGATATTCGTGTTTCAATTTATACGCATCCTCATTGCATTCTTTTTGTTGATTTGGACTAATCTAACCATTCTAAAGCTAATGATGTCATTTAATTGAATTTTCATGCCCTGTACGAGAACCTACCATTAACGTCTTTTAGGGTTTGTTGTACCCCAAAATTTGCCCTCCCATATTCTCCAAGAAATTGCCAAGTCATGCTTCAAAATTCCCCAAGGGTTACACAGTGCAAGGGCCTCCTAAGCAGTCAAAATTAGGGTTTGGGTTCTGATCAAGAAAATGAAGTTTCCAAAGGTCCAATCAAGTCTCACATGCCTACAAATATGGTCAAGCATCCTCATATCAAGTTTCAAGACATTCAGCACAACATTGCACAGTCAAAAATCCTAATTGCACTACAGTCAACTGTAGGGGTAAAATGGTCATTTGACAGTCAAAAGTTCAAATTTTTGGTCAACATATCATTTTGAAGCCTCAAACATCATTTGATCAATGCTTTATCATGATTCTCAAAGCTTGGCTCAAAAATCATCAAAATGCAAAAGTTTCCTTATTTGGACAGTTGAAAAAGTCAATTGTAAATTGACCAGGGCATAACTTTCACATGGATTATCAGAAAAATTCCATCCAAAGCTCATTTTGAATATAAAGACATTTCCTACAACTCATCTTCATACTTCAAGTCCAAGAAATGCTCTCACAAAAAGTTATCAATTTCAACATTATAGGTCATTTTCAAAAGTCAACAAAAAGGGACTTTAAGTCAAAGACCATAACTTGAGATTGGTAAATCAAAATGACATGGGACCAAAGACATTGGTTAGAGGACTCAAAGACCTTTCCAAAATGTCCAAGAACATGAGAAAAGCTTAAAAATTGAGCAAGTTATGCCTTGTGGAAGTTGGGAAATTTTTGGATATTTTGAAAAGTCAACATTGATTCAAATGACCTAAAATTGCTAATGGGCCCATTTTTGTTCCACAATTCATCATCCATGGCATGTGCACGACCACTTGGCCCAAAGGGAAGTATTTCTTCATTTTTATTTATTTATTTGAATTTTTATTAATAATAATTCATTTAAATCAAATTAAATACATGAAAAATATTTAACCTAAGTTTTACAATCTTTTTGTGCATGAAATCTACTCAATAATTCGTGTACAATTAAATAGGGAAAGATTTGGATTGATTGGATCATGATTGGTACAAAATTGCATGAAAAAGATTGAAAAAACAATGCTTGAAAATCAAATCTTCAAAGTCATGAATGCAAAAGATCTTGATCAAATTTCTTGACCTAATTCATTCAATACATAAGCCTGAACGAAAACCCTTAACCTAAACCAAACGCGAATTTTCGTTCCCTCTTCGATCGAACCTTGCACTTCATCGATTCTCTATTCGTTCCAATTCCATGACGACACCATCTTCTTCCTCATCATCTCAATCTCCATACGCATATTCCAACGCACCTTACTTTCCCGTTCCCTTTCTATAATCTACCTCCCGAACCGAGAGCAATCTCTTTAAGGAATTTTTCTGTGCTTTTGTCCTTTCCATTTGGAGAAAATAAAAGACGGTGGCGACTCTTGCTTCCGCGACATTTCGCGAACCAGCGTTAAACGGTCAGTTCCAGATCCACCGATCACAGAACTGGCGACTCTGCTGGGGACCAAACTTAAAGTGAGGTGTACCTTAGGGCTAGTTCATAACTGTGTTTTCAATTGTATTGATTTGCTTGCTTTACTATTGTGGGTTGCATCGGAGTTACATAGATCCTAACCCGGATCTGGGGATACCCTATTTAGGTAGCATAAGCTGTGAGGGACCTGTCCGGCGTAGACCGACACAGGTGAAGCAGTGGCTACGTTGGTGTGGCACCTTGGTCTGTACCGATATCCCTTATGTTGCAACGAGGAGAATATGGGTCTTCTAAGGAGTCATTAAGCACCAACAACCTTAGAACCTTAATTGACACAACTTGGCCTTTAGAATTGTAGCAGTATGCTACGCCCATTGAGGCTAAACTCTCGTGATGGTTCTGGCCGCAAGAAAAGATTGCGATGCTGGAGTTATGATCGATTGAGGGTAGTCAATGATATTGGGATCCTCTAAGAACCCGGTTACTTTTGATTAGGACAGGTATGAACCAACAAACTGAAAGAGGGTAGTACCTAGACCTCATGCTGGCCTAAACTTTAGGGGCTTGCCTTGTGTGACTTGTGTGCCTTACCATGTTTGCCTTTGTATCTATATGTGGTGTGCTTTATCATAACATCATAGCATCATGAGCATTGCATGCATCCTGCATAAGGACTGACCATTTCAAAGACAAGAGGGTTTCACCTTTGCTCTATTTTGTAGGACATCATGATGCCTGTGCGAAGGAATACTATCCGGTTCAACTTTGTTCGTTCACCTGAGTTGCTTGATGAGTTGGTTAGCAGAATTCCAAATACCACTTCCTTCATCCAGAGGCATGGTTCTCTTCTCAGTTTAGTCACTGCAAAGCGGGATCAACAGTTGATGAGTGTTCTGACCCAGTTCTATGACCCTCTGTACCAGTGCTTCACCTTTCAAGACTTCCAGCTGGTCCCTACCCTGGAAGAGTTCTCTGATTTTCTTGGTATCCCTATCTTTGATCAGACTCCCTTTACTGGTTGGGAAAAGACCCTCAGGCTTGAGGATGTTGCTGTAGCTCTTCCTTTGACCCATCAAGAGGTAACAGACAACTGGGTGACTAGAAGTGGAGTTAAGGGTTTCTTGGCCAAGTTTCTGATTGGTAAAGCTAACAGTTTCTGGAATGACCTGGACTTTAGGGCATATGAAGACATCTTGGCTCTCCTAATCTATGGGTTAGTCCTGTTTCCTAATCCTGACAACTTCATCAATGTCACTGCCATAAGGATCTTTATATCTCAGAATCCTGTGCCCACTCTCTTGGGTGACATCTTGCAACAACTTCATGCCCGTACTACCCGAAGACGAGGAACCCTATGGTGTTGTATCCCTTTGTTGGTGAGGTGGTTTATTTCGCACCTCCCTAAGTTCGTACTGAAGAATCAAGAAGGAAGAGGTTGGGCTCATAGGTTAATGTCTCTCACCGATAAAGACATCATTTGGACTTGCAGAGGTTTGGATGAGATAACTATTATTCATCGATGCGGGGAATACCCTAATGTTCCTCTGATTGGTACCCAAGGAGGGATCTCTTACAATCCATGTCTAGCACTCCGTCAGTTTGGAAGAGCAAGAAGAGCAGGTCCCCATGAGATGTTGGTGCCTCACATCAGTTTTGAATTTCAGGTGGATAGTGACGAGCTGCGTCGAAGGTTCATCAAGGCTTGGGACAAAGTTCATAAAGCTGACCCACAAGAGTTAGGGCCAAAGACCTCTTTACCTATGGAAGCCTACTACAAATGGGTTCGCATCCGTGCTCAGAAGTTAGGTATGCCGTATGAAGTTGTCAGACCCGTCATTCTTGAGTGTCCTGACAAAGATGGTGTTCCTCCAACTGTCCTTCCTCCTCAGATACCTACTGATTATAAGACATTGAAGAGATCTTGGTCGCAACTACGGGAAGAGCGGGATTCTTACCGGGAAAAGTTCAACGAGCAGGAATCAAAGATCCAGAAGCTGACAAAACAGTTGGAGAATGAGAGAGCTCTGAATGCCTACATCCGTACTGAGAAGAGGAGACCATGGGATCAATAAGGAGCTCCAGATGTGCTTTTACAGTTTTATTTCCTTTTCAGTATTTCCTTTCATGTAACGCCTAAGGGCAACCTGTTGAATAATTTCAGTTTCAAAGTTGAATCTAATGAAGTGTGTTCCTTTTTGTTTACAAAGTTGATTCCCGATTGTCTTTGAAAACATAATTCATATGCATTTCATACATCATGTGCATAACAGGTTTTTCCTCTTTTCAGGTTGCTTACAGTTCTTCGCTATTTATTTCAGCATCATGAATCCCGACTCGTCATCAACTGAGACATCCATCAAGGCTCTTCAGGCGCAGAATGCGCAGTTTCAGGAATTAATCAAGGGTTTGGCTCAAGGCCAAGAAGAGCTGAAGGCTATGCTCCTGAAGAAGGAGAAGAAGAAGAAGAGAAGAACTGTTCTGTTCAACTCGGGCCAAAGGTTTGGCAATGCTCTGCAGCAGGAAGAGGCTGGTTCTTCTGTTGGCAAGGGTTCTCCTCAAGAGGCAAGGGTTCCTAGTCCGGTAGTCTCTGACAACGAGACTGATTTTGATGAAGAGCAGTACCCTCCTGCAGAAGACCGTTACAAGCAGCTGGAGGATAGGTTGAATGCCATGGAGATACAACAGGTACCTGGGCTGGATTTCGGAGATTTGGGTTTGTCTACTGGTGTGATCATTCCTCGGAAGTTCAAAGCACCATCTTTCACTAAATATGACGGGGCGTCTTGCCCCAAGCTACATCTCAGGTCCTATGTTCGAAAGATTCAACCGTACTCGGCGGATAAGAATTTGTGGATCCACTTCTTCCAGGAGAGTCTTTCAGGGACTCATCTCGAATGGTTCTATCAGCTGGATGGGACCAAGGTTCGTAACTGGGAGGAGTTGGCTACTGCTTTCTATAAGCAGTATCAATATAATGCCGACCTTGCCCCTACACGTACCCAACTCCAGGGTATGTCGTTAGGTTCAAGCGAAGGTTTTAAAGAGTACGCTCAGAAGTGGAGAGACCTGGCTGGCAGGGTGCAGCCTCCATTGACTGATCGGGAGTTGGTAGACATGTTCTTGGGGACCCTATCTGGGCCATTTTTCAACCATCTTATCGGGAATTCGTCTGCAGGGTTCACTGATCTGATTCTGACTGGAGAGAGAATTGAGGCTGGGTTGAAGTCTGGAAAGATTCCGAAGGGTGCATCGTCTAGTGCTGAGAAGAAACCCTTCAAGAAGGAGGCTAGTGCCGTGTATGGTTCCAAGAGATCAGAGAGACCTGAGCGCCGCCAATCTGTCAGTGCGGTAATGATCGCTAAGCCTGCTGCCGCTCCTCGGCCGACCAATCCTCAAAGGGCTGAAAGACCCCGGAGAGAGTTCACCCGGTTAAGCATGACCCTATCCCAAATCTTGCCACAGTTACTCTCAACCAACTTAGTGACTGTCAGAGAAGCACCGAAGTTCCCAAATACTGCATCTCCTAAGTACAACCCGAATGCTCGTTGTGCTTACCATTCGGATAGCCCGAGACATTCTACCGATGACTGTTGGGCATTAAGGAGCAAGCTGCAAGACCTGATTGACGCCAAGGAGGTACAGTTTGAGGCATCTGAGAATCCCAATGTAGTGATAGCCCCCCTGCCTGCTCATGGAGTAAATGCTATTGGGGACGAAGAGGAAGTGGATGAAGCTGAGTTCGATAGCTGGATCTACCCGGCAACCGACAGTGGACTTAACAATTGGAGTGCAAAGGACAATCTGTCTGTTTCTCTTGTTACTAAGTAATGAATTCCTATGTTTTTGGTATTTGTAATAAACAATAAATTGAACTCTATGGCCCGGTGTCTTACCCGAGGCACCGTGGTTTCATTTGTGAGGGCATATAAATTGTCATTTCATATATCATGAATGAAAATCTTGGACGTTTTCTCGCATTGCAAATTTTATGCTCCTTTTCTGTCTTTCTTTCCTTTACATATATTTCAAAACAGCTGTATTTACACACACACTCACTCATACAGGTTTCAATCCACCCTGGATCTCACTGATAACAACTCTGCTACTGCCAGTTATGACTTCAAAAATCCGATCAACTTAGCCGAAGACGAAGGTGAAGATGATTGTGAAGTGCCTGGCGAGCTTGCAAGGCTGTTACTTCAGGAAGAGAGGGCAATTCAACCCCATGAAGAGCCCGTAGAAACAATAAACTTGGGTACTAAGGCAGACATGAAAGAGGTAAGGATTGGTGCCAACCTAGAGCTCAGCGTGAAGCAACGGTTGACTCAGATGCTACATGATTATACAGAGATCTTTGCCTGGTCCTACAAAGACATGACCGGGTTGGATACCGATATTGTGGTCCATCACTTGCCGACTAAGGAAGACTGCCCTCCAGTTAAGCAAAAGGTCCGTCGGATGCGTCCAGAGATGTCCGAGAAGATCAAGGCCGAGGTTATGAAACAGTTTGACGCTGGTTTCCTTGCAGTGACTTCTTACCCTCAGTGGGTTGCTAATGTGGTGCCGGTACCTAAGAAGGACGGTAAGGTCAGAATGTGTGTCGACTACAGGGATCTGAACAGGGCCAGCCCCAAGGATGACTTCCCCTTACCTCACATTGATGTCGTTGTTGATAATACAGCTCAGCATAAGGTGTTCTCTTTCATGGATGGCTTTTCAGGTTACAATCAGATCAAGATGGCACCTGAAGACATGGAAAAGACTACATTTGTTACTCAGTGGGGCACCTTCTGCTACAAGGTCATGCCTTTCGGGTTGAAGAATGCTGGGGCAACCTACCAACGTGCCATGGTTGCTTTATTTCATGACATGATCCATCATGAGATAGAAGTGTATGTTGACGACATGATCGCAAGGTCCCAAACGGAGGAAGAGCACCTAGATCATCTGCAGAAGTTGTTTGACCGGTTAAAACTATACAAGCTGAGATTGAACCCGAACAAGTGCACCTTCGGGGTAAGATCTGGGAAGTTGTTAGGCTTCGTAGTCAGTAATAAGGGCATTCAAGTGGACCCTGCTAAGGTCAGAGCTATTCAAGAGATGCCGGTTCCTAAGACAGAGAAAGAAGTCAGAGGCTTTTTAGGACGCCTGAATTACATTGCTCGATTCATCTCACACCTGACCGCTACCTGTGAGCCAATCTTCAAGCTGCTGAAGAAAGATCAGGTAGTACGTTGGAACGATGAATGTCAGGCTGCTTTCGACAAAATCAAAGAGTATCTCCAAGAACCACCCATCCTTATGCCACCGGTTGAAGGGAGACCTCTGATATTATACCTGACAGTACTTGACAACTCAATGGGGTGTGTGCTGGGGCAGCATGACGAGTCTGGCCGAAAAGAGCATGCCATTTATTACCTTAGCAAAAAGTTTACCGACTGTGAGATCCGATACTCACTGCTTGAGAAAACTTGCTGCGCTTTGGTATGGGCTGCTCGCCGGCTGAGACAGTATATGCTGACTCATACCACCTTGTTGATCTCAAAGATGGATCCTATAAAGTACATATTCGAAAAGCCTGCTCTGTCTGGGAGAATTGCAAGATGGCAAATGATCTTGACGGAATACGACATTCAGTATACAACCTAGAAAGCCATCAAGGGAAGTGTATTGGAAGACCACTTGGCACATCAGGCCGTAGATGACTATCAGTCAATGAACTTCGAGTTTCCGGATGAAAGCATTATGATAGTGACTGATTGTGAAGTACCTGGACCGGATGAAGGACCTGAACCAGGATCCCGATGGTCTATGCACTTTGATGGAGCATCCAACGCTTTGGGAAATGGTATCGGCGCCATAATTATATCACCTCAAGGTACTCATACTCCACTCACCGCCCGGCTATGTTTCAACTGTACCAACAACATGGCAGAGTATGAGGCGTGCATCATGGGTCTTCAAGCTGCGATTGACCTAAGGATTAAGTTTCTGAGTGTCTTCGGAGATTCCGCTCTTGTGATCAATCAGATCAAAGGAAAGTGGGATATGAAACATCCAAACCTGATTCCTTACAGAGAATGTGTGTTGACCCTGATCCCCCACTTCACAGAGATAACCTTTGAACACTTTCCAAGAGAAGAGAATCAGCTGGCGGACGCGTTAGCTACAATGGCTTATATGTTTAAGGTCAAATGGGATAATGAGGCACCCCGGATCATCATCTGGAAACTGGACGAGCCGGCATACTGTTGTGATCTCGAGACTGAATTGGTGACTGAGAAGCCTTGGTACCATGAAGTGAAGAGATATCTGGAAGCCCAGGAATACCCGGAAGGTGCCTCTATCAATGATAAGAAGTTCCTGAGAAGGTTCGCAGCCAAGTTCTTCCTTAGCAACAGCATATTGTACAAGCGAAACCATGATTCAACCCTACTGCGTTGTGTGGATAAGACTGAAGCAGAAAGGATCATGGAAGAGCTACATGAAGGGACCTTTGGTACACATTCCAGTGGGCATACAATGGCTAAGAAAATCCTACGGGCAGGATACTACTGGTCCACAATGGAAGCTGACTGCTACCAACATTCCAGGACATGCCATAAGTGCCAGATTTATGCAGACAAGGTGCATGTCCCTCCAGTTCCCCTGAATGTTCTGACTGCGCCTTGACCGTTCGCGATGTGGGGCATAGATATGATCGGTGAGATTAAACCTACGGCATCTAATGGGCATCGCTTCATCCTAGTGGCGATTGATTATTTTACGAAGTGGGTCGAAGCAGCATCCTATGCTACAGTAACCAAGACTGTTGTGGCACGGTTCATTCGACATAATCTGATCTGTCGGTACGGTGTCCCAGAAAGAATCATTACAGACAATGGTACCAATCTGAATAACAAGATGATCGCTGAGCTCTGCGAGCAGTTCAAGATACAGCACCACAATTCTTCTCCTTACAGACCGAAGATGAATGGGGCTGTAGAAGCAGCAAATAAGAACATCAAGAAAATCGTGCAGAAGATGACAGTGACTTATAAAGATTGGCACGAGATGTTACCGTTCGCTCTACATGGGTACCGTACCTCAGCTAGGACGTCAACCGGGGCAACTCCTTTCTCTCTGGTTTATGGTATGGAGGCAGTCTTACCGATTGAAGTACAAATACCCTCTCTCCGGATAATGAAGGATGCAAATCTGAACGAGGATGATTGGATCCAGACACGACTTGATCAGCTCAACCTTATTGATGAAAAGAGACTTGCTGCTATCTGTCATGGTCAGACGTATCAGAAACGAATGATCAGGGCATTTAACAAAAAGGTCAGACCACAGGAATATCAAGTTGGGGATCTGGTAATCAAGTGAATCATCCTTCCTCAGAGTGATCCAAGGGGCAAATGGACCCCTATGTACGAAGGGCCATTTGTGGTCAAGCAGGTGTTCTCAGGAGGAGCAATGATATTGACCAATATGGATGGTGACGACCTTCCTCACCCCGCCAATGCAGACATAGTAAAAAGATACTACGCATAATAAAAGACCCGCTAGGCTGACATGCCTAGGTAAAAATTAGGGCTTCCCGGCGAACCAAAAGGGTTCGGGCAAAATGAAGGGATGAAATGAAAAAAATCTGTACACCCGGCAAGTCGAAAACCTGAAAAGGCGGCTTGGGCAAAAATGGGTATCCCGGTGGACTGAAAACCCGAAAGGGCGGTCCAGGCAAAAATTAGGGATAAAGCGTAATACTATGTCTCATTGGATCACTTTGCATCCAGAATCCGGTATCTACATCAAGTTCAGACGACATTGATCAGTCAGCTTCACCTTCAACCAAGGTCATCAAGTGATGAGACGCTCAGAGTTATAAAGGCAATAACAGAGTTGAAACCCACTGGATCATTCATTTCACACAGCTGTTTTATCTTCTTTTGTACAAAATTTGTATAAACTCTTTTGCTCGGCGGCGTTCTCTTACTAGGACGTCAGCCTCTTGTACACAAAACGCCTATTTTCAGGCCATTCAAAAATCAATACAAATATACTTTTCAGTTAAATGTGCCAACTTTTTTCTTTTTTCTGTTTTGCTTTGCGAAGAACGTCCAAGGTTCAATTTGTGATATATGCATTGACAATAATTTGCTAACTCATAAATATTTGCATGCGAAACAAAGAATTAATTACAGGTAACATTAGAAACAGGGGCAATGAAGAGTTGTCTAAGCAGTCTAATTGTTCTGTCCTTCAAGGTACCAAGGTAGGTTCAGCTAAAGAACATGACCAGTACATTTTAATTCCCCAGAGAGTAAGTCAGCAAGTCAGTGCACTCTTCTCCAGCAAAGCTACTATCAAATCTTAAGGAAGTTGAGTATCCTCCAGCAGATATCAACCTTCTCCAGCAGCATACATGTATTCATAACAAGCATTCCCGGCAGTCTTGGTCTAAAGATTGTTCCCCGGCGGCATATCAAATATTCAAAGGAATCACTTCCCCCGCAATTCAAAAAGCTTCCCCAGGAGAGTCCAATCTAGTTCCCCCAGGAAAATTAGAATTCATCTCCCCCAAGCAGTAAGCTTATCCCCAGTAGATTCTGGAAGCTTATCCCTCGCAGAGCACGAACGCGTCTACCGGCCTTATTCAAAGAGTTATTTCCTTACCAGGATATAACTGGGTTACCCCCAGCCAAAAGCCATGGAAAGAGCGTCCCCGACGAAGTTTTCTTACCCCCAGCGAAGTCTATCAATACTTCCAATACAACAAAGATATCCTCAGCAAGTTACTATCAACAATTCAGCAGAGTATCTCTCTCCCCATAGAGTATTACTTCCCAGCATGGTCGCTAGAGTATTTTTCTCCCCGCATAATCTTCCATTTGCCAAGTTTATTCCTCAACGGAGTCATCTTCTCCTACCGGTATTCTTGCAATTATCATCCCCAGCAGGAGCAAAATTTATTCTTCAATATCAGCCCAGGAGTGACTTCCCGACACCCGTCAAGGATTTACTTTCCTAGACGAAAGCATACATAAACATCACATATATCATTATAGCATGCATAGACGCATCATATCATACAAATCTCATTTATGTTGAGAACATAATTGCTTGATCCATATCATGCATTGCATATGACTGACCTCTACCTTTCAGGAAAGATGCAGTTAAATTCTCAATCATATTTCAAGACCTAGACCGGTTCAGTTGATCGACTCCAAAGATTTCTTATCCAGTCCAAGGCCTTCTCTAGTCCAGCTAAATCGACTCCCAACAGATTTTTCTGATGAAGACTCAGTAGAAGTTATCTCAGGTTTTTCTCAAACGTCCGCTTTTGAGATTATAATTTCCTATGGTTCCCTCCCCGACGGTGCGTGAGGTGATAATTCCTTTTGAGATTATAATTTCCTATGGTTCCCTCCCCGACGGTGCGTGAGGTGATAATTCCTTTTCAGATTATAATTTCCTATGGTTCCCTCCCTAACGGTGCGTGAGGTGATAATTCCTTTTGAGATTATAATTTCCTATGGTTCCCTCCCCAACGGTGCGTGAGGTGATAATTCCTTTTGAGATTATAATTTCCTATGGTTCCCTCCCCGACGGTGCGTGAGGTGATAATTCCTTTTGAGATTATAATTTCCTATGGTTCCCTCCCCGACGGTGCGTGAGGTGATAATTCCTTTTGAGATTATAATGGTTCCCTCCCCGACGGTGTGTGAGGTGATAATTCCTTTTGAGATTATAATTTCCTATGGTTCCCTCCCCGACGGTGCGTGAGGTGATAATTCCATTTCAGATTATAATTTCCTATGGTTCTCTCCCCGACGGTGCGTGAGATGATAATTCCATTTCAGATTATAATTTCCTATGGTTCCCTCCCCGACGGTGCGTGAGGTGATAATTCCATTTCAGGTTATAATTTCCTATGGTTCTCTCCCCGACGGTGCGTGAGATGTATTTCCCTTTCAGGTTATAATTTCCTATGGTTCTCTCCCCGATGGTGCGTGAGATGATAATTCCATTTCAGGTTATAATTTCCTATGGTTCTCTCCCCGACGGTGCGTGAGATGTAATTCCCTTTCAGGTTATAATTTCCTATGGTTCTCTCCCCGACGGTGCGTGAGATGTAATTCCCTTTCAGGTTATAATTTCCTATGGTTATCTCCCCGACGGTGCGTGAGATGTAATTCCCCTTTAGGTTATAATTTCCTATGGTTCTCTCCCTGATGGTGCGTGAGATGTAATTCCCGACGGTTATAATTTCCTATGGTTCTCTCCCCGACGGTGCGTGAGATGTAATTCCCTTTCAGATTATAATTTCCTATGGTTCTCTCCCCGACGGTGCATGAGGTGTAATTCCCTTTCAGATTATAATTTCCTTTGGTTCTCTTCCCGATACTGCGAAGATGGTAATTCCCACCAAGATTTTCTCAACGAGCGTGGTTGAAGTTAAAGTCACCCAAGGTTCTCTCACCGTTCATTCTGAGGTAGTAACTACCCCCGGTTCATTCATCACCGTTTGAAGCTCCAGATCCAGCTCCTGTAACCAGTCAGGATATATCTATACCAAGCATCTGAAAACCAGCTCCTGCAACATGTCAGGTACTCATTTTTCTTTTGCAGGTATGCAGGTTCTCGCTAAGGAATCTCTTACGCGATCAACACCCAAATGGCATCTGTAAGCCCATTCCCATCATCACACTGCTACCATGTGAGCGCAAATTTCTGGGCACTCTAGTGTTCAATCATCTTCTACCCTCGGATTACGAAAGGCACGTCAGCCAATCTGCATCCTCAGTTCTAAGAAGATTGAACAGGGGAAACTGTTGTACCCCAAAATTTGCCCTCCCATATTCTCCAAGAAATTGCCAAGTCATGCTTCAAAATTCCCCAAGGGTTACACAGTGCAAGGGCCTCCTAAGTAGTCAAAATTAGGGTTTGGGTTCTGATCAAGAAAATGAAGTTTCCAAAGGTCCAATCAAGTCTCACATGCCTACAAATATGGTCAAGCATCCTCATATCAAGTTTCAAGACATTCAGCACAACATTGCACAGTCAAAAATCCTAATTGCATTACAGTCAACTGTAGGGGCAAAATGGTCATTTGACAGTCAAAAGTTCAAATTTTTGGTCAACATATCATTTTGAAGCCTCAAACATCATTTGATCAATGCTTGATCATGATTCTCAAAGCTTGGCTCAAAAATCATCAAAATGCAAAAGTTTCCTTATTTGGACAGTTGAAAAAGTCAACTGTAAATTGACCAGGGCATAACTTTCACATGGATTATCAGAAAAATTCCATCCAAAGCTCATTTTGAAGAGAAAGACATTCCTACAACTCATATTCATACTTCAAGTCCAAGAAATGCTCTCACAAAAAGTTATCAATTTCAACATTATAGGTCATTTTCAAAAGTCAACAAAAAGGGACTTTAAGTCAAAGACCATAACTTGAGATTGGTAAATCAAAATGATATGGGACCAAAGACATTGGTTAGAGGACTCAAAGACCTTTCCAAAATGTCCAAGAACATGAGCAAATCTTAAAAATTGAGCAAGTTATGCCTTGTGGAAGTTGGGAAATTTTTGGATATTTTGAAAAGTCAACATTGATTCAAATGACCTAAAATTGCTAATGGGCCCATTTTTCTTCCACAATTCATCATCCATGGCATGTGCACGACCACTTGGCCCAAAGGGAAGTATTTCTTCATTTTTATTTATTTATTTGAATTTTTATTAATAATAATTCATTTAAATCAAATTAAATACATGAAAAATATTTAACCTAAGTTTTACAATCTTTTTGTGCATGAAATCTACTCAATAATTCGTGTACAATTAAATAGGGAAAGATTTGGATTGATTGGATCATGATTGGTACAAAATTGCATGAAAAAGATTGAAAAAACAATGCTTGAAAATCAAATCTTCAAAGTCATGAATGCAAAAGATCTTGATCAAATTTCTTGACCTAATTCATTCAATACATAAGCCTGAACGAAAACCCTTAACCTAAACCAAACGCGAATTTTCGTTCCCTCTTCGATCGAACCTTGCACTTCATCGATTCTCTATTCGTTCCAATTCCATGACGACACCATCTTCTTCCTCATCATCTCAATCTCCATACGCATATTCCAACGCACCTTACTTTCCCGTTCCCTTTCTATAATCTACCTCCCGAACCGAGAGCAATCTCTTTAAGGAATTTTTCTGTGCTTTTGTCCTTTCCATTTGGAGAAAATAAAAGACGGTGGCGACTCTTGCTTCCGCGACATTTCGCGAACCAGCGTTAAACGGTCAGTTCCAGATCCACCGATCACAGGGTTGCAGAGGTTTAAATTTGGGGCTTCCTTATTCTGGAAAAATTGAGACACAAGACCAGGACCATTAGAATCAGAAGCTTCACACGATTCAGAACCATTAGTCGCGCTCAATTTATGAGCAACCATGGCCTATTCGCTATTTTTACGTTTACCATTTAGTGGGGGTTTAAAACCCCCGCTATCTCTTTTTATTTTGCAGGCGACATGAAGAAGATGGAGGACGTGTCCGTTGCTCACAGGCGCGTTTGAATTTCGCGCGAAATATACCACTAACCATTGTTTTGCATTATGTTGTTTATTTGTCATATTATATTACAAGCGCGTTAATGGCTCAGTTGGCAGGCACATGGCTTGGTAAGCAATGGGACCTGGGTTCGATTCCCAGGTCCCCCCATTCCTTCAATATTATTTTTCCTAATATCTTCCCATGCAGCGCTTTATCTGAAGACTACCATGGACGCCTATGCTTGAGCTCACCACATGTCCTTGGAGATCCACTCAATGGCCATGATCTAAAGTCCAGGGAACACCCCAGTCAACGCATATGCACGTGGCCAGAAAAGTCAAAAGAGGCCTCCAATAAATGGGCCAGATTGCTGGACAATACCTCCAAAATTGGGGTCAACACCCCCCATTGGTTTGCTTTTTTCATTCTCTTTATTTTTTCTTGTTTTATTTAGTTTTAGTTTAATTCTTTAAATTAATTTTTTTCCTTTAACATAAAAATACCAAAAAATCAGAAACTATAAAAATAAAAAATATATTTTATTTAAATGTTTTTTTTTGTAAATAAACTTTATTAATTAATTTAGCTTTTTAATTCTAGATTTAATTCTAATATTTTTCTTAATAAACCAAAAAAATGTAGAATTAGGGTTTTAAATATTTTTATCCTTTTTTCTTTTCTTTTACCATTATTAATAATTAATTATTTATTTTGTAAATAAATTGTCATGTAAATAATTAGGTTAGAATTAGGGTGTAAACTTAAACATTTTTTATAAATTAAAAATAGTTTAGAATTAGGTTTTAATTCCATTAATTCTCATTAAACTCCATAAATGCAAAAAACTCAAAAATAATTTCCTTTTCTCATTTAACTTAATTAATTTATTAATTGTAATTTAATTTCCTTAAAAGGGTCCAACGCCCTCGCATTCGATCACAATTCTATTTCGCGCGTTTATTTTTATGTCCTTTTTATAAATTTCATGTAATTCTCCCAAAGCCTTGTAATAGATTAATTAGGACATTTATCTTTCTGCATTTTATTTTATTTCAAATCGGGTCTTGGATTAATTTGGCGATGTAGACCCGCGCCTCTGTAATAGCGTAGGACTTTTAATTCCGCACCTTTTTAACTGTTAATAATTTGCATAAAAGAATGAATGCCAAAATAAAAGCGACGCGTAGATCACCAATGTATGAACAAGATAAACATAAATGAACATGACACACAAATCACACACCACCCCTAGGGTACGCCTCACTGTTGCCTTGCCCCTCGAAAGGTGGTCGTCGAGTAGAGGATGTTTTAGTAAGTCCTCATGTCCATGAACATGGCATGAGGGTAGCTTCTAAGGTGTCTTCCTATTGCTCCGGTGATCACCATGTCCCGAACCCTCGAATTGACCCGAACACCTCCAACGGTGGTGCTACCTACCTCTCAATGGTGGGATGACACTACTTCAAGGACATTTACACAGACGAATTCCTTAGGGTAGGTAGACGACTCTAGATACTTGCTCTAATTTCAAAACAAAATCAAAAACTCTTTTCACACCGACACTTTTCAAAAAGCTTTCGAAAGCAATTTTTCAAACACTCTTGAGGACTGATACAAGAGTCGAATTGAGATTTTCAAAGAAACTTTTTTAAAACCCACAGTTGAAAAGAAAACAAACAATTTTTGAAAACACAAATGAGCAAGTATCTAAGAGCCCATGGATAACCATGGATAGAAAAGGTGCTAACACCTTCCCTTTATATAATCTACCTCCCGAACTGAGAGCAATCTCTATAAGGAATTTTTCTGTGCTTTTGTCCTTTCCATTTGGAGAAAATAAAAGACGGTGGCGACTCTTGCTTCCGCGACATTTCGCGATCCAGCGTTAAACAGTTAGTTCCAGATCCACCGATCACAGAACTGGCGACTCTGCTGGGGAAACTTAAAGTGAGGTGTACCTTAGGACTAAGATCACTGTGTTTTCAATTTCTTTGACTTGTTTTCTTTAAATTGTGGGACTGTCTTGGGAGTTCTATAGATCCTAACCCAGATATGGGGATACCTTCTTAGAAAGTAGCAACAAGGCTGTGAGGGAACTGTGCGGGGTATACCGACATGGTTGAAACAGTCTTCTACGTTGATGTGGCACTTTGGTGTGTACCTGTAACCCTTGAGTTCAGTCAAGGAGAGTACGGGGCCTCCGCATGGTGTCGTGAAGCATCAACTGACCTTAGGAACCTTAATTGAACTATCTTGGCCTCTTTAGGGTAGTGAGATAACTGACTTTGGTGCAGTCCGAAGTTGGTTGATACTCGATACTACACTCAATTGAGGGTTGCTTTCCTGGAATATTTCGGTCGCCAGTTCAGTGGCTAAATTGAAATGATGAACAATGAAAGCAATCAAGTGATATTGGGACCCTTAGAACCCGGTTACTTCTAATAGGACAGGTTGAGCCCACCAACTTCAAGAGGGTAATACCCAGACCCCATGCTGGCCTAAACTCTAAGGATTTCTCTTGTGTGACTTGTGTGCCTTCCAACTTGACTATTTGCATGCTTGTTATCTGACACTTGAGTTCCCTGCAGGTTTTTGTTTATAGTCCTTAATTGGGACCCATAACAAAGTTTGCTGAATTTCTTGCAGTTTTTATTTACAGACCTTAATTGGGACTCATAACAGGGTTTACCTACATTACCCCATGCACACCATAACATCATACCATTGCATACATCCTAACCCATTTCAAGGATCTCAAGGGCTTGTGATGCAGGTCATGGTGAATTAACTATCCCAGCAAGGGGCAAAGAGGATTTATTTTCCTCTAGACAAAGTTATCAGGGGCTATGACCCACTTGATATGGTGAGCTCTGACTCTTGAAGAAGGTTCCCCTAACCAAGTTTGTTTGGAAACCAAAACCAGACATGATGACTAAGGTCAGGGGCTATGACCGACTCGATATGGTGAGCCTTTGACACTTGAAGAAGGACTCTCAACAACATGAAGCTCCTTCAATCAAGCTACTGGATCCGAAATGCTAACAATCTTCTTGTTTACCCTGCGAGGTCCTTGGAAACATTGCATATACATGTCATACATATCATTGCATTACAGGTACACTGGTTACAGGTCACTTACCTTCTCCGCTGTTTATTTCAGCAATGGCTTACCAACAAGACAACCAGGACCTTCATGCTCAAGAGACTCGGTTCGGGGAAATCCTCCTGAATCTATCCAAGGGGCAGGAGGAGTTGGGAGCACTTCTCATGAAGACTTTGGTCAGGAACAGCGCTGAGGACGAACGGCTGAAACATCTGCAAGCTGAAGTGGATGCAATAAGAGCCCAGATGCTGGGGCAGGTGACTATCATCCAAAACATAGCTCAAAGACAAGATGAGCTCGGGGTTCTCGTCAACCAATTGCTTCGGGGTAACCAACTGGGGCAAACGTCTAAGGGTAAAGAGCCAGTCATCGTTCAACCACCTTTGAGACAAGGAGATAAGGGGAGAGCTCCTCAAATGGCTCCAGTGTCACAAATTCAGCATCAACCTCACCAGCTTCAGCCAGACAATCCCAGGAGGCAATTCACCCAGCTCAACATGTCGCTGTTTCAAGCTTTACAACGCCTGTTGAGGTTGAATCTGATCACATTAAGGGCTCGTCCCCGGAACCCCAACACAACATCTCCTATCTATGATCCCAATAAAAGGTGTGCCTACCACTCTGCCAGTCCAGGACATGATACAAATGAGTGTTGGGCTCTGAAGAATAAGATCCAGGACCTGATTGATGAAGGAGCATTGGAGTTCACACAAGATGGTCAGGCTGAGTTTTTCTACCATCCCTCCAAGGCTCACCATTTGAAGTAACAAGCCCTGAGATGAAAAGACTTTTGTTCATTAGGATTTTCAAGTTGTAACTTTCTTTTGTTCAAACATTTACTCATGTTAAACATTATTATTTCATTAATGCATCGCATATGTCTGTTTTGAAGCAATATATTCGTATTCACTATATGCAAACTATTTTCATATTTTTTCTGATGATCAACTCTCGATTTAAAATTCTAAGCCTCTTGAGGGAGGATGACGAAAACGATACCACGATCCCTACAGTATGCTTTTGAACAGACCCCGCTGATGAGGTACAGGCATTTGTTTCAATCCCTAAACACTGGAGTTATAAGGAAGATAATCCCTCGTCAACCCCTCTGAGCCAAAGAAGTAGGAGTTTTTCTTTTCGAAAATTAAAACCCTTTATCATAACCTGGGGCAGGGTAGTTCTCTCAGTTGATCCAAGTGCATAACGAATGACACCAAAGAGGTCCTTACAAAACAAAGAAAGACATTGATGGTTCCGAATGATCATAAAGATAGGCAGTCATCATTTCTCAAAATAAAAGCCCAATAAGTCCAAACCTATGAAGGAGACTTACAAAAACTGGGGCATCCCGCTGACTGTAATCACAAAAGAAATAGTTCAGGCAAAATTTAGGGATAGCGAAATCAAAAAGAAAGAGGTCATACAAACCCTCAACGAAAACAAAAAAAAAATGACTGCCTATTCAGAATAAATCATCAATATCTGAACCATCATTGGAACATCAGGGCAAAGACTCAAACAAGGTCTAACGCACGACCAACTGAGCTTAGGATTGAAGAACATCACGAAGAGCGGGTGGGTACAAATAATTTGAGCCTTTATCCTTTGTTTCTTAAACCGTGAACCAAGCCACGTTATAACCCTTAAAAGTCCTAGCTGAAGCATGGGTTAGTTCGAAAGCATACTGTCATAAAAGGTATCCTGACTCCTTAAGGCTCGCTGTAAAATCTTGAGTTGACATCATAGTTTTACAAAATTCACTTGTTTTTACTAAAAAAAAAGAATGCATTTCCAAAAACTTCGAAACAGACATAAACTTTGCATTTTTAACATAACCTTGTTTGCATATGACTTCTTGTTTGAACAGCAGAGAAATTCGCACGACGAATATCCAGTGAATAAAATCTTCTCAAAAAAAAAAACTCAAATGGAAGAAGTACTCCCAATCAAGAGGCAGACATGATCATGGTCTATTATCTGGGACAGGCCAGTCAAGATTCGAGGAACCTCTCAAGGCCAACCAACCTGGGGCAAATCTCCACCTGGGTCACTTGGGGCACTCCAGCAACGAATCCTGCCTGATTAAACATCTTCTGGGGTATGACAAAACATTTCTAACAGGGGCAACTCCCTACATTCTGAGAGCATGGGCATAGTCGAAAAAATACTGCGCATAATCAAAGACCCGCTAGGTTGACACACCTAGGCAAAAATAAGGACTTCCCAGCGAACCAAAAGGGTTCGGGCAAAAATAAGGGATGAATATGAAAAAACTGTACACCCGGCAAGTCGAAAACCTGAAAAGGCGGCTTGGGCAAAAATGGGTATCCCGGTGGACTGAAAACCCGAAAGGGCGGTCCAGGCAAAAGTTAGGGATCAAAGCGTATGACTATGTCCCGTCATCTTGTCACCAGCCTACCAGAAGAAAGTTTGTCCATCAAACAACTATCAGCACCCCATATGTGCCTTCTCCCATAGAAACAGGGGCAATGATGAGTTGTCCAAACGATCTAATGGCTCTGTCCGCCAAAGTATCAAGGTAGGTTCAGCTGAAGAATAGATCTATTCTTCAATGACAGGTTGTCTTTAACGACGGGTTGTCTTCAATGACAGGTTGTCTTCAATGACAGGTTGTCTTCAATGACAGGTTGTCTTTAACGACGGGTTGTCTTCAATGACGGATTGTCTTCAATGACAGGTTGTCTTTAATGATGGGTTGTCTTCAACGACGGGTTGTCTTCAATGACAGGTTGTCTTCACTGACGGGTTGTCTTCACTAACGGATTGTCTTTAATGACAAATTGTCTTTATTGACGGGATGTCTTCAATGACGGATTATCTACATTGACGGGTTGTCTTCAATGACAGGTTGTCTTCAATGACAGGTTGTCTTTAACAACGGGTTGTCTTTAATGAAAGGTTGTCTTTAATGACGGGTTTGCATCAGAAAAATCTTTAGGAATTGATTTAGCTGGATTTGTCTTCTTTGACTGGATTTGAGAATTTGACTGCATCTTTCCTGAAAGATAAAGGTCAGTCATATGCAATGCATGATATGGATCAAGCAATAATGTTCTCATCATAAATGAGATTGTATGATACGATGCGTATATGCATGTATCATGATGTATGACAATGTGATGTTTATGAATGTATCTCCGTCTAGGAAAATAAATCCTTGACGAATGCCGGGAAGTTCGTTAAATCCTAGGCTGATGTTGAAGAGTAGAGTTCTTCGTCTCCGCTGGGGATGATGATTGCAAGAATAAACCGGTAGGAGAAGATGACTCCGTTGGGGAATAAACTTGGTGAAGAGATTACTCTGCGGGGAATTACTCTGTGAGAAGAGATACTTCGCTGAGATTTTGACGATAACTCCGCTGGGGATACCGTTAATAAGCTTTGTTGAGTGAATTTGATGAACTCCGCTGGGGATAGGAAGAACTTTGCCGAGGACGATCTTTCCGTTGTAATTTGCTTAGGATAACCTAGTTATAAGCTCTGGTGGGGAATAACCTCTGAACATGGTCGGGGAGAGATATTTGTACTCTGCAGGGGACCAGCTTCCAGACTCTACTGGGGATAAGCTTCCAGAATCTACTGGGGATAAGCTTTCAGAATCTACTGGGGAGATGGTTCAACTCTCCTGGGGACACTTTTTGGATTGCACTGGGGAATGGCTCCACTGGGGTGTCTGGTATTCCGCAGGGGAACAATCTTATATTTCTGTCGAGGAATATTAAGACTGTCGGGGATGCTTGCTAAGGAATATCTTTATACTCCACTGGGGAATATTAAGATCTTCTGGGGATACCCAACTTTTCCAGGACTGATGGTGGGCCAACTCTGCTCGGGGGAGAGTATTGCTGACTTGCTGGGGATACTGTTCCTTTTTGAAGCTGATGGGAGACCAACTCTGCTTGGGGAGAGAGTGTTGCTGACTCTTGTCTTACTCTGTGGGGAGTGGAGGTAACTTGGTCATGTTCTTCAGTTGAACTAACCTTGATACCTCGGTGGACAGAGCAACCAGATCGCTTAGACAATTCTTATTGCCCCAGCTTCTGTGGGAGAAGATACCTGTGGAGGTCTTGATAACTGCCGATCGACAAATCCTCTTCTGGCAGGAAAGTGACGAGATGTCAGGACATAGTCGTACGCTTTTGATCCCTTACTTTTGCCTGGACCGCCCTTTCGGGTTTTCAGTCCATCGGGATACCCATTTTTGCCCAAGCTGCCTTTTCAGGTTTTCGACTTGCCGGGTGTACATATTTTTTCATTTTCATCCCTTATTTTTGCCCGAACCATTTTGGTTCGCCGGGATGCCCTTATTTTTGCCTAGGCCAGTCGACCTAGCGGGTCTTTGATTGTGCGCAGTATTTTTTCGACTATGTCCATGCTCTCAGGATGTAGGGAGTTGTCACTGTCAATAGCATTGTGTTACCATACCACCAAAAGATGTTTGATCATGCAAGATTCGTTACTGGACTTCATGTCCAATGCCCCAAGTGACTCAGGCGGAGATTTGCCCCTGGCTATTTGGCATTTTTGAGAGATTCTCTGAATCTTGACTTAGCTGCCCCAGATGATGGACAATGATCATGCCGTGCCCCTTGATTGGAAGTGTTTCTTCCATTTGAGATGACCTTTCGTGTTGAGAAGGTTCTTTGTTTACTAGATATTCATCGTGCGAATTTCTCTGTTGTTCGAACAAATAGTCATATGCAAACAGTGTTATTTAAAAATGCAAAGCTTATGTCTGTCTTGAAGTTTTTGAAAATGCAGTTTTTAATAAAACAAGCGAATTTTTGTAAAATATGATGTCAACTCAAGATTTTACAGCAAGCCCTACAGGAGTCAGGATACCATTGGTAACAGTATGCTTTCGAACTAACCCGTGCTTCAGCTAGGACTTTTAAGGGTTATAACGTGGCCTGGTTCACGGTTTAAGAAACAAAGGATAAAGGCTCAAATTTTATTTGTACCCACCCGTTCTTCGTGATGTTCTTCAATCCTAAACTCAACTGATCGTGCGTTAGATCTTGTTTGAGTCTTTGCTCTGACATTCCGGTGATGGTTCGGATACTGAAAGTTTATTTTGAACAGGCAGTCGATTTTTTTTGGTTGAGGGTTTGTATGACCTCTTTCTTTTTGATTTTATTATCCCTGTCTTTTTGCCTGAACTATTTCTTTTGTGATTACAGTCAGCGGGATGCCCCAGTTTTGTAAGTCTCCTTCATAGGTTTTGACTTGTTGGGCTTTTATTTTGAAAGATAATGACTGCCTGTCTTGACGATTATATGGAACCATCACTGTCTTTTGTTTCGGAAGGACTTCTTTGCTGCCATTCATTGTGTACCTGGATTAACTGAGAAAACTACCCTGCCCCAGGTTATGATTAAGGGTTTTAATTTTTGAAAAGAAAAACTCTGACTTCTTTGGTTCAAAGGGGTTGACTAGGGATTATCTTCCTTATAACTCCACTGTTTAGGATTTGAAACAATGCATGTACCTCATCAGCGGGGTCTGTTCAAAAGCATACTGTAAAGATCGTGGTATCATTTTCGTCATCCTCCCTCAAAAGGCTTAGAATTTTCTAATCGAGAGTTGAACATCAAAAATGAAAGCAATTTTAAGCATAGTGAACACAATTACTCCAAAACAGACACGTGTAATGCATTAATGAAATAAGAGAGTTTGACATGATAATTGTTTGAATAAGCAAAGAAAAATACAATATCAGAATTCAAATGAACAAAAGTCTCTCAATCCTAGACGTGTTTTGGCAAGGGAGCAGTGATCACATTAGGAGTCTCAGAAGGCTCGAATTCGATCTCCTTAGCATCAATCATATTCTGAATCTTGTATTTCAGCGCCCAACAATCGTCAGTATCGTGCCCCGGGCTACCGAAATGATAAACACACCTCGCATCTGGGTTGTAGTTTGGAGAAGAAGTCTTAGAGTTCGCAGGAGGGTTTATCACCGCAATCAGGTTCATCTTCAACATGTGCTGCAATGCTTGTGACAATGGCATGTTGATGTTGGTGAACTGTCTTTTAGGCTCGTCCGGCCTTTGTTGATTTCCCTTTTGCTGTTGTTGGCGTAACGCAGAACCAGAGATCATGACTGCCCCTACGTGTTGGTCACAACGACTCTTTTGACTGTACGCAACGTTGGACTCTTTCTTCCCACTGTAAGGCTTCTTCTGAGTGTCAGAAGGTGTAGTTTCTCGAATCTTCCCGCTTTTGATGCCAGCTTCAATTCTCTCCCCAGTCAATATAAGGTCTGTAAACCCGGGTGAAGAATTCCCAATCAAATGGTTGAAGAATGGACCAGCCAGGGTCCCCAAGAACATATCCACGAGTTCACGGTCAGTTAAAGGTGGCTACACCCTTCCGGCAAGGTCTCTCCACTTTTGAGCATATTCTTTAAATCCTTCACCCGTCCCTAGTGACATACCCTGGAGTTGGGTACGCGTAGGAGCGAGGTCGGAATTATACTGATAATGCTTATAGAACGCAACAGCAAGGTCCTCCCAGTTGCAGATGTTGGCTCCTTCCAACTGATAGAACCACTCGAGTTGAGTCCCTGACAGACTGTCCTGAAAGAAGTGAATCCACAAATTCTTGTCAGCCGTGTAGGGCTGGATCTTCCTTACGTATGAACGGAGGTGCAACTTAGGACAGGAAGCTCCATCATATTTGGCAAAGGCAGGTGCCTTGAATTTATGGGGGATCACCACCCCAGAGGATAAGCCTAGGTCTCCAAAGTCTAACCCGGGCACATTCTGTATTTCCATAGCACTTAAGCGGTCCTCCAGCTGCTTGTACCTGTCCTCAGCAGGAGGGTACTGTTTATCATTATAATCCGTCTCGTTGTCGGAGACCACGGGACTAGGAACCCTCCTTTCTTGGGGACTGTCTTTGCCTACAGATGAAGTAGTCAGCTCAACCTCATTCTGTAATCCATTCCCAGATTTGCGTCTAGTGTTGAACAAAACGGTCCTCTTCTTCTTCTTCTTCCTCTCTTTTAGAATCAGAGTTTTTAAGTCCTGTTGACCCTGGACTAGGCTCATAACCAACTCCTGGAACTGGGCATTCTGGGCCTGGAGGGCCTTGATAGCTTGTTCAGTGGAAGGTTCGGTAGACATGATGATTGCTGAAATAAACAGCGAAGAAGATAAGTGACTTGTAAAAAGGGTACCTGTAATGCAATGATATGTATGTATGCATGCAATGTTTTCAATGATCTCGCGGGGTAAATAGAGAAATTTGTTAGAATTTGAATCTGGTAGCTTGATTGAAGGAAACTTCATGTCGTTGAGAGTCCTTCTTCAAGAGTCAAAGCTCGCCATATCGAGTGGGTCATAGCCCTTGACTCAAGTCATCATGTTTTGATCTCCAAACAACCTTGGCTAGAGGAAAATAAATCCCCTTTGCCCCTTGCTAGACATTTGGTCCATCATGACCTACATCACAAACCCTTGAGATCCTTGAAATGGTTAAGGAAATGCTATGGTATGATGTTATGATGCGTATGATGTTATGTACGTGGATGCAAAGGTGTGAGGTGTAAGTAAGCCCCATAATAAGTCCAGATTAAGGACTGTAAACAAAACCTGCAAGGAACTCACGTGTCAGATAACAAGAATGTGCAAGTAGTTCAAGTTTGAAGGCACACATGTCACACAAAAGAGCCCTTAGATTTCAGGCCGACATGAAGTTTAGGTACTACCCTCTTGAGTTTAGTTGGTTAAGACATGTCCTAGAAAATAGTAACCGGGTTCTAGAGGATCTCAATATCACTGACTACCCTCAATCGGTCATAAGTCCAGCTTCGCAATCTTTTCTTGCGGCCGGAACCATCGCGAGAGTTTAGCCTCAATGAGTGTAGCATGCTGCTACTGTTCTATGGCCAAGTTGGGTCAATTTAAGGTTCTAAGGTCAGTTGGTGCTTAATGACTCCTCATAAGACCTATATTCTCCTCGTTCCAACACAAGGGATATCGGTACAGACCAAGGTGTCACACCAATGTAGCTACTGCTTCACCCGTGTCGGTCTACGCCGGACAGGTCCCTCACATTTTATTGCTACCTAAAGGGTATTCCCCAGAATCGGGTTAGGATCTATGAAACTCCGATGCAAGCCCACAATATTAAAGCAAACAAGGCATACAATTGAAAACATAGAATGATCTAATCCTAAGGTACACCTCACTTATTAAAATAGTCCCCAGCAGAGTCGCCAGTTCTGTGATCGGTGGAAATAAAACTGACTGTTTTGAAATGCTGGTTCGCGAAATGTCGCGGTAAGCAAGAGTCGCCACCGTCTTTTATGTTCTCCAACAAGGAAAGGACAAAAGCACAGCAAAATTCCTTTTTGATATGTTTTCTCGGTTCGGGAGGTAGATTATAGAAAGGGAAGGTGTTAGCACCCTTTCTATCCGTGGTTATCCACGGGCTCTTAGGTACTTGCTCACTATGTTTTCAAAAATGTTTGCTTTTCTTGTGTTTGTGAGTTTTTGAAAAGAGTTTTGTTAAAAACTTCGTTTTGACTCTTGTATCAGTCCTCAAGAGTGTCATGAAGTGTTTGTTTGAAAACTTTTGTCAGAAAAGTGTAAGTGCGAAAAATTGTTTTTGTTTTGAAAGAGCAAGTACCTTAGAACCTCTACCTACTCAAAAGAAATTAAGCTGTGTAAATGTCCTTTGGACAGTACTATCCCACTATTGAGGAGTAGGTAGCACCGTCGTTGGAGTTATTCGGGTCAATTCGATTATAGGGACATGTGTGGTCACCAAAGCAATAGTAGGACGCCTTAGCGGTAACCCTAATGTCCTAGATCCTTTTTTATCCGAGGCAATCGTTTCGAGGCAACTGGATCTTTAGACAAGAGGGCGACCTCTAAAACACCCTATACTCAATGACCACGTCGAGGCAACCAAGTGAGGCGTACCCTAGGAGTGGCATGTGCGAGTGTGTCAAGTTTCATGTTTAAATTATCTTTGCACATGTTATGGTGAGCTACGAGTTGATTTTATTTTTCAGGCAAGTCTTGTCATGCATAGTTAACAGTTAATAATTTACGGAAAGTAAATTGCGGAAAGTAAATCTACGCTATTACAAGGTGTCGGGTATTTACATCGCCAAAAACAACCCTTGAAAAGTAAATGCGAGAAAATAAAGAAAGCGATAAAAAGTCCTAATTAACGCTATTACATCCTCGGAGCAATTACATAAATATGATCAAAAATTAATATGCGCGAAAAGAAATTGAATCGGGAAAGTCCTTAGGGTTTTGACCCTTTTTGAGAAAAGAATGGATTTTGGTCTTTTGGCATTTAATTAAACCTAATTCTAATTAATTAATTAAAAGAAATGTTTTTTAAGTTTTTTATGTTTTTAATGAAAATAAAAGAAAAGAAATTAAAATTGTCAAGAAAACCCTAATTCTACATGATTTTTACTTATTATGAAAATAATTAAAGTTAACCTAATTAAAACAACTAAATTAATTTGTGTTAGTATTTATTTACAAAAAAATAAAGTGAAATTAATAAATAATAATATTAATAAAAATATTTACATTTTTAGTTGTCTGAATTTATTATGAAAAATATTAATTATGTTAGTTAAATAATAATAATAATAATAATTAATAAAATAATTAACTAAATAATAAAAAATAAAGAAAGAAAGAAAAAGAACCCATGGGGGTGCTGGCCCATTAGGAGGTGAAGAAGAAATTGTGGCCCAACAAACTATTCAGCCACGTTTGACTTTGGTAATTGTCTGCACGTGCATTAACCAGGAGTATGATGGTCATCCAGCTTGGGACCATTGGATCTATGCTGGCAGCCACATGGCGCTTGGATGATTGGAGGCATATGGTGGAACGCCTTTGGGATCCTGCACATGAACATGTTAAGAAAAGAAATAAATGAGTTTTGGGTGGACCTGGGATTCGAACCCAGGTCCCAATGATTACCAGCCAACGCATCAACCACCAAGCCATTTGCACGCGTTTGATAATATAACAACAAGTGAATATAATATATGAAAATTAGTAAATATGTTGTAAAGCAAAACAAACACGCGCGCTTTTTGAATAGACCAACCATGCATCACCACGTATTCATCTTCTTCGCTATGCCTGTAAAAAAACAAATTAGATAGCGGGGGTTTTTAACCCCCACAACCCACAACAACGAAAAATAGCGATTAGCTCTAGGATTTATATAAATGTTTCGCGAGTATGACTTTGTGTTCGTTTGGATGCAACGGTTCCAACCATGGGTCTTAAGGGGTCTAATTTTTCTTGTACTGTAAAGCCCCAATTCGAAGGCTTATGAACCCTAGAATTTGTCAATGGTAAATTGTGATTCTGTGCGTTTCAATGCAATTAAACTACATCATTAGCTTTGTACAGTTCCTAT
The DNA here is from genome assembly GCA_948472305.1 of Vicia faba. NCBI lineage: Eukaryota > Viridiplantae > Streptophyta > Magnoliopsida > Fabales > Fabaceae > Vicia > Vicia faba. The sequence goes on along the minus strand of OX451738.1, from coordinate 1,179,865,973 downwards.
TAACATAAAACAATCAACAAAATATGTCAAATGCGCATGAATAATGAGTTGCAATTCTGAAAAAAATGTGCAAACCGTTAAACTGTTCTTGATGATTCCTGTAGCTTTAAGGCTTGGTTTTGATTGCAAAGCGTCCCTGAGAGTTCCTGCAATAGATTAGAATCAATAAAGGTCTTTGAAACGTGCTAGAATACAGAAAACAGTTTTCACTTTTCTTTGAATTTTTTTCAAGGTGGTTATGGCTTTTCTGTAGCAAATTCACGTATGCATGAGTAGGGTTGGCTTGCATATTTATAATAGAATAGAATTAGGTTAAAATCTTGCAAAGAAATCCATGGAATTGATGTTTGAATATTTGATTGAAAATCAAATCTTTTTGAATCTTTTTGATTGGAAAAACTTGCTAAATTTGGAGATTCTTGTCCCTTTGATTTGCACACAAATTTTTTAGCATATATTGACCACTTTTGCTTCACAAAAAGATTGAAAAATCAAATCTTTGTATTTCCTACAATTTAAATTAATTAAATGAATTAAAATTGATTAAAAATCCAAATAATTAATAAAAATAAGAAAAATAAGTTCAAATAAGCTTGATGGGTCGTGCATAGATCATGGATAAAGTTTGAAGAAGAAATTTGAGGCCCATTAGAAAAAATGAGGTGTTTTGAGCAAAGTTGACTTTTGCAAATTCAAAAAAATTTCCCAACTTCTCCAATGCATATCTTGCTCAATTTTGATCATATGAACATGTTCTTGGATATTTTGGAAAGGTCTTGAAGTCCTCTAACCAATGCCTTTGGTCCCATGTCATTTGGATTTACCAATCTCAAGTTATGGTCTTTGACTTAAAGTGCCTTTTTGTTGACTTTTGAAATTGACCTATAATGTAGAAATTGATAACTTTTTGTGAGAGAACTTATTGGACTTGGAATGTGAAGATGAGTTGTAGTAAATGTCATCCCCTTCAAAATGAGCATTGGATGGGATTTTTCTGATGAACCATGAACAAGTTATGCCCTGGTCAAGATACAGTTGACTTTTCTACTGTCCAAAAATAATAACTTCTTGCACCTTGATGATTTTTGAGCCATGCTTGTAGAGTCATGATCAAGACTTGATCAAATGATGATTGTGAACTCAAAATAAGATGTTGACCAAAAATTCTGACTTTTGACTGCAAAATGACCATTTTGCCCCTGCAGTTGACTGTGGCTCAAATAGGGCTTTTGACTGTGGAATTTGACACTGTGAGTCTTGAGACTTGACATGTAGGTGCTTGAGCATGCATATAGGCCTATGAGACTTGATTGAGCCATTGAAAATCCCAAATTCATTGAAGGAACCAAAACCCTAATTTTGACTGGCTTAGGAGGTGGTTTGACTGTGCAACCTTTGAGTAGTCTTGAACCATTTGAAGATGATTCTTGACAAACCTTGAAGAATATGGGAGGGCAAATTTTGGGGTACAACAGTTGCCCCTGTTCAATCTTCTTAAACCTGAGGATGTAGATTGGCTTGCTGGCCTTTCGTGATCCGAAGGTGGAAGATGATTGAACACTAGAGTGCCCAGAAATTTGCACTCGCATGGTATAGTATCAGCAATGTGATGTCGGGAATGGGCTTATAGATGCCATTTGGAGAGATGATGGATAGGAAGATGGGCTTATAGATGCCATCTGGAGATGTGACAGGACCTTGTCGGGGATGGGCTTATAGATGCCATCTGGAGATTGTTGGTAGAATTGTGGAGATGGGCTTAAAGATGCCATCCAGGGGTGTCGATCGCGTAAGAGATTCCTTAGCGAGAACTTGCGTACCTGAGAAAGGAAGATAGCTTTCCTGTCTGGTTTCAGGTGTTGATTTTCAATCTCATCATGCAGATACTTTCCTGGCTAGTTACAGGTATAAATCTACAATCAATCGCTCACAGATATGCCCTGGCTAGATACAGGTATCGAATCTGGAATTGGTCGTCTACAGATATGCCCTGGCTAGATACAGGTATCGAATCTGGAACTTCAAAAGTTGATGGGTTGTCTCTACTGATAGGTTATCTCAGAAAAATATTTAGGAACTGATTTAAATGAATCATGGGAGGTTTTGTCTTCTTTGACGAGTTGTCTCTTTTAACGGGTGGTCTTTATTGACAGGTTGTCCTCACTGACGGATTGTCTTCACTGACGGGTTGTCTTTATTGACAGGTTGTCTTCACTGACGGGTTGTCTTCACTGACGTGTTGTCTTTATTGACAGGTTATCTTCACTGACGGGTTGTCTTTATTGACAGGTTGTCTTCACTGACGGGATGTCTTCAATGACGGATTGTCTTTAATGACGGATTGTCTTTATTGATGGGATGTCTTCAATTATGGATTGTCTACATTGATAGATTGTCTTCATTGACGGGTTGTCTTTATTGACAGGTTGTCTTCACTGAAGGGTTTTCGTTATTGACATGTTGTCTTCACTGACGGGATGTCTTCAATGACGGATTGTCTTTAATGACGGATTATCTTTATTGACAGGATGTCTTCAATGACGGATTGTCTACATTGATGGATTGTCTACATTGACGGATTGTCTACATTGACGGGTTGTCTTCAATGACATGTTGTCTTCAATGACAGGTTGCCTTTAACGACGAGTTGTCTTCAATGACAGGTTGTCTTCAATGACAGGTTGTCTTCAATGACAGGTTGTCTTTAACGACGGGTTGTCTTCACTGACGGATTGTCTTCAATGACAGGTTGTCTTTAACGACGGGTTGTCTTCAACGAAGGGTTGTCTTCAATGACAGGTTGTCTTCACTGACGGGTTGTCTTCACTGACGAATTGTCTTTAATGACGAATTGTCTTTATTGACGGGATGTCTTCAATGATAGATTGTCTACATTGACGGGTTGTCTTCAATGACAGGTTGTCTTCAATGACATGTTATCTTTAACAACGGGTTGTCTTCAATGACAGGTTGTCTTTAACAACGGGTTTGCATCAGAAAAATCTTTAGGAATTGATTTAGCTGGATTTGTCTTCTTTGACTAGATTTGAGAATTTGACTGCATCTTTCCTGAAAGATAAAGGTCAGTCATATGCAATGCATGATATGGATCAAGCAATAATGTTCTCATCATAAATGAGATTGTATGATACGATGCGTATATGCATGTATCATGATGTATGACAATGTGATGTTTATGAATGTATCTCCGTCTAGGAAAATAAATCCTTGACGAATGCCGGGAAGTTCGTTAAATCCTGGGCTGACGTTGAAGAGTAGAGTTCTTCGTCTCCGCTGGGGATGATGATTACAAGAATAAACCGGTAGGAGAAGATGACTCCGTTGGGGAATAAACTTGGTGAAGAGATTACTCTGCGGGGAATTACTCTGTGGGAAGAGATACTTCGCTGAGATTTTGACGATAACTCCGCTGGGGATACCGTTAATAAGCTCTGTTGAGGGAATTTGATAAACTCCGCTGGGGATAGGAAGAACTTCGCCGAGGATGATCTTTCCGTTGTAATTTGCTGAGGATAACCTAGTTATAAGCTCTGGTGGGGAATAACCTCTGAACATGGTCGGGGAGAGATATTTGTACTCTGCAAGGGACCAGCTTCCAGACTCTACTGGGGATAAGCTTCCAGAATCTACTGGGGATAAGCTTTCAGAATCTACTGGGGAGATGGTTCAACTCTCCTGGGGACACTTTTTGGATTGCACTGGGGAATGGCTCCACTGGGGTGTCTGGTATTCCGCCGGGGAACAATCTTATATTTCTGTCGAGGAATATTAAGATTGTCGGGGATGCTTGCTGAGGAATATCTTTATACTCCGCTGGGAATATTAAGATCTTCTGGGGATACCCAACTTTTCCAGGACTGATGGTGGGTCAACTCTGCTCGGGGGAGAGTATTGTTAACTTGCTGGGGATACCGTTCCTTTTTGAAGCTGATGGGAGACCAACTCTGCTTGGGGAGAGAGTATTGCTGACTCTTGTCTTACTCTGCGGGGAGTGGAGGTAACTTGGTCATGTTCTTCAGTTGAACTAACCTTGATACCTCGGTGGACAGAGCAACCAGATCTCTTAGACAATTCTTATTGCCCCAGCTTCTGTGGGAGAAGATACCTGTGGAGGTCTTGATAACTGCCGATCGACAAATCCTCTTTTGGCAGGCAAGTGACGAGATGCGGGACATAGTCGTACGCTTTTGATCCCTTACTTTTGCCTGGACCGCCCTTTCGGGTTTTCAGTCCATCGGGATACCCATTTTTGCCCAAGCCGCCTTTTCAGGTTTTCGACTTGCCGGGTGTACAGATTTTTTCATTTTCATCCCTTATTTTTGCCCGAACCATTTTGGTTCGCCGGGAAGCCCTTATTTTTGCCTAGGCCAGTCGACCTAGCGGGTCTTTGATTGTGCGCAGTATTTTTTTGACTATGTCCATGCTCTCAGGATGTAGGGAGTTGTCACTGTCAATAGCATTGTGTTACCATACCACCAGAAGATGTTTGATCATGCAAGATTCGTTGCTGGACTTCATGTCCAATGCCCCAAGTGACTCAGGCGGAGATTTGCCCCTGGCTATTTGGCATTTTTGAGAGATTCTCTGAATCTTGACTTAGCTGCCCCAGATGATGGACAATGATCATGCCGTGCCCCTTGATTGGAAGTGTTTCTTCCATTTGAGATGACCTTTCGTGTTGAGAAGGTTCTTTGTTTACTAGATATTCGTCGTGCGAATTTCTCTGTTGTTCGAACAAATAGTCATATGCAAACAATGTTATTTAAAAATGCAAAGCTTATGTCTGTCTTGAAGTTTTTGAAAATGCAGTTTTTAATAAAATAAGCGATTTTTTTGTAAAATGTGATGTAAACAAACACCTACAAAATGAATTGAAAACACGCATCTAGAATCGTGCCTTCGACACCTTATTCCTCGATACTCCAAAATGCAACAAACACCTACAAAATGAATTGAAAAACATCAAACGGTACACTATATACATAAAAACACAAATAAACACAAACTAAACGTATTTACACAAAAGTCAGTTTATTCAACCATATTAACAACAAAGAGTCCATAAGTGTAACAAAAAGTATATACAAAAATAACTACAATTTGCACTTATCAAATTATCCCCAACTTGAACTTGTTTGTCCTCAAACAAGGCCAAACAACTCAAAGAACTAAAAGTAATCAACCAAAATATCATGAATCAACAAGTTTTAAAACGGAAAACAAATGTATGGTTAAAAAAAAATGCACATACAAGGTAAATACTTACCACAATTCTACAATGACAAGATGTAAACGAAACGAATCTTAAGTACAAAAATCATACTAAATATTCTAAAACAAAACAAGCTCAATCATGAATCACACCTGTTGTACCCCAAAATTTGCCCTCCCTTTTTTTCACAAGAAATCACAGCTTCGGGTTTTCCCTGATTTTTCAGATTGGCTCAAGAATCGGTCAAACAGACTTTTCTTATCAGTCTATCCAAAATTAGGGTTTCCATTGATTTTGAGTCAGTCAATCCAAAATTAGGGTTTCCATTGATTTTGAGTCAGTCAATCCAAAATTAGGGTTTCCATTGATTTTGAATCAGTCAGACAGATTTTTCTTATCAGTCTATCCAAAATTAGGGTTTCTATTGATTTGGTTCAGTTTGGCTCAGGGTTTGATCAAGCGGACTTTTCTTTGACATCAAATCTGGAATTAGGGTTTTTCACTCGTATTTCTCAGAAGAATTTGAGTCCATAGTATTTCAAATTAATTGTTACATTGTTTTACGCTTGTTCAAGATTGTTGTTTGTTTCTCAAAACCTAAACCTCTGGGTTAAGAGCTGAGGCTTTTGATTGAAATTTTGAAGCATTGGTTGGAAGCACTGAAGTGAAAGGTGTATGTACGTTTGTTGGTTCAATTGTACGAAGCATATGGTTGATTGAAATGTCGGGCGTATTGTTGGTTAATGCAAGGTTGTGAGACTGCAACATTTGTTGATTATTTATTTTATCTGAGTTACAATTATTGGGATGCATTTCCAATTATTTTAATTCAAGAAATTTAAATAATTAAATAAACAAGTGCAGAAGAAATAAAGAGTTATCTGACAAAAGATTTTTTATTCATTTTCAATTGTTGTTACAAATGTTATTTGGATACTGTAAATTTATTTACAATATTTACAATGATATTTATTACAATAATTGAAAAAAGAAAATAAATCTAAATCTCTTGAAGTCTTCTATCTTCTACTGTTGCTTCCCTTATATAACTGATATTTACATGCAAAGACGAAAAAAGAAGTCAATACAGTTAAATTGAAAAAAAATATTTTCAGACAGATCAATAAAAAACTCATCATTAAAGATTGTTGGCCGGAATCAGATTGTTTTGGTTTTCATCATGTTTTACTCGTCCTCTTTGCAAATCACAAGAAGATTTCTCTTCTTGGTTCACAAAGAGGAAAGTAAAACTAATTTTTGCAAGCATAAAAATCAATTAAATAGAAGGCACAAGGTTGCATATAATAAAGGCACAAAGCTGCACAAGTTCAAACTAAGCAAACTAAGTTGCACAACCAAGTTGCACAAGCTGCACAAGTTCAAACCAAGTTGTCAAGAAGCTATCAAGAAGCTGTCAAAAAACTGCCTACAAGCTATCAAAAAGAACAATGCAGAAAATCTAGAAGAAAGTACAAAATGCAGAGGAAAACCAAGTTGCAAGCAAGCAACCTTGTCAAAACAGTTCATCATTTCTTGGCCAACATCTTTTCAGAAAAAGAGACATTAAGCAATTAAATATGCTTTTTTTTTATGGAGAGAGAAAGAGAGAAAAAGAAAAAGGTTTGCAGTTTTGGCAGACTTAAGATATATAAAAACAATTCAAGGGAAGATAAATGTAAGAGGAGAGGACAGTTCAGAGCAAGAGAACCACAAACTGTAAAACTGCAAGCAAAAACCTGCAAGTTTGTCAAACCAGTAAACTGCTTGTAAACACAACAACATAGCCAAATCAAAACACAAGCATAACCTGTAACCTGCCTTCAAGCAAGCACAACAAGCCTGCCTAAAGAAAACTGCAAGTTACCAAACCAGAAGTATAAGCTTGCCTGTACTAAAAACAAGCAAACTCAAACCTTCTAGCCTGCATAAAACCTGTCCAAAACAACAAGCAAAAAACCTGTTAAAATTATAAGCTATCAAAGCCTGCCTGTACCAGATAAACAAACCAGAAGCAAGCCTTCAAACTTGCCAAAACGTGTTCAAACACCAAACCTACAGAAGTAACAAACACAACAAGCCTACTTCCTCCAAACCTGCCTCAAAGAAATAACAAACAACAGAAGCACAAGCCTGCCTGTACCAAACTTCAAGCAAACTTATCTTCAAAGAAAAACAAATCATTCAAGCCAAAACTCAGCACAACCTGCTAAAATCTCACCAAACAAACACAACAGCATAGCCTACCAAAAAGCAGATTTCACAGGCCTCCAGTAGCAGGCCTTACAAGCTCAAAGTTTGTTTCCAATCATGTTAACATTCATTACCAAATCAACAATAACAATAACAAGCGCCTCAGAACAGGGTTCATCATAGGCAAAACCATCAGCCAACAAAGCCCAAGAGAGGAAGAAAGTCAGAAGCAAACAAGCATCTCAGAACTAAACTCATCATTAAAAACCAAAACCCACAAAGAGGAAGAAGTTAGAAGTGAAAAGACCAAACAAGCAATCTCAAAACAAGAGTTCATCACAGAATCATCATAAGCCATATCAACAGAAGAAAACAAGCATCTCAGAATGAAATTCATCATAGAATAAGCAAGGTATTCAAAAATAAGAACTTATCAAAAACAAATCTCAGAATAAAAGCTCATCATTGAGAATAAAAAAAGCCCAAAAGAGGAAAAGATTCAGAAACTAACGAAGTAAGGTTTTCAGAACGAAGCTCATCACAAAACAGTTCAAAGCTAAAGATACAAATACCAGGAAGCAAGCTCTTGCCATCACGTGCCTCCCTCCTCCGGCCACCTGAGAGCGCCGCCGTCCAAACTTCCGCCTCCTCTCCAAAAGCAAAACCCCAAGGTATCAATCCCCTCCTTACTGTTTTACACCTCACACAAACATAAACAATCAAAGATCAATAACATGCACGAATATAAAAAAAACCCTAAAACGCGTTAAGAAGAAAATTATTACCTTTTCAATCATCGCCCTGTGTAACCACGAGGAGGAGGAAATGGAGGCATCACTCTGGTGGCCTAAGGGTTGGAGAGGACGTTCAAAAGATCCATTTGAGAAACGATGAAGAGGCGAAGAAGATGAGAGGAGAGCGGCGCTGTTTCAAACTGTAAACCTAGGTTCTGAGCAAACCATTGCAAACCCTAACAACAAAAACGTTGTACATTGCATTTGGGCCTGCCCCATAAACTGAACCCTAAAGCCCAATACAAACTGGCGCCACACCCCCATTTTTTGTCTTATCTTATTTTTATTCTTTGGGCCAAATGCATTCTCCAAGCCCATCTAACTTATTTTCCAATACTCTTTTGTTTTATCACTACATTTTCATAACCTAATTCTTTTTATTGAATAAAAATAATATATTAAACTTTTTGTACAAAATATTCTTAATAGCTTTTCTAAAAAGTATGTAAATAATAGTTTTTTTTGTCTTAAAACTTTTTGTTTAATAAATCTTTTTATATAAATTCCTAAATAACATTAACCAAAATACATAAATAATAGACTTTATTAAGTTAAATAATTCCCTTCTTTAAAACCTTTGTTTATATAAAACTAACAAAAATACAAAAATAATAATAAACACTTAATTTGCACTAGGTTAATATTTTGATCATTTGTAAATAACCATATGCATTTCATAATACTTTTGATTTTCTTTGATTCTCATACCTTGTTATATTTTTACATTGAGAATGCAGCGATTCAATTTGGTTGTAAATATAATATTTGGACATTACTATTCTGATAAGACTCATCCCCATTTGTAAACATTTGTACCCCCATCCCCGGATACTCATTTGTAATAACTTAGACTTTAAATTTCCGCAATTTATCGCTTTCCATATACTGTATAGTAATTAGGGTTTGTATGCGAAGATTCAAAATCAACCGCTAGATAACCTAATACAAGATAAATGCATGAAAATCAATACACAATTCACACTTGCACCTCTAGGGTAACCTCACTTGTTGCCTCGGAAAATGCAATCATGTCCCTCGAGTATGAGACACTCTAGCAAATGTCCCTTCGATAAACAAAGATCGTAGTCCATCGATGACCCTCGATTTTTCCTTCGATAAAACGATCCCGTCCCTTACAAAATTGCTAGAGCGTCTCACAAGTTGCCTTCAATGATTGCATACGATGACCCGCGTCCGTCCCGTTTAACGTCCTAACGCAAGGTTGTTCATCAAACACAATGGTGAAACAACACTGTTAAAAGGGTCAAAAACATAAGAAAAATCTTTGAGTAAAATAGGGTAGACAACTCTTAGTTACTTGATAAAAAATCTTGCAAAACATCCTTGCCCTTTTTCAAAACACACTCCACAAAACAATTTCCAAACAACTTTCAAAACATTGAATTCTCTTTTCAAAAAGACACACACCTTTGTATATATTCAAACAAGAATCATTACAAAGGTTGCCTAGACAAGGCATCTTTTTCAGAACATTTTCAAAACCACACACACAAAGCACCATTTCAAACAATTGAAAAGCAAAGGCAAGTGATCTAAAACAAGTAACTAAGATCCCATGGATAACCATGGATGAAAAGGGTGCTAGCACCTTCCCTTTTCATAATCTACCCCCCAAACCCACGAAAACATCTCAAAGGTCTTTCCTGTGCTTTTTGGCCTTTCCTTAGAATAAAATAAAAAGTCGGTGGCGACTCTTGCTAAACCGAACAAGTGCGAAAACAAACGCAAATCCCAAGTCAGTTCTCCCATCGTATCACAGAACTGGCGACTCTGCTGGGGAGAATTTTTTGAAAGTGGGGTTACCTTAGGGTTTTATATCACCTATACATGTTTACCTTGATTGCTTTGATTGCTTTACTTTTTGGGTTCCTTGTTTGGGTTTGTTGTAAATCCTACACCCGGATTTGGGGGCACCTTTTAGGTAAGTAGCAATAAACTGTGAGGGAACTGTACGGGGTATACCGACATGGTTGAAGCAGTAGCTACGTTAGTGTGACATATTTGTGGGTACCGGTAGCCCTTGAGTAGTCAAGGAGAATACGGGGCCGCTGAGTGATGTCATGAAGCACTAACGAACTCTTAGAACCTTACTTGACCATCTTGGCCTTTTTAGGGGTAGTGAGATGACCGACTTTGGTGCAGTCCGAAGTTGGTAGATACTCGATACTACACTCATTGAGGATTGTTTTCTTGGGATATTTTGGTCTCCAGTTAAGTGGATAAACCAAAACAATGAACATAGAAAATAATCCAGTGATATTGAGCTCCTTAGAACCCGGTTTCTATTTTAGGACAGGTTGAGCCAACTAACTTCAAGAGGGTACTTACCTACAAACCCCATGCAAGCCTAAACCTAAGGAATTGTCTGCTTTGTATGAATATGACTGCCTGTATATACACTTGCTTACTTTTGCATACATGTACATAACATCATAACATCATACCATAGCATTTTTTCAATAACCATTTCAAGGATCTCGAGGGTCTTTTGATGCAGGGGCACGTTGAATCAGACGTCTACCAAAGGGCAAGAGGTTTCATTTTCCTCTAAACAAACATCGTCAAAGATCAAGTGCAACAACTTGAATCGGGGGCTATGACCCACTTGACATGGTGAGCTTGATTCTCGTGGAAAGACATCCACCTATACAAAGTTCTCCAGTCAGAGATATTGATCAAAGTTTAACCTCTAACATTTTCTTGTGTTTACCCCGCGAGATTCTTGAAAACATGTATCCACATGTCATGCATCGCATCGTAACAGGTTTTCCTTTTCAGGTTTCCTTATTCTCCTACCGTTTATTTCAGTAGAGATGGCTCTAGAGAGGACTATCAAAGATATCCAGGATCAAAATGCTCAACTTCAAGAGATGTTCTTGAACCTGTCCCAGGGGCAAGAAGAAGTGAAATATCTCCTCACAAGTGGCATGGTCCTAGGGAATTCAAGCAGTGTCAGGAATGATCAGTTGGAGGAACTGCAGATTGAGATGGCAACAATGAAGATCCAGATGATGGGACAACTGGTAGGCCAGATGGCTCTCATTCAAGACCTGGCTCAAAGACAAGAAGAGCTCAGGGTTCTCGTCAACAAACTGCTTCGGGACAACCAAGTGGGACAAACACCTAAGGTTGAAGATCAAGTCATCATTAAACTTCCTTTGAGACAAGAAGACAAGGGAAAAGCTCCTCAACTTGCTTTAGGGTCACAAGCCCAGCAACAACCTCGTCAGCGTCAACAGGGTAATCGACGTAAGAAAAATACGTTTGGAAGACATTTCTCTGAGACTGACATACCATCATCTCTAATATTGAAACGCTTGTTGGAGGTCAATCTGCTTACTTTAAAGGATCCTATCCGGAAGCCCAATACCTCTACTCCTAGCTATCACCCCGGCGCGTTTTGTGTATACCACTCTCATAGTCATGGACATGACACCGATGACTGTTGGGCTTTGAAAAACAAGACCCAAGACTTGATCAACGAAGGAGTGTTGAAGTTCATGCCGGATGGTGAGATGAAAATCTTCCGCTAAGGGTTCTCCACCTGAAATGACAAAGCTCGAACTGAGAGACTTTTGTTCCATTTGAATTTTCAAGTTGTAATTTCTTTTGTTATTCAAACAATTATCTGTTGATGTCAAACTCTGTTTCATTAATGCATTGCACATGTTTGTCTTGAATTCATCCATTCGTTTTCACTATTCTTATGCTTTCTTTATGATATTTAACTCTTGATAAAAAGCTACAAGCCTTTAGAGGGAGGATGACGAAACAACGCCATAATCTTATACAGTATGCTTTTGAATAGACCTTGCTGACGATGTACATGCATTTTCTTTCAAATCCTAAACACTGGAGTTATAAGGAAGATAATCCCTAGTCAACCCCTTCGAGCAAAAGAAGTAGGAGTTTTCTGTTTTAAAACAAAATGAAACCTGTGATTTAAACCTGGGGCAGGGTAGTCTCTCAGTTAATTCAAAAAAAAAGATGTGCATTGAAGTTGCAAACTCTCAGTTCGTAATACAACGAATAACATCAAAAAACTTCCCTTTGGAACCAAAAGACAGTGATGGTTCCTTATCTCATAGGCAGTCAATCTCTCAAAAGAGAAAAGCCCACTGAGCCAAAACCTATAAAGGAGGCTTAAGAAATCTGGGGCATCCCGCTGACTGTAATCTCGAAAACAGGAACAGTCAGGCAAAAGTTAGGGATAACGAATCAAAAGAAAGAGGTCATTACCAATCCTCAACAACATGAAAAATGTTGTAAAAATGATGAATTCCTTCCCAATAAATTCAACTGGTGTGAACCATCACCAAAATGTCGTTCCAAACTCGAATAGAGTTCGACGCACAACTAACTGAGTTTAGGACTGAAGGACATCACGAAGAGCGGGTGGGAACAAATATACTTTGAGCCTTTATCCTTTGTTTATTAAACCGTGAACCAAGCCACGTTACAACCCTTCAAAAGTCCTAATTGAAGCATGGGTTAGTTCGAAAGCATACTGTTACAAAAGGTATCCTGACTCCTGTAAGGCTTTGCCCTAAATCTTGTGTTGAATTTGTCTTATAAAAAGTTTTCTGCTAAAAAATGCATTTTTCAAAACTTCGAGACAAGCATAAACTTTGCATTATTTGAATATCGTTGTTTGCACATGGTTTACTTGTTTAACAACGAAGAAATTCATACAGTGAATGTTCGGAGGAACGAAAGCTCTCTCAGTGAGTAAAATCACTTCAAGTGGGATGATTCTCCCGTTGCAAAAATCTCCCGTCAACAAAAAGAGACTTGGTATTGTCCAACAAATCTGGGGCAGTCCAGTCAAGATTTCAACAAATCTTTCAAAGTCCATCAAATCTGGGGCAGTCCAGTCAAGATTTCAACAAATCTTTCAAAGTCTATTAAACCTGGGGCAGTCCAATCAAGATTTTAAGAAATCTCTCAACTTCAGATACAGTCCACATATGCTCCAGACACGGTTGTCATTCTGTCACTTATTCAGATCCCAGTTACAGTTTCAAATACACTCTAGACACGGAAGTCATTCTGCTACTCATACAGATCTCAACACCAGATACAGTCCAGATACGCTCCAGACACGGCTGCCATTCTGTCACTTATTCAGATCCCAGTTACAATTTCAGATACACTCCAGACACGGAAGTCATTCTGCTACTCATACAAATCTCAACTTCAGATACAGTCCAGATATGCTCCAGACACGGTTGCCATTATGTCACTTATTCAGATCCCAGTTACAGTTTCAGATACACTCCAGACACGGAAGTCATTCTGCTACTCATACATATCTCAACTTCAGATACAATCCAGATATGCTCCAGACATGGTTGCCATTCTGTCACTTATTCAGATCCCAGTTAGTTTCAGATACACTCTAGACACAAAAGTCATTCTGCTACTCATACAGATCTCAACACCAGATACAGTCCAGATACGCTCCAGACACGGTTGCCATTTTGTCACTTATTCAGATCCCAGTTACAGTTTCAGATACCCTCCAGACACGGAAGTCATTCTGCTACTCATACAGATCTCAACTTCGGATACAGTCCAGACACGCTTTAGACACGGTGGCCATTCTGTCACTCATTCAGAATTTATCCTCAGCCCAGAGATGCTCCAAACGCAGATACCTTCCTGCTTCTCATCCTTTCACCTATAACATACAATTCAACTTCCTGATATTCCCTACAGAATGAAGTTTCTCATTCTTAAAGCGGCATACAACCTAAACCTAAGCTTCTTCCATACAGGAATAAGCTTTTCCCAGAGTCATGAGTTTTTACTCTCCAACAGGATAGCCACTCTGCAACAGTATGGTTATTCCCCACAAGATTCTTATTCCCCAAGTAGAATGAAGACTCCCATTCTCAGTTCCTCATAGAGTATTCAGATATTCCCCAGTGAAGATCTCCTCAAAACAAGAATCCCCAGTAGATTGGCATACAACCCAAACTCCTGATTTCCCCAACAGTGGTCCCAGGACTTCTCATTTTTAACGATCAAAGGACTTGCAATCCCCTGCAGCAGTCAAGGATTCACTTTCCCTGGAAGCAGTCAAAGAATCCATTATCTCCAGCTTTTATCTTCCTCAATAAGACGGCTACTTAGCTTGCATGCATAACCATTACATTCATATATCATAAACATTAATGAAACACAATTCATTGCATCATACATACCATTGCAGCATAACTTGTTGTTTTAGCTAACATTTTACCCTTTTTCAGGACAAGATTAAAAGGCTTTTGGTAACCATTGATCAGCTACAGTACAGATACACCCCAGACACGGCAGTCATTCTATTACTCTTTCAGATTTCGGCAATCTGATATAGACTAGATACGCTCCAGATACAGCAGTAATTATATCTCTCATTTAGATTCAATTATCAACCTCAAGTTCAAATGCATTCCAAACACGGATACCATTCTGACCCTTACATCAGCAGTTTGATTCCCTCAGTGCAGTCGCCACGGAAGTCATTCTGTCATGCACTCAGATCCCAGTTACGGTACAGATACACTCCAGACACGGAAGTCATTCTACTACTCATACAGACTTCAACTTCTGAAAACAGTTTACGGATTCTCCAAACACGAATGTTAATTTATCGCTTGTTCAGATTCAACCTTTGAAAACAGTTTACGGACGCTTCCCAACATGGATGATGATCTATTGCTTATTCAACTTCAAGACTTCTGAAAATAGTTTACGGATTCTCCAAACACGGATGTTAATCTATTGCTTGTTCAGATTCAACTTTTGAAAACAGTTTACAGATTCTCCAAACACAGATGTTAATCTATCGCTTATTCAACTTCAACTTCTGAAAACAGTTTACAGATACACTCCAAACATGGATGTCAATCTATTGCTTATTCAGACCCTCAGTTCAGAGATGTTCCAGACATGGATACCTTTCTGATACTCGTCCACTCACCAACGACATACAATTCAACAAACATTCTTGGATGGCATCTTTTAAGCCCATCTCCAGTAAGACTTCTTTCACACCTCCAGATGGCATCTTTTAAGCCCATCTCCGACAAGATTCTGTCACATCTCCAAATGGCATCTTTAAGCCCATTCCCTCAACTACGCTTTGATGAGTGCAAATTTTTTGGGCACTCTAGTGTCCAATCATATTTTACCTTCGAGTTGCGAACGACAAAACTTCCAATGTAACTCTTCAGGTTCAAGAAGATTGAACAGGGGCAACTGTTGTACCCTAAAATTTTCCCTCCCTTTTTTTCACAAGAAATCACAACTTCGGGTTTTCCCTGATTTTTTAGATTGGCTCAAGAATCGGTTAAACAAACTTTTCTTATCAGTCTATCCAAAATTAGGGTTTCCATTGATTTTGAGTCAGTCAATCCAAAATTAGGGCTTCCATTGATTTTGAGTCAGTCAATCCAAAATTAGGGTTTCCATTGACTTTGAATCAGTCAAATAGATTTTTCTTATCAGTCTATCCAAAATTATGGTTTCTATTGATTTGGTTGAGTTTGGCTTAGGGTTTGATCAAGCGGACTTTTCTTTGACAGCAAATCTGGAATTAGGGTTTTTCACTCGTATTTCTCAGGAGAATTTGAGTCCACAGTATTTCAAATTAATTGTTACATTGTTTTACGCTTGTTCAAGATTGTTGTTTGTTTCTCAAAACCTAAACATCTGGGTTAGGAGCTGAGACTTTTGATTGAAAGTTTGAAGCATTGGTTGGAAGCATTGAAGTGAAAGGTGTATGGACGTTTGTTGGTTTAACTGTACGAAGCATATGGTTGATTGAAATGCCGGGCGTATTGTTGGTTAATGCAAGGTTGCGAGACTGCAACGTTTGTTGATTATTTATTTTATCTGAGTTACAATTATTGGGATGCATTTCCAATTATTTTAATTCAAGAAATTTAAATAATTAAATAAACAAGTGCAGAAGAAATAAAGAATTATCTGACAAAAGATTTTTTATTCATTTTCAATTGTTGTTACAAATGTTATTTGAATACTGTAAATTTATTTACAATATTTACAATGATATTTATTACAATAATTGAAAAAAGAAAATAAATCTAAATCTCTTGAAGTTTTCTATCTTCTACTGCTGCTTCCCTTATCTAACTGATATTTATCTGCAAAGACGAAAAAAGAAGTCAATACAGTTAAATTGAAAAAAAACATTTTCAGACAGATCAATAAAAAACTCATCATTAAAGATTGTTGGCCGGAATCAGATTGTTTTGGTTTTCATCATGTTTTACTCGTCCTCTTTGCAAATCACAAGAAGATTTCTCTTCTTGGTTCACAAAGAGGAAAGTAAAACTAATTTTTGCAAGAATATAAATCAATTAAATAGAAGGCACAAGGCTATATATAATACAAGACACAAAGCTGCACAAGTTCAAACTAAGCAAACTAAGTTGCACAACCAAGTTGCACAAGCTGCACAAGTTCAAACCAAGCTATCAAGAAGCTATCAAAAAACTGCCTACAAGCTATCAAAAAGAACAATGCAGAAAATCTGGAAGAAAGTACAAAATGCAGAGGAAAACCAAGTTGCAAGCAAGCAACCTTGTCAAAATAGTTCATCATTTCCTGGTCAACATCTTTTCAGAAAAAGAGACATTAAGCAATTAAATATGATTTTTTTTATGGAGAGAGAAAGATAGAAAAAGAAAAAGGTTTGCAGTTTTGGAAGGCTTAAGATATATAAAAACAATTCAAGGGAAGATAAATATAAGAGGAGAGGACAGTTCAGAGCAAGAGAACCACTGTTGTACCCCAAAATTTGCCCTCCCATATTCTTCAAGAAATTGCCAAGCCAAGTCACAAAATTCCCCAAGGGTTGTGCAGTCCAACTGTCTCCTATACAGTCAAAACTAGGGTTTATGTTCTGATCAAGAAAAGGAAGTTTTCAAAGGCCCAATCAAGTCTCATATGCCTACAAAGATGGTCAAGTATCCTCATAACAAATTGCAAGGCATTCAGCTCAAAATTGCACAGTCAAAACCCTAAATTGCACTACAGTCAACTGTAGGGGCAAAATGGTCATTTGACAGTCAAAAGTTCAAAATTTTGGTCAACATATCATTTTGAAGCCACAAACATCATTTGATCAATGCTTGATCATGATTCTCAAAATTTGGCTAAGAAATCATCAAAGATGCAAAAGTTTCCTTATTTGGACAGCTGAAAAACTCAACTGAAATTGACCAGGGCATAACTTTCACATGGATTATCAGAAAAATCCCATCCAAAGCTCATTTTGAAGAGAAAGACATTTCCTACAACTCATCTTCATACTTCAATTCCAATAAATGCTCTCACAGAAAGTTATCAATTTCAACATTATAGGTCATTTTCAAAAGTCAACAAAAAGGGACTTTAAGTCAAAGGCCATAACTTGAGATTGGTAAATCAAAATGACATGGGACCAAAGACATTGGTTAGAGGACTCAAAGACCTTTCCAAAATGTCCAAGAACATGAGAAAAGCTTAAAAATTGAGCAAGTTATGCCTTGTGGAAGTTGGGAAATTTTTGGATATTTTGAAAAGTCAACATTGATTCAAATGGTCTAAAAATGCTAATGGGCCCATTTTTCTTCCATGATTCATCATTCCAAGCATATACACGACCACTTGGCCCAAAGGGAAGTATTTTCTCATTTTTTATTTATTTATTTGGATTTTTATTTATATTAATTCAATTAAATCAATTAAATATATGAAAAATGTTTAAATTAACCAAACCAATCTTTTTATACATGTTTTAAGGTCAATATTTCGTGTAAATGCAAACTAGGAAAGATTTGGGGTGATTGGATGCAAATTGGCACAAGAACACTTGAAAAAGATTGAAAAAAGATCTTAGAGAATCAATTATCAAAAACAATGAATGACAAGAGATTTGATTGAAATTTTTGACCTAATTTGTTCAGTACAAATGCTAGATGAGAACCCTAATGCACATAGACACGCAGCAGCTCAGAATACACCATTGCAACATTGAATTTTTCTCTAAAAACTCAAATACTGAAAATCACTTTTGAGGGCGATTCAAAGCTTAATTTTCATTCCAATAGCTTGCTCTAGGTCTATTGAGTGTATTCCAATCAGAATCATCCCTCTAAACTCCAAGAACTGGTAAAACGAACCTCAACTGTGTCAAGAAATTTTCAGAATCGTGCATCATGATTTGTGCATAATTTGCAATTTTTGTCTATTGATTCATGTTTGTTATGAGTTTCTGAAACTAACCATGCAAATTAATTTCGTTTTTGTGCTATATACGTGATTTAGCCATTGATGCAGTCTAGGGTTTCTTGGGCTCCCAATTAGGGGTTTCTTAATAACGTAAAATTCGACCACCACAATGCCATGGATGGGTTCAGGAAGCTTGGACGAAGAGATTAATGTACTCGCGCCTAATTTATGTTCAAGAATAGCCTAATCGCTATTTTCTCAAAACGCGTCTAAGAGAACGTGGGAAAAACCGTGGCCAATGCGTTCATGTTTCAGAAAAATAAAAAACATGTGAAGAAGATGATGTGTTGTCCAAATGCTATAGGCCTGTTTGAAATTCGCGCGCTGGATCCACTAACGCGTTTGTTTTTCTTTTTGTTATTTATTTGTTATAATATGTTAACATGCGTTCCATGGCTCAGCTGGCAAACGTTGATTGCATTGACGTCCAAGACCTGGGTTCGAACCCCAGGTCTGTGTAATTTCCATATTATTTTTCATTAACCATTCCCATGCAGCGCAAGCGTTATAGATCACCAAATTCCATCATCATCAAGCCAGCCACGCGTCTAGCTGCTTCAGATCAAAGGCTCCAGGTTGATGAACACCGTGAGGATGAGTCAACCGTCCCACACGCGTGCACCAAAGTCAACAAGGCCATAATGCTATTGGGCCAGATTGCTAGGCCTATACCTCCAATTGGGGCCTGAACCCCCCCTGGTTTGCAATTTCCTTTTTTTTATTTATTTTGTTTTCAATTGTTATTTTATTTATTTTATTGTTTTAATTTAATTAATCATTTTTTACAATATATAAAAAATGCCTAAAAGATCAGAAAAAAGATAAAAACATGATAAATAATTTTTATTTTAATATTTTCATGTAAATAAATTAATTTAGATTAGAGTTTTAATTTTAATTCTTTTCATAATAAAAATCCAAAATATAGACTTAGGTTTAATAAATTTTATTCCTTTTAATTTTTTCTTTTTCTTTCTAATAATATTATTTATTTATTTTTATAATTAATTGTATATAAAAAATTAGGTTTAATTTAGGTTTCAATTTAATATTTTCTTAATAACTTAAAAAAATAATTAGAACTAGGTTTAACATTTTATTTTAGTTTTAATTAATTCTTTTTCCTATCAAATCTTAAAAAACATAAAAATGCCAAAAATATTTTCTTTTAATATTAATTTTAATTCCTTATTAATTTAATTTTGCAAAAGGGTCCAACGCCCTCGTGTCGACTTAATTGTTTAATTTCACACATTTATTCTATTTCGCTTAATTAATTATGTATCTCTCCCAAAGCGTTGTAACATTTACTTCTCGCACTTTTTACTTTGCTTTATTTATTTTTTCCGTCAAATCGGGTCCGGTTTAATTTTGGCGATGTGGACCCGCGCCATTTGTAATAGCTTAGAATTTACTTTTCCGCAAATATTTTTAACTGTTAACAAAAGCATGAAAGAATGTATGGCCTTAAATAAAATCAAGCGTAGATCACAATGAATATGACAAGACAAATATCAATGAAAACGACACACGAATCGCACACACCACCCCTAGGGTACGCCTCACTGTTGCCTTGCCTCGAAAGGTGATCATCGAGTAGAGGACGTCTTAGTAAGTCCTCATGATCCGGGAACCTGGCATGAGGGTAGCTTCTAAGGTGTCTTCCCATTGCTCTGGTGATCACCATGTCCCGAACCTCGAATTGACCCGAACACCTCCAACGGTGGTGCTCCCTACCTCTCAATGGTGGGATGGCACTACTTTAAAGGACATTTACACAGACGAATTCCTTAGGGTAGGTAGGTTCTCGTAGATACTTGCTCTCTTCAAAAACAAACAAAAATCTTTTCACACCAACACTTTTCAAAAGCTTTCAAAGCAATTTTTCAAACACTCTGACACAAGAGTCGATCTGAAATTTTCAAAGAAACTTTTTAAAACCCACGTGGAAAAGCAAACAAACCATTTTTGAAAACACAATGAGCAAGTATCTAAGAGCCCATGGATAACCATGGATAGAAAGGGTGCTAACACCTTCCCTTTCTAGAACCTACCTCCCGAACCGAGAGCAATCTCTTTAAGGAATTTTTCTGTGCTTTTGTCCTTTCCCTTTGGAGAAAATAAAAGACGGTGGCGACTCTTGCTTCCGCGACATTTCGCGAACCAGCGTTAAACAGTCAGTTCCAGATCCACCGATCACAGAACTGGCGACTCTGCTGGGGACAAACTTAAAGTGAGGTGTACCTTAGGGCTAAGATCACTGTGTTTTCAATTGTCTTCTTTGCTTGCTTTATTATTGTGGGTTGCATGGGAGTTACATAGATCCTAACCCGGATCTGGGGATACCCTGTTTAGGTAGCATAAGCTGTGAGGGACCTGTCCGGCGTATACCGACATGGGTGAAGCAGTGGCTACGTTGGTGTGGCGCCTTGGTCTGTACCGATATCCCTCGTGTTGAAACGGGAAGAATATGGGTCTTCCAAGGAGTCATTAAGCACCAACAACCTTAGAACTTTAATTGACACAACTTGGCCATTAGAACAGTAGCAGTATGCTACGCCCATTGAGGCTAAACTCTCGTGATGGTTCTGGCCGCAAGAAAAGATTGCGATGCTGGAGTTATGACCGATTGAGGGTAGTCAATGATATTGGGATCCTCTAAGAACCCGGTTACTTTGATAGGACAGGTATGAACCAACCAACTGAAAGAGGGTAATACCCAGACCTCATGCTGGCCTAAACTCTAAGGGCTTCTCTTGTGTGACTTGTGTGCCTTCGTACTTGACTATTTGCATGCTTGTTACCTGACATTTGTTTCTTGCAGGTTTCGTTTATAGTCCTTAACTGGGACTCATGACAGGGTATCCTAAGTTTCTTGCAGGTTTTGGTTTGCAGTCCTTAAGTTGGACTCATAACAGGGTTACTCACATTACCCCATGCATCATGACATCATACCATTGCATACATCCTAACCCATTTCAAGGATCTCAAGGGCTTGTGATGCAGGTCACGATGAATCAAACATCTAGCAAGGGGCAAAGAGGATTTATTTTCCTCTAGCCAAGGTTGTCAGGGGCTATGACCCACTTGATATGGTGAGCTTTGACACTTGAAGAAAGTTCCCCGAGCCAAAGTTGTCAGGGGCTATGACCCACTAGATATGGTGAGCCTTTGACCTTTGAAGAAGGATTTTCTACAACAGGAAGTTTCTTCAATCAAGTTACCGGTTTTCAACTCTAACAAGTTTCTCTGTTTACCCCGCGAGATCCTTGGAATCATTGCATGCATATCATACATCTCATTGCATTGCAGGTATCCCTTTGACAGGTTGCTTACCCTTCTTCGCTGTTTATTTCAGTCGATCGTCATGAATCCTGAATCATCAGCTGAGCAGTCTATCAAGGCCCTCCAGGCTCAGAACGCCCAGTTCCAAGGGCTGATCATGAATTTAACCCAGGGGCAACAAGATCTGAAGGCTCTGCTCTTGAAGAAGGACAAGAAGAAGAAGAGGACTGTTTTGTTCAGCCCTAGACGCAGATCTGGGAACACACCGCAGACTGAAACTGAGAGGACTACTCCGTCTGTGAGGGAAAGCAGTCACCATGAGAGAGAGGTGCCTAGTCCAGTGGTCTCCGAAAACGAGACAGATCTCAACGACGAACAATACCCTCCGGCTGAGGATAAGTACAAACAGTTGGAAGACCGGCTCAGTGCTATGGAGATACAAAAAGTGCCCGGCCTGGACTTCGAGGATCTAGGTCTGTCTTCTGGGGTAGTAATCCCGCACAAGTTTAAGGCACCTGCCTTTGCTAAATACGACGGGGCATCCTGTCCTAAGTCGCATCTCAGGGCTTACACAAGGAGGATCCAACCCTATACGGCCGACAAAAACTTATGGATCCATTTCTTCCAAGAGAGTCTTTCAGGGACTCAGCTCGAGTGGTTTTATCAATTGAATGGAGCCAACATCCGTACCTGGGAAGACTTAGCCACTGCTTTCTACAAGCATTACCAGTACAATGCCGACCTTGCTCCCACACGCACTCAGCTTCAAGGAATGTCTATAGGTGCAGGCGAAGGTTTCAAAGAGTATGCACAGAAATGGAGAGACCTTGCTGGAAGGGTACAACCTCCATTAACTGACCGGGAACTCGTTGATATGTTCTTGGGGACCCTATCCGGGCCATTCTTCAGTCACCTAATTGGTAACTCATCTGCTGGATTTACCGACCTCATCCTGACTGGCGAAAGAATTGAAGCTGGTATCAAGAGTGGGAAAATTCAAGAGGCCACCCCTTCTAATATTCATAAAAAGCCTTACACGGGAAAGAAGGAATCTAATGCTGCATACAGTCAAAAGAGTCGTCGTGATCAACATGCAGGGGCAATCATGATCTCTGGTTCTGCACCACGCCGTCAACCACAAAGGGGAAACCAGCAAAGGCCGGACGGGCCTAAAAGGCAATTCACCAACATTAACATGCCATGGTCACAAGCATTGCAGCACATGTTGAAGATGAACCTGATTGCAGTAATTAACCCTCCGGCAAATCCTAAGACCTCTTCTCCAAGCTACAATCCAGAAGCCAGATATGCTTATCATTCCGACAGCCCGGGGCACGATACTGAGGACTGTTGGGCACTAAAGTACAAGATTCAGAACATGATCGACGCCAAAGAGATCGAGTTCGAGCCTGCCGAGACTCCCAACGTGATCACTGCTCCATTGCCAAAACATGGCTAGGACCGAGAGATTTTTGTTCATTTGAATTCAAGTTGTATTTTTCTTTTCTTGTTCAGATAAACAATTATCATGTTAAACTCTTTTATTTCATGAATGCATTACACATGTCTGTCTTGATTTAATTATGTTTACTATGCTTAAAACTGCTTTCATATTTTTGCAATGGTCAACTCTTAATTGAAAATTCTAAACCTCTTGAGGGAGGATGACGAAAACGATACCGCAATCATTACAGTATGCTTTTGAACAAACCCCGCTGATGAGGTACAGGCATTGTTTCAATCCCTAAACACTGGAGTTATAAGGATGATAATCCCTCGTCAACCCATCAGAGCCAAAGAAGTAGGAGTTTTTATTTTCGAAAATCAAAACCCTTAATCATAACCTGGGGCAGGGTAGTTCTCTCAGTTGATCCAAGTGCACAGTGAATGGCACTAAATGAGTTTTTCAAAAACAAAAGACAGTGATGGTTCCGAACAATCACAAGGACAGGCAGTCACTATCAAAAAAAAAAAAACAATCATAAACGAAAAGCCCAAGAAGTCAAAACCTATGAAAAGAGACTTATGAAACTGGGGCATCCCGCTGACTGTAATTCCAAAAAAGGAAACAGTTCAGGCAAAAAATAGGGATAACGAAATCAAAAAGAAAGAGGTCTCACAAACCCTCAACAAAAACAAAAGAATGACTGCCTAGTCAGAATAAATCATCAATGTACGAACCATCGCCGGAATATCAAAGCAAAGACTCAAACAAGGTCTAACGCACGATCAACTGAGCTTAGGTTTGGAGAACATCATGAAGAGCGGGTGGGTACAAATAATTTGAGCCTTTATCTTTTGTTTCTTAAACCACGAACCAGGCCACGATATAACCCTTAAAAGTCCTAGCTGAAGCATGGGTTAGCTCGAAAGCATATTGTTACGAAGGTATCCTGACTCCTGAAGGTTTGCTGTAAAATCTTGAGTTGACACCGCACTGTATTACAAAAAATGCATTTTCAAAATTCAAGACAGACATAGACTTTTGCATTCTTAAAATAACCTTGTTTGCATATGACTATTTGTTTGAACAACAGGGAAATTCGCACGACGAATGCCTAATGAACAGAAGTACCTCCAATCAAGGGGCACAGTAGGAGCATTGCCCATTACCTGGGGCATGGCAAAATATTTCCAACAGGGGCAATCCCCTACATCCTGAGAGCGTGGACATAGTCGAAAAATACTATGCGTAATCAAAGACCCGCTAGGCTGACATGCCTAGGCAAAATAAGGGCTTCCCGGCGAACCAAAAGGGTTCGGGCAAAAATAAGGGATGAAACGAAAATCTGTACACCCGGCAAGTCGAAAACCTGAAAAGGCGGCTTGGGCAAAAATGGGTATCCCGATGGACTGAAAACCCGAAAGGGCGGTCCAGGCAAAAGTTAGGGACCAAAAGCGTACGACTATGTTCCGACATCTCGTCACTTGTCTACCCGAATATCTTTCAACCATCAACACAGGTATCCTCTTCCCTCACCTCCGAAACAGGGGCAGGAATGAGTTATCCAGGCGATCCAACTGCTCTGTCAACCAAAGTACAAAGGACAGATCAACATAAGGATGATTACCATCTACCTCTACGAATTCCAGATCGTGGGCTAACGTCCGAGACCAAACAGGACAATCATCCACTTAATCAAAATCATGCAACCCTACACCGGTTCCTTCTCAATTTTCAGAAGAAGTTTTTACACGAACTTATCCAAGTAACCTAACCCCGGTTTCTCCAGAAGTCTCACATGGACCTATCTCAAGATGACCTAACCCCGGTTCATCAAGAAGTTTTTACACGAACTTATCCAGGTAACCTAACCTCGGTTCCTCCAGAAGTCTTACATGGATTTAGCTCAAGATGACCTAACCTCGGTTCATCAAAAAGTTTTTACACAAACTCATCAAGTAACCTTACCCCGGTTCCTCTAGAAATCTTACATGGGTTTATCTCAGGCAAACTTACCCCGGTTCATCCAGAAGTTTTACACGAACTTATCCCGAAGCAACCTTACCCCGGTTCGTCAAGAAATCTCACACGGATCTATCTCAAGGTAACCTAACCCCGGTTCCCCCAGAAGTCTCACATGGACTCGTCTCCAGTAACCTTACCCCGGTTCGTCAAGAAATCTCACATGGATTTACCCCAAGGTAACCTAACCCCGGTTCCTCCAGAAGGCTTACATGGATTTAGTTCAAGATAACCTCACCCCGGTTCATCAAGAAGTTTTACATGAACTTACCTCACCAAGCAACCCTACACCGGTTCCCCCTCTTCAAGATGCAGTTTTACATGGACTCGTCACCCCGAAACCCTACACAGGTTCTCCCTTTCCAAAAACAAAGTTTTACACGAACTCATCAAAGTAATCCTACACAGATTCCTTCTCCATTTCAGATGCGGTTTTACACGAGCTCGTCAACGGACAACCCTACATAGGTTCCCTCTTTCAACTTACAAAGTTACAGTTCAAAACTCCCCAGAAGAGTCCAATCCAATCTCCCCAGGAAGGATGGAATTCATATCCCCAAGCAACAAGCTTATCCCCTCACAGAGCACGAGCGCGTCGTCCGGCTGGATTTAAAGAGTTATTTCCTTAACAGGATATAACTGGGTTATCCTCAGCCAACAGCCATGGAAAGAGCGTCATCGACGAAGCCTTCTTATCCCCGGCGAAGTCCATCAACACTTCCAATACAGCGAGTTACTCTCAACACTCAACACAGGCATCCCTATTCCCACAGAGTATTGCTTCCCAGCATGGTCGCTAGGGTATCTTTTCTCCCCGCAGAATCTTCCATTTGCCAAGTTTATTCCGCAACAGAGTCATCTTCTCCTACCGGTATTCTTGCAGTTATCATCCCCAATGGAAGCAAAATCTATTCTCCAGCATCAGCCTAGGAGTGACTTCCCGGCATCCGTCAAGGATCTACTTTCCTAGACGAACACATTCATAAAACATCACATACATCATTATAGCATGCATAGACGCATCATATCATACAAATCTCATTTATGTTGAGAACATCATTGCTTGATCCATATCATGCATTGCATATGACTGACCTTTACCTTTCAGGAAAGACGCAGTTAAAATGCTCAAACATATTTCGAAGCCTTCTCTAGTCCGGCTAAATCGACTCCCAACAGATTTTTCTGATAAAGACTCAGCAGAAGTTATGGTCCCCTCTCCGACGGCGAGTGAGGTGGTAATTCCTTTTTCAGATGGTTCCCTCTCCAACGGCGAGTGAGGTGGTAAGTCCTTTTCAGATGTTTCCCTCTCCGACGATGAGTGTGAGGTGATAGTCTCCTATGGTTCCCTCTCCGACGGTGTGTGAGGTGGTAAGTCCTTTTCAGATGTTTCCCTCTCCGACGGTGAGTGTGAGGTGATAGTCTCCTATGGTCCCCTCTCCGACGGTGTGTGAGGTGGTAAGTCCTTTTCAGATGTTTCCCTCTCCGACGATGAGTGTGAGGTGATAGTCTCCTATGGTTCCCTCTCCGACGGTGTGTGAGGTGGTAAGTCCTTTTCAGATGTTTCCCTCTCCGACGATGAGTGTGAGGTGATAGTCTCCTATGGTTCCCTCTCCGACGGTGTGTGAGGTGGTAAATCCTTTTCAGATGTTTCCCTCTCCGACGGTGAGTGAGGTGATCATTCCTTTCAGATTATAATTGCCTATGGTTCTCTTCCCAATACTGCGAAGATAATAATTCCCATCAAGATTTTCTCAACGAGCGTTGTTGAAGTTAAAATCACCCAAGGTTCTCTTACCATTCATGCTAAGGCAGTAACCATCCTTGGTTCATTCATCACCGTTTGAAGCTCCAGACTCAGCTCCTGCAACCAGTCAGGACACATCTATACCAGGCATCTAAAAATCAGCTCCTGCAACGTGTCAGGTACTCATTTTCTGTTTTGCAGGTATGCAGGTTCTCGCTAAGGAATCTCCTACGCGATCAACATCCAGATGGCATCTATAAGCCCATCATCCTACCAGCAATCTCCAAATGGCATCTATAAGCCTATTCCCCCATCACACTGCCACTATGTGAGCGCAAATTTCTGGGCACTTTAGTGTTCAATCATCTTCCACCCTCGGATTACGAAAGGCACGTCAGCCAATTTGCATCCTCAGGTCTAAGAAGATTGAACAGGGGCAACTGTTGTACCCCAAAATTTGCCCTCCCATATTCTTCAAGAAATTGCCAAGCCAAGTCACAAAATTCCCCAAGGGTTGTGCAGTCCAACTGTCTCCTATACAGTCAAAACTAGGGTTTGTGTTCTGATCAAGAAAAGGAAGTTTTCAAAGGCCCAATCAAGTCTCATATGCCTACAAAGATGGTCAAGTATCCTCATAACAAATTGCAAGGCATTCAGCTCAAAATTGCACAGTCAAAACCCTAAATTGCACTACAGTCAACTGTAGGGGCAAAATGGTCATTTGACAGTCAAAAGTTCAAAATTTTGGTCAACATATCATTTTGAAGCCACAAACATCATTTGATCAATGCTTGATCATGATTCTCAAAATTTGGCTAAGAAATCATCAAAGATGCAAAAGTTTCCTTATTTGGACAGCTGAAAAAGTTAACTGAAATTGACCAGGGCATAACTTTCACATGGATTATCAGAAAAATCCCATCCAAAGCTCATTTTTAAGAGAAAGACATTTCCTAAAACTCATCTTCATACTTCAAGTCCAAGAAATGCTCTCACAGAAAGTTATCAATTTCAACATTATAGGTCATTTTCAAAAGTCAACAAAAAGGGACTTTAAGTCAAAGGCCATAACTTGAGATTGGTAAATCAAAATGACATGGGACCAAAGACATTGGTTAGAGGACTCAAAGAACTTTACAAAATGTCCAAGAACAT
This sequence comes from Vicia faba, assembly GCA_948472305.1. Taxonomy (NCBI): domain Eukaryota; kingdom Viridiplantae; phylum Streptophyta; class Magnoliopsida; order Fabales; family Fabaceae; genus Vicia; species Vicia faba. Next base: position 1,179,837,798 of record OX451738.1, on the reverse strand, counting down.
GAGAAAAGCTTAAACATTGAGCAAGTTATGCCTTGTGGAAGTTGGGAAATTTTTGGATATTTTGAAAAGTCAACATTGATTCAAATGGTCTAAAAATGCTAATGGGCCCATTTTTCTTCCATGATTCATCATTCCAAGCATATACACGACCACTTGGCCCAAAGGGAAGTATTTTCTCATTTTTTATTTATTTATTTGGATTTTTATTTATATTAATTCAATTAAATCAATTAAATATATGAAAAATGTTTAAATTAACCAAACCAATCTTTTTATACATGTTTTAAGGTCAATATTTCGTGTAAATGCAAACTAGGAAAGATTTGGGGTGATTGGATGCAAATTGGCACAAGAACACTTGAAAAAGATTGAAAAAAAATCTTAGAGAATCAATTATCAAAAACAATGAATGACAAGAGATTTGATTGAAATTTTTGACCTAATTTGTCCAGTACAAATGCTAGATGAGAACCCTAATGCACATAGACACGCAGCAGCTCAGAATACACCATTGCAACATTGAATTTTTCTCTAAAAACTCAAATACTGAAAATCACTTTTGAGGGCGATTCAAAGCTTAATTTTCATTCCAATAGCTTGCTCTAGGTCTATTGAGTGTATTCCAATCAGAATCATCCCTCTAAACTCCAAGAACTGGTAAAACGAACCTCAAATGTGTCAAGAAATTTTCAGAATCGTGCATCATGATTTGTGCATAATTTGCAATTTTTGTCTATTGATTCATGTTTGTTATGAGTTTCTGAAACTAACCATGCAAATTAATTTCGTTTTTGTGCTATATACGTGATTTGGCCATTGATGCAGTCTAGGGTTTCTTGGGCTCCCAATTAGGGGTTTCTTAATAACGTAAAATTCGACCACCACAATGCCATGGATGGGTTCAGGAAGCTTGGACGAAGAGATTAATGTACTCGCGCCTAATTTATGTTCAAGAATAGCCTAATCGCTATTTTCTCAAAACGCGTCTAAGAGAACGTGGGAAAAACCGTGGCCAATGCGTTCATGTTTCAGAAAAATAAAAAACATGTGAAGAAGATGATGTGTTGTCCAAATGCTATAGGCCTGTTTGAAATTCGCGTGCTGGATCCACTAACGCGTTTGTTTTTCTTTTTGTTATTTATTTGTTATAATATGTTAACATGCGTTCCATGGCTCAGCTGGCAAACGTTGATTGCATTGACGTCCAAGACCTGGGTTCGAACCCCAGGTCTGTGTAATTTCCATATTATTTTTCATTAACCATTCCCATGCAGCGCAAGCGTTATAGATCACCAAATTCCATCATCATCAAGCCAGCCACGCGTCTAGCTGCTTCAGATCAAAGGCTCCAGGTTGATGAACACCGTGAGGATGAGTCAACCGTCCCACACGCGTGCACCAAAGTCAACAAGGCCATAATGCTATTGGGCCAGATTGCTAGGCCTATACCTCCAATTGGGGCCTGAACCCCCCCTGGTTTGCAATTTCCTTTTTTTTATTTATTTTGTTTTCAATTGTTATTTTATTTATTTTATTGTTTTAATTTAATTAATCATTTTTTACAATATATAAAAAATGCCTAAAAGATCAGAAAAAAGATAAAAACATGATAAATAATTTTTATTTTAATATTTTCATGTAAATAAATTAATTTAGATTAGAGTTTTAATTTTAATTCTTTTCATAATAAAAATCCAAAATATAGACTTAGGTTTAATAAATTTTATTCCTTTTAATTTTTTCTTTTTCTTTCTAATAATATTATTTATTTATTTTTATAATTAATTGTACATAAAAAATTAGGTTTAATTTAGGTTTCAATTTAATATTTTCTTAATAACTTAAAAAAATAATTAGAACTAGGTTTAACATTTTATTTTAGTTTTAATTAATTCTTTTTCCTATCAAATCTTAAAAAACATAAAAATGCCAAAAATATTTTCTTTTAATATTAATTTTAATTCCTTATTAATTTAATTTTGCAAAAGGGTCCAACGCCCTCGTGTGGACTTAATTGTTTAATTTCACACATTTATTCTATTTCGCTTAATTAATTATGTATCTCTCCCAAAGCGTTGTAACATTTACTTCTCGCACTTTTTACTTTGCTTTATTTATTTTTTCCGTCAAATCGGGTTCGGTTTAATTTTGGCGATGTGGACCCGCGCCATTTGTAATAGCTTAGAATTTACTTTTCCGCAAATATTTTTAACTGTTAACAAAAGCATGAAAGAATGTATGGCCTTAAATAAAATCAAGCGTAGATCACAATGAATATGACAAGACAAATATCAATGAAAACGACACACGAATCGCACACACCACCCCTAGGGTACGCCTCACTGTTGCCTTGCCTCGAAAGGTGATCGTCGAGTAGAGGACGTCTTAGTAAGTCCTCATGATCCGGGAACCTGGCATGAGGGTAGCTTCTAAGGTGTCTTCCCATTGCTCTGGTGATCACCATGTCCCGAACCTCGAATTGACCCGAACACCTCCAACGGTGGTGCTCCCTACCTCTCAATGGTGGGATGGCACTACTTTAAAGGACATTTACACAGATGAATTCCTTAGGGTAGGTAGGTTCTCGTAGATACTTGCTCTCTTCAAAAACAAACAAAAATCTTTTCACACCAACACTTTTCAAAAGCTTTCAAAGCAATTTTTCAAACACTCTGACACAAGAGTCGATCTGAAATTTTCAAAGAAACTTTTTAAAACCCACGTTGAAAAGCAAACAAACCATTTTTGAAAACACAATGAGCAAGTATCTAAGAGCCCATGGATAACCATGGATAGAAAGGGTGCTAACACCTTCCCTTTCTAGAACCTACCTCCCGAACCGAGAGCAATCTCTTTAAGGAATTTTTCTGTGCTTTTGTCCTTTCCCTTTGGAGAAAATAAAAGACGGTGGCGACTCTTGCTTCCGCGACATTTCGCGAACCAGCGTTAAACAGTCAGTTCCAGATCCACCGATCACAACCACAAACTGTAAAACTGCAAGCAAAAACCTACAAGTTTGTCAAACCTACAAACTGCTTGTAAACACAACAACATAGCCAAATCAAAACACAAGCATAACCTGTAACCTGCCTTCAAGCAAGCACAACAAGCCTACCTAAAGCAAACTGCAAGTTACCAAACCAGAAGCATAAGCTTGCCTGTACTAAAAACAAGCAAACTCAAACCTTATAGCCTGCATAAAACCTGTCCAAAACAACAAGCAAAAAACCTGTTAAAATTATAAGCTGTCAAAGCCTGCCTGTACCAGATAAACAAACCAGAAGCAAGCCTTCAAACTTGCCAAAACCTGTTCAAACACCAAACCCACAGAAGTAACAAGCACAACAAGCCTGCTTCCTCCAAACCTGCCTCAAAGAAATAACAAACAACAGAAGCACAAGCCTGCCTGTACCAAACTTCAAGCAAACTTGTCTTCAAAGAAAAATAAATCATTCAAGCCAAAACTTAGCAAAACCTGATAAAATCTCACCAAACAAACATAACAGCATAGCCTACCAAAAAGCAGATTTCACAGGCCTCCAGTAGCAGGCCTTACAAGCTCAAAGTTTGTTTCCAATCATGTTAACATTCATTACCAAATCAACAATAACAATAACAAGCGCTTCAGAACAGGGTTCATCATAGGCAAAACCATCAGCCAACAAAGCCCAAGAGAGGAAAAAAGTCAGAAGCAAACAAGCATCTCAGAACTAAACTCATCATTGAAAACTAACAAAACCCACAAAGAGGAAGAAGTTAGAAGTGAAAAGACCAAACAAGCAATCTCAGAACAAGAGTTCATCACAGAATCATCATAAGCCATATCAACATAAGCAAACAAGCATCTCAGAATGAAATTCATCATAGAATAAGCAAGGTATTCAAAAAGAAGAACTTATCAAAAACAAATCTCAGAATAAAAGCTCATCATTGAGAATCAAAAAAGCCCAAAAGAGGAGAAGATTCAGAAACTAACGAAGTAAGGTTTTCAGAACGAAGCTCATCACAAAACAGTTCAAAGCTAAAGATACAAATACTAGGAAGCAAGCTATTTCCATCACGTGCCTCCCTCCTCCGGCCACCTGAGAGCGCCACCGTCCAAACTTCCGCCTCCTCTCCAAAAGCAAAACCCCAAGGTATCAATCCCCTCCTTACTGTTTTACACCTCATACAAACATAAACAATCAAAGATCAATAACATGCACGAATATAAAAAAAAACCCTAAAACGCGTTAAGAAGAAAATTATTACCTTTTCAATCATCTCCATGTGTAACCACGAGGAGGAGGAAATGGAGGCATCACTCTGGTGGCCTAAGGGTTGGAGAGGACGTTCAAAAGCTCCATTTGAGAAACGATGAAGAGGCGAAGAAGATGAGAGGAGAGCGGCGCCGTTTCAAACTGTAAACCTAGGTTCTGAGTAAACCATTGCAAACCCTAACAACAAAAACGTTGTACATTGCATTTGGGCCTGCCCTATAAACTGAACCCTAAAGCCCAATACAAACTGGTGCCACACCCCCCTTTTTTGTCTTATCTTATTTTTTTTCTTTGGGCCAAATGCATTCTTCAAGCTCATCTAACTTCTTTTCCAATACTCTTTTATTTTATCACTACATTTTCATAACCTAATTCTTTTTATTGAATAAAAATAATATATTAAACTTTTTGTACAAAATATTCTTAATAGCTTTTATAAAAAGTATGTAAATAATAGTTTTTTTTGTCTTAAAACTTTTTGTTTAATAAATCTTTTTATATAAATTTCTAAATAACATTAACCAAAATACATAAATAATAGACTTTATTAAGTTAAATAATTCCCTTCTTTAAAACCTTTGTTTATATAAAACTAACAAAAATACAAAAATAATAATAAACACTTAATTTGCACTAGGTTAATATTTTGATCATTTGTAAATAACCATATGCATTTCACAATACTTTTGATTTTCTTTGATTCTCATACCTTGTTATATTTTTACATTGAGAATGCAGCGATTTGATTTGGTTGTAAATATAATATTTGGACATTACTATTCTGATAAGACTCATCCCCATTTGTAAACATTTGTACCCCATTCCCGGATACTCATTTGTAATAACTTAGACTTTAAATTTCCGCAATTTATCGCTTTCCATATATTGTATAGTAATTAGGATTTGTATGCGAAGATTCAAAATCAACCGCTAGATAACCTAATACAAGATAAATGCATGAAAATCAATACACAATTCACACTTGCACCTCTAGGGTAACCTCGCTTGTTGCCTCGGAAAATGCAATCATGTCCCTCGAGTATGAGACACTCTAGAAAATGTCCCTTCGATAAACAAAGATCGTAGTCCCTTGATGACCCTCGATTTTGCCTTCTATAAAACGATCTCGTCCCTTACAAAATTGCTAGAGCGTCTCACAAGTTACCTTCAATGATTGCATACGATGACCCGCGCCCGTCCCGTTTAACGTCATAACGCAAGGTTGTTCATCAAACACAATGGTGAAACAACACTGTTAAAAGGGTCAAAAACATAAGAAAAATCTTTGAGTAAAATAGGGTAGACAACTCTTAGTTACTTGATCAAAAATCTTGCAAAACATCCTTGCCCTTTTTCAAAACACACTCCACAAAACAATTTCCAAACAACTTTCAAAACATTGAATTATCTTTTCAAAAAGACACACACCTTTGTATATATTCAAACAAGAATCATTACAAAGGTTGCCTAGACAAGGCATCTTTTTCAAAACATTTTCAAAACCACACACACAAAGCACCATTTCAAACAATTTAAAAGCAAAGGCAAGTGATCTAAAACAAGTAACTAAGAGCCCATGGATAACCATGGATGGAAAGGGTGCTAGCACCTTCCCTTTTCATAATCTACCCCCCGAACCCACGAAAACATCTCAAAGGTCTTTCTTGTGCTTTTTGGCCTTTCCTTAGGATAAAATAAAAAGTCGGTGGCGACTCTTGCTAAACCGAACAAGTGCGAAAACAAACGCAAACCCCAAGTCAGTTCTCCCACCGTATCACAACACCTAATAAAAATTCATCGGTAGATGAAAAACACACAAAAGTGAGGGACAAAAAATACTCATCCACAATATTGCAAACAATAGACTAAATTATGCATTCATCAAAAAACTCATATTGAAAATACAAATGCAAGAATCACAAGGACTTTTCAAGGTTGTAATGTGGCTTAGTTAACAAACAATGGATAATTCCTAAAGTTAATCGAAACAAAAACTTGTCTTAACCTAAGGGAGTGATCAACTCACAAAGACTCAAGAAAAATAATTTCAATCAAACTTCTTCTTCATTCCAAATTTCAAACCAACACACATCATTTATTATCACAACATTATTCGAACTCTTTTTATTTTTATTTTTCAAAGTTTTTTCAATTTTTTCATTCTTTTTCTTTTCTTTCTTTTTCACTTTTTTTATTTCTTTTTCTTTCTTTTTTCCACAACCTCATAGCAATCACAACATAAGCACATAAACATTTCTCTCCCCTCTTGAATTCAACCATATCATAATGTGAATACTCCCTACTTTCTAAGGCAAGGCAAAAATTCAAACTACAAATCATAGTTAAGGGTTCAAGAAATTAAATAATCAATGTCCATACAAAAAGATAAACTAAACACTCATAGATAAGCAGTTAGCAAAAACAACATGGACATCGATAAAAATCAAAAGGGGATACTAATCATCACACACTCATAAGGTGAATTGATCATTTGGCCAAGGTAGTTTTGCTCAAAAATCAAACAAAAATGCCTTGATCATGTTCATGCTTTCATACAATCAACACAAACAAAAGATTAAACATAATAATATCCAGTTAAAACAATAATTGTGGCCTCCAGCATATATGAAAAATGGAAAGCTTCCTCATATTTATGGGTAAAAAGGGAACTAAAGTAATTCAAGTCATGAGCAAGTAATGCAAAAAGAATGAATGGTATGGTAATTATACAAATGATAAATTTCCTAAACATGTTATGTTATATAAAGCGATAAATGAGTAACTGACGAGTACCAACTTCAAAAACTATCATTACTATACATCTGCAAGTTGACACACTCAAAATCGGAAAATCACCAAATGTGACTTCAAGCTATCTAACCAAAGTTTGAGCCCAAATAACAAAAGAAAGAATTAAAATTATTATTATTAATTAATATACTATAAAGCCTTGGGTGAAGCGGAAAAAAGGAGAGCCAAGTGAAAAATTAAAAAGAATTCACTAGCTCTGCACAGCAGGATGCGCTAAGCGGTATAAAGCGCGCTACACCAGTTGCAGAAAAACCAGGACAGCAACAGCAGTGTAGCATCACCCTCCACAATCACCTACACAATCTCAACTACACATGTATAATATTTACAACACACAAACTTCCTCAAGCTAAACACGACAAGCTTGTGGAAAAACACAAATTGACATAACTAAGCAAACGGTTAAAAGTGAATTAACAAGTTGAAAAGTGAAAATTTGAGAATTTAAAACAGGTCCAATTTCAACTTGTTAAAACACAAGTCAACACATACATAAATGAATACAAACAAAACATGTTTATTTTACGTCGTAAGCTCGACTCCTTTATTGTGCGAGCTAGTAACCTCTTTTCGTCTTATCATGGTATTGTCACACTGCAGAAACCTAAAGAAAGTGTCATAAAAAGCACACAACAAATATTACGAAAACGAGACAATTTACAACAATACGTGAAAACAAAGAAAAACACATATATGCACAATAGAAAGTAAACACAAAACATGTACAGGTAAAAATAGACAAGTTTATGTACACATTATATACAACATATACATTAATTACAAAACTCAAAAACAAAGAAACTATCGCAATGCAAAACATTAGACACCAATCCCCGATAACGACGCCATTATGTTGGAAGCGATAAAGCGGCAAGCAAAAAGTAAGTTATTAATTTACATGGTGATACTTAGGTTATATTGTATCGTGCCCATGGAGATTATTGTATTGAAATATCGTTCGACAAATCTCTCGTTAATGAGTTTGAGGGATAAATGGGTTGAAAGGAAAGGTATCAACAGAAAATAAATGTATAAAAAGGAATAACTTATCAAGCATGCATATATACTACTTCTCACAGACTTAAACATATCGACATGTTATACTAAACCTACAATATTCATCAATTTCATCACGTGTCAAACACAACACCCATTATATCACCTCGGCAACGATCTCTCAACCACCTCAACAACACAAAAGTCAACCATGCTCGCTTGCATCGACGATCTCTCTGAGTGATACAAACAACACAGAGGCATTAATCACAGACACCCTAAGTGAATAACAACACTAAATCTATCTCTAGAATTTAGACATTGTTAGATAATCATGCTAGATAAGAATTCAAGCAGTATATGTCTATAGCAACTCAAATCCCTAGCACAGAGTAAAAATTAAGATAACAATCGACAAAGATTTGTAAAGTAAGTTTTATATAACGCCAAGGGAGACAAATATACATTAGTTCAAAGAAAATACATATAAAAACCCAACCAATATAGAATACACAAAGAAACAGAGAAATGAATCGCAAATCTACCAGTTTGTTAGCGCCAATCGAAGAGTAATCCACCTAGGATCATCTGTATGCAAGCTCTGTAGTTATTATCTAAGATAATCCTGACAAAATTGGAGGTTAATGGAGTTGGGAGCAAAAACTTCACCAAAACCATAAAAAAAAATAAACTGAAAATGAAGTTCTAAAAAAAATCTCAACAGACCGCGTTAAGCGGGCCTGGCGCACTAAGCTCAACTTCTTTATTTTACACATCAAACTGCCCTAAACCGTGCTAAGCGCGATATCCGCACTATGTGGGCTTCAAAATAATGCTTCTGTCAAATTGTCAAAACACAAGCAGCACGCTACAAAATGCGCTGAGAGCACTCACGCTTAGCAGCCTTTTGCGTGCTAAGCAGGCTCTCATGGGTAAAACTTCTCAAAACCGGTCTTTTATTCTGAAAAATGCACATCCTGAGTCGTGCCTTCGACACCTTGTTCCTCAATGCTCCAAAATGCAACAAATACCTTCAAATTGAATGGAAAAACATCAAACGGTACACTATGTACACAAAAACACAAATAATCATAAACTAAACGTATTTAGACAAAAGTAGGGTTTATTCAACCATATTAACAACAAAGTCGATAAGTGCAACAAAAAGTATATACAAAAATAACTACAATCTTCACTTATCAGTAATGTAATATAAACATAACATCTTAGTCTTTATAGAGCCGCGACATTCCCCCTTTTTACTAAAATTTAAGTTTGATTGTGTTAATTTTTCTTTATTGGCACTGCTCTATGTTCATTTCATAATCTCTTTATTTCATATAGTAAATTTGGACTAACTTATAGGGGGTTTCAACCTCTAGACTTTGAGTGGATTTTCTGTTTCGAAAACGACATTGACAGTTCCAATCTGCGGATGTTGGAATGGTCGTCAAGTTACGAGTCTCTGGATACTTTTCGAAATGTCATCGCAGCAGAAAATGAAGCGGAAATATATGAGCGAATTAGGGTTCTTGAAAGCCAACATTACTACAATACCCCCTCATAATAAATCGGGATATTATGCGAGATTGGTTCAATAGCACTTTGGTCAAGCCCTAAACATAGATCACTACTGGGAAATCTTTGATTAAGAGTATCTCAAACTACACGTATTAGATAAAAAAGCTGGTCTGCGGGATAAACTCTTCAATCTGATGCTTGATAAGCATAATCTTGCTCGAATTATGGAGCTATCTCCTTATTCAGAAGGGGAGAGGCTTCACTCTGTTGACGAGCGCACCCTTAGCCCGACATGGATAACTCGACCGAGCTCCATAGTCTTTGTGCCACGATAGTAGAACGCCTGACTCACGACGGGAAGTTCACACCACCGAACTCGAGTCCCTCAAAATGAGACTTGGGTTATGGCTCTCGCCCGATATTCATCCTGGCCGTTTGATCGGTTTCCCCACACTGAAGAACATACAAAACGAGCATATCCCTGATACGAACTCTTAGCAAAAACATTTAATGTCCCAAATGGGCTAATTTATCAACAAATATGCAAATAACACAAGTTAAATATTCAAAGCAAAACGACCAATGGCCAGAAAATAAATAAAACGACCACTTGGGCCGATATTATACGAATATTACATAAACGGGCAACAACCCGAGAAAACAAATATAACAGAACTGGCACGCAGGACAAAACAAACATAGTCATCCTTCTGCTTCCCCTTCAACAATAGGCAACAATTGGAAAGAACCCCCTACCGGTTGAGAAACGATGTCCTTCAGGTAATCGGGAATCAGAATCTGGCCATCAGCCACGTAGTAATTGACCCTCATGCCCAAAGTGTTGAGCTCAGCATCAGGATTCAACACACATATCTGATTCACTGTGTTCTCGAAGCTCCCCTCAGAAGCGGCCCGAGCATCATCCAAGGCCAACTGGAAACGAGCAACTAGCTCGGCTCGTGTCTTCAGATCTTTAGTCTCCTCTGGCTCGTCCTCGACAGGCGTAATCTCATCAATTAAAGCAATTACCTTTCCCTCTAGACTATCTCTCTCAAGCAAAAGAGTCATGCGCTCCTCAGAGAGCTTCCCTAATTCCGCCTCAGACACCTTCAAGGCTTTGTCCTTCTCGACCAAGGCCTTCTTGCTCGCCGCCATCTTGACTCGCAAGTTCTTCATTTATACTTCCTGAGATGAATTCCCCTCGGTATATGCAACCGCCATCTCCAGGATCCGTATTAAATCGCCCGCATCTTGGGCAAGTGTCGCCCTCTTCTCCGGAAGGGTCACCCCCTCAAGAAGGATAGATTCGACCCGAGGAAGGCCGAGAGTTGCACCCTCAAAAAAATACCTTTCCAGCCAACAAGGGGGCAAGTCATATGTCTATTTCCCCATTTCTCCAATAAAGTCGACATTCCCTTCAGCTTGCGGTCTCTTCGCCTTTGAGGAAACGGTAGCGGGAGACAGTGGGGCTGAGGCATAAGCTAAGGATGAGCCACCCGACCCAGAGGTATGAGTTGGCCCCGCGCCATCCTGTGCATCCTTCATAGCCCTTCTCGCCCGAGAAGCAAGTGCCTTGGTCAAACGCTTCTGGGCAGGATTCATGCTTTCTGCAAAACAAATGAGAAAAGAAAATAGTCAGCAAAACGAGGAGTCAAACAAGCGAAAATCACATACTAGTATTAAAGAACATATATACCCAAATATCTAACGGGATCCTCGCTTATGAGAAGTTCCCTGATGTTTATAAGACCCGACTCATACACGGGCTCTCCGTTCCTATCCAGCACTGGCCTACCCCCGACCAACTTGCTGGACCGGAGGGATTCGAGCCACAAACGCGGTCAGAGTGGGGAAACTCTCCATATCCTCATCCCCGGGCTCCCCCTCTCTCCAAACATAGGAGCCCAATTCTCGCTCGAAGTTCTTGCTGGTCCATTGAAACAGGAACTTGTAAATTAGCGTCGCAGTAGGCTCCCCTAGCTCATTTAGGAGAGGAGTCCCATCCTCGTTGAGCAACGGCGTGGTCCTAAAAATGCTCAACATCGCCCTGGTCGATTGATTGGGACTTTATGAGTCTATTGGGATACTAACTGCAAGTATACAGTTTAGTCATTCTAGTTTTAAATGATTATCGAACCCACAGAGACTGAGGATCAATCACATATGATCTAATGTTACAATTATTTAACTAAGCGATGAATACTTGGTTTTAGGGGGGAAATAGTTTAATTAAAAACAATAGTAATAGTTATACCGGTATGTGATAGTCGGACTTCGGGAATTCGGTGAATCGCTTGGCATATAAAGTATTTCGGTAAAAATGAATTGTTTAAAAACCTGAGACATACACTCTCGTGTTCATGAAATAAGTCATGCTACTAAAACTAGTGAATGCACTTAAATTTAATAACACTTTTTGAAAACAATTTGAGTTTAATTAATTTGTTAAAACACTCTCGTGTATTTAAAAATTAATGTTTCGTTATCACTATCTGGGTCGAACCCCAGCTCTCGCATGCAGGTTCTTGCCTTAATTAATTTCCCACTCTCGTGGCAAAATCGTGTTAAATATCCTCTCACTCTCGTGACAAGGGTAGTTAAATTAAATATGGAAATTGGAAACCAGAAATTATTTATAAAAGTTTTTAGCCAAGTTATCACTGAATTCCTTCGGTGCTTAGGAGTCACATACCGGTACAAACGAATTTAGCCAGACATAGTATATTTAGTAATCATGCAAGGTAAAATATAATTCATAAAAATAACTAACATGGCATAAGAATAAATAAAAACCAATTGCATAAAAACCTGTAAATAATGTTGCTGCGGTAATCTTGAGTGCGTACAAATTCCTTGCAATTAATTGAAATCTACGACCGTGTTAATTCTTAGATGAAGAACTAACACTTTGGAAACTAATTCTGGAAACTAAAAGTTACAGTAGGTATAAAATGGTTCAAAATCAAATAAAATAGAATAATGCAGAAAAGCAGAAGTTTGGCTCTGTAGAAAAATCTCCGACCCTGATCCATTGAACTGCCTCATATTTATAGAAGAAGATTTTACAGTTGAGAGAATTTAGGAAGAGCTTGAGTGGAGGAAGACTCGGACTGTACGTTGCTGGAAGTTGAGGAATTGCAGGAGAAGAAAACTGTCCACTATGTTGCCCACGTCTCCTGTAATGCACAATGTTGCTTTAAGCGTGTGACGGTCGTCATGAGGAGGTGACAGTCGTAATGCGCTTAAATAGCGCGTTACATTCGTCAATGGTGTGTGACGAGCGTCCTTCAAGTTGTGAGCGCGTTACGCTCGTCATGGGGTGTGACGGTCGTCACAGCAACAAAATCTGCAGACTTTGCAGATTTGGTTCTTTTTCTTCTGATTCTTGGTTAGCTTCCTTCATGTGATCCTTTTTCACTGATTTGATTTGAAACATGTTGTACCTGTGAGAAGACACAAAAACTCGGAACAATCGGGAGTTAAACGACTTAATATGTTATGAAAATCGATAAAAAATGTAGTAATTATATGATACGATTTCTCGTTGTCAAATTCTCCCATACTTAAACCTTTGCTTGTCCTCAAGCAAATAGTTGTTTAGAAAGATCGGACAAGTTTTATCAAGCGCATATGCATGACATACCTTTGATTTTTTTTAAAGCAATTACGGGAAATCCTCGTCAGTTCGACCGATACTTGAGTGAAACACTAACGATACGCTAATGACACAAGCAATAAGCTTAGTCGTAGGCTTCCATTTCAAATGAACTATCCAACATTTCTGTTATAATTATGCCCAGAGTTCCTCGTATCTATTTCACCCGGTTTCGTTCTGGCGCAATCACATTAAGCCCTTTGTCTTAGCACACACGTAATGGAGTAACCGGTTAGTGACTTTGATCCTTTTAGCATGGGGTCTGGTACACGAATATGGCAACCCTACATATGCTATCCAAATTGGAGGTTATGGGGGATCGTGCCGTAACACGCCCTACCAAGTTCAGAACCAGATACCTCTGAACCAACCGACAGTAGATTCCTTCATTATTTGCTCAACTCTTATATGTGACCTTGTATTTTGGTGCACAAAATTTTTCTTTTCTTTCAGCAGCGAGATAAGAAGGATATTTCATTGATTAGGCATCAAACACTTATATTCATCGATTCTCCACGTGGTTTGTGTCAAGATGGTGCTGACTGCTAGTATAAACTACTAGGGTTTACTTTAGAACTAAAACTCAAGATATAGGTATAATGGTTATTGAAACGGATCGCGTAAGTAGGAAGTCTACGGTGTCATAACCATATCGATCTTGTTGATTCATTTTCGGCTTCCTCAACTGGGATTTCGTTAAAATAGGTATGTCGGGCTAATGCGAAGATAAAGTAAAATTTTTCGGTATGGCTAAATAAAGCGAAGAATTTGAATTGAGACATATCATAAATATTTACTTGTTTATAGAAGATGGAAAGGTATCTCTCCCACACTAAATCTGACATTGTCTTCAATGTTGCGATATATAGGCGGGGAAATACAAATACAAAAACAAACAAAAAGGAAATGAAACAGAAAAAGTAAATTACTTAGAAAATAAAGAAAACTATTGATGACCACGTCCTCTACTCCTGGTGCGAGTGCGCCTGGTATGAGTGGCTTCTGTGTCAGTGTCCTGGTAGCCAAGGGTGCTGACGTCCAACCTTAAGGCGTTGAGTTCCGGCAGGGCTTCATCCAACCTCTCATTAATGCTCCACTGTCCAGTCAAGATCTGAGTGTTTTGTGCATATAAATACTCATATTGTTCCTGTTGTCTTCTTTCAAGTGCGACACTCATTTGATTTTGCAGATGGATGGCACGGAGAACTTCTTCAAGAGTAATATGAGGTGGTGTAGATGAAGCTCCTGGAATGTCGTGGACGGGGGGAGCATTGTCCAGCTCTTCTTGCATTTCGTCTGCGGGGGCATTAGGCTGGTCTTCATGAGTAGGAACACGCCCCTCGGGAGATGCAGGATCGAATAACCAGTTAGCTCTGTTTTGTGGATCGATTCGGTCCCTGCAAGGCAAAGTGATGTTTTGATAAACAACTTTTATGATCATAGGATGGAATCTGCCATCCTCCCTCTCATAAATGAGGTGTGCGGCCTTGCAGTGGTCCAGAGTCAGCAAAGCCGGTGCCATAAAAGGCATATCTGCGAGAGCGACACCATAATTCAGGGCTATGGCAAGAGAAGTGACAAGCCCTCCGAAATAGAAGGGTTTTCCGCCTCTAGCACAAATAGAGTGAATATGAGCCAGTAAAAATGGGGCGGCGTTGATTTTCTGGCCGGTGAATGCGCAATTCATGAAGAAGAGCTCCTTGGAGTTGAGCTTGTGGTTGCTGTCACGGGCGAAGATGGTGTTGCAGAGGATGCAGTGAAAGTATCGGATAGCCGGATTATGAATATGTGTGGCGTTGAGGTGGTCGTAGGATCCGGCATGAATGTTCTTCATACTGTGCCATAAGTTAAAAGCTTCCTCGCTGAAATTATTCGGCACCCGGAGGTGAACACCTTCGTCAGAACAGAAACCGAACAACCGTGCGATGTCAGTTTGGGGCAGCTGATGCTCAATGCCAAACATACAAAATTTGGCCACGCCTGAGAGTTGGTTCGTGGCACAAGGGGGAGTAATGTATGCAAAGGAACTCAGAAACTCAAAGGTGAGAGTTTCGTAAATGGGTTGCGGTTCGCGGCACAGGTTCCATAAGTTCACGCTCTGTAAAAGTTGTCGGACGCTGTCTAGCAGTCCCAAATTCCTCAAATAATCAAGGTCAACATACCGTGTAGGTTGGAGACCGCGGCGTTGGAACTTCTGGAATTTGAGTAGTTGGGTTTCGCCTTGATCGCCGAATCTAAAAGTGAGATTAGGGACTTGCTGATTGTTGGCCATGGTGCGTGCAAAAGGGCGTAATCGTGAAAATGGTTTGGAATGTGGATTCAGTAGTGGGTTGATGGAGTTTTAAGTTTTAGAGTGTTGGAAGTTGAGAAAAAAAATTGAATGGGTATGTTATGGTTTTGGGAAAATGGAGGAATGAGAGGAAAGGTGGAACGACTTCTGTAATAGCAGATTCTGCTATTGGGCGCGCGTGACGGTCGTCACATTGGGTTGACGGGCGTAACACGGTGAAACGCGTGTTACGCTCGTCATGGGGGCGTTACGAGCGTCACACATTCAAATAATTACATTAATGGAATGAACGTAACACTTTAATTCCAACGTTATAACTCAGTATCCTAGCACAGTAAACAGGCACAATATTTCAAACACACGTCGTATGACAAGATTTTTGCAGAAAATATGAACAGTAAATTTAATATCTGATGTACCACACATTAAAATAAAAAAATGAAAAATATACTGAAATTTAAAAAAATTGTAAAGAATAAACTTTGTTAAAAATGAAATAATAGTAGTAAGACAATAAAATTGAAACTTGATGAATAATTGAAATTTCATTAACGAGTAAAATTGTTGGAAATAATAACTTAAATGCTCATAATAATAATAAAATACTAAAACAAACTAGGTTCCTCCCCACACTTAAACTAAACAGTGACCTCACTGTGTATACAAATGCAAGAGCGGAACAAATCAGCATAACGACGGCAACTTCTAGCCACGATGAGTAGGGAATATATATTGGTGCATGAAATCCAGTTGGTCCGTCACCAAATCCATAAAAGCAATGAAATCCACACGTAGAGATGTAAGCTCACCCCGCATTCCCGTTATTTCTGCATTCAAAGAGTCGAGGGTGACAGTAGGTGGAGGTGGTGGTGGTATCTTGGGAGCCTGGAAGGTGGACTCAGTAGAAACTACATGCTGCTCCCATGGGTCGGGAAACTGGTGGTAGCCAGGTGGTGTTTCAGGATCTTCAGCATCTCGAGAGGTATTGGGGACTTCATAGATGTCAATAGTGGAAGGAGACGAAGGCGGTGTAGGAGGATGGTGGAGATCAAAAAGCCAATTTTCTCTATTATGGACACTAGGTGATAGGGTTTGGGAGCACAAACTGGTGGACAATTTCATGGTTAATTAGCAGCTTAAATTCATTTGGCCCAAGATTTCCTATAAAACTAGTGTTGGAGCAAAATTCAATATTCATTGGCTTGATTCCATAGTGCGGAGTTGATCCTAACATAGGCCTTCGGAGTCCAATGGCATTGGAGATCATAGTGACTAACCCACCTAAGAGGATTGGGGCATTTGGTGTTTGTATAATACGTTCCATATTAGCAAGCATATAGGTGGCACCATTTACTGGACGGTTCTGAGAAGCACAGTACATGATGAAAAGCTCATCACGTGACACTGATGTAACATTTTGCTCTTTTCTGAAAAGTGTGTGGGCAATGATCTTATGGAAGTACCTGATAGCAGGGTTGTGGATGGACTTCGAGTAAAGGTCATATGGCTCGGGATGGTTGTTTCCAGCAATGCTACCCCCAGAAGAAATCAAGGTCAGTATCTAGCAATAGGTCTTCCTGGGTCATGGTGATAACATCAGGGCCATTAGGGAATCCTAACAGGTTGGCAAACTCCCTATGATTATAGCGATAGTCCATGTCAAACAGTCTAAAGGTGATCAGCCTGCGGTTGAAACCTAACCCATGATTTGGTAGATAGCTCAGTGTGCTCAAGAACTCAAGGGTCAACTTTCGTTAGGTACAATAACGTCTCCAAATTGGAGCAACGTCCCAGCCTATTTGGTGTAGCAGATACATGGCACTCTCACGAATGCCTAAAGCAATCATAGCATGGCCGTCAACATAAATTGTAGGACACATCTCACGCTCAGCTAGATCCTCAAAGCGCCTTTTCTGATTCCTACCTCTCAGGGTTATGTTCATGTAGTTTATGCGTGCCATGGAGCTAAATATGAAAGCTAATGAATTACCCTGAAAATGTTTAATAAATGTATGAAAAGCTAAGTTAGTATTTTCAGGTTAAAATTCCGAAGTTAATCAAAAAGAAAAAGAAGTTTAAAATAAAAATAAAAATAAGAAAATAAAAGGAGTAAGGGATGCGACATGAAAGTTTTTAAAAATTAAAATAAAGAAAATAAAAACATATAAAAACAACAAAAATAATTAAAAGAAAACATGGGTTGTGTTGTAACCCAAAATTTGCTCTCTCATATTTCTCAAAACATTGCAAGAAAAATCTTCAAGTTGCTCAAGATTGCTCAAGAGTTGGACATTCAAGCTATCTCTTAAGGCAGTCAATCTCAAATTAGGGTTTTGTGTTGCATCAAGATCTTTGAGTCCAAATAACCTCAAGTTCTCCCCAATGTCCTAATATGCTCTCAAGATCATCCATGACAAATTTCAAGCCTTGCAGAGGAAGTTTGCTCAGTCAATTGCTCAAAGGGTCCAAAAATTGACTCTGCTAGGGCAAAAGTCAAATGTGACCCAAATACAGTCAAACTTCAAGATTTTTTGTCAACATTCTCATTTTGAAGGATATTTCATCATTTTATCAAGGGTTGGTCATTCAAAGATTGCTCAAAATTCATCAAGACTCAAAAGTTGCTAAATTAGGGTTTTTTAGGAAAAGTCAACTCAACTTTGACCAAGCATAACTTTCTCATACTTTATGAGAAATGACCCATCCAAATCTCATTTTGAATAGGATGCAATTTCCTACAATCCATATTCATACCCCAATATCAATAAATGCACTCACAAGAAGTTACAAATTTGGACATTATATGTCATTTTTGGAAGTCAACAAAAACACCTTTTTTACAAAGCTTATAACTTGAGAATGGAATATCAAAATGATATTATACCAAAAGAGTTGGTTATAGGACATCTCAAGCTTTCTAAAAAGTCCAAGAACACTTCCAAAAGTTAAAAATTGAAGAAGTTATGCATTGTTGAAGTTAGGCATTTTTGCAAAATTGATAAAATTCAACTATCCCCAAAACTTCAAATTTTGTCAAATGGGCCCATTCTTTTCCACTTGATTTGATCTTGTCACACTATAAACGTGTCCTAGCCTCAGCCTTGAGTCCATTTGTCAATTTTATTATTTCATTTGATTTTTTAATGAATTATTTCATTTTAAATCAATTTAAATCAAATAAAATCACAAAACTTGATTACATGAGATCTTTTTCTATTTTCAGGACCTAATCATCATCAATGTCATGAGAAAATTCGTATCAATCATTCCATGTGCAAAAAGATTGGATTTTTGGCAAATTAAGCAAGTTTTCAATGGAGGATCAAATCCAATCTCAAGGCATTAATGTACAAGGATTCAAGACCAATTTGTTGACCTAATACATTGCAACATACATATACAAGTGAAAGCACACAAATTCAAGGGCTAGAGGCTGCAAAATCATCAAGAACCAAACTTGAAAAATTGACAAAAAAGTGCAAAACTGAAATCAAGCTTGGAAGCATTTTCAAGGGAAAATCTCAACACTAATCCATTGCTGGACAATCACTGAAGCAAAACCAACCCAAAACCAATCTCCATACACGCACAAAAGCTCTGTAAGTGTCTCAAAAAATGCTTTTCGTTTGAATTCGTATATCATTGTTCTTGCACTTTTCTTACAAAATCTTTGCATATTCATGATTATCGTCCAATTTAAAAGCATTCTGCATTAGCCAATTGCATTTATTTGGCCTGTAACCCCATAGCCGAACCTAGGGTTCGTGGTTTGTTGTTTTTGGGCATTTCTTTTTCAGGAAAAATCAGGGCCATTGATGGATATAGGCATGACCAGTGGAGGAAGACGAGCATGACCATGGTCTTGGATTGAGTTTTCATGGCCGGGAATGGATTTTAGGACACACATACAAATTTAGCTGCGGATATAAATCCGCAAGTAAATTTACAGGGTTGAACGAAGAAGATGAAGACGTGTCCCCCCCTGGTTGGATAGTTCAAACTTGGCGCGTATTTTTTTTTTATTTCTGGCATATTATTATTTTTTCCCATATTATTATTATTGTCTAATACACTAACAACTAAAGCGCGTTGGTTGAGTGGTAGAGACGTTGTCCAATGACTTACAGGACCTGGGTTCGAATCCCAGGTTCCCCATATGCTTTGTATTATTTTTCAACAGGTTATTCAGTGTGAATCCAAACGCATGGTCCATCATACTCCCTCCCTCCATCACTTGCCAGATGGCCCCAGGTCAGATCTGGTGATCCAGAATGAAGGCCTATGGTGGGATCAAGTCAAGGGGCGCGTGGAGAATCAGAAAAGTCAGCAAGGCCAGTGCCTATTGGGCCACAAAATTGCTGAACATGCCTCCTAATTGGGCCCACCCCCCCCCCCCCCCCCCTAAGTCTTTCTATTTCACTCTTTTATTTATTTTTATTTAATTATTTGTTTAATTATTTTTAATAATTAACTAACCAATCAAAACTTTTTTCCTCATAAAATAAAAAAACAACAAAACATTTTCTTTATCAAATTAAATTGTAACTTTTATTTTTGTTAATAAACATTAATTAATTGATTTAGAATTTTAATTAGAATAACTTTCACATTTTTGTAAAATAATTAAAATTAACTTAGACATAATTAGGTTTTTATTAACATTGATTAATTTTATTTTCTTTCTTTAAATATCAAAAATCCAAAAAATATTTATTTTCATTAATTAACTAATTTATTTATTAATTTAATAATTAATTTAGATTATTTTCTTTCTTAATTCAAAAACAACCAAAAAAATCTTTTCTTTAAATAACAAAGGGTCAAAACCCTAAAACTCGCACTCGATTTAATTTTCCGCACGCGATCCATTTATCATATTATTGTACTTGTTCCCGGAATGTAATAACTTAATAGGACTTTAAACATTTTTATCGCTTTATTTATTTTCCGCATTTAAATTTCAAAGGGTTGCTTTTGGCGATGTAAATACCCGACGCCTTGTAATAGTTAGTTTAATTTCCGCAATTTATTTTCCGCAAAATATAACTGTTAGATGTTTGATAATAGGGTTTGCATGACAACAATGAATGTCTAAATTTAAAAACGGTTAGATCACCCTAAATATGTGCAAAGATAAATAACTGAAAACAACACACTCGCACATGCGCACTCTTAGGGTACACCCCACTTGGTTGCCTTCATAATGCGGTTATTAAGTATAGGTCACTTTAGAGGTTGCCCTCTTGTCCAAAGATCATAGTCGCCTCGAAACGGTTGCCTCAGATATTGTTACCTCAAAACAAATGATCTAAGACATTAGGGTTACCGCTAAGGCGTCCTAACATTGCTTTAGTGACCGCACGTCCCTTAATCAAATTGACCCTTAAAACTCCAACGACGATGCTACCTACTCATCAATAGTGGGATAGCATTGTCTAAAGGACATTAGCACAGATTGGTTCCTTTTTCGAGTAGGTAGATGGTTTTTAAGTACTTGCTCTTTCAAAACAAAGCAACTTTTCACACTTACACTCCTTTTCAAAACAAAAACTTCTTCAAACCCACAAACACAAAGAAAATCAATTTTGAAAACACTTTGAGTGAGTACCTAAGAGCCCGTGGATAACCACAGATAGAAAGGGTGCTAACACCTTCGCTTTCTATAATCTACCCCACGAATCCGAGAAACATCTCAAAAAAGGAATTTTTCTGTGCTTTTTTCCTTTCCTTGTTGGATAAAATAAAAGACGGTGGCGACTCTTTCTTACCGTGACATTTTGCGAAAACAAACGCAAAACGCGAACCAGCATTCCAAAAAACAGTCAGTTCTTCCCACCGTATCACAAAACTGGCGACTCTGCTGGGGACGCTTAATAAGTGGGGTGTACCTTAGGATTAGATCATTTTGTTTTCAATTGTTTGCTTTGTATGATTTATATTTGTGGGCTTGAATCAGAGTTACTATAGATCCTAACCCGGATCTGGGGATACCCTTTAGGTAAGTAGCAATAAACTGTGAGGGAATTGTACGGCGTAGACCGATACGGTTGAAGCAGTAGCTACGTTGGTGTGGCACTTTAGATTGTACCGATATCCCTTGTGTTGGAATGAGGAGAATATGGCTCATCTAAGGGGTCATTAAGCACCAACTGACCTTAGAACCTTTAAATTGACCAACCTGGCCATAGAACAGTAGCAGTATGCTACACTCATTGAGACTAAACTCTCGCGATGATTCCGGCCGCAATAAAAGGTTGCTAAACTGGAATTATGACCGATTGAGGGTAGTCAGTGATATTGAGATCCTCTAGAACTCGGTTACTATTTTTAGAACAGGTTTAAACCAACTGAACTGAAAGAGGGTAGTACCTAAGCTCCTTGCCAGCCTGAAATCTAAGGGCTCTCTGTGTGGCTTGTGTGCCTTTACCATGTTTGCTATTTGTGGATACTTGTGATGTGCTTTCTATCATGACATCATGACATCATAACATTGCATACATCTTGCATTGGACTAACCTATTTCAAAGACATGAGAGATTCATCTTTGTTCTGTTTTGTAGGTCATGATGCCCATGCGTAGGAATACCATCCGGATCAACTTTGTCCAGGTTCCCACCATGCTTAAAGAGTTGGTTGCAAAGATGCCTGATACTACCTCCTTCATCAGAAGACATGGGTATCTTCTCAGTTTGGTCACCTCCAAATTAGACAAGCAGATGATGAGTGTCCTGGTCCAATTCTATGATCCACTGTACCATTGCTTTACTTTCCAGGACTACCAGTTGGTTCCCACCTTAGAAGAGTTCTCTGATATGCTCGGTATCTCTATTCTGGAGCAGACCCCGTTTACTGGTTGGGAGAAGATCCTTAGGCCAGAAGAGATTGCTTCAGCCCTTCATTTGACAAAGGATGAGGTAATGACTAATTGGGAGACTAGAAGTGGAGCAAAGGGCTTTCTGACTATGTTCTTGGTTGGTAAGGCTAATTATTTCTGGGATAGTCTAGACTTCAAGGAATTCGAAGATATTCTGGCTCTTCTGATATACGGTTTGGTATTGTTTCCGAATCCTGACTCTTTTGTTAATGTGAATGCAGTGAAAATCTTCGTCTCTCGTAATCCTATACCCACTCTCTTGGGTGACATTCTTCATCAGCTCTATGCCCGTACTGCTCGTAAGCGGGGAACCTTGATGTGCTGTACTCCATTATTGGCAAGGTGGTTTATTTCGCACCTCCCCAAGTCAGTGCTGAAGAACAAAGAAGGCATGGGCTGGGCTTATAGGGTTATGTCTCTCTCTCATAATGACATTATCTGGATATTCAAGGGTATGAACGAGGTGGCTATTATTGATCGTTGTGGGGAGTACCCCAATGTTCCATTGATAGGAACCCATGGAGGAATTTCTTATAATCCATGCTTGGCCTTACGTCAGTTTGGGCGAGCCAGAAGAGAAGGACCTCATGAGCTGCTAATGCCTAGTATCATCTTTGATTTTCAGGGGGATAACGACGAGCAATGCTGCAGATTCATAAGGGCTTGGGATAGAGTTCACAGATCTGATCCACACGAGCTGGGCCCAAAGACTTCTCTTCCAATGGAGCCATGTCTCAGATGGGGTTCGTATCCGTGCCCAAAAGCTGGGTATGCCATATGAAGCCGTCCTGCCTATCATTGTTGAAGTTGCTAATGAAGAAGGGGTTCTTCCTACCATCATCCACCCTTACATGCCCACTGACATTGGGGCACTGAAGAGGTCTTTGATGTAGCCGAGAGAAGAACGGGATGCTTATCGAGAAAAGTTTAACGAGTAAGAGCAGAAGATCCAAAAGTTGACTAGGAAGCTGGAGAACGAGCGGATTCTCAATGACTATGTCCGCACCGACAAGAAGAGACCATGGGAGCACTGATTGTCTTTTGTTTATTTCCTTTCCAGTTCTATTTACTTTTCAGTATTTCCTTTCTTGTAATGCCTTAAGGGCATCGGTTGAACAATTTGAATTTCAAAATTTATCTTATAAAAGTGTGTTTCATTTCTTGTTTACGAATTTGAATCTCTCGATTGTCTTTGAAATCATATCATATGCATTTCATCCCATGCACTTTATAACAGGTACCGATTACAGGTCTCTTATCTTCTTCGCTATTTATTTCAACACTCATCATGTCTGCTGAACCATCAACTGAGCAAGCAATCAAGGCCCTACAAGCTCAAAATGCCCAATTCCAATAGCTGTTCATGAATCTAGCTAAGGGTCAGCAAGATCTGAAGACCCTGATTCTGAAAGAGAAGAATAAGAAGAAGAAGAGGACATTCCTGTTTAACACAGGTCACAGGTTTGGAAACAGGCTACGGGATGAAGTTAATTTGACCACCTCATCTGGAGGGAAAGATAGTCAAGAGGAAAGAAGGGCTCCTAGCCCTGTGGTCTCAGACAACGAGACGGACTTCGACGAAGACTAGTATCCTCCTGCTAAGGATAAATACAAACAACTGGAAGACCGGTTGAGTGCGATGGAAGTTCAGAAAGTGCCTGGTCTGGACTTTGGTGATCTGGGTCTATCATCTGGGGTGGTAATTCCCCACAAGTTCAAGGCACCATCCTTTGCTAAGTATGACAAAGTTTCTTATCTGAAGCTGCACCTCTGGTCATATGTAAGGAAGATTCAGCCGTACACCGCTGATAAGAACCTATGGATCCACTTCTTTCAAGACAGTCTCTCAGGGACTCAGCTTGAATGGTTTTACCAGTTGGACGGAGCCAGTATCCGCAGTTGGGAAGATTTGGCTACTGCTTTCTACAGGCAGTACTAATACAATTCCGACCTCGCTCCCATGCGTACCCAACTCTAGGGTGTGTCAATGGGAACGGGTGAAGGTTTCAAAGATTATGCTCAGAAGTGGAGGGACCTCGCCGGAAGAGTACAACCACCCTTGGCTGATCGGGAGATTGTAGATATGTTTCTGGGGACTTTGTCTGGTCCATTTTTCAACCATCTGATTGGAAGCTATTCGTATGGGTTTACAGAGCTAATTATGACCGGTCAGAGGATTGAGGCTGGTATTAAGGCTGGTAAGATACAGAAGGGTGCCTCATCAAGCACCAAGAAGAAGCCTTTTAAGAAAGAGTCCAGCGCTGTCTACAGTTCGAAAAGCCAGAATAGACCTGAACGCTGCCAAGCTGTTAATGTGGTTGTTATTTCAAGACCTGCTGGTGCTACTCGGTGCAATAATCAACAAAAGACCGAGAGACCTCGAAGGCAATTCACCCATCTCAACATGACTCTGTCTCAGATTCTGCCGCAATTATTAAAGACCAACCTATTGATTCCAAGGGAAGCCCCGAAGAATCCAAATACAACATCATCGAAGTATAACCCTAATGCCTGCTGTGCTTTTCACTTTGATAGCCCGAGGCATAATACAGATGATTGTTGGTCTTTGAAGAACAAAATATAGGACTTAATTGATGCTAAGGAGATTGAGTTCAAGGCGCCCGAAAGGCCTAATGTTGTGACTGCTCCTATGCCCAAGCATGGAGTGAATGCTATAAATGAAGGCTCGTTTGTGGTTTCTGTGAATGACATTGTTACCCCTTTGATGACTGTGAAGAAGAACCTTTTGCTAGCCGGTTTATTTCCGGGTTGTGACGAAGGTTGCCGTATGTGTTTTGTTCTACCTACCGGTTGCCATCTTTTGATGTCAGGTGTCCAACGCCTGATGGATAGTAAAGAAATTCTGTTTGAGAAGACTCTTGTTCCTTTGATCCCTACCGAAGAAGTTGCTATTATCACCATTTTCGACAATTCTTCCAAGGCTTCCACGAGAAAGCCTGTTAGAATTACATTTGTTCCAAGAATCGCACCATTGATCATCACTGTTCCAGGGCCTATCCCCTACACCTCTGATAAAGTTGTCCCTTGGCACTACAGGGCTGATGTTTATTTTCATGGAGTTAAACAAGAGTTGGATGCTGGTACTGACATCAGCAATATTGTTGGACCTACTAAAGTCACCCGTAGCGGAAGACTTTTCTCCCTTGATATCTCTCCACCAACTGCTCGGAAACCTGTTGTTATTACACCTGCAAGTGTACCTACTACTATTTCTGTTCAAGTTCCTATTCTTACCCCTGTCGCTGAGTCATCTAATACTCGGGGCAAAGGGACCACCAATGAGCCTGCTCAGATGGAGGCACCAAAGACGATCACTGTTGAGGCTTATAGACAAGAGATGGAAGAGATTCTAAAAATCATCAAAAAGAGTGACTACAATGTAGTTGAACAGCTGGGGCAAACCCCGTCCAAAATCTTTATGTTGTCACTGTTGCTATGCTCAGAGGCCCATGCCAAGGCTCTGATTGCATTCCCAAAGACGGCACACGTACCGCAAGAGACATCAGCTGATCAGTTTAAAGATTTCGTGGCCAGTATGACTGCTGATAATGGGTTGGGTTTCTCTGACGCCGACTTGACTGCTAAGGGGAAGAATCACAACGATGCCCTGCATGTCTCTATTGAATGCAGGGGCACTACTCTTGCACATGTATTGGTGGATATTGGTTCCTCATTGAATGTTTTGCCTAAGAAAGCTCTAGACCGGTTGGATTGTGAAGGGTTAGAGCTGAAGCCAAGCAACATTGTTGTTAGGGCCTTTGATGGGTCTAAGAGGATGGTGAACAGAGAAGTTGATATCCCGATTAAGGTTGGTTCTCAGGTTTTCAACTCTACATTCTATGTGATGGACATTCGGCCATCTTATTCTTGTTTGCTGGGTCGCCCATGGATCCACAAAGCTGGGGCCGTAACCTCAACGCTCCACTAGAAGCTGAAGTACCCCGTAAAAGGGAAGATTGTGACAATACAAGGAGAAGAGGAGTACATGGTTAGCCACCTCAACTCTTTCCGATACGTAGAAATGGATGGGGAGTTCATTAAGACCCCATTTCAACACTTTGAAGAGGTTCCCCAGTGTTGTACCCCAAAATTTGCCCTCCCATATTCTTCAAAGTTTTTGACAAGCATCACCTCAAAGGGTTCAAAATCTACTCAAGGGGCTACACAGTCAACCACTCTCGTAGGCCAGTCAAACTAGGGTTTTGGTTCTTGCAAGGAAGTTGAGGTTTTCAAGGGCTCAATCAAGTACCATATGCTCATATACATTGTCAATCATCTGCATGTCAAGTTTCAAGGCTCACAAGGTCAAGTTGCACAGTCAAAAACCCTAATTGCTCCACAGTCAACTATAGGGGCAAAATGGTCATTTGGCAGTCAAAAGTCAAAAATTTTGGTCAACATATTATTTTGAAGCCACAATCATCATTTGGTCAAGTCTTGACCATGATTTCACAAGAATGGCTCAAAAATCATCAAGGTGTCAAAAGTTTCTATTTTTAGACAGCTGAAAAAGTCAACTGTAACTTGACCAAGGCATAAATTTTTCATGGTTCATCATAAAAATCCCATCCAATGCTCATCTTGAAGGGGAAGACATTTCCTACAACTCATCTTCACATTCCAAGTCCAAGAAATTCTCTCACAAAAAGTTATCAATTTCAACATTATAGGTCATTTTCAAAAGTCAACAAAAAGGGACTTTAAGTCAAAGACCATAACTTGAGATTGATAAATAAAAATTACATGGAACCAAAGACATTGGTTAGAGGACTTCAAGACCTTTCCAAAATGTCCAAGAACATGTTCGTAGCCTCAAAATTGAGCAAGATATGCATTGGAGAAGTTGGGAAATTTTTGTGAAATGGCCAAAGTCAATTATCCTTGAAACTTCATTTTTGACAAAAGGGGCCCACTTTTTCCACTTGATTCAGCTTGGCCATGCCTCCCACGTGTCCCACAATTTATTTCAAGATTTAAAATTAAATTTTCCATTTTTATTTAATTTTATTTGATTTAATTCATTTTAAATCTTTAAAATTCAAATAAAAATCAAAGAAATTAATGGAGGGATATATTTTGTGTTGAATAGCTTTGAATCACCTTGAAATACCTTCCAAATTCGTGCAAGGCCTATTATGGGCATAGAAATTCAAATTTTGACACAAAAGGCAAGTTGTTTCAATGTTGGTTATGGCAAAATCTCAAGCATAATTGCAATGGTTAAAGGCTCATCATGTGACTGATTCTCATTCATTACTATATATACAAGCCTTCCCAACCTCATTCAAAAAAAAGAGTGTGTGCAGAAACGGCCAAGAGCAAAAACCAAAAATTATTCAAAAAGTGAGAGTTCTAAAACATAGTTGCGAGCATCTTCAGATCAAAACAAGCACGTGGTTCTATTCCTTGCCACACCCTGAAGCTAAAGCAACCTTTGCCAAGTCCTGAGGCTCATACCGCGCTGTAAGTTCTTCCCAGGTCCCCCATAATTCTCATATCATTTTTGTTAACGCGTTCTTGTGCAGTTTCTCAAGTAGTTTCCACCATAAGCCTCACCCATCCAACAAGTCAAGTGTCATTGGAGGCATATCTAAAGGCCCAGAACGCAAGAGTACTATGCTCTGGAGTCAGCGCATGCGTAGGCAACCGAAAAAAGTCAAATAAGGCTTCTTGTTGTTGGGCCAGAATTACTTCAAAAAACCTCCATGAAGGCCATCTCACCCCCCTTGGGTTTTCTTACCTTTTTCTTGTTTTATTTTGTTTTGTCATTTTCTTTTCTTTTATTTATTTGCCTTATTTTTTTTTATTAACATAATTAACCAACTAATATTTTCATAAAAAAAAAAAAAAATAGAATTAACATTATTACTATTTTATTTTGTAAATAAATATTAACAAATAAATAGTTTAATTAGGCAATTTCAATTTCTTTTCTTAATAATTAAAATGGATTTAGAATTAGGAAGAATTAACTTTTAGTTTTATTTCTTTTCATTTTATTTCATAAAAACATAAAAAAATAAAAAAATATTTTCTTTTAATTAAATTAATTAATTAGTCATTAGGTAGTTTTAAATTTCATTTAATTACAAAAAGACCAAAAAATTAATTTCTTTTCTTAAAAGGGTCAACACCCTTAAAACATTCTCGATTCTTCTTTCGCGCGCATTTTAATTTTAATTCCTTATTTTGGATTATTATGTAATTGCCTCCGGATGTAATAGTAATTAGGACTTTTACTGTTTTTAATTACTTTCCGTACTTATTTATCAAAACGGGTCTTTGTAATTTTTGGCGATGTATAGACCCGCGCCTTATAATAGCGTAGGATTTATTTTTCCGCAATTTACTTTCTGCACCCCTTAACTGCTAAACTTGCATGAAAGAATGTATGTAAATAAAAACAACTCGTAGCTCACTAATTACAAAGAAAAACATAACATGAATACAACACACAATGCACACACCACTTCTAGGGTACGCCTCACTCGTTGCCTTCGAAACGTGGTCGTCAAGTATAGGACGTCTTAGCGGTCCTTATGTCCATGATCCAGTTGCCTCGAAACAGTTGCCTCGGAACAGTTGCCTCGAAAACGGTTGCCTCAGATTAAAAAAGGATCAAGGACATAAGGGTAGCTTCTAAGGTGTCCTACTGTTGCTTCGGTGACCACACTGTCCCTACAATCGAATTGACCCGAATACCTCCAACGGTGGTGCTACCTACCTCTCAATGGTGGGATGGCACTACCTAAAGGACACTTACACAGCTTAATTCCTTAGGGTAGGTAGATGACTCATGGATACTTTCTCTATTCAAAAACAAATCAAAACATCTTTTCACACCGACACTTTTCAAAAAGCTTTCAAAACAATTTTTCAAACACTCTTGAGGACTGATACAAGAGTTATTCAGAAATCTTTCAACGAAACTTTTGCAAAACCCACTCACATTTTGAAAAGCAAACAAACACTTTGAAAACATAAGAGCAAGTATCTAAGAGCCCATGGATAACCATGGATAGAAAGGGTGCTAACACCTTCCCTTTCTATAAATCTACCTCCCGAACCGAGAAACATATCTCATAAGGAATTTTGCTGTGCTTTTGTCCTTTCCTTGTTGGAGAACATAAAAGACGGTGGCGACTCTTGCTTCCGCGACATTTCGCGAAACCAGCTAAAAACAGTCAGTTCTAAATCCACCGATCACAGAACTGGCGAATCTGCTGGGGATAATCTTAAAGTGAGGTGTACCTTAGGATAGCTCATACTTGTGTTTTCAATTGCTTTGTTTTGTGTGCTTTAATATTATTGGGCCTGTCTTGGGAGTTCTATAGATCCTAACCCGGATCTGGGGGATACCTTCTTAGAAAGTAGCAACAAGACTGTGAGGGAACTGTGCGGGGTATACCGACACGGTTGAAGCAGTCTGCTACGTTGATGTGGCACTTTGGTGAGTACCGATAACCCTTGAGTCAAGTCAAGGAGAGTACGGGGCCGCCGCGTGGTGTCGTGAAGCATCAACTGACCTTAGGAACCTTAATTGAACCATCCTGGCCTCTTTAGGGTAGTGAGATAACTGACTTTGGTGCAGTCCGAATTTGGTTGATACTCGATACTACACTCAGTCGAGGGTTGTTTTCTTGGGATATTTTGATCGCCAGTTCAGTGGCTAAATCGAAACGATGAACATGAAAACAATCCAATGATATTGAGATCCTTAGAACCCGGTTACTTTGATAGGACAGGTTTGAGCCCACCAACTTCAAGAGGGTAGTACCCCAAACTTCATGCTGGCCTAAACTCTAAAGGCTCTTTGTGTGACTTGTGTGCCTTCAAAACTTGACTACTTGCATACTTGTTATCTGACACTTGAGTTTCTTGCAGGTTTTGTTTACAGTTCTTAATCTGGACTCATAACAGGGTTTACTTATATCACTCCATGCATAGCATAACATCATATCGTTGCATACATCCTGCATAAGGACTAATCCATTTCAAGGATCTCAAGGGTCTGTGATGCAGGTCATGATGAATCAAATGTCCAGCAAGGGGTAAAGGGGATTTATTTTCCTCTAGCCAAGGTTAATGACTTGAGTCAAGGGCTATGACCCACTGGATATGGTGAGCCTTTGACCCTTGAAGAAGGACTCTCAACAACATGAAGTTCCCTCATCAAGCTACCAGATTCTAACAATTTTCTTGTTTACCCCGCAAGGTCCTTGAAAATATTGCATGCATATCATACATATCATTGCACTATAGGTACCCTTTGTACAGGTCACTTACCTTCTCCGCTGTTTATTTCAGCAATGGCTTCCCAACAAGATAACCAGGGTCTTCATGCTCAAGAGACTCAGTTCAGGGAGATCTTCCTAAGCCTATCCAAGGGGAAGGAAGAGTTGAGGACACTCCTTATGGGGAATTTGGCCAAGAAAAGTCCCGAAGATGATAAGGACAAACGGTTGGAACGTCTGCAAGCTGAGGTAGATACAATGAGAACCCAGATGCTGGGGCAAATGGCTCTCATCCAAGGCTTAGCTCGGGAGCAAGAAGAGTTGAGGACCACGATCAGTCAGCTTCATCAAGACAGATACAACATGAAGCAACCAGTCCAAGTCAGGGACCAGGTCATTGATCAGCTTCCAAGAGGACAAGAGTCTGGTATAGTGAAGAATATACCTCTCCGAATTGCTACCACTTCACAGGTCCAACCACAACCTCGCCAAGAACAACAGGTTGATCAGAGCAAGCCAGACAAGCCCAGGAGGCAATTCACCCAGCTCAACACGTCGCTGTCCCAAGCTTTGCAACACCTGTTGAAGTTGAATCTGGTGACGTTGATAGGACCTAACCCTAATCCTAAGACTTCTTCATACAACTATAATCCCGGGGCCAGGTGCGCATACCATTCCAACAGCCCGGGGCATGATACTGACGACTGTTGGAAGTTGAGGTACAAAATCCAAAGCCTGATTGATGAAGGAGCTGTGGAATTTACCCCAGATGGTCAGGCTGAGTTCTTCTACTATCCCTGCAAGATTCATCACTTGAAGTGACTAGTTTAAATTAGAAGACTTTTGTTCATAAGATTTTTCAAGTTATAATTTTCTTTTGATTGTTCAAACAGTTATTGTCATAGCAAACTTTATTACTTTATCAATGCATCGCATATGTCTGTTTTGAATCAATATATTCGCATTCGCTATATTCAAACTGCTTTCATTTTTTGATGTCAACTCCCAATTAATAATGCTAAGCCTCTTGAGGGAGGATGACGAGAACGATACCATGATCTACAGTATGCTTTTGAACAAACCCCGCTGATGAGGTACAGGCATTGTTTCAATTCCTAAACACTGGAGTTATAAGGAAGATAATCCCTCGTCAACCCCTCTAAGCCAAAGAAGTAGGAGTTTTTCTTTTCAAAAATTAAAACCCTTAATCATATCCTGGGGCAGGGTAGTTTTCTCAGTTGATCCAGGTGCACAACGAATGGCACCAAAGAAGTCCTTACAAAGCAAAAGACAGTGATGGTTCCGAATGATCATAAAGATAGGCAGTCATCATTTCTCAAAATAAAAGCCCAATAAGTCAAAACCTATGAAGGAGACTTACGAAAACTGGGGCATCCCGCTGACTGTAAATCACAAAAGAAACAGTTCAGGAAAAAAACAGGGATAACGAAATCAAAAAGTAAAGAGGTCACACAAACCCTCAACAAAAATAAATGACTGCCTATTCAAAATAAACCGTCAACATTCGAACCATCACCGGAACATCATAGCAAAGACTCAAACAAGGTCTAACGCACGATCAGCTGAGTTTAGGTTTGAAGAACATCACGAAGAGCGGGTGGGTACAGATAAATTTGAGCCTTTATCCTTTGTTTCTTGAACCGTGAACCAGGCCACGTTATAACCCTCAAAAGTCCTAGCTGAAGCATGGGTTAATTCGAAAGCATACTGTTACAAAGGTATCCTGACTCCTTAAGGCTTGCGGTAAAATAACGAGTTGACATCACCGTTTACAAAAAATTCACTTGTTTTTACTAAAAAAGATGCATTTTCAAAAACTTCGAAACAGACATAAGCTTTGCATTTTTAATATAACATTGATTGCATCTGACTATTTGTTTGAACAACATAGAAGTTCGCACGAAGAATATCTGATGAACAGAAGCACTCCCGATCAAGGGGCATGGCATGATCATTGTCCATCATCTGGGGCAGTTAGGTCAAGATTCGGAGAATCTCTCAAAAGGCCAACCAACTTGGGGCAAATCTCCATCTGGATCACTTGGGGCATTGGATGATCAAACGAAGATCTTCTGGTGGTATGACGACACAAAACTACTGACAGGGGCACCTCCCTACATTCTGAGAGCATGGACATAGTCGAAAAAATACTACGCATAATCAAAGACCCGATAGGTTGACACACCTAGGCAAAAATAAGGGCTTCCCGGCGAACCAAAAGGGTTCGGGCAAAAACAAGGGATGAAATGAAAAAATCTGTACACCCGGCAAGTCGAAAACCTGAAAAGGCGGCTTGGGCAAAAATGGGTATCCCGACGGACTGAAAACCCGAAAGGGCGGTCCAGGCAAAAATTAGGGATCAAAGCGTACGACTATGTCCCGTCGTCTTGTCACTTGCCTACCAGAAGAAGACTTGTCAATCGGCAGTCATCAAGCACCTCTACAGGTATCTTCTCCCGCAGGAGCTGGGGCAATAGAAATGGTCCAAACTGTACAGCTGCTTTCCTTCAGGTACAAGGTAGATTCAGTTGAAGAATTTGACCAAGATGCCTCCACTCCCCTCAGAGTAAGTCAAGACTCAACAATACTCTCCCTGAGCAGAGTTGGTCTCCCACAAGCCCTACAAGGCACAGTATCTCCGACAAGTCAACAACGCTCTCCCCAAGTAGAGTTAGCCTACAGTCAGCCTTACGGAAGTTGGGTATCCCCAGAAGATCTCAATATTACCCAGCGGAGTATACAGACATTCCTAACAAGAATCCCCGGCAATCTTAATATAAGATTGTTCCCTGGCGGAATACAGACACTTCAGTGGAGCCACTTCCCCAGTACAGTCTCAAAAAGTCTCCCCAGGAAAGTTGAATCAATCTCCCCAGTAGGAAGCTTATCCCCAGTAGATTCTGGAAGCTTATCGCCTGCAGAGTATGAACGCGTCTCCCGGACTTTATTCAAAGGTTATGCTCCACCAGAGCTTATAACTGGGTTATCCTCAGCCAATTGCCACAGAAAGATCGTCCCCGGCAAAGTCTTCCTTTCCCCAGCAGAGTTCATCAAATCTTCCTTAACAAAGCTCAACAATGGTATCCCCAGCGGAGTTATCATCAAAACCTCAGCGAGATATCTCTCCCCACAGAGCATTCCCCGCAGAGTAATATCTTCACCAAGTTTATTCCCCCACGGAGTCTTCTTCTCCTACCGGTTTATTCTTGCAACCATCATCCCCAGCGGAAACGAAGAACTCTGTTCTTCAACATCAGCCCAGGATTCAGCTTCCCGGCATTCGTCAAGGATTTATTTTCCTAGACGAAAATACATTCATAAACATATCACCTTTCATATATCTTGCTTACATACACAATGCATGCACATACGCATCATATCACACAATCTCATTTCTCCCTGAGAACATCATGACATCATGCATTGCACAACTGATGTTTTGCCTTTTTCAGGAAAAAGGTCAATCCAAAGACGATTACTATCAACTGTTACAATTCCAGATTCGATACCTGCATCTAGCCAGGGCATATCTGTGAGTGATTGATTATGGATTCAATACCTGTATCTAGCCAGGGCATATCTACATTAAAGAGATTAAAGAGATAGCTTGGAAATGCTCCAGATATGGATGTTGTTCTTTTGCTTATTCAAGACTCCTTCTAGATATAGTTCAGATGTGACCCAGGCATGGCGACGTTCTGATACTTATTCCAGATTTCCTTTCAGAGATAGCTTGGAAATGCTCCAGATATGGATGCTGTTCTTTTGCTTATTCAAGACTCCTTCTAGATATAGTTCAGATGTGACCCGGGCATGGCGACGTTCTGATACTTATTCCAGATTTCTTTTCAGAGATAGCTTGGAAATGCTCCAGATATGGATGCTGTTCTTTTGTTTATTCAAAACTCCTTCTAGATATAGTTCAGATGTGACCCAGGCATGGCGACATTCTGATACTCATTCCAGATTTATTTTCAGAGATAGCTTGGAAATGCTCCAGATATGGATGCTGTTATTTTGCTTATTCAAAACTCCTTCTAGAGATAGTTCAGATGTGACCCAGGCATGGCGACGTTCTGATACTCATTCCAGATTTCCTTTCAGAGATAGCTTGGAAATGCTCCAGATATGGATGCTGTTCTTTTGCTTATTCAAGACTCCTTCTAGAGATAGTTCAGATGTGACCCAGGCATGGCGACGTTCTGATACTCATTCCAGATTTCCTTTCAGAGATAGCTTGGAAATGCTCCAGATATGGATGCTGTTCTTTTGCTTATTCAAGACTCCTTCTAGAGATAGTTCAGATGTGACCCAGGCATGGCGACGTTCTGATACTCATTCCAGATTTCCTTTCAGAGATAGCTTAGACATGCTCCAGATATGGATGCTGTTCTTTTGCTTATTCAAAACTCCTTCTAGATATAGTTCAGATGTGACCCAGGCATGGCGACATTCTGATACTCATTCCAGATTTCTTTTCAGAGATAGCTTGGAAATGCTCCAGATATGGATGATGTTCTTTTGCTTATTCAAGACTCCTTCTAGAGATAGTTCAGATGTGACCCAGGCATGGCGACGTTCTGATACTCATTCCAGATTTCCTTTCAGAGATAGCTTGGAAATGCTCCAGATATGGATGTTATTCTTTTGCTTATTCAAGACTCCTTCTAGAGATAGTTCAGATGTGACCCAGGCATGGCGACGTTCTGATACTTATTCAGATTTCCTTTCAGATATAGCCTAGAGATGCTCCAGATCCGGACGCTATTCTATTGCTTATTCAGATTCAAACTTCTAAAAGACAACTTAGAGATGCTCCATCCCGGATGCTATTTTATTGTTCAGTCCAGATACGATCCAGATTCGGATGACATTCTGTTACTCGTGCAGTATGGATATACCCCAGACATGGCAGTCATTCTACCATTTATTCAGACGTCAGCAATCAGGCACAAACTAGATATGCTCCAGACACGGAAGCTATTCTATTTCTTATTCAGATTCACCTATCCACCATCTTTCCAAATGGCATCTATAAGCCCATTCCCGACAAGGTTCTGTCACACTTTCAGATGGCATCTTTAAGCCCATCCTCCCATCCATCACATCTCCAAATGGCATCTGTAAGCCCATTCCCGCTGTCACACTGCTGATACTCTACTATGTGAGTGCAAATTTCTGGGCACTCTAGTGTTCAATCATCTTCCACCCTCGGATCACGAAAGGCACACAAGCCAATCTACATCCTCAGGTCTAAGAAGATTGAACAGGGGCAACTGTTGTACCCCAAAATTTTCCCTCCCATATTCTTCAAAGTTTTTGACAAGCATCACATCAAAGGGTTCAAAATCTACTCAAGGGGCTACACAGTCAACCACTCTCCTAGGCCAGTCAAACTAGGGTTTTGG
The DNA here is from genome assembly GCA_948472305.1 of Vicia faba. NCBI lineage: Eukaryota > Viridiplantae > Streptophyta > Magnoliopsida > Fabales > Fabaceae > Vicia > Vicia faba. The sequence continues at coordinate 1,179,801,708 of OX451738.1, read as the reverse complement.
TTCTTGCAAGGAAGTTGAGGTTTTCAAGGGCTCAATCAAGTACCATATGCTCATATACATTGTCAAGCATCTGCATGTCAAGTTTCAAGGCTCACAAGGTCAGGTTGCACAGTCAAAAACCCTAATTGCTCCACAGTCAACTATAGGGGCAAAATGGTCATTTGGCAGTCAAAAGTCAAATTTTTTGGTCAACATCTTATTTTGAAGCCACAATCATCATTTGGTCAAGTCTTGACCATGATTTCACAAGAATGGCTCAAAAATCATCAAGGTGTCAAAAGTTTCTATTTTTAGACAGCTGAAAAAGTCAACTGTAACTTGACCAAGGCATAACTTTTTCATGGTTCATCATAAAAATCCCATCCAATGCTCATCTTTAAGGGGAAGACATTTCCTACAACTCATCTTCACATTCCAAGTCCAAGAAATTCTCTCACAAAAAGTTATCAATTTCAACATTATAAGTCATTTTCAAAAGTCAACAAAAAGGGACTTTAAGTCAAAGACCATAACTTGAGATTGATAAATAAAAATTACATGGAACCAAAGACATTGGTTAGAGGACTTCAAGACCTTTCCAAAATGTCCAAGAACATGTTCATAGCCTCAAAATTGAGCAAGATATGCATTGGAGAAGTTGGGAAATTTTTGTGAAATGGCCAAAGTCAATTATCCTTGAAACTTCATTTTTGACAAAAGGGGCCCACTTTTTCCACTTGATTCATCTTGGCCATGCCTCCCACGTGTCCCACAATTTATTTCAAGATTTAAAATTAAATTTTCCATTTTTATTTAATTTTATTTGATTTAATTCATTTTAAATCTTTAAAATTCAAATAAAAATCAAAGAAATTAATGGAGGGATATATTTTGTGTTGAATAGCTTTGAATCACCTTGAAATACCTTCCAAATTCGTGCAAGGCCTATTATGGGCATAGAAATTCAAATTTTGACACAAAAGGCAAGTTGTTTCAATGTTGGTTATGGCAAAATCTCAAGCATAATTGCAATGGTTAAAGGCTCATCATGTGACTGATTCTCATTCATTACTATATATACAAGCCTTCCCAACCTCATTCAAAAAAAAGAGTGTGTGCAGAAACGGCCAAGAGCAAAAACTAAAAATTATTCAAAAAGTGAGAGTTCTAAAACATAGTTGCGAGCATCTTCAGATCAAAACAAGCACGTGGTTCTATTCCTTGCCACACCCTGAAGCTAAAGCAACCTTTGCCAAGTCCTGAGGCTCATACCGCGTTGTAAGTTCTTCCCAGGTCCCCCATAATTCTCATATCATTTTTGTTAACGCGTTCTTGTGCAGTTTCTCAAGTAGTTTCCACCATAAGCCTCACCCATACAACAAGCCAAGTGTCATTGGAGGCATATCTAAAGGCCCAGAACACAAGAGTACTATGCTCTAGAGTCAGTGCATGCATAGGCAACCGAAAAAAGTCAAATAAGGCTTCTTGTTGTTGGGCCAGAATTACTTCAAAAAACCTCCATGAAGGTCATCTCACCCCCCTTGGGTTTTCTTACCTTTTTCTTATTTTATTTTGTTTTGTCATTTTCTTTTCTTTTATTTATTTGCCTTATTTTTTTTATTAACATAATTAACCAACTAATATTTTCATAAAAAAAAAATAGAATTAACATTATTACTATTTTATTTTGTAAATAAATATTAACAAATAAATAGTTTAATTAGGCAATTTCAATTTCTTTTCTTAATAATTAAAATGGATTTAGAATTAGGAAGAATTAACTTTTAGTTTTATTTCTTTTCATTTTATTTCATAAAAACATAAAAAAACAAAAAAAATATTTTCTTTTAATTAAATTAATTAATTAGTCAGGTAGTTTTTAATTTCATTTAATTACAAAAAGACCAAAAAATTAATTTCTTTTCTTAAAAGGGTCAACACCCTTAAAACATTCCCGATTCTTCTTTCGCGCGCATTTTAATTTTAATTCCTTATTTTGGATTATTATGTAATTGCCTCCGGATGTAATAGTAATTAGGACTTTTACTGTTTTTATTTACTTTTCGTACTTATTTATCAAAACGGGTCTTTGTAATTTTTGGCGATGTATAGACCCGCGCCTTGTAATAGCGTAGGATTTATTTTTCCGCAATTTACTTTCTGCACCCCTTAACTGCTAAACTTGCATGAAAGAATGTATGTAAATAAAAACAACTCGTAGCTCACTAATTACAAAGACAAACATAACATGAATACAACACACAATGCACACACCACTTCTAGGGTACGCCTCACTCGTTGCCTTCGAAACGTGGTCGTCAAGTATAGGACGTCTTAGCGGTCCTTATGTCCATGATCCAGTTGCCTCGAAACAGTTGCCTCAGAACAGTTGCCTCGAAAATGGTTGCCTCAGATTAAAAAAGGATCAAGGACATAAGGGTAGCTTCTAAGGTGTCCTACTGTTGCTTCGGTGACCACACTGTCCCTACAATCGAATTGACTCGAATACCTCCAACGGTGGTGCTACCTACCTCTCAATGGTGGGATGGCACTACCTAAAGGACAATTACACAACTTAATTCCTTAGGGTAGGTAGATGACTCATGGATACTTGCTCTATTCAAAAACAAATCAAAACATCTTTTCACACCGAAACTTTTCAAAAAGCTTTCAAAACAATTTTTCAAACACTCTTGAGGACTGATACAAGAGTTATTCAGAAATCTTTCAACGAAACTTTTGAAAAACCCACTCACATTTTGAAAAGCAAACAAACACTTTGAAAACATAAGAGAAAGTATCTAAGAGCCCATGGATAACCATGGATAGAAAGGGTGCTAACACCTTCCCTTTCTATAAATCTACCTCCCGAACCGAGAAACATATCTCATAAGGAATTTTGCTGTGCTTTTGTCCTTTCCTTATTGGAGAACATAAAAGACGGTGGCGACTCTTGCTTCCGCGACATTTCGCGAAACCAGCTAAAAACAGTCAGTTCTAAATCCACCGATCACACCCAGACACTGGCGTCAGTTGAGGCTGTTGTTGAAGATTCTCCTATGAAGACGGCTTCCTTTAAGGATGCACGGGCTGTTGTCGAGAAAGAGGCTCAAAAGGCTGTTCAGAATGCACGGATCGGAAGACCTCCCGTGTTCATCAACAACTCGGGAGTGAATGCCATTGAAGACGATGTGGAAGAGTTTGAATTCGACATCTGGATCTATCCTACTACTGATGGTGGACCAAGCAACTGGACAACAAAGGACTTCATCCCTATTTATTTTGTTACCCAGTAATGAAACTTTTTGTTTTGAATTTGTAACAGACAATGTTTTAAACTCTAGGGCCCGGTGTCTTACCCGGGGCACTGTGGCTTCATTTGTGAGGGCTTTATGTGTGTCATTTACATATGTTATTAATAAAAGCATTGGATGTTTCTTGCATTTCGAATTTTGCGCTCCTTATTTTTCTTTTGTTATATATTGCAAAACAACTATTTTACACACACTCACATATACAAGTCTATGTCCACTCTGGATCTCACTGGTAACGACTTTGCTACTGCCAGTTATGACTTCAAAAATCCAATCAACTTAGCCGAAGACGAAGGTGAAGATGATTGCGAAGTGCCTGGTGAACTTGCAAGACTGCTACTCCAAGAGGAGAGGGCCATTCAACCACATGAAGAGCCAGCGGAATCAGTAAATTTGGATACAGAGGTAGACAAGAAGGAAGTTAAGATCGGTGCAAACCTGGAGCTTAGTATGAAGCAACGGTTGATTCAAATGTTGCGTGACTATGTTGAGATCTTTGCCTGGTCTTACGAAGATATGCCTGGGTTGGATACTGATATTGTGGTTCACTGATTGCCTACCAAGGAAGACTGTTCTCCAGTGAAACAGAAGGTCCGCCGAATGCGCCCATAGATGTCTGAGAAAATCAAGGCTGAAATGATGAAACAGTTTGACGTCGGTTTTCTAGCAGTTACTTCTTACCCTCAGTGGGTGGCCAACGTGGTTCCTGTGCAGAAGAAGGATGGTAAGGTTCGAATGTGTGTTGACTATAGGGATCTGAATAGGGCGAGTCCCAAGGATGATTTTCCTCTACCTCATATCGATGTTCTAGTTGACAACACCGCTCAGCATAAAGTCTTCTCCTTTATGGATGGTTTCTCTGGTTATAATCAGATTAAAATGGCTCCCGAAGACATGGAGAAGACAACTTTTGTTACTCAGTGGGGTACCTTTTGCTACAAGGTCATGCCTTTTGGATTGAAGAATGCTGGGGCAACGTATCAGCGTGCCATGGTTGCTTTGTTTCATGACATGATCCATCATGAGATTGAGGTATACGTCGACGACATGATTGCAAGGTCCCAAACTGAGGAGGAACATCTTGACCACCTTCAGAAGTTGTTTGACAGGTTGAAGTTGTACAAGCTGAGGTTAAACCCGAACAAGTGCACCTTCGGGGTGAGATCTGGTAAGCTACTGGGTTTTGTCGTAAGCGACAAAGGTATTCAAGTGGATCCGGCAAAAGTGAAGGCTATACAGGAAATGCCAGCTCCCAGAATAGAGAAAGAAGTCAGAGGCTTTCTGGGACGTCTAAACTACATTTCCCGATTCATCTCACACCTGACTGCTACTTGTGAGCCAATCTTCAAGCTACTGAAGAAAGATCAAGTTGTACGTTGGAACGATGAATTCCAGGCCGCTTTTGAAAGGATCAAAGAGTATCTCCAAGAGCCACCTATTCTAATGCCTCCAGTTGAAAGGAGACCTCTGATCTTATACTTGACAGTACTCGACAACTCAATGGGGTGTGTGCTGGGTCAACATGACGAGTCTGGCCGAAAAGAGCATGCTATTTATTACCTTAGCAAAAAGTTTACCGACTGCGAGACCCGATACTCGTTGCTTGAGAAAACTTGTTGCGCTTTAGCATGGGCTGCTCGTCGGCTGAGATAGTATATGCTGACTCACACTACTCTATTGATATCAAAGATGGATCCAATCAAGTATATCTTCGAGAAGCCTGCCTTGTCCGGAATAATAGCAAGATGGCAGATGATCTTGACTGAGCATGACATCCAGTACACGACCCAAAAGGCAATCAAGGGAAGTGTGTTGGCGGACCATTTGGCACATCAGGCAGTGGATGATTACCAGTCTATGAACTTTGAATTCCCGGACGATAATATCATGATAGTGATTGATTGTGAGACACCTGGACCGGATGAAGGACCTGAGGAAGGATCCCGATGGTCTATGTACTTTGATGGAGCTTCAAACGCTTTGGGCAATGGCATTGGCGCCATGATCATATCTCCTAAAGGCTCTCATACTCCATTTACCGCCCGACTATGTTTCAACTGCACCAACAATATGGCGGAGTATGAAGCATGCATCATGGGTCTTCGAGCAGCAATCGACCTAAGGATTAAGTTTCTAAGTGTCTTCGGAGATTCCGCTCTCGCGATCAGTCAGATCAAAGGCGAGTGGGATACAAAACACCCAAATCTTATTCCTTATAAAGAGTATGTGTTGACATTGCTTCCCTATTTTAAGGAGATAACCTTTGAACACTTCCTGAGAGAGGAGAATCAGTTGGCGGACGCGCTAGCTACGATGTCTTCTATGTTCAAGGTCAATTGTGACAACGAAGCTCCCCGTATTATCATTGAAAGATTGGACGAACCTGCACATTGATGTGACATTGAAACTGAAGAGGTAGCAGATAAACCTTGGTTTCATGAGGTGAAGAGATACCTTGAGGCTCAGGAGTACCCCGAGGGTGCATCTGTTAATGACAAGAAGTTTCTGAGGAGGTTTGCAGCAAAGTTCTTCATCAGCAATGACATCCTTTACAAGCGCAACCATGATTCGACCTTACTGCGTTGTATGGATAAGAATGAAGCAGAAAAGGTCATGGCGGAGTTACATGAAGGTACTTTCGAAACTCATTCCAGTGGACACACCATGGCAAAGAAAATCCTTCGAGCAGGATATTATTGGTCCACTATGGAAGCCGACTGTTATCAACATTCTCGGACATGTCACAAGTGCCAAGTCTATGCTGATAAGGTGCACATACCTCCAGTAACTCTGAACGTCTTGATAGCTCCTTGGCCTTTTGCAATGTGGGACATTGATATGATCGGAGAGATCAGACCTACGGCATCCAACGGGCACTGTTTCATCCTGGTAGCTATTGATTACTTTACAAAGTGGGTTGAAGCAGTTTCCTTTGCTACAGTAACCAAGAACGTCGTGGCGCGGTTTATTTGTCACAATTTGATCTGTCGATATGGTGTACCAGAGAGGATCATTACGGACAATGGTACCAATCTTAACAACAAAATTATCACTAAGCTCTACAAGCAGTTCAAGATACAGCATCACAACTCTTCTCCCTACCGGCCGGAGATGAATGGGGTTGTCGAAGCGGCTAATAAGAACATTAAGAAGATTTTGCAGAAGATGACAGTGACATGCAAAGACTGGCACGAGATGTTACCATTTGCTCTTCATGGATATCGTACCTCAGCACAGACGTCAACAAGGGGCAACACCCTACTCCTTGGTATAATGCATGGAGGCAGTCTTGCCCATTGAAGTTCAGATACCCTCTCTTAGGATCATTAAGGATGCAGGTTTGAGTGAAGATGACTGGATTCAGACCCGGCTTGATCAACTGAACCTAATCGACGAAAAGAGACTTACTGCTATTTGTCACGGTCAGACGTACCAAAAACGGATGATCAAGGCATTTACAAGAAAGTTAGACGAAAAGAGTATCAAGTTGGGGATTTGGTGATCAAGTGAATTATCCTACCTCAAGGTGATCCCAGGGGAAAATGGACCCCTACTTACGAAGGGCCATTTGTGGTTAAGAACATCTTCTCAGGAGGAGCTATGATTCTAACCACCATGGATGGTGATGACCTTCCTCACCCTGTCAATGCAGACATAGTGAAAAGATACTACGCATAATCAAAGACCCGCTAGGTTGACTGGCCTAGGTAAAAATAAGGGCTTCCCGGTGAACCAAAAGGGTTCGGGCTAAAATAAGGGATGAAAATGAAAAAATCTGTACACCCGGCAAGTCGAAAACCTGAAAAGGCGACTTGGGAAAAAAAGGGTATCCCGGTGGACTGAAAACCCGAAAGGGCGGTCCAGGCAAAAATTAGGGATCAAAGCGTAACACTGTGTCTCATTGGATCACCTTGCATCTAGACTTCGGTATCGGCTACTAAGCTCGGACGACACTAATCAATATGATCTACCTTCAACCAAGTAGCAAAGTGATGAGATGCTCAAGGACATAAGGGCGATAGCAGAGTTGGAACCCAGTGGGATCATCCACATAGCTGTTTTGTTTAGTTTTTTTCACAAACTGTGTAAATTCTATTATTTGGCGGTGTTCTCTTACTAGGACGTCAGCCTCTTGTACAAAAACGCCTATTTACATGCCAAACTTCAAAATCAATACAATTCATTTTCAAAGAAATTTCAAACTGTTTTTCCTTTATCTGTTTTGTTTTGCAAAGAACGTCCAATGTCCATTTTTGATATATGCACTTGACATTAATTGCTGCTCATAAATATTTACATGCGAAACAAAAGATGAATTACTGGTAATAGCAGAAACAGGGGCAATAAGAAGTGTCCAAGCTGTATAGTTGCTCTGTACACCAAGTACAAGGTAAATTCAGCTGAAGAATATGGCTCAGATACTTTCACTCCCCGCAGAGTAAGGCAGTAATGGTAGCTCTCCCCAGCTGAGACTTGTAACTATGAACAAATCAACAATGCTCTCCCCAAGCAGAGTTGATCTACCATCAACACTAAAAAGGCTTGATATTCCCGGAAGTCTTAATATTCCCCAACGGAGTATAAGAATGCTCCCCGACAGAATACAAGATACCCCCGGTGGAGTTAAAATTTGCCCAGTGCAGTCTGAAAAACTTCCCCAATGGAGTTGAAGCATCATCTATAGTAGACTCTGGAAGTTTATCCCCAGCGGAGTACAAAATAAATCTCCCCAGCTGAGTTCAAAGGATCATTCCCAGCCAATTTCGAAGGATTATCCCCACAAAAGTCTAACATGTTATCCCCAGTGAAGTCGCAACTAAAAGATCATCCCCAACGGAGTTCTTTCCTTCCACAAACAAGAATTCAATCCTCAGCAGATTCAATATCACCGACAACGGTAATTCATCCTGACAGAATCTATCAATGGAATCCTCAGCAGAGCATCTATTCCCCACAGAGTAATCTCCTCATCAGTTTATTCCCCAACAAAGTTATCCTCTCCTACAGGTCTATTATCACAATCATCTTCGTTCTTCATCCCCCGCGGAAACGAAGAATTCAACTCTATTCTCCAGCAGCTATCCGGGATTTATTTTCCCTAGTTAAAACACTACATTTCCATATATCATGATGCATACATATACGCATCATATAACACAATCTCATTTATCTTGAGAACATCATCGCTTGATCCATATCATGCATTGCATATGACTGACCTTTACCTTTCAGGAAAGATGCAGTTAAATTCTCAGCTATGTCAAAGACCTTATTTGGTTCAGTCAGATCGACGCAAAGATCTCCCTGATTCGTATTCCAGTTGAAGTTATTCCAAGACTTTCGTCTGGTTCAGTTAAATAGATTCGAAGATTTTTCTGATTCTTATCCAGTCAAAGTTAATCCAAGACCTCCTCTGGTTCAGTCAGATCGACGATAAGATCTCCCTGATTCGTATTCCAGTTGAAGTTATTCCAAGAATTTTGTCTGGTCCAGTTAAATCGATTCGAAGATTTTTCTGATGTCGATCCAGTCAAAGGTAATCCAAGACCTCCTCTGGTTCAGTCAGATCGACGCGAAGATCTCCCTGATTCGTATTCCAGTTGAAGTTATTCCAAGACTTTTGTCTGGTCCAGTTAAATCGATTCGAAGATTTTTCTGATGCCGATCCAGTCAAAGTTAGTCCAAGACCTCATCTGGTTCAGTCAGATCGACGCGAAGATCTCCCTGATTCGTATTCCAATTGAAGTTATTCCAAGAATTTTGTCTGGTCCAGTTAAATCGATTTGAAGATTTTTCTGATGTCGGTCCAGTCAAAGTTAATCCAAAACCTCCTTTGGTTCAGTCAGATCGACGCGAAGATCTCCCTGATTCGTATTCCAGTTGAAGTTATTCCAAGACTTTCGTCTGGTTCAGTTAAGTCGATTCGAAGATTTTTCTGATTCTTATCCAGTCAAAGTTAATCCAAGGCCTCCTCTGGTTCAGTCAGATCGATGTAAAGATCTCCCTGATTCGTATTCCAGTTGAAGTTATTCCAAGACTTTTGTCTGGTCCAGTTAAATCGATTCGAAGATTTTTCTGATGCCGATCCAGTCAAAGTTAATCCAAGACCTCCTCTGGTTCAGTCACATAGACGCGAAGATCTCCCTGATTCGTATTCCAGTTGAAGTTATTCCAAGACTTTCGTTTGGTTCAGTTAAGTCGATTCGAAGATTTTTTTGATTCTTATCCAGTCAAAGTTAATCCAAGACCTTCCCTGGTTCAGTCAAATCGATGATAAGATCTCCCTGATTCATATTCCAGCCGAAGTCCGGACCACCTATCAATAACCTCTAAATGGCATCTGTAAGCCCATTCCCAACATCACCAGTCTAATCCCACTTCATGCGAGTGCAAATTTCTGGGCACTCTAGTGTTCAATCATCTTCCACCTTCGGATCACGAAAGGCCCGAAAGCTAATCTATATCCTCAGGTTTAAGAAGATTGAACAAGGACAGCTGTTGTACCCAAAAAATTTCCCTCTCATATTTCTCAAAACATTGCAAGAAAAATCTTCAAGTTACTCAAGATTGCTCAAGAGTTGGACAGTCAAGCTATCTCCTAAGGCAGTCAACCTCAAATTAGGGTTTTGTGTTGCATCAAGATATTTGAGTCCAAATGACCTCAAGTTCTCCCTTATGTCATAATATGCTCTCAAGATCATCCATGACAAATTTCAAGCCTTGCAGAGGAAGTTTGCTCAGTCAATTGCTCAAAGGGTCCAAAAATCGACTATGCTAGGGCAAAAGTCAACTGTGACCCAAATACAGTCAAACTTCAAGATTTTTTGTCAAAATTATAATTTTGAAGGATATTTCATCATTTTATCAAGTGTTGATCATGATTCATCAAGGATTGCTCAAAATTCATCAAGACTCAAAAGTTGCTAAATTAGGGTTTTGTAGGAAAAGTCAACTCAACTTTGACCAAGCATAACTTTCTCATACTTTATGAGAAATGACCCATCCAAAGCTCATTTTGAAGAGGATGCAATTTCCTACAATCCATATTCATAACCTAAGATCAAGAAATTCACTCACAAGAAGTTACAAATTGGGACATTATAGGTCATTTTTGGAAGTCAACAAAAACACCTTTTTTGCCAAAGCTTATAACTTGAGCATGGAATATCAAAATGAGATGAGACTAAAAGAGTTGGTTATAGGACATCTAAATATTTCTAAAAAGTCCAAGAACACTTCCAAAAGTTCAACATTGAAGAAGTTATGCATTGTTGAAGTTGGGCATTTTTGCAAAATTGCCAAAAGTCAACTATCCCCAAAACTTCAAATTTTGTCAAATGGGCCCATTCTTTTCCACTTGCTTTGATCTTGTCACACTACACACGTGTCCTAGCCTCAACCTTGAGTCCATTTGTCAATTTTATGATTTTATTTGATTTTTTAATGAATTATTTCATTTTAAATCAATTTAAATCAAATAAAATCACAAAACTTGATTACATGAGATCTTTTTCTATTTTCAGGACCTAATCATCATCAATGTCATGAGCAAATTCGTATCAATCATTCCATGTGCAAAAATATTGGATTTTTGGCAAATTAAGCAAGTTTTCAACGGAGGATCAAATCCAATCTCAAGGCATTAATGTACAAGGATTCAAGACCAATTTGTTGACCTAATACATTGCAGCATACATATACAAGTGAAAGCACACGAATTCAAGGGCTAGAGGCTGCAAAATCATCAAGAACCAAACTTGAAAAATTGACAAAAAAGTGCAAAACTGAAATCAAGCTTGGAAGCGTTTTCAAGGGCAAATCTCAACACTAATCCATTGCTGGACAATCACTGAAGCAAAACCAACCCAAAATCAATCTCCATACACGCACAAAAGCTTTGTAAGTGTCTCAAAAAAATGCTTTTCGTTTGAATTCGTATATCATTGTTCTTGCACTTTTCTTACAAAATCTTTGCATATTCATGATTATCGTCCAATTTAAAAGCATTCTGCATTAGCCAATTGCATTTATCTGGCCTGTAACCCCATAGCCGAACTTAGGGTTCGTGGTTTGTTGTTTTTGGGCATTTCTTTTTCAGGCAAAATCAGTGCCATTGATGGATATAGGCATGACCAGTGGAGGAAGGCGAGCATGACCATGGTCTTGAATTAAGTTTTCATGGCCGGGAATGTATTTTAGGATGCACATACGAATTTAGCTGCGGATATAAATCCGCAGGTAAATTTACAGGTGTGATCGGTGGATCTGGAACTGACTGTTTAAAGCTGGTTCGCGAAATGTCGCGGTAAGCAAGAGTCGCCACCGTCTTTTATTTTCTCCAAATGGAAAGGACAAAAGCACAGAAAAATTCCTTATAGAGATTGCTCTCGGTTCGGGAGGTAGGTTATAGAAAGGGAAGGTGTTAGCACCCTTTCTATCCATGGTTATCCATGGGCTCTTAGATACTTGCTCATTTGTGTTTTCAAAAATGGTTTGTTTGCTTTTCAACTGTGGGTTTTAAAAAGTTTCTTTGAAAATTTCAGTTCGACTCTTGTATCGGTCCTCAAGAGTGTTTGAAAAAATGCTTTCGAAAGCTTTTTGAAAAGGTGTCGGTGTGAAAAGTATTTTTGATTTTTGTTTTGAATTTAGAGCAAGTATCTAGAGTCGTCTACCTACCCTAAGGAATTCGTCTGTGTAAATGTCCTTTAAAGTAGTGTCATCCCACCATTGAGAGGTAGGTAGCACCACTATTGGAGTTGTTCGGGTCGATTCGATTTTTAGGGGCATGGTGATCACCAGAGCAATGGGAAGATACCTTAGAAGCTACCCTCATGCCAGGTTCCCGGATCATGAGGACTTACTAAGACGTCCTCTACTCGACGATCACCTTTCGAAAGGCAACAGTGAGGCGTACCCTAGGGGTGGTGTGTGCGATTCGTGTGTCGTTTTCAGATATCTGTCTTGTCATGTTTATTTGTGATCTACGCTTGATTTTAATTAGGACATTCATTCTTGCATGCATATTTAACAGTTATAAAGTTTGCGGAAAAATAAATCTAAGGCTATTACAAAGGCGCGGGTCCACATCGCCAAAATTAAACCGGACCCGATTTGACTGAAAAATAAATAAAGCGAATAAAAGTGCGAGAAATTTAAATTACAATGCTTCGGGAGAAATACAAAATTATAATAAATGACATAAAGTAAATATGCGCAATTAAATTAAAACAATGGGCGTTGGACCCTTTTGCAAAAATATTTAAAATTAATGAATTAATGAAGGAGGAATTAAAATTAAAGATTTAAAAGGAATGTTTTTTTAGTATTTTTGTATTTTTAGATTAAATGAGAAAAAGGATTAATTATAATTAAAGTAAAATGTCCAAACCCTAATTCTAATGTTTTTTTATTTATGATGAAAGAATTAAATTAAAATCTAAATTAAATCTTAAATTATTTATGTACATTTAATTATAAAAATAAAATAATAAATAAATAATATTGTGAGAAAAAGGAAAAATTAAAAAGACATAAAAATTAGCAATTAACCTAATTCTACATTTTTTGGATTTTATTAAAAAGGAATTAAATTTTGTAACCTAATTAAAACTAAATAATTATAAGCATTTATTATGAAAATAATTATAATATAAATATTTATTAATTTTTGGCCTTTTCTGATTTTTGAATGTTTTTATATTTTGGTTAAAAAATTAAATAAACAATGATTAAAATAAACATAACAATTAAAATAGTAATTAAAAAGATAAGAAACATAATTAAAATTGGCAAACCAGGGTGGGGTGTAGCCCCAGATTAGGAGGTGCAGGCCCTAGAACATTGGCCCAATAAGCTGGAAATTGGTTGACTTTTTTGGATCATGTGTCAGCGTTTTGACCTGATGTACGATGCACCTTGAATCTTGGCCATAGATCTGATGCCCTTTGGACGCGTGGAGGTTGGAAGAGGATGGAACATGGTGCACCTGGACGTTAGCAAAGCACAGGATTTTACGTTGAAAAATAACATGGAAATTTGCCAGACCTGGGACTTGAACCCAGGTCTTGAGGGTTATTCACATCACGTGTTACCAACTGCGCCACTGCATTTCAATTAATATATTATGGTTAATAAACAACAAAAATCACAACCAACGCATAATGGTTAAAACGCGCGTAAATTTGAATTGGCCTGTCCTCGTGTGACACGACACCATCGTCTTCGTCCCTGTAAAAACAAAACTCAAAGGCCACGGTTTGGCAAACGTTGCCTAATACCATCTAACAGAAAATAGCGAATAGGCCCTCGACGCTCATAAATTGAGCGCGAGGGTTGGAATCTTTTCGTTTGGATGTGCTAAAGGCAATGGCAATGGTCTCGAGCCCCAATTTTGCTCTGTCTCAAAAACCCCAAATTAGCAAACCTGTAAACCCTAGAGGACGATCATGGCAGATTCATATATATGGCACAAAAATGCAATTAAATGTATTGGTCAGCTTAGAAACATCATTATGAATATGAATACATAAATAAAAATGCAAAAATATGCTTGAATCATGCTATACGATTTCAGAAGTTTTGAGGTACAGTTTGACTTAGGGGTACCAATTCAGGGCGTTTTGGTTGATGTTAGTGATTGAGAATCGTTCAATGATGTCTCAGGATGATGATAGGACAAGAATTGGAGCTTGAATCGACCTAAAAACTAGTTTTCAGTTTTTGAGTTTTAAGGAGAATTTTCAAGTTTGTATGTGGTTTCTGAGCGCAACTTGCAGTCTCTTTGGCTTAGGGTCATGATCTAGGTTATGTAAGGAAGCAATTAGGTTAAGAAAATTGGATCAAATCCAAGGCAATAATTGTTTTGAGTATTTGATTTGTTAAGGATCTTTTCCAATCTTTTTCTCATGTATTTTGTATCAAATCTGATCAATTAGCACCAAATCTTTCCCTATTAACATGTGCACGAATTATAGAAGCCAAATCATGCATAAAAAGATTTTTTTAGGTTAGGTTTATATTTTTCACATATTTAAAATGATTTAAATGAATTAATATTAATATAAATTCAAATAAATAATTAAAATATGAGAAAATACTTCCCTTTGGGCCTAATGGTCGTGCATAGGCTTGGCATGAAGAAACTTGGAAGAAAAATGGGCCCAATAGCAAATTTAGGCCTTTTGAAGTAATGTTGACTTTCAAAAATTTCCAAAAATTTCCCAACTTCCACAAGGCATAACTTGCTCAATTTTTAAGCTTTTCACATGTTCTTGGACATTTTGGAAAGGTCTTTGAGTCCTTTAACCAATGCCTTTGGTCCCATGTCATTTTGATTTACCAATCTCAAGTTATGGTCTTTGACTTAAAGTCCCTTTTTGTTGACTTTTGAAAATGACCTATAATGTTGAAATTGATAACTTTTTGTGAGAGCATTTCTTGGACTTGGAATATGAAGATGAGTTGTAGGAAATGTCTTTCTCTTCAAAATGAGCTTTGGGTGGAATTTTTCTGATAATCCATGTGAAAGTTATGCCCTGGTCAATTTCAGTTGACTTTTTCAACTGTCCAAATAAGGAAACTTTTGCATCTTGATGAATTCTAAGCCAAATTTTAAGAATCATGATCAAGCATTGATAAAATGATGTTTGTGGCTTCAAAATGATATGTTGACCAAAAATTTGAACTTTTGACTGCCAAATGACCATTTTGCCCCTACAGTTGACTGTAGTGCAATTTAGGGTTTTGACTGTGCAATTTTGTGATGAATGCCTTGAAACTTGATATGAGGATGCTTGACCACATTTGTAGGCATATGAGACTTGATTGGGCCTTTGAAATCTTCAATTTCTTGATCAGAACTCAAACCCTAGTTTTGACTGTATAGGAGACAGTTGAGCTGCACAACCCTTGGGGAATTTTGTGACCTTGACTTGACAAATCTTTGATGAATATGGGAGGGCAAATTTTGGGGTGCAACAGCTGCCCCTGTTCAATCTTCTTAGACCTGAGGATGCAGATTGGCCGACGTGCCTTTCGTAATCCGAGGGTGAAAGATGATTGAACACTAAAGTGCCCAGAAATTTGCGCTCACATAGTAACAGTGATGGGGGAATGGGCTTATAGATGCCATTTAGAGATTGCTGGATAGGGTGATGGGCTTATAGATGCCATCTGGATGTTGATCGCGTAGGAGATTCCTTAGCGAGAACCTGCATACCTGCAAAAGAGAAAATGAGTACCTGACACGTTGCAGGAGCTGATTTTAGGTGCTTGGTATAGATGTGTCCTGACTGGTTACAGGAGCTGAGTCTGGAGCTTCAAACGCTGATGAATGAACCAGGGATGGTTGCTACCTTAGCATGAATGGTAAGAGAATCTTGGACGATTACTACCCCAACAGGAACGCTGAGAGAATCTTGGGCGACTTTAAACTTCAACAACGCTCGTTGAGAAAAATCTTGGATGTCTTTAACTTCAACAACGCTCGTTGAGAAAAATCTTGGGTGTCTTCTACTGGAATAAGAATCAAGGAGATCTTAGGGTCGATCTGACTGAACCAGAGAAGGCCTTTGACTGGATAAGAATCAGGAAAATCTTAGGGTCGATTTAACTGAACCAGGCTAGGTCTTGAAATATCTTCAACTGGATAAGCATCAGGGAGATCTTAGGGTCGATCTGACTGAACCAGAGAAGGCCTTTGACTGGATAAGCATCAGGAAAATCTTAGGGTCAATTTAACTGAACCGGTCTAGGTCTTGAAATATCTTCAACTGGATAAGCGTCAGAGAGATCTTAGGTTCGATCCGACTGAACCAGAGAAGGCCTTTGACTGGATAAGCATCAGGAAAATCTTAGGGTCGATTTAACTGAACCGGACAAGGTCTTGGAATATCTTCAACTGGATAAGCATCAGGGAGATCTTAGGGTCGATCTGACTGAACCAGAGAAGGCCTTTGACTGGATAAGCATCAGGAAAATCTTAGGGTCGATTTAACTGAACCGGTCTAGGTCTTGGAATATCTTCAACTGGATAAGCATCAGGGAGATCTTAGGGTCGATCTGACTGAACCAGAGAAGGCCTTTGACTGGATAAGCATCAGGAAAATCTTAGGGTCGATTTAACTGAACCGGTCTAGGTCTTGAAACGTGATTGAGAATTTAAACTGCATCTTTCCTGAAAGGTAAAAGTCAGTTATATGCAATGCCTGATATGGATCAAGCGATGATGTTCTCAACATAAATGAGATTCGTATGATATGATGCAGTGCGTTATGCATGCTATGATGATGTATGTGAAGTTTTATGTATGTTTTCGTCTAGGAAAGTGAATCCTTGACGGGTGCCGGGAAGCTGTATCCTGGGCTGACGTCGAAGAATAGATTTTGCTTCCGCTGGGGATGATAACTGCAAGAATACCGGTAGGAGAAGATGACTCCGTTGCGGAATAAACTTGGCTAATGAAGAGCCTGCAGGGAGAAAAGATACTCTAGCGACCATGCTGGGAAGCAATACTCCGTGGGGATAGAGATGCTTTGCTGAATGTTGATAGTAGTTTGCTGAGGATACCCTTGAAGTGTTGAAGGACTTCGCTGGGGTAAGAAGACTTTGTCGACGACACTCTTTCCGTAGCTTTTGGCTGAGGATAACCCAGTTATATCCTGTTGAGGAAATAACTCTTTAAATAAAGCCGGACGACACGTTCGTGCTCTGCGAGGGATAAGCTTCCAGAATCTACTGGGGATAAGCTTGCTGCTTGGGGAGATATGAATTCCAACTTTCCTGGGGAAATTGGGTTGGACTCTTCTGGGGAGGTTTGAACTGCGGGGAAGTGATCCCTTTGAATGGTGGTATACCGCCGGGGAACAATCTTTAGACCAAGACTGCCGAGGATGCTTGTATACTGCTGCTGGGGAAGTATTTGAGATCTACGGGAGGATACTCAATTTCCTTGGTATTTGATAATTCTGCTTGAGGAAGAGTGTACGGTTTTGCTGAACCACTCTCTGGGGAATTAAGATGTACTTGGTCGTGCTCTTTAGTTGAACCTACCTTGGTACCTTGGAGGATAGAACAATTGGATTGTTTAGACAACTCTTTATTGCCCCTGTTTCTAGTGTTACCTGCAATTAATTCCTTTGTTTCGTATGCAAATATTTATGAGTTAGCAAATTATTGTCAATGCATACATCACAAATTGAACCTTGGACGTTCTTCGCAAAACAAAACAGAAAAAGAAAAGCACTTGGCACATTTTAACTGAAAATATATTTGTATTGATTTTGAATGGCCTGTGAATAGGCGTTTTGTGTACAAGAGGCTGACGTCCTAGTAAGAGGTACGTCGCCGATCAAAAGAGTTTATACAAGTTTTGTAAAAAAGAAACTAAAACAGCTGTGTGAAAGATGAATGATCCACTGGATTTCAACTCTGCTATTGCCTTTATAACTCCGAGCGTCTCATCACTTGATGACCTTGGTTGAAGGTGAAGCTGACTGATTGATGCCGTTTGAGCTTGATGCAGATACCGGATTCTGGATGCAAAGTGATCCAATGAGACATAGTATTACGCTTTTATCCCTAACTTTTGCCTGGACTGCCCTTTCGGGTTTTCAGTCCACCGGGATACCCATTTTTGCCCAAGCCGCCTTTTCAGGTTTTCGACTTGCCGGGTGTACAGATTTTTCATTTTCATCCCTTCATTTTGCCCGAACCCTTTTGGTCCGACGGGAAGCCCTAATTTTTGCCTAGGCATGTCAGCCTAGCGGGTCTTTTTTATGCGTAGTACTTTTTAACTATGTCTGCATTGGTGGGGTGAGGGAGGTCGTCACCATCCATATTGGTTAAAATCATTGCTCCTCCTGAGAACACATGCTTAACCACAAATGGCCCTTCGTACGTAGGAGTCCATTTGCCCCTTGGATCACTCTGAGGAAGGATGATTCGCTTGATTACCAGATCCCCAACTTGATATTCCTGTGGTCTGACCTTTTTGTTAAATGCCCTGATCATCCGTTTCTGATACGTCTGACCATGACAGATAGCAGCAAGTCTCTTTTCGTCAATGAGATTGAGCTGATCAAGTCGTGTCTGGATCCAATCATCTTCGTTCAGGTTTGCATCCTTCATTATCCGGAGAGAGGGAATTTGTACTTCAATCGGCAAGACTGCCTCCATGCCATAAACCAGAGAGAAAGGAGTTGCCCCGGTTGACGTCCTAGCTGAGGTACGGTACCCATGCAGAGCGAACGGTAACATCTCATGCCAATCTTTATAAGTTACTGTCATTTTCTGCACGATCTTCTTGATGTTTTTGTTAGCTGCTTCTACAGCCCCATTCATCTTCGGTCTGTAAGGAGAAGAATTATGGTGCTGTATCTTGAACTGTTCGCAGAGCTCAGCAATCATCTTATTGTTCAGATTGGTACCGTTGTCCGTAATAATCCGTTCAGGGACGCCGTATCGACAGATCAGGTTGTGCCGAATGAACCGTGCCACAACAGTCTTGGTTACCGTAGCATAGGATGCTGCTTCAACCCACTTCGTAAAATAATCAATTGCTACTAGGATGAAACGGTGTCCATTGGATGTCGTAGGTTTTATCTCGCCGATCATGTCTATGCCCCACATTGCAAACGGCCAAGGCGCAGTCAGAACATTCAGGGGAACCGGAGGAACATGCACCTTATCCGCATAGATCTGGCACTTGTGGCATGTCCTGGAGTGTTGGTAGCAATCAGCTTCCATTGTGGACCAGTAATATCCTGCCCGTAGGATTTTCTTAGCCATCGTATGCCCACTGGAATGCGTACCAAAGGTCCCTTCATGTAGCTCTTCCATGATTCTTTCTGCCTCAGTTTTGTCCACACAACGCAGTAAGGTTGAATCATGGTTTCGCTTGTACAAGATGCCGTTGCTTAGGAAGAACTTGGCTGCGAACCTCCTCAGGAATTTCTTATCGTTGATAGATGCACCTTCAGGGTATTCCTGAGCTTCCAGATATCTTTTCACTTCGTGGTACCAAGGCTTTTCAGTTACCAATTCAGTTTCGAGATCACAACAGTATGCCGGTTCGTCCAGTTTCCAGATGATGATCCGGGGAGCTTCATTATCCCATTTAACCTTGAACATTGAAGACATTGTAGCTAACGCGTCTGCTAACTGATTCTCTTCTCTTGGAAAGTGCTCAAAGGTTATCTCTGTGAAGTGGGGAATCAGGGTCAACACACATTCTTTGTAAGGAATCAAGTTTGGATGTTTCGTATCCCACTCTCCGTTGATCTGATTGATCACAAGAGCGGAATCTCCGAAAACACTTAGAAATTTGATCCTTAGGTCGATCGCAGCTTGAAGACCCATGATGCACGCCTCATACTCCGCCATGTTGTTGGTGCAGTTGAAACATAGCCGGGCAGTGAGTGGAGTATGAGTGCCTTGTGGAGATATGATTATGGCACCGATACCATTTCCCAAAGCATTGGATGCTCCGTCAAAGTGCATAGACCATCGAGATCCTGGTTCAGGTCCTTCATCCGGTCCAGGTACTTCACAGTCAGTTACAATCATGATGCTTTCATCCGGAAACTCGAAGTTCATTGATTGGTAGTCGTCTACAGCTTGATGAGCTAAGTGGTCTGCCAATACACTTCCCTTGATGGCTTTCTGGGTCGTGTACTGAATGTCGTATTCCGTCAAGATCATTTGCCATCTTGCAATTCTCCCAGACAGAGCAGGCTTTTCGAATATGTATTTTATCGGATCCATCTTTGAGATCAATAAGGTAGTGTGAGTCAGCATATACTGTCTCAGCCGGCGAGCAGCCCATACCAAAGCGCAGCAAGTTTTCTCAAGCAGTGAGTATCGGGTCTCACAGTCGGTAAACTTTTTGCTAAGGTAATAAATGGCGTGCTCTTTTCGGCCAGACCCGTCATGCTGCCCCAGCACACACCCCATTGAGTTGTCCAGCACTGTCAGATATAGGATCAGAGGTCTCCCTTCAACCGGTGGCATAAGGATAGGTGGTTCTTGGAGATATTCTTTGATTCTGTCGAAGGCAGCCTGACATTCATCGTTCCAACGTACTACCTGATCTTTCTTCAGCAGCTTGAAGATTGGCTCACAGGTAGCAGTCAGATGTGAGATGAATCGAGCGATGTAATTCAGGCGTCCTAAAAAGCCTCTGACTTCCTTCTCTGTCTTAGGAACCGACATCTCTTGAATGGCTTTGACCTTAGCAGGGTCCACTTGAATACCTTTATCACTGACCACGAAGCCTAGTAACTTTCCCGATCTTACCCCGAAGGTGCACTTGTTCGGGTTCAATCTCAGCTTGTATAGTTTCAACTGGTCAAACAACTTCTGCAGATGATCTAGGTGCTCTTCCTCAGTCTGGGACCTAGCGATCATGTCGTCCACATACACTTCGATCTCATGATGGATCATATCATGAAATAAGGCAACCATGGCACGTTGGTAGGTTGCCCCAGCATTCTTTAATCCGAACGGCATGACCTTGTAACAGAAGGTGCCCCACTGAGTAACAAATGTAGTCTTTTCCATGTCTTCAGGTGCCATCTTTATCTGATTGTAACCTGAAAAGCCATCCATGAAAGAGAATACCTTGTGCTGAGCTGTATTATCAACAAGGACATCAATGTGAGGCAAGGGGAAGTCATCCTTGGGGCTGGCCCTGTTCAGATCCCTGTAATCAACACACATTCTGACCTTGCCGTCCTTTTTAGGTACCGGCACCACATTAGCAACCCACTGAGGGTAAGACGTTACTGCAAGGAACCCGGCATCAAACTGTTTCATGACTTCGGCTTTAATCTTCTCGGACATCTCTGGACGCATCCGACGGACCTTTTGTTTAACTGGAGGGCAGTCTTCCCTAGTCGGCAAATAATGAACGACAATATCGGTATCCAACCCTGGCATGTCTTCGTAGGACCAGGCAAAGATCTCCACATAGTCATGTAACATCTTGGTTAACCGTTGCTTCACGCTGAGCTCTAGGTTGGCACCAATCTTTACCTATTTCCTGTCTGCTTCAGTACCCAGGTTTATGGTTTCCACTGGCTCTTCATGGGGTTGAATTGCCCTCTCTTCCTGAAGCAACAGTCTAGCAAGCTCGCCAGGCACTTCGCAATCATCTTCACCTTCGTCTTCGGCTAAGTTGATCGGATTTTCGAAGTTATAATTGGCAGTAGCAGAGCTGTTATCAGTAAGATCCAGAGTGGATTGGAACCTGTATGAGTGAGTGTGTGTGTAAATACAGTTGTTTTTGAAAATTATGTAAAGGAAAAGAAAGACAGAAAAGGAACACAATATTTGCAATGCGAAAAGTACGTCCAAGATTTTCATTCATGATGTATAAAATGACAGTTCGTATGCCCTCACAAATAGAACCACGGTGTCTCGGGTAAGACACCGGGCCATGGAGTTTATCATTGTTTATTACAAAATAACAAAACATGGGAATTCATTACTGTGTCACAAAGGTAACAGGGGTATGGTCCTTTGCACTCCAATTGTTTAATCCGTCTTCGGCCGTCGGATAAATCCAGCTGTTGAATTCGGCTTCGTCCACTTCAAGGTCTTCCCCGACAGCATTCACTTCAGAGCCTTTAATAAATACCGGAGGCCTTCCGATCTTCTCTTTCCTCATAGCTCTCTTCCCTTCTGAGGTGAAACCCAGCCCAAGTTTATCAGTCTTCTGGGTGAAGTCTGGAAGTCTGCCCCAGTTGGCACCTTCACCCTTCTGCACCACAGCCCTGGCATCCTTTAGGGAAGCCATCTTCAGAGGACCACCTGCTTCTGCTGTTTCTGCTGCGATTGGAAACACCTCCTCGAAATGTTGAAAGGGGGTCTCAATGAACTCCCCATCCATCTCAATGTACCTGAAGGAGTTCAGGTGGCTCACCATATATTCTTCCTCTCCTTGCACGGTGACAATCTTCCCTCTGACGGGGTACTTCAGCTTTTGATGCAAGGTAGAGGTCACTGCCCCAGCCTTATGTATCCAGGGTCGACCCAGCAGACAAGAGTAAGATGGACGGATATCCATCACATAAAAAGTGGAGTCGAACACCTGAGAGCCCACACGAATCGGAATGTCAACCTCCCCATGGACCATCCTCTTTGAACCGTCAAAGGCCCTGACGATGATGTTGCTGGGTTTCAAATCCAGGCCTTCACAATCTAGACGATCCAGAGCCTTCTTGGGTAGCACGTTCAAAGATGACCCAGTATCAACCAACACATGTGCCAAGGTGGTGCCCCTGCATTCGATTGAGACATGCAGAGCATCATTATGATCTCTCCCCTTTGCGGTCAAATCAGCGTCTGAGAAACCCAAGCCATTGTCTGCCGTTAGACTTGCCACGCAATCGGTGAACTGGACTGCAGAGGTTTCATGTGGCACATGGGCCGTCTTGAGGAATGAGATGAGAGCCTTTGCATGGGCCTCAGAGCACAGCAGTAAAGAGAGCATGGAGATCTTGGAGGGCGTATGCCCCAACTGTTCCACGACATTAAAATCGCTCTTCTTTATAATCTTCAAAATTTCCTCCATCTCTTGTGGGGAGGCCTCAGCAGCTATGGGTATGGGTGCCTCCATCTGGGCAGGCTCAGTTTCAATTCCCTTGCCCCGAGCATTGGATGACTCGGCAGCAGGAGAAACAATCGGATCAGCAGCAGGAATAACAACTTGATCAGCAACGGGAGTAGGTGTACTTGCAGGAATTATCAGGAGCGGTCTTCGGGCAGCAGGTGGCGCAATGTCAGGCGAGAAGAGCCTGCCACTGCGGGTAAATTTGGCCGGGCCAGTGATGTCACAGATGCTGGCGCCAGCGTTGAGCTCTTGTTTAACTCCGTTTATATATACATCTGCCCCATAGTGCCAAGGGACAGCTTTGTTGGATACATAGGGCAGGGGCCCAGGAACAGTGATAGTAACAGGTGCAACGGTCAGAATTTGAACGGGCTTCTTCTGGAGAGCCGGGATCGGATTATTGAAGATAGTCACCACAGAGACTTCTTCTATTGGAACCAAACGAACAGCAGACTTCTTGAATAGAATCTCCTTGCTATCCATTAAGCTTTGGATGCCTAACTTTAGCAAGGGACAACCGGATGGGGACACAACACAGAACAGGCAACCCTCACTATAACCCGGAAATAAACCGGCCTGCAGTAGATTCTTCTTAACGATCTTTAGAAGAGTGGCTAGATCATCCACAGAAACAGCATAAACGTCTTCATCCACAGCATTTACCCCGTGCTGAGGCATAGGGGCAGTAACTACATTCGGCTTTGCAGGCGCCTCGAATTGTATCTCCTTCGCATCGATAAGGTCTTGCACCTTATTCTTCAATGCCCAGCAGTCATCAGTGGAGTGTCCCGGGCTTTCTGAGTGGTAAGCACAACGAGCATTCGGGTTGTACTTGGGGGATGCAGTATTGGGGAACTTTGGCGCCTCCCTGACAGTCACTAAATTAGTTGAGAGTAACTGTGGCAGGATCTGCGACAAAGTCATGTTTAAACGGGAGAATTCTCTCCGGGGTCTTTCCACCTTCTGAGTATTGTTTGGCCGGGGAGCGGCAGCAGGCTTAGCAATCATGACTGCACTGACAGATTGGCGGTGCTCATGTCTTTCTGATCTCCTAGAACCATATACGGCGCTAGACTCCTTTTTAAACGGTTTCTTGTCCGAACTAGATGATGCAGCCTTTGCAATCTTCCCAGACTTCAACCCAGCTTCAATCCTTTCTCCAGTCAAGATCAAATCAGTGAAACCAGCAGAAGAATTCCCAATGAGATGGTTAAAGAATGGCCCAGATAGGGTCCCCAAGAACATGTCAACCAACTCCCGATCAGTCAATGGTGGCTGCACCCTGCCAGCCAAGTCTCTCCACTTCTGAGCGTACTCCTTAAAACCTTCGCTTACACCCAACGACATACCCTGGAGTTGAGTACGTGTAGGGGCAAGGTCGGCATTATACTGATACTGCTTATAGAAAGTAGTAGCCAACTCCTCCCAGTTACGAACCTTGGTCCCATCCAGCTGATAGAACCATTCGAGATGAGTCCCTGAAAGACTCTCCTGGAAGAAGTGGATCCATAGATTCTTGTCCGCAGAGTACGGCTGAATTTTCCGAACATAGGACCTTAAGTGCAGCTTGGGACAAGACGCCCCGTCATACTTTGAGAAGGATGGTGCTTTGAATTTATGCGGGATAATTACACCAGTCGACAAACCCAGATCTCCGAAATCCAGCCCAGGTGCCTGTTGCACCTCCATAGCCTTCAACCTGTCCTCCAGTTGTTTGTACCTGTCATCTGCAGGAGGGTACTGCTCCTCATCAAAATCCGTCTCGTTGTCGGAGACCACTGGAGTAGGAACCTTTACTTCTGCCTGAGAAGGACTCCTGCCAACAGAAGAACCAGCCTCTTCATGGTGCAGAGTATTACCAAGTCTTCGGCCCGAGTTGAACAGAACAGTTCTTCTCTTTTTCTTCTTCTCCTTCTTCAGGAGCATAGTCTTCAGTTCTTCTTGGCCTTTAGCTAGACCCATGATTAGTTCTTGAAACTGCGCATTCTGCGCCTGGAGAGCCTTGATTGATGTCTCTGTTGATTCAGATTCGGGATTCATGATGCTGAAATAAACAGCGAAGAACTGTAAGCAACCTGAAAAGGGGAAAAACCCGCTATGCACATGATGTATGAAATGCGTATGCAATGCATTCAAGGGTTCAAAAGTTCAAATTTGTTGTAGACAAAAAGAACACACGTTATCATTAAAGAAAATCATTGTTTAATACATCAAGGCCTCATGGGCAAAAGTACAAAAATCAAGTCAATCCCAAAATACACTGCGCATCCTCTTCGGAGCTATGTAGGTGTTGAGGTTCCTCTCCTCATGCAACAGGCGGGTGAGCTCCAAGACCTTCTTTTCACTGGCATGCAGACTAGTCTCAAGAGAATTCCTTTCCTCCTTAAGCTGGATCCAGCTCTTCTGCATCTCTTCCCAGGACGTGGGCATATCAGGGTGCTGAATAACATGAGACACTTCCCCTTCCAAGACAAGCTCTTTGATTACTGGAAGCATGTGAGGATAAGGCATCACTAACTTCTGGGAGCGGGCGCGTACCCACTTGAGATAAGGCTCCAAAGGGATGGAGTTCCTGTGCCCTAGTGTCTTGCTGTCTATCCTACTAGGCATCCTCCAAGCTCTGATAAATCTCTGACGAAGTCCTTGAGTATCATTGTCGAAGTCAAAAACTATGTCGGGAATTAACATGTCATGAGGACCGTCCCTCCGAGCATAACCAAACTGTCTCCAAGCCAGGCATGGGCTATAAGTAATACCTCCTCTGATTCCAAGTAAAGGAACATTAGGGTACTCCCCGCAACGATCAATGATAGTGACATCTCCTCTGGATCTAGGACACCAATGTATATCTGCATGTGTAAGAGTCATCAACCGTTGTGACCATCTCAAACCCCGCTCATTCTTCAGGACTGATTGTGGAAGGTGCGAAATAAACCACCTTCCCAGGAGAGGAGTGCAACACATAAGGACACCTCTTTTTCTCATGGTTCGAGTGTAACATGAGTGAAGGATGTCCCCCAGCAATGTAGGTATAGGATTCCTGGACATAAAGATCTGAACGGCACTGATATCAATGAGCTGATCTGGGTTAGGGAACAGTACCAAACCATAAACAAGGAGGGCCACAACCTCTTCAAAAGCTTGCAAGTCAAGGGAGTTCCAACATTCATGGGCCTTCTCAAACAGAAACCTGGCCAAGAACCCTTTGATACCACTTCTGACTTCCCAATGTCCCTTGAGGTCAGATGACTGTAGGTGCAAGGCTTTAGCAATCTCTTCAAGCCTAGGTTCCCTTTCTGTACCGCTGAAGGGTAGCTGATCAAGGATAGGGATCTTCAGGAGCCGGGAGAACTCCTCCAATGTAGGTACCAACTGATAGTCCAAGAAGGTAAAGCAGTGATGCAGAGGGTCAAAGAACTGGAACAAGACCTTAATCATATCTTCCTCAATGTTGGTGTTGACCAAGCTGATGAGGCTTCCATGCCTGTCACTGAATGAAGAGTTCTCGGGAATCCTGGATATAAGCTCCTTAAGCTGAGGAGGGATCCTTACAAGATTGACCTGAATTGTCTTTCTACGAGCAGTTTCCATGTCCTACAAAACAAGAACAAAGATGAAAATTCGAACCCCTGAAATGGTTAGTCAATGCATATGATGCTGGATGATGTCATGATGCTATGATTAAACACACCACAGATATGTACAACGACAAACATGTAAGGCACACAAGGAACACAAGACAAGCCCTTAAGGTTTAAGGCCAGCATGGGGTCTGGGTAGTACCCTCTTGAAGTTGGTAGGTTCAACCTGTCCTAATCAAAGTAACCGGGTTCTAAGGTTCCCAATATCACGGGATTGCTTTCATTGTTCATCGTTTCGATTTAGCCACTGAACTGGCGACCGAAATATTCCAGGAAAGCAACCCTCAATTGAGTGTAGTATCGAGTATCAACCAACCTCGGACTGCACCAAAGTCAGTTATCTCACTACCCTAAAGAGGCCAAGATGGTTCAATTAAGGTTCCTAAGGTCAGTTGATGCTTCACGACACCACGCGGAAGCCCCGTACTCTCCTTGACTGAACTCAAGGGTTACCGGTACACACCAAAGTGCCACATCAACGTAGCAGACTGTTTCAACCATGTCGGTATACCCCGCACAGTTCCCTCACAGCCTTGTTGCTACTTTCTAAGAAGGTATCCCCAGATCCGGGTTAGGATCTATAGAACTCCCAAGCAACCCACAATTATAAAGCAAGCAAAGAAGACAATTGAAAACATAGTTATGACCTAGCCCTAAGGTACACCTCACTTTAAGTTTTAGATCCCCAGCAGAGTCGCCAGTTCTGTGATCGGTGGATCTGGAACTGACTGTTTAAAGCTGGTTCGCGAAATGTCGCGGTAAGCAAGAGTCGCCACCGTCTTTTATTTTCTCCAAATGGAAAGGACAAAAGCACAGAAAAATTCCTTATAGAGATTGCTCTCGGTTCGGGAGGTAGGTTATAGAAAGGGAAGGTGTTAGCACCCTTTCTATCCATGGTTATCCATGGGCTCTTAGATACTTGCTCATTTGTGTTTTCAAAAATGGTTTGTTTGCTTTTCAACTGTGGGTTTTAAAAAGTTTCTTTGAAAATTTCAGTTCGACTCTTGTATCGGTCCTCAAGAGTGTTTGAAAAAATGCTTTCGAAAGCTTTTTGAAAAGGTGTCGGTGTGAAAAGTATTTTTGATTTTTGTTTTGAATTTAGAGCAAGTATCTAGAGTCGTCTACCTACCCTAAGGAATTCGTCTGTGTAAATGTCTTTTAAAGTAGTGTCATCCCACCATTGAGAGGTAGGTAGCACCACTATTGGAGTTGTTCGGGTCGATTCGATTTTTAGGGGCATGGTGATCACCAGAGCAATGGGAAGATACCTTAGAAGCTACCCTCATGCCAGGTTCCCGGATCATGAGGACTTACTAAGACGTCCTCTACTCGACGATCACCTTTCGAAAGGCAACAATGAGGCGTACCCTAGGGGTGGTGTGTGCGATTCGTGTGTCGTTTTCAGATATCTGTCTTGTCATGTTTATTTGTGATCTACGCTTGATTTTAATTAGGACATTCATTCTTGCATGCATATTTAACAGTTATAAAGTTTGCGGAAAAATAAATCTAAGGCTATTACAAAGGCGCGGGTCCACATCGCCAAAATTAAACCGGACCCGATTTGACTGAAAAATAAATAAAGCGAATAAAAGTGCGAGAAATTTAAATTACAATGCTTCGGGAGAAATACAAAATTATAATAAATGACATAAAGTAAATATGCGCAATTAAATTAAAACAATGGGCGTTGGACCCTTTTGCAAAAATATTTAAAATTAATGAATTAATGAAGGAGGAATTAAAATTAAAGATTTAAAAGGAATGTTTTTTTAGTATTTTTGTATTTTTAGATTAAATGAGAAAAAGGATTAATTATAATTAAAGTAAAATGTCCAAACCCTAATTCTAATGTTTTTTTATTTATGATGAAAGAATTAAATTAAAATCTAAATTAAATCTTAAATTATTTATGTACATTTAATTATAAAAATAAAATAATAAATAAATAATATTGTGAGAAAAAGGAAAAATTAAAAAGACATAAAAATTATCAATTAACCTAATTCTACATTTTTTGGATTTTATTAAAAAGGAATTAAATTTTGTAACCTAATTAAAACTAAATAATTATAAGCATTTATTATGAAAATAATTATAATATAAATATTTATTAATTTTTGGCCTTTTCTGATTTTTGAATGTTTTTATATTTTGGTTAAAAAATTAAATAAACAATGATTAAAATAAACATAACAATTAAAATAGTAATTAAAAAGATAAGAAACATAATTAAAATTGGCAAACCAGGGTGGGGTGTAGCCCCAGATTAGGAGGTGCAGGCCCTAGAACATTGGCCCAATAAGCTGGAAATTGGTTGACTTTTTTGGATCATGTGTCAGCGTTTTGACCTGATGTACGATGCACCTTGAATCTTGGCCATAGATCTGATGCCCTTTGGACGCGTGGAGGTTGGAAGAGGATGGAACATGGTGCACCTGGACGTTAGCAAAGCACAGGATTTTACGTTGAAAAATAACATGGAAATTTTCCAGACCTGGGACTTGAACCCAGGTCTTGAGGGTTATTCACATCACGTGTTACCAACTGCGCCACTGCATTTCAATTAATATATTATGGTTAATAAACAACAAAAATCACAACCAACGCATAATGGTTAAAACGCGCGTAAATTTGAATTGGCCTGTCCTCGTGTGACACGACACCATCGTCTTCGTCCCTGTAAAAACAAAACTCAAAGGCCACGGTTTGGCAAACGTTGCCTAATACCATCTAACAGAAAATAGCGAATAGGCCCTCGACGCTCATAAATTGAGCGCGAGGGTTGGAATCTTTTCGTTTGGATGTGCTAAAGGCAATGGCAATGGTCTCGAGCCCCAATTTTGCTTTGTCTCAAAAACCCCAAATTAGCAAACCTGTAAACCCTAGAGGACGATCATGGCAGATTCATATATATGGCACAAAAATGCAATTAAATGTATTGGTCAGCTTAGAAACATCATTATGAATATGAATACATAAATAAAAATGCAAAAATATGCTTGAATCATGCTATACGATTTCAGAAGTTTTGAGGTACAGTTTGACTTAGGGGTACCAATTCAGGGCGTTTTGGTTGATGTTAGTGATTGAGAATCGTTCAATGATGTCTCAGGATGATGATAGGACAAGAATTGGAGCTTGAATCGACCTAAAAACTAGTTTTCAGTTTTTGAGTTTTAAGGAGAATTTTCAAGTTTGTATGTGGTTTCTGAGCGCAGCTTGCAGTCTCTTTGGCTTAGGGTCATGATCTAGGTTATGTAAGGAAGCAATTAGGTTAAGAAAATTGGATCAAATCCAAGGCAATAATTGTTTTGAGTATTTGATTTGTTAAGGATCTTTTCCAATCTTTTTCTCATGTATTTTGTATCAAATCTGATCAATTAGCACCAAATCTTTCCCTATTAACATGTGCACGAATTATAGAAGCCAAATCATGCATAAAAAGATTTTTTTAGGTTAGGTTTATATTTTTCACATATTTAAAATGATTTAAATGAATTAATATTAATATAAATTCAAATAAATAATTAAAATATGAGAAAATACTTCCCTTTGGGCCTAATGGTCGTGCATAGGCTTGGCATGAAGAAACTTGGAAGAAAAATGGGCCCAATAGCAAATTTAGGCCTTTTGAAGTAATGTTGACTTTCAAAAATTTCCAAAAATTTCCCAACTTCCACAAGGCATAACTTGCTCAATTTTTAAGCTTTTCACATGTTCTTGGACATTTTGGAAAGGTCTTTGAGTCCTTTAACCAATGCCTTTGGTCCCATGTCATTTTGATTTACCAATCTCAAGTTATGGTCTTTGACTTAAAGTCCCTTTTTGTTGACTTTTGAAAATGACCTATAATGTTGAAATTGATAACTTTTTGTGAGAGCATTTCTTGGACTTGGAATATGAATATGAGTTGTAGGAAATGTCTTTCTCTTAAAAATGAGCTTTGGGTGGAATTTTTCTGATAATCCATGTGAAAGTTATGCCCTGGTCAATTTCAGTTGACTTTTTCAACTGTCCAAATAAGGAAACTTTTGCATCTTGATGAATTCTAAGCCAAATTTTAAGAATCATGATCAAGCATTGATCAAATGATGTTTGTGGCTTCAAAATGATATGTTGACCAAAAATTTGAACTTTTGACTGCCAAATGACCATTTTGCCCCTACAGTTGACTGTAGTGCAATTTAGGGTTTTGACTGTGCAATTTTGTGCTGAATGCCTTGAAACTTGATATGAGGATGCTTGACCACATTTGTAGGCATATGAGACTTGATTGGGCCTTTGAAATCTTCAATTTCTTGATCAGAACTCAAACCCTAGTTTTGACTGTATAGGAGACAGTTGAGCTGCACAACCCTTGGGGAATTTTGTGACCTTGACTTGACAAATCTTTGATGAATATGGGAGGGCAAATTTTGGGGTGCAACAACAGGGTTGAACGAAGAAGATGAAGACGTGTCCCCCCCTGGTTGGATAGTTCAAACTTGGCACGTGTTTTTTATTTATTTCTGGCATATTATTGTTTTTTCCCATATTATTATTATTGTCTAATACACTAACAACTAAAGCGCATTGGTTGAGTGGTAGAGACGTTGTCCAATGACTTACAGGACCTGGGTTCGAATCCCAGGTCCCCCATATGCTTTGTATTATTTTTCAACAGGTTATTCAGTGTGAATCCAAACGCATGGTCCATCATACTCCCTCCCTCCATCACTTGCCAGATGGCCCCAGGCCAGATCTGGTGATCCAGAATGAAGGCCTATGGTGGGATCAAGTCAAGGGGTGCGTGGAGAATCAGAAAAGTCAGCAAGGCCAGCGCCTATTGGGCCACAAAATTGTTGAACATGCCTCCAAATTGCCCCCCCTAAGTCTTTCTATTTCACTCTTTTATTTATTTTTATTTAATTATTTGTTTAATTATTTTTAATAATTAACTAACCAATCAAAACTTTTTTCCTCATAAAATAAAAAAACAACTGTGATACGGTGGGAGAACTGACTTGGGTTTTGCGTTTGTTTTTGCAAATGTTTCGATTGAGCAAGAGTCGCCACCGACTTTTTATTTTATCCTAAGGAAAGGTTAAAAAGCACAGCAAAAACCTTTGAGATGTTTTCTTGGGTTCGGGGAGTAGATTACAGAAAGGGAAGGTATTAGCACCCTTTCTATCCATGGTTATCCATGGGATCTTAGTTACTTGCTTAGATCAACTTGCCTTGATTTTCAATTGTTTGAAATGGTGTTTTGTGTGTGTGGGTTTTGAAAATGTTTTTGAAAAGAGGCCAATGTGGTGGCAACCTTTGTAATGATCCATGTTGGGATGTATACGAAGGTGTATGTCTTTTGAAAAGTTTTCAATGTTTTTGAAAGTTGTTTTGAAAGTGTGTTGTGAGGTGTGGTTTTGAAAAATAAGCAAGTGTTTTTGTTTTGCAAGTTGGCAAGTAACCAAGAGCTAACTACCCTAAATTTCTCAAAGATCTTTGCTATGTTTTAACCCTTTTAACAATTTTGTTCCACCATTGTATTTGGTGGACAATCTTGTGTTAGGATGTGAACGGGACGGGCGCGGGTCATCGTTTAGACCATGATTGCAATGGTGCCAAGTATCTTTGGGCAACTTTTCTTTTAAGGGACTTGATAATTTTTAGGCAACTTTTTGAAAGCGTCATCGAGGGACTATGATCATTTGGTATTGTTTTGTTTTGCCCAAAGACACCCAACATGCAATATGGCCCATTATTGAAGGCAACAAGTGGAGTACCCTAGGGGTGCAAGTGTGATTAGTGTTGTCCATTTTCATGCTTGTTTATCTTGAATTTAGGTCAAACTATTTGTTATTTTTGATTTGCATACAAAACCCTAATTCTATCATGGCATAATTAGAAAGCTTTTAAATGCGGAATTTAAAGGTCCTAAATTATTACAACACAATTATGGGATGGGGGGTACAAATGTTCAAATGGGGATATTTTAGCAAGAAATTAAAATCTAAGCTATTACATCCAAATTGAATTATACAAATTATTTAATATACAATAATTAAATAAAAATACAATAAATATGCAAGATGCAAAAAAATGATTTTTTATATGTATGTAAAAGGTATTTTTTATGTGTCAAATAAACAAAAATAAAAAGGTTTAATTTTTGGATTTTTTAGGTTTAGGGTAAAACCCTAATTTGCTAAATAAAAAGGTATTTATTATTTAATATATACAATATTTATTAATTATGTACAAAAAATAAATAAAAAGGAAGTATATTGTAAAAAAAAGTGATTTTTGAGATCAAATATTAATAAAAATAAAAATAAAAATGTATTATTTTTGTATTTTTTCCCTAAATATTCTAATAAATATATAAGTATTTATATTATTTACTAAATATATTAAATATGTACAAAAATAAAATATTTAATATTTACAAAAAAAAGTATATTTTATATAAAATGTTTTCAAAGGTAAAATAAAATAGAAATCAGAAAATAAAAGTGTTTGTATTATTTTTTTGTATTTTTAAATAAAAGGTATTATGTATTTATTTACATATAAAACTAAATGAAACCAAATAAATATCAAATAAAATGTAAAAAATGTGAGAAAAATATTTTTAGTATTTTTTATATTTTAATAAAAATAACAAATCAGAATCAAAAAGAAAAAGTTAAAAATGACAAATAAAACTCAAAATGGGCCAGGGGGTGCATGTGAAATGGAGTGGTGCAAATAGAAAAAGCAATCTCAGGCCCAGCCCAAGAGAGGTTGTCTTCAACCTCCAGACAAACTTGTCAAAAACGCGCGCCTTTCCCACCTTGTTCAAACATCCTGATTCCTGGACTTTTAGCACAAACTTATAACATGAAAAATGTCAAGCATCAAGCCACGATTCCATACATACCAAGAACTTGATCTAACTCTCAGAAATGAGAGAGAATTTCTCCATCCCTAATTCTTAACCTAAGTTTTTTCTAATGTTAAGGTTCCAAATTCTCTCAGCAGATGCAATATAAATGGAAAGTAAATATATGTGTAGCTTCAGGGCCATGAGTAGAGCATTTTTCATTCATAAAGCTAAAGCTAACTCTTCCTAGATTGAGAGATAGAAGTCCATGAACTTACCTGTTCAGCTTGGATCGTGTCTGGCAATGGAGGTACTTTTAGTGCAATGTGAGGACTTGTACAACTTGCTTGAAGTTCAGGGATGTTTCTCCAATGCTTAGTGTGCTTTGAATCTTGCTGAATCACTCCATGGAAGTCAACCTGCAAGAGAGAAAAGTGAAAATGGCAAAACTGGTTAGAGGTGTTACAGGTCGTGTCCAATGCTTGGGGTAGTTTGTATAGGTGGTATGGAGTGTGTATGAACTGGTTTTGGTCAAGGCGCACGAGGGGATTGAGTTGTGCCACTCAAACTGCAGGGATGCCCTGTTTTGTGCAGTTCAATGGTGTTTCTGGGAATGGGGAGGTATCAAGGGTTAAAGGCTCGTGTTTTAGGTCTGTTAGGGAGTATGGAAAGTGTGGAGGAAGTTTTTCTTGGCTTGTGGTTGCAGCAATGTGAGTTGTTGTTCAAAATGCAAGGTTTCTTCTAACTTAAGAAAAAAATGACAAGTTGGTTTACAAGCTTTCCTAGGCCCCTCAAGTATGCTGCACACTTGAGTCTTGATCAGTGTGATATCTCCATGAATCTTGTGTCCAAAGATATGCATTGTACTACTTGGATTGCAAATTTGACATAAAGTGCAACTTTACCAAAATGGATAAATTGCTTTTTCCAATTAAGGCTTAATTCTGTGTAATGGCTTAATGGACAAGATAATGCTAGGACACAAAGGTTTTGCATTAAATTATTGAGTAAGAAAAGGATTAGAGGCCTGTAACTAGCTTGCTCATGCTGATTTGAAAAATTGCACAAGTTATGAACATGGAAATGGCTCATGAACAAAGTGACTTTTGCCCATATTGCCAAATTCGATTCTCCCTAACCACAAGGTTGTTTGATGAGTTCTTGGTCATTTTGGAAAGCTTGGAATGTGTACTACAATCCATCTTTGTAATTCAAGTTGAAATTCCAAGTGGAAGCATGTGAAAAGTGGCCATGAAGTTAGGCAAAAATCCTGCCTAAAATAGGTCAAAATTTTTCTAAGTTAAGAATGTTTTGCACCCTTGTTCCAAGAATCATAACTTGAGCTACAAGCTTCTTTTGAGGAAACTTTGTGAATCAAAGTTGTATATTTTGCAATGGACTACAACTTTCATGTTTTGAGTTTTCCTTGAATCCAAATGTATCTTGATCAAAAAACGGGACAAAGTTAGGAAAAAATTAGGGATTTTCATAACTTAGAAAAATTATAAGTTATGAAAATTCTTCATTTCAAACCCTAATTTGTGATTTTTGATTTCTTGATGAACAAGTTTCATAATTTGACATGTTTTGATGAAAAATGAATCTTGACACTTGATTTTGACCAAAAAGTCAAAGTTTGACTTTTCAGTATACAGTCAAATTTGGCTCAGTTGACTGGAAAATTCACCTGTCAATCTTGTGCATTTGGAATCTTTTGAACTTGTTGAACATGTCAAGACAAGGCCATGGGGTCCTTGAGTCCATATGTGAGCTTGGTTTGCAATTGGCTAGGTCAAACAGTCAAAAATTGCCTTTGTGCAGTCAAAACCCTAAAAATGACCATTTTGCCCTTTTGGTGATTTGATCAAATTTCTTGTGGATTTGTGATCCAAACTTGATCAAATGGTCCATATGAGTTCATAATGTTGATGTGGGTCAAAAATCATGAGGTTTGACTGTCAATTGACCACAGTTGACTTTTTCCCCAATATAGCTGATTTCTAGGTCAACTGTCCAATTGACTGGGCAAAGATTGGAATCAAGGCTTGAAACTTGGTATGGATAAACTTGTGAGTCCAACATGAAGCATGAAAGTCATCTTAGGCATTTTAGGTCAAAACATCTTTGTGCAAACACAAACCCTAATTTGGGTCAACAGTGCAAAGAGAAGTCTTGAGCAGAGCAAACCCTAACTTGATCCTGAGCTCCAAGGGTCTTGTGGTGAGAAAATGTTGAGGAAATGGGAGGGAAAATTTTTGGGGTACAAGAACAACAAAACATTTTCTTTATCAAATTAAATTCTAAATTTTATTTTTGTTAATAAACATTAATTAATTGATTTAGAATTTTAATTAGAATAACTTTCACATTTTTGTAAAATAATTAAAATTAACTTAGACATAATTAGGTTTTTATTAACATTGATTTATTTTATTTTATTTCTTTAAATATAAAAAATCCAAAAAATATTTATTTTCATTAATTAACTAATTTATTTATTAATTTAATAATTAATTTAGATTATTTTCTTTCTTAATTCAAAAACAACCAAAAAAATATTTTCTTTAAATAACAAAGGGTCAAAACCCTAGAACTCGCACTCGATTTAATTTTTCGCACGCGATCCATTTATCATATTATTGTACTTGTTCCCGAAATGTAATAGCTTAATAGGACTTTAAACATTTTTATCGCTTTATTTATTTTCCGCATTTAAATTTTAAAGGGTTGCTTTTGGCGATGTAAATACCCGACGCCTTGTAATAGTTAGTTTAATTTCCGCAATTTATTTTTCGCAAAATATAACTGTTAGATGTTTGATAATAGGGTTTGCATGACAAGAATGAATGTCTAAATTTAAAAACGGTTAGGTCACCCTAAACATGTGCAAAGATAAATAACTGAAAACAACACACTCGCACATGCGCATTCTTAGGGTACACCCCACTTGGTTGCCTTCCTAACACGGTCATTAAGTATAGGTCACTTTAGAGGTCGCCCTCTTATCCAAAGATCATGGTCGCCTCGAAACGGTTGCCTCGAATATTGTTACCTCAAAACAAATGATCTAAGACATTAGGGTTACCGCTAAGGCGTCCTAACATTGCTTTAGTGACCGCACGTCCCTTAATCGAATTGACCCTTAAAACTCCAACGACGATGCTACCTACTCATCAATAGTGGGATAGCATCGTCTAAAGGACATTAGCACAGATTGATTCCTTTTTCGAGTAGGTAGATGGTTTTTAAGTACTTGCTCTTTCAAAA
Source organism: Vicia faba (assembly GCA_948472305.1). Classification (NCBI taxonomy): domain Eukaryota; kingdom Viridiplantae; phylum Streptophyta; class Magnoliopsida; order Fabales; family Fabaceae; genus Vicia; species Vicia faba. Next base: position 1,179,765,054 of record OX451738.1, on the reverse strand, counting down.
CAAAGCAACTTTTCACACTTACACTCCTTTTCAAAACAAAAACTTCTTCAAACCCACAAACACAAAGGAAATCAATTTTGAAAACACTTTGAGAGAGTACTTAAGAGCCCGTGGATAACCACTGATAGAAAGGGTGCTAACACCTTCCCTTTCTATAATCTACCCCCTGAACCCGAGAAACATCTCAAAAAAGGAATTTTTCTGTGCTTTTTTCCTTTCCTTGTTGGATAAAATAAAAGACTGTGGCGACTCTTGCTTACGCGACATTTTGCAAAAACAAACGCAAAACGCGAACCAGCATTCCAAAAAACAGTCAGTTCTTCCCACCGTATCACAGTTGCCTCCTATGAAGCGCTTTTGTTTTATGTCGATGGCTCGATACACAGTACCTATTCAGTTAGGTATCGCGGTAGGTGGCTCACTTAACTGCAGATAAGCCGAATAGTTTAGATTTTCGACGTTAAAATAATGCTTTAAGCGCTAGTCATTGACTATAAATGGTTCGATGGAATTTCCTTTAATTTCTACCGCACCACTTGGGAAAACTTTATTAATTTCGAATGGTCCTGACCATCTGGAACGTAATTTACCCGGGAAAAGTTTCAGTCTAGAGTTGAATAGGAGTACGATGTCTCCTTCCTTAAATTCTTTCCGCGAGATACGCTTATCATGCCATTTTTTGTTCTCTCCTTATAGATTCTAGCATTTTCATAAGCGTCTAAACGCAATTCTTCTAATTCATGGATATCTAATATTCGTTTCTCGCCAGCAGTCTTGTAATTTAAGTTAAGGGTTTTAATGGCCCAGTAAGCTTTATGTTCTAATTCTACTGGCAAATGACAAGATTTTCCATAAACTAATTTAAACGGCGTTGTTCCGATAGGGGTTTTAAAAGCTGTCCTATATGCCCAAAGAGCATCATTTAGCTTGGAGGACCAATCCTTTCTGGATGTGGCTACGGTTTTCTCAAGGATTTGTTTAATTTTCCTATTTGACACTTCCACTTGTCCACTCATTTGAGGATGGTATGGTGTGGCTATGCGATGTTTAACGCCGTATTTCGAGAGTAGTTTTTCGAAAATTCTAGAGATAAAATGGGAATCGCCGTCACTGATTACTAGTCTTGGTATACCGAATCGTGGGAAGATAACATGCTTGAATAATTTAAGTACTACTCGTGTATTATTTGTGGGTGCAACGTCGGCTTCTATCCATTTTGATACGTAGTCAACAGCTACCAATATATACTTATTTCCAAAAGATGCGGGGAACGGTCCCATGAAATCAATTCCCCATACATAGAAAATTTCTACTTCGAGAATCCCTTTTTGCGGCATTTCATCACGTCTAGATATATTTCATGTGTGCTGACATCTATCACAGTTCATAAGTGCTACGTGGATGTCTTTCCATAAGGTAGGCCAAAAGAAATCAGCTTGAAGTATTTTTGCACAAGTTTTCAATGTACTAGCGTGTCCATCATAAGGGGCGGAATGGCAATGAGCAATGACATTGTCTATTTCATCGTTAGGAACACAGTGACGGTAGATACCATCGGCGCCTCTTTTAAAGAGTAGTGGTTCATCCCAAAAGTAGTGTTTAAGATCATGGAAGAATTTCTTTCGCTGTTGGTACGTTAAATCGGGTGGTAAAACACCAGCGGCTAAGTAGTTAACGAAATCAGCATACCATGGTAATGTGGTGTTGGTACAAATGGATTTTACTACCGCAGTTGTTAAATGTTCATTGAATTGATCTAAATTGTCGGTAGGAGCTAACTCTAGTTTAGCAATAAGGCGTTCATATGGGAAATCTTTGTTTATGGGAACACTCTCGGTTTGGATTCCATCCAATCTTGATAAATGGTCCGCAACCACGTTTTCAGTCCCTCTTTTGTCTTTTATTTCTAAGTCAAACTCTTGTAGGAGTAAGATCCATCTGAGTAGTCGTGGTTTGGCGTCTTTCTTACTTAGCAAGTATCGGATCGCAGCATGATCCGTGTAAATAATGATTTTGGCGCCCACTAAGTAGGAACAAAATTTATCCAATGCGAATACAACAGCTAAGAGTTCCTTTTCCGTAGTGGCGTAATTCATTTGTGCGGGATCGAGTGTTCTGCTTGCGTAGTAGATAGTGTGAAGCTTTTTATCCTTGCGCTGTCCTAGGACTGCGCCTACAGCATAATCACTCGCATCGCACATTATTTCAAATGGTAGGTTCCAATCAGGAGGTTGCATTATAGGTGTTGAAATTAAGGCTTCTTTAAGCGTCTCAAACGCGTTTAAGCATTTATCGTCGAAAATAAACTCGGCTTCTTTCATCAATAATTTAGTTAGTGGCTTAGTGATTTTAGAGAAATCTTTTATAAAACGTCGGTAAAAACCAGCGTGTCCTAGAAAACTTCTTATTTCTCTAACTATTTTGGGTGGTTAAAGGTTTTTGATAACTTCGATTTTTGCTTTATCGACTTCAATTCCTCTGTTTGATACAATGTGACCCAACACAATTCCTTGTCTCACCATAAAGTGACATTTTTCCCAACCGAGCACTAGGTTGACATTGACACAGTGTTTCAATACTAGTTCAAGATTTGATAAACATCCGTCAAAACTTTCTCCATAGACAGAAAAATCGTCCATGAATACTTCCATAATTCCGTCCAAAAAGTCTGTGAAAATCGCCATCATGCATCATTGGAAAGTTGCAGGTGCGTTACATAGTCCAAATGGCATTCTTCGGTATGCAAAGGTACCATAGGGGCATGTGAACGTGGTTTTCTCTTGATCATCAGGATGAATGGGAATTTGGAAGAATCCTGAGTATCCGTCAAGATAGCAAAAATGGGAATGTTTGGCTAAGCGCTCGAGCATTTGATCAATGAATGGTAATGGGAAATGGTCCTTGCGCGTATCTTTGTTTAGTTTTCTGTAATTGATACACATTCTCCATCCTGTTTGGGTACGTTGTGCCACCTATTCGAATTTTGTGTTAGTTATAACCGTAACACCTCCTTTCTTAGGTACTACGTGAACTGGACTGACCCAGTTGCTATCTGATATTGGGTATATGATGCCTGCCTCTAGTAGTTTCTGTACTTCTTTCTTAACGACTTCACTTAGGATAGGATTTATTCGTCTTTGATGTTCTCTAGAAGTCTTGTAGTCCTCCTCTAGCATAATGCGGTGCATACAGAGAGAAGGGCTTATTCCTTTTAAATCTGATATATTATATCCTAACGCGGTTGGATACTTCCTTAACACATTAAGAAGTTTTTTGGTTTCGATCTTCCCTAAATTGGCATTGACTATAACTGGTCGTTCGAGTTCTTTATCTAAAAATTCATACCTGAGATCTTCAGGTAACATTTTAAGTTTTATACCAGTTTTCTTATCGGTTGGGGTAGGATCAGGTGTTAAGGCGAAACATTCGCTTAGGTTGGCATCTTGATATTCTTGTTTCCAGTCATCAACCTTGAAGATAGTTGGTGTCGGAATTTTCAACATCCCAAAATAGGTGTCTTCTTGGCTTTCTAGTTCTTTGACACATTCATCAATAATATCTAGGAAACAGCATGAGTCATCTATAGCAGGGGCTTTAAAGAATTGGGAAAGAATGAATTCTACTTTTTCTTCTCCTACCTCGAAGGTAAGATTTCCTTTCTTAACGTCAATAATGGCTCCTGTAGTGGCTAATGTAGTTGTTTAGTTATTGGCTTGCATTTTTGGTAAAACCCAAGTGTATGTGTGAATGTCATGACTGATGTCATAACATTCTAGTTTAGTTTGTACTGATTCATTAGGTACCTTTGCAGAAAAATATTGTCATACAGGTACTGATGTTTATAAGTGTGTATCTGAGCATTTTGCAAAATGATCACATTTTCCTAAATCAGTAGACAGGTTTTCAGATGTCATAACAGATGTTAAGACATCCTGTTCTGAACTAACAGGTATGCAGTTTGGTTAATTCTGAGTTTTTTCAGGAAAATGACTCAGTCTTTCCAGAACAGAATCCTGCGTTTTCTTTGGGTTAACCTAGCTCAACCCTAACCTGGTTGATAAAGTCCAGTGACCTAGTCTTAAGGTCAAATGGAATTAACCCTAGTTTTTTGTGGAAACCCTAACTGAAGTTGCAGCTGCTATATATTCAACAGAGCTGCTGTTTTGAAAGTAATCCCTTTTTGACAGAAGATCATTTAGAAGCTGTATAGTTTTAACTATTGTAATCCAAGCAATTATCATTGTGATAAGTGACTTGGAATAGGTTTTTAATTGTAAGGGTTGTGTAGCACTCAAAGCTTTGAAGCAAGAGTGTTTGTATGTCTCTTGACTAAAGCTGTGAAGCAGAGTCAAGTTAGGTGTGTGTATCACTCAAAGCTGTGAAGCAAGAGTGGTTGTGTTGCTTGATTAAAAAGCTGTGAAGCTTAATCAAGTGTATGTTTTTGAAGAGTGTCTTCATCAATTCATTAGTCAAATTGTTTTATGTATCACTGCTGTGATTGAGGGGGAGTGAGTAGGAACTCAGGTTTAAGTTGTACTTAGATTGAAATTGCATTGGGTAGGTCTTAAGTGAAGGAGATAAACTGGTTGGTTTATTCCTGAATTAACATCTCTTATAGTGGATTTCCTCCCTGGCTTGGTAGCCCCCAGAGTAGGTGTTGTTGCACACTGAACTGGGTAAACAATTGACTGTGTTCTTTACTGTTTTTGTATTTACTGTCTTATAGAAAGTCAGATACGGTGTCATAACATTGAACGTGACATTGAGTATCTACAGCCAGAATTTCAATTGGCATCAGAGCAGGCACCCTGCCTGTATTACTGGGTGAGATCTAGGGATATTACTTTCTGGCACTATGGACAAAGAAGGAGTTTTTGGAAATAGACCACCCATTCTGGATGGAACTAATTATGACTACTGGAAACCTCGTATGATTGCCTTCTTAAAATCTCTGGACAAAAAGGCTTGGAGAGCTGCTGACAAAGGATGGAACCATCCCACCATAACTGAGAAAGATGGGACAATCAGTCTGAAGCCTGAGGAAGATTGGAGTAAAGAAGAAGATGAGTTAGCCCTGGGAAATTCCAAAGCTTTAAATGCCTTGTTCAATTGAATTGATAGAAACATTTTCAGACTAGTACATCAATATGAACTGGCCAAGGAAGTTTGGGACACTCTCAAAACTACTCATGAGGGCACTTCCAAAGTAAAAATGTCAAGGCTTCAGATGTTGACTACCAAGTTTGAGAATCTAAAAATGATGGAAGATGAAACCATTCATGAGTTTCACATGAACATCTTGGAGATTGCCAACACCTCAGGAGCACTGGGAGAAAAGATGTCAGAAGAAAAACTGGTGAGAAAGATTCTCAGATCCTTGCCTAAAAGATTTGCAATGAAGGTAACTGCCATAGAGGAAGCCCAGGACATCAGCAAGTTGAAAGTGGATGAACTTATTGGGTCTCTTCAGACTTTTGAGATGGGGATCACTGATAATGGTGACAAGAAGAACAAGAGCATAACACTTGTATCCAACACTGATGTTGAAAACAAGGAGGATGAAGAAGAAAATATTTCAGAAGCTATAGCCATACTTGGAAGACAGTTCAACAAACTTATCAAAAGAATGGATCCAAAGTCAAGGTCTAATGTTCATAACATTGCCTCTGACATTGACAGTTCCAGCAGAAGACCAAGGTCAGAAGAGAAGGGAAACCAAGGCAGAGGAATTCAATGCCATGGTTGTGAAGGATATGGGCATATTCGAGCTAAATGTCCAACCTTTCTTAAGAAACAAAAGAAAGGAATGACTGCGACTTGGTCTGACTGTGATTCAGAAAGTAATTCTGAAGAAGAACCTGCCAAACTAGTTACTGCTCTAACTGGTGTTTGTACATCTGAAAGTGACACCAGTAATGAAGAAGTGACATTTGAAGAACTGGCTGATACCTACAAGAAATTGTGTATCAAAAGTGCTGAAGTCTGTGTGCAGAATGAGAAACAATCAAAACTCATTGTAAAGCTGGAGGCTGAAAAAAGGGCAGATCTTGAAACTATAAGTCATCTAGAAAGGGAAGTTCAATTGCTGAACTCACAACTGAACCAAATGACCAAATCTGTCAAGATGCTGACCAACGGAACAGATAAATTGGAAGAGATTCTTCAAGTTGGACAAAATATGGGAAACAAATCTGGACTAGGATTTGTGGAAACTAAGAAATATGGTGCAGACAAGAAGATCAGGCCTGTTAAACAATTGTCAAAGCAGATGTCTCAACACAACTCTCAACATCAGAAACAGAGACATATGAAGAAAAGGTACCAAAGATGGAGATGTCATCATTGTGGGAGATATGGCCACATAAAGCCCTTCTGCTTCAGATTGCATGGATACCCCAATCAAAACTCAGGTGTCAAACCTAAGTCTAAAAAGGTACCACATACTCCTCAATGGAAGAAAAAGGCTATTGCCCTGATAGCCCATACTTCCCTGAGAGTGTCTGCAAAGGAAGGCTGGTACTTTGACAGTGGGTGTTCTAAACACATGACTGGAATAAAGAACATTCTCAATCATGTTAAACCTCACAACACTAGTTATGTGACCTTTGGATATGGTGCTAAAGGTGAAATCAAAGGAGTTGGTAATTTGGACTGCCCTGAAGTTCCAAGTCTGAGTGAAGTCTTGCTGGTAAAAGGGCTGACTGCTAATCTCATTAGTATCAGTCAATTATGTGATCTAGGATTCAAGGTCAACTTCTCAAAATCTGAATGTCTAGTAATTAATGAAAAACTAGAAGTTGTAATGAAAGGAATCAGATCCAAAGATAACTGTTACTTGTGGCAGCCTGAGAACACTAATAACTCCACTATGTGTCCAATTACCAAAGAAGAAAAAGAGATGAAACTGTGGCATCATAAGCTTGGTCATCTTCATCTAAGAAGAATAAAAAGAGCTATCTCTATGGAAGCAGTCAGAAGGACTCCAAAACTACAGATTGATAAAAGAAGGGTTTGTGGTGAACTTAAAATTGAAAGGCTTGGTAAAAAGAAACATGTCTATGATGTGGTGAATAAACTTGAAGAAGGATGTGTTGTCAGAACCAGAAGTAATCATGACAAGGATGTTGGAAACAACAAGTCTAATAAATTCTGTTTCCCTGAAGAAATGAGTCGTGAAGTCTCTTCTCCTATAACTCTCCATCAAAATGGAGTGGACAAAAAGAAAACCATTCAAGAATCAACCAGAACTATGATTCATGTCAAAAGAATGCCTTCTCAATTCTGTGCTGAAATGGTTGCAGCTATGAATAATTGTTCTCAAAATATCTGGACAAAACAGATGCTCACTGAGTATAATGTCTCACAAGATGTTGTGACATTATATTGTGACAATCTGAATACAATCAATATTTCCATGAACCCTATTCAGCATAGCAGGACCAAGCACATTGACTTTGTAGAGAAGAAGTCAATTAAACTGGAACATGGTATCATTAAGCTTCAGCTGGTTGATTCTTCTACCAAGGCTCTTGTTGGAAATAAACTTGAAAACTTGAGGGGCAGGTTGGGTATTTGCCAACATGAGAAATTATAGCAATTAATTTTGCTTAAAACAAGGGTTGAAGGAGTTAATTTTGTTAAGTCTATTTTTAGTGGGTTAATCATATGTTTTCCAAATTCTTTCAAAATACTTAAGAAGTTGAAAAGACTCTCTTTTGCCTCCTACCTCTCTCGACTTTGCAACCTGTTCCCTTCTCTCAATCAAAATTTTCTCTCAAATTGCTACTGGTGCTCTAAGTCAATCAAAATGTCTCAGACATCATCTTCAACCAAGGCGACTTCATCATCCTCATCATCTTCATCATCTGACCAAGACTCTAGAGCAATCACCACATGCATAAAATCTGAAGTTCTTGAGGTCACTCCTCTCAGAGAGATGGCAACTGACCCCGCCAAAGTCAAAAAGCTGAGAACTAGACATGCAGGAAGAGCTCAAGCTGCAGCCTCTGGTAATCCTTCTCATCCTTCCTCTTCTGTACCAAATAGAGAAGGATCAGTTCAAGTTCATCAAGCTATTGCTAGGCTTGTTACTAGTATACTAAGCAGAAACCAACTTGTACCGAGGATTTCTGTCCCTTTTAAATCAATCAGGAATCCCAAATGTGGACGTCTCTGAGAATGTAGATGTCTCTGAGAATGTTGTGACACAAAATGACAATATTCAGAACCCTTCAGAAAAGACTGTTGATCCACCTATCATTGATGTGGATGAGGATTACTCAGATAATGATCTGATTGCCAATGTAAACCCTAGCATAGCTAGGAGATTGATGAAAATAAAGGGTAATCAGAATGATGCAAAATGTGTGTCCAAAGATAAACCTGTTGTTAAGAAATCCAAGGCTGAAGGCATGGCTGGGGTAGAATCTGTGAAAACTATTCAGTCCAAAGGGAAGGTGAAAGCCCAGGTGCATACTGCTAGACAACCAATTTCAAAGAAGAGAAAAGAACCTGAATCTTCTGATTCTGATGAGGAATCAGAGTTTGAGATTGATGTTGAAGAAATTCCTATCAGAAGGAAGCTCCCCTCCAGCAAAATTGCTAGAGTTCCTGAAGTCCCAACAGACAACATCTCTTTTCATCATCCTGACAATGCAAACAGATGGAAGTATGTTTGCTTAAAGAGAATAGCTTTTGAAAGAGAACTCAACAATGATGCCATGGAGTGCAAAGACATCATGGACCTGATCAAGAATGCTGGACTGATGAAGGCAGTGATAAAATTTAACAAGTGTTATGAAAATCTGGTCAAGGAGTTCATAGTTAACTTGTCTAATGATTGTGCTGGTGGAAGGTCAGCTGACTTTGAAAGTGTTTTTGTTAGAGGAAGAAGGGTTAATTTCTCTCCATCAGAAATTAACAAATTTCTTGGAAGAACAAATGAGGATTGTCCTGATCTGGAAGTCACTGACAATGAAGTTTGTCAAACCATCACATCAAGGCAAGTGAAGTGCTGGCCCTTGAAAGGCAAGCTGAATGCCAGCAAACTTAGCATGAAATTTGCCATCCTGCACAAGATTGGTGCAGCCAACTGGGTGCCTACAAACCATAAATCAACTATCTCCACAGGATTGGGGAGATTTATTTATGCTGTGGGAACCAAGACTGCTTTTGACTATGGCAGGTATATTTTTGAACAAACTTTAAAACATGCTGGTAGTTATGCTGTCAAAGGACCAATTGCCTTTCCCTCCCTCCTTTGTGGAATTATCCTTGCACAATACCCTGATATCCTGGTGGCAAGAGATACTGCTTGCAAAAGAGCTCCTGCCCTTGGGTTGCACTACAAACTGTTTCAGGGATCTCATGCTCCTGATATTGTCATAACATCAGCTGAGACATCGTCTGTGAAGACCCAGTCCAAGACATCTGATGTCATAGTTGTATTAAAAGAGACCTGCAAAGAACTGGAAGCTAGGAAAAAGACCCTATAAATCCTAATTGCCAGGTTAGAAAAGGAGGAAGCTGAAGGAAACAGAAGGGAAGAGGGTGTAGAAGCTGAAGGTCATCTCAATACTGAAGAAACTAGCTCCTCTGAGTCTGATGACAGTGCTTAAAGGTTGGTTGATGTTTGGTGGAGTTGATGCTGGTCCCTGGTGGAGTTTGGAAGTGTGTTCAGTTTTTAGCTGCTGCTCTTATTACTTTTTCTGGATGACTGTATAATTTTTATGAACATGTATCTTTGGCCCATTTGTGGCTAAAGAGGGGGAGATATATTTTGGTACTTACTTAATTAGACATTCTATTTTTCTGCAGTCATTTCTTTCTGCTGCTAACTATCTCTGATTGCTTAGGGTCTTTAGCCAAAAATCTGCCAAAGGGGGAGTTTGTAGTTGTTTAGTTATTGGCTTGCATTTTTGGTAAAACCCAAGTGTATGTGTGAATGTCATGACTGATGTCATAAAATTCTAGTTTAGTTTGTACTGATTCATTAGGTACCTTTGCAGAAAAATATTGTCATACAGGTACTGATGTTTATAAGTGTGTATCTGAGCATTTTGCAAAATGATCACATTTTCCTAAATCAGTAGACAGGTTTTCAGATGTCATAACAGATGTTAAGACATCCTGTTCTGAACTAACAGGTATGCAGTTTGGTTAATTCTGAGTTTTTTTCAGGAAAATGACTCAGTCTTTCCAGAACAGAATCCTGCGTTTTCTTTGGGTTAACCTAGCTCAACCCTAACCTGGTTGATAAAGTCCTGTGACCTAGTCTTAAGGTCAAATGGAATTAACCATAGTTTTTTATGGAAACCCTAACTGAAGTTGCAGCTGCTATATATTCAACAGAGCTGCTGTTTTGAAAGTAATCCCTTTTTGACAGAAGATCATTTAGAAGCTGTATAGTTTTAACTATTATAATCCAAGCAATTATCATTGTGATAAGTGACTTGGAATAGGTTTTTAATTGTAAGGGTTGTGTAGCACTCAAAGCTTTGAAGCAAGAGTGTTTATATGTCTCTTTACTAAAGCTGTGAAGCAGAGTCAAGTTAGGTGTGTGTATCACTCAAAGCTGTGAAGCAAGAGTGGTTGTGTTGCTTGATTAAAAAGCTGTGAAGCTTAATCAAGTGTATGTTTTTGAAGAGTGTCTTCATCAATTCATTAGTCAAATTGTTTTATGTATCACTGCTGTGATTGAGGGGGAGTGAGTAGGAACTCAGGTTTAAGTTGTACTTAGATTGAAATTGCATTGGGTAGGTCTTAAGTGAAGGAGATAAACTGGTTGGTTTATTCCTGAATTAACATCTCTTATAGTGGATTTCCTCCCTGGCTTGGTAGCCCCCAGAGTAGGTGTTGTTGCACACTGAACTGGGTAAACAATTGACTGTGTTCTTTACTGTTTTTGTATTTACTGTCTTATAGAAAGTCAGATACGGTATCATAACATTGAACGTGACATTGAGTATCTACAGCCAGAATTTCAGCTAAAAATGGTCTTCCTAATATGATGGGAATGTTTGAATCTTCCTTTATGTCCATTATTATAAAGTCAATATGTATGTAAAATTGTCCTATTCGGACAAGAATGTTTTCTAGCATACCAACAGGGAATTTGACTGATCTGTCGGCTAGTTGTAGGGACATCTTGGTAGGTCTCATGTCACCTAGTTTGAGCTTCTCGCAAATAGATAAGGGAATTAGACTAACACTTGCTCCTAAATCGCATAAAGCTTTGTCTATGACAAATTTTCCAATTACACATGGTATGGAGAAACTACCAGGATCCTTTAGCTTTGGAGGCATGTTATTTTGAATTATGGCGCTACATTTGGCAGTTAGCATGACGGTTTCGTTTTCAACAATTTTTTTCTTATTAGACAATATCTCTTTTAGGAATTTAGCATATGACGACATTTGGGTTATAACTTCTGTAAACGGAATAGTAACATTTAATTGTTTCAGAAGTTCTACAAATTTCTTGAATTGCCCATTGTTTTTGGATTTTGCAAGTCTTTGAGGGTATGGAATTGGTGGTTTATATGGCGGTGGAGGTACGTAAGGTTTTTCTGAAACCTCTCTGTTCTCATTCTTGTCTTCCTCTACATTCTCAGATTGTTCTTTCGATTTCTCTGCTTCCTTTTCAGGTTTCTGATACATGGTCGGGTTTTGGAGTCTAGGATCTACCGGTCAATCAAGCTCTCATATGGACTCAAGGACTTAATGAAATTTTCCTGACCCATTCAACAAGTTCAAAAGATCTCAATTGCATAGGATTGACAGATGAATTTTCCAGTCAACTGATCAAAATTTGACTGTACACTGAAAAGTCAAACTTTGACTTTTTGGTCAAAATCAAGTGCCAAGAGTCATTTTTCACCAAGACATGTCAAGTTATGAAACTTGTTCATCAAGAAACCCAAAAATGCAAATTAGGGTTTAAAATGGAAAATTTTCATAACTTAGAAATTTTCTAAGTTATGAAAATTTCTTATTTTTTCCTAACTTTGTCCCATTTTTTCACCAAGATGCAAATGGATTCAAACAAAACTTGCAAAATTAAAGTTGTATTCCATCACAAAGTCTACAACTTTGATTCATAAAGTTTTCTCAAAAGAAGCTTGTATCTCAAGTTATGATTTTTGGAACAAGGGTACCTAAAACTTCTAACTTAGAGAAAATTTGCCCTAGTTTAGGCAGGATTTTGACCCATCTTCTTGGCCATTTTTCACATAGTTCCACTTGGAGTTTCAAGTTGCATTTCAAAGATGGATTATAGTACATGTTACAAGCTTTCCAAATTGTCCAAGAACTCCTCAAACACCCTTGTGGTTAGAGAGAATAGAATGCTTGAAGTTGGCAAAAACTCACTTTGATCCATGGCCAATACATGTTCATACAAACTTGCATTTTCAAATCAGCATGCTTGGTACTAGCTTGCAGGCCTCAAAACCAGTTTGTAATCCATAATTTAATGCATAACCATTGAGCTAAGGTATTATCTTGGTCATTTGGACATTGCAGACAAAACTAATCCCTATTTGGAAAAAAGGTATAATGCCATTTTTGTAAAGTTGCACTTTATGTCAAACCAAGATCCTTGAGGCATGGGGCCATATCTCTGAGGCAAGATCAAATCTACCAATTCCAATAACCAAGAGCAAAAGATGCAGCATGATATAGGGCTTGTACATGCTTGCATTAAGAACATACACACTCTTGCTTGAAAGAGAAGAAAACTTGTAAAACACAAGCCATCTCTCACATCTGTTAAAACCAACTTACACAAACATTGCAAACAAGTTTGATACCTCCTAACAAGCCAGAAACACGACCCCTTTGCCTCTCAAAACTCCTAGTGCACAAATTCCCCATTTTCTTGCAAAACAGGGCCAGTTCTGCATTTTGCAAGCCATCTTCAAATTCCATCATGCGTTTTGCCCAAAGACACTTCAAACACCTTCCAACCAACATACCTAAGCTATCCAGATCATCCGTTGCTAGCTGTAACACCCTTAACACACATTGCCATTTTTGTTTCAAAGCTTTGCAGGTTGAGTTCTGTAGCACGATTCAGGCTACTTCAAAACAAGCCAAGCATTGGGAAAGCTTCATTGGACATCAAGCAAGCTCAAAAGAAGCTCAGGCACCCTTGGAAGTTGCTGCATTGTCCAGCTCGAAGTCAACTGAAACAGGTATTTCATGAACTTCTATCTCTCTATTTAGGAATAGTTAGACTTATGTTTGTGAATGAAAGATGTTGTATTCATAGCCCTGAAGCCATACATATGCTTAGTTTTCATTTATATTAATCGTGCTAGGAGAATTTCATCCATGAACTTTCTGAAAAAACTAGGTTAGGAATTAGGGCCAGAGAAATTCTCTCTGGTCTTTGAGAGTTAGCTTAAGCTTTTTATATGGTTAGATTCGTTGTTTGATGCTCTACAAGTTTCATGTTATGAGTTTTGTCAAAAAGTCAAAGAATCAGGAGATAGCATTTGCTGTACAAGGCGCGCGTGTTTCAGTTCAGAGGAAGAAGATGAAGTGAGTTTGGGCTGGGCCTGTACAGGCTTGCTTCTGGCACCCCCCCTCTTTTCTTTTTACACCCCCTGGCCCATTTTTTGTACATTTGTTATTTTTGCATTTTTGTTTCATTTCTGATTTTGATATTTTATTTTCTAATATAAAAAAATACTCAAAAATTATTTTCATAAATTTTTGTATTTATTTGGAATTTATTTTAATTATTACTAGTATAAATATGTAAATAATTTATTTTCTTTTTATTAAAACTTAAAGAAGTATGTAAAAAATATGTTTATTTTTATTTATTATTTTTATTTATTATTTTTATACACACTTAAAAACAATTTCTTGAATATACAAATTTTTTTTGTAAATGATTAATTTTTATTTTTATATATTTAATATATATATGTACTTATATACTTTATTTTATTAAATAATTAGGACAAAAATACAAAAATATTACATTTTTATTTTTATTAATACTTTACACTAAAAATATCATTTTTACAATATACTTTTATTTTTTGTACAAATCAATACATTTTTGCATATAAATAATAAATAATACTATTTGTTTAAAGAATTATGGTTTTTGCCCTAAATAATAAAACAATTAAAATTGACCCTCTTTATTATTATTTACATTTTACATTAAAAAATACTTTTTACATACATACAAACTTTTTGCATAATACATTTTATTTAACATTTATTTGTTGTATTTTATTTAATTATTGCACATTTAAATATTATCTTATACATTCGATTTGATTGTAATAATTTAGAATTTAACTTCTTGTCAAATACCCCCAATTCAAATTTGTACCCCCTCCCTATATCATGTTGTAATAGTGTAGAATTTAAATTCTCGCACCTTTTTATGCTTTCAATTATGCCATGATATACCTAGGGTTTGTATGCAAAAATCAAATCAACAACTAGCTTGACCTAATCCAAGATAAACATGCATGAAAAACAAACACAATGCATACTTGCAACCGCTAGGGTTTCAATCCACTTGTTGCCTTCAAAAATGGGCCATGGTTGCATGTCAAGTACTTTGGCAAAACAAAAACAAAACACAAGATCATAGTCCCTCGATGACGCTATCTGAGTTGCCTAAACAAAATGATCAAGTCCCTTAAGGAAAATTGCCAAAAATACTTGACACAATTGCTATCATGGTCTATACGATGACCCGCGCCTGTCCCGTTTAACATCCTAACACAAGGTTGTTCACCAAATACAATGGTGAAACAACACTGTTAAAAGGGTTAATAACATAAGAAAGATCTTTGAGTAAAATAGGGTAGATAACTCTTAGTTACTTGATCAAAACTTGCAAAAACATCCTTGCTATCTTCAAAACACACTTCACAACACAATTTCAAAACCCTACTTTCAAACATTGAAAACTTTTCAAAAAGACAAAAAACACCTTTGTATACATTCAAACAAGAATCATTACAAAGGTTGCCACAACGATGGCCTCTTTTCAAAACATCTTTCAAAATCACACACAAAGCACCATTTCAAACAATTGAAAAGCACCATTTCAAACAATTGAAAAGCAAAGCAAGTAATCTAAGCAAGTAACTAAGAGCCCATGGATAACCATGGATAGAAAGGGTGCTAATACCTTCCCTTTCTATAATCTACTCCCCGAACCCAAGAAAACATCTCAAAGGTCTTTCCTGTGCTTTTTGACCTTTCCTTAGGATAAAATAAAAAGTCGGTGGCGACTCTTGCTGAACCGAAACATTTGAGAACACAAACGCAAAATCCCAAGTCAGTTCTCCCGCCGTATCACAGAACTGGCGACTTTGCTGGGGAATTTTCTAAAAGTGGAGTAACCTTAGGGCTTAGATCACCCTTTGCATGATTATTGTTTGCTTTGCTTGCTTTACATTTTGGTTCTCTTGTTTGGGCTTGAAATCCTCCACCCGGATTTGGGAAACATTCATAGGTAAATAGCAATACATTGTGGAAACTGTGTGGGGTATACCGACACGGTTGAAACAATAGCTATATTAGTTCGACATATTTGTGAGTACCGGTAGCCTTTGAGTCAATCAAAGATAATACGGGGCCACTGAGGGATGTCATGAAGCACTAATGAACTCTTAGAACCTTACTTGACCATCTTGGCCTTTTATTAGAGGTAATGAGATGACCGGCTTTGGTGCAGTCCGAAGTTGGTAGATACTCGATACTACACTCATTGAGGGTTGTTTTCTTGGAATATTTTGGTCGCTAGTTAAGTGGCTAAACCAAAACAATGAACATAGAAAACAATCCAGTGATATTGAGCTCCTTAGAACCCGATTACTATTTATAGGACAGGTTTGAGCCAACTAAACTCAAGAGGGTACTTACCTATGAAACCTCATGCAAGCCTGAAACTAGAGTTTTGTGTGACTTGCTTGTACATGTGCTTGTGCATACATCATAAATCATCATATGCATCCACTAACCATTTCAAGGGTTTGGATCTTCATCTTTGTTCTTGTTTTGTAGGTCATGGAATCTCTTCGCAGGAAAACAATTCAAGTCAACCTTGTGAGAATCCCTCCTCAACTCAAGAAGCTTACTTCCAGGATTCTAGAGAATTCTCTCTTCAGTGAAAGACATGGTAGACTCCTCAACTTGGTCAACACCAACATTGAAGAAGACATGGTGAAAGTTCTCTTCCAGTTCTTTGACCCCCTACACCACTGTTTCACATTCCCTGATTACCAGTTGGTGCCTACTTTGGAGGAATTTTCTCAACTCTTGAGAATTCTTATTCTTAATCAACTACCCTACAACGGTACGGAAAAAGAACCAAATCCTGAAGATGTTGCTCAAGCATTACACTTGCAACCATCTGACATCAAGGGGCATTGGGAAACCAGAAGTGGTGTCAAGGGTTTCTTGGCAAAGTTTCTGTTCGAGAAGGCACAAGACTGCTGGAATTCTCTTGATCTACAAGCCTTTAAAGAGATTGTGGCACTCCTCATCTATGGGTTGGTCTTGTTCCCAAACCCCGATCAGCTTATAGATGTGAATGTTGTCAAGATTTTCATATCCAGGAATCCTATACCTACATTGGTTGGGGACATCCTACACTCATTTTACACACGAACAATGAGGAAAAGAGGTGTTCTCATGTGATGTACTCCTCTGCTAGCAAGGTGGTTTATTTCTCACCTTCCACAATCAGTTCTGAAGAATGAGCAGGGTTTAAGGTGGTCACAACGGTTGATGACCCTCACACATTCTGATGTACATTGGTGTTCTCGGTCCAGAGAAAATGTCATCATCATTGATCTTTGTGGGGAATTCCCTAATGTCCCACTACTTGGAATTATGGGAGGCATCACCTATAACCCCTGTCTAGCTTTGAGACAGTTTGGATATGCTCGGAGGGATGGCCCTCATGACATGCTCATTCCGGACATAGTTTTTGACTACGACAATGACGCGGAAGGACTTCGACAAATGTTCATCAGAGCTTGGAGGATGCCCAACAAAGTGGATAGTAAGACACTGGGGCACAAGAATTCCATCCCCCTTAAGCCTTACCTCAAGTGGGTACGAACCCGCTCCCAGAATCTTATGATGCCATACCCTCACATTCTCCCCTTGATCAAAGATCCTGTTACGGAAGGAGAGGTTCCATACACCATCCTACATCCTGACATGCCAGCATCATGGGAAGAAATGCAAAAGAGTTGGATCCAACTCACGGAAGAACGGGATACTTTTAAAGCCAGCTCCTATGCCAGTGAGAAGAAGGTTTTGGAGCTTACCCGCCGACTTCACGAGGAGGAAACTCTCAACACTTACATCGCGCCAAAGAGGATGCACAATGTCTTTTTACATTAAGAATTTTGTAATATTTCGCCCATGGGGCACATATGTACTAACAAATTTCTTCTTAATAGGACGTGCGTTCTTTTTGTTTGCAACAAATTTGAATTTTTGAACCCTTGAATGCATTACATGAATAACATACCATTCATCATATGCATAAACAGGTCTTCACGCCAGGTTTCCTTATCTTTCTGCTGTTTATTTCAGCAAGATGGATTTGGAGCAGACGGTAAAGGATCTGCAGGCACAAAATTCACAGTTCCAGCAACTCCTCATGACCTTGGCAAAGGGTCAAGAGGACCTCAAAGTTTTTTTGGAGAGGAATAAAGAGAAAAAGAAAAAGAGACCTGGGGTGGCCACTTTTGGAAGAAGGTTTGAGAGCAATGCTAGGAAGGTTCTTGAGTTCCCCTCAATGTCTGACGAAGGGGCCGGTAAAGGGAAAGGGACTGCTGTGCCTTCTGAATCCGAGGTTGAGGAGGAGGAAGAGGAAGAAGATGAAGACTACTTCGAACAACAGTATCCACCAGCGGATGATAAATATAAGAACCTTGAAGATAGACTGGCAACTATGGAGTTGCAGAGGGTGCCCGGATTAGATTTTGAAGAACTAGGGCTGGTAGCTGGGATCGTTATCCCTCCCAAGTTCAAGGTGCCAACATTTGCCAAGTATGACGGTCTGTCATGCCCAAAGATGCACCTGAGGTTATATGTCAGAAAAATACAACCCCACTCGTCCGATAAAGACCTCTGGGTACACTTTTTCCAAGACAGCTTGTCTGGCACGCAGTTAGACTGGTTTTATCAACTCGAGAGATCAGAGGTTCACAATTGGTAAGACTTGGCAGCTGCTTTTTATCGTCAGTATCAATACAATGTTGATTTGGCACCCACTCGTACTCAGTTACAAAGTATGGGGATGGCTTCCAATGAAGGGTTTAAAGAGTACGCCCAGAAGTGGCGTGATCTGGCTAGAAGGGTGCAGCCACCGCTATCAGATAGGGAGTTAGTTGACATGTTTCTGGGGACCCTGTCTGGCCCTTTCTTCAACCATCTAATCGGGAGTTCTTCCGCGGGATTTACTAAACTGATTTTGACCGGCGAAAGGGTTGAGGCCGGTATTAAGAGTGGAAAGATTCAAAAGGATGCTTCCGCATCCACGGCTGTTAAGAAACCCTTCCCAGCCAAGAAGGAAGCATATGCTGTGTATTCTCAGAAGGGACAGGGAAGAACCGAGCACCGACCGACTGTAGGGGCTGTGATGATTCAAAACTCGTCAAATGATCAACCTCGTAACAATCAGTCGAGACCTAATCAACAACGGGTGGAAAGGCCACAACGGCAGTTCACCTGCATCAACATGACGCCCGCTCAGGTACTTCCTCATTTGTTGAAGCTGAATCTGACCAGTTTGAAGGAAGCGCCAAAGAACCCTAACACCTTCTCTCCATACTACCACTCCAATGCCAAGTGTGCCTACCATTTCGACAGTGCCGGGCACGAGACCAATAATTGTTGGGCGCTTAAGAACAAAATCCAGGATCTGATTGATGCTAAGGAAGTAGAATTTAATGCTCCTGAGAAGCCCAATGTTATATCTGCTCCGATGCCCAAACACGGCCACAATATTCATGTTGTTATGGAGGACACTCATGTTACTGATGTTGTTGACCTGCTGACGCCGTTACTTGTGATTAAAGAAAATTTGTTGAGAGCCGAGATCTTTCCTGGTTGTGGTAAAGACTGTTATTTTTGTTTGAACATACGAGGTGATTGCCCAATGTTGAAGTCAGGTGTCCAACGCCTGATGGATACCCAAGAGATACTTTTCCAGAAAACCCTTGTTGATACCTTCAATCTTGTTACTCCTGATACTTTTGTTACTTCAACCAACGATATTGCAATTATAACCATTTCTGACAATCCTCCCAAGGCTTGCAAAAGGCCTGTCAGGATTACACCCAACTCTCAATGTGTACCATTAAAGATCACTATGTCGGGACCTGTCCCATACCAATCAAACAAGACGATACCATGGAACTATAAGGGAGAAATCTTCTACCATGGTGTCAAACAAATTGAGACAATCCAAGGGATTTCTGAAGAAGAAAACCCTGATGTAGGGAACATTGCGGGTACAAGCAAGATAACCCGCAGCGGCCGGATCTTTTCTCTGGAGATTGCTCCCCCTCGAGCAGTTTTCGGACCCTTGAAAGCTTTTGTACCTGTTGGACCATCTGCGCAAGGCCCAGTGATTGAAGAATTGGATACTCCTGAAGTTAGACCATCTGCTGATAGCACCGACAAGGGTAAGGGGATACTGGAAGTGCCTGTCAGGACGAAGGCTCATGCTGTGGTTATCCCCGAAACCACTCAGAAAGAAATGGATGAAATCTTGAAAATAATCAGAAAAAGTGACTACGACGTTGTGGAACAGTTAGGGCAGACCCCTTCTAAAATTTCAATGTTAGCTCTCCTGCTCTGTTCTGAGGCCCATGTTAAGGCCCTAATCAAATTCTTGAAAGCGGCACATGTACCCCAAGAGACTTCGGATGACCAGTTCCAAGAATGTGTGGCCAGTCTTACTGCTGATAATGGCCTTGGCTTTTCCGATGCTGACTTAACTCCCAAAGGAAGAAAACACAACGACGCACTACATGTCTCAGTTGAATGCAGGGGAACCACCCTCGCCCATGTCTTAGTTGATATTGGTTCTTCCTTGAATGTGCTTCCGAAGAAAGCCTTAGACTGTTTGGACTGCAAAGGGCTGACTCTCAAACCTAGTAACATCGTTGTTAGGGATTTTGATGGTTCCAAAAGAATGGTTCATGGAGAGGTTGATATTCATATCAAAGTAGGCACAAAGGTTTTCAACTCCACCTTCTACGTGATGAACATCCTTCCTTCATATTCGTGTTTGTTAGGAAGACCGTGGATCCATTATGTCGGGGCAGTTACCTCCTCTTTGCACCAAATGCTGAAATATCTTGTTAAGGGTAAGATTATAACAGTGCACGGCGAGGAAGAATACATGATAAGTCATCTCAATTCCTTTCGCTATGTGGAGTTGGATGGCGAGTTCATCGAAACACCTTTCTAACATTTCGAGGAAGTGTCTCTTGAGGTAGCAGTTGCGAAGATAATGGTTGAGGTGCCTATCGTTCCCAAGCATGTATCTAGGATGACATCTCTCAAGGACGCAGAGGAGGTGATCAAAGAAGGGAAGAGTATAGTATGGGGACAATTTCCTGACTTTCCCCATAATACAGACAAGTTTGGGTTAGGGTTTACTGCTGCAGGACAAAAGGATATGCGTCGCTCCAAGGTTGGAGGACCACCCGTCAAGATCTCACACCATGGAATCAATGCTGTAGAAGATGAAGATGAAGAGAGCCACTTTGAAGATTGGATCTTTCCGACCGTCGGATGGGGTTTGAGCAACTGGGAAGCAAAGGATTTTGTTCCCATCACCTTTATCAACCAGTAATTTTATCTTTGAACAATTTCCCATTTTTATGGTCTGTAATAACTAAAACAATTCGCACACTATTTTCACCTCATGCCTTGCCCGGGGTATGTAGGTCCATTTTTAAGGGCTTGATTTTCTTAATAATCATATGCCATGTTTTAATGAATCATTGGACGTTTTTCATCTATAAATTGTTGTGTTCATTTTCTTTCCTTTTGCATTTTTGTTTGTTTAAGGATGGCTATCCCTTACACACACCCACACTCACAAATGCAGGTACCCATCCATTCCAGATTCCATGGGCAAATGTTCTGTTTCAACCTTCGATAACTCTGAGGATTTGGTCAATCACGCTGAGTACGAAGTTGACAAAGATTGTGAAGTGCCGGGAGAGTTAGCCAGACTTTTGCAACAAGAAGAGCGGGCTATTCTGCCTCATGAAGAGTTGCTAGAAACCATCAACTTGGGGACAGAGGAAGACAGGAAGGAAGTAAAAGTGGGTGCCAACCTGGAACCAAATGTCAAGGAGCGCTTAGTACAATTGTTGAAAGAATATGTTGAAATCTTTGCCTGGTCTTATGAAGACATGCCAAGGTTAGACACAGATATCGTGGTTCACCGTCTCCCTACAAGAGAAGATTGTCCACTGATCAAGCAAAAGGTTCGCCGAATGAGGCCTGACATGTCTGAGAAGATTAAGGCTGAGGTAATAAAGCAATTCAACGCTGGCTTTCTGGCTGTTACTTCCTATCGACAATGGGTTGCTAACATTGTGCCCGTGCCTAAGAAGGACGACAAAGTCAGAATGTGCATGGACTATCGGGATTTGAACAGGGCTAGCCCCAAAGATGATTTCCCGCTACCGCATATCGACATCTTGGTTGACAACACAGCTCGGCACAAGGTATTTTCCTTCATGGATGGATTCTCAGGATATAACCAGATCAAAATGGCCCCCGAGGACATGGAGAAAACTACTTTCGTCATGCAATGGGGTACCTTCTGCTACAAAGTGATGCCATTCGGACTGAAGAATGCAGGGGCAACTTATCAACGCGTCATGGTAGCTTTGTTTCATGATATGATACATCATGAGATTGAAGTTTACGTAGACGACATGATAGCTCGATCACAGACAGAAGAAGAACACCTTGATCATTTGCAAAAGCTGTTTGCCAGGTTGAAGGAATATAAGCTCAGACTAAACCCAAGCAAGTTCACTTTTGGAGTTAGGTCTGGTAAACTTTTGGGATTTATTGTCAGCAACAAAGGCATTGAGGTTGATCCAGCTAAAGTAAAGGCTATACAAGAAATGCCCGCCCCCCGTACTGAAAAGGAGGTTAGAGGATTCTTGGGATGCTTAAACTATATCGCGAGGTTCATCTCTCACCTGACATCTACCTGTGAGCCAATCTTCAAACTGCTAAAGAAAGAACAGGTAGTTGAATGGAACAATGATTGTGAAGTTGCTTTTGATAAAATCAAGGAGTATTTACTAGAACCTCCTATTTTGATGCCACCCGTCGAAGGAAGGTCGTTGATCATGTATCTGACTGTTTTGGATAACTCAATGGGGTGCGTACTGGGCCAACATGATTAGTCTGGCCGAAAAGAGCATGCCATTTATTACCTTAGCAAAAAGTTTACCGACTGTGAGACTCGCTATTCACTGCTCGAGAAAACTTACTGCGCTTTGGTATGGGCTGCTCGCCGGCTAAGGCAGTATATGTTGACTCATACCACTTTGCTGATTTCCAAGATGGATCCGATCAAATATATCTTCGAGAAGCCTGCTTTATCTAGAAGGATCGCTAGATGGCAAATGATCCTAACTGAGTATGATATCCAGTATACTACCCAAAAAGCTATAAAGGGGAGTGTACTAGCTGACCATCTAGCTCATCAAGCCGTCGAAGATTATCAGTCTATGAGATTCGACTTCCCTGATGAGGACATCATGACTTTGGACAACATCGAAGGTAACGGACCGTATGACGGACCTGAACAAGGATCCCGGTGGACTATGTACTTTGATGGTGCTTCAAATGCACTTGGCAACGGAATCGGTGCGGTACTAATTTCTCCGAAAGGTTGCCATACACCCTTCACTACCCGACTTTGTTTCAGTTGTACCAACAACATGGCCGAACATGAAGCTTGCATATTTGGTCTCAAGGCTGCTATAGACTTGGGAATCAAATCTTTGGTCGTATTTGGGGACTCGGCTTTGGTTATCAGTCAAGTCAAAGGAGAGTGGGACACTAAACATCCTAATCTTATCCCATACAAAGAACATGTCTTGACGTTGCTGCCTCATTTCGAGCAGATTACTTTCGAGCACTTCCCGTGAGAAGAAAATCAGCTAGCAGATGCTCTGGCTACAATGTCTTCCATGTTTAAACTCAACTAGGATAACGAGGCTCCCCAAATTACCATCGAGCGAATGGATGAACCAGCGCAATGTCATGAGATTAATACCGAAGAAGTAGTGGAACAACCCTGGTTTCATGAAATCAAAAGGTATCTCCAGACTAGAGAATACCCTGAAGGAGCTTCCGTCAATGACAAAAAGTTCTTAAGGAGATTTGCCGCCAAGTTCTTCCTAAGCAATGGCATCCTTTATAAGCGCAACCATGATTGCGTTCTACTTCGTTGTGTGGACAAGGTTGAAGTAGAGTTGATCATGACCGATATACACAGTGGCATATTTAGCACCCACTTGAGCGGACACACGATGGCTAAAAAGATTCTAAGGGCATGCTATTACTGGTCTATCATGGAAGCTGATTGTCACCAACATTCTTGTACTTGCCACAAGTGCCAAGTCTACACCGACAAGGTACATATTCCTCCTGTTCCTCTCAACATTCTGACAGCTCCTTGGCCATTCGCAATGTGGGGCATTGACATGATTGGAGAGATCAAGCCCACGGCATCCAATGGACATCGCTTCATCCTGGTCGTTATTGACTATTTTACCAAGTGGGTCGAAGCAGCTTCCTTTGCCTCAGTTACAAAGAATGTGGTTGCCCGCTTTATCAAGCAGAACCTCATATGCTGGTACGGTGTCCCCGACAGGATCATCACAGACAACGGTACGAATTTGAACAACACTATGATCACCGCTCTATGCGAACAGTTCAAGATTTATCATCACAATTCATCTCCCTACCGACCGAAGATGAACGATGCTGTTGAAGCCGCGAACAAAAATATTAAGAAGATCATTCAAAAGATGACAGTCGCCTACAAGGACTGCCATGAGATGTTACCATTTGCTCTGCATGGGTATCATACCACGACACGTACTTCAACAAGGGCAACCCCATTTTCTTTGGTATATGGCATGGAAGCTGTTCTACCCATGGAAGTTCAGATTCCTTCATTAAGGATTATGAAGGATGCCAGTTTAAGTGAAGATGATTGGATTCAGACCCGGCTTAATCAACTTAACTTAATCGATGAGAAGCGACTTACTCCTGTTTATCATGGTCAGACGTATCAAAAACGGATGATCAAGGCTTTCAACAAAAAAGTCAGGCGTCAAGTATATCAAGTCGGAGATCTTGTAATCAAGCGGATCATCTTACCGCAAAGTGATCCCAGGGGCAAGTGGACTCCTACTTACGAAGGACCATTTGTAATCAAGAACATCTTTTCTGGTGGGGCAATGATTCTGACCACCATGGATGGCGACGACTTTCCGCACCCTGCTAACGCAAACATAGTCAAAAGATACTACGCATAAAACGACCCGACAAGTTGAAAACCTGAAAGGGCGACTTGGGCAAAAATGGGCATCCCAGTGAATCGAAAACCCGAAAGGGCGGTTCAGGCAAAAATTAGGGATAAAACAAAAATTTATACACCCGACAAGTTGAGAACCCGAAAGGGAGACTTGGGCAAAAAGGGGTTTTCCGGTGGATCGAAAACCCGAAAGGGCGGTCCAGGCAAAAGTTAGGGAATTAAAGCGTATGACTATGTCTCGTCGGATCACTTTAAGAACAATATTTTCACCAACAAGATCCAAGCTTCTGATCAATCCAATCATCTAAGGATGAAGCAACGAATGGACAGATACTCAGAGTTGTGAAGGCTATAGCAGAATGGGAACCCCATGGAATTGTTACACATAGCCATCTTTTTGTATAAATTTTTTCTCAATTTTTACGGCAGCATTTTCTTACTAGGATGTCTGTCTCCCTTGTACAAAGATAATTACAAAAATTAATACAAATATACTTCAAAGTACAGAAATTTTCTTGCCTTCTTTTTTCTTTTTTACACTTATGTTTTATTTGAAAACGTCTGATGTTTTGTTAAATAGGCATATGCATTTGAATATAATCACTGCTTACCAATAAAACGAAATTGGGAAAGGATAATTACTGATAGGTTGAAGGTGTAGGAAGATATCTTTATGCCATTCAAGAAGAAATCCCCTGCATTACTTTGTTCAGATCCTCAACAAATCTAAAACCTCGGAGTACATGTCCCCAGCGGAGTTAAGCTTCAAGATCCCCTGGCGGAGCCAGTACATTCCAAACTGGATTCCCCAGCCGAGTTAAGTTTCAAAGTTCCCATCAGAGTTCAAACTCACGATTCCCAGCGGAGCCAGAATAATCTAAACCTCCTTCCCCAGCGAAGTCAAATTTCCAACTGGTTAAACTCCCTCAATTTCCCCAGCAGCTAGGATGATTCCCCAGTAGATTGGCATACAACCCAAAGCTCCTGTTTCCACCGGCCAAGTAAACATTCTCCCCACAGAGTTATCTCCCAGCAGATCGAAGATTCTCAATCCCGTTTCTCTAAGCAGAAATCTCCCAGGTCTTAACTCCCCAATAGAGATTTTCCCGGGAAACTCTTAAAGGATCCTCCTTCCCCGTAGAAGTTGTTAGAACCCTTGTGAACCCCCACAAGTCACTAAGGATTTTCAATCCCCACCACAAGTCACTAAGGATTTTCAATCCCCACCACAAGTCACTAAGGATTTTCAATCCCCACCATAAGTCACTAAGGATTTTCAATCCCCAAGCAGTCAACAAGGATTTCTCATCTTCAGTAATCAAAGATTTTTGGAATCCCCAGCTTCAGTCATGGATTTACTTCCTCCGGCAGCAGTTAAGGATTTCTTTATCTCCAGTTATCAAGGATTTATTCTCCTCGGCAAGACAGCTACTCAACTTACATGCACACCCATTACATTCATATATCATAAACATTGATGAAACACAGTTCATTGCATCATACATATCATGCAACATAATTTTGTGTTTTAGCTAACATTTTACCCTTTTCAGGATAAGATTAAAAAGCTATCATTTCAGATACAGTACGAATATACCCCAGACACGACGGTCATTCTACTACTTATTCAGACTTCAGCAATCCGATACAGACTAGATACGCTCCAGACACGGCAACCATTCTATTTCTCATTCAGATTCAACTAACAACTTCAAGTTCAGATGCGCTCTAAACACGGATGCCATTCTGGCCTTTACACCAACAGTTTGATTTTCCTCAAGTGCAGTCGCCACAGAAGTCATTCTGTCACTTATTCAGATCCCGGTTACAGTACAGATACACCCCATACACGGAGGTCATTCCACTACTCATACAGATCTCAACTTCAGATACAGTCCAGATACGCTCCAGACACGGTTACCATTCTGTCACTCATTCATAGTTTATCCCTAGCACACAGTTGCTCCATGCACATATGTTTCTCTGTTACCCGGATACAATACATATACGCTCCAGACACGGCAGTCATTCTGATATTCATTCAAAATTCAAATACAGTTACAGCTCAGATACACGCCAGACACGGACACCATTCTCTTGCTCATACAAACTCAGTCTCCAGATACAGTTCAATGGCATTCCAGACACGGATACCATTTTGATGCTCATTCTTCTAACCTACAACATTGCAAATCAACAAACATTCTTGTATGGCATCTTTAAGCCCATCTCCAGCAAGATTCTACCATCTCCAAATGGCATCTTTAAGCCCATTTCCTCAGCTATATTTTGATGAGTGCAAATTTACGGGCACTCTAGTGTCCAATCCTCTTTTACCTTCGAGTCACGAAAGGCAAACTTGCCAATCTAACTCCTCAGGTTCAAGAAGATTTAACAGGGGAAACTGTTGTACCCCAAAATTTTCCCTCCCATATTCATCAACATTTCTCATCACAAGGCTCTTGGAACTCAAGATTAAGCTAGGGTTTGCTCTGCTCAAGACACCTCCTTGCACTGTTGACCTAAATTAGGGTTTGAGTTTGCACAGGGATATTTTGACCTACAATGCCCAAAGTGACTTTCATACTCCATGTTGGACCCACAAGTTTGTCCATACCAAGTTTCAAGCCTTGATTCAAATTTTTGCCCAGTCAATTGGACAGTTGACCTAGAAATCAGTTGTATTGGGAAAAAAGTCAATTGTGGCCAATTGACAGTCAAACCTCATGAATTTTGACCCACATCAATATAATGAAATCATATGAGTCATTTGACCAGGTTTGGTTCACAATTCCACAAGAAATTTGATCAGATCACCAAAAGGGCAAAATGGTCATTTTTAGGGTTTTGACTGTACAAAGGCAATTTTTGACTGATTGACCTAGCCAATGGTCAATCAAGCTCTCATATGGACTCAAGGACTTAATGAAATTTTATTGACCCATTCAACAAGTTCAAAAGATCTCAATTGCATAGGATTGACAGATGAATTTTCCAGTCAACTGATCAAAATTTGACTGTACACTAAAAAGTCAAACTTTGACTTTTTGGTCAAAATCAAGTGCCAAGAGTCATTTTTCACCAAGACATGTCAAGTTATGAAACTTGTTCATCAAGAAACCCAAAAATGCAAATTAGGGTTTAAAATGGAAAATTTTCATAACTTAGAAATTTTCTAAGTTATGAAATTTTCTTATTTTTTCCTAACTTTGTCCCATTTTTTCACAAGATGCAAATGGATTAAAAAAAACTTGAAACATGAAAGTTGTAGTCCATCACAAAGTCTACAACTTTGATTCACAAAGTTTTCTCAAAATAAGCTTGTATCTCAAGTTATGATTTTTGGAACAAGGGTACCTAAAACTTCTAACTTAGAGAAATTTTGCCCTAGTTTAGGCAGGATTTTGACCCATCTTCTTGGCCATTTTTCACATAGTTCCACTTGGATTTTCAAGTTGCATTTCAAATATGGATTATATTACATGTTACAAGCTTTCCAAATTATCCAAGAACTCCTCAAACACCCTTGTGGTTAGAGAGAATCGAATGCTTGAAGTTGGAAAAAACTCACTTTGATCCATGGCCAATACATGTTCATACAAACTTGCATTTTCAAATCAGCATGCTTGGTACTAGCTTGCAGGCCTCAAAATCAGTTTGTAATCCATAATTTAATGCATAACCATTGAGGTAAGGTATTATCTTGGTCATTTGGATATTGCATACAAAACTAATCCCTATTTGGAAAAAGGTATAATGCCATTTTTGTAAAGTTGCACTTTATGTCAAACCAAGATCCTTGAGGCATGGGGCCATATCTCTGAGGCAATATCAAATCTACCAATTCCAATAACCAAGAGCAAAAGATGCAGCATGATATATGGCTTGTACAGGCTTGCATTGAGAACATACACACTCTTTCTTGAAAGAGAAGAAAACTTGCAAAACACAAGCCATCTCTCACATCTGTTAAAACCAACTTACACAAACATTGCAAACAAGTTTGATACCTCCTAACAAGCCAGAAACACGACCCCTTTGCTTCTCAAAACTCCTAGTGCACAAATTCCCCATTTTCTTACAAAACAGGGCCAGTTCTGCATTTTGCAAGCCATCTTCAAATTCCATCGTGCGTTTTGCCCAAAGACACTTCAAACACCTTCCAACCAACATACCTAAGCTATCCAGATCATCCATTGCTAGCTGTAACATCCTTACCACACATTGCCATTTTTGTTTCAAAGATTTGCAGGTTGAGTTCTGTAGCACGATTCAGGCTACTTCAAAATAAGCCAAACATTGGGAAAGCTTCATTGGACATCAGGCAAGCTCAAAAGAAGCTCAGGCACCCTTGGAAGTTGTTGCATTGTCCAGCTCGAAGTCAACTGAAACAGGTATTTCATGAACTTCTATCTCTCTATTTAGGAATAGTTAGACTTAGGTTTGTGAATGAAAGATGTTGTATTCATAGCCCTGAAGCCATACATATGCTTAGTTTTCATTTATATTAATTGTGCTAGGAGAATTTCATCCATGAACTTTCTGAAAAAACTAGGTTAGAAATTAGGGCCAGAGAAATTCTCTCTGGTCTTTGAGAGTTAGCTTAATTTTTTATATGGTTAGATTCGTTGTTTGATGCTCTACAAGTTTTATGTTATGAATTTTGTCAAAAAGTCAAAGAATCAGGAGATAGCATTTGCTATACAAGGCGCGCATGTTTCAGTTCAGAGGAAGAAGGTGAAGTGACTTTGGGCTGGGCCTGTACAGGCTTGCTTCTGGCATCCCCCTCTTTTCTTTTTACACCCCCTGGCCCATTTTTTGTACATTTGTTATTTTTGCATTTTTGTTTCATTTCTGATTTTGATATTTTATTTTCTAATATAAAAAATACTCAAAAATTATTTTCATAAATATTTTTATTTATTTGGAATTTATTTTAATTTTTACTAGTATAAATATGTAAATAATTTATTTTCTTTTTATTAAAACTCAAAGTAGTATGTAAAAAATATGTTTATTTTTATTTATTATTTTTATACACACTTAAAAACATTTTCTTGAATATACACATTTTTTTTGTAAATGATTAATTTTTATTTTATATATTTAATATATATATGTACTTATATACTTTATTTTATTAAATAATTAGGACAAAAATACAAAAATATTACATTTTTATTTTTATTAATACTTTGCACTAAAAATATCATTTTTACAATATACTTTTATTTTTTGTACAAATCAATACATTTTTGCATATAAATAATAAATAATACTATTTATTTAAATAATTAGGGTTTTTGCCCTAAATAATAAAACAATTAAAATTGACCCTCTTTATTATTATTTACATTTTACATTAAAAAATACTTTTTACATACATAAAAACTTTTTGCATAATACATTTTATTTAACATTTATTTGTTGTATTTTATTTAATTATTGCACATTTAAATATTGTCTTATACATTCGATTTGGTTGTAATAATTTAGAATTTAACTTATTGTCAAATACCCCCAATTCAAATTTGTACCCCTCCCTATATCATGTTGTAATAGTGTAGAATTTAAATTCTCGCACCTTTTTATGCTTTCAATTATGCCATGATAGACCTAGGGTTTGTATGCAAAAATCAAATCAATAACTAGGTTGACCTAATCCAAGATAAACATGCATGAAAAACAAACACAATGCACAGTTGCAACCGCTAGGGTTTCAATCCACTTGTTGCCTTCAAAAATGGGCCATGGTTGCATGTCAAGTACTTTGGCAAAACAAAAGATCATAGTCCCTCGATGACGCTATCTGAGTTGCCTAAACAAAATGATCAAGTCCCTTAAGGAAAATTGCCAAAAATACTTGACACAATTGTTATCATGGTCTATACGATGACCCGCGCCTGTCCCGTTTAACATCCTAACACAAGGTTGTTCACCAAATACAATGGTGAAACAACACTGTTAAAAGGGTTAATAACATAAGAAAGATCTTTGAGTAAAATAGGGTAGATAACTCTTAGTTACTTGATCAAAACTTGCAAAAACATCCTTGCTATCTTCAAAACACACTTCACAACACAATTTCAAAACCCTACTTTCAAACATTGAAAACTTTTCAAAAAGACAAAAAACACCTTTGTATACATTCAAACAATAATCATTACAAATGTTGCCACAATGATGGCCTATTTTCAAAACATCTTTCAAAATCACACACAAAGCACCATTTCAAACAATTGAAAAGCACCATTTCAAACAATTGAAAAGCAAAGCAAGTGATCTAAGCAAGTAACTAAGAGCCCATGGATAACCATGGATAGAAAGGGTGTTAATACCTTCCCTTTCTATAATCTACTCCCCGAACCCAAGAAAACATCTCAAAGGTCTTTCCTGTGCTTTTTGACCTTTCCTTAGGATAAAATAAAAAGTCGGTGGCGACTCTTGCTAAACCGAAACATTTGCAAACACAAACGCAAAATCCCAAGTCAGTTCTCCCTCCGTATCACAAATAGCATTAGCATGTCCTTTAGGATTGGGTTGTGGTTGTCCAGGAAATGTACCAGCAGGTGCGGCAGAACTAGCTTGGTGTTGTGCTACTTGGGAGATTTGGGTTTCTAACATTTTATTGTGAGTTGCTAGTGCATCTACTTTATTTGCTAATAGCTTCAATTGTTCACCGGTGTGAACATTTTGATTGAGGAATTCTTTGTTTTGTTGAGCTTGATTAGCGATAAAATTTTCCATTAGGATTTCAAGGTTAGATTTCTTAGGAATGTTAGGAACATTAACAACGGGTTTTTGATAGCCTGGAGGTACAGCAGGTGCTTGGCCAGGTGCATATAAAGCGTTATTGTTCTTGTACGAGAAGTTAGGATGGTTCTTCCAACCAGGGTTATAGGTATTAGCATAAGGATTACCTTTAGCGTAATTCACCTGATCAACTGATATTCCTGCTAGGTTTAACATTCGGTTCCAACATGACCAGGAACTCCACAAACTTCGCAGTTTGGGGTAACTGCAGCCACAGTGGCTGCAGGAGGTAAGGTCAAGCTTTCTATCTTTTGGGTAAGAGAATCTACCTTAGCATTAACTTTATCTAGGCTACTAATCTCGTACATCCCACTTTTGGTTTGAGTTTTCTCCACAGGTGTTCTTTCTCCTCCCCACTGATAGTGGTTTTGAGCCATATTTTTAATGAGTTGGTTAGCTTCGTCGTAAGGCTTGTCCATCAGTGTACCACCTGCGGCGGCATTTATAGAGAGTCTCGTGTTGTACAAGAGTCCATTATAAAACGTGTGGATGATCAGCCATTTTTCTAATCCATGATGTGGGCACATTCGCATCATATCTTTCTAGCGTTCCCATGCATCGAATAGCGATTCAGTATCCTTCTGCCTAAATCTGTTGATTTGAGCTCTTAATGCAGCAGTCTTGCTTGGGGGAAAGTATCGGGCTAAAAATAAAGTCTTAAGTCCTTCCCACGTAGTGGCGGAATTTGACGGCAAGGATTACAACCAAGCCCAAGCTCTATCTCTTAGCGAGAAAGGGAAAAGACGTAATCCTATTGCATCTTTACTAACACCATTTTCTATAACTGTGTCGGCAAATTGAACGAATTTTGTAAGATGTTCATTTGGATCCTCGGTAGGATTTCCAGAGAATTGGCGTTGTTGGATAGCTGATATCAATGACGGTTTCAACTCAAAATCATTTCAATTTATTGCTGGAGAAGCAATTCTATTGTGGGGTTCTTGTTGTGATGTAGCTGCATACTCCTTCAGTGGACGGGTCCTTCGTTCTTCGGCCATGTCTACTTTTGGATTAGTTTCGGTTTCAGAGGAAGAATTAGAATCTGTTTCGGAATCAATCTTGATTTCGGGTTTGGGTAAAGGAATAACGTGATTTAAACAGTAATCCCTGACTATTCGTCTTATGGAAAGGATGCGTTCAGGTTCGTTCGTCGATTTGTCAAGTGGTTCGCCTTGTGAGCGAGTCCTTGGCATATAAATCGAAAAAGGGTTTCTGTTGCCTAGTCTAAATGCGCAACAGAAGAATCGTACTTAATTGACTAATCAGTCCCCGACAGTGGAGCCAAAAACTTGATCGGGACTTTATGAGTCTATTGGGATCTTAACTGCAAGTATACGGTTTAGTCGTTCTAGTTTTAAATGATTATTGAACTCACAGAGACTGAGGATCAATCGCATACGATCTAATGTTACAATTGTTTAACTAAGCGATGAATACTTGGTTTTAGGGGGGAAATAGTTTAATTAAAAACAATAGTAATAGCTATACCGGTATGTGATAGTCGGACGTCGGGAATTCGGTGAATCGCTTGGCATATAAAGTATTTCGGTAAAAACGAATTGTTTAAAAACCTGAGACATACACTCTCGTGTTCATGAAATAAGTCATGCTACTAAACCTAGTGGATGCACTTTAAATTTAATAACACTTTTTGAAAACAATTTGAGTTTAATTAATTTGTTAAAACACTCTCGTGTATTTAAAAATTAATGTTTCGTTACCACTATCTGGGTCGAACCCCAGCTCTCGCATGCAGGTTCTTGCCTTAATTAATTTCCCACTCTCGTGGCAAAATCGTGTTAAATATCCTCTCACTCTCGTGACAAGGGTAGTTAAATTAAATATGGAAATTGGAAACCAGAAATTATTTATAAAAGTTTTTAGCCAAGTTATCACAGAATTCCTTCGGTGCTTAGGAGTCACATACCGGTACAAACGAATTTAGCCAGACATAGTGTGATACGGTGGGAGAACTGACTTGGGTTTCGCGTTTGTATTCGCACTTGTTCGGTTTAGCAAG
The DNA here is from genome assembly GCA_948472305.1 of Vicia faba. Classification (NCBI taxonomy): domain Eukaryota; kingdom Viridiplantae; phylum Streptophyta; class Magnoliopsida; order Fabales; family Fabaceae; genus Vicia; species Vicia faba. The sequence continues at coordinate 1,179,731,626 of OX451738.1, read as the reverse complement.
AGTCGCCACCGACTTTTTATTTTATCCTAAAGGAAAGGTTAAAAAGCACAGGAAAAAACCTTTTGAGATGTTTCGTGGGTTCGGGGGGTAGATTATGAAAAGGGAAGGTATTAGCACCCTTTTCATCCATGGTTATCCATGGGCTCTTAGTTACTTATTTAGATCACTTGCCTTTGATTTTCAATTGCTTGAAATTGTGGTGTGTGTGTGTGTGTGTTTTGAAAATGTTTTGAAAAAGACGCCTTGTCTTAGGCAACCGTTGTAATGACTCATGTTTGAGTATATACAAAAGTGTGTATCTTTTCGAAAAGATGTTTCAAATTTTTTTGGAAGTTTGTTTTTGAAAGTGTTTGTGAAGTGTGGTTTTGAAAAGTAGGCAAGTGTGTTTTGCAAGTTTTGATCAAGTAACTAAGAGTTTGTCTACCCTATTGTACTCAAAGGTTTTTCTCATGTTTTAACCCTTTTAACAATTTTGTTCCACCATTGTATTTGGTGGACAATCTTGCGTTAGGATGTTAACGGGACAGGCGCGGGTCATCGTATGGACCATGAATGCAATGGTGCCAAGTGTCTTTGGCAATTTTGCTTGAAGGGACTATGATCATTTTGATAGGCAACTTTCGAAAGCGTCATCGAGGGACTATGATCATTTGAATTGTTTTGTTTTGCCAAAGAAACTCGACGTGCAAGCATGGCCCATTTTGGAAGGCAACAAGCGGGATTACCCTAGGGGTGCAAGTGTGAATGGTGTATTGATTTCATGTATTTGTCTTGTATTAGGTTATCTAGCGTTTGATTTCATTTACATACAAACCCTAGGTCTAACCATGGTATATTTGAAAGCGATAAATTGCGGGAATTTAAAGTCTACGCTATTACAAATAAGTATCCGGGAGTGGGGGTACAAGTATTCACAAATGGGGATGAGACTTAATAGGAGAGTAGTGTCCAAATAATTTACAACCAAATCGAATCAATCGCAAATGTAATATGTAGTGTATAGCAATGTACAAGAATAAAGCCATGTAAATGTGTCAATGTATTTGTGTAAGTGTATGTGAATATTTACAAGGTGATAAAATGTTAATTTAATGGAAAATTAAGTATTGTGTATTTTTTGATATTTTCATGGTTTAGGACAAAACCCTAAATTTGCAAATAAATAGTATTTATTATTTATATACAATACAATATTTATTAATTATGTACAAAAAATAAATAATAATAAAAAAAGTAATATATTGTAAAAAGTAATTTTGAGGTCAAATATTAATAAAAATGAAAAATGTATTATTTTTGTATTTTACCCTAAATATTCTAATAAATATATAAATATTTATATTATGTATTAAATATATTAAATATATACAAAAATAAAATATTTATTATTTACAAAAAAGTATATTTTTTAGGAAATGTTTTCAAAAGATAAAATAACCTAAAATCAGAAAATAAATGTATTTGTATTATTTTTAGTATTTTAAATAAAAAAAGTAATATGTTTACTTATATGTACAAGTTCAAAATAAAACAAATAAAATCCAAATAAAATGCAAAATGGTTAAAAAAAATATTTTTAATATTTTGACAAAAAATAATAAGTCAGGGGAAAAAACAAAAAGTCAAAAATAATTAAAAAATCACACAATCGGCCAAGGGGGTGTATGTGGAAAAATGAGGTGCAAACAGAAAAATGAACCAAGCCCAGCCCAAAAGGAGTTGTCTTCAACCTCCAGCAACTTTGAAACAAAGAAAACGCGCGTTTCCTTCTCAACCTGCTAACTTCTGATTCCTTGATTTTCAACAAAAACTTACAACATCAATGTTATAGAGCAACTTGTCACGATTCCAAATATATAAAGAAGTTGTTCTAACTCTCAGAAATGAGAGAGAATTTCTCCTCCCCCAATTCCTGACCTAGCTTTTTTCAAATGTTCATGTCCAAAATTCGTGCAGCACACACAACATAAATGAAAAGTGAGGATATAGGTAGCTTCAGGGCCATGAATAGAACATACCTTCTTCACAAACTTAAGCCTAAATGTGCTTGGATAGAGAGATGGAAGTTCAAACTTTTACCTGTTCAGCTTGAGTTGTGTACAACAATGGAGGCACTTTCAATGAAGTTTGAGGACTTGTACAGCTTGCTTGAGGTCCAGGGATGCTTCCTCTATGCTTGGTGTGCCTTGAATCCTTCTGAATCACTCCATGGAAGTCAACCTGCAAGAGAGAAAAGTGAAAATGGCACACTCGGCTATGGTTGTTACAGTCTATTTCCAAGGCTTGGGATAGTTTGTATGAATGGTAGGGAATGTATTTGAACTGGTTTGGATGAAAACGCACAATGGAAATGAACTGTGGAGGTCAATCTGCAACAGGGACTCTGTTTTGCAGAAAAAAGGTGCTTTGATGGATGAGGAGGTATTGCAGGTTAAGGGCTCGTGTTCTAGGTTGGTTATGGAGTATGTAATGTGTGGATAAAGTTTGTTTAGGCTCTTGCTTGCAGGAAGTGAATGTTGGACCTTGAATGCAAAGTTGCTTCTTTGATAAGTAAGAAAATACAAGTTTCTAAACCAGCCTGTCCAATACCCTAAACTATGCTGCACAAATCACTCTTGATCAGTGGAATTTGTTCATGAATCTTGTGCCCAAAGATATGGCCTGTACCTCTTAGATTGTGAACTTGACATAAAGTTGATCTTTTAAAAAATGGCTAAAATGCTTTTTCCATTTTAAGACTAATCCTTCATGTAATGACCAAATGCACAAAATAACATCTTGGCACAATGGTTTAGCATTGAATTATTGAGTGTTAATGGGATTAGAGGCCTGTAACCTAGCTTGTGCAAGCTGAGTTTGAAAATGCATAGTGTATGAACATGAAATTGGCTTATGAACAAAGTGACTTTTGCCCATCTTCACAAATTCGAATCTCCCTAACCACAAAGGTGTTTGATGAGTTCTTGGACAATTTGGAAAGCTTGGAATGTGTACTACAATCCATATTTGTAATGCAAGTTGAAATTCCAAGTGGAATCATGTGAAAAGTGGCCATGAAGTTGGGCAAAAATCTTGCCTAAAATAGGTCAAAAAATTTCTAAGTTAAGAATGTTTTGCACCCCTATTCCAAAAATCATAACTTGAGCTACAAGCTTCTTTTGAGGAAACTTTGTGAATCAAAGTTATAGATTTTGCAATGGACTATAACTTTCATGTTTTGAGTTTTGTTTGAATCCAAATGTATCTTGATGAAAAGATGGGACAAAGTTAGGAAAAAATTAGGAAATTTCATAACTTAGAAAATTTCTAAGTTATGAAATTTCTTCATTTCAAACCCTAATTTGTGATTTTTGATTTCTTGATGAACAAGTTTCATAATTTGACATGTCTTGATGAAAAATGAATCTTGGCACTTGATTTTGACCAAAAAGTCAAAGTTTGACTTTTCAGTATACAGTCAAATTTTGCTCAGTTGACTGGAAAATTCATCTGTCAATCTTGTGCAATTGGGACCTTTTGAACTTGTTGAATGTGTCAAGACCATGCCATTGAATCCTTGAATCCATATGTGAGCTTGATTTGCCATTGGTTAGGTCAAACAGTCAAAAATTGCTTTTGTGCAGTCAAAACCCTAAAAATGACCATTTTGCCCTTTTGGTGATTTGATCAAATTTCTTGTGGAATTGTGATCCAAACCTGACCAAATGGTTCATATGAGTTCATAATGTTGATTTGGGTCAAAAATCATGAAGTTTGACTGTCAATTGACCACAGTTGACTTTTTCCCCAATACAGCTGATTTTTAGGTCAGCTGTCCAATTGACTGGGCAAAGATTGGAATCAAGGCTTGAAACTTGGTATGGATAAACTTGTGAGTCCAACATGAAGCATGAAAGTCATTTTGGGCATTTTAGGTCAAAACATCTTTGTGCAAACTCAAACCCTAATTTGGGTCAACAGTGCAAGGAAGAGTCTTGAGCAGAGTAAACCCTAACTTGATCTTGAGCTCCAAGGGTCTTGTGATGAGAAAATGTTGAGGAAATTGGAGGAAAAATTTTGGGGTACAACAGTTGACCCTGTTCAATCTTCTTAGACCTGAGGATGTAGATTGACTTGCGTGCCTTTCGTGATTCGAAGGTGGAAGATGATTGAACACTAGAGTGCCCTGAAATTTGCACTCGCATAGTGGAGTATCAGCAATGTGATGGCGGGAATGGGATTACAAATGCCATTTGGAGAGATGATGGATATGAGGATGGGCTTATAGATTCCATCTGGAGACGTGACAGAACCTTGTCGAGAATGGGCTTATAGATGCCATTTGGAAGTGTTGATCTCGTAAGAGATTCCTTAGCGAGAACTTGCGTACTTGAGAAAGAAAGATGGTTTCCTGGCTTGCTACAGGTGTTGATCTTCAGTCTCTTCATGCAGATATGCCCTGGCTAGATACAGGTATCAAATCTACAATCAAACGCTCACAGATATGCCCTGGCTAGATATAGGAATCGAATCCGGAACTTCAAAAGGTTGCTTACAGACGTGCCCTGGCTGGATACAGGTATCAAATCTCTAAACTATTCATGCAGATATGCCCTGGATAGATACAGGTGTCGAATCCACAATCAAATACTCACAGATATGCCCTGGCTGGATACAGGAATCGAATCTGGAATTGGTCGTCTACAGATATGCCCTGGCTGGATACAGGTATCGAATCTGGAATTTGTCGTCTACAGACATGCCCTGGCTAGATACAGGAATCGAATCTGGAATTTGTCGTCTACAGATATGCCCTGGCTGGATACAGGAATCAAATCCGGAACTTGTCGTCTACAGATATGCCCTGGCTGGATACAGGAATCGAATTCGGAATTTGTCGTCTACAGATATGCCCTGGATGGATACAGGAATCAAATCTGGAAACTCTTCATGCAGATATGCCCTGGCTGGATACAGGTATCGAATCTACAATCAATCACTCATAGATATGCCCTGGCTAGATACAGGAATCGAATCTGGAATTGTGACAGTTGATAGTAATCATCTTTGGATTGTCCTTTTTCCTGAAAAGGCAAGACATCAGTTGTATGCAATGTCATGATGTATGAAATGCATGAGGTCATGCTGTTTTCAAGAATAAATGAGATTGTGTGATATGATGCGTATATGCATGCGTCAGGATGTACAAAATGTGAAATGTTTATGAATGTGTTTTCGACTAGGAAAATAAATCCTTGACGAAGGCCGGGAAATCAAATCCTGGGTTGATGTTGAAGAGTAGAGTTCTTCGCTTCCGCTGGGGATGATGGTTGCAAGAATAAACCGGTGGGAGAAGATGACTCCGTCGGGGGATAAACTTGTTGGAGAGATTACTCTGCGGGGAATTACTCTGTGGGAAGAGATACTTCGCTGAGGTTTTGATGAGAGCTCCGCTGGGGATTCCACTGATAAATTATGTTGGGGAATTTGATGAACTCCGCTGGGGATAAAAGGATCTTGACTGCTGTCGGGGACAGTGAATTCTTGACTGCTGCAGGGGAGGGCAGGAATCTTTTGATTGTTGAAAGTGAGAAATCCTGGGACCGCTGTTGGGGAATCCAGAGCTTGGGTTGTATGCCAATCTACTGGGGATTCTTGTCTTGAGGGGATCTTCACTGGAGAATATTCGAATATTCTGTAAGGACCTGAGAATGAGAGTCTTCAATCTGCTTGGGGATTGATAGTTGGAAGTTTTAGCTCCGTTGGGGATCTTGAAACTTGACTCTGAGGGGAGTTAGCTTCTGGAAGGCTCTCTGGTTGGGGAAGTCGAGAATCTTTTAATTGTTGCAGGTATTGATCAGGTTGGTCAAGGAGATACTGTCTTGGCTCGTTACAGGTGTTGATCTCTGACCTGAGAAAGAGAGATGGTTCCCTGGCTTGTTACAGGTGTTGATCTTCAATCTCTTCATGTAGATAATTTCCTGGCTTGTTACAGGTGTTAATCCATAATCAGTCGTCCACAGATATTTTCCTGGCTTGTTACAGGTGTTGATCTGGAACTTAAGAAAAGTTGGTCGAGGAGATATTGTTCTGGCTTGTTACAGGTGTTGATCTCTGACCTGAGAAAGAAAGATGGTTCCCTGGCTTGTTACAGGTGTTGATCTTCAATCTCTTCATATAGGTAATTTCCTGGCTTGTTACAGGTGTTAATCCATAATCAGTCGTCCACAGATATTTTCTTGGCTTGTTACAGGTGTTGATCTGGAACTTAAGAAAGGTTGGTCGAGGAGATACTGTCCTGGCTTGTTATAGGTGTTGATCTCTGACCTGAGAAAGAAAGATGGTTCCCTGGCTTGTTACAGGTGTTGATCTTCAATCTCTTCATGTAGATAATTTCCTGGCTTGTTACAGGTGTTAATCCATAATCAAACGCTCACAGATATGCCCTGGATAGATACAGGAATCGAATCTGGAACTTCAAAAGGTTGCTTACAGACGTGCCCTGGCTGGATACAGGTATCGAATCTCTAAACTACTTATGCAGATATGCCCTGGCTAGATACAGGTATCGAATCTACAATCAAACGCTCACAGATATGCCCCGGCTAGATACAGGCGTTGAATCTGGAATTGGTCGTTATTCTGTTGGTGGTTGTAATTTCCAGCAGGTGATGAAGGAATCTTTGGACACTTTTGACATTCGAATGCCCCGAGTGATGATGAAGGAGTCTTGAATCAGATTACTCTGCAAATTGAGAGATTTCTTGAAATCTTGACTGGACTGCCCCAGGTTAACTGAACTTTGAAAGATCTGTTGAAACCTTGACTGGACTGCCCCAGGTTAATTGGATGGTGACATGTCATGCCCCTTGTTGATAGGAGACTTTTTGTTGGAAGTGTTATCCTTTTGAAGTGATTTTTATTCACTGAGAGAGTTTTCGTTCCTCCGAACATTCGCTGTATGAATTTCTTCGCTGTCAAACAAATAGTCAAATGCAAACAGTGATATTCAAGCAATGCAAAGTTTATGTTTGTCTCGAAGTTTTGAGAAATGCATTTTTTAGCAGAAAACTTTTCATAAGACAAATCAACACAAGATTTTAGAGCAAAGCCTTACAGGAGTCAGGATACCTTTTGTAACAGTATGCTTTCGAACTAACCCATGCTTCAATTAGGACTTTTGAAGGGTTGTAACGTGGCTTGGTTCACGGTTTAAGAAAAAAAGGATAAAGGCTCAAAGTATATTTGTACTCACCCGCTCTTCGTGATGTTCTTCAATCCTAAGCTCAGTTAATTGTGCGTCGCACTCTATTCGAGTTTGGAACGACTTTTTGGGTGATGGTTCACCAATTGAATTGGGAGACAGTCATCATCTCCTTTTTTCTTTTGCAACATTTTTCATGTTGTTGAGGATTTGTAATGACCTCTTTATTTTGATTTTGATTTGTTATCCCTAACTTTTGCCTGACTGTTCCCGTTTTCGAGATTACAGTCAGCGGGATGCCCCAACTTTCTTGAGTGTCCTTTATAGGTTTTGGCTCAGTGGGCTTTTTCTCTTTTGAGAGATTGTCTGCCTATGTGATAGGGACCATCACTGTCTTTTGATTCCAAGGGAATGCTTTTTTTGTTGACGTCGTTCGTTGTGTTACGAACTGAGAGTTTGCGACTTCAATGCGCACTTTCTTTTGAATTAACTGAGATACTACCCTGCCCCAGGTTTATATCAAAGGTTTCGATTGTTTAGAACAGAAAACTCCTACTTCTTTGGCTCGAAGGGGTTGACTAGGGATTATCTTCCTTATAACTCCAGTGTTTGGGAATTGAAAGAAATGCTTGTACATCATCAGCAAGGTCTGTTCAAAAGCATATTGTATGAGATTATGGTATTGTTTCGTCATCCTCCCTCTAAAGGCTTGCAGCTTTTTATCAAGAGTTAAATATCATAAAGAAAACACAAGAGTAGTGAAAACGAATGGATGAATTCAAGACAAACATATGCAATGCATGAATGAAACAGAGTTTGACATCAACAGATAATTGTTTGAATAACAAAAGAAATTACAACTTTGAAAATTCAAATGAAGCAAAAGTCTTTCAGTTTGAGCTTTGTCACTTCAGGTGGAGAAACCCTTAACAGAAGATTTTCATCTCGCCGTCTAGCATGAACCTCAGTAATCCAATGTCGATCAGATCTTGAATCTTGTTCTTCAAGGCCCAACAGTCATCGGTGTCGTGTCCCAGGCTATAGGAGTGGTAAACACAAAATGCGTCGGGATGATAGTTAGGAGCGGAGGTATTGGGCTTCCGAATAGGGTCCCTCAAAGCAGTCAGATTGACCTCCAACAAACGTTCCAGTATCAGAGATGACGGTAGGTCAGTCTCCGTGAACTGTCTTCTTGACGTATTTTGATTATGCCGATTACCCCGTTGACGCTGGCGAGGTTGTTGATGGGGTTGTGACCCTGAAGCAAGCAAAGGAGCCTTCCCCTTGTCTTCTTGTCTGGATGGGGGTTGAGTGGTGACTTGCTCTTCAACCTCAGATGTCTGCCCCAGTTGGTTGTTCCGAAGCAGTTGGTTGACGAGAACTCTGAGTTCCTCTTGTCTTTGAGCCAAGTCCTGGATGAGAGCCATCTGGCCTACCAGTTGCCCCGTCATTTGGATCCTCATTGTTGTCAGCTCAGACTGCAGTGCTTCCAACTGATCACTTCTGGCAATGTTTGAATTCCCCTGGACCATACCCCTTGTGAGGAGAGCCTTCACTTCTTCTTGCCCCAAGGACAGGTTCAAGAACATCTCTTGAAGCTGAGCAGTCTGGTCCTGGATATCCTTGACAGTCCTCTCTAGAGCCATCTCTTACTGAAATAAACAGTATGAGAGTAAGGAAACCTGAAAAAGGAAAATCTGTCAAGATGCAATGCATGATATGCGGATGCATGCTTTCAAGGATCTCTTGGGGTAAACACAAGAGAATGTTATAGGTTGAACTTTCGATCTTTGATTGGAGAACTTTGCACTGGTGGATGTATTTCCACGAGAATCAAGCTCACCATGTCAAGTGGGTCATAGCCCCTGATTCAAGTTGTTGTACTTGATCTTTGATTGGAGAACTTTGCACCGGTAGAGGTATTTCCACGAGAATCAAGCTCACCATGTCAAGTGGGTCATAGCCCCTGATTCAAGTTGTTGCACTTGATCTTTTATGGCATTTGTTTAGAGGAGAAACCTCTTGCCCTTTGGTAGACGTCTGGTTCAACGTAACCCTGCATCAAAAGAACCCTCGAGATCCTTGAAATGATTAGTGAAAATGCTATGGTATGATGTTATGATGTTATGTACATGTATGCAAAAGGCAAGTGAGTGTATATACAGGTAATCATATTCACACAAAGCAAACAAGTCCTTGGGTTTAGGCTTGCATGGAGTCTGTAGGTAAATACCCTCTTGAAGTTAGTTGGCTCATCCTGTCCTAAAAATAGAAACCGGGTTCTAAGGAGCTCAATATCATTGGATTGTTTTCTGTGTTCATTGTTTTGGTTTAGCCACTTAACTGGTGACCAAAATATTCCAAGAAAACAACCCTCAATGAGTGTAGTATCGAGTATCTACCAACTTCGGACTGCACCAAAGTTGGTCATCTCACTACCCCTAAAAAGGCTAGGATGGTCAATTAAGGTTCTAAGAGTTCGTTAGTGCTTCACGACATCACTCAGCGGCCTCGTACTCTCCTTGATTGAACTCAAGGGTTACCGGTACTCACAAATATGTCACACTAACATATCTTACTGCTTCAACCATGTCGGTATACCCTGCACAGTTCCCTCACAGTTTCTTTGCTATTTACCTAAAAAGGTGCCCCCAAATCCGAGTGTAGGATTTACAACAAACCCAAGCAAGGACCCAAAACGTAAAGCAATCAAAGCAAACAAAGCAAGTATGTATAGGTGATCTAAACCCTAAGGTAACCCCACTTTTGAATTTTTCCCCAGCAGAGTCGCCAGTTCTATGATACGGTGGGAGAACTGACTTGGGTTTCACGTTTGTATTCGCACTTGTTCGGTTTAGCAAGAGTCGCCACCGACTTTTTATTTTATCCTAAAGGAAAGGTTAAAAAGCACAGGAAAAAACCTTTTGAGATGTTTCGTGGGTTCGGGGGATAGATTATGAAAAGGGAAGGTATTAGCACCCTTTTCATCCATGATTATCCATGGGCTCTTAGTTACTTGTTTAGATCACTTGCCTTTGATTTTCAATTGCTTGAAATTGTGGTGTGTGTGTGTGTTTTGAAAATGTTTTGAAAAAGACGCCTTGTCTTAGGCAACCGTTGTAATGACTCGTGTTTGAGTATATACAAAAGTGTGTATCTTTTCGAAAAGATGTTTCAAATGTTTTTGGAAGTTTGTTTTTGAAAGTGTTTGTGAAGTGTGGTTTTGAAAAGTAGGCAAGTGTGTTTTGCAAGTTTTGATCAAGTAACTAAGAGTTTGTCTACCCTATTGTACTCAAAGGTTTTTCTCATGTTTTAACCTTTTTAACAATTTTGTTCCACCATTGTATTTGGTGGACAATCTTGCGTTAGGATGTTAACGGGACAGGCGCGGGTCATCGTATGGACCATGAATGCAATGGTGCCAAGTGTCTTTGGCAATTTTGCTTGAAGGGACTATGATCATTTTGATAGGCAACTTTCGAAAGCGTCATCGAGGGACTATGATCATTTGAATTGTTTTATTTTGCCAAAGAAACTCGACGTGCAAGCATGGCCCATTTTGGAAGGCAACAAGCGGGATTACCCTAGGGGTGCAAGTGTGAATGGTGTATTGATTTCATGTATTTGTCTTGTATTAGGTTATCTAGCGTTTGATTTTATTTACATACAAACCCTAGGTCTAACCATGGTATATTTGAAAGCGATAAATTGCGGGAATTTAAAGTCTACGCTATTACAAATAAGTATCTGGGAGTGGGGGTACAAGTATTCACAAATGGGGATGAGACTTAATAGGAGAGTAGTGTCCAAATAATTTACAACCAAATCGAATCAATCGTAAATGTAATATGTAGTGTATAGCAATGTACAAGAATAAAGCCATGTAAATGTGTCAATGTATTTGTGTAAGTGTATGTGAATATTTACAAGGTGATAAAATGTTAATTTAATGGAAAACTAAGTATTGTGTATTTTTTGATATTTTCATGGTTTAGGGCAAAACCCTAAATTTGCAAATAAATAGTATTTATTATTTATATACAATACAATATTTATTAATTATGTACAAAAAATAAATAATAAAAAAAAAGAAATATATTGTAAAAAGTAATTTTGAGGTCAAATATTAATAAAAATGAAAAATGTATTATTTTTGTATTTTACCCTAAATATTCTAATAAATATATAAATATTTATATTATGTATTAAATATATTAAATATATACAAAAATAAAATATTTATTATTTACAAAAAAAGTATATTTTTTAGGAAATGTTTTCAAAAGATAAAATAACATAAAATCAGAAAATAAATGTATTTGTATTATTTTTAGTATTTTAAATAAAAAAAGTAATATGTTTACTTATATGTACAAGTTCAAAATAAAACAAATAAAATCCAAATAAAATGCAAAATGGTTAAAAAAAATATTTTTTATATTTTTTATATTTTGACAAAAAATAATAAGTCAGGGGAAAAAACAAAAAGTCAAAAATGATTAAAAAATCACACAATGGACCAAGGGGGTGTATGTGGAAAAATGAGGTGCAAACAGAAAAATGAACCAAGCCCAGCCCAAAAGGAGTTGTCTTCAACCTCCAACAACTTTGAAACAAATAAAACGCGCGTTTCCTTCTCAACCTGCTAACTTCTGATTCCTTGATTTTCAACAAAAACTTACAACATCAATGTTATAGAGCAACTTGTCACGATTCCAAATATATAAAGAAGTTGTTCTAACTCTCAGAAATGAGAGAGAATTTCTCCTCCCCCAATTCCTGACCTAGCTTTTTTCAAATGTTCATGTCCAAAATTCGTGCAGCACACACAACATAAATGAAAAGTGAGGATATAGGTAGCTTCAGGGCCATGAATAGAACATACCTTCTTCACAAACTTAAGCCTAAATGTGCTTGGATAGAGAGATGGAAGTTCAAACTTTTACCTGTTCAGCTTGAGTTGTGTACAACAATGGAGGCACTTTCAATGAAGTTTGAGGACTTGTACAACTTGCTTGAGGTCCAGGGATGCTTCCTCTATGCTTGGTGTGCCTTGAATCCTTCTGAATCACTCCATGGAAGTCAACCTGCAAGAGAGAAAAGTGAAAATGGCACACTTGGCTATGGCTGTTACAGTCTGTTTCTAAGGCTTGGGATAGTTTGTATGAATGGTAGGGAATGTATTTGAACTGGTTTGGATGAAAACGCACGATGGAAATGAACTGTGGAGGTCAATCTGCAACAAGGATTCTGTTTTGCAGAAAAAAGGTGCTTTGATGGATGAGGAGGTATTGAAGGTTAAAGGCTCGTGTTCTAGGTTGGTTATGGAGTATGTAATGTATGGACAAAGTTTGTTTAGACTCTTGCTTGCAGGAAGTGAATGTTGGACCTTGAATGCAAAGTTGCTTCTTTGATAAGTAAGAAAATACAAGTTTCTAAACCAGCCTGTCCAATACCCTAAACTATGTTGCACAAATCACTCTTGATCAGTGGAATTTGTTCATGAATCTTGTGCCCAAAGATATGTCCTGTACCTCTTAGATTGTGAACTTGACATAAAGTTGATCTTTTCAAAAATGGCTAAAATGCTTTTTCCATTTTAAGACTAATCCTTCATGTAATGACCAAATGCACAAAATAACATCTTGGCACAATGGTTTAGCATTGAATTATTGAGTGTTAATGGGATTAGAGGCCTGTAACCTAGCTTGTGCAAGCTGAGTTTGAAAATGCATAGTGTATGAACATGAAATTGGCTTATGAACAAAGTGACTTTTGCCCATCTTCACAAATTCGAATCTCCCTAACCACAAAGGTGTTTGATGAGTTCTTGGACAATTTGGAAAGCTTGGAATGTGTACTACAATCCATATTTGTAATGCAAGTTGAAATTACAAGTGGAAGCATGTGAAAAGTGGCCATGAAGTTGGGCAAAAATCTTGCCTAAAATAGGTCAAAAAATTTCTAAGTTAAGAATGTTTTGCACCCCTATTCCAAAAATCATAACTTGAGCTACAAGCTTCTTTTGAGGAAACTTTGTGAATCAAAGTCGTATATTTTGCAATGGACTATAACTTTCATGTTTTGAGTTTTGTTTGAATCCAAATTTATCTTGATGAAAAGATGGGACAAAGTTAGGAAAAAATTAGGAAATTTCATAACTTAGAAAATTTCTAAGTTATGAAATTTCTTCATTTCAAACCCTAATTTGTGATTTTTGATTTCTTGATGAACAAGTTTCATAATTTGACATGTCTTGATGAAAAATGAATCTTGGCACTTGATTTTGACCAAAAAGTCAAAGTTTGACTTTTCAGTATACAATCAAATTTTGCTCAGTTGACTGGAAAATTCATATGTCAATCTTGTGCAATTGGGACCTTTTGAACTTGTTGAATGTGTCAAGACCATGCCATTGAATCCTTGAATCCATATGTGAGCTTGATTTGCCATTGGTTAGGTCAAACAGTCAAAAATTGCCTTTGTGCAGTCAAAACCCTAAAAATGACTATTTTGCCCTTTTGGTGATTTGATCAAATTTCTTGTGGAATTGTGATCCAAACTTGACCAAATGGTTCATATGAGTTCATAATGTTGATGTGGGTCAAAAATCATGAAGTTTGACTGTCAATTGACCACAGTTGACTTTTTCCCCAATACAGCTGATTTATAGGTCAATTGTCCAATTGACTGGGCAAAGATTGGAATCAAGGCTTGAAACTTGGTATGGATAAACTTGTGAGTCCAACATGAAGCATGAAAGTCATTTTGGTCATTTTAGGTCAAAACATCTTTGTGCAAACTCAAACCCTAATTTGGGTCAATAGTGCAAGGAAGAGTCTTGAGCAGAGTAAACCCTAACTTGATCTTGAGCTCCAAGGGTCTTGTGATGAGAAAATGTTGAGGAAATGGGAGGGAAAATTTTGGGGTACAACACATGGTATATTTAGTAATCATGCAAGGTAAAATATGATTCATAAAAATAACTAACATGGCATAAGAATAAATAAAAACCAATTGCATAAAAACCTGTAAATAATGTTGTTGTGGTAATCTTGAGTGCGTACAAATTCCTTGCAATTAATTGAAATCTACGACCGTGTTAATTCTTAGATGAAGAACTAACACTTTGGAAACTAAAAGTTACAGTAGGTATAAAATGGTTCAAAAGAAAATAAAATAGAATAATGCAGAAAAGCAGAAGTTTGGCTCTCTAGAAAATTCTCCGACCCTGATCCATTGAACTGCCTCATATTTATAGAAGAAGATTTTGCAGTTGAGAGAATTTAGGAACAGCTTAAGTGGAGGAAGACTCGATTGTACGTTGCTGGAAGTTGAGGAATTGCAGGAGAAGAAAATTGTCCACTACGTTGCCCACGTCTCCTGTAATGCATAATGTTGCTTTAAGCGTGTGACGGTCGTCATGAGGAGGTGACGGTCGTAATGCGCTTAAATAGCGTGTTACATTCGTCAATGGTGTGTGACGAGCGTCCTTCAAGTTGTGAGCGCGTTACGCTCGTCATGGGGTGTGACGGTCGTTATAGCAACAAAATCTACAGACTTTGCAGATTTGGTTTTTTTTCTTCTGATTCTTGGTTAGATTCCTTCATGTGATCCTTTTTCACTGATTTGATTTGAAACATGTTGTACCTGTGAGAAAACACAAAAACTCGGAACAATCGGGAGTTAAACGACTTAATATGTTATGAAAATCGATAAAAAATGTAGTAATTATATGATACGATTTCTCGTTATCATCGATGAGGACTGCACCAAGATATACTTATCCTTAAAATGGCGGGAAAACTCCAGATAGGCCTTGAATAACTTCCCATTGCCTTGCTTGAGAGAGACACATCCCCATTTTCTGTCGGTCTTACTCCTCTGAATATAAAAGCAGTAGAAAAACAATGAGATTGTGGCCCCTATCTTCAAATAGTCACAGACTATCTGGAACGCTCGCACGAACGCGATACTATTCAGATGCAATTGGGAAGGAGCCACTCGTAAATACCGGAAAACGGCCACTTTGAAGTCGAAAAAGGGGAGGCGAAGACCCATCTTTCGAAATACAATGTCGGACATCGGGATCCGCCTTTTGTCATACCTCAAGCAAATCATGCTCTCCTTCCCAGGGATATATAACGACCACTCCTCCGGGGCCCCCTCCTCGTGAGTGAACACATCCGTGAACACATCCTCCCCGTGCTCATAAAAATATGATCGCCACTCCCAGTGGTCCTTTGCAACCCAATCTCGAGGGTCCTCCTCGTCTCTATGAGGGAACAAGATACTCTGAACCGCAGAGGTCACCCCCATTTTGGGCTCCCCCATTTGTCGTTCCATCTGATTCTGCATATCCCCAAAGACTTCCAAGATGCTCGATGAACTGCTTGCCTCGCTCGAAGTACTCGTGGATTAACTCGAAATAACGACTTGTGCATCATCAGTCATGGCACCTAAAAAGAAGAGGAAAAAGTTAAGCTCGATATTAATGCGAGAACCACCCTTCCACCTCTAAACAAGCGAAAGGGTGCTGGGAAACGAGGATCATATCCCTGACCAGAACCCTCACTATGACACTCAACGGGTGTGGATTGCAGAAAAAACTCTAAGCCCTAAATAAGCCACCTATAACGCCCGATAGAATCCCCGAGGAGACCCCACGGCGGCTCCGACGGTCCTACACCATAGAAACACATCCACTATCAAGAGTCTCCAATGACTTCCCCCTAACGGAACCCTAAATCTTAACCGCATGCATCTCTAGAAAGTAGAAAGCGAAAATGCGAAGGAAAATAACAATGGAAGTATTGAAACTAAGCAAACGTCGGTGGTCGACTGTCGAGCTAATGCGAGTAGATGAAAGAGAAGGCGAAAAATACTGAATGCCTTGTTCCTCTCGTATTTATAGTTGAGATAGCCCACGCGTGCAAAAATGCGCTCGGGGAACCCTAGGGTCATCATCATGACACTCTAGCCCTAGGTCATCATTATGTCGCTTCACCGACACGCTTCCCAAAACATGTTACCTCTCCAAATTCAAAATTTCTAACGGCCAATGCTTCACCTCCTCGCAAGCTAGGCGTAAAGGGCAACGCTCGTTCCCCCGTACGACACGCCCTGTTCTTCGAGCAGATGTCAAAGTCGTCACTCCTATGCCCGGAAGCAACGACTTGGGGGGCAACTGTTCTGAATTTGCCCGACAACTTGAATGGCCCCAGTCTAAGACATTCCCTTTGGTACGGTCCGCACAACCTTGACTCGGATTTCCCGCTACCTGTCGGGTAATATCAATTGTTTTCCCTCCCAAATCGACAATGACCCAAGGTGACCGACGAGCATCCTCTCAGCCTGCCCTATATCGTCATACAAGCCACCAGGAACCGGCCAGAGAGATGCCCGTGACTAACCCCTCCTCGGGACCAACGACTAGTTACGAGCACATCTGCCCGGTTTGACTAAGTCCTGGAAGTTACCTGCTTGCACAGACCTACATATATAGGCGGTAAATCAGGAACCAATGGCCACACACTAGGGGAATTATATAAACCCTCACACCTGTGAGGGCCAAGTATCCAATATCCACTACTCACTGCCTGATATTTTTGCTTGTACCTCCTTGTTCCCACTCTTACTTGATCGCCAGAGTGCCTTGCAGGTACAACCCCCTTTTCTCCTCAGCTTACAGCCCGACTGCAGATCATCCTTCGGCCACTCTCTAGGTTCTAATCAACTGGCAAGATCAAAAGCTATCTACCTACTAAAAAGTCTTTGTTCTTTCCCTTTCTCCTTTAGATAGTGTTATCCCGCCATTAGTTAGTAGGAAGCCATATCGTTGGATGTTTAAGGGACAGGCGCGGGTCGTCGTACTATTACAAAGGCAACATATAGGGATGCCTTTAGCAATTCAAAGGGACTATCATCATGTATTCGTAGGCAAAATCGAGGGACAAGATCATTTACCAAAGGCAGCATCGAGGGGTCATCGAGGCACTATGATCTTTATGATGATTTTTAACTGATGGTCTTTACTAATGGTATCCCTATGTTCGAGGGACATGACTGTTTTCCGAAGGCAACAAGTGGAGTCATCCTAGAGGTGCGTGTGTGAAAACTGATTTGTTTTCAGTTAATTTGTCTTAATTAGGTTTTCTAGCGTTTGATTATTATCTTTCCATACAATCCTATTAAACTAGACAGTTATAAGTAAAGCAATAAAGGCAGAAATTAAATATCCTACGTTATTACAATGTTTCGGGAAGGGGAGTACAAAACCATGAAAATGGGGGAAAATAGTAAACCATAATTAACTATGACAACTTTTAGCAGTTACATAATAATAAACAATTTCTAATGCGAAAAAATAACAGAAATGCACGAAGGTTGTAAGAAGAAACGAAAAGATTATTTAATGGAACTGTAATTGACGATCTATCCTAATGGTTAATTGATTTTTTTTTGTTTATTTTTGAGAAAAAAATAATTATAACCTAAGTTATGTTTATTTGAAAATATTTAATGAATAAAACCTAAAGGGACTAAGTTAAAAAATTTCAATTAAATTAAAAAAAAGGTTAATTTAATTAATTTTAGAAAAAAAGTTAAGTTAATTTGGATTTTATTAATTATTTAGAAAAAAAGTTAATTATCTAAAATAAAATAAATATTAAAACAAAAAGGAAATATGCGTGAAAGTAATTCTGGGGGGTGAGAAATCTGAAATCACTAGGCCCAACATAAACAACCTATTTGCTTGCATGTGATCCAGTGCAATTCCTCCTTGGATGTCTAACGTGGGCGTGAGATTTGATTCCATGGATCTAGATCTGATGGTGTTGATGTGAGAGCGCATGATGGACTTGCAAAGGCTTGGCACACTGAATCTGTAAACAAGAAATATAAGAAACATAACATACCAGGGACAGGGATCGAACCCATGCCCTAGTACACCAACACCCTTACAAACACACGATTACCGATGGGGAGACTATTACTTCCATTCATATAAACCAAACAAAAACAACAAATATAAAAAACACTTTTAACGACCAGAGAAGCATCGGAGCCCTAGCTCCGGTTTCCTTCTCTGGTGGACTACTTTTTTAAAACCTGCAAAATAGAAAGCCTTAGTGATCTAAAAATTCCTTATCCTCCTAAATTAAGGGTTGCAATTTCAAAAATGGTGTTATTTTTATCTGAATCGTCCTATATCGTGAAATCTGAAACAAGGTGTTCTTGATGCCCTAACAATGGAATTCTCAGATCCTGACGTTAGAGCTTGCATCTAATGGTCCTAACTTGTCTAAAGCTTTAGCACAAACACATATAAACACACGAGGTTAGTTAGATATGCCTAGGTTAACATTTCATGTTTCAAAATTATACCTACAATCGGTGTGCTTGGAGAAACAATTTTGGACGTGGATATCTTCGTTCCTGGATCTGGGGAGACCTCTGAGAGTCCCGGGAAATGATAAGGATGCTTGGTTCTGCCTAAAAGTGGTTGGATCATGCACTATAAGTTGACACTTTTCTTTTAAAATTTTGTGAATTCTAGAGGGTTTTTTTAGGCAGGGAATC
This sequence comes from Vicia faba, assembly GCA_948472305.1. Classification (NCBI taxonomy): domain Eukaryota; kingdom Viridiplantae; phylum Streptophyta; class Magnoliopsida; order Fabales; family Fabaceae; genus Vicia; species Vicia faba. The sequence goes on along the minus strand of OX451738.1, from coordinate 1,179,712,860 downwards.
ATGTTCTTTGCAACTGATTTTTGTGCATATATAGAGAAGTGGGAAGAAGCAACCAAAATGGAACAAAAATCAAGCAATCATGGCCTTAATCAAACAAGATCAAACATGTTTTCCAACCTTCCTTTTTGAGATACTCTTGCCATTTTCATGCTTACACGGTTTTGGCAAGATTAATAGGCTGTCATTAGTTGTCTTGGGCCTGAATTTATCCAAGAAGTGAGCCCACATGCATTGCCTCATATTTTATTTATTTTAATTTCTTTTAAATGAATAAAAATTCAAATAAAGGAAATAAAAATCATGAAAAATATTTGCATGGATTTAGAGGTCTTCTAACACCTTATGAACATGTTTGAACATCAAATGTTAGGCCCACTAGTTCAAAATTTCAAGTTTGCTCACTTTGCACCTTATGCATTTTCTCAAACTTTCTCAACTTGCATTGGTTATAACTCTCTCAATTTTCAACTATTTAAAGTGATCTTTGACTTTTTTGAAATCTCAAGATGTTCTCTACAATTTCTCTTTTGATCATTTTTGCATCTGAAGACTTTATCTTGATGTAAGTTGTCTTGACAAAAAGTGTCCTTTTGTTGACTTTTGAAATGACATGTAATGTATTAGCTCATATATTTCAAATGAAGCACTTTTTGGACTTGAGCGTACACATACAAAGTTGTAGAGAATTGAATTTCCTTCTAAATGGGCTTTGGTTGGGAACAAGTTGATGAAGCATGTGAAAGTTATGCTTGGTCAAAGTTCAGTTGACTTCTCCTAAGGAAACCCTCATTTGACAACTTTGGACTTTTGATGATTTGAGGACTTCTCTTGAGGAATCAAGATCAACCCTTGATAAAATGATGAATATCATTTCAAAATGTTGACTTTGACCAAAAAAATCTTGAAGTTTGACTGTATGTTGACCACAATTGACTTTTTACCCAATACAGTTGACTTTCAATCATCTCAGCATTGATTGAGAAAACTTATGATGCAAGACTTGAAGCTTGACATAAGAATTATTGAAGACCTATTATGTAGGGGTGTTCGCGGTGCGGTTTGAGCGGTTTTGAAGCAAAGAATCACCCGAACTGCAAGAGAAAAAAACACGCGGTTCGGTTTGGTTTGGTTGACTTTTAAGAATAAATTTGAATCAAACCAAACCAAACTAATGCGGTTTGGATTGGTTCGGTTGGTTCGTTTTTTTACAAAAAAAATTATTAAGTCATACATACAAATATAGAGGAAAATATAATTTTGTGTTTAATTGTTCATACATTACCATAAAAAAATTTATAATTGTCAAAATAAGTTTATAATTTGATACATAAAATTGCGTATTATAATCTTATCTAAATCTAAAGAATGACATAAACAAGATTGCATTATTAAATAAATATTATACAAAGAATACGATAAAATATATTTTGTGAAAATAATATTTATAAATGAATAATTTTTTTTTAATGATTTGTAAATTAAAATGAATATAATACAAAATATGATAAAATATACACATAATACATGTTGATTTCTCTAAAGAATTAAAGAAATATATATTGGTTAGTAAGATTTTATAACATAATGTGGTTTTGTTTGGTTTGGTTCGGCTTGTAAAATACAAACCACAAAGTGAACCGAACCGTGCGGTTTCGCGAGAAAATGATCCAAACACATCCAAACCAAATACGGTTTTTTACGGATCGGTTCGGTTTTGCGATTTTCTATTGGGCTGGTTTGGTATTGAACACTCCTACTACTATGAACCATGAAAACCATATGAGACCTTTGAAACCCAATCTTCCTTGAGAAACTCAAGACCCTAGTTGTAGACCCATTGCTTAGGAGGAGACTTGTCTGGTCAACTCTTGAGTAGCCTTGAGTACTTGAGAGCCTTTGAAAATGTCTTGAAGAAAATGGGAGGGAAAATTTTGGGATACAACAACACCTCTTCTATCTGAGCCATTATCGAGCCTTCCGATTACAACAACAAACCCCAATTTGAATACCTTTGTACGTATCCATAGAAGCACGTGATCATGAAATTCAAACTTTTGTTCATTTTTAAATTGATTGCCAACATTTATCTCTCTTAGAACAACACATTTGGCATTCTGACACACAATATATTTTCGAAAAACATCGGGGTGCACCATATCTAATGAAAAAATAATATACAATACTAAAAAATAGTTAATATTAAAAACAGACAGATGGAAAATAAATACATACTAGATCCATAAATGCCTTTTCGAATACAATCATACTGAATCTAGAATATATATTCGGAATAAATGTAAGTTTTTCAACCCCAAAACAAGATTAATGTGGGAAATGATGCTTGAAATAAATAAACTTTACCTTGAGTTTAAGATTCTTATGCTCCTTTTGGCGTGATGAAACACAAGAACGAAGTTCTGGAGTAAAAATCTTGATCGAGAATGGAAGGGTTTTGGGAAAGGGTTTTTAGAAACAAATGAGCATGGGTTCAAGTCATGTAGGTGACTGTTTTTAGCAATTTCATCTTTGTCTTTTTCGGAGATGTATCTCCATTCTCCATAAACATTTGACAAGCAAAGGTGATAAATTTTCAAATTCCCGCTTCAAATATTCAGAAAAATATGTCTAGAAACTTTACTGAGATGCTCTCTGGAACTAGATTTTGTTTCACAATAGGGTGACGTTATTATTTGTGCGTTATTGAGTTATACAAATGATGCGTCCAAAATTACATTTCCGGAAACTGAGAGACATTTTTAAATTTCTATAGGATTCTTTTCCACATCATATGGTGGGATAAGAAATTCCCAAATTTAAATCCTTGTAAGTGTCAATATCCAAAATCTCTAGTATGAATTTTTTTTGGCAAAAACAAAATTCATAAGTAACTAAACACCCTATTTCGTTGTGTAAATTTGTGTTTCAATGTCATTTTAGTCGTGATATTGCAAAGATATATTTTGATCATGATTTTGGTGTAAAAATGTCAAAATTTTGGAAAAGTATAAAAAAGTTAAGAAATAGATCAAGAAGACGTTGCATGACGCAAGAGCTCAAGTTTTTGACGATTTATAGCAATCTTTAATAATTAAAGAGGGGGAGATTTTATATATAAACTTGTTAAAGGAAGAGAATGAAAGACATAAAATTTGAATCAAGTAAAGTGTGTTAAAGATGAAGAAGTCAAAGTCTTGATTCAAAAAAAGAATATAAAAGATAGGTGGAAGACGTATTTCTACAATTTATTCAATAAAGAATATGATATATCACTGAACTCTAACATGCTCGACATTAGAGAAGAGTGTCAAAACTATAATTACCACCATCGAATTTAAAAACAAGAAGTAAAAAAGCATTGAAAAGATGAGTAACAGTAAGGCGATCGAGTCAAACAACAGATTTGTTTAAGTGTGGGAAATTCTTGGTGGTAGAGACATTGAGTGACTCGTCAATTTTTTTAAACAAAATTATGATGTCAAAGAAAATGTCAATTGAATGGATAAGAAACACTTTAGTTTCAATCTATAAAAACATGTGGAATATACAAAGTTGTACAAATTATAAGGTGATTGAACTTATGAGTCATACCATGAAGTTATGGAAAAGAGTGGTTGAGCATAGACTAAAACTAGAGACTTGAGTTACTAAAAATCAATTTGGTTTTATGCTCGAGAGAACGACAATGAAAGCGATCTATCTACTACGACGTGCGATAGATCGGATGGACCAACAAGATTTGTACTTAATTTTCATTGACTTGAAGAAGGCGTATGATAGAGTTCCTAGAAATTTTTTGTGGAAACCCTTGTAGAAGAAAGGTGTTAGGATTGTCAATATTCGATTATCCAAAATATGTATGAAAGGGTATTGACTTGTGTGCAAATTCAGGATGGAGAGACAGCCAATTTTTCTATTACAATAAAATTGCACTAAGGTTCAACCACTCTTAAAAATGCATAGCTTTTTCCTAAGCACAAATAATATGAAATATATGAATGTAAATTTAGCAAAAAGAGAGGTGTTTTTAACTTAAAGATGAAAGTTAAAACCCATATCATCCTACAAATCACACAGTTTAAATAACTTTGATTCGTAGTATAAAACAATGGAAAAGTAGAATGGAATATAAAGCGTCAAATTTAACTCAATTGGCTTAAATGCAAGAGGATCTCAGAAGTTTGATGTAACACATATCCTTCGAGTTGAAAAGAATTTTAGTGCACAACAATAATACTTTGATGTTGTACAAGACAAAATGTTCAGCGATTAGAATGTTATGTTGATAAATCTATTTACATGATAAAATTAAATATGATAATATAAAGAATATTAGGGTAGCACCTAAATGGTTTTAGCGCGTAGAAATAAAATATAGGCTTTGTTGTAAGAGTAAACCAGATGAAATGTCATACAACTAAAGGTTGAGAAAAAAGTAGAAAAATTAAAAGACAAGATCTCAAAATTAACTAATTGAATAGAAAGAAAATTACGTCATAATTTAATTTATATATTGAGCTCATTTAGTAGAATAAACTTAATTGTTGTTGTATATTTTGATCCTAGTGCAATAAGCAAATACACACACAGTCGATTTAAGGAGTTAACGAGTGCAACATTATCAATTATTGTCGTGTACAATCCTCCCATTTCTTATTTCGGTGAGGGATAGATTACTTTAACCTTTGTAAAGCAGATTGTTTCTGAAGCTAAGATTGCAAACTTCACATATTTGGCAACTGCTTTTATTCTTAAAGCCAATTTGAATATAGGTAGGTTTCTTGAAACTTTTTTCTTTTTGCAAAATCAATATTTTGAAATATATTTCTGTCTGTATTAAGAATACTTAAAAAGGCCGCCGGGGCAGCTTCCTTCTCATCGCACCATGAAAACCTTATTTTTAACCTCAATTGGTTAAAGCATAGCATGGTTGTAAGAGTCATAATTCATTTGTTTGTAATTGTATATATGTTGGTCTTAACGTAAGATAGGGAATGACAAATCCTCAAAGATGCTAAAGACTAGGATTTATACCACATTTGCTCAATAATCGTGCTAGATTAGAGGCACTTGAAAATATACAATATCATACCAGGGCAGGAACAAAATTACGTATCAAACAAATTGCTAAACATAATTTAAAACTTTCGAGATAGTATACCAACAAAATTAACTCAAAAATCTTCTCAACATAGAGAACAAACACATTGACACAAGACAACCAATTCCATTGAGCAATCCAAACACAGACTACTTAATAAATAAAGACATCATAAAATTGCAACAACACCAAAATTTCTTAATCAATAAATAGGAAACAACCTCTCAAAAAGACTAAAGAGCTTTATCATCATCACCATAACTAATCTCCCTTCTTCCTGAAGGAGCATCCCTCTGTGAGTCTTGCTTTGCCACCTGTTGGCTGGCACAAAACCGTTTGGCAGTTACCGCAAACCACAACTGTTTGAGAGTGACTAAACACAGTAGTTCTGCATCCACAAATTTCAACCATTATAATTAACCAATCAAAACAGTTGTTCTATGATAACACGTTTAGTGATAATACAATTGAGTGAATAAACACAGTAATTCTGCATGCAAAAAATTTCAACAACTATAAATTAACAATTCAACACAATGTTTTAATATAATAAGATGTTTAATTGTAATACAACTTTAAGTATCCCGAACTGAACTATAGCTATAGAAGTGAAATGAATAAAGCAACTTTTATTAATCAAGCATCAATTTAACCTCTATACAATAAAGTCTAATGTATACATAAAATCAATATGTTTAGTCTATAATGAAATAAAAAATTATATAGTTAATGAACTAAATTGACAATTAATATACTATAGAGGCTACCTATTATATTTATATGAAGTGTTTGTTTGGTTTAGCTTTTGAAAAGTCAAAAAGCAATTCTAAAGGTGTAGAATTAATTTGAAGTGTTTGGTTCTTCTAAAGTTATCCAAACATAAATCACTTTACATTCAATTCAGATTTAACCATAATCAATTTTACAAAATCAATTAACTCAGAATCAATTATTTTAACCACAAAATCAAGCATAACCTAAATCGAAGATTGATTCAACAAAACAATGGTTTTATAATTCTAATCAAAATTCCTTCTACTTTACATACAGAATTTCAAAACAAATTAAGGTTTGCAATATCTCTAACACAGAAAAATATTTCTCAAACAGCATGGAAATCAAATAGGTACTTACATGTTGAAGCATCCTTGGCATTTGACATCCTAAAACAAATCCAAAAAAAAAAAATTCACAAACCGAATACAAAAGCCTGAAAACCATAAAGAAAATTTTTTTTGATGAAAAACATGATTACCATGAAGAACGAATTAGGAGATTGAACGAGACGCTTGAGTTTGTGCTTCCTCTTCTCGAGTTCCGCAGGTGGATTCAACAGATCAATGTCGTTTTGGAGAACCTGAAAAGATGAAATCGAATATAGAGAATAAGAATTGAAGAAGAGATTTGAAGGTTTGTTTACGTAGAGAATCGAAGGAGAGAGTGGATTACCATGGTGAGAGGTTGAAGAGTGAGACAGATCGCAAACCCTAGAAGATGAGATTGAACGGGGCTGCGACTGTGAACAAAAGCTAAAAGACTGAATTTGATAGATGAAAGATGAATATAAAGCGTGAGATTGGTGTGGATTGGATGCGGTAAGGCCCGGCCCATTAGGCCCACTCACTCGAATTAGGTTTATGAGCATTATTAAGTATGATAGAACTATTTTTTTAATATTTTAATATAGAGAATTGCTAATTTATTTAATATTTTAATATGGAGAATGGCTAATTCCACTTCAAGTGATGGAACTTATGAAAATTTGAAAAATATTTTTCAGATTTTGGAGATGCATCTCCGAATATATTTTGAGGCTCACTGAAACATGTCTCAAGTGAGTCTTGCCCCATAAATTTTTTAAAATTTATTTCGGAAATGAATTTTTGGACTAACCCTATCAATTTATTTTTAATTTAACAATCTAGTGACTTTTCAGTAAGTACGTTTTTTAATTTGTGAAGTGAGAATTTAAAAACATGCCACTTTTGCATGTTAGTCATTTTCGAAGATGCATTTCTAAAAATATCAAACATGATTTTTAATAAAACAAGACTGCATAATTAAACTATGTAACCATTGTTACAAAATATCATTTCATTCTCAATCAAGATTTGCACTTAAAAACTTCAATCTTTTGTTTCATCACATCAAAAGGAGCAAAGTAAGCTGGAATTTAGGGTAACGATCGTTTATTTCAATCCTCATTGCTTACATTAATCTTATTTTGTGACTGAAAAAAGTTATGTTCTGTCTGAAAGTGAATTTTTGGATTCTATATAAATTTCTTTGAAAGTGCGGTTCTGGAGTTTGTCTATTTTCATTTTCAAAATGTCTTTGAATATTTTATGTTATTGTTTGCATTATATATGGTGCACCTTGATGTTTTTTCCAAACCTATTGTATTTATGGATGCCAAGCGTGTTAAAGTGAATGAGGTAGGTGTTGGTAACTAATTTACAAATGGGCAAAAGTTTGAATTTCGAGATCATATGTTTCAATGGATTTGCACTGAGGCGTTGAAATTGGGGTTTGGTGTTGTAATCAGAAGGTCTGATAATGGTATAGATAGAATAGTTGCATTTTTGACAATGAAATATGAAATAAGTGGGAAATATATAACTTCTCTCTAAAATTTTAAATGAGATGACATTGGTTCAACAAAATATGAGTGTCCCTTTAAGTTGTGTGGTTATCTTTTGTCAAATAAGAAACAGATATTTGATGTTATGTGTAGTTTACATAACCATGACATGTGTGAAAAGTTAGCCAGCCATCCAATTGCATGTCGCCTTATGTTGGAAGATAACAAGGCGTTGATGAAATAAAATTGAAATGCAACAACTGTTGAAACTTCAGGATGATAACAATTATGTATCTAGATACCAAACGTGCGGGGAGGAAATAATTGTTTGAGATATAGTTTTGACTCATCCTGATTCTATCAATTTGTTTAATATGTTTCCTACTATGATCATTATTGATTCAACATATAATACCAATAAGTATAGGCTTCCATTATTATAAATTATTGGTGTTGTCTTTATTGGGAAGACTTATTTTGTCGGGTTTGCATTTCTGGAGAGCGAAAAAAAGGAAAATGTTATTTGGGCTTTAGAGATGTGTCGGGCAATATTGAAGGATAGAGATGATACACCAAAAGTAATTATCATCGACCACGATACCGCTTTGGTGAATTCAGTTGCAAATATTTTTTTCTACTTCTTACGCATCACAAAGAATGTGAGAAGTCGAGTTAAACCCGTGGCAGAGACGAAACAAATCAAGGGCAAAGACAGAATAATCGTCAAAGGTAACGTGATAGTGGAAAAAATAATGGATGAATGGAATGTTATAATAAATTCTTCTACAAAAGAGTTATATGTTGATGATGTTGTACATTTCAAGAAGGTTTGTGGGAAATATCCATATTTATTGAAATATGTTGAAAGTACAATTATGGATCAAGTGAAGGAGAAGATTATTTATGCTTGGACCGGTCAGGTTACACACCTTAGAAATATAACAACTAATCTATTTGAGTATGCCCATTGCACTAAAGAGTTTGAGGATTTGTGGTATCTTTATTACCAAGGCGTACAAGATCCTCACCTCATGGCCCAACTCCTAACATACACTTTCTCATTTTTGCAGGGCTTGGACAAGAAAGGCAAAGGTAAGTCTTGTTGATTGTTTTTAGGATGCGAAAAAAAAACTAAGGATAAAATTTATTTAAATTCCTCTTGGGCTCTAACTTATTTCTATCGACCTGCTGCATACGTTCCCCAAAATCCAAAATTGTCTACGGCCGTTTCGCAAGAAACGAGCAACACGGGAGGGAGGTCTGAGCCTTCTCAAGAAAATTTACAAGTAAAATTTCTAACCTTATTTTCCTTCGGGTTATTATTTTTCTGTCAACTTCCTAACCTTTTGTTTTGATCCTTTAGGGTCGAAAGAAGGGAAGTACTTCTTCTGCTACATGACCCTCTAAAAAGAAGAGCAAAAAGAGCAAGGACGCTTAAGCTCCAGCTAATGAAGAAATTATAGTCCTTAATATCTTTGTTTCTCATTCTCTATGAATTCAACTTTCATCTTATTGACGTTTGTCGAATATGTTAGTCTCCATAGAAAGAGACAGAGTTGGAAATGAATGCCAAAAGCATGTAGTCCCTCCACCTATCCCTCCAAAATATCGAACAAACACGACTATCATATTTTTTAATGCAGATTTTGCATATCAAGGGGAAGGGGAAGCCCTTGATGAATCTATGGAATTCAATAAAAGAAAATGAAGAAGAAGAAGAAGAAGAAGAAGAAAAAGGGGTTAGACAAGAAGATGTTATGGTTTTTGATGAAGAAGGGATTGCGGAAGATGAAGTTTTTGATTTTAGGAATAAGAAAAGAGGTAGAACAACTCCTAACAAACCTAATCAGAGCCTAGGAAGTGCATATTCAAGTCCCCATTGAGATGTTAATAAGGTAACTTGCTACTTTCTTTTTTCTTTTCCTTGACTCCATCTATCTTTAATCTCTAATATGGACTCAAATCTTTTCTACTTGGGAAACTTGTCAACATTGACCTTACCACCTCCCAGGTGCAACACCCATCTAAATGCCATGAATTAATTTAAATAATTTAATTCAAAATTACCATACAAGGGTGTCACACGTCATAAAAATATCGTAAATTCAACCCCAAGGGTCCTCCGCTACCCAGGTCTGCGGGTCCTCGTCATCCTCGGGCAGAATTAGGCCACCATGATCAGTGGGCGCCATCTTCACGTCCTCTCCCCCTACGTGCTGATCAGACCGGTTCGATTCATCCCCGGATATCTCTAGGATGCCCGACGTACTCCAAGTATCATTTGTGGAGCTTTGGGAAGATCCGGTTCGTCCATCTAAAAGATCGTCTCCAACATTGTCGGTCATAGTACCTGAAAAGCAGAGGATAGAGGTGAATTCGACATCAATGTTAAAACCACCCTTTTACCACTAGTCAAGTGAAAGGGCGCTGATAAACGAGGACCATCTCCCCGACCAGAACCCTCGCTAAGGCATCTGAACAAACAAACGCTTTTCTCAACAGGATAAACTCCAGTCAACGAAAACAACCTAAATCCTCATAGATCATCTACGGTGCATCGCGAAAATTTAGGGAAAATCCACGGCGGCTCTAGCGTTTCTAAATTGCAGAACCACCATCTGCTACCAACACTCCCCTAAAAATGACCTAACATACAGGATCCTAATCCTAATCGCATGCATTTCTAAGACGAAAATGTGAAAATCTAAGCTACGACATCCAAATAACAACGAAAATATGAAATCTTACCAATTAAAGAAGAAAGAAGGTTGAAAGGAGCAGCGAAGGACAATTAATCTTCAAGGAACAACGATGGTCAACACGCGAGCAGTAACGAGCAATGCGAGAGAAGAACGAAAAGTATAAAATGCCTTGCTCCTCTCATATTTATAGCTGAAATCGCCTGCGCGTGAGAGACACATGCCTAGGGAATCATAGGATCGTCATCATTGCACCCTAGCCCCTAGATTAACATTGCGCCGCTTCGTCAGGGCACTATCCAAAACACACTACCTCTTCAATTCTCAAAGCTCAAAACTTCCAACTCAGCATCTCTCAGCGAGAAAGGCGCAACGGGCGATGCTCATGTTCCATGTAAGAAGCGCCCTAACCCACGAGTAAGTGTCAAAGTCATCACTCTTGTGCCCATAAGCAATGAATTGGGGGGATATTATTCTGGACTGGCCCGACAACTAGAATGGGCCCAGCCTGACCTCTTCCTTCGGCTCGGCCCGTACAACCGCGGCTCGGGATTCCGCGCCCTCCGTCAAGCACCATCGTCCATTTGTCCTCCTTGACCAGCACTGACCTACGACATCTGACGAGCACCTCCCAGTCTTCCCAACCCCAAGTCGGTCAGACAACTAGGAATCGACCAGACAACTGCCTATAACTTACCTCCTCCTCGGAACTAACGGCTACTTGTGGACACACTTGCCCAGTTTGACCAAGTCCTGGCAGTTACCTATTTTTGCAAACCCGTATATCTAGACCCTAAAATAGGAACCAATGGCCAAGCGCTGGGGGAATTATATATACCCTCACACGTGTGAGGGTCAGGTATCAGATATCCATTATTCATCACTAAAACCCTAACACTTTGTTTGTATCTCTTTTGCTCCCACATTTACTTGATCGTCGGAGTGCCTTGCAGATACAACTCCCATTTTTCCTCCTCGACTTTTTAGCCTGACAGAAGATCAACATCTGACCACCTTGCAGGTTATGCTCAATCGGTAAGATCAGTTACTAATCTCAGATAGCTGCATGGAGTGATTAATCTAGAATACACTATTATGGATAGCAGACACATAGGGGTTGGTGTTGTTCTATCTTTTATGGAAAATAACTTATATTTCATGACCTATATAAATATTCATTATACTTAAGAAGAACGTACAAGAAGATAGTAATAGAACTCATGGAAATAAAGAGTTGTATTGTGGAACTATTTTTGTGTTGTTGAGAGGAAGATGCATTGCCACTTTAATGAAGAGGATAACAAATAGTCAGGGAAAAACATACAAAATAGAATTTCTGGAGACTGAGAATGAAATTAAATGAAAGAAAAATGAAAGGGATAGTGAGTGCAGAGAGTGGAGTGGATTCACTAGGATATTTATTTCTCATTTGATTAGGTTTGTAATTCTTTGTTATTTATGGTTTTATTTATGATAGAAGGCTTCTATATAATATTTGGTCGAATGTGAAGATAATTATAAAGCCAAGAAGAATGGTTGAAGAAGAATGGTGAAGTAATTTTAATGAAGATGATGTTGTGTGGTTGAAGAAGAATGGTGAAGTAATGTTAATGAAGACGATGTTGTGTGGTTGAAGAATAATGGTGAAGTTGTTATTATGTCTCACATTGATTTTTTAAGAACAATATTTAGTGTTTATAAAGTCTAATCTATGCAAAAGTTTGGGATTGAAAATTGAATGAGTGGGCCAAAAGGCAGGCCCATAATATATCTTTTAAGTATCAATTATTAATTAATTTAAAAAATAACAATTAAAATAATTTAAAAAATAATAATTAAATTTTTTAATTAATTAAAATAATTAATTAATTTAAGAGTTAATAAAAAATGTTAAATAATAAAATAATCCATTCATCAATGTCACATAATTAAAAATATTTTTTAATTTCAATCATCAATGCCAGTAATATAAATTTGGAGGGGGACCAAGAAAATCCCAAATAAGATAAAGTTTAGGGACAAGAAAGTTGGGTTTAAAAATGAGGAATTAGAACTTAAAAAACTCTTCAATTATATCTCCATATCAGACGGGGTTTGTGACAGGGAGGAACATTCACGAGAATATCATAATTGTGCAGGAGATGTTACATACCATGATGAAAGCGAAGGGAATGAAAAGTTATTTTATAATAAAAGTGGACCTTTTTAAAGCTTATGATAAATTGAATTGGAATTTTATTTGGAAAGTGCTCATCAAAATCGGGATCTCGGATAGAATGTTGAATGTTATTATGCATGTTATATCAACAGTGGAGACGAACGTTAAATGAAATGGTGCCAGAGGTGATTTATTTTGCCCCCAAAGAGGAATTCATGGGGAACCGATCTCGTCGTACTTGTTTGTGATGTGTGTGGATAAAATATCTTATCTCATAAGTTAAGAAGTGAATGCAGGTAGATGGAAAATGCCGAAGGCTGATAAAAATGGTCTGATAATCTCTCACTTAATGTTTGAAGATGATTTATTGTTGTTTGGCGAGGCAAATGAAGATCATATAAAGTGTGTTATGAGTACCTTGGATACATTTTGTAAGGCTTCAGGACAACAAGTTAGTAGCGAAAAGACTAGTATATTAGTCTCTCCTAATATTGACAAGAAATAAAGAGGTCATTCTCCGCATATCTGGATTTCGAGAGACTAATGCTTTAAGGAAATATCTAAGTGTGCCTCTAACTGGGAAAGCTCCCAAACGGAAAGACTTTAAGTACGTCATTGATCAAGTGAAGGCTAAGTTATTGAAGTGGAGGGCAAACCAACTCTCCTTTGTAGGGAGAATAACATTGGCTAAGAGTGTTTTGGAAGCAATTCATGTGTGTCATATGATGACTTCAATGCTGCCTAAAACTTGTGTGGAGGAGATTCACAAGATTCAAAGGAAGTTTATATGGGAGAGACGAACCAACATCCAAAATATCATGTGGTTGGTTGGGATAAGATCACACAACAAAAAATAAATGGTGGCTTGGGGCTTCGGAGATTGCATGAAATGAATAAAGCCTGCATTATGAAGCTGGTTAGTGGCATGCAATCCACTGGTCAGGATTTGTGGTGTCGGGTGATGAGGGGTAAATACAAGCGTAATAATGAGAGCGAGATCGTGAATATGCGGGCTACAAATTCTCATTTATGGAGGAATATCGTTCAATTGTGGCCAATGATGGAAGAGCATGGCGGCTGGATTATTAGAAATGGAAGGAGTGTTGATTTATGCCATGATGTGTCGATTGAAAAAGGGCTTCGTTTGGCTGAGTATAATTTGGTTATCCCTACTAACTGCATGAATGCTAAAGTGGCTGGTATAGCTACAGATGGGCAATGAAATTGGAGTATTATTAAGGACTGGATTCCTGCGGAAATTCTCGAAAAATTATTCTACCTCCTCATGACAATTACGGTAATGATGAGCGGGTGTGTATGGATAATGAGGTGGGTCGGTTCTCAATTAAGCATATGTACCATTGTTGTACCCCAAAGTTTTCCCTCTCATGTTTTCCAAAGTCTCCCCCCTGCATGGTTGACCGGAAACCCTTGCCTAAGGAAAAATAAAATTTTTGAGTGGTGCTTTAAGTACCCTTCGATTGGCATTCTGAAGGACCCTTCGATTGGCATTATGAAGGAGCATTTCAATTGGCATGGACAAGCACTTCGATTGGCATTCTGAAAGACCCTTCGATTGGTATTCTGAATGAGCCTTTCGATTGGCATCATGGACAAGCACTTCGGTTGGCATTCTGAAAGACCCTTCGATTGGTATTCTGAATGAGCCTTTCGATTGGCATGCCAAGGGATCCTTCGATTTAGCATTGTGTCAAGGCAGCTTCGACAGGCATGTGAACCATGTCCTTCGATTAGCATGAACAACACCTTTCGATTGCCCTGTTAACAAAGCCTTTCGATTAGCCTGTTAACAAAGCCATCAAGAGGGCACTCAAAAAACATGTCCAGGTACACTGAACATGAGAAAATGGCATGTTTCCCTTGCAAATATGGAAATAATTAAATGCTGATTGTGGATTTAATTCCTGAGTTAAAGGCCAGATTCTTGCCTTTTCTGTTCCTAAAGAGTTGATTCGACCAGAGTGTTTCTGTTCAACTCAAGACCATTCGAAGAAGCATTCAGAGGGCTCATTCGAAAGGTACATGAGAAGTCCATTCGAAGGAGGCAACTCAAGGCCAATCGAAGAGCATGGCCTGAAGGCATTCGAAAATCAAAACATGTCCAGGTTCATTCCAGATTCCAAAGAGACATGAATATTTCAAAAAAGGAAATAATTTAATGTGTCTGATTCTTGTCTCCTGGCTTTAATGGCCTGTTTAATTGGCTATCTCTTGTCGTTACTAGACCCCCACGCTCCTATAAATACAAGGGCCAATGGCACATTTCAAAGGGTGAACAACAACAACGAAAATATACAGAAAAAAATAGAGAAAAGAGAGAAACAGGGAGAACTTGGAGATACGCTGCCAAAGGTCATCAGCACTTCCAGGAAGCCATACTCAATCCTTGCATAAGCCATTCCACACTCAGAACCACAGATCCAAACACCTCTGTTTGGTAAAAGAAAAATCTAATCTCAAACTCATTTTTAAATTCATTTTGATTGCATATTCACGTCATTACTATTGTTTGTGAATGATTTAATGGGATACATATAAGCTACAACGCAAAGATGAGATTGTGCCATTGCTTGGGCACAATCTGAGTTTCTCCTTCGAATCCCAGGATAAAACAAACCCAGACCCATATTCAACAGGTGCGAATAAGGGGGAGATTCGAATCAGGGGGGTAAAGTCCCCCCTAGACCTTTAACATCTGTCTCGTTTTGCAGGAACTACATTCTCAGGTTCCTGTTCAGAGTTTCGAAGCTCAGCAGTTTAGCTTCGAACTGGACCCAGGATTTCCAGATCGAAGGATGACGTGTCCAGATCGAACACCCTCAGAGTGCAGCCCCTCATGCACCTTCGATCCAGCCTCTTCACTGGCTCGAAAGACAGCATACACCTCTTTCGACCCAGGCCTCCAGAATCATTTTTTTTCTTGATTTACTGCCTGATTTCATTTTCGTTTGGACCATTTTATTTGTTTTTTTTTAATCAACATAAAAATCATAAAAATAAGTAACTTAGAATTAGGATTTAATTTAGTTAATTATTTTAACTTATTTTCTCCAATTTTAAAATCAGTAGACTTAGGATTTATTTAAGTTCAATCCTTTTCATAAACCAAAAAAATGCAAAAAAATATTAAGTATGTTTTGGAGTTAATTTTAATCAGTTTTTTTTAATTAATTAAATTTGACTTAATTGAACATTTAGCATTTCTCAAAATAAAATAAAAACAACAAAAAGATTTTTATCCTTAGGATTTTTAGAGGGTATTTTCATATTCGCGCGCGTTTATTTTACTATAACTCTCTACTGGTTTGTAATAGCTTAACTAAGACTTTTACTTTACTGCTTTTATTTCCCCAATTTTTTGGACATGTAAATAATCCCCCTCCCCGAATCCTTGTAATAGCGTAGGATTTACAATTCCCGCACTTTAAATTCCTGTACATATATTAACTGTTTAGATGTATGCTAACTAGGCTATGCATGACAAGAACTCTTAACTTAAAATCAACAGTAGCTCACCATGACATGTAAAGATAATATAACTGAAAATTGACACACTTGCACATGTCACTCCTAGGGTACATCTCACTTGGTTGCCTTGAACGTGGTTATTAAGTATAAGAAGTCTTAGAGGTCGCCCTCCTGTCCAAAGATCAAAGTTACCTCGAAATGGTTGCCTCGATAAAAATGATCTAAGACATTAGGGTTACCGCTAAAGCATCCTAACGTTGCTTTAGTGACCACACGTCCCTAAAATCAAATTGACCCGAAAAACTCCGACGACGGTGCTACCTACTCCTCAATAGTGGGATAGCACTGTCTAAAGGACAGTTGCACAGTTTAATTCCTTTTTGAGTAGGTAGATGTTCTTAAGTACTTGCTCTCTTTTAAACAAAATAAAACTTTTTGCACTTACACTCTCTTCAAAACAACAAAACTCTTTTCAAAACCCACAATCACAAAGAAAAGAAAACTTTTGAAAACATAGTGAGCAAGTACCTAAGAGCCCGTGGATAACCACAGATAGAAAGGGTGCTAACACCTTCCCTTTCTATAATCTACCTCCCGAACCCGAGAAACATCTCGAAAAGGAATTTTTCTATGCTTTTGTCCTTTCCTTGTTGGATAAAATAAAAGACGGTGACGACTCTTGCTTACCGCGACACTTTGCAAAAACAAACGCAAACGCGAACCAGCATTAAAAATAGTCAGTTCTCATTCCCACCGATCACAGAACTGGCGACTCTGCTGGGGAAATACTATAAGTGAGGTGTACCTTAGGATTAGATCACTTGTGTTTTCAATTGTATGCTTTGTATGCTTTAAATTTTGTGGGTTTGTATCGGAGTCCTATAGATCCTAACCCGGATCTGGGGATACCCTTTAGGTAAGTAGCAATAAACTGTGAGGGAACTGTGTGGGGTATACCGACATGGTTAAAACAGTAGCTACGTTGATGTGGCACTTTGGTTGGTACCGGTAACCCTTGAGTTAAGTCAAGGAGAGTACGAGGCCGTCGCATGGTGTCGTGAAGCATCAATTGACCTTAGAACCTTACTTGACCATCTTGGCCTTTTTTAGGGGTAGTGAGATGACCGACTTTGGTGTAGTCCGAAGTTGGTAGATACTCGATACTACACTCATTGAGGGTTGTTTTATTGGAATATTTTGGTCGCCAGTTAAGTGGCTAAACCAAAACAATGAACATAGAAAACAATCCAATGATATTGAGCTCCTTAGAACTCGGTTACTATTTATAGGACAGGTTTTGAGCCAACTAAACTCAAGAGGGTACTTACCTATGGAACCTCATGCAAGCCTGAAATCTAAGGGCTCTTATGTGTGACTTGTGTGCCTTCAAACTTGAACTACTTGCACATTCTTGTTATCTGACAACATGAGTTCCTTGCAGGTCTTGTTTACAGTCCTTATCCAATAATTTGGATTTATTGCAGGGTTTACTTACATCACCTCACACTTTTGCTTAAACGCATAACATACACATCATAACATCATGCCTTAACATTTCTTTAACCATTTCAAGGATCTCAAGGGTCTGTGATGCAGGTTATAGTAAATCAGATGTCCAGCAAGGGGCAAAAGGGGATTTATTTTCCTCTAGCCAATGCCATCTAGAGATCAAAACGTGATAACTTGAGTCAGGGGCTATGACCCACTCGATATGGTGAGCTTGACTCTTGAAGAAGGATTTTCAACAACATGAAGCTCCTTCAATCAAGCTACCAGATTCAGATTCTAACGGTTTCTTATTTACCCCGCGAGATCCTTGAAAACATTGCATACATATATCATACATATCATTGCATAACAGGTCTCCCAGTACAGGTCTCTTATCTTCTTCGCTGTTTATTTCAGCAATCATCATGTCTACTGAACCTTCCACTGAGCAAGCTATCAAGGCCCTCCAGGCCCAGAATGCCCAATTTCAAGAGTTGGTCATGAGCCTAGCTAAGGGTCAGCAGGACCTGAAGACCCTGATTCTGAAAGAGAGGAAGAAGAAGAAAAAGAGGACCATCATGTTCAACACTGGACGCAGGTTTGGAAACGGGCTGCAGAACGAAGTTGATCTGACCACCCCATCTGAAGGGAAAGACAGTCCACAAGAAAGGAGGGCTCATAGCCCTGAAGCCTCCGACAACGAGACGGACTATGATGAAGAACAGTATCCTCCTGCTGAGGATAAGTACAAATAACTGGAACACCGTCTGAACGCTATGGAAATACAGAAGGTGCCTGGTCTGGACTTCGGAGATCTAGGTCTATCCTCTGGGGTGGTGATTCCCTATAAATTCAAGGCACCTGCCTTTGCCAAGTACGACAGAGCTTCCTGTCCAAAGCTACACCTCCGGTCATATGTGAGGAAGATTCAACCCTATACTGCTGATAAGAGCTTGTGGATCCATTTCTTTCAAGACAGTCTCTCAGGGACTCAACTTGAATGGTTCTGTCAACTGGAAGGAGCTAACATCCACAATTGGGAGGACCTTGCTGTTGCTTTTTACAAGCAATACCAGTATAATGCCGACCTTGCTCCCATGCGTGCTCAGCTTCAGGGTATGTCTATGGGTACAGGCGAAGGCTTTAAGGACTACGCTCAGAAGTGGAGAGATCTTGCTGGAAGATTCCAACCCCCTCTGTCTGATAGGGAGTTGGTGGACATGTTTCTTGGGACTTTGTCTGGTCCCTATTTCAAACACTTGATCAGAAGCTCTTCAGCCGGATTCACCGAGCTAATACTGATCGGCGAAAGGGTCGAAGTTGGCATAAAAAATGGGAATATTCAAGAAGCTACACCTTCTGATGCTCAGAAAAAGCCCTACAATGGGAAGAAAGAGTCCAACGTTGTGTATGGTCAAAAGGGTCGTCATGACCAACACGTAGGAGAAATCTTGATCTCTAATCCTACACCTGCTCAACAAAGACAGGGGCATCAGCGTAAGGAGGTCGCGCCTAAAAGACAATTCACTGAGATCAACATGTCACTGGGTCAAGCGCTACAACGCCTGTTGGAGGCATAACTGATTACATTAAAGGCTCCTCTCAGGAACCCAAATACTTCTGCTCCTACCTATCATCCCAGTGAAAGGTGTGCATACCACTCTGACAGTCCGGGATATGACACAAACAACTGTTGGGCGCTGAAGAACAAAGTCCAAGACATGATTGATGCCAAGGAGATCAAGTTTGACCCTCTGGAGACTCCAAACATAATCACTGCTCCTATGATGCATCATTGAAAGCTTTTGTTCATTTGAATTTTCAAGTTGTAATCTCTTTATTATTCAAACAATTATCTATTAATGCCAAACTTTGTTTCATTAATGCATTGCATATGTTTGTCTTGATTTGATCCAATCATTTTAATTACATTTAAACTATGCTTTTTACTCACTTTATGACATTCAACTCTTGCTAAAAGTTACAAGCCTTTAGAGGGAGGATGACGAAACAATGCCATAATCTCGTACAATATGCTTTTGGACAGACCTTGCTGACGATGTACAAGCGTTTCTTTCAAATCCTAAACACTGGAGTTATAAGGAAGATAATCCCTAATCAACCCCTTCGAGCCAAAGAAGTAGGAGTTTTCTGTTTTAAACACAAATTGAAACCTTTAATTTAAACCTGGGGCAGGGTAGTCTCTCAGTTAATTCAAAAGATGCGCACTGAAGTCGCAAAACTCTCAGTTCATAATACAACAAACGATATCAAAAGCGTTCCTCTGGAATCAAAAGACAGTGGTGGTTCCTTATTTCATAGGCAGTCAATCTCTCAAAAGAGAAAAGCCCACTGAGCCAAAACCTATAAAGGAGGCTTAAGAAAGTTGGGGCATCTCGCTGACTGTAATCTCGAAAACAGGAACAGTCAGGCAAAAGTTAGGGATAACAAATCAAAAGAACGAGGTCGCTAAAAATCCTCAACAACATGAAAAATATTGCAATGATGACTGCCTTCCAACAAATTCAACTTGTGTGAACCATCACCAAAAACGTCGTTCCAGACTCATTTGGAGTTCAAATACACAATTAACTGAGTTTAAGAGTGAAGAACATCACGAAGAGCGGGTGGGTACAAATATACTTTGAGCCTTTATCCTTTGTTTCTTAAACCATGAACCAAGCCACGTTACAACCCTTTAAAAGTCCTAACTGAAGCATGGGTTAGTTCGAAAGCATACTGTTACAAAAGGTATCCTGACTCCTGTAAGGCTTTGCCCTAAATCTTGTGTTGAATTTGTCTTATAAAAAGTTTTCTGCTAAAAAACGCATTTTTCAAAACTTCAAGACAAGCATAAACTTTGCATTATTTGAATATCACTGTTTGCATTTGGCTATTTGTTTGACAGCGGAGAAATTCACACAACGAATATCCGATGAACGAAAGCCCTCTCAGTGAAACAAATCACTTCAAAAAGGATGACACTTCCATTGAAAAATCTCCTATCAATAAGGGGACTTGACATGATCACTATCCAGCACACCTGGGACAGTCCAGTCAAGATTCCAGGAAACCTCTCAAAGAAGTACAGAGTAACCAGGGGCAGGTCTCCATCCCCGTCACTTGGGGCATTGAACATCAATCTCAGTGAAGGGTTACGTACAATTAAACATTTTCTGGCAATGTCACAAACACTTGTTACTATGGGCAATGACAAATCTCCCCAAAATCCTTCTCATAGGATGACTCCCAGCAAGGTTTAATCTCTAAAAACCTTTCCCCAGCTGGATCAACCTCAAGAATCCTCGAGGACTTCCCCCAACGAAGATGTCACCTCTCTAGCGGATTGACGACAGGGTTTATTTCCCCAACAACACCAGGATTCCCCAGCTTGAGTTTGCCTCTCCGACTACTACAAATCAAAGGACCACGACTCCTCTTCCCCAGTAGACTACTCTACAATCCCCAGCAAGTTACTGCGAAACCTGGACACGACCAGATATCAGTTCAACTTCGACTCCCCAGTAGAGCAACGGACGACTAAGATTCCTAAACTCTTTTTCCAAACAGAAATAAACATACTCCCCACAGAGTTTTCAATATTCCCCAGCGGAGTTCTCCTCAAACAACAAAGCAGGGATCCCCGGTGGAAACATTTTGAGCAAAGTCCAAGACAAAATTACACTTCAACAACATTCATAACATATGCATACAAAATACATATGACACAAATCTCATTTTATTTTGAGAACATCATTACACAATGCATACATCATGACATTGCATACAACTAACTCTTTACCTTTTCAGGTAAGATCAATCAACATGCAAAGATCATCATCTTCTGAGATTCCTTCTAGAGATAGTTCAGATGCGACCCAGATATGGCTGACATTCTGATACTTATTCCAGATTCCTTCTAGAGACAATTCAGATGCGACCCAGATATGGCTGACATTCTGATACTTATTCCAGATTCCTTCTAGAGACAGTTCAGATGCGACCCAGATATGGCTGACATTCTGATACTTATTCCAGATTCCTTCTAGAGAAAGTTCAGATGCGACCCAGATATGGCTGACATTCTGATACTTATTCCAGATTCCTTCTAGAGACAGTTCAGATGCGACCCAGATATGGCTGACATTCTGATGCTTATTCCATATTCCTTCTAGAGATAGTTCAGATGCGACCCAGATATGGCTGACATTCTGATACTTATTCTAGACTCCTTCTAGAGACAATTCAGATGCGACCCAGATATGGCTGACATTCTGATACTTATTCCAGATTCCTTCTAGAGATAGTTCAGATGCGACCCAGATATGGCTGACATTCTGATACTTATTCCAGATTCCTTCTAGAGATAGTTCAGATGCGACCCAGATATGGCTGACATTCTGATACTTATTCCAGACTCCTTCTAGAGATAGTTCAGATGCGATCCAGATATGGCTGACATTCTGATACTTATTCCAGACTCCTTCTAGAGACAGTTCAGATGCGATCTAGATATGGATGACATTCTGATACTTATTCCAGATTCATTCAAATTACAGTCCAGATACGATCCAGATTCAGATGTCATTCTGTCACTCATTTCAAATTACAGTCCAGATACGATCCAGATTCGAATGTCATTCTGTCACTCATTCAAATAGATTTCAGATACGCTCCAGATGCATACGCAATTCTGACAACTATCCAGACTCAACTCTATTCTCCAACAGCTCCGGGATTTATTTTCCCAGCTAAAACATCACACTTCCCTACGTCATAGTGTGGACGAGTACTATAACCTCAACGGTATACTCCATTGAGCATGAGTCAGTTCCTAGATCTTGATGTTCTCCTCCGTCATAGTGTGGATAAGTTCTATAACCTCAGCGGTATACTCCCGGTGGGCACGAGACAGTTCCTAGATCTTGATGAAGATGCTTCCCCCCAATTGAATTATGAACAGGTTCTTAAAACTCAGCTGAAGCATTCTCTCAGTTGAAGTACAGGCAGGTTCCTAAATCTCAACAAAGTTAGACTTCCCCAGTGGAATCTTCTACAACAACAGGTATGCAAGTTCTCGCTAAGGAATCTCTTATGCGATCAACACTCCTGCAAATGGCATCTATAAGCCCATCCTCCTACCAACAATCTCCAGATGGCATCTATAAGCCTATCCTCCTACCAACAAATCTCCAAATGGCATCTGTAAGCCCATTCCCGAAGTCACAATACTGATACTGCACCATGCGAGTGCAAATTTCTGGGCACTCTAGTGTTCAATTATCTTCCACCTTCGGATCACGAAAGGCACGCAAGCCAATCTACATCCTCAGGTTTAAGAAAATTGAACATGGGCAATTGTTGTACCCCAAAATTTGCCCTCTCATGTTATCCAAAGTCTTCCCCCTGCATGGTTGACCAGAAACCCTTGCCTAAGGAAAAAGAAAATTTTTGAGTGGTGCTTTAAGTACCCTTCGATTGGCATTCTGAAAGACCCTTCGATTGGCATTCTGAAGGAGCATTTCGATTGGCATGGACAAGCACTTCGATTGGCATTCTAAAAGACCCTTCGATTGGTATTCTGAATGAGCCTTTCGATTGGCATCATGGACAAGCACTTCGATTGGCATTCTGAAAGACCCTTCGATTGGTATTCTGAATGAGCCTTTCTATTGGCATGCCAAGGGATCCTTCGATTTAGCATTGTGTCAAGGAAGCTTCAACAGGCATGTGAACCATGTCCTTCGATTAGCATGAACAACACCTTTCGATTGGCCTGTTAACAAAGCCTTTCGATTGGCCTGTTAACAAAGCCATCAAGAGGGAACTCAAAAAACATGTCCAGGTACACTGAACATGAGAAAATGACATGTTTCCCTTGCAAATATGGAAATAATTAAATGCTGATTGTGGATTTAATTCCTGAGTTAAAGGCCAGATTCTTGCCTTTTCTGTTCCTAAAGAGCTGATTCGACCAGAGTGTTTCTGTTCAACTCAAGACCATTCGAAGAAACATTCAGAGGGCTCATTCAAAAGTTACATGAGAAGTCCGTTCGAAGGAGGCAACTCAAGGCCAATCGAAGAGCATGGCCTAAAGGCATTCAAAAATCAAAACATGTCCAGGTTCATTCCAGATTCCAAAGAGACATGAATATTTCAAAAAAGGAAATAATTTAATGTGTCTGATTCTTGTCTCTTGGCTTTAATGGCCTATTTAATTGGCTGTCTCTTGCCGTTACTAAACCCCCACGCTCCTATAAATACAAGGGCCAGTGGCACATTTCAAAGGGTGAACAACAACAACGAAAATATACAGAAAAAAATAGAGAAAAGAGAGAAACGGGGAGAACTTGGAGATACGCTGCCAAAGGTCATCAGCACTTCCAGGAAGCCATACCCAATCCTTGCACAAGCCATTCCACACTCAGAACCACAGATCCAAACACCTCTGTTTGGTAAAAGAAAAATCTAATCTCAAACTCATTTTTAAATTCATTTTGATTGCATATTCACGTTATTACTATTGTTTGTGAATGATTTAATGGGATACATATAAGCTACAACGCAAAGATGAGATTGTGCCATTGCTTGGGCACAATCTGAGTTTCTCCTTCGAGTTCCAGGATAAAACAAACCCAGACCCAGATTCAGCAGGTGCGAATAAGGGGGAGATTCGAATCAGGGGGGTAAAGTTCCCCCTGGACCTTTAACATCTGTCTCGTTTTGCAGGAACTACATTCTCAGGTTCCTGTTCAGAGTTTCGAAGCTCAGCAGTTTAGCTTCGAACTGGACCCAGGATTTCCAGATCGAAGGATGACGTGTCCAGATCGAACACCCTCAGAGTGCAGCCCCTCATGCACCTTCGATCCAACCTCTTCACTGGCTCGAAAGACAGCCTACACCTCTTTCAACCCAGGCCTCCAGAATCATTTTTTTTCTTGATTTACTGCCTGATTTCATTTTCGTTTGGACCATTTTATTTGTATTTTTTAATCAACATAAAAATCATAAAAATAAGTAACTTAGAATTAGGATTTAATTTAGTTAATTATTTTAACTTATTTTCTCCAATTTTAAAATCAGTAGACTTAGGATTTATTTAAATTCAATCCTTTTCATAAACCAAAAAAATGCAAAAAAATATTAAGTATGTTTTGGAGTTAATTTTAATCAGTTTTTTTTAATTAATTAAATTTGACTTAATTGAACATTTAGCATTTCTCAAAATAAAATAAAAACAACAAAAACATTTTTATCCTTAGGATTTTTAGAGGGTATTTTCAGATTCGCGCGCGTTTATTTTATTATAACTCTCTACTGGTTTGTAATAGCTTAACTAAGACTTTTACTTTACTTCTTTTATTTCCCCAATTTTTTGGACATATAAATAATCCCCCTCCCCGAAGCCTTGTAATAGCGTAGGATTTACAATTCCCGCACTTTAAATTCCTGTACATATATTAACTGTTTAGATGTATGCTAACTAGGCTATGCATGACAAGAACTCTTAACTTAAAATCAACAGTAGCTCACCATGACATGTAAAGATAATATAACTGAAAATTGACACACTTGCACATGCCACTCCTAGGGTACACCTCACTTGGTTGCCTCGAACGTGGTCATTAAGTATAGGAAGTCTTAGAGGTCGCCCTCCTGTCCAAAGATCAAAGTTGCCTCGAAATGGTTGCCTCGATAAAAATGATCTAAGACATTAGGGTTACCGCTAAAGCATCCTAACGTTGCTTTAGTGACCACACGTCCCTAAAATCGAATTGACCTGAAAAACTCCGACGACGGTGCTACCTACTCCTCAATAGTGGGATAGCACTGTCTAAAGGACAATTGCACAGTTTAATTCCTTTTTGAGTAGGTAGATGTTCTTAAGTACTTGCTCTCTTTTAAACAAAACAAAACTTTCCGCACTTACACTCTCTTAAAAACAACAAAACTCTTTTCAAAACCCACAATCACAAAGAAAAGCAAACTTTTGAAAACATAGTGAGCAAGTATCTAAGAGCCCGTGGATAACCATGGATAGAAAGGGTGCTAACACCTTCCCTTTCTATAATCTACCTCCCCAACCCGAGAAACATCTCGAAAAGGAATTTTTCTGAGCTTTTGTCCTTTCCTTGTTGGATAAAATAAAAGACGGTGGCGACTCTTGCTTACCGCGACACTTTGCAAAAACAAACGCAAACGCGAACCAGCATTAAAAAACAGTCAATTCTCATTCCCACCGATCACAACCATGCTCTGTGCAACAGCCAAGAACATGATGCAAACATAGTTTGGAAGCAAATATGGCGGTTAAAAGTTCTAAAGCGTGTTCGGGTTTTTGTTTGGTTAGTTAAGCATGATAGATCGCTTACTAATGTTCGTAAGTGTCGAATGGGTCTTGGTGTGTATAAATGTGATTATTGTAAGACATTTCTCGAAACGGTGCTTCATGTGTTACGAGATTGCAAGTCCACTTTTCAACTTTGGGTTAGTATCATTCCTAATACCATGAGTAATTGATTCTTCATATGTAATTTGTATAATGGATCAATATAAATATCGATAGCGGGAGGAATCATGGCTGACCAGATAATTGGGACAAATTATGGACAAATACTTGTCATATGTTGTGGCAATGGAGGAATATAGAAAAGTTTGAAGAAGGTTTTGTGCGGCCCTATAATCAAGTGGAGAGATTGCAGAACATGATAGAGTATTATGCTGAGTCGGAAGGTATCATGAAAGAGGATTGTATGAGGAGAGCTATGACTCTGCAAGTTCATTTAATTCTTCCAAGAAGTGGTTGGATTTGCATTAATATAGATGGAGCTTGTAAAAATAGTATCATTGGTTGTGGAGGTGTGATTCTAGGGAATGTTGGAGAATGGATTAGTGGTTTCTCTAAAATTATTGGGCAAGGAGATTTGTACTTAACTGAACTCTGGAGGCTTTATGAAGGATTGCAGCTGACTAAAAATATGAATTTTATAAAGGTGGAAATACATGTTGATTCATTGGTAGTGGTGCAGGATGTCAAAGAGAAGCAAAATATTCATCACAATGTGTGATACGGTGGCCAGAACCGGGACTGTTTTGGAAAATGTTGGTTTGCGTTTTGCGTTTGTGTTTGCAAAATGTCGTGGTAAGCAAAAGTCGCCACCGAATTTTATTTTATCCAATAAGGAAAGGAAAAAAGCACAGAAAAATTCATTTTTCGAGATTTTCTTAGTACGGGGGTAGATTATAGAAAGGGAAGGTATTAGCACCCTTTTTATTCGTGGTTATCCACGGGCTCTTAGGTACATGCTCATTATTTTGAAAATTGCTTCTTTGTGTGCTTGTGATTTGAAAAGTTTTTATTTGACTTCGATTTAACCCTTGTATCAGTCCTCAAGAGTGTTACGAAGTGTTTTGAAAACTTTAGTTTGAAAAGTTTGTGTAAGTGTGAAAAGTTTGTTTGTTTTGAGCAAATACTTAAAAACTAATCTACCTACTCGAAAAAAGAATTGTTCTATGTTCGTTTCCTTTAGACAATGCTATCCCACTATTAGTGAGTAGGTAGCACTGTCGTTGGAGTTTTGCGGGTCAATTCGATAAGGGACGTACGATCACTAAAGAAATGTTAGGACGTCTTAGTAATAACCCTAATGTCTTAAGATCAATATTCAAGGCAACTATTCCGAGGCAACCTTTCCGAGGCAACTTTGATCTTTGAAACAAAAGGGTGACTACTAAAATATCCTATACTCAATGACCGTTTACCAAAGGCAACCAAAGTGGGAGTATACCCTAGGAGTGCGCATGTGCGAGTGATTCGATTTCAAGTTATTTATCTTTGCACATTTAGGGTTTGCTAACTGTTTTAAAGTTTACATACATTCTTGTCATGCATCCCTATTATTCATACATCTAACAGTTAATATTTGCGGAATTTAAAATGCGGAAAATAAACTACGCTATTACAAGGCTTCGGGTATTTACATATCCAAAAACAAACCCTTAAAACAAAAGCGATAAATGAAAGTAAAAGTCCTAATTTAAACTATTACAACTTGTGAGCAATTACATCAATATGGTAAAAATAAAATAATAAAGCGCGTGCGAGGAAACTAAGAACGATAAGAGATTAGGGTTTTGACCCCATCTAACCTAACTTAAAGAAAAAACTATTTTTGTTGTTTTTAATTATTTTTAAGAAAAAGAATTAGGTTTTTAAATTAAATACAAAATTAATTAGCTAATTAAATTAATTAAAGAAAATAATTATTCTAACCTATTTTTGTGTTTTTGGTTATTTTAAGAAAAAAATAAAAATAGAATTAAATTATAAACAAAACCCTAATTGTTCTAATTAATTTTAATTTATTATACAAAAAGAAATTAAAGTTATCTAAAATTAAATAACCTAATTAATTAATATTTGTATAAAAAAATAAATCTAATTCTAATTGGATGAAAATATTTTTTTTGTGATTTTTTGATAAAAATAAAATAATTAATTTGTTAGTAAAATAAATAAATAAACTAAATAAAACAAAATATAAAAAAGGAAAAGAAAGGAGAAAATTGGGCCTGAAAAGCAGTTTGGAGGGGGTGTGGATAGCAAGCTCTTGGCCCAAAAGAAAATAGCCCACGTTGATTTCTTGGATCCCACGCTTTGCTTTGACCAAGGCCAATGGTGGTCCTTCATATGATGGTCATCAGATCTGGCTTCTTAACACTTGGTTGATGGGATGATGATGGACTATGGTGGTCCTTGGCCCTGTGTGCGCGCTGGACCACTGAAAGAAAAATAATATGCAAGAATTGGGGGACCTGGGACTCGAACCCAGGCCCTGAAACACTTTCCAACGCTCCACTTACCAACTGCGCTAGCTGCTTTGTTTGTTCATATAATAAACATAAATAATAATATGAGAAACAACAAAATACTAAATCCCCGCGCGCGAAATTTTAAATAAGCGAATGGTTGCTTGCCACGCCTTCGTCTTCTCCAAGGATACGTTGTCTTAGACAACAGACTTTTACCAACGGACAGCCATCGTATCTAAAAACCTGGGTATCTCAAAAATCATGTACAAGCACAATAAATCAATGGTGATGGTACCAATCCATTCGCCTCAGTCTCACGAACTTCATGGTACCCTAATCATGACCCAATTTCACCTGTATGCAGAGATCCCAAATCGAACAGAAAAACCCTAGTGTTGTACCCCAAATTTTGACCTAAGATATCGTCTCCTACCTGCATTATTACATTACATTTGTTTTGATCCATCGATTTTAAAATTCATAACTTTTTCAGGCCAAGAGCTATTTATGCTGAACATTAAATCATTTAATCGATTCGTGCTAAAATGATGTTCATTAATTATTTATTATCTAAAATTTAAATAATTGAAATTCATTTTCGATTATTATGTAGTTTAAAGATGTATAGATAATAAAATGAACATCAGAGAAGAGGCGCATTAATTGTGCGGACAGTATTTATTTATTACTCATTATCTTAAATTTAAGTAACTGGAATTTATTCTTAGTTATTACATAATTTAAAGGTTTATGAATAATATAATAAGCATTCGGAAAAAGTTCATTGGTCAATAACGATTGTTTAATCATTTGTCATTCTAAGTTAAATAATTGAAACCCTGTTTTAATTATTATAATTTAGTTATGAATGATGAATTAAATAATTGAAGATATTAGTTGATCAACGATAATTATTTATTTATCTGTTTATTATC
Source organism: Vicia faba (assembly GCA_948472305.1). NCBI lineage: Eukaryota > Viridiplantae > Streptophyta > Magnoliopsida > Fabales > Fabaceae > Vicia > Vicia faba. The sequence continues at coordinate 1,179,683,600 of OX451738.1, read as the reverse complement.
TTGAATGTAGGTAATTGAAATTTGTTTTCAATTATTATTCGTTTGGAGAATTGTAAATGATAAATAAATAATTAAAGGGAAAGAAGAATTTAATTGGCAAATAGTGTTTTTATTATTCATTTTTTTGATTGTACAGTTATTATGTAAACATTGTATCTATTACAATAAATTACAATAATAAATTTACAAAAAAACTAAAATGAAATAAAAAACTAATCTATCCTAATTCTAAAACTTCCGATCCAATGCGTTTTGTCCGCTCACTTAATGTTACCTGCAAAATTAAAAAGAAAGAAATTAGAATTCGAATAAATGATTAAAAGCGAAATTATTAAAGATTCATCATTAAATGCAATGGCCGGAATCAGTTATTCTTTTTGCAAATCACGGGATTTCTCCCGGTTCACAAAAAAGAAAGGAATTTTAAAACATATGCACAAGTTTATGTTTTCCAAAAATTGCATGTTTAAATTAATCACTTTTTTTTCCAAAATCCCAAATGCAAACATACATCATAAGCATACAAAACCCATGCATTTTCTACATATGCAAGCATGCTACGTGAACCATTGCCCACACAGCAGAAAACAAAACAACTTTTGTATTAAAGGGAAAACATGCAGTTTGACCACATTTGCAAGCAATATAAAAGTTCCATTTTCATCATTTTCTGGCCATTGCAGTTTCAGAAAAAATGTACAGCTTATCACTTTTTTATCAAAGCTATACTGAGAGAAAAAGAGAGGGAGAAGTGTGGGTTATACAGGCTTGGCATAGGCAGAAAGAAGGTATACAAGACAAACTAAAATATAGCCAGTAGAGATAATAACACAAAAGAAGAATAGAAACAAATTGGAGGGACAGTAGTGCAGAATGCCCAGAGATCCCAAGCATTTCAAATTTCCAGCCTGTAGCGAAAGAGGGGAGAGGAAATTGTTATAACAACCAAAAAGAAAACCAATAGCATAGATCACATATCCAAGCCTTCAAGAAACATTTAGAAAAATAGTTATCCAAAGAAAAACATAAAAGACTCAGGAAACCTGCATAATCACATATACTGTCAAAAACCATTTCCAAACCATACACCAAAACTTTGCATTTGGATTGAGCCATTAAAGCCAACATCATCATCCTGTCATCAAAAAAAATATCAAAAATCATCTCACAGAAAACCAGTTGAAATCACCATCAATATGGCCTAGCAAACTTCTGCCCCAATTTCCATCAATCTGTCCAAACCACACGAAATCCCTACATTCATCACCATGTCAAGCTGTTATTCAAGCTTGAACTTCATCAGTCAAAAAACCTGAAACGACCCAAGCTGGAACTGTTTTCTAAGGCAACAAGTCAGGCCTCAGTATCAACATCACTGGCCTCTTAAAGCATATTTCTTAAACCCACATCATACCAAAAACAACCATTCAGGCCAACATACATATCGTACAGCATCACATTCAAAGAAGAAGAGAAACGGTAACTCATTCAAAAAAAGAGAAGCAACATCACGTTCAAAGAAGAAGACGAAAACAGAAGCACAGTACCAAGGCCAACAAGGAGAAGAAATAAAATACAGCACAGTACCAAGGCCACCAAGAGAAGAAAAATCGTGAAATAACGTTCACCGTTGGGCTCGCTTCTCCCTCTCCTTACCGCCTGGCCTCCGTCACCCCTAGCCTCCTCCTCCGTCTCCACCTAGGTAACGGTCTCTTCTCTTCTTTCATTTCTTTGAACATCCTCAAATCAAGTATTAACAATCAATATAAGAATCAAGATCAAACTTAACAGAAATCATAGAATCAAATCAACATGCAAGAATGAATTAAGTGTAACAAATCAATCGCGTCTCTTACCGTCACCGCCTAGACGTCTCGTTTCTCGTTCAGTGGAGGGAAGAAGGGCCGGAGTGGGTGGCCATAGCAAGGAGAAGCATCAAGTTCGGAGGCGAGGATGAAGAAGGAGAGGCGAAGAAGAAGAAGATCGTGAAGAAGAGAGGCGCGCCGTTTCTGCCCAAGACACAACCCTAATCCCAATTGTAAACATAAATTAACCCTAATGCCATATCAAGCTGATGGGCCTCCTTTTTTTCCCTTAAGCCCACGACCTGCCTTTTGCACCCCCCCTCCTTGAGCTTCTGCGTTGGGCCTTAAGCTCCCTGGCCCATCCACTTTGTTTGTTTTTTTTGACATATTTCCTTTTGTTTTTTCTCTAATCATTTTTGTTAGAAACATTATTTAATTGTTAATTATATTTTAAAAGAAAAACAAAGATATGTCCCAATAGTTCTTTTATTAATTAATCAACCCATTAGTTTAATCTTGGATTTAATTTAAAGAATTTTTAATTTAGGAAAATTGTTAATTTTCTTAATTTGGAATCCCCTTTTTTTAAATAAGTATTATTTTTTATACATAAAAAGGGCATAGATTTAAGGTTGTAGATATTTTGTTAATTAATTAATTTCTCTCTTACATCATTATCAATAAAAAAAATCTAAAAAACACATAAAAATAGAAAAAACTAAAAAAATATTTTATTTTCTTGTCTTATTAACATTAATATCAAATATATAAAAAAAAACTTAATAACTTAAAACTAAAAAAATACTTTACGTCTTCGCTAAATAATTCTTTTGTTTTATCCTTATCAAAATGCGTAAAAAAATTTAAAATACTTTCTTCCTGTTGTACCCCAAAATTTGCCCTCCCATTTCCTCAACATTTTCTCATCACAAGACATTTAAAGATCAAGATACAATTAGGGTTTCCTCTGCTCAAGACTTCTCCTTGCACTGTGGACTCAAATTAGGGTTTGTGCTTGCACAAAGATGTTTTGACCTAAAATGCCTAAGATGACTTTCATGCTTCATATTGGACTCCCAAGTTTACCCATACCAAGTTTCAGGTCTTGATTCCAAGTTTTACCCAGTCAATTGGACAGTTGACCTAGAAATCAGCTGTATTGAGGAAAAAGTCAACTGTGGCCAATTGACAGTCAAACCTCATGAAATTTGATCCACATCAACATTTTGAATTCATATGAACCATTTGGTCAAGTTTGAATCACAATTCCACAAGAAATTTGATCAGATCACCAAAAGGGCAAAATGGTCATTTTTAGGGTTTTGACTGCACAAAGGCAATTTTTGACTGTTTGACCTAGCCAATGGCAAACCAAGCTCACATATGGACTCAAGGACCCCATGGAATTATCTTGACATGTTCATCAAGCTCAAAAGATCCCAAGTACACAAGATTGACAGTTGAATTTCCCAGTCAATTGATCAATTTTGACTGTATACTGAAAAGTCAAACTTTGACTTTTTGGTCAAAATCAAGAGTCAAGATTCATTTTTCATCAAAACATGCCAAATTATGAAACTTGTTCACCAAGAAATCACAAAATGCAAATTAGGGTTTGAAAATGGAATTTTTCATAACTTAGAATTTTTCTAAGTTATGAAAAACCCTAATTTTTTCCCAACTTTGCCCCATCTTTTCACCATGATCCATTGGGATTCAAACAAAAGTCAAAACATGAAAGTTGTAGCTTGTTGCAAAATCTACAACTTTGATTCACAAAGTTTTCTCATTTGAAGCTTGTATCTCAAGTTATGATTTTTTGAATAAGGGCACTAAACCATCTTTTAACTTAGTGAAATTTGACCTATTTTGACAAGGTTTTCTACCCTACTTCAAGGCCACTTTTCATGCCCTTCCAATTGGAATTTTGATTTGCATTTCAAAGATGGATTGTAGTACACATTCCAAGCTTTCCAAAATGTCCAAGAACTCATCAAACAACCTCATAACTTGGGAGATTCGAATTTCACAAGTTGGCAAAAATTCACTTTTGTTCTTCATCAAGACATGTTCATAACCTTGCCAATTTGAAATCAGTTTGCTTTATGCTTGATTACAGGTCCTTGAACCATTTCATACTCAATAATTTAATGCATATTCAATGTGTTAAGGTCATGTTCTTTGTGTTCTAACATTGCATAATGGTTTAATCCTAAACTAGATAAAGTGGAATTTCCATTTTTGAAAAGTTTAGCTTTATGTCAATTGGTAAATCAAACAAGTACATAGAAGATCTGCTTAGCACAAGATTATGGGCATAACACACTGATCAAGAGGAGTTGATGCAGCACATTAGGGGGTCCTATACTGACCTAGAACACCAATTTGCTTTTGGTAGCTTAAGTGTGAAGAAAGGTCCATAACATATGCTATCTCTCATATCAGCAAAAGAACACAGCACAAAAGATATCAAACAGATTCCATAGACCATTTTGAAGCTTTTGCACGAGCCATTTCCCTTTCAAACACCCTCCATCTCAGAATCATCCTAAAACTGCACAAACAGGGGTGCCCCTGCAGTTTGAGTGCAATCTCTCAATCCCTTCAAGCATTTCTGTCCAAACCTGTTCCTCTACCTTCCTTACAACATATGCAAGCTATCCAGAAGCTAAGGCACGATCTGTAGTTGCTCTAACCACTTCCACCATTTTCACATCTTTGACTTGCAGGTGAAGTTCTATAGCTTGATACAAGAAGTTTCAAGACAAAGTGAGCATTGAAAAAGCATCCCTGGACTTCAAGGAAGCTTTTCCAATCATTACATTGCACTGAAAGTCTCTCATTCTCCACATAGAAGTTCAACTGCACAGGTAAAAGTTTGAATTCGTATCTCTCTTATTAGGCATCTTTAGTCTTAAGTTTGTGAAGAAACAAAGTCCTACTCATAGCCCTGAACATGTACATAGCTTTACTTTTCATTTCTTTTGTCTGAGTGAAGAGAATTTGAGCTCTGAAAATGGTAGAAAAGTTAGGTCAGAAAAGAGGGGGAGAGAAATTCTCCCTCATCTTAGAGAGATAGGTCATGTTCTTTATATGGTTGAAACCGTCTCTTAATGCTCTACACTTTTCATGTTATGAGTTTTGCTTGAAAGTCCAGGAATCCAGAGTTAGAAAACGCGTGTTTTGTGTGAAGAAAGCTGTACAGAGGTTGAAGAAGAAGTGATCTGGGCTGGGCCTGGATTTGTTTCCTTTTCACACCCCATTTTTTGGTTTACACCCCCCTGAGCCCATTTGCTCATTTTTTGACATTTTTGACTTTTTCTTTTTGGATTGACTTTGTTTATTTTTTCTCATACCATTAAAATTTTTAAAATATTTTTTTCACCACTTTTTGTATTTATGGCATATTTATTTGTTTATTTCTTTTGTTATATACAAATATATATATATATACTATTATTGAAATAAATAGAAAATAGTGTAGATACATTTTTATTATTTTATTTACTTTATGAAAATATTTTACACAAAAAAATATACTTTACTTTTTATTTTTATTAGAATATTTAAATATTTATTTTAGAAAAATACATATTTAGGGTTATATATATATATTTGATTATTAATGTATTTAAGAAAAAGATATAAAAATACTTGATTTTTTATTTTATTAACATTTGATACAAAAATACTTTTTTTTTCACAATATACTTCATTTTAGGTTATTTTTATAAATAATAAATAAATAGTAGAATTAAATTAGGTAATAATACCTTTTATTTAAAAATTAGGGTTTTTCACCCTAAGTTTCAAAATAATAAAAAATAAATACATTTTTTCCTTTTACATAAATAATATTTTTCTCATACACATAGAAACTTTCTTTCTACATTTCACATATTTGTTTAATTTATATTTAATTATTTACTATGCAAATATCCAATTGTTGTAATAATTTAGATTTAAATTCTTGTCAATATCCCCATTTGAACATTTGTACCCCCCTTCCCATATTTGGTTGTGTAATAGCTTAGTAATTTTAATTTCGCACTTTATTGCTTTCTAAATAATAACATGCTAGAATTAGGGTTTGTATGCGAAAACGATAAAAAAAATAATTTGACCTAATACAAGATAAACAAGCATGAAAATGGACACACAAATCACACTTGCACCCCCTAGGGTATTCCACTTGTTGCCTTCAAATAAATGGGCCATATTGTATGTTGAACATCTTTGGGCAAAGCAAACAGTTTGAATGATCATAGTCCCTCGATAAAACTTTTCAAAACAAACAAAACAAATGATCAAGTCCCTTAAAGAAATTGCCCAAAGACATTTAACGTCGTTACAATTATGGTCTAAACGATGACCCGCGCCTGTCCCTTTCACATCCTAACACAAGGTTGCCCACCAACACAATGGTGGTGCAAACTTGTTAAAAGGGTTAGAATATAGCAATAATCTTTTGAGAAATTTAGGAGTAGATAACCTCTTAGTTACTTGAACCAACTTGCAAAACAAAACACTTGCCTTCTTTTCAAAAAAAACACAATCCACTACACTTTCAAAACAATTGTCAAAAACAAATGAAAACCTTTTCAAAAGACATACATCTTTGTATACATCCCCACATGGATCATTACAAAGGTTGCCATCACATTGGCCTCTTTTCAAAAACATTTTCAAAACCCACACACTCAAGCACCATTTAAAACAATTGAAAACAAAAGGCAAGTGATCTAAGCAAGTAACTGAGAGCCCATGGATAACCATGGATAGAAAGGGTGCTAATACCTTCCCTTTCTATAATCTACTCCCCGAACCCAAGAAAACATCTCAAAAGGTTTTTGCTGTGCTTTTTAACCTTTCCTTAGGATAAAATAAAAAGTCGGTGGCGACTCTTGCTAAACCGCAACATTTGCGAATACAAATGCAAACCTCAAGTCAGTTCTCCCACCGTATCACAGAACTGGCGACTCTGCTGGGGAATGTTGAAAGTGGAGTAACCTTAGGGTTTTAGATCACCTGTGTTTTCAATTGTTTGCTTTGTTTGCTTTTATGTTTGTGGGCTTTGCATTGGAGTTTCATAGATCCTAACCCGGATCTGGGAAATACCCTTTTTAGGTAGCGTAATCTGTGAGGGACCTGTCCGGCGTAGACCGACATGGGTGAAGCAGTGGCTACGTTGGTGTGGCATCTTAGTCTGTACCTATATCCCTTGTGTTGTAACGGGGAGAATATAGGTCTTCTAAGGGGTCATTAAACACTAACCAACCTTAGAACCCTAAATTGACCAACTTGGCTATTAGGACAGTAGCAGTATGCTACACTCATTGAGGCTAAACTCTCGAGATGGTTCTGGCCGCGAGAAAAGATTGCGATGCTGGAGTTATGACCGATTGAGGGTAGCCAATGATTTGAGATCCTCTAGAACCCGGTTACTTTTGATAGGACAGGTTTTAACCAACAAAACCAAAAGAGGGTAATACCTGAAACTCATGCTGGCCTGAAACCTAAGGGTGTCTTGTGTGACTTGTGTGCTTTATCTGCCTATGTGAATACTTGTGATGTGCTTCATCATAGCATCATGCCATCATACCATTGCATGCATAAAAAGCTAACCCATTTCAAAGACAAAAAGGTTTCATCTTTGCTCTGTTTTGTAGGACATCATGATGCCCGTGCGTAGAAATACTGTCCGGCTCAACTTTGTTCAACCACCAGTTTTACTCAAAGATCTGGTTGAAAGAATTCCAAACACTACCTCCTTCATCAACAAACATGGTTCCCTCCTTGGCTTGATCACTGCAAAATGGGACCAACAACTGATAAGTGTTCTGACCCAGTTTTATGACCCTCTGCATCATTGTTTCACCTTTCAAGACTTCCAGCTGGTTCCTACCCTGGAAGAGTTCTCTTACTTGCTTGGGATTCCTGTCTTGGAACAAACTCCTTTCACTGGTTTGGAAAAGACTCCTAGGCCTGAAGAGATTGCTGCAATTCTCCCCTTGACCAAAGAAGAGGTATTGTCCAACTGGGAAACTAGAAATGGGATCAAGGGCTTTTTGGTCAAATTTCTGGTTGGCAAGGCTAATGATTTCTGGAATGACTTGGACTTCAAAGCATATGAGGATATTCTGGCTCTTTTGATCTATGGTCTGGTATTGTTTCCCAACCCTGACACCTTCATCAGTATCCATGTCATAAGAATCTTCATGTCTCGGAATCCGGTACCCACTCTCTTGGGTGACATTCTACAACAACTCTATGCTCGTACTGCTCGAAAACGGGGAACTCCGTGGTGTTGTGCTCCTTTGCTGGTAAGGTGGTTTATTTCGCACCTTCCTAAGTCCGTGCTGAAGAATGAAGAAGGAAAAGGTTGGGCTCGGAGGTTAATGTCTCTCACAGATAAGGATATCACTTGGACTCTCAGAGGCTTGGATGAGGTAGCTGTTATCGACCGTTGCGGAGAATACCCTAATGTCCCGTTGATTGGTATCCAAGGAGGAATCTCTTACAATCCATGTTTAGCTCTCCGTCAGTTTGGAAGAGCCAGAGGAGATGGGCCCCATGAAATGCTGGTTCCTCACTTCCATTTTGAGTTTCAGGCAGGCAGTGACAAACTACGCCAGGGATTCATTAGAGCTTGGGACAGAATCCACAAAGCTGACCCACATGAGTTAGGACCAAAGACTTCTTTACCGTTGGAACCCTATTGCAAATGGGTCCGCATCCGTGCTCAGAAGTTAGGTATGCCATACGAAGCTGTCAGACCAATCATCCTTGAGACTCCCGATGAAGATGGGGTTCCTCCAACTGTCCTCCCTCCTCAGATACCTACTGATTTTGACACCATGAAGAGATCTTGGGCACAGCTAAAGGAAGAACGGGATTTCTATCGGGAGAAGTTCAACGAGCAGGAAAGGAAGGTCCAAAGGCTGACTAAGCAATTGGAGGAAGAACGTGTCCTGAACAACTACATCAGCACTGAGAGGAGGAGGCCATGGGAGCATTGATGAGCTTTGATTATTTCCTTTTGTAGTTTTATTTCCTTTTCCGTATTTTTCATTCCTGTAATGCCTAAGGGCAAATTGTTGAACAATTGAAAAATTTTAATCTAATGAAGTGTGTTTCCCTTTTTTGTCTACAAAGTTGAATCTTATTTGTCTTTGAAAGCATAAAACATACGCATTCCATTACACCATATGCATAGCAGGTACCCTATTTCACAGGTTGCTTAATCTTCTTCGCTGTTTGTTTGCACAGTCATCATGAATTCGGAGTCATCCAGTGAGCAAGCAATCAAGGCCCTTCAGGCCCAAAGTGCACAGTTTCAAGAGATGGTCCTAAGCCTAGCCCAGGGTCAGCAAGAGTTGAAGACTCTACTCCTGAAGAAGAAGAAGAAAAAGAGGACGGCAATGTTCAACACCGGACGCAGATTTGGGAACACACTCCACAATGAAGCTGATCCAACCACTTCTTCTGCTGAGAAAAGCAGTCCCCAAGGGGGAGGAGCTCCTAGTCCCGCAGTCTCCGACAACGAGACGGACTATAACGAGGAACAATACCCACCTGCTGCTGACAGATACAAACAATTGGAGGACCGTTTGAGCGCTATGGAAATTCAGAACGTGCCGGGACTGGATTTCGGAGATTTGGGATTATCTTCTGGAGTAGTAATTCCACACAAGTTTAAGGCGCCTGCCTTCGCCAAGTATGATGGGGTCTCCTGCCCAAAGCTGCATCTGAGGTCATATGTAAGGAAAATCCAACCTTACACGGCGGATAAGAACCTCTGGATTCACTTCTTCCAGGACAGCCTCTCGGGGTCTCAGCTTGAATGGTTCTACCAATTAGACGGAGCTAGCATCCGGCACTGGGAGGATTTGGCGACTGCTTTCTACAGACAATACCAATACAATTCTGATCTCGCTCCTACGCGTACCCAACTTCAGGGTATGTCTCTAGGGACGGGTGAAGGATTCAAAGAGTACGCTCAAAAATGGAGAGATTTGGCTGGCAGGGTGCAGCCTCCATTAACTGATCGAGAGCTGGTTGATATGTTTCTGGGAACGTTGTCTGGTCCGTTTTTCAATCATTTGGTTGGTAACTCCTCCGCTGGGTTCACAGATTTGATATTAACGGGAGAGAGAATTGAAGCTGGCATCAGGTCAGGCAAGATACAGAAGGCTGCCTCTACAAGTGCTGAGAAGAGGCCATTTAAGAAGGAAGCAAGCGCCGTCTATGGCCCTAGAAGACAAGTCAAGCCCGAAAGTCGCCAAGCCGTTAATGCTTTGGTCATCTCTAAACCTGTTGCTGCTCCTCAGCAGTACAATCAGCAAAGAAGTGAAAGGCCCAAGAGGCAGTATACCCGATTGAGTATGACATTATCTCAAATTTTACCCCAACTGTTATCCACCAACCTGGTGACCCTCAAAGAAGCTCCTAAGGTCGTCAACACTGCGTCCCCCAAATACAACCCGAATGCCCGGTGTGCTTATCATTCTGATAGTCCCGGGCACACTACTGATGATTGTTGGGCCCTGAGAAACAAAGTGCAAGATCTAATTGACGCAAAAGAAATTCAGTTTGAAGCGCCGGAAAGACCGAATGTTGTAACGGCTCCTATGCCCCAGCATAGGGTGAATGCCATTGAGGAAGAAGTGTATGCTGTTTCGATAGATGAAGTTGTTACCCCTTTGAAGACTGTTAAGAAGAACCTACTGCGGGCCGGTTTATTTCCGGGTTGCGGCGAAGGTTGCCCATTCTGTGCTATTTCCCTATCTGATTGTCCCTTGCTAAGGTTAGGCATCCAAGGCCTAATGGATAGCAAGGAGATTTTATTCAAAAAGACTGCTGTTCGATTGGTTCCAATGAAAGAAGTTTCCGTGATCACCATCTTCAAAAATCCAATCAAGGCTCCCCCAAAGAAGCCTATTCAAATCTTGACAGTTGCGCCTGTGATCATTACTGTTCCAGGACCCCTCTCCTACGCGTCTGATAAAGCTGTCCCCTGGCATTATGGGGCAGACGTATATGTAAATGGAATCAAGCAAGAATTTGATGCTAGTGCCAGTATCTGCGATATCACCGGTCCAGCTAAAGTCACCCGCAGTGGCAGGCTCTTCTCGCCTGACATTGCGCCGCCCGCTATTCGAAAACCCCTCCTCATAAAACCTGCAAGTTTACCGAGTCCTGTTGCTGATCAAATTGTGTCCCCTGCTGCCGAGTCATCAAATGCTCGGGGCAAAGGGATTGAAGAAGAGCCTGCCCGGATGGAGGCACCCATACCCGTAAATGCTGAGGCCTCCCGACAAGAAATGGAGGAGATTCTGAAAATAATAAAGAAAAGTGATTTTAATGTTGTTGAGCAGTTAGGGCATACACCCTCCAAGATCTCCCTGCTCTCCCTATTGCTATGTTCCGAGGCTCACGCTAAAGCATTAATCTCATTTCTCAAGACGGCCCATGTGCCGCAGGAGACGTCTGCAGTTCAGTTCACTGACTGCATAGCAAATTTGACGGCGGACAACGGTTTGGGCTTTTCAGATGCTGACCTAACCGCAAAAGGGAGAAACCACAATGATGCCCTGCATGTCTCTATTGAATGCAGGGGCACTACTCTGGCACATGTATTGGTGGACACTGGTTCTTCTTTGAATGTTCTTCCGAAAAAGGCTTTGGATCGTCTGGATTATGAGGGCCTGGAGTTGAAACCCAGCAATATCATCGTCAGAGCCTTTGACGGTTCCAAGAGGATGGTTCATGGAGAGGTTAACATCCCTATTCGTGTGGGCTCTCAAGTGTTTGACTCTACCTTTTACGTGATGGATATACGTCCATCGTACTCCTGTCTGTTGGGTAGACCTTGGATCCACAAAGCTGGGGCAGTGACCTCCACCTTACACCAAAAGCTGAAGTATCCCGCCAGGGGGAAAATTGTCACTGTGCAAGGAGAAGAGGAGTATATGGTGAGCCATTTGAATTCCTTCAGGTACATCGAGATGGACGGAGAATTTATTGAAACTCCCTTCCAACATTTCGAGGAGGTACATCCAATTTCAGCAGCTGCGGAGACAATGGCCGAAGAGAATGATTCCTTGAAAATGGTTTCCCTAAGGGATGCCCGGGCTGTGGTTCAGAAAGGCAATGGTGCACACTGGGGTCAGCTTCCTGACTTCACTCAGAAGAACGACAAGTTTGGGCTAGGCTTTACTGCAGAGGCTCAGAAGGCAGTGCGCAAAGAGAAGATTGGAAAGGCTCCGGTGTTTATTTCCAGCTCAAGGGTGAATGCTATTGAGGAGGATGTGGAGGAAGCTGAGTTTGATAATTGGATCTACCCGACTGCCAGCGACGGACCAAGCAACTGGACAGCAAAGGATTTTACCCCTATCACATTTGTCACGCAGTAATTGATTTCTTTTGATTTCCAAATTTGTAACAAACAATATGTTAAAACTCTGTTGGCTCGGTGTCCTGCCCGGGGCATCGTAGCTCCATTTGTGAGGGCTTTTTTGTATGACATTTTTCATATATCATCAATCAAAACATTGGACGTTTGTTGCATTTCCAATCTTGTGCTCCTTTTCTTTCTGTGTTATACATATTGCAAAACAGCTATATTTACACACACTCACTTATACAGGTTTCAATCCACTCTGGATCTCACTGGCAACAGCTCTGCTACCGCCAGTTATGACTTCGAAAATCCGATCAACTTGGCCGAAGACGAAGGTGAAGATGATTGCGAAGTGCCTGGTGAACTCGCAAGACTGCTACTACAGGAAGAGAGGGCTATTCAACCACATGAAGAGCCTGTGGAGACAATTAACTTGGGTACTGAGACAGATAGAAAAGAGGTCAAGATTGGTGCCAATCTAGAGCTCAGCGTGAAGCAACGATTGATCCAGATGCTACAAGACTACATGGAGATCTTTGCTTGGTCCTATGAAGATATGCCCGGTTTGGATGCCGACATTGTAGTTCACCACCTGCCAACCAAGGAAGATTGCCCTCCAGTAAAGCAAAAAGTTCGACGAATGCGTCCAGAGATGTCTGAGAAGATTAAAGCTGAGGTGATGAAACAGTTTGATGCAGGTTTCCTTGCAGTAACTTCTTACCCTCAGTGGGTTGCCAATGTTGTGCCAGTGCCGAAGAAGGACGGTAAAGTCAGAATGTGTGTCGACTACAGGGATCTGAACAGGGCCAGCCCCAAGGATGATTTCCCCCTACCCCACATCGATGTCCTTGTTGATAATACAGCTCAATACAAGGTGTTCTCCTTCATGGATGGCTTCTCAGGGTATAATCAGATCAAGATGGCTCCTGAAGATATGGAGAAGACTACATTTGTAACTCAGTGGGGGACCTTCTGTTATAAGGTCATGCCATTCGGATTGAAAAATGCTGGGGCAACCTATCAGCGTGCCATGGTTGCTTTATTTCATGATATGATCCATCATGAGATTGAAGTATACGTAGATGACATGATTGCAAGGTCTCAAACTGAGGAGGAACACCTTGATCATCTGAGGAAGTTGTTTGACCGACTCAAGTTGTACAAGCTGAGATTGAATCCCAACAAATGCACCTTCGGGGTGAGGTCCGGAAAATTGCTAGGTTTCATTGTAAGTGATAAAGGTATTCAGGTGGACCCTGCCAAGGTAAAAGCCATACAGGAGATGCCGACTCCAAAAACAGAGAAAGAAGTCAGAGGCTTCCTGGGACGACTAAATTACATTGCCCGATTCATCTCACATCTGACTGCTACTTGTGAGCCAATCTTCAAATTGCTGAAGAAAGATCAAGTAGTACGCTGGAATGATGAATGTCAGGCCGCCTTTGAAAGGATAAAGGAATATCTCCAAGAGCCACCCATTCTTATGCCACCGGTGGAAGGAAGACCTCTGATACTATACTTGACAGTACTTGACAATTCAATGGGGTGTGTGCTGGGGCAGCATGACGAGTCTGGCCGAAAAGAGCATGCTATTTATTACTTGAGCAAAAAGTTTACCGACTGTGAGTCTCGTTACTCACTGCTTGAGAAAACTTGTTGCGCTCTTGTATGGGCTGCTCGCCGGCTGAGACAGTATATGCTGACTCACACTACTTTATTGATTTCAAAGATGGATCCCATCAAGTACATATTTGAAAAGCCCGCTCTGTCTGGGAGAATAGCGAGATGGCAAATGATCTTAACAGAATATGATATCCAGTATACAACTCAGAAAGCAATTAAGGGAAGTGTACTGGCTGATCATTTGGCACACCAACCTGTGGACGATTATCAATCATTGAACTTTGATTTTCCGGACGAAGACATCATGGTGGTAACTGACTGTGAAGTACCTGGACCGGATGAAGGACCTGAGGAAGGATCCCGATGGTCTATGCATTTTGATAGAGCCTCCAATGCTTTGGGTAACGGCGTCGGCGCTGTAATCATATCTCCCAAAGGAACTCATACTCCCCTCACCGCCCGATTATGTTTCAGCTGCACCAACAATATGGCAGAATATGAGGCATGTATCATGGGTCTACAAGCTGCAATCGATTTGAGGATCAAGTTTCTAAGTGTCTTCGGAGATTCCGCTCTCGTAATCAATCAGATCAAAGGCGAGTGGGATACGAAACACCCGAATCTTATTCCTTACAAGGAGTATGTGTCGACCTTGCTCCCCCACTTTGAAGAGATAACTTTTGAGCACTTCCCTAGAGAGGAGAATCAGCTAGCGGACGCACTAGCCACGATGTCTTCGATGTTCAAAGTTAAATGGGACAATGAGGCTCCTCAAATCACAATCTGGAAGTTGGATGAACCGGCTTACTGCTGCGAGCTCGAGGCTGAGAAGGTGACTGAAAAACCCTGGTATCACGAGGTGAAGAGGTACTTGGAAGCCCAGGAATACCCTGAAGGTGCATCTGTCAATGATAAGAAGTTCATGAGGAGATTTGCTGCAAAATTCTTCCTCAGCAACGGCATTCTCTACAAACGGAATCATGATTCAACTCTGTTACGTTGTGTGGATAAGGCTGAAGCAGAGAAAATTATGATGGAACTACATGAAGGTACATTTGGGACCCATTCCAGTGGACACACCATGGCTAAGAAAATCCTTCGGGCAGGATATTTCTGGTCCACAATGGAAACCGATTGTTACCAACACTCCCGAACTTGTCATAAGTGCCAGGTCTATGCTGACAAGGTGCATATCCCTCCGGTTCCTTTGAATGTCCTAACGGCACCTTGGCCTTTCGCAATGTGGGGCATCGATATGATCGGTGAGATCCGACCAACGGCATCCAATGGGCATCGTTTCATCTTGGTGGCGATCGATTACTTCACGAAATGGGTCGAGGCAGCTTCCTATGCCACAGTAACCAAGAGCGTCGTGGCACGATTCATCCGGCATAATCTGATTTGTCGGTACGGAGTCCCAGAAAGAATCATTACGGACAATGGTACCAATCTCAATAACAAGATGATCACTGAACTCTGAACAATTCAAGATACAACACCACAATTCTTCCCCCTATCGGCCGAAGATGAATGGGGCTGTAGAGGCCGCCAATAAAAATATCAAGAAAATTGTGCAGAAGATGACAGTGACCTATAAAGATTGGCACGAGATGTTACCGTTCGCTCTTCATGGGTACCGCACCTCAGCAAGGACATCAACCGGGGCAACTCCTTTTTCCTTGGTCTATGGCATGGAGGCAGTCTTGCCAATTGAAATCCAGATACCCTCCCTCCGGATAATGAAGGATGCAGACTTGAATGAAGATGATTGGATCCAGACTCGACTTGATCAATTAAATCTGATTGACGAAAAGAGGCTCACTGCTATCTGTCATGGTCAAACGTATCAGAAACGGATGATCAGGGCATTTAACAAGAAAGTCAGACCGCAAGAGTATCAAGTTGGGGACCTGGTAATCAAACGCATCATCCTTCCTCAAAGTGATCCCAGGGGCAAATGGACCCCTACTTACGAAGGGCCATTTGTGGTTAAACGTGTGTTCTCAGGAGGAGCCATGATCCTAACCACCATGGATGGTGACGACCTTCCTCACCCCGCCAATGCAGACATAGTAAAAAAATACTACGCATAAATAAAAGACCCGCTAGGTTGACATACCTAGGCAAAAATTAGGGCTTCCCGGCGAACCAAAAGGGTTCGGGCAAAAATAAGGGATGAAATGAATAAAAATCTGTACACCCGGCAAGTCGAAAACCTGAAAGGGCGGCTTGGGCAAAAAATGGGTATCCCGGTGGACTGAAAACCCGAAAGGGCGGTCCAGGCAAAAGTTAGGGATAAAAGCGTAACACTGTGTCTCATTGGATCACTTCACATCCGGAATTCGGCATCAACTATCTGGCTCCAGATTTCGGCATTGACCAATCAGCTTCATCTTCAACTAAGCAGCAAAGCGATGAGACATTCGAAGACATAAAGGCAATAGCAGAGTGGGAACCCAGTGGGATTGTTCACATAGCTGTTTTGTTTTCTTTTTCAAATTGTAAACTCTATACTTTTTGGCGATGTCTTCTTACTAGGATATCAGCCTCTTGTACAAAAACGCCTATTCACAGGCAAATTTTAAATCAATACAAATTCACTTGTCCATACAAATTGCCATTGTTTTTCTTTTTCTGTTTTGTCTTGCGAAGAACGTCCAATGTTCATTTTTGATATATGCATTTGACATTAAATTGCTGATTCATAAATGTTTGCATATGAAAAAGAGATTAATTACAAGTGACATCAAAGACAGGGGCAATGTGGAGTTGTCTAATGCGGTCTAGTTGTTTTGTCCACCAAGGCACCAAGGTAGGTTCAACTGAAAATATGGCCAAATCATCTTAACTCCCCACGGAGTAAAACAAGGTTCAGCAGCACTTTCCCCAAGCAGGAGTCGATTCCTCGTCGATCCTGACAAAGGCACAATATTCCCCGGCAGGTCTTAAAAGCTCATCCCCAGAAGATTCTGCGAGCTTATCCCCGGCGAAGCACGAACGTCACGCCCAAGTTTTATTTAGAGTTATTTCCTCACAAGGACTTATAACTGGGTTATCCTCAGCTAAAAGCCACGGAAGACCGTTCTCGGCAAAAGTTCCTTCAATCCCCAACAAAGTCTATCTTTGGTTTTCCCCAGCGGAGTTTATCATCATTATCCTCAGCAGAATCCATCGTTAAAATCCTCAGCAGGCCTCTCATCAGAACTTCGGCCAAGCATCTCTTCCGCAGAACAGCTTCCCGGTCATTCGTCAAGGATTTATTTTCCTAAGATGAAATTACACTCATAAACATTTCACATTTTCATACATCTTGCTTACATACATGATGAGACACATACAACATCAAAATGTTGAACATCATGACATCATGCATATCATACATCATGACATTGCATACAGCTTACGTCTTTGCCTTTTCAGGAAAAAGACAATCTCAAGAACGACTACTTTCTACTGTCACAATTCCAGATTCGATACCTGTATCTAGCCAGGGCACATCTGAGAGTGATCAGTTTCCAGACTCGATTCCTGTATCTAGCCAGGGCACGTCTGAAGAGTTCAAAGATTCGACTCCTGTATCCAGCCAGGGCACATCTATCAGCTACAACATTTCCAGACTCGATTCCTGTATCTAGCCAGGGCACGTCTGCAGAATTCAAAGATTCGACTCCTGTATCCAGCCAGGGCATATCTATTGACGACTATTTCCAGATTCGACTCCTGTATCCAGCCAGGGCATATCTATTGACGACTATTTCCAGATTCGACTCCTGTATCCAGCCGGGGCACATCTGTGAGCAACCGATTGTAGATTCGATACCTGTATCCAGCCAGGGCATATCTGCATAAGGAGACTGAAGATCAAACACCTGTAACAAGCCAGGAAAACATCTGTCTTTCTTAAACACACAAGTTTTCGCTAAGGAACCTCTTATGCGATCAACACTTCCAAATGGCATCTATAAGCCCATTCCCGACAAAGTTCTGTCACTTTTCCAGATGGCATCTACAAAGCCCATCTCCCTATCCGCCATCTTTCCAAATGGCATCTATAAGCCCATTCCCGACACCACATTGTTGAGGCTCCAGCATGCGAGTGCAAATTTCCGGGCACTCTAGTGTCCAATCTCCTTTTACCCTCGAGTCACGAAAGGCAAACTTGCCAATCTAACTCTTCAGGTCCAAGAAGATTGAACAGGGGCAACTGTTGTACCCCAAAATTTGCCCTCCCATTTCCTCAACATTTTCTCATCACAAGACATTTAAAGATCAAGATACAATTAGGGTTTCCTCTGCTCAAGACTTCTCCTTGCACTGTGGACTCAAATTAGGGTTTGTGCTTGCACAAAGATGTTTTGACCTAAAATGCCTAAGATGACTTTCATGCTTCATATTGGACTCCCAAGTTTACCCATACCAAGTTTCAGGTCTTGATTCCAAGTTTTACCCAGTCAATTGGACAGTTGACCTAGAAATCAGCTGTATTGAGGAAAAAGTCAACTGTGGCCAATTGACAGTCAAACCTCATGAAATTTGATCCACATCAACATTTTGAATTCATATGAACCATTTGGTCAAGTTTGAATCACAATTCCACAAGAAATTTGATCAGATCACCAAAAGGGCAAAATGGTCATTTTTAGGGTTTTGACTGCACAAAGGCAATTTTTGACTGTTTGACCTAGCCAATGGCAAACCAAGCTCACATATGGACTCAAGGACCCCATGGAATTATCTTGACATGTTCATCAAGCTCAAAAGATCCCAAGTACACAAGATTGACAGTTGAATTTCCCAGTCAATTGATCAATTTTGACTGTATACTGAAAAGTCAAACTTTGACTTTTTGGTCAAAATCAAGAGTCAAGATTCATTTTTCATCAAAACATGCCAAATTATGAAACTTGTTCACCAAGAAATCACAAAATGCAAATTAGGGTTTGAAAATGGAATTTTTCATAACTTAGAATTTTTCTAAGTTATGAAAAACCCTAATTTTTTCCCAACTTTGCCCCATCTTTTCACCATGATCCATTGGGATTCAAACAAAAGTCAAAACATGAAAGTTGTAGCTTGTTGCAAAATCTACAACTTTGATTCACAAAGTTTTCTCATTTGAAGCTTGTATCTCAAGTTATGATTTTTTGAATAAGGGCACTAAACCATCTTTTAACTTAGTGAAATTTGACCTATTTTGACAAGGTTTTCTACCCTACTTCAAGGCCACTTTTCATGCCCTTCCAATTGGAATTTTGATTTGCATTTCAAAGATGGATTGTAGTACACATTCCAAGCTTTCCAAAATGTCCAAGAACTCATCAAACAACCTCATAACTTGGGAGATTCGAATTTCACAAGTTGGCAAAAATTCACTTTTGTTCTTCATCAAGACATGTTCATAACCTTGCCAATTTGAAATCAGTTTGCTTTATGCTTGATTACAGGTCCTTGAACCATTTCATACTCAATAATTTAATGCATATTCAATGTGTTAAGGTCATGTTCTTTGTGTTCTAACATTGCATAATGGTTTAATCCTAAACTAGATAAAGTGGAATTTCCATTTTTGAAAAGTTTAGCTTTATGTCAATTGGTAAATCAAACAAGTACATAGAAGATCTGCTTAGCACAAGATTATGGGCATAACACACTGATCAAGAGGAGTTGATGCAGCACATTAGGGGGTCCTATACTGACCTAGAACACCAATTTGCTTTTGGTAGCTTAAGTGTGAAGAAAGGTCCATAACATATGCTATCTCTCATATCAGCAAAAGAACACAGCACAAAAGATATCAAACAGATTCCATAGACCATTTTGAAGCTTTTGCACGAGCCATTTCCCTTTCAAACACCCTCCATCTCAGAATCATCCTAAAACTGCACAAACAGGGGTGCCCCTGCAGTTTGAGTGCAATCTCTCAATCCCTTCAAGCATTTCTGTCCAAACCTGTTCCTCTACCTTCCTTACAACATATGCAAGCTATCCAGAAGCTAAGGCACGATCTGTAGTTGCTCTAACCACTTCCACCATTTTCACATCTTTGACTTGCAGGTGAAGTTCTATAGCTTGATACAAGAAGTTTCAAGACAAAGTGAGCATTGAAAAAGCATCCCTGGACTTCAAGGAAGCTTTTCCAATCATTACATTGCACTGAAAGTCTCTCATTCTCCACATAGAAGTTCAACTGCACAGGTAAAAGTTTGAATTCGTATCTCTCTTATTAGGCATCTTTAGTCTTAAGTTTGTGAAGAAACAAAGTCCTACTCATAGCCCTGAACATGTACATAGCTTTACTTTTCATTTCTTTTGTCTGAGTGAAGAGAATTTGAGCTCTGAAAATGGTAGAAAAGTTAGGTCAGAAAAGAGGGGGAGAGAAATTCTCCCTCATCTTAGAGAGATAGGTCATGTTCTTTATATGGTTGAAACCGTCTCTTAATGCTCTACACTTTTCATGTTATGAGTTTTGCTTGAAAGTCCAGGAATCCAGAGTTAGAAAACGCGTGTTTTGTGTGAAGAAAGCTGTACAGAGGTTGAAGAAGAAGTGATCTGGGCTGGGCCTGGATTTGTTTCCTTTTCACACCCCATTTTTTGGTTTACACCCCCCTGAGCCCATTTGCTCATTTTTTGACATTTTTGACTTTTTCTTTTTGGATTGACTTTGTTTATTTTTTCTCATACCATTAAAATTTTTAAAATATTTTTTTCACCACTTTTTGTATTTATGGCATATTTATTTGTTTATTTCTTTTGTTATATACAAATATATATATATATATACTATTATTGAAATAAATAGAAAATAGTGTAGATACATTTTTATTATTTTATTTACTTTATGAAAATATTTTACACAAAAAAATATACTTTACTTTTTATTTTTATTAGAATATTTAAATATTTATTTTAGAAAAATACATATTTAGGGTTATATATATATATTTGATTATTAATGTATTTAAGAAAAAGATATAAAAATACTTGATTTTTTATTTTATTAACATTTGATACAAAAATACTTTTTTTTTCACAATATACTTCATTTTAGGTTATTTTTATAAATAATAAATAAATAGTAGAATTAAATTAGGTAATAATACCTTTTATTTAAAAATTAGGGTTTTTCACCCTAAGTTTCAAAATAATAAAAAATAAATACATTTTTTCCTTTTACATAAATAATATTTTTCTCATACACATAGAAACTTTCTTTCTACATTTCACATATTTGTTTAATTTATATTTAATTATTTACTATGCAAATATCCAATTGTTGTAATAATTTAGATTTAAATTCTTGTCAATATCCCCATTTGAACATTTGTACCCCCCTTCCCATATTTGGTTGTGTAATAGCTTAGTAATTTTAATTTCGCACTTTATTGCTTTCTAAATAATAACATGCTAGAATTAGGGTTTGTATGCGAAAACGATAAAAAAAATAGTTTGACCTAATACAAGATAAACAAGCATGAAAATGGACACACAAATCACACTTGCACCCCCTAGGGTATTCCACTTGTTGCCTTCAAATAAATGGGCCATATTGTATGTTGAACATCTTTGGGCAAAGCAAACAGTTTGAATGATCATAGTCCCTCGATAAAACTTTTCAAAACAAACAAAACAAATGATCAAGTCCCTTAAAGAAATTGCCCAAAGACATTTAACGTCGTTACAATTATGGTCTAAACGATGACCCGCGCCTGTCCCTTTCACATCCTAACACAAGGTTGCCCACCAACACAATGGTGGTGCAAACTTGTTAAAAGGGTTAGAATATAGCAATAATCTTTTGAGAAATTTAGGAGTAGATAACCTCTTAGTTACTTGAACCAACTTGCAAAACAAAACACTTGCCTTCTTTTCAAAAAAAACACAATCCACTACACTTTCAAAACAATTGTCAAAAACAAATGAAAACCTTTTCAAAAGACATACATCTTTGTATACATCCCCACATGGATCATTACAAAGGTTGCCATCACATTGGCCTCTTTTCAAAAACATTTTCAAAACCCACACACTCAAGCACCATTTAAAACAATTGAAAACAAAAGGCAAGTGATCTAAGCAAGTAACTGAGAGCCCATGGATAACCATGGATAGAAAGGGTGCTAATACCTTCCCTTTCTATAATCTACTCCCCGAACCCAAGAAAACATCTCAAAAGGTTTTTGCTGTGCTTTTTAACCTTTCCTTAGGATAAAATAAAAAGTCGGTGGCGACTCTTGCTAAACCGCAACATTTGCGAATACAAATGCAAACCTCAAGTCAGTTCTCCCACCGTATCACACTTCCCGTTAACATTAAACCAAAAAAATCATAAAAACGCATTATTCGCATATTTTATTCCATCATTTAGATTATCGTTATTTAATCGTTATTCGCATATTTTGTCCGTGTATTTATTTGTTTATTCGGTTTATGTTTAAATCCAAAGGAAAAACAGTAAATTTGTTGACTTCATGTCTCCAAGTCTAACTGCGCGAATTTTCGCATTTCATTAAAACTTAGGATAATTTTTCCTCAAATATTCACCTTTCTTCAAAATTTCAACCTTTTCAAGACTTATACCTTTAAGCAAAAACTTCGACATTAGGTCGTCGCATCTTCAAAAACCCGTCTGTATCCCTTTTCGGCTAAAACGATTTATTTTCAAACAAGCAATCAATTTTAAAATAAACAGATATTTCAAAAGGTTCCTATAGAGTACTATAGATACATTGGGTGCTAGTACCTTCCCACTGTATAACCAACCCCCGAACCATAAGATCTCTTTTCAAAAACGCTTTGTATTTTATTATTATTTACATTGCATACTTAGGGTTTTATTTCGCTCTTTTCCCTTTTCCTTTGGAAATAATAAAGCGCGGTGGCGACTCTTGCTTTGTGAGACGAATTAATCAATAATTCGATCTCCGATTTACCCCGCTACATTTTTTATCGCTACAGAATTGGCGACTCTGCTGGGGAAAGATTGACCTCTTGCTGGTCCATCCCTAAGTGGGTTAAGCCTAATTTGTTTTATTTGTTTACTATTATTTGATTTGCTTGATTATATGTTTAAATTAGGGTGTTTGGGTTTTTTGCAAAGGACGAATCCTATACCCGGATTAAGTAACACTTAAGGAATAAGACGGGCGGTATAGTCATGTTAACTTTGAGGGAGTAATCTCGAAGAAGGAGGCATGAGATCCCCCACTCAATGGAAGGCCCTCTTGAATTTAATATTTGTTTACCGAGTAATCGGGAAGACATTATTATTTTCGACCTAGGAGCCCGAGAAGTTGAGGACCGTAGAACCCTAACCCATCTTGGCTTTTTAGGTGTAGCGCGGAGACTATAACGGAGTAATTCGGAAGTAGTTGTCACGCGATGCTACGCTCGGACGAGTTTCTCTTGAGAATATTGCTAATTATTGAGTAATCAAGACGTTGGTAATATCCGAAAGAGAGATGTAGACTCTGGGAACTCTTAGAACCTTGTCTTACAGGTGTGATCGAAACGTTAGTACATACCTTTGGGTGGGCTTTACCCTCGACTCCATGCCGAACGTTGAACCTTTAAACCCCATGTTTGCAAACTTGTGTGTGACTGTTGCATTATCATTCATTCATGCATTCATCAACATCTTTGTAAACAAACTCGTTTTTCAAGGAACTTTGGAATGATTTTTGCAAACGTCTCAGGGTATTATGGAACTTGGAAGGAGAAATACTCGAAGCTTTAGCTTCAAGGAGCCCGAGATTGAAGAATTGAAGAGTTTGATTCCGAAGATAGAGAGTCCGACAGATTTTCAGAAGAAATATGGGTCCATCGTACCGCTCATGAAGCGCAAGATGAAGAAAGGCATCCTCAACACGTTGGTTCAGTTCTATGATCCCCTGTACCGATGTTTCACCTTCCCGGATTATCAGTTAATGCCTACTTTAGAGGAGTACTCCTATATTCTCGGTTTGCCGATCGCCGACCGTGTTCCTTTTTCCGAATTAGAAGAGGAGCCTAAGTCCCACGAGATAGCAACCATCACCCACCTGAAGAAATCAGAGATAGAGGAGAATATGACTACGAAAGGAGGAATCCGGGGTTTGCCAGCGCAGTTTCTGTTGCAGAAAGCTCGTTATTTTGCTGATACAAAGGATACCGTTGCCTTCGAGGACGTGTTTGCTTTACTCGCATATGGTCTTTTCTTATTCCCTAACATTGATAAATTTGTGGATGTCAATGCCATCAGAGTTTTCCTGATTGGAAATTCGGTCCCTACGCTGCTAGGGGACACGTATTACTCTATCCATCTTCGAAACTCTTATCAAGGAGGGATGATTATCTGTTGTGTGCCGTTGCTGTATCAGTGGTACGTCTCGCATTTACCTGGGTCCGATGCTTTCTGGGATCTCGAGAGGGAACCACGTTGGGCGCCAAAGATTATGGCTCTCACTCATTTCGATATTGACTGGTACAATCGAGTTTACCATGACGTGGAGATCATTGACAGCTGTGGTGCTTTTCCCAATGTACCTCTTCTTGGTACAAGGGGTGGAATCAACTACAACCCTGTTCTAGCGCGCCGTCAGTTCGGGTACCCGATGAGAGATAAGCCGAACAGTATCCATGTGAGCGGTTTCTTTCTTCAGGAAGGACAAGATCATCAGGCTGCTAAGAGGGAGATTGAAGGAGCTTGGCGACATATCCACAAGAAAGGGAGAGATATGTTGGGACATAGAGGTGCCGTCTCTTTGGAACCTTACCTGCAGTGGGTCCGTGCTAGGGCTTGTGCTCTCAAGATGCCGTATAAACTTGAGAAACCTTTATTCCCTGCCATCGCACCATCGTCAGTTGTTATCCCTATCGCGGATGTAGGAGAATATCAAGGGAATCTGGCTAGGATGAAGTCCGAGAGGGATGCTTGGAAGGAAAAGTACCATATGTCCGAATATGAGAATCGAGTCCTGACTCGACAGCTGAAAGAAAAGAAGGAGTTGTTGCTTATTCAAGACGGCCGGTTCGTGGACCACGATGAGAAGCTTCGTCAGAAAGATGCCTTGCTGAAGAAGTACGCGAGTGAAAGAAAAAGAAAAAGGGAAGGTTCGGTAAGCATGGCTCTCGTTCCTAATCCGCAAGAAGAAATCATCGATCGACTGATAGCGGAAAAGAAGGATATGGAAGACTTTTACAAAGAAAAGATCAAGAAACTCCGATTACAGCTGGTGTTTGGTCCGTCATCTGAGGATTCCGAGTAAGCTTTAGCTTTAGTTTATTTTATTGATGTCATTTTATAAAACTATGTAAAAGGGCTTCATGCTCCGAAGTTGTAATTTGTTGTTTTATTAAGGGCTTCATGCTCCGAAGTTGTAATTTATTGTATTATTTTGGGCTTCATGCTCCAAGTTGTAATTTACTGCTTTCATGTTTTAAAAATGTAATTTATCACTTTATTATGGTTTTCATGTTGCAAGTTGTAATTTATTGTTTTCATTAGTGGATTTGTTATCCCAAGGTTGTAATTTACTATTCCAAATTGTAAGTTGTAATTTATCGCTTTCGATTAACGGATTGAGTTTTTGTTGTTCTAAATTCCTTTACCATTGATGTATGCAAAGTTACTAAAGTTCCTTGAAAAACTTTTAAAATGAGTCATCATTTGCATCGCCATCATGCATCATTTCGCATTCCACCTCACATGTTTTCTAGAGTCTCATCCTTGTTCTTTTTCCACCGAAGGTTGTCAAGCTGTCTCACCGATACGACACTCGGGCCAATCGTCAGAGGAAAATGGAAGATTTGGAACAGGAAAATCACGAGCTTCGTGGGGAAGTTGCTACACTTCGTGCCGAGATGGAAAAGTTAACAGCGTTGGTGGAAAGTTTGGTGGCTGTTCAGAATCAGCCATCGACTACGGCTGCCGAGATTCAGACTTCAACTCCAGTGGTTTCCGAAATTGTTGCAGTTCCCGCCTCCGCAACTCAAATCAACTCTCCGCTTCAACATCAGATGCCGAAAGGTTTTCCGTGGGGAATGCCTTACAACTTTGTGCCAGAGGGGTATCATCCTACCGTACAACCTATATTTCAGTCTGCATTGTCTCTTCCTCAACCAGAGACAACTGCCATGCCGCCAGTAATTCCGTCTGTAGCACCTTTTTCGCAACCAGTTATGACAACCGTTGCTCCTGTGGTCCACTCAGTGCCATACTTGAATGAACCAATTTATCCTGCCGAGCCCGCTGAAAGTTTGGGTCTTTTTGATAGAATGGAAGAATTTCAGGATCAGTTCCAGGAAATGCAGAAGGAGCTTAGAGCATTGAAAGGGAAGGATTTGTTTGGGAAGAGTACGCATGACCTGTGTTTAGTTCCGAATGTCAAGATTCCAGCGAAATTCAAAGTGCCAGACTTTGAGAGATATAAGGGTGATTCGTGTCCTAGAAGTCATTTGACAATGTACGTGAGGAAGATGTCTACGTACTCCGATGATCATGATTTGTTGATTCATTATTTTCAAGACAGCTTGACAGGTGCTGCTCTAAAGTGGTATATGGGTTTAGACAGCATTCGAATCCGCAACTTTAACGATCTTAGTGAAGCCTTTGTCCATCAGTACAAGTACAACGTTGACATGGCGCCGGACAGGGATCAACTCCGGGCGATGTCACAGAGAGACCGGGAATCTTTTAAGGAGTACGCCCAGAGGTGGCGTGAAATTGCTGCTCAAATCTATCCACCTCTTGAGGAGAAAGAGATGACTAAGATATTTTTGAAAACTTTGGGGTCCTTTTACTATGAGAGAATGATAGCCAGCGCACCCAGTGACTTTACCGAAATGGTGAGCATGGGCATGCGGTTAGAGGAAGGGATTCGCGAAGGGCGTTTGGTTAAAGAAGGGGGTCCGTCTAGCAGTGCGAAGAAGTTTGGAAGTGTTTTCCCGAAAAGAAAAGAGCAGGATGTCAGTGCTTTGTTTCCAGGTAGGCCTAGGAGAGGTTACTCTCACGTTGCGGCAGTCACTCCGGCTGTCCGCCCAGCTTTGATGGCCCCATCTCATCAAATCCCGCCAACTCAACCACGGCCATTTCAGCAGCAGCCTCGACAACATGCTTATTCGTTCAACAATCAGAACCGTTCACCCAGAAAACCGCAGTTCGATGCCATTCCTATGACGTATACTGAATTGTTCCCTGCTCTCATCAGAAAGAATCTCATCACAACAAAACCTCCTCCTGTCGCACCAAACAGTGCTTCTCCGTGGTACAAGGCGGATCAATTCTGTGAATATCATCAAGGGTCGCCGGGGCACAACCTTGAGAATTGCTTTGCTCTGAAGGCGGACGTGCAGAGGTTAATTAAGAATGGCATCTTGTCTTTTAAGGATGTTAATCCAAATGTTAGAGATAACCCTTTGCCTCGACATGGGGCAGCTTCAGTGAATATGGTGGAAGGTTGTCCGGGGAAGTTCCGAGTTTTTCAAGTCGAGCACATAAGAGAATCATTGATCAGGTTACATCAGAGTTTGAGAAGACTTGCCTTTGTTAGGCACCAGCATAATTATGACGTTTGTGAGTTTTGTTCAAGAGAAGATGATTGTCCTATTGTGAAGGAGGACATTCAGAAGTTGCTAGATCAGAGAATTATCACTATTACCTATGACCGAAATCTGGAAGATGAAGTGAATGTTATCACCCCACAATTTAATTTGCCAGAATCAGTAGAGATTGCTTACAACAGTCAGGTTGCGCCTGTTGATCCTTTGATTATTTACCCGCCTGGTCCTGTGCCTTACAGCTCAGACCAAGCCGTGCCGTACAAGTATAATGCCACAATGATCGAGAATGGGGTAGAGGTCCCCATACCAACCAGACCGTCTTTTGTTAACATTGCCGATGTGAGTAGAGTTACAAGAAGTGGGCGTGTTTTTGCCTCAGTACCGTCGAGAAGACCAGAAGTTCAAGTTAGGAGGCCCATGCCGGAGGAGATTCCCGTAAGAAATGGTGAACCAAGAGTTGAGATAGGCCGATCCAGTGAACCTATCCCTCACCCTGAAGAGGATGAGATCTTAAAGCTTATCAAAAGAAGCGAGTATAAGATTGTGGACCAACTTCTGCAAACACCTTCCAAGATTTCCTTGCTTGCCTTATTGAGAGATTCTGGTGCACATAGAGAAGCCTTGATGAAGGTCTTGGACCAGGCGTTCGTAGACCATGATGTGACAGTTGATCAGTTTGATGGGATTGTGGGAAATATAACTTCGTGTAACAACCTGGGTTTCAGTGATGAAGAACTCCCGGAGGAGGGGAGAAACCATAATATGGCTTTGCATATTTCTGTAAGTTGTGGAAACAATACCTTATCAAGTGTGTTGGTGGATACGGGCTCGTCGTTGAATGTGATGCCCAAGACCACGTTGTCTCGACTTTCATATCCAGGTGCTCCTATGAGGCCTAGTGGAGTAATTGTTAAAGCATTTGATGGTTCCAGGAAGACAGTTATTGGTGAAGTGGATCTTCCCATAGTGATTGGTCCCCATACTTTTCAAATCACTTTCCAAGTGATGGACATCCGTGCTGCCTACAGTTGTTTATTGGGTCGTCCCTGGATCCATGATGCCGGGGCAGTCACCTCCACGCTCCATCAGAGATTAAAGTTTGTAAGACATGGGAAGCTAGTGATGATTGGGGGAGAGCAGGCTATGGTGGTAAGCCATTTATCATCGTTTTCTTTTATTGATGCTGACGAGGATGTTGGGACCCAGTTCCAGGGCCTATCTGTTTCTAAGAATACAGTGAAGAAGCAAGGGGCATCCATCTCTTCTTTCGAGGATGCGCGACAAGTGGTGGAAAGTGGTTCGGCCGAAGGACGGGGCCAGGTGTTGACATTACCCGAGAACAAGTCTGGGGAAGGTTTGGGTTTTCACCCAATATCTGCAAGGGTCAAGAAGGAGGTGGTTGTTCGTCCAATTCAAGAGGTTTTCCGGAGTGCAGGGTTTGTGCATCCTGAGGTTGATGCTATCATAGATGATGATTCCGAGGAGGATTTGCCCGTGTTTGTGACGCCTGGATTGGCTTGCCAAAACTGGATAGCTGTTGATGTTCCTGTGGTTATGCATATTTCCGAGTAATGTTTTGTTTATTTTCCTTTTGAAAAATCGCTCTGCCCAAGGCGAAACGTATTTTGTGTCGGGCTATGAAAAATAACTCCTTTTGCTCTGCCCAAGGCAAAAGAGAAATGTCTGGGCTTTTTGTTTCAAGTATTTCCCTTTTAATGAATAAAAATGTTATTTTGTCCACTGCTGTTTTATTTTTCACTTTTTCTGGGAAATAACAATGAAAATTAATTAATAACATCTTGTTTTATTTGCACAAATCGATTTCTGAAATAAAGCATAATCATGTGTGCAGATTACTTCATGACTTAACCATCGAAAACAATGATCCTATGCCCTCTCCCAACTTTGAATTCCCTGTGTTCAGAGCCGAAGAAGAGGATGATGAAGAGATTCCTGTTGAGATTTCCCGTTTGCTTGAGCATGATGAGAAGGTCATTCAACCATTTGAAGAACCTGTAGAGCTGGTCAACTTGGGTGATGAAGAGGATAGAAAGGAAGTCAAAGTCGGAGCATTGCTTATCCCGGAAGTTAAGGAGAAGATGTTGGAGCTTCTCAAAGAGTATGTTGACGTGTTTGCTTGGTCCTACCAAGATATGCCAGGGTTGGACAATGACATTGTGGAGCATCGTTTACCGTTGAGACCCGAGTGTCCACCGATCAAGCAGAAGTTGAGAAGGACTCGTCCTGACATGGCTGACAAGATTAAAGAGGAAGTTCAGAAACAAATCAATGCAGGTTTCCTTGTTACATCGGTCTATCCTCAATGGTTAGCCAATATAGTGCCTGTTGCAAAGAAGGATGGTAAGGTTCGGATGTGTGTAGACTACAGAGATCTGAATAGAGCTAGTCCGAAGGATGATTTCCCATTACCTCATATTGACGTATTGGTCGACAGTACTGCCAAGTTCAAAGTCTTTTCTTTCATGGATGGTTTCTCTGGTTATAATCAAATCAAGATGGCACCAGAAGATATGGAGAAGACCGCTTTCATTACACCTTGGGGAACATTTTGTTATCGGGTTATGTCGTTTGGTTTGAGGAATGCTGGTGCAACATACCAAAGGGCCATGACTGCTTTGTTCCATGACATGATGCATAAGGAGATCGAAGTGTATGTGGATGATATGATTGCCAAATCACAGACTGAGGAAGATCACTTGGAGCATTTGTTGAAGTTATTCCAGCGTTTGAGAAAGTACAAACTCCGTCTGAATCCCAACAAGTGCACTTTTGGTGTTCGTTCTGGAAGACTTCTGGGTTTCATTGTCAGTCAGAAAGGTATTGAAGTAGATCCTGATAAAGTCAAAGCTATTCGGGAAATGCCTGCACCCAAGACGGAAAAACAAGTAAGAGGATTCCTTGGGAGACTGAACTACATTTCTAGATTTATATCTCATATGACTGCTACCTGTGGGCCGATTTTCAAGCTTCTCCGCAAGAACCAAGGTTGTGTGTGGACAGAAGATTGTCAGAAAGCTTTTGATAGCATCAAAGAATATTTACTTGAACCTCCCATTTTGATTCCTCCGGTGGAAGGAAGACCTTTGATTATGTACCTGACTATATTGGAAGGTTCCATGGGATGTGTGCTTGGTCAGCAAGACGAGACCGGAAGAAAAGAACATGCTGTATACTATCTGAGTAAGAAATTCACAGACTGTGAATCTCGGTACTCATTGCTTGAGAAAACCTGTTGTGCTTTAGCCTGGGCTGCTCGCCGTCTGCGCCAGTATATGATTAATCATACTACTTGGTTGATCTCCAAAATGGACCCGATTAAGTATATCTTTGAGAAGCCCGCCTTATCTGGAAGGATAGCCCGTTGGCAGATGTTGTTATCTGAATATGACATTGAGTATCACACTCAGAAAGCGATCAAAGGGAGTATTTTAGCCGATCATTTGGCTCACCAACCAATTGAAGACTATCAGTCCATCAAGTTTGATTTCCCAGATGAAGATGTTATGTACTTGAAGGCTAAAGATTGTGAAGAGCCGTTACCTGAAGAAGGACCTGATCCTGAATCCCGTTGGGGTTTGATTTTTGACGGAGCTGTGAATTCCTATGGAAATGGAATTGGGGCAATCATCGTTACTCCCCGAGGTACTCATATCCCGTTCACGGCAAGACTGAAGTTTGACTGCACGAACAACATGGCTGAATATGAGGCATGTATTATGGGTCTCGAAGAAGCAGTAGACCTAAGGATTAAAATTCTTGATATTTACGGAGATTCAGCATTGGTGATTAATCAAATCAAAGGAGAGTGGGAGACTCGTCATCCTGGTTTGATCCCTTACAGAGACTACGCTAGAAGGTTGTTAACTTTCTTTAACAAGGTGGAATTACATCATATCCCTAGAGATGAGAATCAAATGGCTGATGCTTTAGCTACTTTGTCTTCAATGTTTCAAGTGAATGATTGGAACGACGTGCCTACAATCCGAGTTATGCGCCTTGACAGACCTGCTCATGTGTTTTCAGTGGAAGAGGTCACCGACGACAAACCGTGGTTTTATGACATTAAACGTGTTCTTCAAACTCAAGAGTACCCGCCTGGGGCATCCAACAAAGATAGGAAGACGTTGAGAAGATTAGCAAGCAGTTTCTTTCTCAATGAAGAAGTTTTGTATAAGAGGAATTACGACATGGTCTTGCTCAGATGTGTAGACAGACGTGAAGCAGACATGCTGATGCAAGAAGTACACGAAGGATCCTTTGGCACTCATGCCAATGGACATGCGATGGCTAGAAAGATGTTGAGAGCTGGTTACTATTGGATGACCATGGAATCTGATTGCTGCAAGTATGTGAAGAAATGTCATAAATGCCAGATTTATGCGGACAAGATGCACGTGCCGCCGACTCTCCTCAATGTTATATCTTCACCTTGGCCTTTCTCTATGTGGGGCATTGATATGATTGGGATGATTGAACCCAAAGCTTCAAATGGTCATCGTTTCATCTTGGTAGCGATCGATTATTTTACTAAATGGGTGGAAGCAGCATCTTATGCTAATGTAACCAGACAGGTGGTAGTCAGATTTATCAAGAATCAGATCATTTGTCGATACGGTATCCCGAGCAAGATTATCACTGATAATGGTTCGAATTTGAATAACAAGATGATGAAGGAG
Source organism: Vicia faba (assembly GCA_948472305.1). NCBI lineage: Eukaryota > Viridiplantae > Streptophyta > Magnoliopsida > Fabales > Fabaceae > Vicia > Vicia faba. Next base: position 1,179,651,537 of record OX451738.1, on the reverse strand, counting down.
CTTTGTGAAGAGTTCAAGATCGAACACCATAATTCCTCTCCTTACAGACCGAAGATGAATGGAGCTGTTGAAGCTGCTAACAAGAACATCAAGAAGATTGTCCAGAAGATGGTGGTAACTTATAAGGATTGGCATGAAATGCTTCCGTTTGCTTTACACGGGTACCGTACTTCAGTTCGAACTTCAACTGGCGTGACCCCTTTTTCCCTAGTTTACGGTATGGAAGCAGTACTCCCCGTGGAGGTTGAGATTCCGTCTCTGAGAGTGTTGATGGAAGCTAAACTTTCTGAGGCTGAATGGTGTCAAAGTAGATACGATCAGTTGAATTTAATCGAGGAAAAGAGATTGACAGTGTTATGTCACGGTCAGTTGTACCAGCAAAGGATGAAGAAGGCTTTTGATAAGAAAGTTCGACCGCGCGAGTTCAGAGAAGGTGACCTTGTACTCAAGAAGATATTATCTTTCCAACCGGATTCCAGGGGCAAGTGGGCTCCGAATTATGAAGGACCGTATGTTGTTAAGAAAGTTTTCTCTGGAGGTGCCATGATTCTCACCAATATGGATGGTGAAGAACTCCCACGTCCCTTGAACACCGATGCAGTCAAGAAGTATTTCGCTTAGGCAAGCTTTTGGTCAGATCAGTCTCGGCATCTGAACACATTCTGAAATTCAAAGTCGTTAGGGAGAATAGTGATCATTGTTTTTGTATGACCTTTTATTTCATGTATTATTTCCCAAGCTTTTGTAAACCGTTGGAGTCGCATTGTTAGCGAACTACATATTATCAATGGAATTTGAGCATTTACCTTTTGTGGGCAAAATTTTAATTTTTTATGAAAATACTTGAAACAAATTTACTTAAAATGTTCCTATTTTAAAAAAAAATGTGTCGTGAATAACGAAAGGAATATTAACAATTTGTTCCAAGGATGGTCAAGGCATGAAATGCAGAGCAGTACAGTAGTTTATCCTTGCATGATGAGCATGTTTCGTTTCAAAATCGCCATGAGGTGTTGGTTGTGTAAACTTGTGTTTCTAGTGGTACTAAGTTTGGTGACTCCCCAGCTTTTCCCTTTGAGCATTGTTTTGGCTATCTCTAGTTGGGCGATCTCCGAAGTTTGGTGCGTTTTGTCTCATACCGTGATCTATTGGTGTTAGAAGATTGGATTCAATACCTTTCTCCTTAGAAGACTTGGGCCTTGTAGCGTGTTACGCTCCGACGTTGCTTTGAGGTTCCAATTCCAGTCATCTTCCGTCTTTTTCAAGATTGGCCGAGTATCTATTATGCTGTGACATCTTATTATCTTCAAGATATTCCATCTGTCTGTTTTGTCAGCATAACATTCATTTATTCATTTACACCCATATCAGCATGCATATCCACATTCGCTGTTGATTTTGGGTCGTACTTTGTTTATTCGAACAACGTACATTTTTCTTTCCAAGTAGAAGGTTAGCTTAGGCAGAAAATATGCTTCCTTTCTAAATTCCCCAACTGAGCTAATCCTCATGGATGATTTTGGTTTAGCCTACCTTGCCCATTTCTGAATACGATGAATGCCCCAATTGAGTTACTCTCTCGTCGGGTGGGGTCTTGTTTGATTGTTTTCTCTCTAGTCTATTCCTGGACGAAGTTGTTGTCTCTTGCATAGGATATTTCTTTGATCCTCCCCAGTGAAATCGATCCAAACAGTTGGTGCATTTATTTTGCACGTTAAAGTATATGACCTCCTCGGGAAGGATTGATTCAGGGTTCTCTTTGACGAGGATTTTATTCTCTGCCAGTACCATCGCAACTTTCCTCCTGTTTGCTTTTGGAAAACGACAAGCGGCAGCTCTTCATGAGCAACTTGTACGTTACTTTTTGAAAACGACAAGCGACAGCTCTTCATGAGCAACTTGTATGTTACGTTTCAAAAGCGCCGAGCAGCAGTTCTTCATGAGCTACTAGTGCGTCATTTTATCTTTTCAAAAGCGCCGAGCAGCAGTTCTTCATGAGCTACTAGTGCGTCATTTTATCTTTTCGAAAGCGCCGAGCAGCAGTTCTTCATGAGCTACTAGTGCGTCATTTTATCTTTTCGAAAGCGCCAAGCAGCAGTTCTTCACGAGCTACTAGCGCGTCATTTTATTTTTCTGAAAGCGACAAGCAGCAAACTCTTCATGAGTTACCAGTACGTTATTACTTTTTGGACGACAGCAAGCGGCAGCTTCTTTATTTGAGCAACTTGTATGTTATTGGTATTTTCTTGGGACGACAGCAAGCGGCAGCTTCTTTATTTGAGCAACTTGTATGTTATCGGTATTTTCTTTGGACGACAGCAAGCGGCAGCTTCTTTATTTGAGCAGCTTGTATGTTATCGGTATTTTCTTTGGACGACAGCAAGCGGCAGCTTCTTTATTTGAGCAACTTGTATGTTATCGGTATTTTCTCTGGACAACAACTGGCAACTTTCTTTATTTGAACAACCTTCGTATCTACAGTCTTATTACCTCAACATTAATGAGTATACCTCTGAAAATCTAGCAGAGAAGTCTGTTACGAATCTTTACCTCCAGAAGTCGGTAATTCGTTATCAGCAATTTGATACTCTCTGTCCGCCATCGATCTTGAGTTGCGAACTCACTGTTTTGGGATCAATGATGTGTTATGGCCTATGCAAGATGCTCTTTTGTTAGGGTTAGAGGTTGTATTCCCTCGATTTTATTCGCTGTCAGGAGTCTGTCGTTTGAAGTCGATAGCTTGTTTCCCCAGTAATGTATAATCAGTGCCGCTGTGTTTTGTTGGTGTTCGATTCCCCCAACATTGTCTTGTTTCATAATATCTTTCTCTGTGAGTTCGATCGCTGCATTCATACCAAACATGACGACGGCATCTTAGGACAAAATTTGCGTAGTTATGTATTTAAGTACCTTCAATCTCGTCGAAACGAAGATTTCAATCTTCATACCTCTGGATAGAAGAAACTTAAATAGGGGCAGCTGTTGTACCCCAAATTTTGACCTAAGATATCGTCTCCTACCTGCATTATTACATTACATTTGTTTTGATCCATCGATTTTAAAATTCATAACTTTTTCAGGCCAAGAGCTATTTATGCTGAACATTAAATCATTTAATCGATTCGTGCTAAAACGATGTTCATTAATTATTTATTATCTAAAATTTAAATAATTGAAATTCATTTTCGATTATTATGTAGTTTAAAGATGTATAGATAATAAAATGAACATCAGAGAAGAGGCGCATTAATTGTGCGGACAGTATTTATTTATTACTCATTATCTTAAATTTAAGTAACTGGAATTTATTCTTAGTTATTACATAATTTAAAGGTTTATGAATAATATAATAAGCATTCGGAAAAAGTTCATTGGTCAATAACGATTGTTTAATCATTTGTCATTCTAAGTTAAATAATTGAAACCCTGTTTTAATTATTATAATTTAGTTATGAATGATGAATTAAATAATTGAAGATATTAGTTGATCAACGATAATTATTTATTTATCTGTTTATTATCTTGAATGTAGGTAATTGAAATTTGTTTTCAATTATTATTCATTTGGAGAATTGTAAACGATAAATAAATAATTAAAGGGAAAGAAGAATTTAATTGGCAAATAGTGTTTTTATTATTCATTTTTTTGATTGTACAGTTATTATGTAAACATTGTATCTATTACAATAAATTACAATAATAAATTTACAAAAAAACTAAAATGAAATAAAAAACTAATCTATCCTAATTCTAAAACTTCCGATCCAATGCTTTTGTCCGCTCACTTAATGTTACCTGCAAAATTAAAAAGAAAGAAATTAGAATTCGAATAAATGATTAAAAGCGAAATTATTAAAGATTCATCATTAAATGCAATGGCCGGAATCAGTTATTCTTTTTGCAAATCACGGGATTTCTCCCGGTTCACAAAAAAGAAAGGAATTTTAAAACATATGCACAAGTTTATGTTTTCCAAAAATTGCATGTTTAAATTAATCACTTTTTTTTCCAAAATCCCAAATGCAAACATACAGCATAAGCATACAAAACCCATGCATTTTCTACATATGCAAGCATGCTACGTGAACCATTGCCCACACAGCAGAAAACAAAACAACTTTTGTATTAAAGGGAAAACATGCAGTTTGACCACATTTGCAAGCAATATAAAAGTTCCATTTTCATCATTTTCTGGCCATTGCAGTTTCAGAAAAAATGTACAGCTTATCACTTTTTTATCAAAGCTATACTGAGAGAAAAAGAGAGGGAGAAGTGTGGGTTATACAGGCTTGGCATAGGCAGAAAGAAGGTATACAAGACAAACTAAAATATAGCCAGTAGAGATAATAACACAAAAGAAGAATAGAAACAAATTGGAGGGACAATAGTGCAGAATGCCCAGAGATCCCAAGCATTTCAAATTTCCAGCCTGTAGCGAAAGAGGGGAGAGGAAATTGTTATAACAACCAAAAAGAAAACCAATAGCATAGATCACATATCCAAGCCTTCAAGAAACATTTAGAAAAATAGTTATCCAAAGAAAAACATAAAAGACTCAGGAAACCTGCATAATCACATATACTGTCAAAAACCATTTCCAAACCATACACCAAAACTTTGCATTTGGATTGAGCCATTAAAGCCAACATCATCATCCTGTCATCAAAAAAAATATCAAAAATCATCTCACAGAAAACCAGTTGAAATCACCATCAATATGGCCTAGCAAACTTCTGCCCCAATTTCCATCAATCTGTCCAAACCACACGAAATCCCTACATTCATCACCATGTCAAGCTGTTATTCAAGCTTGAACTTCATCAGTCAAAAAACCTGAAACGACCCAAGCTGGAACTGTTTTCTAAGGCAACAAGTCAGGCCTCAGTATCAACATCACTGGCCTCTTAAAGCATATTTCTTAAACCCACATCATACCAAAAACAACCATTCAGGCCAACATACATATCGTACAGCATCACATTCAAAGAAGAAGAGAAACGGTAACTCATTCAAAAAAAGAGAAGCAACATCACGTTCAAAGAAGAAGACGAAAACAGAAGCACAGTACCAAGGCCAACAAGGAGAAGAAATAAAATACAGCACAGTACCAAGGCCACCAAGAGAAGAAAAATCGTGAAATACCGTTCACCGTTGGGCTCGCTTCTCCCTCTCCTCACCGCCTGGCCTCCGTCACCCCTAGCCTCCTCCTCCGTCTCCACCTAGGTAACGGTCTCTTCTCTTCTTTCATTTCTTTGAACATCCTCAAATCAAGTATTAACAATCAATATAAGAATCAAGATCAAACTTAACAGAAATCATAGAATCAAATCAACATGCAAGAATGAATTAAGTGTAACAAATCAATCGCGTCTCTTACCGTCACCGCCTAGACGTCTCGTTTCTCGTTCAGTGGAGGGAAGAAGGGCCGGAGTGGGTGGCCATAGCAAGGAGAAGCATCAAGTTCGGAGGCGAGGATGAAGAAGGAGAGGCGAAGAAGAAGAAGATCGTGAAGAAGAGAGGCGCGCCGTTTCTGCCCAAGACACAACCCTAATCCCAATTGTAAACATAAATTAACCCTAATGCCATATCAAGCTGATGGGCCTCCTTTTTTTCCCTTAAGCCCACGACCTGCCTTTTGCACCCCCCCTCCTTGAGCTTCTGCGTTGGGCCTTAAGCTCCCTGGCCCATCCACTTTGTTTGTTTTTTTTGACATATTTCCTTTTGTTTTTTCTCTAATCATTTTTGTTAGAAACATTATTTAATTGTTAATTATATTTTAAAAGAAAAACAAAGATATGTCCCAATAGTTATTTTATTAATTAATCAACCCATTAGTTTAATCTTGGATTTAATTTAAAGAATTTTTAATTTAGGAAAATTGTTAATTTTCTTAATTTGGAATCCCCTTTTTTTAAATAAGTATTATTTTTTATACATAAAAAGGGCATAGATTTAAGGTTGTAGATATTTTGTTAATTAATTAATTTCTCTCTTACATCATTATCAATAAAAAAAATCTAAAAAACACATAAAAATAGAAAAAACTAAAAAAATATTTTATTTTCTTGTCTTATTAACATTAATATCAAATATATAAAAAAAAAACTTAATAACTTAAAACTAAAAAACTATACGTCTTCGCTAAATAATTCTTTTGTTTTATCCTTATCAAAATGCGTAAAAAAATTTAAAATACTTTCTTCCCGTTAACATTAAACCAAAAAAATCATAAAAACGCATTATTCGCATCTTTTATTCCATCATTTAGATTATCGTTATTTAATCGTTATTCGCATATTTTGTCCGTGTATTTATTTGTTTATTCGGTTTATGTTTAAATCCAAAGGAAAAACAGTAAATTTGTTGACTTCATGTCTCCAAGTCTAACTGCGCGAATTTTCGCATTTCATTAAAACTTAGGATAATTTTTCCTCAAATATTCACCTTTCTTCAAAATTTCAACCTTTTCAAGACTTATACCTTTAAGCAAAAACTTCGACATTAGGTCGTCGCATCTTCAAAAACCCGTCCGTATCCCTTTTCGGCTAAAACGATTTATTTTCAAACAAGCAATCAATTTTAAAATAAACAGATATTTCAAAAGGTTCCTATAGAGTACTATAGATACATTGGGTGCTAGTACCTTCCCACTGTATAACCAACCCCCGAACCATAAGATCTCTTTTCAAAAACGCTTTGTATTTTATTATTATTTACATTGCATACTTAGGGTTTTAGCTCTTTTCCCTTTTCCTTTGGAAATAATAAAGCGCGGTGGCGACTCTTGCTTTGTGAGACGAATTAATCAATAATTCGATCTCCGATTTACCCCGCTACATTTTTTATCGCTACACCTAGCAATGGTGAAATCTCATACAGTTCATGAAAATGCAATTGAATGTTACAAATAGTTTGCAAATGTTCCAAGCATCACGAATATATAATTATTTTGTGCTATAAGTGACAGAATGATGCAATTCGATTTCAAAAATAAATCAATGTCGTGGATGACTTACATTGGTATTTGGCAATGGAAACTCCTTGTTCTTGATTGGTTTTGCTTGTTTGTTACCCCAGGAAGCGATTGGGATGGTTAAAAGGTCTTGAGGATGCCTGGAAGTATGAAATCGTGTTTTCACTTTCTTAGTGTTTTTTCAAGTTTTGTTCTTGTTCTTGTGCCTCTCTCTAGCCTTGCTTTAGATCTGCAAATGATCAATATATATCAAGGACTGAATTAGGGTTGAAAACCTGATCTCAATCTTTCTCCATTATTGATTTTGATCTTGATTTGATTCCCTTTAAAACCCTTCAAAAAATAGGCCAAATTCAATCTTTTTGTGCACTCAAAGGCTTTACACGAATTCAATCTTATGCTAGCTGGATATAGGACCTGAAACATGTACAAGATCTTTGGATTTCAATGTTTTAGATTTTTTCATGATTTGTTTTGATTAAAATTGATTTAATTCAAATAAAAATCAAAATAAACAATAAAAATAAGATAATGACAAGTGGAAAGGGCTAGTACTCGTGGACCATGGTTCCAACTCAAAACAAGTGCAAAAAGTTAGGCCCATTTAGCAAAAATTGCAATTTGAGGCATAGTTGACTTTTGGCAATTTTGCAAAAAAGGTCAACTTCACCAATGCACAACTTCCTCAATTTTGACTCTTTGAAGGTGTTCTTGGACTTTTTAGAAAGCTTGAGATGTCCTATAAGCAACCAATTTGGTCTCATCTCAATTTGGTATTCCATGTTCATGTATGAAGCTTTGACAAAAAAGGTGTTTTTGTTGACTTTTCAAAATGACCTATAATGTCAAAATTCATAACTTCTTGTGAGTGCATATTTTGAACTTGGGAGCTAAAGATAAATTGTAGGTAATTTCATCCTCTTCAAAATGATATTTTGATGGCTCATTACTTATAAAGTATGAGAATGTTATGCTTGGTCAAAGTTGAGTTGACTTTTCCTACAAAACCCTAATTTAGCAACTTTTGGGTTTTGATGAATTGTGAGCAATCCTTGATGAATCATGATTAAAACTTGATCAAATGATGAATAGTACTTCAAAATGAGAATGTTGACAAAAAATCTTGAAGTTTGACTGTATGTGGGCCATAGTTGACTTTTGCCCTAGCACAGTCGATTTTTAGTCTTTTAAGCAATTGATTGAGCAAACTTCCTCTGCAAGGCTTGAAACTTGACATGGATGATCTTGAGAACATATTAGGACATTGATGAGCATTTGAGACCCTTGGGACTCAAGTATCTTGATGCAACATGAAACCCTAATTTGAGGCAGATTGCCTTAGGAGAGAGTTTGTCTTGTCAACCCTTGAACTTCCTTGAGCATTTTGAGGATCTTTCTTGAAATGTTTTGAGAAATATGGGAGGGAAAATTTTGGGGTACAACAGCTGCCCCTGTTCAATTTTCTTAAACCTGAGGATGTAGATTGGCTTGTCTGGCTTTCGTGATCCGAAGGTGGAAGATGTTGAACACTAGAGTGCCCAGAAATTTGCACTCGCGTGAAGTGGCACTTGGCTTGCGATGTTGGGAATGGGCTTATAAATTCCATTTGGAGATTGATGAAGGAATATGGGCTTAAAGATGCCATCATAAGGAGTGTCGATCGCATAAGAGATTCCTTAGCGAGAGCTTGTATACCTGTTGTTGAGGAGGATTCTGCTGGGGAATGCTGGTCTCTGTCTTGGGAGAAATAGAATTTTAGGAGCTTCAGTTGTCCATTATTCTACTGGGGATGAGATTAAACTTGCTATCCGGTCGTAATCTGGGCTTCACAATTTATCGATTCTTATCTGGTCGTAATCCAGGTTTCAAAATGAATTAAGTTGTTATCCGGTCGCCTCCGGGTTTCAACTTGTCTTTAGGGCATACTAATATCCGGTAGACTCCGGGTTTCTTAGTAATTGTCCAGGTAAAAACTGCTATTTGGTCAAAATCCAAGCTTCACAGTGCTTTGTACCGCTATCTGGTCGTAATCCAGGTTTCACGATGCAATATACCATTATCTGGTTGAATCCAGGTTTCATGGTGTTTTGGGAAAACAAGGTATTATCTGGTCGAATCCGAGTTTCATAACTTGAATTAAAGATATACCACTATCTGGTCGTAATTTAGGTTTCATGGTGTCTTCGTATTGCTATTTGGTCGTAATCTAGGTTTCACAATAACTTGCTGGGGATTAAACTACTATCCGGTTGAATCCGAGTTTCATAGCTTGAATCTGAGATGAACCACTATCTGGTCATAATCCAGGTTTCTCAGTGTTCCGATATTGTTATCCGATCATTCTCTGAGCTTCACAATACGAGGAGGAATCAAGATACTATCCGGTCATGCCCGAGCTTCATAGCTTGAACTTTCTGAGAGTTTGATTGTATCCTTTCCTGAAAGGTAAAGGGTTAGTCAGATGTAATGTCATGATGCATGACATGTATTGAGCTATGATGTTCTCAAAATAAATGAGACTATGTTGTATGATGCATATGAGCATGTCATGATGTATGTGATGTATTGCGATGTTTTTCTAGCTGGGGAAAATAAATCCCGGGCTGCTGGAGAACAAAAGAAGTTTTCGCTCGTTGAGGATAATGACCGAAGATGATTTAAGAATACATTGGTAGGAGGATAATTCCGCCGGAGAATAAACTGGTGAGAGAATGGCTCCATGGGGAAAAGAGATGTTGTCAGAAGATATGCTGATTTGGAGAAGTAATCTCGGTTGTGGATGAATTACCATTACTGGTAATGATGAACTCTGTCGGGGATAAAATTTATGTTTGTGGAAGAAATAAACTCCACTGGGGATGATCTTCTAGTGCTAGTGATAGATGCTTGGGGAGAATTCTGCCGACTCACTCGCGATTGCGAACCTCAGCTGAGGAGAGTTGATAATACTATTTTTAGATACCTTTTAACTCTGCGGGGAGTGTATGCATCTTTCAGTCTTATTCTTCAGTTGCGTCCATCCCTGTACCTGGTGGATAGAGCAACTGTAAGGTTTGGACATTTCATGTTTGCCCCTGTTCCTGGTATTACGAGTAATCATCTTTTGTTTCGCATGTAAATATTTATGAGCATCAATTATTGTCAAATGCATATATCAAAAATGAATCATTGGACGTTCTTGCAAAACAAAACAGGAAAAGAAAAACAATTCTGAAATTTATTATAAAAATGAATTGTATTGATTTTGAAGTTGGCCTGTAATAGGCGTTTTTGTACAAGAGGCTGACGTCCTAGTAAGAGAACACCGCCGAAATGATAGAATTTATACAATTTGGGAAAAACAAAGAAAAACAGCTATGTGAACAATCCCACTGGGTTCCAACTCTGCTATTGCCTTTATGTCCTCGAGTGTCTCATCACTTTGCTACTTGATTGAAGGTGGATCAGATTGATTGGCGCCGTCTGAGCTTGATAGTTGATACCGAAGTCTAGTTGCAAAGTGATCCAATGAGACATAGTGTTACGCTTTGATCCCTAATTTTTGCTTGGACCGCCCTTTCGGGTTTTCAATCCACCGGAATACCCTTTTTTGCCCAAGCCGCCTTTTCAGGTTTTCGACTTGCCGGGTGTATAGTTTTTTTCCATTTTCATCCCTTACTTTTGCCCGAACCCTTTTGGTTTGTCGGGAAGCCCTTATTTTTGCCTAGGCCAGTTGACCTAGGGGGTATTTGATTATGTGTAGTATTTTTTCATTATGTCTGCATTGACGGGGTGAGGAAGGTCGTCACCATCCATGGTGGTTAGAATCATAGCTCCTCCTGAGAAAATGTTCTTAACCACAAATGACCCTTCGTATGTGGGGGTCCATTTGCCCCTAAGATCACCTTGCGGTAGAATGATGCGTTTGATCACTAAATCTCGGACTTGATACTCTTGTCGTCTGACTTTCTTGTTAAATTCCTTGATCATTCGCTTTTGATACGTCTGACCATGACAAATAGTAGTAAGTCTCTTTTTGTCGATTAAATTCAGTTGATCAAGTCGGGTCTGGATCCAGTTGTTTTCGCTCAAACCTGCATCCTTCATAATCCAAAGAGAGGGTATCTGGACTTCAATGGGTAAGATTTCCTCCATGCCATACACCAAGGAATATGGTGTTGCCCCTGTTGACGTCCGTGCTGAGGTGCGGTACCCATGAAGAGCGAATGGTAACATCTCATGCCAGTCTTTGTATGTCACTGTCATCTTCTACACAATCTTATTGATGTTCTTATTAGCTGCTTCAACAACCCCATTCATCTTCCGCCGGTACGGAGAAGAGTTGTGATGCTGTATCTTAAACTGTTTGCAGAGCTCGGTGAAGAGTTGTCTGTAATGATCCTCTCTGGTACACCATATCGACAAATCAGATTATGTCGGATAAACCGTGTCACGACGTTCTTGGTTACTATAGTAAAGGAAGCTGCCTCAACCCACTTCGTAAAATAATCAATTGCTACCAGAATGAAACGATGCCCGTTGGACGCAGTAGGCCTGATCTCGCCAATCATATCGATACCCCACATTGCAAAAGGCCAAGGCTCTGTCAAAACATTCAGAGGAACTGGAGGTACATGCACCTTATCAGCATAGACTTGGCACTTATGACAGGTCCGAGCATGCTGATAACAATCGACTTTCATAATAGACCAATAATATCCAGCCCATAGGATTTTCTTCGCCATGGTATGTCCACTGGAATGAGTTCCGAAAGTACCTTCATGTAACTCTGCCATAATCCTTTCTGCTTCGCTCTTGTCCACACATCGCAGTAATGTTGAGTCATGGTTGCGTTTGTAAAGGATACCATTACTGATGAAGAACTTCGCCATAAACCTTCTTAGAAATTTCTTATCATTAACAGATGCACCCTCAGGGTACTCTTGAGTCTCAAGGTACCTCTTTACCTCATGAAACCAGGGTTTATCTGCTACCTCCTCAGTCTCGATATCATAGCAATGTACGAGTTCATCCAACCTCTCGATGGTAATCCGGGGAGCTTCATTTTACCACCTGACCTTGAACATAGAAGACATGGTAGCTAGCGCGTCCGCTAACTGATTCTCCTCTCTGGGGAAATGTTCAAAGGTTATCTCCTCGAACTGTGGGAGCAACGTCAACACATACTCTCTATAAGGGATAAGATTTGGGTGCTTCGTATCCCACTCACCTTTGATCTGACTGATCACTAGAGCAGAATCTCCGAATACACTCAAAAACTTAATCCTTAGGTCAATAGCAGCTCGAAGACCCATGATGCATGCTTCATACTCCGCCATATTGTTGGTGCAGTTAAAACATAATCGGGCGGTGAACGGAGTATGACAACCTTCAGGAGATATAATCATAGCTCCAATGCCATTACCCAACGCGTTTGAGGCTCTGTCGAAATACATAGACCATCGGGATCCTTCCTCAGGTCCTTTATCCGGTCCAGGTTCTTCACAGTCGGTCACCAACATGATGTTCTCATCCGGGAACTCGAAATTCATGGATTGGTAGTCATCCACGACCTGATGCACCAAATGATCCGACAACACACTTCCCTTGATTGCTTTTTGGGTTGTGTATTGGATGTCGTACTTAGTTAAGATCATCTTCCATCTTGCTATTCTTTCGGACAAGGCAGGCTTTTCGAAGATATACTTGATTGGATCCATCTTTGATATCAATAGGGTAGTGTGAGTCAGCATATACTGTCTCAGCCGACGAGCAGCCCATGCCAAAGCGCAGCAAGTTTTCTCGAGCAACGAGTATCGGGTCTCGCAGTCGGTAAACTTTTTGCTAAGGTAGTAAATAGCATGCTCTTTTCGGCCAGACTTATCATGCTTCCCCAGCACGCACCCCATTGAGTTGTCCAACACTGTCAAGTATAAGATCAAAAGTCTTCCTTCGACTGGAGGCATCAGAATTGGTGGCTCTTAGAGATATTCTTTGATCCTTTTGAAAGCGGTCTGACATTCATCATTCCATTTTACCACTTGATTTTTCTTCAGTAGCTTGAAGATCAGCTCACAAGTAGCAGTCAAATGTGAAATGAATCAGACAATGTAATTCAGACGTCCCAAAAAGCCTCTAACTTCTTTTTCTGTGCGGGGATCTAGCATCTCCCGTATAGCCTTCACCATTGCAGGATCCACTTGAATACCTTTATCACTAACGACGAAACCCAACAGCTTACCAGACCTTACCCCGAAGGTGTACTTGTTTGGATTTAACCTCAGCTTGTACATCTTCAACCTGTCAAATAACTTATGAAGATGGTCAAGGTGTTCTTCTTCAGTTTGAGACCTTGCTATCATGTCGTCAACATAAACCTCAATCTCATGGTGAATCATGTTGTGGAACAAAGCGACCATGGCGCGCTGATAAGTTGCCCCAACATTCTTCAACCCAAAAGGTATTACTTTGTAACAGAAAGTGCCCCACTGCATAACGAAAGTTGTCTTTACCATATCCTCGAGAGCCATCTTAATCTGATTGTAACTGGAAAAACCATCCATAAAGGAGAAGACCTTATGTTGTGCGGTGTTGTCGACCAAAACATCAATGTGAGGCAGAGGGAATTCATCCTTGGGACTCGCCCTGTTCAGATCTCTATAGTCTACACACATACGTACCTTACCATCCTTCTTCGGCACCGGAACCACGTTGGCAACCTACTGTGGGTAAGAAGTAACAACTAGAAACCCGGCGTCAAACTGTTTCATGACCTCAGCTTTAATTTTCTCAGACATCTCGGGGCGCATACGGCGAACCTTCTGCTTTACCGGAGGACAGTCTTCTTTGGTTGGCAAGCGGTGAACCACAATATCAGTATCCAAACCAGGAATATCTTCATAAGACCAGGCGAAGATCTCAACATAGTCGCGTAGCATCTGTATCAGCCGTTGCTTGACACTAGGTTCCAGATTTGCACCTATCTTGACCTCTTTATTGTCTTCGTCTGTACCCAAATTTAATGATTCCACTGGCTCTTCATGAGGCTGTATAACCCTCTCTTCTTATAGTAGCAATCTAGCAAGCTCTCCAGGAACCTCACAATCATCCTCACCTTCGTCTTCAGCTTGGTTGATCAGATTCTCGAAGTCATAACTGGAAGTAGCAGAGTCATTATCAATGGGATCCAGAGTGGATGTGGATCTGCATTATGATATGTGAGTGTGTGTAAGACAGTAGCTGTTTTGATATAGTGCAAGATAGAAAAGAAAAACAAGGAGCGCAAAATTTGTAATGCAAGAACGTCCAATGCTTTATTGATGATATATGAAAATGACAAATGATAAACCCTCACAAACAAAGCCAAGGTGCCTCGGGCAAGGCACCGGGCCGTAAAGATACAAATTGTCTATTACAAATCTTAAAATAAAAGTCTATTACTGTGTAATAAAAGAAACGGGCACGAAGTCCTTCGCCGCCTAATTGTTCAAGCCATCGTTGGCAGTCGGGTAAATCCAGCTGTCGATATCTGACTCTTCTTCATCATCTTCAATTGCATTCACTCCTGGATCAAGGATGCGCAGAGGAGGTCTTTCAACCTGCGCGCGTCGAACAGCCCTTTGAGCCTCTGCAGTAAAGCCCAAACCAAACTTATCAGTCTTGTGTGTGAAGTCATGGAGTTGTCCCCAATTTGCACACCCACCTTGATCAATAACAGCCCTGGCATCCTTGAGAGAAGCCATCTTCAATGGAGGTTTGTCAGCAGCAACTTCAGTCGACGCCAAAGTCTGGGGAACCTCTTCAAAATTCTGACACGGGGTTTCAATGAACTCTCCATCCATCTCCACATACCGGAAGGAGTTAATGTGACTCACCATGTACTCCTCTTCACCTTGTACTGTAACAATCTTCCCCATTACTGGATATTTCAACATCTGATGGAGCGTAGAAGTTACTGCCCCAGCCTTATGAATCCAAGGGCGACCCAGCAAGCAGGAATATGATGGTCTGATGTCCATTACATAGAAGGTGGGCCTAAAAGTCCGAGAGCCAACTTTAACAGGGATGTCCACTTCTCCGTGCACCATCCTTTTCGACCCATCGAAAGCCCTAACCACAATATTACTTGGTTTCAGAATCAAACCTTCACAGTCCAGACGGTCTAATGCCTTCTTTGGAAAAACATTTAATGAGGACCCAGTATCCACCAGTACGTGGGCCAAAGTAGTGCCCCTGCACTCGATCGAGACGTGCAGAGCATCATTGTGATTTCTTCCTTTAGCAGTAAAATCTGCATCTGAGAAACCCAAATCGTTGTCGGCAGTCAAACTAGCTACACAGTCCTTGAATTGATCAGCAGAGGTTTCCTACGGAACATGCACAGTCTTGAGGAAAGCAATTAAAGCCTTTTCATGGGCTTCAGAGCATAATAACAAGGATAGCATGGAGATTTTTGACGGGGTCTGCCCCAACTGCTCGACTACATTGTAGTCGCTCTTCTTGATAATCTTCAGAATTTCCTCTATCTCCTGCTTAGAGGCTTCTACAACAATCTTCTTAGGTGCATCTGTCCAGGCAGGCTCACCTGTAACTTCTTTGCCCCGAGTGTCAGATGACTCAGCAACAGGAGTGATAACTGGAGTAAGAATCAGAGCAGTAGCTGACGTATTGGCAGATGGAATGACAATAGGTTTTGGAACAGTCGAAGGAGAAATATCAGGAGAGAAAAGCCTTCCACTTCTGGTGACCTTGCTAGACCCGACAATATTGCTGATATCAGCATCATCTTCTTCATTTTTAAAGTCTTGTTTAATTCCATGGTAATACACATCAGCACCATAGTGCCAAGGGACAGCCTTGTCTGAAGTGTAAGGAATGGGACCAGGAATAGTAATGATCAACAAGGCGATTTTTGGAACAGATGTAATCCTAACAGGCGTTCTCGAGGAAGCCTTGGAAGGATTGGCGGTAATGGTTATGATGGCAACATCTTCAACTGGAATCAATGGAGTCAAAGTCTTCTCAAACATAATCTCTTTGTTATCCATCGGGCGCTGAACACATGAATTCAATAAATGGCAACTAGCAGGTAGAATTGAACATAGGTGGCAACCTTCGCCACAGCCTGGAAATAAACCAGCCAATAAAATATTCTTCTTCACTATCATCAAAGGAATAGAGATGTCTTCCACATAGGTCACAAACAAATCATCTTCCACAGCATTTACTCCATGACCATGCTTGGGCATAGGAGCAGTTATGACATTGGGTTTCTCTGGAGCGTCAAACTCGATCTCTTTAGCTTCAATCAAATCTTGCACTTTATTCCTCAAAGCCCAACAATTATTTGTATCATGACCCGGGCTATCAGAGTGATAGGCGCAACGGGCGTTTGGATTATACAGCAGAGATGTGGTGCTGGGATTCTTCGGGGCTTCCCTCAGAGTTGCCAGATTGGTTTTCAACAGTTGTGGTAGAATCTGGGACAAATTCATGTTAAGTCGAGTGTACTGTCTTTGCGGCCTATCCATTCTTTGTTGATTGTTACATTGTGGGGCAACGCTGGGTCTTGATATTACTACCGCATTCACTGCTTGACAGCATTCAGGTTGGTTTTGGCTCCTCGAGCTGTAGACCACACTAGCTTCTTTCTTACTAGCAAAAGGCTTCTTTACTGCACTAGATGACGCATCTTTCTATATCTTTCCACTTCTGATACCAGTGTCTACTCTTTCCCCAGTCAGAATCAATTCAGTAAACCCGGATGACGAACTACCGATCAAATGATTGAAAAATGGACCAGACAACGTCCCAAGAAACATATCAACCAACTCCCTGTCAGACAAAGGGGTTGGAATCTTCTAGCCAGATCTCTCCACTTCTGAGCATAGTCCTTAAAGCCTTCGCTTGCACCCATAGACATACCCTGAAGTTGAGTACGAGTGGGAGCAAGGTCGGCATTATACTGGTACTACTTGTAGAAAGCAGCAACAAGGTCCTTCCAATTGTGGACATTAGCTCCTTCCAATTGATAGAACCATTCAAGCTGAGTCCCTGACAGACTGTCTTGAAAGAAATGTACCCACAAATTCCTATCAGCAGTGTAAGGTTGAATTTTTCTGATGTACGAGCGGAGGTGGAGTTTTGGACAGGATACTCCATCGTACTTAGCAAAAATTGGAGCTTTGAACTTATGAGGGATTACCACCCCCGATGCTAGTCCCAAATCTCCAAAGTCCAACCCAGGAACCTTCTGAATCTCCATAGCACTTGGACGTTCCTCTAGTTGTTTGTACCTATCCTTAGCAGGAGGGTTTTGTTCCTCATCAAAGTCAGTGTCATTATTAGAGACCACTGGGCTAGGACCTTTTTCTTCTTCTTGATTCTCTCCTCCTTTGGATGAATGAGACAGATCAGCTTCCTCTCGCAATTTATTCCCAAATCTGTGACCCATGTTCAGAAGAACCACCTTCTTCTTCTTCTTCTTCTTCTTCTTTTCCTTCTTCAAAATGAGAGTCTTCAAATCTGCTTGCCCTTTGGCTAGGTTCAAGAACATCTCCTGGAATTGAGCATTCTGAGCCTGAAGAGCTTTAATGGCTTGATCGGTAGGCATTTCAGAAGACATCTTGTGCTGAAATAAATAGCGAAGAAGATGAGAAATCTGTAATGGTACCTGTGATGAGGTGCATGATAATGGAATGCGTATGAAATGATTTCAAATACTTTGGGAGATTTAAATTTATAAGACAAAAATGAAACACACTTTATTAGATAAACTTGTGAAAAATATTTAACAATGTCTTTAAGGCGTTACAAAAGAAATAACTGAAAAGCAAATCTAAACTAGAAACAATAAAAAACATTAGAGCTCCCATGGTCGCTTCCCCTTCGTGCTGACATAATCATTGATTGTCCTTTCATTCTCAAGTTGCCTAGTGAGCTTCAAGATCTTCCTCTCTTGCTCATGATACTTCTCTCGGTAGGTATCCCTTTTTTCCCTCAACTGAATCCAAGATCTCTTCAATGCCCCAAGATCAGTAGGCATGTATGGATAAAGGACTGTATAAGGAACACCTTCTTCATTGGTATGCTCCACAATCACTGGCAACACAGCTTCATAGGACATCCCAAGCTTATGAGAACGAGCTCGGACCCACTAGAGATAAGGTTGCATAGGGAGAGAAGTCTTCGGTCCTAGCTCGTGAGGGTCAGACCTGTTCACCATGCCCCAAGCTCGTATGAACCTTCAGCGATGCTCATTAGTGTCTCCCTTGTAGTCAAAGACAATGTCCCCAAGAAGCAACTCATGGGGACCTTCTCTCTGAGCGCGACCAAACTGCCTTAAAGCCAAACAAGGATTGTAGGTTATTCCCCCTCTTATTCCAAGCAACGGGACATTAGGGTATCCTCCACATCGATCAATGACAGCAAACTTTTCCATATCATTAGAACTCCAAAGAATGTCCGTGTGGGCAAGGGACATTATCCTGTAAGACCAACCTAGACCTTCCTCATTCTTCAATACAGATTTGGGGAGGTGCGAAATAAACCACCTCGCCAGCAGCGGCATACAACACATGAGGGTCCCTCTTCTTCGCACAGTACGAGTGTAGAGAGAATGTAGGATATCACCAAGAAGAGTAGGCACAGGATTGCGGGACAAGAAGATCTTAACCGCATTCACATCTATGAAAGAATCTGGATTCGAGAAAAGAACCAAACCATAGATGAGGAGAGCCAAGATGTCTTCAAAAGCCTGAAAATCCAAGTCATCCCAGAACCGTTGAGCTTGATCCATCAGAAACTTAGCCAAGAAACCTTTAACCCCGCTCCGTGTCTCCCAGTTGGATACCACATCAGCCCTTTTTAGATGTAAGGCTGAAGCAATGTCCTTAGGTCTAGAAGTCTCTTCCAAACCTGTGAAGGGTGTCTGCTCGAGAATGGATATGCCCAGTAAATCAGAAAACTCTTCCAAAGTAGGAACTAGCTGATAATCCGGGAAAGTGAAGCAATGATGCAATGGGTCGAAGAACTGGAAGAGCACACTCATCATCTGCTCATCAAACTTTGAGGTAACCAAACCAAGAAGCTGACCATGTCTCCTAATGAAGGATGAAGTATCAGAAATCTTCGAGGCTAAATCTTTGAGTTGAGCAGGTATTTGCACAAAGTTAACTCGGATGGTGTTTCTGCGCATGGAAGCCATAATCTATAAAGCAGAACAAAGATAAATCCCCTCGGTCTTTGAAATGGTTAGTGTAATGAAGTATGCATGCTATGTGATGATGCATGATGTCCTGATAAATCACACAACAAACATAGCAGATAACAGACATGGTAAAGGAAAATAAGTCACACAAGAGAGCCCTTAAGTTTCAGGCTTGCATGGTACTACCCTCTTGAAGTTCAGTTGGTTCAACCTGTCCTAATAATAGTAACCGGGTTCTAGAGGTTCTCAATATCACTGACCATCCTCCATCGGTCATGGTTTCAGCTCACGCAATCTTTTCTTGCGGCCGGAACTATCTCGAGAGTATGGTCTCAATGAGTGTAGTATCGAGTATCAACCAGTTCTCAGCTCTATACCGAGGCCGACTATCTCACTACTTCCTATGGCCAAGTTGGTCAATTATAGGTTCTAAGGTCAGTTGATGCTTAACGACCCATATAGAAGCCCCGTATTCTCCTCGTTTCTCCATAAGGGATACCGGTACCAACCAATGTGCCACATCAACGTAGTTACTGCTTCAACCGCATCGGTCTACACCGTACAGTTCCCTCACAGTCTATTGCTACTTACCTATAAGGTGTCCCTCAGATCTGGATTAGGATCTATAGTAACTCCGATACAAAAGCCACAAAGATAAAGCAATCAAATCAAACAATCGAAGCAAATATGATGAACTAGTCCTAAGGTATACCCCACTTATAACTTTCCCCAGCAGAGTCACTAGTTCTATGATACGGTGGCCAGAACCGGGACTGTTTTGGAAAATACTGGTTTGCATTTTGCGTTTGTGTTTGCAAAATGTCGCGGTAAGCAAGAGTCGCCATTGACTTTTATTTTATCCAACAAGGAAAGGAAAAAATCACAGAAAAATTCCTTTTTCGATATTTTCTGAGTACGGGGGGTAGATTATAGAAAGGGAAGGTATTAGCACCATTTCTATCCGTGGTTATCCATAGGCTCTTAGTACTTGCTCATTATTTTGAAAATTGCTTCTTTGTGTGCTTGTGTGATTTGAAAAGTTTTTGTTTGACTTCAATTTAACCCTTGTATCAGTCCTCAAGAGTGTTACGAAGTGTTTTGAAAACTTTAGTTTGAAAAGTTTGTGTAAGTGTGAAAAGTTTGTTTGTTTTGAGCAAGTACTTAAGAACTAATCTACCTACTCGAAAAAATAATTGTTCTATGTTCGTTTCCTTTAGACAATGCTATCCCACTATTAGTGAGTAGGTAGCACCGTCGTTGGAGTTTTGCGGGTCAATTCAAAAAGGGACGTACGATCACTAAAGCAATGTTAGGACGTCTTAGTAATAACCCTAATGTCTTAAGATCAATATTCAAGGCAACTATTCTGAGGCAACCTTTCCAAGGCAACTTTGATCTTTGAAACAAAAGGGCGACTACTAAAATATCCTATACTCAATGACCGTTTACCGAAGGCAACCGAAGTGGGAGTATACCCTAGGAGTGCGCATGTGCGAGTGATTCGATTTCAAGTTATTTATCTTTGCACATTTAGGGTTTGCTAACTGTTTTAAAGTTTACATACATTCTTGTCATGCATCCCTATTATTCATACATCTAACAGTTAATATTTGCGGAATTTAAAATGTGGAAAATAAACTACGCTATTACAAGGCTTCGGGTATTTACATAGCCAAAAACAAACCCTTAAAACAAAAGCGATAAATGAAAGTAAAAATCCTAATTTAAACTATTACAACTTGTGAGCAATTACATCAATATGGTAAAAATAAAATAATAAAGCGCGCGCGAGGAAACTAAGAACGATAAGAGATTAGGGTTTTGACCCCGTCTAACCTAACTTAAAGAAAAAACTGTTTTTGTTGTTTTTAATTATTTTTAAGAAAAAAAATTAGGTTTTTAAATTAAATACAAAATTAATTAGCTAATTAAATTAATTAAAGAAAATAATTATTCTAACCTATTTTTGTGTTTTTGGTTATTTTAAGAAAAAAAGAAAAATAGAATTAAATTATAAACAAAACCCTAATTGTTCTAATTAATTTTAATTTATTATACAAAAAGAAATTAAAGTTATCTAAAATTAAATAACCTAATTAATTAATATTTGTATAAAAAAATAAATCTAATTCTAATTAGATGAAAATATTTTTTTGTGATTTTTTGATAAAAATAAAATAATTAATTTGTTAGTAAAATAAATAAATAAACTAAATAAAACAAAATATAAAAAAGGAAAAGAAAGGAGAAAATTGGGCCCGAAAAGCAATTTGGAGGGGGTGTGGATAACAAGCTCTTGGCCCAAAAGAAAATAGCCCACGTTGACTTCTTGGATCCCACACTTTGCTTTGACCAAGGCCTATGGTGGTCCTTCATATGATGGTCATCAGATCTGGCCTCTTGACACTTGGCTGATGGGATGATGATGGACTATGGTGGTCCTTGGCTCTGTGTGCGCGCTGGATCACTGAAAGAAAAATAATATGTAAGAATTGGGGGACCTGGGACTCAAACCCACGCCCTGAAACACTTTCCAGCACTCCACTTACCAACACTCCACTTACCAACTGCGCTAGCTGCTTTGTTTGTTCATATAATAAACATAAATAATAATATGAGAAACAACAAAATACTAAATCCCTGCGCGCGAAATTTTAAATAAGCAAATGGTTGCTTGCCACGCCTTCGTCTTCTCCAAGGATCCGTTGTCTTAGACAACAGACTTTTACCAACGGACAGCCATCGTAGCTAAAAACCTGGTGTGATGCGGTGGGAGAACTGACTTGAGGTTTTACGTTTGTGTTCGCAAATGTTGCGGTTTAGCAAGAGTCGCTACCGACTTTTAATTTATCCAAAAGGAAAGGTAAAAAAGCACAGGAAAGACCTTTGAGATTTTTTTTTGGGTTCGGAGGGTAGATTATGAAAAGGGAAGGTGCTATCACCCTTTTCATCCATGGTTTTCCATGGGCTCTTAGTTACTTGTTTTAGATCACTTGCTTTTGCTTTTCAATTGTTTGAAATGGTGCTTTGTATGGTTTTGAAAGTATTTTGAAAATAGGCCTTTGTTTAGGCAACCTTTGTAATGATTCTTGTTTTAATGTATACAAAGGTGTTTGTCTTTTGAAAAATATTTCAATGTTTGAAAGTTGTTTGGAAATTGTTTTGAAATTGTGTGTGTGTTTGTTTGAAAATAGCAAGGATGGTTTGCAAATTGATCAAGTAACTAGGAGTTGTCTACCCTACTCAAAAGTCTTTCCTACACATTTTTATTCCTTTGACATTGTTGATTTACCATTGCATTTGGTAATCAACCTTATCTTTGGATGTTAAACGGGACGGGCGTGGGTCATCGTATGACCATGATAGCAATGGTGCCAAGTATCTTAGCAAGTTTTTAGGGACTAAGATCATTTGTTTTAGGCAACTTGTCTAGCATCATCAAGGGACTATGATCTTTTTGTTTTGACTGATTTTGTTTTGTCAAGATACCTAGCATGCATGCCATGGTCATTTTAAGGCAACAAAGTGGATGAAACCCTAGGGATGTTGTGTGCAATGTGTTGTCATTTTTCATGCATTTTTGTCTTGTATTAAGTCTTGCTATTTGTTTGATTTTTGGTCTTTGCATACAAAACTCTAGTTTACTATCATGGTATATGAAAGCGATAAAATGCGTAAAGTAAACCTAAACTATTACAACAATATTATGGGAAGGGGGAGTACAAGTTTGAATAGGGGATATTTGCACAAAATAAAACCCTAATTTACTATTACAACCCAATTGAATTTATACAACAATAAATAAATAAACAAATATTTAAATATGCAATAAAATGTAAATATGCAAGAAATGTTTTTTTTTTGTATTTATTTTATGTATGAGAAAATAAATTTATTTATATCCTAAAAATAAGAAAATAAAATGATTATTTTTTGAAAGGGGTGAAAACCCTAATTTTTGTTTAATAGAAAATATATTCTAACATTATTCATTTTTATTCAAGAAAAATAATAATAATATGTACAAAAATGTTGAAAATTAAAATATGTGAGAAAATATTATTTTAAGTGTATAAATAATAAAAATAAAAATGTATGATATTTTTATATTATTTTCAAGTTTTATTTAAGAAAATAAATTCTATTAAACATAATAAACTATTTATTATGCAAAAAATAAAATAAAAAAAATGATAAAATGCAAAAAAATAAAGAAAATATTTTTTATGATTTTAAATATTCAGAAAAATAAATAAAGTCAGAAAATATAAAAGAAATGAAAAAAAAATACAAAATATAGCAAATGGGCCAAGGGGGTGCAGAAAGTAAACATGGGTGGTGTGAAAAGAAGAAACAGCAAGCCCATTTCACTTCATCCCTGACTGTGATACGGGGAAGGGAACTGACTGTTTTTGGAATGCTAGTTTGCGTTTTGCGTTTGTTTTCGCAAAATGTCGCGGTAAGCAAGAGTCGCCACCGACTTTTATTTTATCCAACAAGGAAAGAAAAAAAGCACAGAAAAATTCCTTTTTCGAGATGTTTCTCGGGTTCGAGGGGTAGATTATAGAAAGGGAAGGTGTTAGCACCCTTTCTATCCGTGGTTATCCACGGGCTCTTAGGTACTTGCTCAAAGTGTTTTCAAAATTTGCTTTTCTTTGTGTTTGTGGGTTTGAAAGGAGTTTTTGTTTGAAAGGTGTAAGTGCGAAAAGTTTTGTTTTATTTTAGAATGAGCAAGTATTTAAGAACCATCTACCTACTCGAAAAAGGAATTAATCTGTACAAATGTCCTTTAGACAATGCTATCCTACTATTGAGGAGTAGGTAGCACCGTCGTTGGAGTTTTAAGGGTCAATTCGATTAAGGGACGTGTGGTCACTAATGCAATGTTAGGACGCCTTAGCGGTAACTCTAATGTCTTAGATCATTTTTTCCGAGGCAACTATGATCTTTGGACAAGAGGGCGACCTCTAAAACTTCCTATACTCAATGACCACGTTCGAAGGCAACCAAGTGAGGTGTACCCTAAGAGTGCGCATGTGCGAGTGTGTTGTTTTTCAGTTATTTTATCTTTGTACATGTTAGCGGTTATCTATGTTGATTTTAAGTTCATACATTTGATCTTGTCATGCATTCCCTATTATCAAACATCTAACAGTTAATAATTTGCGGAAATTAAATTGCGGAATTTAAATCTAAACTATTACAAGGCGTCGGGTATTTACATCGCCAAAAACAACCCTTGAAATTAAAATGCGGAAAGTAAAATAAAGCGATAAAATAATTTAAATTCCTATTTAAAGCTATTATATTCCAGAAGCAATTACAATAATATGAAATGGATCGCGCGCGAAAAATCAAATCAAATGCATTTTAGGGTTTTGACCCTTTTTTTAAAGAAAGAGATTTTTTGTTATTTTTGAATTAATGGAAGCAATTAAATTAGGTTAACAATTAAATAAACAAATTAATTAATTAATGAAAATATTTTTGGATTTTTGGGTATTTAAAGAAATAGAAATAAAATTGATTAAAGTTAGTAAAAACTTAATTTTCTACATTAATTTTAAATATTGCAAAAATATTAAAAGTTAAACCTAATTAAACTAAATTAATTGAGTTAATTTATTTACAAAAATAAAGTGATGAATTAATTTTAATAAAAAAAACATATTTTTGTGTTTTTGATTTTATGAGGAAAAAAATTTAATTGGTTAATGAAATTATAAAAATAAATTAACAAAAACAATTAAATAAAAGAAATATAAAGAAAAAGAAATAACCAAAAGGGGGGTGTTAGGCCTGATCAGGAGGTGAAATTGGCATTTTTGAGGCCCATTCACGTTGGCCTGCATGGACTTTTCTGGTTCCCACGTGTGCCTGTTGACTAGAGACCATGGTGGACGTTCAATCTTGGCCATTGGATTTGGCCTGAAGGCCATCTGGCGCCTGGAGATTTGAAGGTGTATGGTGCGTTGCAAGGCATGGGGCATACTGGAACGCTTGAAAGAAAATAACAAGAAATATGTTGGGGACCTGGGATTCGAACCCAGGTCCCATTGGATTTCATACAACGCGCTTGCCACTGAACCACTGCATTCTATTTGATAGTGGATTAGGTAGTAAATATTATATTGAAAAACAATCATTATGCCTGAAACAAAAAAATAAGCGCGAAGCATTTGAACCAGTGAATGGGACATGGCCACGTAATCATCTTCTTTGTTTGGCCCATAGACATTTACCTGCGGAATTTTATCCGCAGCAAAATCCATGGCTTCATCCTAAAACGAGCCCTAAGCCATAAAAATGCAAACTAAGACCATATTCATGATCGTCTCTTCTTTCTGATTTCATCCATGTCCATTATTGGCCTCAATTTTGCTTGAAACTAAAACCCCCAAAAGCAAGAAACAAGAACCCTAGATTCCGGCATGGCATTATGGGCTATGAAAATAAAATCAAATATTGCAGAAAGTTTCGAAATCATTCAAGGATCAAGAATATGTCCATGGTTTGTCAAAAAAATGCAAGAATGAGAGATTAAGATTTCGAGTACAGGGTGACTTTCAGGGATACTTACAGCGCATTTTAGGTGATGAATGGCTTGGATTTTGATTGCAATAGACTCAGTGGATATCTAGCAAGAGAACCACGTTGAGTTTTGGCCTTGAATTGGACTCCAAGGGTGATTTCGATTCCAAGCTTTTTTGACAAATTTTCAAGTTTGGTTTTCTAGATTGTGCAGCCTCTTCGTTCTCTTGCGTGCCTCTTTAGCTTGTATAGGTATAAGGCAATGCATTAGGTTAAAAATTTGGGCTTGAATCTTTATGCATTGATGATTTTGGATTTGATATGATCCTCCATTACAAAGCTTCCAAAAATGTCCAAATTCCAATATTTTGTTCATAACATGGCTTGATTCGGATTTGATTGTGTACATGATGATATTTAAGACCTATAATGATAAAAAAAGATACCAAGTTATCAATATTTAGATTTTATTTGGATTTAAATTGATTTAAAATGAATTAATTCAATAAAAATCAAATAAAATAGGAAAATCAATAAATGGACACAAGACTGAAGATGGGACACATGTGTAGTGTGAAAAGACCAAATCAAGTGGAAAAAAGTGGGCCCATTTGACAAAATTTGAAGTTTTGGGGATAGTTGACTTTTGGCAATTTTGGAAAAATGCCCAACTTCAACAATGCATAACTTCTTCAATTTTTAACTTTTGGAAGTGTTCTTGGACTTTTTAGAAACCTTGAGACGACCTCTAACCAACCCTTTTGGTCTCATCTTATTTTGATATTCCATGCTCAAGTTACAAGCTTTGGCAAAAAACGTGTTTTTGTTGACTTTCAAAGATGACCTATAATGTCCAAATTTGTAACTTCTTGTGAGTGCATTTCTTGATCTTGGGGTGTGAATATGGATTGTAGTAAATTTCATCCTCTTCAAAATGATATTTGGATGGGTCATTTCTCATAAAGTATGAGAAAGTTATGTTTGGTCAAAGTTGAGTTGACTTTTCCTACAAAACCCTAATTTAGCAACTTTTGAATCTTGATGAATTTTGAGCAATCCTTGATGAATCATGATCAAACCTTGATCAAATGATGAATTATCCTTCAAAATGAGAATGTTGACAAAAAATCTTGAGGTTTGACTGTTTATAGGTCACAGTTGACTTTTGCCATAGCACATTCGATTTTTGGAGCAATTGACTGACCAAACTTCCTCTGCAAGGCCTGAAATTTGACATGGATGAACTTGAGAGAATATTAGGAAATTGGGGAGCACTTGGGATCATTTGTATGTAAGGACCTTGATGCAACACAAAACCCTAATTTGAGATTGACTGCCTTAGGAGATGATTTGACTGTCCAACTCTTGAGCAATTTTGAGCCATTTGGAGATTTTTCTTGACATGTCTTGAGAAATATGGGAGGGAAAATTTTGGGGTACAACAGTTTCCCCTATTCAATCTTCTTAAACCTGAGGATATAGATTGGCTTTCGGGCCTTTCGTGATCCGAAGGTGGAAGATGATTGAACACTAGAGTGCCCAGAAATTTACACTCGCATAAAATGGTATCAACATTGTGATGTCGGGAATGGGCTTAAGGATGCCATTTGGAGGTTGTTGATAGGTGGTCTGAACTTCAACTGGAATATGAATCAGGGAGATCTTATCAGCGATCTGACTGAACCAGAGGAGGTTTTGTCTTCTTTGACTGGATTGTCTTCTTTGACTGGATTGTCTTCTTTCACTGGATTGTCTTCTTTGACTGGATTGTCTCCTTTGACTGGATTGGCCTCAGAAAAATCTTTAGGAATCGATTTAACTGGTTTTGTCTCCTTTGACTGAGTTGGCCTTAGAAAAATCTTTAGGAATCGATTTAACTGGTTTTGTTTCCTTTGACTGGTTTGGCCTCAGAAAAATCTTTAGGAATCGACTTAACTGGTTTTGTCTCCTTCGACTGATTTGGCCTCAGAAAAATCTTTAGGAATCGATTTAACTGATTTTGTCTCCTTTGACTGATTTGGCCTCAGAAAAATCTTTAGGAATCGATTTAACTGGTTTTGTCTCTTTTGACTGGGTTGGCATCAGAAAAATCTTTAGGAATCGATTTAACTGGTTTTGTCTCCTTTGACTGGTTTGGCCTCAGAAAAATCTTTAGGAATCGACTTAACTGGTTTTGTCTCCTTCGACTGATTTGGCCTCGGAAAAATCTTTAGGAATCAATTTAACTGATTTTGTCTCCTTCGACTGATTTGGCCTCAGAAAAATCTTTAGGAATCGATTTAACTGGTTTTGTCTCCTTTGACATAGCTGAGAACTTAACTGCATCTTTCCTGAAAGGTAAAGGTCAGTCATATGCAATGCATGATATGGATCAAGCAATGATGTTCTCAACATAAATGAGATTGTGTTGTATGATGCGTATATGCATGTATTGTGATGTATGGAAATATGATGTTTTAGCTGGGGAAAATAAATCCCGGATAGCTACTGGAGAGTAGAGTTAAATTCTTCGTTTCCACTGGGGATGGTGAACGAAGGTGATTGCAAGAATAAACCTGCAGGAGAAGAGAACTCTGTTGGGGAATAAACTGATGAGGATATTACTCTGAGGGGAATTACTCTGTGGGGATAGATGCTCTGCTGAGGATTTTAACGATAAACTCCGCTGGGGATTCCGCTAATAAACTTCGCTGAGGATTTCAACGATAAACTCCGCTGGGGATGGATTACCGTTGCTGGTGATATTGAATCTGCTGAGGATTGAATTCCTGTTTGTGAAAGGAAAGAACTTCGCTGGGGATGATCTTTCAGATATAACTTGCTGGGGATAACCCTGTTAGAATCTTGTGGGGATAATCCTTTGGGTTATGCTGGGAATGATCCTTTGAACTTGGCTGGGGAGATTTATTTTTGTACTCCGCTGGGGATAGACTTCCAGAGTCTACTGGGGATGATGATTCAACTCCGTTGGGGAAGCTTTTTCAGACCATGCTGGGGAAATATTGACTCCACTGGGGTATCTTGTATTCCACCGGGGAACAATCTTATACTCCGTTGAGGAATATTAAGACTGCTGGGGATACTCTTCTACTTACTGGGGAATACTCTTATACTCTGTTGAGGAATATTAAGACCTTTTTAGTGCTGATAATAGACCAATTCTGCTTGGGGAGAGTATTGCTGATTTGTTCATAGTTGCAAGTCTCGGTTGGGAGAGCTACCATTATTGTCTTACTCTGAGGGGAGTGAAGGTATCTTGGTCATATTCTTCAGCTGAATTTACCTTGTACCTGGGGGACATAGCAACTACACAGCTTGGACACTTCTTATGCCCCATGTTTCTGATGTTACCAGTAATTCATCTTTTCGTTTCGTATGTAAATATTTATGAGCAGCAATTAATGTCAAATGCATATATCAAAAATGAAAATTGGATGTTCTTTGCAAAACAAAACGGATAAAGGAAAAACAGTTTGAAATTTCTTTGAAAATGAATTGTATTGATTTTGAAGTTTGGCCTGTGAATAAGCGTTTTTGTACAAGAGGCTTACGTCCTAGTAAGAGGATGCCGCCGAACAAATAGAATTTACACAATTTGTAAAAAGAAAACAAAACATCTATGTAAACGATTCCACTGGGTTCCAACTCTGCTATTACCTTTATGTCCTCGAGCATCTCATCACTTTGCTACTGGTTGAAGGTAGATCAGATTGATTAGTGTCGTCCGAGCTTGATAGTCGATACCGAAGTCTGGATGCAAGGTGATCCAATGAGACATAGTATTACGCTTTGATCCCTAATTTTTGCTTGGACCGCCCTTTCGGGTTTTCAATCCACCGGGATACCCTTTTTTCCCCAAGCCGCCTTTTCAGGTTTTCAACTTGCCGGGTGTACAGATTTTTTTATACTTTCATCCCTTATTTTTGCCCGAACCCTTTTGGTTCGCCGGGAAGCCCTTATTTTTGCCTAGGCCGATCAACCTAGCGGGTCTTTGATTATGCGTAGTATCTTTTCACTATGTCTGCATTGACGGGGTGAGGAAGGTCGTCAGCATCCACGGTGGTTAGAATCATAGCTCCTCCTGAGAAAATGTTCTTAACCATAAACGACCCTTCGTAAGTAGGGGTTCATTTGCCCCTGGGATCACCCTGAGGTAGAATAATGTGCTTGATTACCAGATCCCCAACTTGATACTCTTGTCATCTAACTTTCTTGTTAAATGCCTTGATCATCCGTTTTTTATACGTCTGACCATGACAGATAGCAGTAAGTCTCTTTTTGTCGATTAGGTTTAGTTGATCAAGTCGGGTCTGAATCCAGTCATCTTCACTCAAACCTGCATCCTTCATGATCCGAAGAGAGGGTATCTGAACTTCAATGGGCAAGACTGCCTCCATGCCATATACCAAGGAATAGGGTGTTGCCCCTGTTGACGTCCGTGCTGAGGTACGGTACCCATGAAGAGCAAATGGTAACATCTCGTACCAATCTTTGTAGGTCATTGTCATCTTCTGCACAATCTTCTTAATGTTCTTATTAGCCGCTTCGACAACCCCATTCATCTTTGGCCGGTAGGGAGAAGAGTTGTGATACTGTATCTTGAATTGCTCGCAGAGCTCAATGATCATATTGTTATTGAGATTGGTACCATTTTCCGTAATGATCCTCTCTGGTACACCGTATCGACAGATCAGATTGTGCCGAATGAACCGCGCCACGACGTTCTTGGTTACAGTAGCAAAGGAAGCTGCTTCAACCCACTTTGTAAAGTAATCAATAACTACCAAGACGAAACGATGCCCGTTGGATGCTGTAGGTCTGATCTCGCCGATCATATCAATGCCCCTCATTGAAAAAGGCTAAGTGTTGTGCCCCAAAATTTGCCCTCTCATTTCATCAACATTTTCTCACCACAAGACCCTTGGAGCTCAAGATCAAGTTAGGGTTTGCTCTGCTCAAGACCCCTCCTTGCACTGTTGACCCAAATTAGGGTTTGAGTTTGCACAAAGATGTTTTGACCTAAAATTCCCAAAGTGACTTTCATGCTTCATGTTGGACTCACAAGTTTATCCATACCAAGTTTCAAGCCTTGATTCCAATCTTTGCCCAGTCAATTGGACAGTTGACCTAGAAATCAGCTGTATTGGGGAAAAGTCAACTGTGGCCAATTGACAGTCAAACTTCATAATTTTTGACCCACATCAACATAATGAACTCATATGAACCATTTGGTCAAGTTTGGATCACAATTCCACAAGAAATTTGATCAGATCACCAAAAGGGCAAAATGGTCATTTTTAGGGTTTTGACTGTACAAAGGCAATTTTTGACTGTTTGACCTAACCAATGGCAAACCAAGCTCATATATGGACTCAAGGACTCAATGGCATTGTCTTGACACATTCAATAAGTCCAAAAGATCCCAAATGCATAGGATTGACAGATGAATTTTCCAGTCAACTGATTAAAATTTGACTGTATACTGAAAAGTCAAACTTTGACTTTTTGGTCAAAATCAAGTGCCAAGATTCATTTTTCATCAAGACATGTCAAATTATGAAACTTGTTCATCAAGAAACCCAAAATTGCAAATTAGGGTTTAAAATGAAGAAATTTCATAACTTAGAAATTTTCTAAGTTATAGAATTTCCTTATTTTTTCCCTAAATTTGTCCCATTTTTTCACCAAGATGCAAATGGATTCAAACAAAACTCAAAACATGAAAGTTGTAGTCCATTGCAAAATATACAACTTTGATTCACAAAGTTTTCTCAAAGGAAGCTTGTAGCTCAAGTTATGATTTTTGGAACAAGGGTGCAAAACATTTTTAACTTAGAAAATTTTTGACCTATTCTAGGCAGAATTTTTGCCCAACTTCATGGCCATTTTTCACATGCTTCCACTTGGAGTTTCAATTTTCATTACAAAGAGGGATTGTAGTACACATTCGAAGCTTTCCAAATTGTCCAAGAACTTCTCAAACACCCTTGTGGTTAGGGAGAATCAAATTTGCAAAGTTGGGCAAAATCCATTTTTGTTCATAACCAAATACATGTTCATACATTGGCATTTTTCAAATCAGCTTATACAAGCTAGCTTGCAGGCCTCAAAACCAGTCTCACACACCATAATTAAATGCCTAACCATTGTGCTAAGGTGTTATTTTGTTCATTTGGTCATTACATGCAAGATTAACCCTTAATTGGAAAAAGCATATTTGCCATTTTTGAAAAGATGCACTTTATGTCAAATTCAAAATCCAAGAGGCATGGGCCAGATCTTTGAGGCTAGCATTTGTACACAAATACCTCTGATCAAGAAGAAGATATGCAGCATGCTTTAGGGTATTGGATAGGCCTGTGTTGAAACTTGCATTTTCTTGCTTCAAGTAGAAGAAAGCTTGCAAAAAACTATGAATCTCTCATTCCTGTAAGAACCAGCAAAAGCAAACTTTGCAAACATCTTTCACACTCCCTAACTGACCTAAAGCACGATTCCTTCATCACCAATACCTCCTCAAACACAAAAACATCCTCTTGCTGCAGAAACAGAGCAAGTTCTGCAACTTGACTTCCACAAACATTTCCACTCGTGCATTTTGGCTAAAAAGAGTTCAAACATGTTCCATATCATCCACTGAAGCTATCCCAAGCATTAAATCCAAGCTGTAACATCCTTAACATCGTTTGCCATTTTTGCTTTCAAGTTGTGCAGGTGGACTTCCATAGCACGATACAGGCAGTTTCAGAGCAAGCCAAGCATAGGAGAAGCATCCTTGGACTTCAGGCAAGTTGTACCAAAGCTCAAACTCCATTGAAGATACCTCCATTTCTGTACACGACTCAAGCTGAAACAGGTAAAAACATGAACTTCTATCTCTCAATATAGGAAGAGTTAGGCTTAGGTTTGTGAATGAAACATGTTCTCCTCATAGCCCTGAAGCCATCCATATATTTACTTTTCATTTATATTGAGTATGCTGTGAGAATTTTGGCCATGAACATTGGAGAAAACTTAGGTCAGAAATTGGGGATGAAGAAATTCTCCCTCGTTTCTTAGAGTTAGGTCAAGTTTTTTATATGTATGAATTCGTCTCTTGATGCTCTACATTATTTGTGTTATGAGTTTTTGTTAAAAGTCAAAGAATCAGGAGTTTGAATGAAGCATGAAAAACGCGCGTTTTGGTTGTTCAAACATTGCTGGAGGTTGAAGAAGGTGGACTTGGGCTGGGCCTGAGTTGTTCTTGCTGCTTGCACCCTCACTTTCCATTTACACCCCCTGGCCCATTGTGTGATATTTTGATCATTTTTTATTTTTTTCTTTTTGATTCTGATTTATTATTTTTTGCTCAAATATAAAAAATATAAAAAATATTTTTCCACCCATTTTTGCATTTATTTGACATTTATTTGTTTTATTTAGCATATATATGTAAATAAATATAAAAACCTTTTATTTAAAACATTAGAAAATAATACAAAAATATATATATTTTAAGTCATTATTTTTTATTCACATTTTGAAAATATTTTCTAAAATATACTCATTTTTGTAAATAATTAATATTTTATTCTTGTATATATTTAGTATATGTAATATATAATATAAATACTTGTATATTTATTAGAATATTTAGGATAAAAATATGAAAATAATACATTTTTATTTTTATTAATATATGACACTAAAAAATACCTTTTTTCACAATATACTTCTTTTATTATTATTTTTTGGTATAAATTAATGTATAAATATTGTATATAATTAATAAATAATTGCTATTTATTCAAAAATTAGAGTTTTGCCCTAAACCATAAAAATACTCCAAAATTGACCTTTTTATTTTTGTTTATATTTTACATTGAAAAATACTTTTACATACATAAAAAACCATTTTTGTGCATAATACATTTTGTATATTTATTGTATTTATTTAATTATTGTACAATTAAATAATTTGTATATTCAATATGGATGTAATAGTTTTAGATTTAATTTCTTGCTAAATATCCTCCCATTCAAACATTTGTACCCCCATCCCCATAATTATGTTGTAATAATTTAGAACTTTAAATTTCCGCATTTAAAAGCTTTCAAATTATGCCATGATAGACCTAGGGTTTGTATGCAAATCAAGAATAACAAATAGCTTGACCTAATTCAAAGACAAAAAAGTATGAAAATGGACAACACAATGCACACTTGCACCCTTAGGGTTCCTCCACTTGTTGCCTTCAAAAATGGGCCATGTTGCATGTTGAGAGTCTTTGGCAAAACAAAAACAAATCAAATGATCATAGTCCCTCGATGACGCTTTCTCAAGTTGCCTAAAAAAATGATCAAGTCCCTTGAAGGAAAAATTGCCAAAGACACTTGGCACTATTGCATTCATGGTCTAAATGATGACCCGCGCCCGTCCCGTTAACATCCTAACACAAAATTGTCCACCAAATCCTTGCCCAACTTGCAAAACAAATCCTTGCCATTTTTCAAAATACACCTCACAACACAATTTCCAAACAAATTTTCAAACCCTTGAAACATCTTTTCAAAAAGACAAATGTGACACCCCAAATTAATTCAAGTGTTAAATAATTAGGAATTTAATTATTAAATTAATTAAAGGCTTAATTAATAATATTTTGGATTAAATGGATGAATTAATTATGAAATTAAAAAGGAAGACCGGGGGGTGTAAGGTTGAATTAGAGGTGTGTGAAGTAAAAAGCTCTACTAAATAATAACTAATTTATTACTATTATTTGGAAAATAATAAAAGGAATATAAAAAGAAGGATAAAAAGGAAAAGAAAAAGGAGGTTATTTGGAAAAGTCATTATACGTGAAATTGGAGAAGAGAAGAGAAGAGAGGAAAAAGCCAAACGCCGCGAATTCGAAGGATCATCGCGAGGTAAGGGGTGATTTCGATTAATTACTGTGATATGGTGGGAGAACTAACTTGGGTTTTGCGTTTGTTTTCGCAAATGTTTCGGTTGAGCAAGAGTCGCCACCGACTTTTTATTTTATCCTAAGGAAAGGTTAAAAAGCACAGCAAAAACCTTTGAGATGTTTTCTTGGGTTCGGGGAGTAGATTATAGAAAGGGAAGGTATTAGCACCCTTTATATCCATGGTTATCCATGGGCTCTTAGTTACTTGCTTAGATTAACTTGCCTTGATTTTCAATTGTTTGAAATGGTGCTTTGTGTATGGGTTTGAAAAATGTTTTGAAAAGAGGCCGATGTGGTGGCAACCTTTGTAATGATCCATGTTGGGATGTATACAAAGGTGTATGTCTTTTGAAAAGGTTTTCAATGTTTTTTTGAAATTTGTTTTGAAAGTGTGTTGTGATGTGTGTTTTGAAAAAATAGGCAAGTGTTTTTGTTTTGCAAGTTGGCAAGTAACCAAGAGCTATCTACCCTAAATTTCTCAAAGATTTTTGCTATATTTTAACCCTTTTAACAATTTTGTTCCACCATTGTATTTGGTGGACAATCTTGTGTTAGGATGTGAACGGGACGGGTGCGGGTCATCGTTTAGACCATGATTACAATGGTGCCAAGTATCTTTGGGCAATTTTTTCCTTTAAGGGACTTGATCATTTTTAGGCAACTTTTAAAAGCGTCATCGAGGGACTATGATCATTTGATTGTTTTGTTTTTGCCAAAGATACCTAACATGCAATATGGCCCATTATTGAAGGCAACAAGTGGAATACCCTAGGGGTGCAAGTGTGATTAGTGTTGTCCATTTTCATGCTTGTTTATCTTGAATTTTAGTCAAACTATTTGTTGTTTTTGATTTGCAAGCAAAACCCTAATTCTAACATGGCATAATTTGAAAGCTTTTAAAGTGCGGAAAATAAAAGGTCCTAAGTTATTACAACACAATATATGGGATGTGGGGTACAAATATTCAAATGGGGATATTTTAGCAAGAAATTAAACCTAAACTATTACATCCAAATTGAATCTTTACAAGATATTTAATTGCACAATAATTAAATAAAATAAAATAAATATGCAAGATGCAAAAATGATTTTCATATGTATGTAAAAAAAAGATTTTTCAAGTATTTAATAAAAAATAAAATGAATTATTTTTTGGTATTTTTTCATGTATTTAGGGCAAAACCCTAATTTTGTTAAATAAATGTATTTATTATATAATATATGCAATATTTATCAATTATGTACAAAAAATAAATAAAAGAAAATATATTGTAAAAAAAAAGTATTTTTGAGGTCAAAACATTAATAAAAATAAAATGTATTATTTTTTATGTTTCCCCTAAATATACTAATAAATGTATAAGTATTTACATTATTTATTAAATATATATTATATGTACAAAAATAAAATATTTAATATTTACAAAAAAAAAGTATATTTTATGTAAAATGTTTTCAAAGGTAAAATAAAATAAAAATCAGAAAATAAAAGTGTTTATATTATTTTTTGGTTATTTCAAATAAAAGTATATAAATGTTTATTTATGTACAAAACTAAATAAAGCCAAATAAATATATAAAAAATGCAAAAAATATGGGAAAAATAATTTTAATATTTTTTAATGTTTAAATAAAAATATAGAACCAGAATCAAAAGGAAAAAATTAAAAATGATAAATAAAACTCAAAATGGGCCAGGGGGGTGCATGTGAAATGCAATGGTGTGAAAAGGAAAACATCTCAGGCCCAGCCCATGAAAGGTTGTCTTCAACCTTCAGACAAAAATGTTTGAAAAAACGCGCACCCTTCTTGCTTCAAACACAACTCCTGATTCCTGGACTTTTAGCACAAGCTTATAACATGAAAGATGTCAAGCATCAAGCCACGATTCCATACATATAAAAAACTCAACTTAACTCTCAGAAATGAGAGAGAATTTCTCCATCCCTAATTCTTAACCTAAGTTTTTGTCAATGTTCAGGTCTTAAATTCTCTCAGCACATGCAATATAAATGGAAAGTGAAGATATGTATAGCTTCAGGGCCATGAATAGAACATTTTTCATTCATAAACTTAAAGCTAACTCTTCCTAGATTGAGAGATAGAAGTCCATGAACTTACCTGTTCAGCTTGGATCGTGTCTGGCAATGGAGGAACTTTCAAGGCAAGGTGAGGATTGGTACAGCTTGCTTGAAGTCCAGAGATGCTATTCCAACCTTTAGCTTGCTTTGAAACCAAGTGAATCAAGCTATAGCAATCAACGAGGGGAAATGTTTATGGAAGCCAAGTTGCAGGGATGCCCTGTTTTTGTGCAGTACAATGGTGTTTTGAGGTTTGATGAGGTTTGGAAGGTGTTTTGGTCGTGCCTTAGCTCAGTGATGTTGTTTGGGATGTGTCTAACAACTTTGCTTTAGCTTGTGTTGGCAGAAATGAAAAAGTCTATCAATATGCCAAGTTTCTTCCAACTTAAGCAACAAAATGTCAACTTGGTTTCTAGACTTGTGCATGCCCCTCAAATGTGCTGCAACCATCCCTCTTGATCAGTGTGATATGCTTCTGAACTTGTGCCAAAGAGATTTGCCTTGTACTTCTTGATTTGCAAATTTGACATAAAGTTCAACTTTTCAAAAATGGATATATTGCTTTTTCTAATTATGGCTCAATCTTGTATGCAATGTTTAAACACATAAGATAAGGCTTGAACACAAGGGGTTTGCATTAAATTATTGAGTGTGGATGAGATAAAAGGCCTGTAATCTAGCTTAGAGCATGCTGAGTTCAAAAATCCAAAGTTATGGACATGTAAATTGGCCATGAACAAAGTGAGTTTTACCCATATTGCCAAATTCGATTCTCCCTAACCACAAGATTGTTTGATGAGTTCTTGGACATTTTGGAAAGCTTGGAATGTGTAATACAATCCATCTTTGTAATGCAAATTGAAATTCCAAGTGGAAGCATGTGAAAAGTGGCCATGAAGTTAGGCAAAAATCCTGCCTAAAATAGGTCAAAATTTTTCTAAGTTAAGAAATGTTTTGCACCCTTGTTCCAAAAATCATAACTTGAGCTACAAGCTTCTTTTGAGGAAACTTTATGAATAAAAGTTGTAGATTTTTCAATGGACTATAACTTTCATGTTTTGAGTTTTCCTTGAATCCAAATGTATCTTGATGAAAAAGTGGGACAAAGTTAGGAAAAAAATAGGGATTTTCATAACTTAGAAAAATTCTAAGTTATGAAAATTCTTCATTTTAAACCCTAATTTGCAATTTTGGGTTTCTTGATGAACAAGTTTCATATTTTGACATGTTTTGATGAAAAATGAATCTTGACACTTGATTTTGACCAAAAAGTCAAAGTTTGACTTTTCAGTATACAGTCAAAAATTAATCAATTGACTGGAAAATTCATCTGTCAATCTTGTGCATTTGGGATCTTTTGAACTTGTTGAACATGTCAAAACAATTCTATGGGGTCCTTGAATCCATATATGAGCTTGGTTTGCCATTGGCTATGTCAAACAGTCAAAAATTGCCTTTGTGCAGTCAAAACCCTAAAAATGACCATTTTGCCCTTTTGGTGATCTGATCAAATTTCTTGTGGAATTGTGATCCAAACTTGACCAAATGGTTCATATGAGTTCATAATGTTGATGTGGGTCAAAAATCATGAGGTTTGACTGTCAATTGGCCACAGTTGACTTTTTTCCCCAATACAGTTGATTTCTAGGTCAATTGTCCAATTGACTGGGCAAAGTTTGGAATCAAGACTTGAAACTTGGTATGGATAAACTTGGGAGTCAAATATGAAGCATGAAAGTCATCTTAGGAATTCTAGGTCAAAACATCTTTGTGCAAACACAAACCCTAATTTGGGTCAACAGTGCAAGGAGAAGTCTTGAGCAGAGGAAACCCTAACTGGATCTTGAGTTCCAAGGGTCTTGTGATGAGAAAATGTTGAGGAAATGGGAGGGCAATTTTTGGGGTACAACAGTTGCCCCTGTTCAATCTTCTTAGACCTGAAGAGTTAGATTGGCAAGTTTGCCTTTCGCGGCTTGAAGGTAAAAGGAGATTGGACACTAGAGTGCTCGGAAATTTGCACTCGCATGCTGGAGTATCAGCAATGTGATGGCGGGAATGGGCTTATAGATGCCATTTGGAGAGATGGTGGATAGGGGGATGGGCTTATAGATGCCATCTGGAGACGTGACAGAACCTTGTCGGGAATGGGCTTATAGATGCCATTTGGAAGTGTTGATCGCATAAGAGATTCCTTAGCGAGAACTTGCGTACTTTGAGAAAGGAAGATGTTTCCTGGCTTGTTACATGTGTTGATCTTCAAACTCTTCATGCAGATATGCCCTGGCTAGATACAGGTATCGAATCTACAATTGGTTGCTCACAGATGTGCCTTGGCTAGATACAAGAATCGAATCTGGAACTTGTTCATGCAGATGTGCCCTGGCTAGATACAGGTGTCGAATCCACAATCAAATATTCACAGATATGCCCTGGCTGGATACAGGAATCGAATCTGGAATTGTCGTCTACAGATATGCCCTGGCTGGATACAGGTATCGAATTTGGAATTTGCAAAAGGTCGGTAGAGATAGCTTTCATGGCTGGATACAGGTGTAAACCTCTGCCCTGAGAATGAAAGATAATTTCCTGGCTTGTACAGGGGTTGATCTTCAAACTCTTCATGCAGATATGCCCTGACTAGATACAGGTATCGAATCTACAATCAATCACTCACAGATGTGCCCTGGCTAGATACAGGAATCGAATATGGATTTGTGATAGTTGATAGTAATCATCCTTGGATTGACTTTTCCTGAAAAGGCAAAACATCAGTTGTATGTGAAGTCATAATGTATGAGATGCATGATGTCATGATGCTCAAAATGAGATAGTGTTGTATGAAATTTATCATGTATGCAAGCAGGATGTATGAAATGTGAAATGTTTATGAATGTATTTTCGTCTAGGAAAATAATTCCTTGATGACTGGCCGGGGAATCAAATCCTGGGCTGATGTTGAAGAGTAGAGTTCTTCGTTTCCGCTGGGGGTGATGGTTGCGAGAATAGACCGGTAGTAGGAGATGACTCCGTTTAGGGAACAAACTTGTTAGAGAAATTACTCTGAGGGGAATTACTTTGTGGGAAGAGATACTTCGCTGAGTTTTTAAATGAGAACTCTGCTGGGGATTTAAACGATAAACTCCACTGGGGATTTTGCTGATAAGTTATGTTGGGGAACTTTGATGAACTCCGCTAGGGATAGGCAGAACTTCGCCGAGGACGATATTTCCGTGGTTATTAGCTGAGAATAACCCAGTTATAAGCTCTTATGAGGAATAACTTTGAATAAAGTCCGGGAGAGACGTCCGTACTCTGCAGTGGATAAGCTTCCAGAATCTACTGGGGATGAGCTTCAAGACCTGCTGGGGATAATGACTCAACTCATCTGGGGAAACTTTTCAGATAGACTGGGGGATAGTATTCCGTCGGGGAATAACCTTATATTAAGATTGTCGGGGATGCTTGCTGAGGAATGCCTATACTCCGCTGGGGAATGTTGAGATATTCTGGGAGTACCCAACTTCCTTAAGGCTGACAGTAGACTGATCCTGCTTGGAGAGAGTATCGCTGAATCTTGTCTTACTCTGTGGGGAGTTGAGGTGACTTGGTTACGTTCTTCAGCCGAACCTACCTTGGTACCTTGGTGGACAAATCAATTAAACTGCCTAGACAATTCTAAATTGCCCCTTGCTTCTGATGTAACCTGTAATTAGTCTTTTGTTTCACATGCAAATATTCATGATTAGCAATTAATGTCAAATGCATATATCAAAAATGAACATTGGACGTTCTTTGCAAAACAAAACAGAAAAAGGAAAAACAAAGGATAATTTGTCTGAAAAATTATACTTGTATTGATTTTGAAATTTGCCCGTAAATAGGCGTTTTTGTACAAGAGGCTGACGTCCTAGTAAGAGAGCTCCGCCGATCAAAATAGAGTTTATATAATTTTGTGAAAAGGAAACAAAACAGCTATGTGAAAAATAATCCCACTGGGTTCCAACTCTGCTATCGCCTTTATGTCTTCAAGCGTCTCATCACTTTGCTGCTTAGTTGAAGATGAAGCTGATTGATCGATGCCGTCTGAGCCCGATAGTTGATGCCGAATTCTGGATGCAAGGTGATCCAATGAGACATAGTGTTACGCTTTATCCCTAACTTTTGCCTAGACCGCCCTTTCGGGTTTTCAGTCCACCAGGATACCCTTTTTTGCCCAAGCCGCCTTTTCAGGTTTTCGACTTGCCGGGTATACAGATTTTTTTCATTTCATCCCTTATTTTTGCCCGAACCCTTTTGGTTCGCCGGGAAGCCCTTATTTTTGCCTAGGCGTGTCAACCTAGCGGGTCTTTTATTCATGCGTAGTATCTTTTTACTATGTCTACATTGGCAGGGTGAGGAAGGTCGTCACCATCCACGGTGGTTAGAATCATAGCTCCTCCTGAGAAGACATGCTTAACCACAAATGGCCCTTCGTACGTGGGGGTCCATTTGCCCCTGGGATCACCTTGAGGAAGAATGATGCGCTTGATTACCAGGTCTCCAACTTGATACTCTTGTCGTCTGACTTTCTTGTTAAATGCCCTGATCATCCGTTTTTGGTACGTTTGACCATGACAAATAGCAGTGAGTCTCTTTTCGTCAATTAGGTTTAATTAATCAAGCCGAGTCTGGATCTAGTCGTCTTCGTTCAAACCTGCATCCTTCATTATCCGGAGAGAGGGTATATGGACTTCAATAGGCAAGACTGCCTCCATGCCATATACCAAGGAAAAGGGAGTTGCCCCTGTTGACGTCCGTGCTGAGGTACGGTACCCATGAAGAGCAAACAGTAACATTTCATGCCAATCTTTATAGGTCACTGTCATCTTCTGCACAATCTTCTTGATGTTCTTATTTGCTGCTTCTACAACCCCATTCATTTTCGGTCGGTAGGGAGAAGAGTTGTGGTGCTGTATCTTGAATTGCTCGCAGAGCTCAGTGATCATTGTTGTACCCCAAAATTTGCCCTCCCATAATCTTCAAAGTTTTGACAAGAATCATCCACAATTGGTTCAAGTTTACTCAAGGGCCACACAGTCAAACCATCCTCCTAAGACAGTCAAACTAGGGTTTTGGTTCTTGCAAGGAAGTTGAAGTTTTCAAAAGCTCAATCAAGTCTCCTATGCCTAAACATTGTCAAGCACCTACATGTCAAGTTTCAAGGCTCACAAGGTCAAGTTGCACAGTCAAAAACCCTAATTGCTCAACAGTCAACTGTAGGGGCAAAATGGTCATTTGGCAGTCAAAAGTCAAAAATTTTGGTCAACATATTATTTTGAAGCCACAAACATCATTTGATCAATGCTTGATCATGATTCTCAAAAGCCTGGCTCAAAAAGTCTCAAGATGCAAAAGTTTCTATTTTTGGACAGTTGAAAAGTCAACTGTAACTTGACCAAGGCATAACTTTTTCATGGTTCATCAGAAAAATTCCATCCAATGCTCATCTTGAAGGGGAATACATTTCCTACAACTCATCTTCACACTCCAAGTCCAAGAAATGCTCTCACAAAAAGTTATCAATTTCAACATTATAGGTCATTTTCAAAAGTCAACAAAAAGGGACTTTAAGTCAAAGACCATAACTTGAGATTGGTAAATCAAAATGATATGGGACCAAAGACATTGGTTAGAGAACTTCAAGACCTTTTTAAAATGTCCAAGAACATGATCAAAGCTTAAAAATTGAGCAAGATGTGCATTGGAGAAGTTGGGAAATTTTTGTGAAATGGCCAAAATCATTTATCCTTGAAATTTCATTTTTGACAAAAGGGGCCCACTTTTTCCACTTGAATTAGCTTGGCCATGCTTCCCACGTGTCCAACCTTTTATCTTAATATTTAAAATTGATTTTTTCATTTTTTATTGATTTTATTGGGTTTAATTAATTTTAAATCTTTTAAAATCAAAGAAAAATCAAGAAGTTTAATAAAGGGGGATATTTGGTCTTAACTAGCTTTGACTCATCATTATGCAACCTCCCAATTTCGTTTCAAGGCCAAATGGAGCAATAATTCAAAAATTGGTTCAAAATGGAAAGTTGGTTAAGGGAGTTTATATCAAAATCTCAAGCTTGAATGCATGGCATTATGGCCCTTAATGCTGATTGAAATCTATTACATAACCTAGAGACAAACTATCACAAGGCATTGGAGAACGAGAGAGAGAGGCAGCCAAGAAAAATTTCTTTTCAAAAATTCCAAAGAATTGCACCAAGCTCGAATTCAAGGACTCAGTCATCCACAAGACTTCCCATCCATCCTATCGTGATCTACAAATAAAATA
This sequence comes from Vicia faba, assembly GCA_948472305.1. Classification (NCBI taxonomy): domain Eukaryota; kingdom Viridiplantae; phylum Streptophyta; class Magnoliopsida; order Fabales; family Fabaceae; genus Vicia; species Vicia faba. Next base: position 1,179,608,493 of record OX451738.1, on the reverse strand, counting down.
AGGTATAAACACACTCATTTCATGCAACCATGCAGACTGAAACTATAGGTACATGAGCATTCATTTTGCAGAATTTCTATGGATTGTATTTTCGATTATGTCTTGATTTAATCCCTACTGACCATACCTTTGAGTTCCAATGGATGTTTAGAGCAAGTCTGGGCTATCGCTTGGGATTTTTCATGGCCAAAACGTGAACCTCCATGGCTAGGGTTCAGATTAAGTGGAGCTTCGTTTTGATGAAAATAGGCCACATTAAACCATGAAAACATCACCATGAGAATCGCCATGCCCTAATCATTTGATATGGCTTTTTGTTCGCTTTGATTTCGTTGTTTTCGCAGGTTTTCAGAATTGCTCTCGCCGGAGAAGATGACCGGAGCACTGCTCCGGCGTCGTTGACTTGGCTTGGTTCAGTTTGACGCAGGCGTGGCATTTTCGTGTGTTTTAATTGGCCATTCAAATTGTTAATTCTTTTACTTAATGCTGACTGGGCTAGTGGATTCCATGTGCTTCCATTTTCAATCCATACCATGCACTTATGAGATCTAGCCATCAGATTGCATCCTGATCCCAATCCAACGCCTCACGCGCATCCCTCCATTGTGGACATTAGTCAAGGCAGGCATAAGGGATTAGAGAAAGTCAAGAAGGCCTCCAGCGTTTGGGCTCTGCTGTGCCATCCACACCCCCCATTTTGCTACAAAATACAGGCCCATTTCCTTTTTCCCTTGAATTTATTTTCTTTTCTATTTTATTTTAATTCATTTAATTTGCTTTTTATTAACAAAATTAGTTTTTCTTTTTATTTCAGAAAATCATAAAAATATTCTTACCCAAATAAATTTTAGATTTTCCTTTTTCTAAATTTAATTAATTAATTAGTTCTTTTTTTTTATTCTAGGAAACTCTAAATTATTTTGCAATATTAAAATTGATTAGACTTAATTAGATTCTAAATACTAATTTAATTAGTTTTATTTCTTAAAATAATAAAAAAAATCAGAAATCATAAAAAATAAAAATATTTTTATTTAATTTAATTTATTAATAGTTTTCTTTTTGTAAATACTTATAATTAAATAATTAAGCAAATTAGGTCAAAACTTGGATTTATTTCTTTAATAATTAAAAATACTTAGAATTAGGATTTTAATTCCAATTAATTTTCTTCATTTCTATAAAAAATACAAAAAAATAAAAAATAAGTTCTTTCTTTTTATTTAATTTAATTAATTTAATAATTTCATTTTCCCTCGCACTCGATTCTTATTTCCATTCGCGCATTTATTTTTCATTTCTTTTGTGAATATAATGTACTTGTTCCAAAGCCCTGTAATAGTTAATTAGGCATTTACTTTCTGCATTTTATTTTAAATCGGGTCTGGATTAATTTGGCGATGTAGACCCGCGCCTTTGTAATAGCGTAGGAACTTTATCTTTTCCGCACTTTAAATTCCCGCACCTTTAAACTGTTAACAATCACATGAAAGAATGAATGCCCAAAAATAAAATCAAAACGTAGATCACCAATGCATGACAAGACAAATAATAAACTGAAAATGACACACAATTCACACACCACTCCTAGGGTACGCCTCACTGTTGCCTTGCCCCTCGAAAAGTGGTCATCGAGTATAGGACGTCTTAGTAAGTCCTTATGTCCATGAACATGGCATAAGGGTAGCTTCTAAGGTATCCTACTGTTGCTCTGGTGATCACACTGTTGCCTTGCCCCTCGAAACGTGGTCGTCGAGTACAGGACGTCTTAGTGAGTCCTTATGTTCCATTGATCTAGTTGCCTCGAATAAGTTGCCTCAGAACGGTTGCCTCGGAATAAAAGATCAATGTCATAAGGGTAGCTTCTAAGGTATCTTACTATTGCTCGGTGACCACACTGTCCCTACAAACGAATTGACCCGAACACCTCCAACGGTGGTGCTACCTACCTCTCAATGGTGGGATGGCACTACTTTAAGGACATTTACACAGATGAATTCCTTAGGGTAGGTAGACGACTCTAGATACTTGCTCTAATTTCAAAATAAATCAAAAATACTTTTTCACACCGACACTTTGTAAAAAGCTTTCAAAAACAACTTTTCAAACACTCTTGAGGACTGATACAAGAGTCGATCTGAAACTTTCAAAGAAACTTTTTCAAAACCCACTCACTTTGAAAAGCAAACAAACATTTTGAAAACACAATGAGCAAGTATCTAAGAGCCCATGGATAACCATGGATAGAAAGGGTGCTAACACCTTCCCTTTCTATAATCTACCTCCCGAACCGAGAACGAATCTCATAAGGAATTTTTCTGTGCTTTTGTCCTTTCCATATTGGAGAAAATAAAAGACGGTGGCGACTCTTGCTTCCGCGACATTTCGCGAAACCAGCGTTAAACAGTCAGTTCTGGATCCACCGATCACAGAACTGGCGACTCTGCTGGGGATACTTTTAAAGTGAGGTGTACCTTAGGACTAAGATCACTGTATTTTCAATTGCTTTGACTTGTTTGCTTTAAATTGTGGGACTGTCTTGGGAGTTCTATAGATCCTAACCCGGATCTGGGGATACCTTCTTAGAAAGTAGCAACAAGGCTGTGAGGGAACTGTGCGGGGTATACCGACATGGTTGAAGCAGTCTGCTACGTTGATGTGGCACTTTGGTGTGTACCGGTAACCCTTGAGTCAATCAAGGAGAGTACGGGGCCTCCGCGTGGTGTCGTGAAGCATCAACAGACCTTAGGAACCTTAATTGAACCATCTTGGCCTCTTTAGGGTAGTGAGATGACTACTTTGGTGTACTCCGAAGTCGGTTGATACTCGATACTACACTCAATTGAGGGTTGTTTTCTTGGGATATTTTGATCGCCAGTCAGTGGCTAAATCGAAACGATGAACAATGAAAGCAATCCAATGATATTGAGATCCTTAGAACCCGGTTACTTTGATAGGACAGGTTTGAGCCCACCAACTTCAAGAGGGTAATACCCAGACCCCATGCTGGCCTAAACTCTAAAGGCTTGCCTTGTGTGACTTGTGTGCCTTACATGTTTGCCTTTGTAAATATTTGTGGTGTGTTTAATCATAGCATCATAACATCATACAGCATCATATGCATCCACTAACCATTTCAGGGGTTCGAATCTTCATCTTTGTTCTTGTTTTGTAGGACATGGAAACTATCCGCAGAAAGACAATTCAGATCAACCTTGTAAGGGTCCCTCCTCAGCTTAAGGAGCTTACATCCAGGATTCCCGAGAACTCGTCATTCAGTGAAAGGCATGGTAGACTCATCAGCCTGGTCAATACCAATATTGAGGAAGAGATGGTAAAGGTCCTCTTCCAATTCTTTGACCCTCTGCATCACTGTTTTACTTTCCCGGATTATCAGCTGGTGCCTACTTTAGAAGAGTTTTCCCAGCTTCTGAAGATTCCCATTCTCAATCAACTACCCTACAACGGTACAGAAAGGGAACCAAAACTTGAAGAAGTAGCTAAAGCATTGTGCCTACAACCATCTGACATCAAGGGGCATTGGGAAGCCAGAAATGGTATCAAAGGGTTCTTGGCAAAGTTTCTGTTTGAGAAGGCCCAAGAGTGTTGGAATTCCCTTGACCTACAAGCCTTTGAAGAAGTTGTATCCCTCCTTGTCAATGGGTTGGTGTTATTCCCTAAGCCAGATCAGCTTATAGATATCAGTGCTGTCAAGGTCTTCATGTCCAGGAATCCTATACCTACGTTGCTGGGGGACATCCTTCACTCATGTTACACTCAAACCATGAGAAAAAGGGGTGTTCTTATGTGCTGCACTCCTCTCCTGGGAAGGTGGTTTATTTTGCGCCTTCCACAATCAGTTTTGAAGAACGAGCGGGGTTTGAGGTGGTCACAACGATTGATGACTCTTACACATGCAGATATACATTGGTGCTCTCGGTCCAGAGAGGATGTCACTATCATTGATCGTTGCGGGGAGTACCCTAATGTTCCTTTACTTGGAATCAGAGGAGGTATTACTTACAACCCATGCCTGGCTTGGAGACAGTTTGGTTATGCTCGGAGGGATGGCCCACATGACATGTTAATTCCTGACATAGTTTTTGACTTCGACAACGATGCACAAGGACTTCGCCAGAAATTTATCAGAGCTTGGAGGATGCCCAACAAGATAGATAGCAAGACCCTGGGGCACAGGAACTCCATCCCATTGGAGCCTTATCTCAAGTGGGTACGAGCCCGCTCCCAGAAGCTGGTGATGCCATATCCTCATGTTCTCCCCGTGATCAAAGAGCCAGACTTGGAAGGAGAGGTGTCCTACACCATTCAACATCCTGACATGCCCACGTCCTGGGAAGAGATGCAGAAGAGCTGGATCCAGCTTAAGGAAGAACGGAAATTTCTGGAGACCAGTCTACATGCTAGTGAGAAGAAGGTCCTGGAGCTCACCCGCCTACTGCACGAGGAAAGGAATCTCAATACCTATATTGCTCTGAAGAGGATGCGTAGTGTCTTTTGGGATTGATCTGCTTTGTAATGTTTGCCCATGAGGCTTTGATGTATCAAACAATTATTTCCTTAATGATAACGTGTGTTCCTTTTTGTCTACAACAAATTTGAATTTCCGAACCCTTGAATGCATTGCATAAACACATATCATTCATCATGTGCATCACAAGTACTCTTCTTTTCAGGTTGCTTACTGTTCTTCGCTGTTTATTTCAGCATCATGAACTCTGAATCATCTACCGAGCTGACTATCAAGGCCCTTCAGGCGCAGAACGCACAATTTCAGGAGATGATCACGGGTTTGGCTCAAGGTCAAAAAGAGCTGAAGGCTATGCTCCTGAAGAAAAGTAAGAAGAAGAAGAGGACTGTGTTGTTTAACACTGGGCGCAGACTCGGGAATACTTTACAAAATGAAGCTGAGAGGACTACTCCATCTGTGGGGGAAGGTAGTCACCAAGAAAGGGAGGTCCCTACTCCTGTGGTCTCTGATACTGAAACAGACTTCAACGACGAACAGTACCCTCCTGCTGAGGACCGGTACAAGCAGCTGGAGGACAGATTAAATGCTATGGAAATTCAGCGTGTGCCTGGACTGGATTTCGGGGACTTGGGGTTATCTACTGGGGTGGTGATTCCACACAAGTTCAAGGCGCCTGCCTTTGTGAAGTATGACGGGGCTTCCTGTCCCAAGATGCACCTCCGTTCTTATGTAAGGAAGATCCAGCCTTACACAGCAGACAGGAACTTACGGATCCACTTCTTCCAGGAGAGTCTTTCAGGGACTCACCTCGAATGGTTCTATCAGCTGGATGGGACCAACATTCGTAACTGGGAGGATCTGGCCACTACTTTTTACAAGCAGTATCAATATAATTCCGACCTCGCTCCTACGCGTACCCAACTCCAGGGTATGTCGCTAGGATCGGGTGAAGGTTTTAAGGAGTACGCACAAAAATGGAGAGATCTGGCTGGCAGGGTGCAACCACCATTGACGGACCGGGAACTGGTGGATATGTTCTTGGGGACCCTTTCTGGTCCATTTTTCAATCATCTCATTGGTAATTCCTCTGCTGGGTTTACTGATCTGATCCTGACTGGTGAGAGGATCGAGGCTGGTATAAAATCAGGGAAGATACAGAAGGTTGCCTCCTCAAATGCTGAAAAGAAGCCCTTCAAGAAAGAGGCTAGTGCTGTGTATGGCCCAAGAAGGCAAAACAAACCTGAACACCGTCAAGCTGTCAACGCAGTGGTTATTTCTAAGCCTGCTGCTGCTCCACAACAGTACAACCAACCCAGAGCTGAGAGGCCCAAACGGCAGTATACTCGACTCAGCATGACTCTCTCTCAGATCCTGCCGCAACTGTTATCAGCCAGCTTGGTGACTGTTAGAGAGGCCCCGAAGGTTATGAATACTACATCCCCCAGGTTCAACCCCAACGCCCGTTGTGCATATCACTCTGATAGCCCGGGGCATAACACAGATGATTGTTGGGCCCTAAAGAATAAGGTTCAGGACCTTATTGATGCCAAGGAGATACAGTTCGAGGCGCCCGAGAGGCCAAATGTTGTGACCGCTCCCATGCCCCAGCATGGAGTGAATGCTGTTGAGGAGGATTTGTATGTAGCTTCAGTGGATGATGTTGCTACTCCGCTGCTGACGGTCAAGAGGAACCTGTTGCTAGCCGGTTTATTTCCGGGATGTAGCAAAGATTGCCCTCTATGTGTTGCTTCCCCTGCTTGTTGTTCTTTGCTGAAATCAGGCGTCCAAAACCTGATGGATAGTAAAGAAATTTTGTTCAGAAAGACTGTTGTTCCTGCTGCCCCTGTTGAAGAAGTTTCAATTGTTACCATTTTCAACAACCCTTCCAAGGCTCCTTCAAAGAAGCCTATCCAAATTTTGCCTGTTCACAACATTGCTCCCATCACCATTACTGTTCCGGGCCCCATCCCCTACAAGTCTGATAAGGCTGTCCCATGGCACTATGGGGCAGATGTTTATGTTCTGGGTGTGAAACAAGAGTTCAACACTGATACTGGTGTCACCAACATCACTGGGCCTGCTAAGGTCACTCGTAGTGGAAGACTGTTCTCACCAGACATTGCTCCTCCGGTAATTCAGAGGCCTTTGATCATCACACCTGCCAGTGTGTCTGTCTCTTCCCCTGACCAAGTTTCCACCCCTGCTTCCGAGTCATCTGATGCTCGGGGTAAGGGGATTGCTGCTGATGTGCCTGCCCGGACGGAGGCACCAAAGACCATTGTTGAGGCTTCCAAGCAGGAGATGGAAGAAATCCTCAAAATTATAAAGAAAAGTGATTTCAACATTGTCGAACAGCTGGGGCATACCCCCTCTAAAATCTCCATGCTATCACTGCTGCTGTGTTCAGAGGCCCATGCCAAGGCCCTGATTGCTTTCTTAAAGATGGCTCACGTACCCCAAGAGACGTCTGCTGATCAATTCACCGACTGTGTGGCCAACCTAACTGCTGACAATGGCCTGGGTTTCTCTGATGCTGATCTGACAGCCAAGGGGAAGAACCATAATGATGCCCTGCATGTCTCCATTGAATGCAGGGGCACTACTCTTGCTCACGTGCTGGTTGACACTGGTTCTTCACTAAACGTGCTACCCAAGAAGGCTCTGGACAGGCTGGACTGTGAGGGTCTAGAGCTCAAACCAAGTAACATTGTTGTCAGGGCCTTTGACGGGTCCAAAAGAATGGTACATGGTGAGGTTGACATCCCAATCAGGGTTGGGTCACATGTCTTTGATTCAAAATTCTATGTGATGGACATCCGTCCATCCTATTCTTGTTTGCTGGGTCGCCCGTGGATCCACAAGGCTGGAGCTGTGACCTCCACGTTGCATCAGAAGCTCAAGTACCCGGTCAGGGGGAAGATTGTAACAGTGCAAGGGGAAGAGGAATACATGGTCAACCACCTCAACTCATTCCGGTACGTGGAAATGGATGGGGAGTTCATTGAGACCCCCTTTCAACATTTTGAAGAGGTGCCACAAACATTGGCAGCAGCAGAAGCAGTGGTTGAAGAGGTTTCTCCTTTGAAGATGGCCTCCTTAAAGGACGCCCGGGCTGTGATTGAAAGAGGTGAATGTGCAAACTGGGGCAAGCTCCCTGATTTTACTCCTAAAACTAACAAGTTTGGGCTGGGTTTCACTGCAGAGGCTCAGAAAGCTGTGCGCAAGGCGAGAATTGGAAGACCTCCTGTGCTCATCACCCACCCAGGAGTGAATGCTATTGGAGATGAAGACGAAGTGGAAGAGTCAGAGTTTGATAGCTGGATCTACCCGACGACTGACGGTGGATTGACCAATTGGACTGCTAAAGACTTTACACCCATAACTTTTGTCACCCAGTAATGAACTTCTTTGTTTTGGATTTGTAATAAACAATCATTTGAAACTGTATGGCCCGGTGTCTTACCCGGGGCACCGTGGTCTTATTTTTGAGGGCTTTTGTTTGTCACTGTCATATATCATAAATAAAAGCATTGGACGTTTTTCACATTTCAAATCTTGCGCTCCTTTTCTTTCCTTTCTTTATATATTGCAAAACAGCTGTATTTACACACACTCACTCATACAGGTTTCAATCCACTCCAGATCTCACTGGTAACGACTCTGCTACTGCCAGTTATGACTTCGAAAATCCGATCAACTTAGCCGAAGACGAAGGTGAAGATGATTGCGAAGTGCCTGGCGAACTTGCAAGACTGTTACAACAGGAAGAGAGGGCAATTAGACCACATGAAGAGCCAGTGGAAACGATAAACCTGGGTACTGATACGGATAGGAAGGAAGTTAAGATTGGTGCCAACCTGGAGCTCAGCGTGAAGCAACGGTTGATCCAGATGCTACATGACTACATGGAAATCTTTGCCTGGTCTTACAAAGACATGCCTGGTTTGGATACCGACATTGTGGTCCATCACTTGCCTACTAAGGAAGACTGCCCTCCGGTTAAGCAAAAGGTCCGTCGTATGCGTCCAGAGATGTCTGAAAAGATCAAAGTCGAGGTTATGAAACAGTTTGATGCCGGGTTTCTTGCAGTAACCTCTTACCCTCAGTGGGTTGCTAATGTGGTGCCGGTACCAAAGAAGGACGGTAAAGTCAGAATGTGTGTCGATTACAGGGATCTGAACAGGGCCAGCCCCAAGGATGACTTCCCTCTACCTCACATTGATGTCCTTGTTGACAATACAGCTCAGCATAAGGTGTTCTCCTTCATGGATGGCTTCTCAGGTTACAATCAGATCAAGATGGCTCCTGAAGACATGGAAAAGACTACCTTTGTTACTCAGTGGGGCACCTTCTGCTACAAGGTCATGCCTTTCGGACTGAAAAATGCTGGGGCAACATACCAACGCGCCATGGTTGCTTTATTTCATGACATGATCCATCATGAGATTGAAGTGTATGTTGACGACATGATTGCAAGGTCCCAAACTGAGGAAGAACACCTTGATCATCTGCAGAAACTGTTTGACCGTCTGAAACTGTACAAGCTGAGGTTGAACCCGAACAAGTGCACCTTCGGGGTTAGATCTGGAAAGCTGCTAGGCTTCGTTGTAAGTGATAAGGGTATTCAAGTGGACCCTGCCAAGGTTAAAGCTATTCAAGAGATGTCATCTCCTAAGACAGAGAAAGAGGTCAGAGGCTTTCTAGGACGCCTGAATTACATTGCTTGATTCATCTCGCACCTAACTGCTACCTATGAGCCAATCTTCAAGCTGCTGAAGAAAGATCAGGTAGTACGTTGGAATGATGAATGTCAGGCTGCTTTTGACAGAATCAAAGAGTATCTCCAAGAACCACCCATCCTTATGCCGCCGATTGAAGGGAGACCTCTGATACTATACCTGACAGTACTTGACAACTCAATGGGGTGTGTGCTGGGGCATCATGACGTGTCTGGCCGAAAAGAGCACGCCATTTATTACCTTAGCAAAAAGTTTACCGACTGTGAGACCCAATACTCACTGCTTGAGAAAACTTGCTGCGCTTTGGTATGGGCTGCTCGCCGGCTGAGACAGTATATGTTGACTCACACTACTTTGTTGATCTCAAAGATGGATCCTATAAAGTACATATTTGAAAAGCCTGCTCTGTCTGGGAGAATAGCAAGATGGCAAATGATCTTGACAGAATACGACATCCAGTACACAAATCAGAAAGCTATCAAGGGAAGTGTATTGGCAGACCACTTGGCACATCAAGCAGTAGACGACTATCAGTCAATGAACTTCGAGTTTCCGGACGAGAGCATCATGATAGTGACTGATTGTGAAGTACCTGGACCGGATGAAGGACCTGAGGAAGGGTACCGATGGTCTATGCACTTTGACGGAGCCTCCAACGCTTTGGGTAACAGTATCGGCACTGTGATCATATCCCCTCAAGGCACTCATACTCCACTCACTGCCCGGCTATGTTTCAACTGCACCAACAACATGGCGGAGTATGAGGCGTGCATCATGGGACTCAAAGCTGCAATTGACTTAAGGATCAAGTTTCTGAGTGTCTTCGGAGATTCTGCTCTCATGATCAATCAGATCAAAGGGGAGTGGGATACGAAACATCTGAATCTTATTCCTTACAGAGAATGTGTGTTGACAATGACCCCCCACTTCACAGAGGTAACCTTTGAACATTTCCCGAGAGAGGAGAACCAGTTGGCGGACGTGTTAGCTACGATGTCTTCTATGTTCAAGGTCAAATGGGACAATGAGGCTCCCCGGATCATCATCTGGAAACTGGACGAACCGACATACTGTTGTGATCTTGAGGCAGAGTTAGTAACTGAAAAACCCTGGTACCATGAGGTAAAGAGATACTTGGAAGCTCAGGAATACCCCGAGGGTGCATCTGTCAACGACAAGAAGTTTCTGAGAAGATTCACAGCAAAGTTCTTCCTCAGAAACAGCATTCTATACAAGCGAAACCATGATTCGACCTTACTGCGTTGTGTGGATAAGACTGAAGCATAAAGGATTATGGCGGAGTTACATGAAGGGACCTTCGGAACACATTCCAGTGGACACACTATGGCTAAGAAGATCCTTCGGGTAGGGTATTTCTGGTCCACAATGGAAGCTGATTGTTACCAACACTCTAGGACATGCCATAAATGTCAGGTTTATGCAGACAAGGTGAACGTTCCTCCAGTTCCTCCGAATGTCTTGACAGCACCTTGGCCGTTTGCAATGTGGGGCATAGATATGATCGGTGAAATTAAACCTACGGCATCCAATGGGCATCGCTTCATCCTGGTAGCAATTGATTATTTCACAAAGTGGGTTGAAGCAGCTTCCTATGCTACTGTAACCAAGAATGTTGTGGCACGGTTCATTCGGCATAACCTGATCTGTCGATACGGCGTCCCAGAAAGAATCATTACGGACAACGGTACCAATCTCAATAACAAGATGATCACTGAGCTCTGCGAGCAGTTCAAGATACAGCACCACAACTCTTCTCCTTACCGGCCGAAGATGAATGGGGCTGTAGAAGCAGCAAATAAGAACATTAAGAAAATCGTGCGGAAGATGACAGTGACTTATAAAGATTGGCACGAGATGTTACCGTTCGCTCTACATGGGTACCGTACCTCAGCAAGGACGTCAACCGGGGCAACTCCTTTCTCCCTGGTCTACGGTATGGAGGCAGTCTTACCGATCGAAGTGCAGATACCTTCTCTCCGGATAATGAAGGATGCAGATCTGAGTGAAGATGATTGGATCCAGACACGACTTGATCAGCTAAACCTAATTGACGAAAAGAGACTTGCTGCTATTTGTCATGGTCAGACGTATCAAAAACGGATGATCAGGGGATTTAACAAAAAGGTCAGACCACAAGAGTATCAAGTTGGGGATCTGGTAATCAAACGCATCATCCTTCCTCAGAGTGATCCAAGGGGCAAATGGACCCCTACGTATGAAGGGCCATTTGTGGTTAAGCATGTGTTCTCAGGAGGAGCAATGATTCTAACCACCATGGATGGTGACGACCTTCCTCACCCCGCCAATGCAAACATAGTTAAAAGATACTACGCATAATAAAGACCCGCTAGGTTGACATACCTAGGCAAAAATTAGGGCTTCCCGGCGAACCAAAAGGGTTCGGGAAAAATGAAGGGATGAAATGAAAAAAAATCTGTACAGCCGGCAAGTCGAAAACCTGAAAAGGCGACTTGGGCAAAAATGGGTATCTCGGTGGACTGAAAACCCGAAAGGGCGGTCCAGGCAAAAGTTAGGGATAAAGCGTAATACTATGTCTCGTTGGATCACCTTGCATCCAGAATCCGGTATCTACAGCGAGTTCAGACGGCATCGATCAATCAACTTCATCTTCAACTAAGGTCATCAAGTGATGAGACGCTCGAAGATATAAGGGCAATAGCAGAGTTGGAACCCAATGGGATTATTCTTTTCACACAGCTGTTTTATTTTCCTTTGTAAAAATTTGTATAAACTCTTATCCGGCGGCGTTCTCTTACTAGGACGTCAGCCTCTTGTACATAAACGCCTATTCACAGGCAAATTCAAAAAAATCAATATAAATACACTTTTCAGTTAAAATTGCCAATTGTTTTCCTTTTCTGTTTTGTTTTGCGAAGAACGTCCAAGGTTCAATTTGTGATATATGCATTGACAATAATTTGCTAACTCATGAATATTTGCATACGAAACAAAGGATTAGTTGCAGGTAACATTATAAACAGGGGTTGTCCTCTCAGTGGTGACTGCTTTCCCTCACAGATGGGGTTGTCCTCTCAGTTTCGATTTGCGGTGTATTCCCAGATCTGCGCCTAGGGCTGAACAAGACAGTCCTCTTCTTCTTCTTCTCCTTCTTTAGGAGCAGAGCCTTCAGATCTTGTTGCCCCTGGGTCAAATTCAGGATCAGCTCTTGGAACTGGGCGTTCTGAGCCTGGAGGTCCTTGATAGTCTGCTCGGCTGATGATTCAGGATTCATGACGAGCGGCTGAAATAAACAGCGGAGAAGGGTAAGCAACCTGTCAAAGGGGGTACCTGCAATGCAATGAGATGTATGATATGCATGCAATGTTTTCAAGGACCTCGCGGGGTAAACAGAGAAATTTTGTTAGCATTTGGAACCGGTAGCTTGACTGAAGGCACTGCATATTGTTGAGAGTCCTTCTTCAAGGGTCAAAGGCTCACCATATCCAGTGGGTCATAGCCCCTGACACCCTTGGCTAGAGGAAAATAAATCCTCTTTGCCCCTGGCTAGATGTTTGATTTATCATGACCTGCATCACAAGCCCTTGAGATCCTTGAAATGGGTTAGGATGTATGCAATGGTATGCAATGGTATGATGTCATGCTATGCATGGGGTGAAGTAGGTAAACCCTGTTATGAGTCCCAATTAAGGACTATAAACAGACCCTGCAAGAAATTCAGTAAACCTTGTTATGAGCCCCAATTAAGGACTATAAACAAAACCTGCAAGAGATATAGTAAACCCTGTTATGAGTCCCAGTTAAGGACTATAAACAACACCTGCAAGAAATTTGGTAAACCCTGTCATGAGTCCTAGCTAAGGACTATAAACAAGACCTGCAAGAAATTTAGTACCCTGTTATGAGTCCCAATTAAGGACTATAAACAAGACCTGCAAGAAATTTAGTACCCTGTCATGAGTCCTAGTTAAGGACTATAAACAAGACCTGCAAGAAACAAGTGTCAGGTAACAAGTACGCAAGTAGGCAAGTACAAAGGCACACAAGTCACGCAAGGCAAGCCCCTAAAGTTTAGGCCAGCATGAGGTCTAGGTACTACCCTCTTTCAGTTTGTTGGTTCATACCTGTCCTAATCAAAAGTAACCGGGTTCTTAGAGGATCCCAATATCATTGACTACCCTCAATCGGTCATAACTCCAGCATCGCAATCTTTTCTTGCGGCCAGAACCATCACGAGAGTTTAGCCTCAATGGGCGTAGCATACTGCTACTGTTTCTATTGGCCAAGTTGGGTCATTTAAGGTTCTAAGGTTGTTGGTGCTTAATGACTCCTTAGAAGACCCATATTCTCCTCGTTGCAACACAAGGGATATCGGTACAGACTAAGGTGCCACACCAACGTAGCCACTGCTTCACCCGTGTCGGTCTACGCCGGACAGGTCCCTCACAGCTTATGCTACCTAAACAGGGTATCCCCAGATCCGGGTTAGGATCTATGTAACTCCGATGCAACCCACAATAGTAAAGCAATCAAAGAAGACAATTGAAAACACAGTGATCTTAATCCTAAGGTACACCTCACTTTATAAGATTTCCCCAGCAGAGTCGCCAGTTCTGTGATCGGTGGATCTGGAACTGACTGTTTAACGCTGGTTCGCGAAATGTCGCGGAAGCAAGAGTCGCCACCGTCTTTTATTTTCTCCAAATGGAAAGGACAAAAGCACAGAAAAATTCCTTATAGAGATTGCTCTCGGTTCGGGAGGTAGGTTATAGAAAGGGAAGGTGTTAGCACCCTTTCTATCCATGGTTATCCATGGGCTCTTAGATACTTGCTCAATGTGTTTTCAAAATTGTTTGCTTGCTTTTCAATGTGGGTTTAAAAAAAGTTTCTTTGAAAAATTTCAGATCGACTCGTACGTCAGAGTGTTTGAAAAGTTTGCTTTGAAAGCTTTTGAAAAGTGTCAGTGTGAAAAGTCTTTTTGAGTTTGTTTTGAGATTAGAGCAAGTATCCTTGAGAACCTACCTACCCTAAGGAATTCGTCTGTGTAAGAGTCCTTTAAAGTAGTGCCATCCCACCATTGAGAGGTAGGTAGCACCACCGTTGGAGGTGTTCGGGTCAATTCGATTTTTAGGGACATGGTGATCACCAGAGCAATGGGAAGACACCTTAGAAGCTACCCTCATGCCAGGTTCCCGGATCATGAGGACTTACTAAGACGTCCTCTACTCGACGACCACCTTTCGAAAGGCAACAGTGAGGCGTACCCTAGGGGTGGTGTGTGCGAATTGTGTGTCATGTTTCAGTTGTTTGTCTTGTCATGTTTGTTGTGTTCTACGCTTGATTTTAGTTAGGGCCATTCATTCTTGCATGCATATTTAACAGTTATAAAGTTTGCGAAAAAATAAATCTAAGGCTATTACAAATGGCGCGGGTCCACATCGCCAAAATTAAACCGGACCCGATTTGACTGAAAAATAAATAAAGCGAATAAATAAAAGTGCGAGAAATTTAAATTACAATGCTTTGGGAGAGATACAAAATTATAATAAATGACATAAAATAAATGCGCAAAATAAAATAATTAAAAACAATGGGCGTTGGACCCTTTTGCAAAAAATTAAAGTTGATGAATTAATTGGAATTAAAGATTAAATGTTTTTTGGTATTTTATGTTTTTTAAGATTTAAGGAGAAAAAGAAGAATTAAATAAAATTAAAATGAGATGCTAAACCCTAGTTCTGATGTTTTTTTGTTGCAAAAATATTGAAATTTGACCTAATTTAAATCTAATTTATTTATGTACAAATTTAATTATAAAAAATAAATAAATAAATAATTATTACTGTGGAAAAAAAAAAGGGGAAAATTAAAAGGTATAAAAATTGCTAATTAACCTAATTCTATATTTTGGATTTTTAATTGTTAAAAAGAATGAAATTATAACCTAATTAAAACTGAGTTTATTTACATATAAAATTTAATTATAGAAAATAAATAAAATAAATATTATTAAAAAAGAAAGTAAGAAGAATAAAAATTAAACCTAATTCTATTTTTGGATTTTAGTTATTAAAAGGAATTAAAGTTAAAAACCTAATTAAACTAAATAATTTACATACAATTTATTTATGGAAATAATAAAATAAAAATTATATTTTTTTTGGCATTTTTTAATTTTATGATGTTTTTGTATTTTGATTAAAAATTAAATAAACAATAATTAGAATAAACATAACAATTAAATAATGATTAAAAAGATATAAGAAAAATAGATAAAATTGGCCAACCAGGGTGGGGTGTAGCCCCAAATGTGAGGTTCAGGCCTAGCAATTCTGGCCCAACAAGCTTTGATTCGTTGACTTCTCCAGTTGGTGTACCAGCGCGTTGACCTAGGCTTATAGTGGACCTTCAATCTCAGCCCTTAATCTGTATCCATTAGGCATGTGTACGCTTGGATGAGGGGACATATGGTATGTCTGCATTACTGAAGCTGCATGGGATTTGTAAGTGAAAAATAATATTGAATTTGTTCAGACCTGGGATTCGAACCCAGGTCTTATGCCTTGCCAATGCCTTCCCTGACCACTATGCCATGTGAACTATATTTAATATATAATAACAAACAAATAACAAAAAGGCAAATGCGTTAATGGCCTGGAAAAGCGCGCGCGTTTTTAAACGCACCAACCATCACGTGACACGGCTTCGTCTTCATCCCCGTCCCTGTAAAACAAAACAAATAGGCAACGGTTTTACAACCGTGGTGTTAGGCAGGCTATGGAAAAATAGCGACTAGCGCTATAGCATATATAAATTGATCGCGAACGATGTTTCAGGTTCGTCCAGACGCGTTGAGTTTCGTGGCCTTAGTCTTGGGTCATGATTTTGCCTTGGGTGAAAAACCCCAATCTGGAAAACCTGTAACCCTAATATTTAACAATGGCAAAAACGCATATATGGCACAAAAACACAATTGAACATGTTGGTTAACTTAGAAACATCATTATGAGCAAGAATCCATAAAGAAAAATGCAAAAGGATGCTTGAATTATGCTATGCGATTTCAAGAATTTTGCTTCACAGTTTGACTTATGGGTACCAATTCAGGGCGTTTTGGTTGATGTTAGTGATTGAGAATCGTTCAATGATGTCTCAGGATGATGATAGAACAAGAATTGGGGCTTGAATCGAACTAGAAACTGGTTTTCAGTATTGACCTTTTTTGAGAATTTTTCAACTTTGTATATGGTTTCTGAGCGCAGCTGAGTGTCTAAAGGCATTAGGTTTGCATTCCTGATCATATAGTGAATGTGTTAGGGCAACAAAACTAGAGCAAATCCATGGCATTGATGATTTTTGAATATTTGATTTCAAGGATCTTTTCCATATCTTTTCATGTGCATTTTATGTCAATTTGCATCCAATTAGTCCAAATCTTTCCCTATGAGCATGTACACGAAATATTGAGTCCAAATCATGCATAAAAAGATTTTTTAGGCCAAGCTTTATATTTTTCATGTATTTAAGTAATTTAAATGAATTAATATTAATATAAATTCAAATAAATAATTAAAAATTGAGAAAATACTTCCCCTTGGGCTTAATGGTCGTGCATAGGCTTGGCATGAAGAAACTTGGAAGAAAAATGGGCCCATTAGCATTTTTGGATCATTTGAAGTAAAGTTGACTTTCAAAAATTTCCAAAAATTTCCCAACTTCCACAAGGCATAACTTGCTCAATTTTTAAGCTTTTCACATGTTCTTGGACATTTTGGAAAGGTCTTTGAGTCCTTTAACCAATGCCTTTGGTCCCATGTCATTTTGATTTACCAATCTCAAGTTATGGCCTTTGACTTAAAGTCCCTTTTTGTTGACTTTTGAAAATGACCTATAATGTTGAAATTGATAACTTTTTGTGAGAGCATTTCTTGGACTTGGAATATGAAGATGAGTTGTAGGAAATGTCTTTCTCTTCAAAATGAGCTTTGGATGGAATTTTTCTAATAATCCATGTGAAAGTTATGCCCTGGTCAATTTCAGTTGACTTTTTCAGCTGTCCAAATATAGCAACTTTTGCATCTTTGATGATTTCTGAGCCAAATTTTGAGAATCATGATCAAGCATTGATCAAATGATGTTTGTGGCTTCAAAATGATATGTTGACCAAAAATTTGAACTTTTGACTGTCAAATGACCATTTTGCCCCTACAGTTGACTGTAGTGCAATCTAGGGTTTTGACTGTGCAATTTTGAGCTGAATGCCTTGAAACTTGACATGAGGATGCTTGACCATCTTTATAGGCATATGAGACTTGATTGGGCCTTTGAAAACTTCCTTTCTTTGATCAGAACACCAACCCTAGTTTTGACTGTATAGGAGACAGTTGAACTGCATAGCCCTTGGAGAACTTTGTGACCTTGACTTGACAAATCTTGGAGAATATGGGAGGGAAAATTTTGGGGTGCAACAGTTGCCCCTGTTCAATCTTCTTAGACCTGAGGGTGTAGATTGGCTGACGTGCCTTTCGTAATCCGAGGGTAGAAGATGATTGGACACTAGAGTGCCCAGAAATTTGCGCTCACCTAGTAGCAGTGATGATGAGAGAATGGGCTTATAGGCGCCATTTGGATGTTGCTTGGATAGGATGATGGGCTTACAGATGCCATCTGGATGTTGATTGCGTAAGAGATTCCTTCGTTAGAACCTGCATACCTGCAAAAGAACAAATGAGTACCTGACACGTTGCAGGGGTTGATTTTAGATGCTTGGTATAGATATGTCCTGACTGGTTACAGGAGCTGAGTCTGGAGCTTCAAACGCTGATGAATGAACCAGGAACGGTTACTGCCTTAGCATGGATGGTAAGAGAACCTTGGGCGACTTTAACTTCAACAACGCTCGTTGAGAAAAATCTTGGCGGGAATTACCATCTTTGCAATATCGGGAAGAGAACCATAAGCTATTATAATCTGAAAGGGAATCATCACCTCACTCAACGTCGGAGAGGGAAACATCTGAAAAAGGGATTACTACCTCACACACCGCTGGAGAGGGAACCATAGGGAGAATATCACCTCACACTCATCGTCAGAGAGGGAAACATCTTGAAAGAGGAATTCCTACCTCACATACCGCTGGAGAGGGAACCATAGGGAGAATATCACCTCATACTCATCGTCGGAGAGGGAAACATCTTGAAAGACTTCTGGAAGCAGTATCAGAACGTCATCATATCTGGTTTACATCTGAAACTATATCTGGAAGGAAATCTGGAAGCAGTATCAGAACGTCACCATCGCTGGGTTTACATCTGAAACTATATCTAGAAGGAGTTCTGGAAGCAGTATCAGAACGTCACCATCGCTGGGTTTACATCTGAAACTATATCTAGAAGGAAATCTGGAAGCAGTATCAGAATGTCACCATCGCTGGGTTTACATCTGAAACTATATCTAGAAGGAATTCTGGAAGCAGTATCAGAACGTCACCATCGCTGGGTTTACATCTGAAACTATATCTAGAAGGAATTCTGGAAGCAGTATCAGAACGTCACCATCGCTGGGTTTACATCTGAAACTATATCTAGAAGGAATTCTGGAAGCAGTATCAGAACGTCACCATCGCTGGGTTTACATCTGAAACTATATCTAGAAGGAATTCTGGAAGCAGTATCAGAACGTCACCATATCTGGATCATATCTGAAACTATATCTAGAATGAATTGCGATTAGTTGATAGTAGTCATTTTTGTATTGATCTTTTTCCTGAAAGGGCAAAACATAATTGTATGCAAAATCATGATGCATGAACTGTATGCTTTCAAAATTAATGAGATTCGTGTAGTATGATGCATATGCATGCTATAATGATGTATGTGACGTTTTATGAATGTATGTTTGTCTAAGAAAATAAATCTTTGACGGGTGCCGGGAAGCCGTATCCTGGGCTGATGTTGAAGAATAGTTGCAAGAATTCCAATAGACGAAGATAACTCCGTTGGGGAATAAACTTGGCGAATGGAGGATTCTGCGGGGAGAAAAAGATATTCTAGCGACCATGCTGGGAAGAAATACTCTATGGGGGGATGATTTTGCTGAATGTTGACAGTAGTTTGCTGAGGATACCCTTATTGTATAGGAAGTAGTTGCTGAACTTCGCTGGGGTAAGAAGATTTTGTCAACGACGCTCTTTCCATGGCTTTTGGCTGAGGATAACCCAGTTATATCCTGTTAAGGAAATAACCCTTTAAATAAAGCCGAGCGACGTGTTCGTGCGCTGCGAGGGGATAAGCTTCCAGAATATACTGGGGATAAGCTTACTGCTTGGGGATATGAATTCCAACTTTCCTGGGGATCTTGGGTTGGACTCTCCTGGGGAAGCTTTGATATGTTGGGATGTTCTTCAACGGAACCTACCCTGATGCCTTGGAGGACAGAACAATCAGATTGCTTGGACCATTCTTTATTGCCCCTGTTTTTATGGGGGAGGCATTTGTGGGGTGCTGATAGTCGTTGATGGACAAACCTTCTTCTGGTAGGCAGATGGCAGGACATAGTCGTACGCTTTAATCCCTAACTTTTGCCTGGACCGCCCTTTCGGGTTTTCAGTCCACCGGGATACCCATTTTTGCCCAAGCCGCCCTTTCAGGTTTTCGACTTGCCGGGTGTACATGTTTTTCATTTCATCCCTTATTTTTGCCCGAACCCTTTTGGTTCGCCGGGAAGCCCTTATCTTTGCCTAGGTATGTCAACCTAGCGGGTCTTTGATTTTGCGTAGTATTTTTCGACTATGTCCTTGTTCTTAGAATGCAGGGAGGTGCCCCTGGCTGTTTATGTTGCCATATTACCAGAAGATGTCTGGTCATGCAAGGTTCGTTGCTGGAGTGCCCCAAGTGACTCAGGTGGAGATTTGCCCCAGGCTTTTTGGCCTTTTTTGAGAGATTCTCCGAATCTTGACTTAACTTCCCCAGATGATGGACAATAGTCATGCCATGCCCCTTGATTGGAGATACTCTTGTTCATTAGACTTTCATTATGCGAATTTCCCTGCTGTTCAAACAAAAAGTCATATGCAAACAAAGTTATGTTAAAAATGCAAAGCGCATGTCTGTCTTGAGAATTTTGAAAATGCATTTTCATAAAACAGATGAATGTTTGTAAAACGTGATGTCAACTCCGTATTTACCGTAGGCCTTAAGGAGTCAGGATACCTTTCGTGACAGTATGCTTTCGAGCTAACCCATGCTTCAGCTAGGACTTTTAAGGGTTGTAACGTGGCTTGGTTCACGGTTTAAGAAACAAAGGATAAAGGCTCAAATTTTATTTGTACCCACCCGCTCTTCGTGATGTTCTCCAAACCTAAACTCAGTTGATCATACGTTAGACCTTGTTTGAGTCTTTGCTCTGATTTTCCGGTGATGATTCGGATGTTGAACGTTTATTTGAATAGGCAGTCATCTCCTTTTTTTGCTGAGGGTTTGTAGGACCCCTTTCTTTTTGATTTTTGTTATCCCTTTCTTTTTTTGCCTGAACTGTTTCCTTTTTTGGGATTACAGTCAGCGGGATGCCCCAGTTTTATAAGTCTCCTTCATGGGTTTTGACTTAATGGGTTTTTTATTTTTTGAGATAATGACTGCCTTTCTTTATTGATTATTCGGAACCATCACTGTCTTTTTTCGTAAGGATCTCTTTGGTGCCATTTGTTATGCACTTGGATCAACTGAGAGAACTACCCTGCCCCAGGTTATGATAAAGGGTTTTAATTTTCGAAAAGAAAAACTCCTACTTCTTTGGCTCAAAGGGGTTGACGAGGGATTATCTTCCTTATAACTCCAGTGTTTAGGGATTGAAACAATGCCTGTACCTCATCAGCGGGGTCTGTTCAAAAGCATACTGTAAGTGTTGTGGTATCGTTTTCGTCGTCCTCCCTCAAGAGGCTTAGAATTAACGAGAGTTGACATCAGAAAAAATATGAAAAGAATATAACAAAAATAATTGTATTAATTCCCCAAAACAGACATATGCGATGCATTGATAGAATAAAAGAGTTTGCTATGACATTAATTGTTTGTATAAGCAAAGAAAAATACAACTCAAAAATTCAAATAAACAAAAGGTCTTCAATGATTGGGCAACGGAGCAGTGATTATGTTCGGAGTCTCAGACACTTCAAACTGAATCTCTCCAGCGTCGATCATATCTTGGATCTTGTTCTTGAGAGGCCAGCAGTTGTCCGTAGTATGCCCCGGGCTATCGGAATGATATGCGCACCTATCGTTGGGATGATAGTTGGGTGCAGAAGTGTTCGGATTCCGAAGAGGAGCCCTTAAGGTGATCAGCCCTGCCTTCAACATTTGTTGCAGTGCTTGATCCAGCGACATGTTGAGTTTTGTATACTGTCGTTTCTCCTTTCGCGGCTGCCCCTGTCCTTGTTGAGCAGGTCCGGGATTGGAGATCTGGATTGCCCCGGTCTCATGACGGCTCTTTTCACCGTGCGCGGCATTAGATTCTTTCTTTCCATGATGAGGCTTTTTGTCCGAAGGTGCAGCCTCTTGAATTTTCCCAGACCGGATGCCAGCTTCTATTCGCTCTCCAGTCAAGATAAGATCTGTGAATCCAGCAGACGAGTTCCCAATCAGGTGGTTATAAAATGGACCAGACAAGGTCCCCAAGAACATGTCCACCAGTTCCCGATCAGTCAGAGGTGGTTGTACCCTTCCAGCAAGATCCCTCCATTTCTGAGCGTACTCCTTAAAACCTTCGCTTGCGCCTAACGACATACCCTGGAGTTGAGTACGCGTAGGAGCAAGGTCGGCATTATATTGGTACTGCTTATAGAAAGCAGTAGCCAACTCCTCCCAGTTACGAACTTTGGTCCCATCCAGCTGATAGAACCATTCAAGATGAGTCCCTGAAAGACTCTCCTGGAAGAAGTGGATCCACAAATTCTTGTCCACTGTATATGGTTGAATCTTCCGAACATAGGACCTTAGATGCAGCTTGGGGCAAGACGCCCCGTCATACTTAGTAAAGGATGGTGCTTTGAACTTCCGAGGAATAACCACACCAGTTGATAAACCCAGATCTCCGAAATCCAGCCCAGGTACTTGTTGAACCTCCATAGCCTTCAACCTATCCTCCAACTGTTTGTACTTGTCCTCAGCCGGAGGGTACTGTTCGTCGTCGAAATCTGTTTCATTGTCAGAGACCACTGGACTGGGCACCTCCCTCTCGTGGTGACTGCTTTCCCTCACAGATGGGGTTGTCCTCTCAGTTTCGATTTGCGGTGTATTCCCAGATCTGCGCCTAGGGCTGAACAAGACAGTCCTCTTCTTCTTCTTCTCCTTCTTTAGGAGCAGAGCCTTCAGATCTTGTTGCCCCTGGGTCAAATTCAGGATCAGCTCTTGGAACTGGGCGTTCTGAGCCTGGAGGTCCTTGATAGTCTGCTCGGCTGATGATTCAGGATTCATGACGAGCGGCTGAAATAAACAGCGGAGAAGGGTAAGCAACCTGTCAAAGGGGTACCTGCAATGCAATGAGATGTATGATATGCATGCAATGTTTTCAAGGACCTCGCGGGGTAAACAGAGAAATTTTGTTAGCATTTGGAACCGGTAGCTTGACTGAAGGCACTGCATATTGTTGAGAGTCCTTCTTCAAGGGTCAAAGGCTCACCATATCCAGTGGGTCATAGCCCCTGACACCCTTGGCTAGAGGAAAATAAATCCTCTTTGCCCCTGGCTAGATGTTTGATTTATCATGACCTGCATCACAAGCCCTTGAGATCCTTGAAATGGGTTAGGATGTATGCAATGGTATGCAATGGTATGATGTCATGCTATGCATGGGGTGAAGTAGGTAAACCCTGTTATGAGTCCCAATTAAGGACTATAAACAGACCCTGCAAGAAATTCAGTAAACCTTGTTATGAGCCCCAATTAAGGACTATAAACAAAACCTGCAAGAGATATAGTAAACCCTGTTATGAGTCCCAGTTAAGGACTATAAACAACACCTGCAAGAAATTTGGTAAACCCTGTCATGAGTCCTAGCTAAGGACTATAAACAAGACCTGCAAGAAATTTAGTACCCTGTTATGAGTCCCAATTAAGGACTATAAACAAGACCTGCAAGAAATTTAGTACCCTGTCATGAGTCCTAGTTAAGGACTATAAACAAGACCTGCAAGAAACAAGTGTCAGGTAACAAGTACGCAAGTAGGCAAGTACAAAGGCACACAAGTCACGCAAGGCAAGCCCCTAAAGTTTAGGCCAGCATGAGGTCTAGGTACTACCCTCTTTCAGTTTGTTGGTTCATACCTGTCCTAATCAAAAGTAACCGGGTTCTTAGAGGATCCCAATATCATTGACTACCCTCAATCGGTCATAACTCCAGCATCGCAATCTTTTCTTGCGGCCAGAACCATCACGAGAGTTTAGCCTCAATGGGCGTAGCATACTGCTACTGTTTCTATTGGCCAAGTTGGGTCATTTAAGGTTCTAAGGTTGTTGGTGCTTAATGACTCCTTAGAAGACCCATATTCTCCTCGTTGCAACACAAGGGATATCGGTACAGACTAAGGTGCCACACCAACGTAGCCACTGCTTCACCCGTGTCGGTCTACGCCGGACAGGTCCCTCACAGCTTATGCTACCTAAACAGGGTATCCCCAGATCCGGGTTAGGATCTATGTAACTCCGATGCAACCCACAATAGTAAAGCAATCAAAGAAGACAATTGAAAACACAGTGATCTTAATCCTAAGGTACACCTCACTTTATAAGATTTCCCCAGCAGAGTCGCCAGTTCTGTGATCGGTGGATCTGGAACTGACTGTTTAACGCTGGTTCGCGAAATGTCGCGGAAGCAAGAGTCGCCACCGTCTTTTATTTTCTCCAAATGGAAAGGACAAAAGCACAGAAAAATTCCTTATAGAGATTGCTCTCGGTTCGGGAGGTAGGTTATAGAAAGGGAAGGTGTTAGCACCCTTTCTATCCATGGTTATCCATGGGCTCTTAGATACTTGCTCAATGTGTTTTCAAAATTGTTTGCTTGCTTTTCAATGTGGGTTTAAAAAAAGTTTCTTTGAAAAATTTCAGATCGACTCGTACGTCAGAGTGTTTGAAAAGTTTGCTTTGAAAGCTTTTGAAAAGTGTCAGTGTGAAAAGTCTTTTTGAGTTTGTTTTGAGATTAGAGCAAGTATCCTTGAGAACCTACCTACCCTAAGGAATTCGTCTGTGTAAGAGTCCTTTAAAGTAGTGCCATCCCACCATTGAGAGGTAGGTAGCACCACCGTTGGAGGTGTTCGGGTCAATTCGATTTTTAGGGACATGGTGATCACCAGAGCAATGGGAAGACACCTTAGAAGCTACCCTCATGCCAGGTTCCCGGATCATGAGGACTTACTAAGACGTCCTCTACTCGACGACCACCTTTCGAAAGGCAACAGTGAGGCGTACCCTAGGGGTGGTGTGTGCGAATTGTGTGTCATGTTTCAGTTGTTTGTCTTGTCATGTTTGTTGTGTTCTACGCTTGATTTTAGTTAGGGCCATTCATTCTTGCATGCATATTTAACAGTTATAAAGTTTGCGAAAAAATAAATCTAAGGCTATTACAAATGGCGCGGGTCCACATCGCCAAAATTAAACCGGACCCGATTTGACTGAAAAATAAATAAAGCGAATAAATAAAAGTGCGAGAAATTTAAATTACAATGCTTTGGGAGAGATACAAAATTATAATAAATGACATAAAATAAATGCGCAAAATAAAATAATTAAAAACAATGGGCGTTGGACCCTTTTGCAAAAAATTAAAGTTGATGAATTAATTGGAATTAAAGATTAAATGTTTTTTGGTATTTTATGTTTTTTAAGATTTAAGGAGAAAAAGAAGAATTAAATAAAATTAAAATGAGATGCTAAACCCTAGTTCTAATGTTTTTTTGTTGCAAAAATATTGAAATTTGACCTAATTTAAATCTAATTTATTTATGTACAAATTTAATTATAAAAAATAAATAAATAAATAATTATTACTGTGGAAAAAAAAAAGGGGAAAATTAAAAGGTATAAAAATTGCTAATTAACCTAATTCTATATTTTGGATTTTTAATTGTTAAAAAGAATGAAATTATAACCTAATTAAAACTGAGTTTATTTACATATAAAATTTAATTATAGAAAATAAATAAAATAAATATTATTAAAAAAGAAAGTAAGAAGAATAAAAATTAAACCTAATTCTATTTTTGGATTTTAGTTATTAAAAGGAATTAAAGTTAAAAACCTAATTCTATTTTTGGATTTTAGTTATTAAAAGGAATTAAAGTTAAAAACCTAATTAAACTAAATAATTTACATACAATTTATTTATGGAAATAATAAAATAAAAATTATATTTTTTTTGGCATTTTTTAATTTTATGATGTTTTTGTATTTTGATTAAAAATTAAATAAACAATAATTAGAATAAACATAACAATTAAATAATGATTAAAAAGATATAAGAAAAATAGATAAAATTGGCCAACCAGGGTGGGGTGTAGCCCCAAATGTGAGGTTCAGGCCTAGCAATTCTGGCCCAACAAGCTTTGATTCGTTGACTTCTCCAGTTGGTGTACCAGCGCGTTGACCTAGGCTTATAGTGGACCTTCAATCTCAGCCCTTAATCTGTATCCATTAGGCATGTGTACGCTTGGATGAGGGGACATATGGTATGTCTGCATTACTGAAGCTGCATGGGATTTGTAAGTGAAAAATAATATTGAATTTGTTCAGACCTGGGATTCGAACCCAGGTCTTATGCCTTGCCAATGCCTTCCCTGACCACTATGCCATGTGAACTATATTTAATATATAATAACAAACAAATAACAAAAAGGCAAATGCGTTAATGGCCTGGAAAAGCGCGCGCGTTTTTAAACGCACCAACCATCACGTGACACGGCTTCGTCTTCATCCCCGTCCCTGTAAAACAAAACAAATAGGCAACGGTTTTACAACCGTGGTGTTAGGCAGGCTATGGAAAAATAGCGACTAGCGCTATAGCATATATAAATTGATCGCGAACGATGTTTCAGGTTCGTCCAGACGCGTTGAGTTTCGTGGCCTTAGTCTTGGGTCATGATTTTGCCTTGGGTGAAAAACCCCAATCTGGAAAACCTGTAACCCTAATATTTAACAATGGCAAAAACGCATATATGGCACAAAAACACAATTGAACATGTTGGTTAACTTAGAAACATCATTATGAGCAAGAATCCATAAAGAAAAATGCAAAAGGATGCTTGAATTATGCTATGCGATTTCAAGAATTTTGCTTCACAGTTTGACTTATGGGTACCAATTCAGGGCGTTTTGGTTGATGTTAGTGATTGAGAATCGTTCAATGATGTCTCAGGATGATGATAGAACAAGAATTGGGGCTTGAATCGAACTAGAAACTGGTTTTCAGTATTGACCTTTTTTGAGAATTTTTCAACTTTGTATATGGTTTCTGAGCGCAGCTGAGTGTCTAAAGGCATTAGGTTTGCATTCCTGATCATATAGTGAATGTGTTAGGGCAACAAAACTAGAGCAAATCCATGGCATTGATGATTTTTGAATATTTGATTTCAAGGATCTTTTCCATATCTTTTCATGTGCATTTTATGTCAATTTGCATCCAATTAGTCCAAATCTTTCCCTATGAGCATGTACACGAAATATTGAGTCCAAATCATGCATAAAAAGATTTTTTAGGTCAAGCTTTATATTTTTCATGTATTTAAGTAATTTAAATGAATTAATATTAATATAAATTCAAATAAATAATTAAAAATTGAGAAAATACTTCCCCTTGGGCTTAATGGTCGTGCATAGGCTTGGCATGAAGAAACTTGGAAGAAAAATGGGCCCATTAGCATTTTTGGATCATTTGAAGTAAAGTTGACTTTCAAAAATTTCCAAAAATTTCCCAACTTCCACAAGGCATAACTTGCTCAATTTTTAAGCTTTTCACATGTTCTTGGACATGTTGGAAAGGTATTTGAGTCCTTTAACCAATTCCTTTGGTCCCATGTCATTTTGATTTACCAATCTCAAGTTATGGCCTTTGACTTAAAGTCCCTTTTTGTTGACTTTTGAAAATGACCTATAATGTTGAAATTGATAACTTTTTGTGAGAGCATTTATTGGACTTGGAATATGAAGATGAGTTGTAGGAAATGTCTTTCTCTTCAAAATGAGATTTGGATGGAATTTTTCTGATAATCCATGTGAAAGTTATGCCCTGGTCAATTTCAGTTGACTTTTTCAACTGTCCAAATATAGCAACTTTTGCATCTTTGATGATTTCTGAGCCAAATTTTGAGAATCATGATCAAGCATTGATCAAATGATGTTTGTGGCTTCAAAATGATATGTTGACCAAAAATTTGAACTTTTGACTGTCAAATGACCATTTTGCCCCTACAGTTGACTGTAGTGCAATCTAGGGTTTTGACTGTGCAATTTTGAGCTGAATGCCTTGAAACTTGACATGAGGATGCTTGACCATCTTTATAGGCATATGAGACTTGATTGGGCCTTTGAAAACTTCCTTTCTTTGATCAGAACACCAACCCTAGTTTTGACTGTATAGGAGACAGTTGAACTGCATAGCCCTTGGAGAACTTTGTGACCTTGACTTGACAAATCTTGGAGAATATGGGAGGGCAAATTTTGGGGTGCAACACGTAGTATCTTTTTACTATGTCTGCATTGGCAGGGTGAGGAAGGTCGTCACCATCCACGGTGGTTAGAATCATAGCTCCTCCTGAGAAGACATGCTTAACCACAAATAGCCCTTCGTACGTGGGGGTCCATTTGCCCCTGGGATCACCTTGAGGAAGAATGATGCGCTTGATTACCAGGTCTCCAACTTGATACTCTTGTCGTCTGACTTTCTTGTTAAATGCCCTGATCATCCGTTTTTGGTACGTTTGACCATGACAAATAACAGTGAGTCTCTTTTCGTCAATTAGGTTTAATTGATCAAGCCGAGTCTGGATCTAGTCGTCTTCGTTCAAACCTGCATCCTTCATTATCCGGAGAGAGGGTATATGGACTTCAATAGGCAAGACTGCCTCCATGCCATATACCAAGGAAAAGGGAGTTGCCCCTGTTGACGTCCGTGCTGAGGTACGGTACCCATGAAGAGCAAACGGTAACATTTCATGCCAATCTTTATAGGTCACTGTCATCTTCTGCACAATCTTCTTGATGTTCTTATTTGCTGCTTCTACAACCCCATTCATCTTCGGTCGGTAGGGAGAAGAGTTGTGGTGATGTATCTTGAATTGCTCGCATAGCTCAGTGATCATTGTTGTACCCCAAAATTTTCCCTCCCATAATCTTCAAAGTTTTGACAAGAATCATCCACAATTGGTTCAAGTTTACTCAAGGGCCACACAGTCAAACCATCCTCCTAAGACAGTCAAACTGGGGTTTTGGTTCTTGCAAGGAAGTTGAAGTTTTCAAAAGCTCAATCAAGTCTCCTATGCCTAAACATTGTCAAGCACCTACATGTCAAGTTTCAAGGCTCACAAGGTCAAGTTGCACAGTCAAAAACCCTAATTGCTCAACAGTCAACTATAGGGGCAAAATGGTCATTTGGCAGTCAAAAGTCAAAAATTTTGGTCAACATCTTATTTTGAAACCACAAACATCATTTGATCAATGCTTGATCATGATTCTCAAAAGCTTGGCTCAAAAAGTCTCAAGATGCAAAAGTTTCTATTTTTGGACAGTTGAAAAGTCAACTGTAACTTGACCAAGGCATAACTTTTTCATGGTTCATCAGAAAAATTCCATCCAATGCTCATCTTGAAGGGGAAGACATTTCCTACAACTCATCTTCACACTCCAAGTCTAAGAAATGCTCTCACAAAAAGTTATCAATTTCAACATTATAGGTCATTTTCAAAAGTCAACAAAAAGGGACTTTAAGTCAAAGACCATAACTTGAGATTGGTAAATCAAAATGACATGGGACCAAAGACATTGGTTAGAGGACTTCAAGACCTTTTTAAAATGTCCAAGAACATGATCAAAGCTTAAAAATTGAGAAAGATGTGCATTGGAGAAGTTGGGAAATTTTTGTGAAATGGCCAAAATCATTTATCCTTGAAATTTCATTTTTGACAAAAGGGGCCCACTTTTTCCACTTGAATTAGCTTGGCCATGCTTCCCACGTGTCCCACCTTTTATCTCAATATTTAAAATTTATTTTTTCATTTTTTATTGATTTTATTGGGTTTAATTAATTTTAAATCTTTTAAAATCAAAGAAAAATCAAGAAGTTTAATAAAGGGGGATATTTGGTCTTAAATAGCTTTGACTCATCATTATGCAACCTCCCAATTTCGTTTCAAGGCCAAATGGAGCAATAATTCAAAAATTGGTTCAAAATGGAAAGTTGGTTAAGGGAGTTTATATCAAAATCTCAAGCTTGAATGCATGGCATTATGGCCCTTAATGCTGATTGAAATCTATTACATAACCTAGAGACAAACTATCACAAGGCATTGGAGAACGAGAGAAAGAGGCAGCCAAGAAAAATTTCTTTTCAAAAATTCCAAAGAATTGCACCAAGCTCGAATTCAAGGACTCAGTCATCCACAAGACTTCCCATCCATCCTATCGTGATCTACAAATAAAATAAGGTATAAACACACTCATTTCATGCAACCATGCAGACTGAAACTATAGGTACATGAGCATTCATTTTGCAGAATTTCTATGGATTGTATTTTCGATTATGTCTTGATTTAATCCCTACTGACCATACCTTTGAGTTCCAATGGATGTTTAGAGCAAGTCTGGGCTATCGCTTGGGATTTTTCATGGCCAAAACGTGAACCTCCATGGCTAGGGTTCAGATTAAGTGGAGCTTCGTTTTGATGAAAATAGGCCACATTAAACCATGAAAACATCACCATGAGAATCGCCATGCCCTAATCATTTGATCTGGCTTTTTGTTCGCTTTGATTTCGTTGTTTTCGCAGGTTTTCAGAATTGCTCTCGCCGGAGAAGATGACCGGAGCACTGCTCCGGCGTCGTTGACTTGGCTTGGTTCAGTTTGACGTAGGCGTGGCATTTTCGTGTGTTTTAATTGGCCATTCAAATTGTTAATTCTTTTACTTAATGCTGACTGGGCTAGTGGATTCCATGTGCTTCCATTTTCAATCCATACCATGCACTTATGAGATCTAGCCATCAGATTGCATCCTGATCCCAATCCAACGCCTCACGCGCATCCCTCTATTGTGGACATTAGTCAAGGCAGGCATAAGGGATTAGAGAAAGTCAAGAAGGCCTCCAGCGTTTGGGCTCTGCTGTGCCATCCACACCCCCCATTTTGCTACAAAATACAGGCCCATTTCCTTTTTCCCTTGAATTTATTTTCTTTTCTATTTTATTTTAATTCATTTAATTTGCTTTTTATTAACAAAATTAGTTTTTCTTTTTATTTCAGAAAATCATAAAAATATTCTTACCCAAATAAATTTTAGATTTTCCTTTTTCTAAATTTAATTAATTAATTAGTTCTTTTTTTTTATTCTAGGAAACTCTAAATTATTTTGCAATATTAAAATTGATTAGACTTAATTAGATTCTAAATACTAATTTAATTAGTTTTATTTCTTAAAATAATAAAAAAAAATCAGAAATCATAAAAAATAAAAATATTTTTATTTAATTTAATTTATTAATAGTTTTCTTTTTGTAAATACTTATAATTAAATAATTAAGCAAATTAGGTCAAAACTTGGATTTATTTCTTTAATAATTAAAAATACTTAGAATTAGGATTTTAATTCCAATTAATTTTCTTCATTTCTATAAAAAATACAAAAAAAATAAAAAATAAGTTCTTTCTTTTTATTTAATTTAATTAATTTAATAATTTCATTTTAATTTCTTTAAAGGGCCCAACGCCCTCGCACTCGATTCTTATTTCCATTCGCGCATTTATTTTTCATTTCTTTTGTGAATATAATGTACTTGTTCCAAAGCCCTGTAATAGTTAATTAGGCATTTACTTTATGCATTTTATTTTAAATCGGGTCTGGATTAATTTGGCGATGTAGACCCGCACCTTTGTAATAGCGTAGGACCTTTATCTTTTCCGCACTTTAAATTCCCGCACCTTTAAACTGTTAACAATCACATGAAAGAATGAATGCCCAAAAATAAAATCAAAACGTAGATCACCAATGCATGACAAGACAAATAATAAACTGAAAATGACACACAATTCACACACCACTCCTAGGGTACGCCTCACTGTTGCCTTGCCCCTCGAAAAGTGGTCATCGAGTATAGGACGTCTTAGTAAGTCCTTATGTCCATGAACATGGCATAAGGGTAGCTTCTAAGGTATCCTACTGTTGCTCTGGTGATCACACTGTTGCCTTGCCCCTCGAAACGTGGTCGTCGAGTACAGGACGTCTTAGTGAGTCCTTATGTTCCATTGATCTAGTTGCCTCGAATAAGTTGCCTCAGAACGGTTGCCTCGGAATAAAAGATCAATGTCATAAGGGTAGCTTCTAAGGTATCTTACTATTGCTCAGTGACCACACTGTCCCTACAAACAAATTGACCCGAACACCTCCAACGGTGGTGCTACCTACCTCTCAATGGTGGGATGGCACTACTTTAAGGACATTTACACAGACGAATTCCTTAGGGTAGGTAGACGACTCTAGATACTTGCTCTAATTTCAAAATAAATCAAAAATACTTTTTCACACCGACACTTTGTAAAAAGCTTTCAAAAACAACTTTTCAAACACTCTTGAGGACTGATACAAGAGTCGATCTGAAACTTTCAAAGAAACTTTTTCAAAACCCACTCACTTTGAAAAGCAAACAAACATTTTGAAAACACAATGAGCAAGTATCTAAGAGCCCATGGATAACCATGGATAGAAAGGGTGCTAACACCTTCCCTTTCTATAATCTACCTCCCGAACCGAGAACAAATCTCATAAGGAATTTTTCTGTGCTTTTGTCCTTTCCATATTGGAGAAAATAAAAGACGGTGGCGACTCTTGCTTTCGCGACATTTCGTGAAACCAGCGTTAAACAGTCAGTTCCGGATCCACCGATCACAATCATCTTGTTGTTAAGATTAGTACCGTTGTCCTTAATGATCCTCTCAGGTACACCGTATCGACAGATCAGGTTATGTCGAATGAACCGTGCCACGACGCTCTTGGTTACAGTAGCATAGGAGGCTGCCTCAACCCATTTCGTGAAGTAATCAATCGCTACCAGGATGAAGCGATGCCCGTTGGATGCCGTAGGTCGGATCTCGCCGATCATATCAATGCCCCACATTGCAAAAGGCCAAGGTGTTGTCAGGACGTTCAGAGGCACCGGAGGAATGTGCACCTTGTCAGCATAGATCTGGCATTTGTGACAAGTTCGAGAATGCTGGTAACAGTCAGCTTCCATTGTGGACCAGAAATATCCTGCCCGAAGGATTTTCTTTGCCATGGTATGTCCACTGGAATGTGTTCCGAATGTACCTTCATGTAGCTCTGCCATGATCTTTTCTGCTTCGGTCTTATCCACACAACGCAGTAAGGTTGAGTCATGGTTTCGCTTGTAGAGAATGCCATTGTTGAGGAAGAACTTTGCTGCGAACCTTCTCAGAAACTTCTTGTCATTAACGGATGCACCCTCGGGGTATTCTTGAGCTTCCAAGTACCTCTTCACTTCATGATACCAGGATTTTTCAATTACCTCCTCAGCCTCAAGATCACAACAATATGCAGGCTCGTCCAACTTCCAAATGATGATCCGGGGCGCCTCGTTGTCCCATTTGACTTTGAACATAGAAGACATCGTAGCCAACGCGTCCGCTAACTCATTCTCCTCTCTTGGGAAGTGTTCGAAAGTTATCTCCTCTAAGTGGGGAAGCAATGTCAGCACATACTCCTTGTAAGGAATAAGATTTGGGTGTTTCGTATCCCACTCGCCTTTGACCTGATTGATCACGAGAGCGGAATCTCCGAAGACACTCAGAAACTTGATCCTTAGGTCAATTGCAGCTTGAATACCCATGATACATGCCTCATACTCCGCCATGTTGTTGGTGCAGTTGAAACACAACCGAGCGGTGAGTGGAGTATGAGTGCCTTTGGGGGATATGATCACAACGCTGATACCATTACCCAAAGCGTTTGAGGCTCCGTCAAAATGCATAGACCATCGGGATCCTTCCTCAGGTCCTTCATCCGGTCTAGGTGCTTCACAATCAGTTACTACCATGATATCTTCGTCTGGAAATTCAAAGTTCAACGACTAGTAATCGTCCACAGGTTGGTGTGCCAAATGGTCTGCCAATACACTTCCTTTGATTGCTTTTTGAGTCGTGTACTGGATGTCATATTCCGTCAAGATCATTTGCCATCTTGCTATTCTTCCGGACAGAGCAGGCTTTTCGAATATGTACTTGATTGGATCCATTTTTGAAATCAATAGAGTAGTGTGAGTCAACATATACTGTCTCAGCCGGCGAGCAGCCCATACCAGAGCGCAGCAAGTTTTCTCGAGCAGTGAGTACCGAGTCTCACAGTCGGTAAACTTTTTGCTCAGGTAATAAATGGCGTGCTCTTTTCGGCCAGACTCGTCATGCTGACCTAGGACACACCCCATTGAGTTGTCAAGTACTGTTAAGTATAAGATTAGAGGTCTCTCTTCAACCGGTGGCATAAGAATAGGTGGTTCTTGGAGATACTTTTTGATCTTTTCGAAAGCGGCCTGACATTCATCGTTCCAACGTACTACTTGATCTTTCTTCAGCAGTTTGAAGATTGGTTCACAGGTAGCAGTTAGATGTGAGATGAATCGGGCAATGTAGTTCAACCGTCCTAGAAAGCCTCTGACTTCTTTCTCTGTCTTGGGAGTTAGCATCTCTTGTATGGCTTTCACCTTGGCAGGATCTACTTGAATACCTTTGTCGCTTACAATGAAACCTAGTAGTTTTCCATACCTCACCCCAAAGGTGCACTTGTTCGGGTTCAACCTCAGCTTGTACAACTTCAGACGGTCAAACAGCTTCCGTAGATGGTCAAGGTGTTCCTCCTCAGTTTGGGACCTTGCAATCATATCGTCGACATACACTTCTATTTCATGATGGATCATATCATGAAATAAAGCGACCATGGCACGCTGGTAAGTTGCCCCAGCATTTTTTAATCCAAATGGCATGACCTTGTAGCAAAAGGTGCCCCACTGAGTAACGAAAGTGGTCTTCTCCATATCTTCAGGATCCATCTTGATCTGATTATAACCGAAGAAGCCGTCCATGAAGGAGAAAACTTTATGCTGAGCAGTATTATCAACCAGAACGTCGATATGAGGCAGAGGGAAATCATCCTTGGGGCTGGCCCTGTTCAAATCCCTGTAATCAACACACATTCGGACCTTACCATCTTTCTTCGGCACGGGAACCACGTTGGCAACCCACTGAGGGTAAGAAGTCACTGCTAGAAACCCGACATCAAATTGTTTCATAACCTCAGCTTTGATTTTCTCGGACATCTCTGGACGCATACGGCGGACCTTTTGTTTTACCGGAGGGCAGTCTTCCTTGGTAGGCAGGTGATGAACCACAATGTCGGCATCTAAACCAGGCATGTCTTCGTAAGACCAAGCAAAGATTTCCATGTAGTCATGCAGCATCTGAATCAACCGTTGTTTCACACTGAACTCTAGATTGGCACCGATCTTGACTTCCTTCCTGTTTGTCTCAGTACCTAGATTTACCGTTTCCACTGGATCTTCATGTGGCTGAATGGCCCTCTCTTCCTGGAGTAGCAGTCTTGCAAGTTCACCAGGAACTTCGCAATCATCTTCACCTTCGTCTTCGGCTAAGTTGATCGAATTTTCGAAGTCATAACTGGCGGTAGCAGAGTCGTTACCAGTGAGATCCAGAGTGGATTGGAACCTGTATAAGTGAGTGTGTGTAAATATAGCTGTTTTGCAATATATGATAAAGAAAGAAAAGGAGCACAAGATTTGAAATGCAACAAACGTCCAATGTTTTGATTAATGATATATGAAAATGTCATACAAAAGCCATCACAAATGGAGTCACGGTGCCCCGGGTAGGACACTGAGCTATAAAAGTTTCAACATATTGTTTGTTAAAAATTGAAAACAAAAGAGTTCATTACTGAGTGACAAAAGTAATAGGTGTGAAGTCTTTAGCAGTCCAGTTGCTTGGTCCACTGTCGGTTGTTGGGTAGATCCAGCTGTCGAATTCCGATTCCTCCACTTCGTCTTCAATAGCATTCACTCCTGGA
The DNA here is from genome assembly GCA_948472305.1 of Vicia faba. NCBI lineage: Eukaryota > Viridiplantae > Streptophyta > Magnoliopsida > Fabales > Fabaceae > Vicia > Vicia faba. Next base: position 1,179,572,927 of record OX451738.1, on the reverse strand, counting down.
TTGGTGATGAACATAGGAGGTCTTCCAACTCTCGCTTTACGAACAACCCTCTGAGCCTCTGCAGTGAAGCCCAAACCAAACTTGTCGGTCTTTGGAGTGAAGTCAGGAAGTCGGCCCCAGTTTGCGCACTCACCCTTCTCAATCACAGCCCGGGCATCCTTTAAGGAAGCCATCTTCAAAGGAGGGTCTTCAATCCCAGTTTCAGCTGACGCCAGTGTCTGAGGCACCTCTTCAAAGTGTTGAAAGGGGGTTTCAATGAATTCCCCGTCCATTTCTATGTATCGGAACGAGTTTAAGTGGATGACCGTATACTCCTCTTCCCATTGAACTGTAATAATCTTTCCTCTAACCTGGTACTTAAGCTTTTGATGTAGTATGGAGGTCACAGCTCCGGCCTTGTGAATCCACGGACGACCCAGCAAACAAGAGTAGGATGGACGGATGTCCATCACATAGAAAGTTGAATCAAAGACTTGAGAACCAACCCTGATTGGAATGTCAACTTCACCATGTACCATCCTTTTCGAACCGTCAAAGGCTCGGACAACAATGTTACTAGGCTTGAGCTCCAAACCCTCACAATCTAACCTGTCTAAGGCTTTCTTGGGCAATACATTCAATGAAGAGCCGGTGTCTACCAACACATGGGAAAGAGTAGTGCCTCTGCATTCAATAGAGACATGCAGGGCGTCATTATGGTTCTTTCCTTTTGCAGTCAGATCGGCGTCAGAAAAGCCCAGACCATTATCGACCGTCAAGTTGGCAACACAATCAGTAAATTGATCAGCAGACGTTTCTTGCGGCACATGGGCCGTCTTCAGGAAGGAGATCAGGGCCTTTGCATTGGCCTCTGAACACAACAACAGTGATATCATAGAAATTTTTGATGGGGTGTGCCCCAACTGCTCAACAACATTGAAATCACTTTTCTTGATAATCTTGAGGATCTCCTCCATCTCTTGCTGGGAGGCCTCAACAATGGTTGTCTTCGGCGCCTCCGTCAGGGCAGGCAAATCAGTAGCAATCCCTTTGCCCCGAGCATTAGAGGACTCGGCAGCAGGGGTAGAAACAGGAACTTGATTAGGAAGGGAAACATGCACACTTGCGGGTGTGATGATAAGAGGTTTCTGAATAACTGGTGGCGTAATATCTGGCGAAAATAACCTACCACTACGAGTAATTTTGGAAGGCCCGGTAATGTTGCTAACACCGTGTGATCGGTGGATTTAGAACTGACTGTTTAACGCTGGTTCGCGAAATGTCGCGGAAGCAAGAGTCGCCACCGTCTTTTATTTTCTCCAACATGGACAGGACAAAAGCATAACAAAATTCCTTATGAGAACGTTTCTCGGTTCGGGAGGTAGAGTTATAGAAAGGGAAGGTGTTAGCACCCTTTCTATCCATGGTTATCCATGGGCTCTTAGATACTTGCTCTTTATGTTTTCAAAATGTTTGCTTTTCAAAATGTGAGTGGGTTTTGCAAAAGTTTCTTTGAAAGATTTCTGAATAACTCTTGTATCTGTCCTCAAGAGTGTTTGAAAAAAATTGTTTTGAAAGCCTTTTGAAAGTGTCGGTGTGAAAAGATTTTTGTTTGTTTTTTTGAAAAGAGCAAGTATCTATGAGTTATCTACCTACCCTAAGGAAATAGGCTGTGTAAATGTCCTTAAGGTAATGCCATCCCACCATTGAGAGGTAGGTAGCACCACCGTTGGAGGTGTTCGGGTCAATTCGAGTGTAGGGACAGTGTGGTCACCGAAGCAACAATTAGGACATCCTAGAAGCTACCCTTATGTCCTTGATCCTTTTTTAATCTGAGGCAACCGTTTCGAGGCAAATATTCCGAGGCAACTGTTTCGAGGCAACTGGATCATGGATATAAGGACTTACTAAAACGTCCTATACTTGACGACCACGTTTCGAAGGCAACGAGTGAGGCGTACCCTAGAAGTGGTGTGTGTATTTGTGTTTGTTTTCATGTTATGTTTTATCTTTGATCATGGCATGGTGAGCTACGCGTTGTTTTTAATTACATACATTCTTTCATGCAAAGTTAGAATTTAAGAGTGCGGAAAGTAAAATACAGAAAGATAAAAGCTACGCTATTACAAGGCGCGGGTCTATACATCGCCAAAATACAAAGACCCGTTTTTGATAAAGATGCGGAAAGTAAAAGAGACCTAATTACTATTACATCCAGAAAGCAGTTACATAATGGTCAATAAGAAAAATAATGCGCGAAATAGAAATTAAAAATTGAACATCCGAGGGTTTTGACCCTTTGCTTGAAATTAAATTAAATTAAAGTCTAATTATTATTTAATTAAAAAAAGGTGTTTTTTGTGTTTTTTGTATTTAATGAAAATAAGAAAAAAAAGATTCAAAGGAAACCCTAGATCTAGGTTTATTTTAATTATTAAAGAAAATATTAATGTTAACCTAATTTAATAATTAATTAATTTACATGTTTATTTACAAAAAAAATAATAAATAATGATGGTCAATAATAATAAAAAATAAATCAAAGCCTAATTCTATGGAATTTTATTTATTAAAGAAAAAGATTGAATTAAAACCTAAATTAACTAGATTAATTATTAACATTTATTTACAAAAATAAATTAATGAGTAAATTAATAAATAATTAAACATATTTTTGTATTTTGATTTTCTGATTTTATTATGAAAAGATTAATTTTAATAACTTAATAAAAATTATAAAAAATAAATAATTGAAAGAAATTAAAAGAAAGAAAAAAAATCAAATTGCAAACCAAGGGGGGTGTCAGACCCAAAGGGAGGTGTTTGTGAGGAATTCAGGCCCATCAGCCAAAGGCCTCGTTGACTTTCTGATTGTATGCATGATGTTTGACTGGAGTGTACCATGGAATCCACCTTCTGACCATTGGATTGCTCATCAGGGCCACTTGGCAAGCATAGGCGTGGGACTCATGGTAGGCCATGGAATGAGTGTTGCACTAGAATACATTGAAACAAAAATCATGAATTATGTGGGGGGACCTGGGAATCGAACCCAGGTCCCAACGCTTGAGGGACACGTTGCCAACCAGCTGAGCTATTGCGTTTGTTTGTATACATAACAACAAAGAAATATAATATATAAAATATGCCCATTATGCTGAAATATTAAAAAAACCGCGCCAAAGTTTGAACGCCCCAGTCATGTAATGCCACGTTCATCTTCTTCCTTATTATTCCTGCAAATATGAAACAAGTAGCGGGGGTTTTAAACCCCCACTAAGCATAGCCACGAAAAATAGCGAATAGAAGATGCGTTAATATAAATTGAGCGCGAGGTCGCCATTCAATTCGTATGGAGCTCCTGAATTCAAATGCATAGGTCTCAAGGTCCAATTTTTCCTCTACAATAAAGCCCTATTTTGAAGCTTCTGAAACCCTAGGTTTCATCCATGGTGAATTTCGTTTCAAGCAGTTTTAGCACAATTAAACTATGTCAAACGCTTCAGGAAGATGTTAGTAGCATAAATCAATAATCAAAACACATAAATGATGCGTGGAAATTAAAATTCGATTATGAAATATTTGTGAAGAAACGTGACTATGTTCTACCGTTTCTTGGAGTATGAGGATCTGTTCTTGATGCCAATAGCTTCCTGGAAGGTCCAGCAATGTGTTAGAATCCTTTTTATGCTTTGAAACGTGCTCCAACTATGAAATTAGTTTCAAGCTTTTTGTTGAAATTTTGCAATTTGGTTCTGAGTTTGTGAGCAGCTTTTCGTGTATTTCTGAATTAGGTTAGGTCTTGCATAAGTATGTGAAGCAAATTAGGTCAAAACAAGGCCCATGAATCCATTGAATTAATGTCTTGGATATTTGATTTTCAATTATGTAAATTTCAATCTTTTGCCATGAAAACCTTGCCAATTATGGAAGATTTTGTCCCCTTGAGTGATGCACGAAATCCTTAGCATGTGTGGAATATATTTGCTGCATAAAAAGATTTGAAAAGCATTATTTGATATTTTTCTACAATTAAAACTAATTAAATGAATTAATAATAATAAAAATTCAATTAATTAATTAAAAATAAGGAAATAAATCCTTTTAAGCTCAATGGGTCGTGCATAGGCTTTGGGTAATGATTCAAGGAAGAATTTGAGGCCCATTAGCAAATTTGAAGTGTTTTAGGCAAAGTTGACTTTGGAAAGTTCCCAAAAATTTCCCAACTTCTCCAATGCATATCTTGCTTCATTTTGAAGCTATGAACATGTTCTTGGACATTTTGGAAAGGTCTTGAAGTCCTCTAACCAATACCTTTGGTCCCATGTCATTTTGATTTACCAATCTCAAGTTATGGTCTTTGACTTAAAGTGCCTTTTTGTTGACTTTTGAAAATGACCTATAATGTTGAAATTGATAACTTTTTGTGAGAGCATTTCTTGGACTTGAAGTGTGAAGATGAGTTGTAGGAAATGTCATCCCCTTAAAAATGAGCTTTGGATGGGATTTTTCTGATAAACCATGAGGAAGTTATGCCTTGGTCAATTTGTAGTTGACTTTTCAACTGTCCAAAAATAGAAACTTTTGCATCTTGAGACTTTTTGAGCCATGCTTTGAGAATCATGATCAAGAATTGATCAAATGATGTTTGTGGCTTCAAAATAAGATGTTGACCAAATTTTTTGACTTTTGACTGTCAAATGACCATTTTGCCCCTGCAGTTGACTGTGGAGCAATTAGGGTTTTTGACTGAGCAACTTGATGCTTTGAGTCTTGAAACTTGACATATGGATGCTTGAAAATGTATATAGGCACGTGAGACTTGATTGGACCCTTGGAAACCTCAATTTCTTTGCAAGAACCAAAACCCTAATTTGATTGTGTTAGGAGGCAATTGGACTGTGCAACCCTTGAGGGATTTTTGAAGCTTGATCTTGGCAAATCTTGAAGAATATGGGAGGGAAAATTTTGGGGTACAATAGTTGCCCCTGTTCAATCTTCTTAGACCTGAGGATGTAGATTGGCTGGTGTGATCGGTGGATCTGGAATTGACTGTTTAACGCTGGTTCGCGAAATGTCGCGGTAAGCAAGAGTCGCCACCGTCTTTTATTTTCTCCAACATGGAAAGGACAAAAGCACAGCAAAATTCCTTATGAGATAGTTTCTCGGTTCGGGAGGTAGATTTATAGAAAGGGAAGGTGTTAGCACCCTTTCTATCCATGGTTATCCATGGGCTCTTAGATACTTGCTCATTTGTGTTTTCAAAATGTTTGTTTGCTTTTCAAGTGTGGGTTTGAAAAGTTTCGTTTAAAGTTTCAGATCGACTCTTGTATCAGTCCTCAAGAGTGTTTGAAAAGTTGTTTTTGAAAGCTTTTTGAAAAGTGTCGGTGTGAAAAGAGTTTTTTGATTTGTTTTGAATTAGAGCAAGTATCTACGAGTCATCTACCTACCCTAAGGAATTAGGCTGTGTAAATGTCCTTAAGGTAGTGTCATCCCACCATTGAGGGGTAGGTAGCACCACCGTTGGAGGTGTTTGAGTCAATTCGAGGGTTAGGGACAATGTGGTCACCAGAGCAACAGTAGGACACTTTAGAAGCTACCCCCATGCCATGTTCATGGACATGAGGACTTACTAAAACGTCCTATACTCGACGACCACGTTTCGAGGGGCAAGGCAACAGTGAGGCGTACCTTAAGAGTGGTGTGTGAATTGTGTGTCATTTTCAATTATGTTTTATCTTGATCATGCATTGGGTGAGCTACGCTTTGATTTTATTTGGGCCATTCATTCTTTCATGTGATTAACAGTTTAAAGGTGCGGAAATTAAAATGCGGAAAATAAAGGTCCTACGCTATTACAAGGCGCGGGTCTATACATCACCAAATTAACAAAGACCCATTTTTTTAAATAAAATGCGGAAAATAAATAAATTCCTAATTACTATTACAAGGCTTTGACAATTACATAATATATAAAACGAAAAATAAGAACACGCGTGCGAAAAGAAATTGGAATCGAGTGTGCGAGGGCGTTGGACCCTTTTGAGAAATTAAATTAAAATTGAATGTTAATTAATTATTTGATAAAGAAAAGAAGTTATTTTTATGTTTTTTTGTATTTAATGGAAATAAAGAGAATTAATTAAAATTTGAAATTAAATAAAACCCTAGTTCTAAATTGTTTTTAATTATTAAAGAAAATATTTAAGTTTTGACCTAATTCATCCTAATTATTTAATTACATGAGTATTTATTTACAAAATTATTAAGAATTAATAATAATGGTAATAAGAAAATTATTTATTAAGCAAAAAGAATAAAAATGCTAAAACCTAATTTCTACATTTTTTTAATTATTTAAGAAAAAAACATTAAAATTTTAACCTAAATTAACCTAAGTTGATTATTAAAATTTATTTACAAAAATATTAATGCATTAAATATTAAATAAACATTTTTTTTATGATTTCTGATTTTTTTTTGTGTTATAAAAATTATTTTGTGAATTAAATAAAAGTAATTAATCAAAATAACCATTAAAAGAATAAAAGGAAAAAAATAAATAGAGAAAGAAAAAAAAATGAAGAGATTAAGTAAACCCTGGGGGTGTCTGGACCCAATTGAGAGGTGTATGCAAGGAATTTAGGCCCATTAGAAAGCTGGCCACGTTGACTTTTTCAGCGCATGTGGGGGACGGTTGACTAGTGTCCATGGTGAGCTGCATGTTCTGGCCTTTGGATTGGCCTTCTGGACACTTGGCAAGCAAGCAGGTGAGGGCATATGGTACTCCTTTGAGTGAGAGCTACGCTGGAAAGCTTTATGAAAAACTGGAACAAATTATATGGGGGACCTGGGAATCGGACCCAGGTCCCAGTGCCTGCAAGACAAGTCATCTTCCACCAAGCCAAATGCACGTTTTTGTTAATATACTGGGTATTGATTATAATATATGAAAAGAAAGAATTATGCTGGGAATTAAAAAACGCGCGCCACATATTTGAATGCACCACTCACGTCCATCCACGCATCAACTTCTTCAACTGGCCTGAAATAAAAAGCATTTGAATAGCGTGGGTTTTAAACCCCCACAAACTGAAAACGTCAAAATAGCGATTAGATATACAATCAATATAAAAAAGGCGCGATGATGTCAATCGTTTTGTCTTGTTCTGACGAGTTTGCCTGTATTAGTTTGATGGTCCAATTTTTCCTTATGTGTAAAACCCTAAATCAAGGTTTATGAAACCCTAACATGCGTTCATGGTGGATTATTGTACAGGCAGCCATTCTTCAATTGAATGGTACCATTAGCTTCAGAGCACTCATGTTAGTATAAATTAGCAATCAAAATACATGTATAATGCATGAAAAGTAAAACACGATTATCAATTTTTTTGTGAAAAGTACAACATGGTTCTACCAATTCCTTGTGCGTGGAGACTGGAAAGGTATTGAGACACGTTCAGGAAGGTCCCATCAAGCGTTTGGAATACTTTTTGAGCTTTGAATCACACTGCAACTATGTTTTCAGATTTCAATTTTTAATCAAATTTTGCAAATTGGTAGGCAGCCTCTTGAGCAATTTTTCGTCTCCCTCAGGATTAGGTTAACTTGTGCTTATGTATCTGAAGCAATTTAGGTTAAAAAACCAAACCCAAAACCCTTGTATTAATGATTCAATATTTAATTTCCAATCCAATCTTTTTCAATCTTCTTCATGCCTTTCTTATGCCAATCATTGCCAATCATATTAAATCTTTCCTTATTGAGTGGTGCACGAAATATTGAGTGAATTCTATGCACAAAAAGATTTGAAACACATGGTTTAGTATTTTTCTCATAATTGATTTTAATTAAATGAATAAATAGGATTAACAATTCAATTAATTAATTAAAAATAAGAAAATAACTCCCTTTTAGCTTAATGGGTCGTGAATGGCCTTTGGATAATGATTCATGGAAGAAATTGAGGCCCATTAGCAATTTTGAGGCATTTGAAGCAAAGTTGACTTTTCAAAATTCCCAAAAATTTTCCAACTTCCACAAGGCATATCTTGCTCAATTTTTAAGCTTTGATCATGTTCTTGGACATTTTGGAAAGGTCTTGAAGTCCTCTAACCAATGCCTTTGGTCCCATGTCCTTTTGATTTACCAATCTCAAGTTATGGTCTTTGACTTAAAGTGCCTTTTTGTTGACTTTTGAAAATGACCTATAATGTTGAGATTGATAACTTTTTGTGAGAGTATTTCTTGGACTTGAAGTGTGAAGATGAGTTGTAGTAAATGTCATTCTCTTCAAAATGAGCTTTGGATGGAATTTTTCTGATAAACCATGTGAAATTTATGCCTTGGTCAATTTGCAGTTGACTTTTCCAACTGTCCAAAAATAGAAACTTTTGCATCTTGAGACTTTTTGAGCCATGCCTTGAGAATCATAATCAAGAATTGATCAAATGATGTTTGTGGCTTCAAAATAAGATGTTGACCAAAAATTTTGGCTTTTGACTGTCAAATGACCATTTTGCCCCTGCAGTTGACTGTGAAGCAATTAGGGTTTTTTGACTGTGCAATCTGATGCTGTGAGTCTTGAAACTTGGCATATGGATGCTTGACAATGTATGTAGGCATGTGGGACTTGATTGGACCCTTGGAAACTTCAACTTCTTTGCCAGAACCAAAATCCTAATTTTTGACTATTAGGAGGCCATTGAACTGTGCAACCTTTGAGAGATTTTGAAGCATGATCTTAGCAAACCTTGAAGAATATGGGAGGGCAAATTTTGGGGTACAACAGCTGGCGTGTCTTTCGTGATCCGAAGGTGGAAGATGATTGAACACTAAAGTGCCCAGAAATTTGCGCTCACATGTTAGCAGTGTGATGGCGGGAATAGGCTTACAGATGCCATTTGGAGACTGATGGATAGGAGGATGGGCTTATAGATGCCATCTAGATGTGACAGGACCTTGTCGGGAATGGGCTTATAGATGCCATCGGGAGGTTGCCGATCACGTAAGAGATTTCTTAGCGAGAACTTGCATACAGACGTGCCCTGGCGGGATACAGGAATCGAGTCCGGAAAATAGTCGTCAACAGATACACCTTGGCAGGTTACAGGAATCGGATCTTCAAACTCTTCAGACGTGCCCTAGCAGGATACAGGAATCGAGTCTGGAATTAGTCGTCAACAGATACACCCTGGCAAGATACAGGAATCAGATCTTCGAACTCTTCAGACGTGCCCTGGCAGGATACAGGAATCGAGTCTGGAATTAGTCGTCAACAGATACACCCTGGCAAGATACAGGAATCGGATCTTCAAACTCTTCAGACGTGCCCTGGCTGGATACCGGAATCGAGTATGGAAATAGTCGTCAACAGATACACCCTGGCAAGATACATGAATCGGATCTTCAAACTCTTCAGACGTGCCCTGGCAGGATACAGGAATCAAGTCTGGAATTAGTCGTCAACAGATACACCCTGGCAAGATACAGGAATCGGATCTTCGAACTCTTCAAACGTGCCCTGGAAGGATACATGAATCGAGTCTGGAATTAGTCGCTCACAGATACACCCTGGCAAGATACAGGAATCGGACCTTCGAACTCTTCAGACGTGCCCTGGCAGGATACAGGAATCAAGTCTGGAATTAGTCGTCAACAGATACACCCTGGCAAGATACAGGAATCGGATCTTCGAACTCTTCAGACGTGCCCTGGCAGGATACAGGAATCGAGTCTAGAATTAGTCGTCAACAGATACACCCTGGCAAGATACAAGAATCGGATCTTCGAACTCTTCAGACGTGCCTTGGCAGGATACAGGAATCGAGTCTGGAATTAGTCGCTCACAGACATTCCCTAGCTAGATACAGGTATCGAGTCTGGAATTGCGACAGTTGATAGTAATCATCTTTGTACTGACCTTTGTCCTGAAAAGACAAAATGTTAGTTGTATGCGATGTCGTGATGTATGACATGCGTGATGCTCTCAAAATAAATGAGATTGTATGTTCATGATGCGTATGTGCAGGCTATAATGTATGAAGATGTGATAGTCATGAATGTATTTTTGTCCTAGGAAAATAAATCCTTGACGGGTTCCGGGAAGTTAACTCCTGGGCTGATGTTGAAGAGTAGAGCTTTGTTTCCGCTGGGGATGATGGTTGCAAGAATACCGGTAGGAGAAGATGACTCCGTTGGGGAATAAACTTGTCGAGGAGATTACTCTGCGGGGATTTACTCTGTGGGAGAGAGGTACTTTGCTGAGATGTTGATGATAACTCCGCTGGGGATACCATTGATATGTTATGTTGGAAGATTTGATGAACTTCATTGGGGATAGGAAGATCTTCGCCGAGGACGATCTTTCCGTGGTTTTTGGCTGAGGATAACCCAGTTATATCCTGGTGGGGAAATAACCTTTGAATAAAACCGGGGGCGCGTTCTCACTCTGCAGGTGATAAGCTTCCAGAATCTACTGGGGGTAAGCTTCCTACTGGGGAGATTGATTGAACTTTCCTGGAGGGACTTTTGAGATTGGACTCTCCTGGGGAAAATTTTCAGATTGGACTGGGGAATGGCTCCACTGGATGTTCGGTATTCCGCCGGGGAACAATCTTAGATCAAGATTGCCGGGGATGCTTGTTGGGAATGTCTGTATACTCCGCTGGGGAATATTGAGATCTTCTGGGGATAATCCAACTTCCTTAAGGCTGACTGAGTAGGCTAACTCTGCTTAGGGAGAGTATCGCTGACTTGCTAGGAGATACTGTGCCTTTTAGGGGTGGTTGGAGACCAACTGCTTGGGAGAGAATTGTTGAATCTTGGCTCACTCTCTGGGGAATTAAGATATCTGGGTTACATTCTTCAGCCGAACTTACCTTGGTACCTTGGTGGACAGAGCAATTAGATTGCTCAGACAACTCATTATTGCCCATGTTTCTGATGTTACCTGTAATTAATCCTTTGTTTCGCATGTAAATATTTATGAGTTAGCAATTAGTGTCAAATGCATATATCACAATTGATCATTGGACGTTCTTCGCAAAACAAAACAGGAAAAGGAAAAACAATTGGCAATTGGTCTGAAAGGTGAATTTGTATTGATTTTTGAATTTGCCTGTAAATAGGCGTTTATGTATAAGAGACTGACGTCCTAGTAAGAGAACGCCGCCGAACAAACAGAGTTTATACAATTTTACGAAAAGGGAAAACAAAACAGCTATGTGAAAAGAATAATCCCACTGGGTTCCAACTTTGCTATCGCCTTTATATCTTCGAGCGTCTCATCACTTGGCTGCTCGGTTGAAGATGAAGCTGATTGATCGATGTCGTTTGAACTTGATTGTTGATACCGGATTCCGGATGCAAGGTGATCCAATGAGACATAGTATTACGCTTTAATCCCTAACTTTTTCCTGGACCGCCCTTTCGGGTTTTCAGTCCACCGGGATACCCATTTTTGCCCAAGCTGCCTTTTCAGGTTTTCGACTTGCCGGGTGTACAGATTTTTTCATTTCATCCCTTATTTTTGCCCGAACCCTTTTGGTTCGCCGGGAAGCCCTTATTTTTGCCTAGGTATGTCAACCTAGCGGGTCTGTTATCATGCGTAGTATCTTTTTACTATATCTGCATTGGCGGGGTGAGGAAGGTCATCACCATCCACGGTGGTTAGAATCATGGCTCCTCCTGAGAAGACATGTTTAACCACAAATGGCCCTTCGTACGTGGGGGTCCATTTGCCCCTGGGATCACTTTGAGGAAGAATGATGCGCTTGATTACCAGGTCCCCAACTTGATACTCTTGTGGTCTGACTTTCTTGTTAAATTCCCTGATCATTCGTTTTTGATACGTTTGACCATGACAAATAGGAGTGAGTCTCTTTTCGTCAATTAGATTTAACTGATCAAGTCGTGTCTGGATCTAGTCATCTTTGCTCAAGCCTGCATCCTTCATTATCCGGAGAGAGGGTATCTGGACTTCGATGGGCAAGACTGCCTCCATGCCATAGACCAAGGAAAATGGTGTTGCCCCGGTTGACGTTCTTGCTGAGGTACGGTACCCATGAAGAGAAAACGGTAACATCTCGTGCCAATCTTTGTAGGTCACTGTCATCTTCTGCACAATCTTTTTGATATTCTTACTAGCTGCTTCTACAGCCCCATTCATCTTCGGCCGATAAGGAGAAGAGTTGTGGTGCTGTATCTTGAATTGCTCGTAGAGCTCAGTGATCATCTTGTTATTAAGATTGGTACCATTGTCCGTAATGATCCTTTCCAGGATGCTGTATCGACAGATCAGGTTATGCCGAATGAACCGTGCCACAACGTTCTTGGTTACTGTAGCGTAAGAAGCTGCTTCAACCCACTTTGTAAAGTAATCAATCGCCACCAGGATGAAGGGATGCCCGTTGGATGCTGTAGGTTTAATCTCGCCGATCATATCAATGCCCCACATTGCAAAAGGCCAAGGTGCTGTCAAGATATTCAGAGGAACTGGAGGAACGTGCACCTTATCTGCATAAATCTGGCATTTATGACATGTCCGAGAATGTTGGTAACAGTCGACTTCCATTGTGGACCAGAAATATCCTGCCCGAAGGATTTTCTTTGCCATGGTGTGTCCACTGGAATGCGTTCCGAAGGTACCTTCATGTAGCTCTGCCATGATCTTTTCTGCTTCAGTCTTATCCACACAACGCAGTAAGGTCGAATCATGGTTTCGCTTGTACAGAATGTCGTTGTTGAGGAAGAACTTTGCTGCGAACCTTCTCAGAAACTTCTTGTCATTGATGGATGCCCCTTCAGGGTATTCTTGAGCTTCCAAGTACCTCTTCACTTCATGATACCAAGGTTTCTCAGTTACTACCTCAGCCTCAAGATCACAATAATATGCAGGTTCATCCAGTTTCTAGATAATGATTCGGGGAGCCTCGTTATCCCACTTGACTTTGAACATAGAAGACATTGTAGCCAGCGCGTCCGCCAACTGATTCTCCTCTCTTGGGAAGTGTTCAAAAGTTATCTCTGTGAAATGGGGGATCAATGTCAACACACACTCTTTGTAAGGAATAAGATTTGGGTGTTTCGTATCCCACTCGCCTTTGATCTGATTGATCACAAGAGCGGAATCTCCGAAGACACTCAGAAACTTGATCCTTAAGTCAATCGCAGCTTGAAGACCCATGATGCACGCCTCATACTCCGCCATGTTGTTGGTGCAGTTGAAACATAGTCGGGCAGTGAGTGGAGTATGAGTGCCTTTTGGGGATATGATCACATTGCCGATACCGTTACCCAAAGCGTTGGAGGCTCCGTCAAAGTGCATAGACCATCGGGATCCTTCCTCAGGTCCTTCATCCGGTCCAGGTACTTCACAATCAGTTACTACCATGATGCTCTCATCAGGAAATTCAAAGTTCATTGACTGGTAGTCGTCTACTGCCTGGTGTGCCAAATGGTCTGCCAATACACTTCCCTTGATAGCTTTCTGAGTTGTATACTGGATGTTGTATTCTGTCAAGATCATTTGCCATCTTGCTATTCTTCCAGACAGAGCAGGCTTTTCGAATATGTACTTTATTTGATCCATCTTTGAGATCAACAAGGTAGTGTGAGTCAGCATATACTGTCTCAGCCGGCGAGCAGCCCATACCAAAGCGCAGCAAGTTTTCTCGAGCAGTGAGTATCGGGTCTCACAGTCGGTAAACTTTTTGCTAAGGTAATAAATGGCGTGCTCTTTTCGGCCAGACTCGTCATGCTTCCCCATCACACACCCCATTGAGCTGTCGAGTACTGTCAGGTATAGTATCAAAGGTCTCCCTTCAATCGGTGGCATAAGGATGGGCGGTTCTTGGAGATACTCTTTGATTCTGTCGAAAGCGGCCTGACATTCATCATTCCAACGTACTACTTGATCTTTCTTCAGCAGCTTGAAGATTGGTTCACAGGTAACAGTTAGATGCGAGATGAATCGAGCAATGTAATTTAGACGTCCTAGAAAGCCTCTGACTTCTTTCTCTGTCTTGGGAACTGGCATCTCTTGTATGGCTTTAACCTTGGCAGTGTCCACTTGAATACCCTTGTCACTTACGACGAAGCCTAGCAACTTTCCAGATCTTACCCCAAATGTGCACTTGTTTGGGTTCAACCTCAGCTTGTATAACTTCAGATGGTCAAACAGCTTTTGTAAACGGTCAAGGTGTTCCTCCTCAGTTTGGGACCTTGCAATCATGTCGTCGACATATACTTCAATCTCATGGTGGATCATGTCATGAAATAAAGCAACCATGGCACGTTGGTAGGTTGCCCCAGCATTTTTCAACCCAAAAGGCATGACCTTGTAGCAGAAGGTACCCTACTGAGTAACAAAGGTAGTCTTTTCCATATCTTCAGGAGCCATCTTGATCTGATTATAACCTGAAAAACCATCCATGAAGGATAACACCTTATGCTGAGAAGTATTGTCAACCAGAACGTCAATGTGAGGTAGGGGGAAGTCATCCTTAGGGCTGGCCCTGTTCAAATCCCTGTAGTCAACACACATTTTGACATTACCATCTTTCTTAGGCACCGGAACCACGTTGGCAACCCACTGAGGGTAAGAAGTCACTGCTAGAAAACCGGCATCGAATTATTTCATAACCTCGGCTTTGATCTTCTCGGACATCTCTGGACGCATACGGCGGACCTTTTGTTTAACCGGAGGGCAATCTTCCTTGGTAGGCAAGTGATGGACCACAATGAATCATGCAACATCTGAATCAACCGTTGTTTTACGCTGAGCTCCAGGTTGGCACCAATCTTAACTTCCTTTCTGTCTGTCTCCTTACCCAGATTTACCGTTTCCACTGGCTCTTCATGTGGTTGAATGGCCCTCTCTTCCTGGAGTAACAGTCTTGCAAGCTCACCAGGCACTTCGCAATCATCTTCACCTTCATTTTCGGCTAAGTTGATCGGATTTTCGAAGTCATAACTGGCAGTAGCAGAGTCGTTACCAGTGAGATCCAGAGTGGATTGAAACCTGTATAGGTGCGTGTGTGTAAATATAGCTGTTTTCCAATATATAAAGAAAGAAAGAAAGGGAGCACAAGATTTGAAATGCGAAAAACGTCCAATGTCTTTATTCATGATATATGGAAATGACAAGTAATAAGCCCTCACAAATGAAGCCAACGGTGCCCCGGGTAAGACACCGGGCCATAAAGTTTCAATTTATTATTTATTACAAATTTAAGAAACAAAGGAATTCATTACTGAGTAACAAAAGTAACAGGTATGTCGTCTTTTGCAGTCCAATTGTTCAGTCCACCGTCAGTCGTCGGGTAGATCCAGCTATCAAACTCTGATTCCTCCGCATCGCCTTCAATAGCATTCACTCACGGGTTGGTAATGAACACGGGAGGTCTTCCGATCCTTGCTTTGCGTACATCCCTTTGAGCCTCTGCAGTGAAACCCAACCCAAACTTGTCAATTTTAGGAGTAAAATCAGGGAGCCTGCCCCAGTTAGCACATTCACCTTTCTTAATTACAGCCCAGGCGTCCTTCAAGGAAGCCATCTTCAAGGGAAAGTCTTCTTCAATTACTGTCTCTGCTGACGCCAATGTTGGAGGCACCTCTTCAAAATGTTGAAAGGGGGTTTCAATAAACTCCCCGTCTATCTCTATATACCGGAACGAATTCAGATGACTAACCATGTATTCTTCCTCCCCCTGCACTGTAACAATCTTCCCTCTGACAGGGTATTTGAGCTTCTGGTGTAGAGTGGAGGTCACAACCCCAGCCTTGTGGATCCAAGGACGATCCAGCAAACAAGAATAGGATGGACGAATGTCCATCACTTAGAACGTTGAATCAAAGACTTGAGAACCAACACGAATCGGAATATCCACTTCACCATGTACCATCCTCTTCGACCCGTCAAAGGCTCGGACCACGATGTTACTAGGCTTCAACTCCAAGCCCTCACAATCCAACCTGTCTAAGGCCTTCTTGGACAATACATTCAGCGAAGAACCGGTGTCCACCAACACGTGTGCGAGAGTAGTGCCCCTGCATTCAATGGAGACATGCAGGGCATCATTGTGGTTCTTTCCCATAGCGGTAAGATCAGCATCCGAGAAACCCAAACCATTGTCAGCGGTCAGATTGGCCACACAGTCAGTGAATTGATCCGCGGATGTCTCTTGTAGCACATGAGCCGTCTTCAGAAATGAAATCAGGGCCTTAGCATGGGCCTCTGAGCACAACAACAATGATAGCATAGAGATCTTGGAGGGGGTATGCCCCAGCTGCTCAACGACGTTGAAATCGCTTTTCTTGATGATCTTAAGGATTTCCTCCATCTCTTGCTGTGACGCTTCAACATTGACAGTCTTCGGTGCCTCCATCTGGGCAGGCACATCAGCAATCCCTTTGCCCCGAGTGTCAGATGACTCGGCAGCAGGGGTAGAAACTTGATCAGTAGGGGAAACAGGCGCACTTGTAGGCGTTATGATAAGAGGTCTTCGGATAACTGGTGGCGCAATGTCAGGCGAGAAGAGCTTGCCACTGCGAGTGACTTTAGCGGGACCGGTGATGTTACTGATACCGGTACTAGTGTTGAACTCCTGCTTTACTCCAAGCACATACACATCTGCCCCATAATGCCATGGGACAGCCTTGTCAGATTTATAGGGGAGGAGCCCCAGAACAGTAATGATAACAGGTGCAACAGACGTGATTTTGACTGGCTTCCTCGGGGGAGCCTTGGTAGGATTGTTGAAAATGGTGACGACAGATACTTCTGCAGTATGAACAATAGGAACAACGGTCTTCTTGAACAAGATTTCTTTGCTATCCATCAGGTTTTGGACGCCTGATTTCAGCAACGGACAACCAGCAGGGGAAACGGCACACAGAAGGCAACCCTTGCTACAACCCGGAAATAAACCGGCTAGCAACAGGTTCCTCTTGACAGTCAATAAAGGGGTAGCAACATCATCCACCGAAACTGCATACAGGTCTTCCTCAATAGCATTTACTCCATGCTGGGGCATAGGAGCAGTCATAACATTGGGCCTTTCGGGCGCCTCAAATTGTATTTCCTTGGCGTCGATAAGGTCTTGAACCTTATTTCTTAGGGCCCAGCAATCATCAGTAGAATGCCCAGGGCTATCAGAGTGATAAGCACAGCGGGCGTTGGGATTATACTTCGGAGATGTAGTGTTTACCACCTTCGGAGCTTCTCTGACGGTTACCAAGTTGGTCGATAGCAGTTGCGGCAAGATCTACGACAAGGTCATACTAAGCCGAGTATATTCTCTTTTGGGTCTCTCACCCCTTGGTTGGTTAGGTTGCCGAGGAGCGGCAGCAGGCTTTGCAATTACTACCGCATTGACAGCTTGGCGGCGTTCTGGTTTGTTTTGCCTTCTAGGCCCATACACAGCACTGGCTTCCTTCTTGAAAGGCTTCTTCTCAGAACTTGAGGATGCACCTTTCTGTATTTTCCCTGATTTCAAACTAGCCTCTATCCTTTCCCCAATCAGAATGAGATCTGTAAACCCTGCAGACGAATTGCCAATGAGATGATTAAAGAACGGCCCGGATAGGGTCCCCAAGAACATGTCCACAAGTTCACGGTCGGTTAACGGTGGCTGCACCCTGCCAGCCAGGTCCCTCCACTTCTGCGCATACTCTTTAAAACCTTCTCCCGATCCTAGCGACATACCTTGGAGTTGGGTACGTGTAGGAGCTAGGTCGGCATTGTACTGATACTGCTTGTAAAAAGCAGTAGCCAAATCCTCCCAGTTACGAACCTTGGTTCCATCCAGCTGATAGAACCATTCGATATGAGTCCCTGAAAGACTCTCCTAGAAGAAATGGATCCATAAGTTCTTGTCCACAGTATATGGTTGGATCTTCCGCACATAAGATCTGAGATGTAGCTTAGGGCAGGACGCCCCGTCATATTTTGCGAAAGATGGTGCTTTGAACTTGTGTGGGATCACCACACCAGAAGATAGACCTAAGTCTCCAAAATCCAACCCAGGCACTTGTTGAATTTCCATGGCATTCAGACGATCCTCTAACTGCTTATACTTGTCCTCAGCTGGAGGGTACTGCTCCTCATTGAAATCAGTCTCATTGTCAGAGACCACCGGACTAGGAACCCTTCCCCCTTGGGGACTGCCTTTCCCTACAGAAGAACCAGCTTGATCAACCTCATTCTGCAGTGTGTTACCAAACCTCCGGCCAGTGTTGAATAGTACAGTTCTCTTCTTCTTCTTCTTGACCAGCAGAGCCTTCAACTCCTCTTGACCTTGGGCCAAACTCATGATCAGCTCTTGGAACTGGGCGTTATGAGCCTGAAGGGCCTTGATGGATTGCTCAGTAGATGATTCAGGGTTCATGATGGCAAGCTGAAATAAACAGCGAAGAAGATTAAACCACCAGTAAAAAAGAGTACCTGCTATGCACATGATGCATGATATGTTGTTTATGCAATGTATTCAAAGGTTCGAAAGTTCAAATTTGTTGTAGACAAAAAGGAACACACATTATCATTAAGAAATAATTGTTCAGTACATCAAGGCCTCATGGGCAAACATTAAAAAGTAAATCAATCCCAAAAGACACTGCGCATCCTCTTTGGAGCAATGTAAGTGTTGAGAGTCTTTTCCTCGTGCAGTAGGCGGGTGAGCTCCAAGACCTTCTTCTCACTAGCATGTAGACTGGACTCAAGAGAATTCCGTTCTTCCTTAAGCTAGATCCAGCTCTTCTGCATTTCTTCCCAGGATGTAGGCATGTCAGGATGTTGAATGGTGTAGGACATCTCTCCTTCCAAAACTGGCTCTTTGATCACAGGGAGAACATGAGGATATGGCATCACTAGCTTCTGGGAGCGGGCTCGTACCCACTTGAGATAAGGCTCCAACGGGATGGAGTTCATATGCCCCAGTGTCTTGTTGTCTACCTTGCTGGGCATCCTCCAAGCTCTGATAAATCTCTGGCGAAGTCCTTGTGCATCGTTGTCGAAGTCAAAAACTATGTCAGGAATTAACATATCACGAGGGCCGTCCCTCCGAGCATAACCAAACTGTCTCCAGGCCAGACAGAGGTTGTAAGTAATACCTCCTCTGATTCCAAGTAAAGGAACATTAGGAAACTCCCTGCAACGGTCAATGATAGTGACATCTTCTCTGGACCGAGAACACCAATGTATATCAGCATGTGTAAGAGTCATCAATCTTTGTGACCATCTCAAACCCCGCTCATTCTTCAAAACTGATTGTGGAAGGTGCGAAATAAACCACCTTCCCAGGAGAGGAGTGCAGCACATAAGGACACCTCTTTTTCTCATGGTTCGAGTGTAACATGAGTGAAGGATGTCCCCAAGCAACGTGGGTATAGGATTCCTAGCCATGAAGATCTTGACAGCATTGATATCTACAAGCTGATTTGGATTAGGGAACAACACCAACCCATAGAAAAGGAGGGCCACAACTTCTTCAAAGGCTTTTAGGTCAAGGGAATTCCAACATTCTTGGGCCTTCTCAAACAGAAACCTGGCCAAGAACCCTTTGATACCACTTCTAACTTCCCAATGTCCCTTGATGTCAGATGGTTGTAGGCGTAATGCTTTAGCGATCTCTTCAAGTTTGGGTTCCTTTTCCGTACCGTTGTAGGGTAGTTGACTAAGGATAGGGATCTTCAGAAGCCGGGAGAACTCTTCCAATGTAGGCACCAGTTGATAATCCAGAAAAGTAAAATAGTGATGCAGAGGGTTAAAGAACTGGAAGAGGACCTTTATCATATCTTCCTCAATGTTGGTGTTGACCAAACTGATGAGTCTTCCATGTTTCTCACTGAAAGAAGAACTCTCGAGAATCCTGGATATAAGTTCCTTAAGCTGAGGAGGGATCCTTACAAGGCTGATCTGAATTGTCTTTCTGCAGATAGTTTCCATGTCCTACAAAACAAGAACAAAGATGAAGATTCGAACCCCTGAAATGGTTAGTCAATGCATATGATGTTGTATGATGTTATGATGCTATGATAAGACACACCACAAATATCCACAAAAAGCAAACATGGTAAGGCACACAAGTCACACAAGACAGCCCTTAGAGTTTAGGCCAGCATGGGGTCTAGGTATTACCCTCTTGAAGTTGGTGGGCTCAAAACCTGTCCTATCAGAAGTAACCGGGTTCTAAGGGTCCCAATATCATTGGATTGTTTTCTGTGTTCATCGTTTCAATTTAGCCACTGAACTGGCGACCGAAATATTCCAAGAAAACAACCCTCAACTGAGTGTAGTATCGAGTATCAACCAACCTCGGACTGCACCAAAGTCAGTTATCTCACTACCCTAAAGAGGCCAAGATGGTTCAATTAAGGTTCCTAAGGTCAGTTGATGCTTCACGACACCACGCAGCGTCCCCGTACTCTCCTTGACTTGACTCAAGGTTTACCGGTACTCACCAAAGTGCCACATCAACGTAGCAGACTGCTTCAACCGTGTCGGTATACCCCGCACAATTCCCTCACAGTCTTGTTGCTACTTTCTAAGAAGGTATCCCCCAGATCTGGGTTAGGATCTATAGAACTCCCAAGACAGTACCCACAATAATAAAGCAAACAATTCAGACAATTGAAAACACAAGTGATCTTAGTCCTAAGGTACACCTCACTTTTATAATGTCCCCAGCAGAGTCGCCAGTTCTGTGATCGGTGGATTTAGAACTGACTGTTTAACGCTGGTTCGCGAAATGTCGCGGAAGCAAGAGTCACCACCGTGTTTTATTTTCTCCAACATGGACAGGACAAAAGCACAGCAAAATTCCTTATGAGAACGTTTCTCGGTTCGGGAGGTAGAGTTATAGAAAGGGAAGGTGTTAGCACCCTTTCTATCCATGGTTATCCATGGGATCTTAGATACTTGATCTTTATGTTTTCAAAATGTTTGCTTTTCAAAATGTGAGTGGGTTTTGCAAAAGTTTCTTTGAAAGATTTCTGAATAACTCTTGTATCTGTCCTCAAGAGTGTTTGAAAAAAATTGTTTTGAAAGCCTTTTGAAAGTGTCGGTGTGAAAAGATTTTTGTTTGTTTTTTTGAAAAGATCAAGTATCTATGAGTTATCTACCTACCCTAAGGAAATAGGCTGTGTAAATGTCCTTAAGGTAATGCCATCCCACCATTGAGAGGTAGGTAGCACCACCGTTGGAGGTGTTCGGGTCAATTCGAGTGTAGGGACAGTGTGGTCACCGAAGCAACAGTTAGGACATCCTAGAAGCTACCCTTATTTCCTTGATCCTTTTTTAATCCGAGGCAACCGTTTCGAGGCAAATATTCCGAGGCAACTATTTCGAGGCAACTGTTTCGAGGCAACTTGATCAAGGACATAAGGACTTACTAAAACGTCCTATACTTGACGACCACGTTTCGAAGGCAACGAGTGAGGCGTACCCTAGAAGTGGTGTGTGTATTTGTGTTTGTTTTCATGTTATGTTTTATCTTTGATCATGGCATGGTGAGCTACGCGTTGTTTTTAATTACATACATTCTTTCATGCGAAGTTAGAATTTAAGAGTGCGGAAAGTAAAATACAGAAAGATAAAAGCTACGCTATTACAAGGCGCGGGTCTATACATCGCCAAAATACAAAGACCCGTTTTTGATAAAGATGCGGAAAGTAAAAGAGACCTAATTACTATTACATCCGGAAAGCAGTTACATAATGGTCAATAAGAAAAATAATGCGCGAAATAGAAATTAAAAATTGAACGTCCGAGGGTTTTGACCCTTTGCTTGAAATTAAATTAAATTAAAGTCTAATTATTATTTAATTAAAAAAAGGTGTTTTTTGTGTTTTTTGTATTTAATGAAAATAAGAAAAAAAAGATTCAAAGGAAACCCTAGATCTATGTTTATTTTAATTATTAAAGAAAATATTAATGTTAACCTAATTTAATAATTAATTAATTTACATGTTTATTTACAAAAATAATAATAAATAATGATGGTCAATAATAATAAAAAATAAATCAAAGCCTAATTCTATGGAATTTTATTTATTAAAGAAAAAGATTGAATTAAAACCTAAATTAACTAGATTAATTATTAACATTTATTTACAAAAATAAATTAATGAGTAAATTAATAAATAATTAAACATATTTTTGTATTTTGATTTTCTGATTTTATTATGAAAAGATTAATTTTAATAACTTAATAAAAATTATAAAAAATAAATAATTGAAAGAAATTAAAAGAAAGAAAAAAAATCAAATTGCAAACCAAGGGGGGTGTCAGACCCAAAGGGAGGTGTTTGTGAGGAATTCAGGCCCATCATCCAAAGGCCTCGTTGACTTTCTGATTGTATGCATGATGTTTGACTGGAGTGTACCATGGAATCCACCTTCTGACCATTTGATTGCTCATCAGGGCCACTTGGCAAGCATAGGCGTGAGACTCATGGTAGGCCACGGAATGAGTGCTGCACTAGAATACATTGAAACAAAAATCATGAATTATGTGGGGGGACCTGGGAATCGAACCCAGGTCCCAACGCTTGAGGGACACGTTGCCAACCAGCTGAGTTATTGCGTTTGTTTGTATACATAACAACAAAGAAATATAATATATAAAATATGCCCATTATGCTGAAATATTAAAAAAACCGCGCCAAAGTTTGAACGCCCCAGTCATGTAACGCCACGTCCATCTTCTTCCTTGTTATTCCTGCAAATATGAAACAAGTAGCGGGGGTTTTAAACCCCCACTAAGCATAGCCACGAAAAATAGCGAATAAAAGATGCGTTAATATAAATTGAGCACGAGGTCGCCATTCAATTCGTATGGAGCTCCTGAATTCAAATGCATAGGTCTCAAGGTCCAATTTTTCCTCTACAAGAAAGCCCTATTTTGAAGCTTCTGAAACCCTAGGTTTCATCCATGGTGAATTTCGTTTCAAGCAGTTTTAGCACAATTAAACTATGTCAAACGCTTCAGGAAGATGTTAGTAGCATAAATCAATAATCAAAACACATAAATGATGCGTGGAAATTAAAATTCGATTATGAAATATTTGTGAAGAAACGTGACTCTGTTCTACCATTTCTTGGAGTATGAGGATCTGTTCTTGATGCCAATAGCTTCCTAGAAGGTCCAGCAACGTGTTAGAATCCTTTTTATGCTTTGAAACGTGCTCCAACTATGAAATCAGTTTCAAGCTTTTTGTTGAAATTTTGCAATTTGGTTCTGAGTTTGTGAGCAGCTTTTCGTGTATTTCTGAATTAGGTTAGGTCTTGCATAAGTATGTGAAGCAAATTAGGTCAAAACAAGGCCCATGAATCCATTGAATTAATGTCTTGGATATTTGATTTTCAATTATGTAAATTTCAATCTTTTGCCATGAAAACCTTGCCAATTATGGAAGATTTTGTCCCCTTGAGTGATGCACGAAATCCTTAGCATGTGTGGAATATATTTGCTGCATAAAAAGATTTGAAAAGCATTATTTGATATTTTTCTACAATTAAAACTAATTAAATGAATTAATAATAATAAAAATTCAATTAATTAATTAAAAATAAGAAAATAAATCCTTTTAAGCTCAATGGGTCGTGCATAGGCTTTGGGTAATGATTCAAGGAAGAATTTGAGGCCCATTAGCAAATTTGAAGTGTTTTAGGCAAAGTTGACTTTTGAAAGTTCCCAAAAATTTCCCAACTTCTCCAATGCATATCTTGCTCAATTTTGAAGCTATGAACATGTTCTTGGACATTTTGGAAAGGTCTTGAAGTCCTCTAACCAATGCCTTTGGTCCCATGTCATTTTGATTTACCAATCTCAAGTTATGGTCTTTTGACTTAAAGTGCCTTTTTGTTGACTTTTGAAAATGACCTATAATGTTGAAATTGATAACTTTTTGCGAGAGCACTTCTTGGACTTGAAGTGTGAAGATGAGTTGTAGGAAATGTCATCCCCTTCAAAATGAGCTTTGGATGGGATTTTTCTAATAAACCATGAGGAAGTTATGCCTTGGTCAATTTGCAGTTGACTTTTTAGCTGTCCAAAAATAGAAACTTTTGCATCTTGAGACTTTTTGAGCCATGCTTTGAGAATCATGATCAAGAATTGATCAAATGATGTTTGTGGCTTCAAAATAAGATGTTAACCAAAAATTTTGAATTTTGACTGTCAAATGACCATTTTGCCCCTGCAGTTGACTGTGGAGCAATTAGGGTTTTTGACTGAGCAACTTGATGCTTTGAGTCTTGAAACTTGACATATGGATGCTTGACAATGTATACACTACGCCAAAAAAGACCTTTAAAAGCGCTTTTTTTTCCTTTAAAAGCGCTTTCTAAGGTGGCGCTGCTAAAGGTTTTAGCAGCGCTTTTTGTTTAATGAAAAGCGCTCTCATAGGTCTACTTATGACATCACTTTTTCTAAAAAGCGCTCTCTTAAGTACCCTTATGGCAGCGCTTTTTCAAAAAAGCGCTCTCTTAGGTAGACCTATGACAGCACTTTTTTATGAAAAAGCGCTTTCATTGGTGGCGCTTTTTTTGGAAAAAAGCTTTCATAGGTTGTCTTTTAGCAGCGCTTTTTCTCCAAAAAGCGCTTTCATAGGTAGAACTATGAAAGCGCTTTTTGGAGAAAAGCGCTGTCATAGGTCTACCTATGAAAGCGCTTTTCTCCAAAAAGCGCTTTCATAGGGTGTTTTTTTTTAGAGGTATTATTTATATCATTCATATACCTGCATTGTTTACCATAACCTGTAATTCATAAATAGCGGTAATGCATTGTAATTCCGATACCCCGTTCTCGTACTCTTTCGACAATCGATTGGAATACAACCGTGTCTTATCCATGGTTTACGATTTCTGAGTCAAAACCAATACTCAATATAACAAAACCAATACTCAATACTTTTCACTAAATTCATTTTATTCTATCAACTACTTTAGTACACAAGTATAACACAAGAAACCATAAACAAGAAACTATCATTGCTCAAAATCAATCATAAATTATGTTTGCATCTCAAATTATATATAAACCATTGTTATCTGTATTCTAACTCAAAGTCAGTATTATAAAATCAACTCTAACAACAACTAAACCAGTCCTTATATTATTCTCTGCTCAATAAAATATTGACACAACTCTTCTTTGGTTTCTTCCAACTGAAGTTTCGTGTAATATGGACATTTGTACTCATCGAAGTACTACATAAGAAAACATAATATGCATGATTTAGTTAAAAGTAAAAAATTATATGGAATATCCGAGAAATAATAAAACAAATTCTAAGTTATAAATTCATATCGTGACTGGAATCTCTATTTGATTGAGTTGAATGATTTCTTTGATAAACCGCATAACGAAGTATCCGCAATCTATACCGTTTTGTTGTTGAGGACACTACATAGAAAAACAAATAAGAATATATAGTTGTATTGTTTTATCAAATAGCGTAAATATTATAATCAAAATAGTGGAAATTAATATACCTGCACTTTGATCCAATTAATGTTGTTTGCTTTAGACCGTCGTATCCGAGCTTCTCTTTGACACCGGAATACTTGTATCGCTCTAACAAAATTAAAAATATATATTTAGAACAATGTCACAGAAATAATTAAATACATAAATACACATAAATATTTAGAATAATCTCACTTATGTATCAATCATTAACTTCATATCCGGATAATTGGTCCAATCACCGTCAACCGAATTCAGATAATAGACCACTTCTTTTACTGGATCGATAGCAACCAACAACCAGTGACATCTATAAATTAAAACAACATTTTAGAAGAAATTTTTCTACGCAAAAATTACAAATATTAAAATGAATTTAGAATGAAAATCTAACCCTGTAGGAATAGTATCATACGCCCAAAGATATAAGCTTTCTGTACTGCCAGTTGCCATGAATCTTTCGACTAAGTGATCTCTTACTGAATCCGGTTCCCTACCAATTGTCGCTCCGCTGACACGGGAGGAAGACACAAAATGGAATCTGTTTGACAATTGATTCCCGCGCATCAATTTGTCATATAACAACCTTAAATAGAAACATAATTAATATTAGAGTATATTCATTGAAAATGTTTAAAAAAGATTTCAGCTAATTACATAATATAAAGATGGGGTTACCGGATGTATGCGTGCATAATACTGACGCCCAATTCTTTATGACGGAAAATCTGTTCCACGTCCTCATGTCCAATTATTTCTGTGCAAGGAAAACGAAAAATACCTTGATCCATATCAATTTGACGAATACCACCATCCATCAAATTTGTTGTTCCCACTATTGTTTCCAGACACTGCCGGTATCGAGGGAAAAATCTAGTGGGCACCCTTTTCTTGGGTGGTACGCCAACGATTTTCTGGCTCACTTGTTGTGACCCATGAAAAGGTACCTAAAAATCATATAAACTCGGTTAAATTATAAAATTATGCAGTTTTTTATTCGGATCATATAATTAACACTTTAAACGTACCTCTTTTGGTGATACGTCAGACTCGTCGTGCCGCAAAATCCCTTTACCCTTAGATGCGGGTGTTGTAGGAGTCTATAATTACCGTGGAAATAACTGAGGTCAAAACTGACAGTTGAAGACTTAAAGATTCATAATTGTTTTCAACATACCTGATCATCTATGAAAATGAGGTCGGATGGCCATGCAACAAAAGATCCAATTGCATCTTGCAGCAATGTGGTCTCAGCAACAATGTCAGGTACCGGCAGCAATGCATCCATATCTAAAGCAATGTCAACCGATACTTTCATGTGACCATCCGGAAGCGGTCTATTATGAAGTAAATCTCCCGAACTGTTATGGACTTTTCCCTTGCCAACTAGTCGATAAGTCGGTGACGATAGGTAGAGCTGGCAAGATGAAATGCCCTAAACCAATAATAACCGTTAGAAGTGACTAAAAATATTCTATAGTAATAACGGATATATATTGAAAATTACCTCGGGAAATTTATGCTGAAAGTTGATACTAGCTTTGTCACTAGTTTCTTTCAAGTGTGAACTGCTCTTTTCCGCCATATATCTCTCTTTATCCTTCTGCAATTCACGAACTTGAGCTTGTAAATCCTGCAATGTTTGCATCACTTCTGCATTGCTAGGATTTCTTCTCCTTGGATGCTTATACAAAGAGGTTGGAGTCACACCATGACCTTTACCCCTCACCCGACCCGGATACTCAGCAATATTTAGTGCTCTACTAAGTACGCTCCTGGTATCGTGAGGATCCTCACCTGGGGATACCGATTGGGACAAGGTCTCCTGTAATTCAATTACATATAAAAAATTATTAGTGGAGATAAAAAATTACTTAAATATTAATAAACATTAATTGATTTAACTAAAGACACAATCTTATACTTACACATTCATCATACACATGTTGAATATCGGGATTAACAGCTTGATCCTTGCCCACACGGGCTTCCTTCCACAACAAATGTGCCGGTAGTGATGTTGCGTCACTTTTCGTATCTTCTAACTACACAATGACGGAGGTCTTAAGATCATCAACTATATAACACATTGAGAGAATTAATAAGATCGTAGAGTTTATATTTACTTACAATTTTTTCCTCTAAGCGAGCATATCCCAAACGCCCTTTTTTGTATGGATATGCGGGTTTTGATGCTCTCTCGCGATTTATAGCACTCACTTTCTTGAAATTCTCATCTCTTCTTTGGCCTACAAAACCAACCCATTCTTCAGGTGTAATGAAGTTCTCATACTTCTTTGGACGTTCCGGATCCTCTTCAAGAAAATTTCTTTCATCATCTTTAAGATACTTGTTGGTTAAAAATGTTCTCCACCCTCTGTGTCTTTTTCCAGCCAAACCCATTATATACTTTTTACGGGTATCTTCAATGTTAAAAGACCT
Source organism: Vicia faba (assembly GCA_948472305.1). Classification (NCBI taxonomy): domain Eukaryota; kingdom Viridiplantae; phylum Streptophyta; class Magnoliopsida; order Fabales; family Fabaceae; genus Vicia; species Vicia faba. The sequence goes on along the minus strand of OX451738.1, from coordinate 1,179,545,034 downwards.
CTATAAAAAAACATACGCATAAAGTGTGTTAGTAAAAGAAATTTAAACACATATTATCGTCAAGATAAAGCAAATAACAAAAACCATATATGTACCTTTATCTCAGTCCAAACTTTCTCCTTAGCCTCATCCAACTCTCCTCTTTTCCATCTAGGAGTGGTGATCGGAATGTGTATACGAACAAGCGCACCAATGTAGCTTGTCAACTTTGCAGCATTAGACCCAATTAATTGGTCATTATCATTCCATCTACATTATAGGTTACTCCTCTATCTCTATCACGTATGATTCCCCTCTTAATAGTAATACCTCGTGTAATATCTTTTTCTGAAGTATTTTCTTGAGTATTTTCAGGAGCATTTGCATTATCTTGATTACTAGCCATTTGACCTGTAATAATGAAAAAACATAAACATGAAATGTCAAATAAAAATGAAATGACAAATATAAAAAAGAAATGACAAATAAAAATGAAATGGCAAATTAAAATGAAATGACAAATATAAATGAAATAGCAAATAAAAATGAAATGACAAATATAAAAATGAAATGACAAATAAAAATGAAATGGCAAATTAAAATGAAATGACAAATATAAAAATGAAATGACAAATAAAAATGAAATGGTAAATTAAAATGAAATGACAAATATAAAAAAGAAATGACAAATAAAAATGAAATGGCAAATTAGAATGAAATGACAAATATAAATGAAATAGCAAATAAAAATGAAATGACAAATATAAAAATGAAATGACAAATTAAAATGAAATGACAAATATAAAAATGAAATGGCAAGTTATATATACTATTACCATTTTCACTAAGGTCTCTTTCTTTTCTTGGTAGGAATGTGTTCTACTCGTCTCTTAACAACGCGGACAGTTGGATTGATCCAAATAGCCTCATTATGATCGTTTCTAATACATGATTCATTATCATTTTGATCAGTTATGGTTAAAGATTCAATGTCAACACCAATATCACTTTGATCTCCAATTCTTTCATCAATTACTTTGTTAGATAGTAGCACTATAGACCATTTCGTACTTGTCGGATCATTGACATAGAACACTTGTTTAACTTGAGAGGCTAGAATGAAAGGCTCATCTTTGTACCCCACCCTATTAAGATCCACTTGCAAAAAACCTGACTTATCCATTCGTATGCCATTATTATTTTCAACCCACTTGCAACCAAATATAGGAATCTGAAACTTCTCGTAATCAAACATCCAAATGCGCTCGATAACCCCAAAATATGACAGGTTTGCAAATTTTGGGTTTAAGTCCTTCACACTTGATATATGCATTGCTTCAGCGATCAAGGTGACACCACTATTTTGCATAGTACTTTTGTCATCCCGTTCTTTGGTATAAAATGTGTATCCATTAATTGCATATGCGCTATAAGAAAACACAATTAAACTTGGACCGTATGCTAAACATCTCAATCTTTATGTTACTGAATCATGATCTGAACGATACTTTGAATAAATATGTTCCTTAAACCATGGTATAAAACTTCGATTGTGCTCTCGTACAATCCAATTCTCATTTCTATTCGGATTTAAACCTCGAAGAACACCCTTGTGAATTTCAAGATACGGCTCAACTTCAAGCTCATTATGCAGAACATACAAATGCACTTGATCCCGTTCGACCATTGATATTGTCACAACTTTATTTCCAATTAGCTTCTTACCTTCTTTTTTTTTCAACAATGTGAGATTTGGGGAGTCCAATTGATTGAACATTTGACAGATATTCAGTACAAAACTCAATCGCTTCTTCAACAATATATCGTTCAGCAATACAACCCTCTGGTCGACTTAGGTTTTTCACATACCCTTTTAATATTTTCATATAACGTTCAGTAGGGTACATCCATCTCATATAAGCTGGTCCGCACAATTGTGTCTCTTTGACAAGATGAACAACAAGATGAACCATTATGTCAAAAAACGAGGGAGGGAAATACATTTCAAGATCACACAAAGTAACAACTATTTCTTTTTGCAACGTTGGTAAGATCTCAGGATCGATCACCTTGCTGCAAATTGACTAGAAGAAAAAACACAGTTTAGTTATTGCGCTTCTTACTTTTTCTGGAAGAATAGAACGTATACCTATCGGTAGAAAATGTTCCATTATAACATGGCAATCATGCGTCTTTAAACTCTTTAACTTGAGGTCTTGCATAGACACAAGTCTTCTAATATCTGATGAGTAGCCTTCTGGAACTTTAACCTCACTTAGGAACTTACACAATATTTTTTTCTCCTTTCTGGATAGAGTGTAAACAGCAGGTGGTAGATATGTTCGTGTTCCTTTTTTCACGGGTCCCAATTCAGTTCTTATTCCCATCTCTACCATGTCCTCCCTTGCTTTAAGACCATCCTTAAACTTCCCTTTTATATTGAGTAACGTACCAATAACACTGTTAAATACATTTTTTTCAATATGCATAACATCAAGAAAATGTCTTACGTACAAAGATTTCCAATATGGCAATTCAAAAAAAATCGACCTCTTCTTCCACCCACCTGTAACAACTTTATGTGCAAAAGGCTTGCCAAACTGAATACTCACATCTTTCACCTTTTCAAATAATTGATCACCTGTCAATCCAGGCGGAGCTCTACGTTGTTCGGTATCTCCGTTGAACGCTTTTCTCCATCCACGATATTGATGTTTAGAATTTAAGAATCTACGATGACCGAGAAAGACATTCTTCTGAAAAAGTTTCAATCGCATCGTATCGGTTCCATCTTCACAGATAGGACACGCTTTTTCACCTTTAATGCTATACCCGGATAGATTTCTGTAGGCTGGAAAATCGTTAATTGTTCCAAACAACATCGCCCTCAAGTTGAAACTTTCTTTCCTATACCCATCATAAACCTCCACACCGTTCTCCCACAAAATCTTCAAATCTTCGATTAAAGGTTCCAAATATACATCTATGTCATTTCCTGGTTGTTTAGGCCCAAAAATTAACATAGATAACATCATGTACTTACGCTTCATACATAGCCAAGGAGGTAGGTTATAAATCATAAGAATTACAGGCCATGTGCTATGCGAGATACTTTGAATACCGTGTGGGTTCATTCCATCAGTAGACAATGCCAAGCGAAGGTTTCTTGCGTCTTTTCCAAATTCAGGATAATCATTATCAATTTTCATCCACTGTGGTGAAGCAGCCGGATGTCGAAACTTTCCATCAACAATTCTTTCATCTGCATGCCAAGTTAAATGTCTTGAATCGGTTTCACTATGATACATCCGTCTAAATCTCGGAATTATAGGAAAATACCATAAGACTTTTGTCGGAGACAACTTTTTCTTATATCGAGGGGCACCGCATTTAGGACACTCATTTAACGATGCATACTCGTTTCGAAACAAAACGCAATCTTTTGGACAGGCATGTATCTTGTCATAGCTCATGCCAATAGAGTACAACATTGTGATCGGTGGATCTGGAACTGACAGTTTAACGCTGGATCGCAAAATGTCGCGGAAGCAAGAGTCGCCACCGTCTTTTATTTTCTCCAAATGGAAAGGACAAAAGCACAGAAAAATTCCTTAAAGAGATTGCTCTCGGTTCGGGAGGTAGGTTATAGAAAGGGAAGGTGTTAGCACCCTTTCTATCCATGGTTATCCATGGGCTCTTAGATACTTGCTCAATGTGTTTTCAAAAATGTTTGCTTGCTTTTCAAGTGTGGGTTTTAAAAGTTTCTTTGAAAAATTTCAGTTCGACTCGTACGTCAGAGTGTTTGAAAAAATTGCTTTGAAAGCTTTTGAAAATGTGTTGGTGTGAAAAGATTTTGATTTGTTTTGAATTAGAGCAAGTATCTATGAGTCATCTACCTACCCTAAGGAATTAGGCTGTGTAAATGTCCTTTAGGTAGTGCCATCCCACCATTGAGAGGTAGGTAGCACCACCGTTGGAGGTGTTCGGGTCAATTCGAGTTTTAGGGACATGGTGATCACCAGAGCAATGGGAAGACACCTTAGAAGCTACCCTCATGCCAGGTTCCCGGATCATGAGGACTTACTAAGACGTCCTCTACTCGACGACCACCTTTCGAAAGGCAACAGTGAGGCGTACCCTAGGGGTGGTGTGTGCGATTTGTGTGTCGTTTTCATTTGTATTTGTCTTGTCATGTTTATTTGTGATCTACGCTTGATTTTAATTAGGACATTCATTCTTGCATGCTTTTTAACAGTTATAAAGTTTGCGGGAAAATAAATCTACGACTATTACAAATGGCGCGGGTCCACATCGCCAAAATTAAACCGGACCCGATTTGACTGAAAAAAAATAAATAAAGCGAATAAAAGTGCGAGAAATAAAATTGTTACAAGGCTTTGGGACATGTACATAATTATAATAAGCGACAAAGTAAAATGCGCGAAATTAGTAATTAAAGCGACGGGCGTTGGACCCTTTCATAAGAAATTAAAGTTAATAAGAATTAATTAATTAGAATTAAATGTTTTTGGTATTTTATGTTTTTTAAGATTTAAAAGAAAAGGAATTTATTGAAATTAAAAATAAAATGCTCAACCCTAGTTCTAATGTTTTTTAAGTTATTAAGAAAAAGATTGAATTTTTAACCTAATTTAAATCTAAGTTATTTATATACATTTAATTATATAAAAAAAATAAAATAAATAAATAAATAATTATTACTGTGAAAAAGAAAAAATATGAAAAGGAATCAAAATTGTTAATTAACCTAATTCTATATTTTTTATATTTATTATGAAAAGAATTAACAATAAACCCTAATTTAAATTGACTAATTTACATGCAAGTTTTTTTTTTATGAAAAATAATGAAAATAAATATATATTATATTTTTGTCTTTTCTGAATTTTTTGTATTTTTTTATGTATTGTAAAAAAATATTTAATTAAATTAAAGCAATAAAATAAATAACATAATGATTAACAATAAAATAAAAATAAGTAAAAAAATTGAAAGAGATTGCAAACCAGAGTGGGGTGTAGTCCCAAAATTGGAGGTAAGATTCAGCAAATCAGGCCCATTAAGCTTGGGTCCATTGACTTTTCCAGGTTGCGTGCTAATGCGTTGACCCTTGTGCACGTGTTCTTCAGATCTAGGCCATTGATTTGGAGCAGCTAGGCGCGTGTATGATGGGATGATGATGGCATATGGTACGCCTACGTTACTGAAGTGCATAGGAATTGCTTTTGAAAAATAACATGGAAGTTTGTAAGACCTGGGGCTCGAACCCAGGTCATGTATCATTCCAAACAACGCACTTGCCACTGAACCATCGCTTGAACATTTAACATATAATAACATATAAATAACAAAAAGAAAAATTGGTTAGTGGCCATCAAAAACAAAAAAAACGCGCGCTGATTTAAATGAACCAACCAGCATTTGACACGGCTTCTTCTTCCTCGTTGTCCTTTTTTATTTTCTGAAACATAGAAACAAAGAGCAACGGTTTTAACCCGTTGCTATAGAGGACATATCAAAAAATAGCGAATAGGATTCAGGGCTCCATAAATTGAGCGCGAATATGGTAATCTCTTCGTCCAGGTTTGTTGATTGCATTGGTCTTGGTCTGGAGTCATGATTTTGCTTCGTTTGAGAAGCCCTAATTTTAAAACCTGCAAACCCTAGAATGTGGACATGGCAAAACCTTGTATACAGCATGAAAATCCAATTAAATATAATGGTTAGTTTTAAAACTTTGTAAGGAACATGAATATACAATTAAAATGCAATGATCATGCTTCAAAACCAAAATACGATTAGGCAATTTTCTGGGTACAGTTCACGTTCAATGTACCGATTCTTTGCATTTGAATTGATGTTAGGGGTTGGCACACGTTCAGAGTTACCCAAGGAAGCTAATGAGATCAAGATTAGGGCTTGAATCGACCTCTCGAGTTGATTTCAGTTTTGAGTTTTTCAAGCAATTTTCCAAGTTTGTATATTGCTTCTGAGCGCAGCTGAGTGTCCAATGCAATTAGGTTTATGATCAGGGTTATGTAGTGAGATGATTAGGTCAACAAAACTTGATACAATCCAAGGCATTCAATGATTTTGCAAATTGATTTTCTAAGAATCTTTACATATCTTTTTCATGTGCAATTTGGTGTCAATTAGTTCAAATCAAACCAAAACCTTCCATAATTGGCTAAGCACGAGATATTGATAGTAAAACATGCATGAAAAGATTTTTTTAGGTCAAGTTTATATTTTTCACATATTTAAATAATTTAAATGAATTAATATTAATATAAATTCAAATAAATAATTAAAAGATGAGAAAATACTTCCCTTTGGGCTTAATGGTCGTGCATAGTCTTGGCATGAAGAAACTTGGAAGAAAAATGGGCCCATTTGCATTTTTGGATCATTTGAAGTAAAGTTGACTTTCAAAAATTTCCAAAAATTTCCCAACTTCCACAAGGCATAATTTGCTCAATTTTTAAGCTTTTCACATGTTCTTGGACATTTTGGAAAGGTCTTTGAGTCCTCTAACCAATGCCTTTGGTCCCATGTCATTTTGATTTACCAATCTCAAGTTATGGCCTTTGACTTAAAGTCCCTTTTTGTTGACTTTTGAAAATGACCTATAATGTTGAAATTGATAACTTTTTGTGAGAGCATTTCTTGGACTTGTAATATGAAGATGAGTTGTAGGAAATGTCTTTCTCTTCAAAATGAGCTTTGGATGGAATTTTTCTGATAATCCATGTGAAAGTTATGCCCTGGTCAATTTCAGTTGACTTTTTCAGCTGTCCAAATATAGTAACTTTTGCATCTTTGATGATTTCTGAGCCAAATTTTGAGAATCATGATCAAGCATTGATCAAATGATGTTTGTGGCTTCAAAATGATATGTTGACCAAAAATTTGAACTTTTGACTGTCAAATGACCATTTTGCCCCTACAGTTGACTGTAGTGCAATCTAGGGTTTTGACTGTGCAATTTTGAGCTGAATGCCTTGAAACTTGACATGAGGATATTTGACCATGTTTGTAGGCATATGAGACTTGATTGGGCCTTTGAAATCTTCAATTTCTTGATCAGAACACAAACCCTAGTTTTGACTGTATGAGAGACTGTTGCACTGCACAACCCTTGGGGAACTTTGTGACTTGACTTGGCAATTTCTTGAAGAATATGGGAGGGCAAATTTTGGGGTGCAACAGTTGCCCCTGTTCAATCTTCTTAGACCTGAGGATGCAGATTGGCTGACGTGCCTTTCGTAATCCGAGGGTAGAAGATGATTGGACACTAAAGTGCCCAGAAATTTGCGCTCACATAGTGACAGTGATGGGGGAATGGGCTTATAGATGCCATTTGGAGATTGCTGGATAGGACGATGGGCTTATAGATGCCATCTGGATGTTGATCGCGTAGGAGATTCCTTAGCGAGAACCTGCATACCTGCAAAAGAGAAAATGAATACCTGACACGTTGCAGGAGCTGATTTTAGGTGCTTGGTATAGATGTGTCCTGACTGGTTACAGGAGCTGAATCTGGAGCTTCAAACGCTGATGAATGAACCAGGGATGGTTACTACCTTAGCATGAATGGTAAGAGAACCTTGGGCGACTTTAACTTCAACAACGCTCGTTGAGAAAAATCTTGAGTGTCTTTAACTTCAACAACGCTTGTTGAGAAAAATCTTGGGTGTCTTCTACTGAAATAAGAATCAGGGAGATCTTAGGGTCGATCTGACTGAACCAGAGAGGCCTTTGACTGGGTAAGAATCAGGAAAATCTTAGGGTCGATTTAACTGAACCGGACAAGGTCTTGGACTATCTTCAACTGGATAAGCATCAGGGAGATCTTAGGGTCGATCTGACTGAACCAAGAGAAGGCCTTTAACTGGATAAGCATCAGGAAAATCTTAGGGTCGATTTAATTGAACCGGTCTAGGTCTTGAAACATCTTCAACTGGATAAGCATCAGGGAGATCTTAGGGTCGATCTGACTGAACCAGAGAGGCCTTTGACTGGATAAGCATCAGGAAAATCTTAGGGTCGATTTAACTGAACCGATCTAGGTCTTGAAACATCTTCAACTGGATAAGCATCAGGGAGATCTTAGGGTCGATCTGACTGAACCAGAGAAGGCCTTTGACTGGATAAGCATCAGGAAAATCTTAGGGTCGATTTAACTGAACCGGACAAAATCTTGAAATATCTTCAACTGGAATAAGTGTCAGAACGTTGCCATATCTGGTTTACATCTGGACTATATCTGGAAGGAGATCTGGAAGCAGCATCAGAACGTCACCATCTCTGGGTCATATCTGAAACTATATCTGAAGGATACCTGGAAGCAGTATCAGAACGTCACCATATCTGGATCATATCTGAAACTATATCTGAAGGAAATCTGGAAGCAGCATCAGAACGTCACCATATCTGGTTTACATCTGAAACTATATCTAGAAGGAAATCTGGAAGCAGTATCAGAACGTCACCATATCTGGTTTACATCTGAAACTATATCAAGAAGGAAATCTGGAAGCAGCATCAGAACGTCACCATATCTGGATCATATCTGAAACTATATCTAGAAGGAGATTTGGAAGCAGCATCAGAACGTCACCATATCTGGTTTACATCTGAAACTATATCAAGAAGGAAATCTGGAAGCAGCATCAGAACGTCCCCATATCTGGGTCATATCTGAAACTATATCTAGAAGGAACTCTGGAAGCAGTATCAGAACGTCACCATATCTGGATCATATCTGAAACTATATCTAGACAGAATTGCGATAGTTTGATAGTAGTCATTTGTATTGATCTTTTTCCTGAAAGGCAAAACATAATTGTATGCAAAATCATGATGCATGAACTGCATGTCTTCAAGATCAATGAGATTCGTGTAATATGATGCATATGCATGCTATAATGATGTATGTGACGTTTTATGAATGTATGTTTTCGTCGTAGGAAAGTAAATCCTTGACGGGTGCCGGGAAGTCGCATCCTGGGCTGATGTGGAAGAATAGCTTTTGCTTCCGCTGGGGTTGATAGTTGCAAGTATACCGGTAGGAGAAGATGACTCCGTTGCGGAATAAACTTGGCAAGTGGAAGATTCTGCGGGGAGAAAAAGATATTCTAGCGGCCATGCTGGGAAGAAATACTCTGTGGGGAGATGCTTTTGCTGAATTGTTGAGGATGACTCGCTGAGGATACCTTGCTGTATTGGAAGTATGAATGGACTTCACTGGGGATAAGAAGATTCTGTCGACGACGCTCTTTCCGTGGCTTTTGGCTGAGGATAACCCAGTTATATCCTGTTAAGGAAATAACTCTTTAAATCAAGCCGGACGACGCGTTCGTATTCCGCTAGGGGATAAGCTTCCAGAATCTACTGGGGGTACGCTTATTGCTTGGGGAAATGAATCCCACTTTCCTGGGAACTGGATTGGATTCTCTGGGGAAGTTTTGAACTGCATTGGTTGTGTTCTTCCCCGGAACTTACCCTGATACCTTGGAGAATAGAACGATCAGACTGCTCAGACAAACCTTTATTGCCCCTGTTTCTTGTGGGGTGCTGATAGTTGTTGGCGGACAAACCTTCTTCTGGTAGACAGATGACAAGATGACAGGACATAGTCGTACGCTTTAATCCCTAACTTTTGCCTGGACCGCCCTTTCGGGTTTTCAGTCCACCGGGATACCCATTTTTGCCCAAGCCGCCTTTTCAGGTTTTCGACTTGCCGGGTGTACAGATTTTTCATTTCACCCCTTCATTTTGCCCGAACCCTTTTGGTTCGCCGGGAAGCCCTTATTTTTGCCTAGGTATGTCAACCTAGCGGGTCTTTGACTCTGCGTAGTATCTTTTCGACTATGTTCATGCTCTCAGAATGTGGGGAGTTGCCCCTGTAGAAGTGTTTTGTCGTACCACCAGAAGGTTTTTGATCAGGCAAGATTCGTTGCTGGAGTGCCCCAAGTGACTCAGGCAGAGATTTGCCCCAGGCTTTTTGGCCTTTTGAGAGATTCTCCGAATCTTGATTGGACTGCCCCAGATTATGGACAATGATCATGCCGTGCCCCTTGATTGGAGATACTCTTGTTTATTAGACTTTCGTCATGCGAATTGCAAGGCTGTTCAAACAAAAAGTCATATGCAAACAAAGTTATGTTAAAAATGCAAAGCTTATGCCTGTCTCAAGGATTTTGAAAATGCATTCTTTTTCATAAAACAAATGATTGTTTGTAAAACGTGATGTCAACTCCGTATTTACCGTAAGCCTTAAGGAGTCAGGATACCTTTCGTAACAGTATGCTTTCGAACTAACCCATGCTTCAGCTAGGACTTTTGAGGGTTATAACGTGGCCTGGTTCACGGTTTAAGAAACAAAGGATAAAGGCTCAAATTATTTGTACCCACCCGCTCTTCGTGATGTTCTCCAAACCTAAACTCAGCTGATCGTGCGTTAGACCTTGCTTGAGTCTTGCTTTGATGTTCCAATAATGGTTCAGATGTTGATGATTTATTTTGAATGGGCAGTCATTTCCTTTTTGTTGAGGATTTGTATGACCTCTTTCTTGATTTTGTTATCCCTTTCTTTTTTTTGCCTGACCTGTTTCCTTTTTGGAATTACAGTCAGCGGGATGCCCCAGTTTCATAAGTCCCCTTTGTAGGTTTAGACTTTTTGGGCTTTTCATTTATGATTTTTTTCATGACTGCCTGTCCTTATGATTGTTCTGAACCATTACTGTCTTTGCTCGTTTCGTAAAGATCTCTTCGGTGCCATTCGTCATGCACTTGGATCAACTGAGAGAACTACCCTGCCCCAGGTTATGATTAAGGGTTTTGATTTTCGAAAATAAAAACTCCTACTTCTTTGGCTCTGATGGGTTGACGAGGGATTATCATCCTTATAACTCCAGTGTTTAGGGGTTGAAACAATGCCTGTACCTCATCAGCGGGGTTTGTTCAAAAGCATACTGTAATGATCGCGGTATCGTTTTCGTCATCCTCCCTCAAGAGGCTCAGAGTTATTAACCGAGAGTTGACATCAGAAAAAATATGAAAAGAATATAACAGAAATAATTGTATTAATTCCCAAAACAGACATATGCGATGCATTGATAGAATAAAAGAGTTGCTATGACATTAATTGTTTGTATAAGCGAAGAAAAATACAACTCAAAAATTCAAATGAACAAAAGGTCTTCAATGATTGGGCAACGGAGCAGTGATTATGTTCGGAGTCTCTGGCACTTCAAACTGAATCTCTCCAGCGTCGATCATATCTTGGATCTTGTTCTTGAGGGGCCAGCAGTTGTCTGTAGTATGCCCTGGGCTATCTGAATGATATGCGCACCTATCGTTGGGATGATAGTTGGGAGCAGAAGTGTTCGGATTCCGGAGAGGAGCCCTTAAGGTGATCAGCCCCGCCTTCAACATTTGTTGCAGTGCTTGATCCAACGACATGTTGAGTTTGGTATACTGTCGTTTCTCCTTGCGCTGCTGCCCCTGTCCTTGTTGAGCAGGTCCAGGGCTGGAGATCTGGATTGCCCCGGTCTCATGACGGCTCTTTTTACCGTGCACAGCATTGGATTCTTTCTTCCCCTGATGAGGCTTCTTATCAGAATGTGCAGCTTCTTGAATTTTCCCAGACCGGATACCAGCTTCTATTCGCTCCCCAGTCAAGATAAGATCTGTGAATCCAGCAGATGAATTCCCAATCAGGTGGTTATAAAATGGACCAGACAAGGTCCCCAAGAACATGTCCACAAGTTCCCGATCAGTCAGAGGTGGTTGTACCCTTCCAGCAAGATCTCTCCATTTCTGCGCATATTCTTTAAAACCTTCACTTGATCCTAACGACATACCCTGGAGTTGGGTACGCGTAGGGGCAAGGTCGGCATTATATTGATACTGCTTATAGAAAGCAGTAGCCAACTCCTCCAAGTTACGAACTTTGGTCCCATCCAGCTGATAGAACCATTCGAGATGAGTCCCTGAAAGACTCTCCTGGAAGAAGTGGATCCATAAATTCTTATCCGCAGAGTACGGCTGAATTTTCCGAACATAGGACCTCAAATGCAGCTTGGGACAAGACGCCCCGTCATATTTGGAGAAAGTTGGTGCTTTGAACTTATGCGGGATAATCACACCAGTCGACAAACCCAGATCTCCGAAATCCAGCCCAGGTACCTGTTGAACCTCCATAGCCTTCAACCTATCCTCCAACTGTTTGTACTTGTCCTCAGCCGGAGGGTACTGTTCGTCGTCGAAATCGGTTTCATTGTCAGAGACCACTGGACTGGGCACCTCCCTCTCATGGTGACTGCTTTCCCTCACAGATGGGGTAGTCCTCTCAGTTTCAGTCTGCGGTGTATTCCCAGACCTGCGTCTAGGGCTGAACAAAACAGTCCTCTTCTTTTTCTTGTCCTTCTTCAAAAGCAGAGCCTTCAGGTCTTGTTGCCCCTGGGTCAAATTCATGATCAGCTCTTGGAACTGGGCGTTCTGAGCCTGGAGGTCCTTGATAGTCTGCTCGGCTGATGATTCAGGATTCATGGCGATCGGCTGAAATAAACAGCGAGGAAGGGTAAGCAACCTGTCAAAGGGATACCTGCAATGCAATGAGATGTATGACATGCATGTAATGTTTTCAAGGACCTCGCGGGATAAACAGAGAAATTGTTAGAGTTGAGAACCGGTAACTTGATTGAAGGAACTTCATGTTGTTGAGAGTCCTTCTTCAAGGGTCAAAGGCTCACCATATCCAGTGGGTCATAGCCCCTGACAACCTTAGCTAGAGGAAAATAAATCCTCTTTGCCCCTTGCTGGGATAATTGCTTCACCATGACCTGCATCACAAGCCCTTGAGATCCTTGAAATGGGTTAGGATGTATGCAATGGTATGCAATGGTATGATGTCATGCTATGCATGGGGTGATGTAGGTAAACCCTGTTATGAGTCCTAATTAAGGACTATAAACCGAAACCTGCAAGAAACTTGGTAAACTTGTTATGAGTCCTGATTAAGGACTATAAACAGGACCTGCAAGTAGTTAGTACACCCTGTTATAAGTCCCAATTAAGGACTATGAACAAAACCTGCACGAAACCTAAGTAAAACCTGTCATGAGTCCCAATTAAGGACTATAAACAGAACCTGCAAGTGGTTAGTACACCCTGTTATAAGTCCCAATTAAGGACTATGAACAAAACCTGCAAGAGATCTAGTAAACCCTGTTATGAGTCCCAGTTAAGGACTATAAACAACACCTGCAAGAAATTTGGCAAACCCTGTCATGAGTCCTAGTTAAGGACTATAAACAAGACCTGCAAGAAACAAGTGTTAGGTAACAAGCACGCAGATAGTCAAGTACGAAGGCACACAAGTCACACAAAAGAGCCCCTAGAGTTTAGGCCAGCATGAGGTCTAGGTATTACCCTCTTTCAGTTTGTTGGTTCATACCTGTCCTATCAAAGTAACCGGGTTCTTAGAGGATCCCAATATCATTGACTACCCTCAATCGGTCATAACTCCAGCATCGCAATCTTTTCTTGCGGCCAGAACCATCACGAGAGTTTAGCCTCAATGGGCGTAGCATACTGCTACTGTTCTAAAGGCCAAGTTGTGTCAATTAAGGTTCTAAGGTCTGTTGGTGCTTAATGACTCCTTGGAAGACCCATATTCTCCCCGTTTCAACACGAGGGATATCGGTACAGACCAAGGCGCCACACCAACATAGCCACTGCTTCACCCATGTCGGTATACGTCGGACAGGTCCCTCACAGCTTATGCTACCTAAATAGGGTATCCCCAGATCCGGGTTAGGATCTATGTAACTCCGATACAACCCATAATAGTAAAGCAAGCAAAGAAGACAATTGAAAACACAGTTATGAACTATCCCTAAGGTACACCTCACTTTAAGTTAATTGTCCCCAGCAGAGTCGCCAGTTCTGTGATCGGTGGATCTGGAACTGACTGTTTAACGCTGGATCGCGAAATGTCGCGGAAGCAAGAGTCGCCACCGTCTTTTATTTTCTCCAAATGGAAAGGACAAAAGCACAGAAAAATTCCTTAAAGAGATTGCTCTCGGTTCGGGAGGTAGGTTATAGAAAGGGAAGGTGTTAGCACCCTTTCTATCCATGGTTATCCATGGGCTCTTAGATACTTGCTCAATGTGTTTTCAAAAATGTTTGCTTGCTTTTCAAGTGTGGGTTTTAAAAGTTTCTTTGAAAAATTTCAGTTCGACTCGTACGTCAGAGTGTTTGAAAAAATTGCTTTGAAAGCTTTTGAAAATGTGTTGGTGTGAAAAGATTTTGATTTGTTTTGAATTAGAGCAAGTATCTATGAGTCATCTACCTACCCTAAGGAATTAGGCTGTGTAAATGTCCTTTAGGTAGTGCCATCCCACCATTGAGAGGTAGGTAGCACCACCGTTGGAGGTGTTCGGGTCAATTCGAGTTTTAGGGACATGGTGATCACCAGAGCAATGGGAAGACACCTTAGAAGCTACCCTCATGCCAGGTTCCCGGATCATGAGGACTTACTAAGACGTCCTCTACTCGACGACCACCTTTCGAAAGGCAACAGTGAGGCGTACCCTAGGGGTGGTGTGTGCGATTTGTGTGTCGTTTTCATTTGTATTTGTCTTGTCATGTTTATTTGTGATCTACGCTTGATTTTAATTAGGACATTCATTCTTGCATGCTTTTTAACAGTTATAAAGTTTGCGGGAAAATAAATCTACGACTATTACAAATGGCGCGGGTCCACATCGCCAAAATTAAACCGGACCCGATTTGACTGAAAAAAAATAAATAAAGCGAATAAAAGTGCGAGAAATAAAATTGTTACAAGGCTTTGGGACATGTACATAATTATAATAAGCGACAAAGTAAAATGCGCGAAATTAGTAATTAAAGCGACGGGCGTTGGACCCTTTCATAAGAAATTAAAGTTAATAAGAATTAATTAATTAGAATTAAATGTTTTTGGTATTTTATGTTTTTTAAGATTTAAAAGAAAAGGAATTTATTGAAATTAAAAATAAAATGCTCAACCCTAATTCTAATGTTTTTTAAGTTATTAAGAAAAAGATTGAATTTTTAACCTAATTTAAATCTAAGTTATTTATATACATTTAATTATATAAAAAAAAATAAAATAAATAAATAAATAATTATTACTGTGAAAAAGAAAAAATATGAAAAGGAATCAAAATTGTTAATTAACCTAATTCTATATTTTTTATATTTATTATGAAAAGAATTAACAATAAACCCTAATTTAAATTGACTAATTTACATGCAAGTTTTTTTTTTATGAAAAATAATGAAAATAAATATATATTATATTTTTGTCTTTTCTGAATTTTTTGTATTTTTTTATGTATTGTAAAAAAATATTTAATTAAATTAAAGCAATAAAATAAATAACATAATGATTAACAATAAAATAAAAATAAGTAAAAAAATTGAAAGAGATTGCAAACCAGAGTGGGGTGTAGTCCCAAAATTGGAGGTAAGATTCAGCAAATCAGGCCCATTAAGCTTGGGTCCATTGACTTTTCCAGGTTGCGTGCTAATGCGTGGACCCTTGTGCACGTGTTCTTCAGATCTAGGCCATTGATTTGGAGCAGCTAGGCGCGTGTATGATGGGATGATGATGGCATATGGTACGCCTACGTTACTGAAGTGCATAGGAATTGCTTTTGAAAAATAACATGGAAGTTTGTAAGACCTGGGGCTCGAACCCAGGTCATGTATCATTCCAAACAACGCACTTGCCACTGAACCATCGCTTGAACATTTAACATATAATAACATATAAATAACAAAAAGAAAAATTGGTTAGTGGCCATCAAAAACAAAAAAAACGCGCGCTGATTTAAATGAACCAACCAGCATTTGACACGGCTTCTTCTTCCTCGTTGTCCTTTTTTATTTTCTGAAACATAGAAACAAAGAGCAACGGTTTTAACCTGTTGCTATAGAGGACATATCAAAAAATAGCGAATAGGATTCAGGGCTCCATAAATTGAGCGCGAATATGGTAATCTCTTCGTCCAGGTTTGTTGATTGCATTGGTCTTGGTCTGGAGTCATGATTTTGCTTCGTTTGAGAAGCCCTAATTTTAAAACCTGCAAACCCTAGAATGTGGACATGGCAAAACCTTGTATACAGCATGAAAATCCAATTAAATATAATGGTTAGTTTTAAAACTTTGTAAGGAACATGAATATACAATTAAAATGCAATGATCATGCTTCAAAACCAAAATACGATTAGGCAATTTTCTAGGTACAGTTCACGTTCAATGTACCGATTCTTTGCGTTTGAATTGATGTTAGGGGTTGGCACACGTTCAGAGTTACCCAAGGATGCTAATGAGATCAAGATTAGGGCTTGAATCGACCTCTCGAGTTGATTTCAGTTTTGAGTTTTTCAAGCAATTTTCCAAGTTTGTATATTGCTTCTGAGCGCAGCTGAGTGTCCAATGCAATTAGGTTTATGATCAGGGTTATGTAGTGAGATGATTAGGTCAACAAAACTTGATACAATCCAAGGCATTCAATGATTTTGCAAATTGATTTTCTAAGAATCTTTACATATCTTTTTCATGTGCAATTTGGTGTCAATTAGTTCAAATCAAACCAAAACCTTCCATAATTGGCTAAGCACGAGATATTGATAGTAAAACATGCATGAAAAGATTTTTTTAGGTCAAGTTTATATTTTTCACATATTTAAATAATTTAAATGAATTAATATTAATATAAATTCAAATAAATAATTAAAAGATGAGAAAATACTTCCCCTTGGGCTTAATGGTCGTGCATAGGCTTGGCATGAAGAAACTTGGAAGAAAAATGGGCCCATTTGCATTTTTGGATCATTTGAAGTAAAGTTGACTTTCAAAAATTTCCAAAAATTTCCCAACTTCCACAAGGCATAATTTGCTCAATTTTTAAGCTTTTCACATGTTCTTGGACATTTTGGAAAGGTCTTTGAGTCCTCTAACCAATGCCTTTGGTCCCATGTCATTTTGATTTACCAATCTCAAGTTATGGCCTTTGACTTAAAGTCCCTTTTTGTTGACTTTTGAAAATGACCTATAATGTTGAAATTGATAAATTTTTGTGAGAGCATTTCTTGGACTTGGAATATGAAGATGAGTTGTAGGAAATGTCTTTCTCTTCAAAATGAGCTTTGGATGGAATTTTTCTGATAATCCATGTGAAAGTTATGCCCTGGTCAATTTCAGTTGACTTTTTCAGCTGTCCAAATATAGTAACTTTTGCATCTTTGATGATTTCTGAGCCAAATTTTGAGAATCATGATCAAGCATTGATCAAATGATGTTTGTGGCTTCAAAATGATATGTTGACCAAAAATTTGAACTTTTGACTGTCAAATGACCATTTTGCCCCTACAGTTGACTGTAGTGCAATCTAGGGTTTTGACTGTGCAATTTTGAGCTGAATGCCTTGAAACTTGACATGAGGATATTTGACCATGTTTGTAGGCATATGAGACTTGATTGGGCCTTTGAAATCTTCAATTTCTTGATCAGAACACAAACCCTAGTTTTGACTGTATGAGAGACTGTTGCACTGCACAACCCTTGGGGAACTTTGTGACTTGACTTGGCAATTTCTTGAAGAATATGGGAGGGAAAATTTTGGGGTGCAACAAACATCTTTTTGGCCTCATACGTTCGATTGGGGAGAACATTATCCTCTGGTAGCATATATTTCATAAGGGCTAATAACTCTGAAACTTTTATCCGACCATCCATTGCCCGCCTTTAAGTTGTACAACTTTAATACCGCAGACAATCTTGTGAATTTTGTACAACCATTATACAACGGTTTCTCTGCATCGCTTACCAACCTCTCGAACATTTTGGAACAATCATTAAGATCTTCTTCAAGTGCTTCTGCAATCTCTTCAACTTGATCATAATCGTATGTATCTGTGCCATTGTCGTTTGAAGCATAGGTCCTATTATCCCCCGATTCATCATTCCCATCACTTTTCTCACCATGCATATTCCAACATGTATAACTTCTATCAATTCCATACCGTATTAGATGCGATGCCAACTGAACCGCGTCAACCCGATTCCCATAACAGCAACACAAACAAGGACATGTCATTCGACCGGGGTCTTCGGCGTGTGCAACAGCAAACTTAACGAATTCCGATACCCCGTTCTCGTACTCTTTCGACAATCGATTGGAATACATCCATGTCTTATCCATGGTTTACGGTTTCTGAGTCAATCTGAGCTAAACAAAAACTTAACTTAATCAATTTGTCGAACACTTGGTGTGGAATCAATTTTAATCAGATTTTTCTTTGGTTTTGTTGATATGAAAAATCAATTGCAATTTTATAGATTACAATTAACTTAACAAAAAATTGTTTAAAATATTATTGATAAGAAAATTATCTCAATATGTTGATTGCACAATCAATGAATTCACAATTTACAATAAAAATGAGTGAAAGAGAAGGAGAGATAAATTTGTTTAAGGAGTTCTCCTATCGATCTAAGGGCACACCTTCCCTTAATTTCAATGAAATTGAGATAATAACTTAAATGAAATTTCTACGACTATTTTTGCGGCCGTAAGAGCCAACCGTCGTCAATTTTTTGGTTATGTAAAGGCAAAATATATAGAATCCCTTTGGTGGAAGGTACAAGTCACATTTCATGTCTTACGGCGGTCATAAGAACCGACCTCGCTCAAATTCCACGACCGTTCTCCACCAGCCACCATGTTCCTATATACCCATTTTCCAATTTACGCGGCTATGTTTTCCAAATTCTATCGTGTTTTCATTTTCTTTCAGAATCGTAAACCCTTGTACTTTTTCCATCCAAACTGAACCGTATTCCATTTTCCTAACCTAAAATTGCAAAAATTTCTTGATCTATCTAATAATATCAAATCTGCAGAATCATTTTTCTCTCACATCTCATGTACAAAGAAATTCAGTGAAGGTAAAAAGATGCAACTTTATTATATTAATTCATTGACAAGGTAAAAAGATTTTATACAATAATATCTTTCGTAGATGCAACTATATTGTATTAATTCGTAAAACCTCTACAATATCTCTATGATTTGATTTAATGCCCATGGAATAATTTGTTGATTATGTTTGTGTTACGTTAGTATAAAATTGGTAACTTTCATAAGTGTCTAATCAATTGAAGAAAATATTTTGTATAGATTGAAAAGAAGAAACAATCACCTGACGGTTCTCTTGTTTTCTGACGATTTGACACGTTTGAGTTCTCCGGTGAGATATGTTGCTCTGAATCGGAAGGTCCTGAAGAAGTTAAAGAAACCGATTAATTTCCAAAACACATTAAACAAACATCAAAAGACAGAGAGCCTTAATTGGGAATCACAATTACCTTCCGTCCAACTAGTGCCTGCTAATCAATAATAAAAACAAGAATTCTTTGGTCTTGAGAAACACTAACTGTGCCTGCTAATCAATGAAACAAGAATTTTGTATGTCACTATTGCTTCCAAGAATATATTCCGTGCCCGATTATTCAATAAACGCTCAATAACTTTTAAAACATAATCACCTAACGGGAACCAAAAATTCAACCAATACCTGCTTATTTGAAAAAAAACAACAAGAATGGCACTACAAACCCATTCTACAAACCCACAAACCTCAATGGATTTCATGCATGAAACCTACAAACCCAATCAGCTCTAAAGAGATTTACTATCCTTAATCACATTTTAATGGCACTACATTCATGTCTTCGATAAAGGAAATAACAGACAAAGCATTTACCGTTTCAACATACACAAGCAATACACTGTAAATGAGAGGAAAATAATAATCAATGAACCTAGTGAAGAGATGGACGACTCGTGCGGCGGCGATGAGGGTTGACGATGGTGGATACCGTGAAAAATCGCTCGGACGAAGAAGGAACAGTAACGAAAAATCGCTTTGGGACGTTGAAGAGTGGAGGAAATACAAGAGTCACGTACAGTACCAACACAAAGCTTTAATCAAAAACATTAAAATTTATTATAAAAACAACCTACGAAAGCGCTTTTAAAAGCGCTTTCTAATGGTCATGTATAACAGCGCTTTTTCATAAAAAAGCGCTTTCGTAGCATACCCTATAGCAGCGCTTTTAAAAGCGCTTTCTAAAGGCCAGATTTAGCAGCGCTTTTGAAAAGCGCTTTCTAAGGCTTACCTTTAGCAGCGCTTTTGAAAAGCGCTTTCTTAGGTTCCCTCTGAAAGGCACCCTTTAGCAGCGCTTCTCAAAAAGCGCTGTCTAAGGGTGACCTTTAGCAGCGCTTTTGAAAAGCACTTTCTTAAGGTACCCTATGAAAGCGCTTTTTTTAAGCGAATTTTTTTTAATACCTACAGCAGCGCTTTTTCCTAAAAGCGCTTTCGTATGTGTGATGCTAAAGCTTATTTTTGGCGTAGTGATATAGGCATGTGGGACTTGATTGGACCCTTGGAAACCTCAATTTCTTTGCAAGAACCAAAACCCTAATTTGACTGTGTTAGGAGGCAATTGGACTGTGCAACCCTTGAGGGATTTTTGAAGCTTGATCTTGGCAAATCTTGAAGAATATGGGAGGGCAAATTTTGGGGTACAACACACTGGCACTTGTATCAAACTCTTGCTTCACTCCGAGCACATAAACATCTGCCCCATAGTTCCATGGGACAGCTTTGTCGGATGTGTAAGGGAGGGGCCCCAGAACAGTAATGATGATGGGAGCAATCTTCTGAGTGGACATGATTTTGACAGGCTTCTTTGAAGGAGCCTTGGGAGGTTTGTTGAAAATAGTGACAATAGAAACTTCTTCGGCAGGGACAGCGGGAACAACAATCTTCTCGAACAAGATTTCTTTGCTATCCATCAGGCTTTGGATACCTGATTTCAGCAAAGGACAACCAAAAGATGAAACAACACATAGAAGGCAATCTTCGCCACATCCCGGAAATAAACCGGCTAGCAACAGATTCCTTTTAACAGTCGATAATGGAGTAACAATCTCTTCTATGGAGGCTACATATCGGTCTTCTTCCACGGCATTTACTCCATACTGGGGCATGGGAGCGGTCACAACATTGGGTCTTTCGGGCGCCTCAAACTGTATTTCCTTAGCATCAATAAGGTCTTGAACCTTATTCCTCAGAGCCCAGTAATCGTCTGTAGTATGCCTGGGGCTATCAGAGTGATAAGCGCAACGGGCGTTGGGGTTGTACTTTGGAGAAGCTGTGTTCACCACCTTCGGAGCTTCTTTGACAGTTACCAAATTGGTTGACAGTAGTTGCGGCAAAATCTGAGACAGGGTCATACTGAGCCGAGTGTATTGCCTTTTGGGCCTCTCACCCCTTTGTTGATTATACTGCTGAGGAGCAGCAGCAGGCTTTGAAATCACCAATGCATTGACAGTTTGGCGGCGTTCCGGCTTAACTTGTCTTCTAGGACCATAAACAACACTAGCTTCCTTTTTGAAGGGCTTCTTCTCAGTACTCGCAGCGACACCTTTATGTATCTTCCTTGACTTGATACCAGCTTCTATCCTCTCACCAGTCAAGATCAAATCTGAAAACCCAACAGAAGAATTCCCAATCAGATGATTGAAGAATGGTCCGGACAGGGTCCCTAGGAACATGTCAACAAGTTCACGGTCAGTCAACGATGGCTGCACCCTGCCAGCCAGGTCTCTCCACTTTTGTGCATACTCCTTGAATCCTTCGCCCGTCCCCAGTGACATACCCTGAAGTTGGGTACGCGTAGGAGCGAGGTCAGAATTGTACTGATATTGTTTATAAAATGCGGTGGCCAAGTCTTCCCAGTTTCGGATACTGGCTCCATCCAGCTGATAGAACCACTCGAGTTGAGCCCCAGAAAGGCTATCCTGAAAGAAATGGATCCAAAGGTTCTTGTCTGCAGTGTAAGGTTGGATCTTCCTTACATATGATCTGAGATGCATTTTCGGGCAGGACATCCCGTCATACCTTACAAAAACTGGCACTTTGAACTTCGGGGGGATCACAATTCCAACAACTAATCCCAAGTCTTCGAAATCTAAGCCGAGAACTCTCTACAGCTCCATAGCTGCCAACCTGTCTTCCAAACCTTTGTACTTATCATCAGCGGGCGGGTATTGTTGATCAGAGTAGTCTTCGTCTTCTTCAGCCTCCTCTTCCTCAACCTCGGATTCGAAAGGTACCGCAGCCGCATTCCCTTTACTGGTTCCTTCTTCAGATGTAGGTGGAAATTCAAGCACTCTTCTGGCTTCACCCTCAAACCTTCTTCCTAGGGTAGCCACCCTGATTCTCTTCTTCTTCTTTTTCACTTGGTCTTTGTTCCCCAGCAGGGCTTTCAGATCTTCCTGACCCTTAGCCAAGGTCATCAGGAGTTGTTGAAACTGTGCGTTTTGAGACTGCAAGTCCTTGACCGTCTGTTCGAGATCCATCTTACTGAAATAAACAGCAGAAAGATAAGGAAACCTGGTGTGGAGACCTACTTATGCACATGATGAATGGTATGCTTATGTATGCAATGCATTCAAGGATTTAGCAAATTCAAAATTATTGTAAACAAAAAGAACGCACGTCATATTAATAAGAAGAAATTTGTCAGTACATAAGTGCCCCATGGGCCAAATATTACAAAAACTTCTCAAGGTAAAAAGACGTTGCGCATCCTCTTTGGTGCAATGTAGGTGTTGAGGGTCTCTTCCTCATGGAGTCGGCGGGTAAGCTCCAAAACCTTCTTCTCACTGGCGTAGAAGCTGGCTTCAAAAGTGTTCCGTTCCTTCTTGAGTTGGATCCAACTCTTCTGCATCTCCTCCCACGATGTAGGCATGTCAGGATATAGGATGGTGTAGGGAACCTCTCCTTTCTTAACGGGCTCTTTAATCACAGGGAGAACATGAGGATAAGGCATCATTAGACTCTGGGCTCAGGCTCGTACCCATTTGAGGTAAGGCTCAAGAGGGATGGAGTTCTTGTGCCCTAGTGTCTTGCTGTCAACCTTGTTAGGCATCCTCCAAGCTCTGATGAATCTTTGGCGAAGTCCTTGCACATCGTTGTCGAAGTCAAAAACTAGGTCAGGAACCAACATGTCATGAGGGCCATCCCTTTGGGCATATCCAAATTGTCTCAAGGCTAGACAAGGGTTGTAGGTAATGCCCCCCCTAATGCCAAGTAATGGAACATTAGGGAACTCTCCACAATGATCGACGATGATGACATTTTCTCTGGACCGAGAACACCAATGTACATCAGAGTGAGTAAGGGTCATCAATCGTTGTGACCACCTTAAGCCTTGGTCATTCTTCAAGACGATTGTGGAAGGTGCGAAATAAACCACCTTGCAAGGAGAGGAGTACAGCACATGAGAACACCCCTCTTTCTCATTGTTCGAGTGTAAAATGAGTGAAGAATGTCCCCAAACAATGTTGGTATTGGATTTCTGGACAAGAAGATCTTGACGGCGTTGACATCTACAAGCTGGTCAGGATTTGGGAACAAAACCAACCCATAGATAAGAAGTGCCACAATTTCTTCAAAGGCTTATAGGTCCAATGAATTCCAACACTCTTGTGCTTTCTCAAACAAGAATTTTGCTAAAAAGCCTTTGACACCGCTTTTAGTTTCCCAGTGCCCCTTGATGTTAGATGGCTGTAGATGTAGTGCTTGAGCAACATCTTCAGGATTTGGTTCCTTTTCCATACCGTTGAAAGGTAGCTGATTAAGGATAGGAATTCTCAGGAGTTGAGAAAATTCCTCCAAAGTGGGCACCAATTGGTAGTCGGGGAAAGTGAAACAGTGGTGAAGAGGGTCAAAGAACTGGAACAACACCTTCATCATGTCCTCTTCAATGTTGGTGTTGACTAAGTTGAGCAGTCTACCATGTCTTTCACTGAAGGGAGAGCTTTCCGGAATTCTTGATGTGAGCTCCTTGAGTTGAGGAGGGATTCTCACAAGGTTAACTTGGATAGTTTTCCTTCGAGGAATTTCCATGACCTACAAAACAAAAACAAAGATGAAGATCTAAACCCTTGAAATGGTTAGTGTATGCATATGATGCTTTATAATGTTCATGATGTATGCACAAACATATGTACAAGCAAATCACACAAAACCCTAGTTTCAGGCTTGCATGGGGTTTCATAGGTAAGTACCCTCTTGAGTGTAGTTGGCTTAAAAACCTGTCCTATAAATAGTAACCGGGTTCTAAGGAGCTCAATATCACTGGATTGTTTTCATTGTTCATTGTTTTGGTTTAGCCACTTAACTAGCGACCAAAATATTCCAAGAAAACAACCCTCAATGAGTGTAGTATCGAGTATCTACCAACTTCGGACTGCACCAAAGCCGGTCATCTCACTACCCCTAATGAAAGGCCAAGATGGTCAAGTAAGGTTCTAGGTCATTAGTGCTCAGTGACATCACTCAGCGGCCCCGTACTCTCCTTGATTAAACTCAAGGGTTACCGATACTCACAAATATGTCGCACTAATATAGCTATTGCTTCAACCGTGTCGGTATACCCCGCACAGTTTCCACAACGTATTGCTATCTATGAATGTTTCCCCAAATCCGGGTGTAGGATTGCAAACCCAAACAAGAGAGCCAAGATGTAAAGCAATCAAAACAAACAATTAGTCATGCAAGAGGGTGATCTAAGCCCTAAGGTTACTCCACTTTAAAGTTTTCCCCAGCAGAGTCGCCAGTTCTGTGATACGGTGGGAGAACTGACTTGGGTTTTGCGTTTGTTTTCGCAAATATTTCGGTTGAGCAAGAGTCGCCACCGACTTTTTATTTTATCCTAAGGAAAGGTTAAAAAGCACAGCAAAAACCTTTGAGATGTTTTCTTGGGTTCGGGGAGTAGATTATAGAAAGGGAAGGTATTAGCACCCTTTTTATCCATGGTTATCCATGGGCTCTTAGTTACTTGCTTAGATCAACTTGCTTTGATTTTCAATTGTTTGAAATGGTGCTTTGTGTGTGGGTTTGAAAAATGTTTTGAAAAGAGGCCGATGTGGTGGCAACCTTTGTAATGATCCATGTTGGGATGTATACAAAGGTGTATGTCTTTTGAAAAGGTTTTCAATGTTTTTTTGAAAGTTGTTTTGAAAGTGTGTTGTGATGTGTGTTTTGAAAAAATAGGCAAGTGTTTTTGTTTTGCAAGTTGGCAAGTAACCAAGAGCTATCTACCCTAAATTTCTCAAAGATTTTTGCTATATTTTAACCCTTTTAACAATTTTGTTCCACCATTGTATTTGGTGGACAATCTTGTGTTAGGATGTGAATGAGACGGGCACGGGTCATCGTTTAGACCATGATTGCAATGGTGCCAAGTATCTTTGGGCAATTTTTTCCTTTAAGGGACTTGATCATTTTTAGGCAACTTTTGAAAGCGTCATCGAGGGACTATGATCATTTGATTGTTTTGTTTTTGCCAAAGATACCTGTTGTACTCCAAAATTTGCCCTCCCATATTCTTCAAGACTTGCCAAGTCAAAGCTTCAAAATCTCCCCAAGGGTTGCACAGTTCAAGGGCCTCCTAACAGTCAAAAATTAGGGTCTTGGTTCTGACAAAGTAAATGAAGTTTCCAAGGGTCCAATCAAGTCCCACATGCCTACAAATATGGTCAAGCATCCTCATGCCAAGTTTCAAGACTTCCAGCACAAAATTGCACAGTCAAAAACCCTAATTGCACTACAGTCAACTGTAGGGGCAAAATGGTCATTTGACAGTCAAAAGTTCAAATTTTTGGTCAACATCTCATTTTGAAGCCACAAACATCATTTGATCAATGCTTGATCATGATTTTCAAGGTATGGCTCATAAAGTCTCAAGATGCAAAAGTTTCCATATTTGGACAGTTGAAAAAGTCAACTGTAACTTGACCAAGGCATAACTTTCACATGGATTATCAGAAAAATTCCATCCAAAGCTCATTTTGAAGAGAAAAACATTTCCTACAACTCCTCTTCACACTTAAAGTCCAAGAAATTCTCTCACAAAAAGTTATCAATTTCAACATTATAGGTCATTTTCAAAAGTCAACAAAAAGGGACTTTAAGTCAAAGGCCATAACTTGAGATTGGTAAATCAAAATGACATGGGACCAAAGGCATTGGTTAGAGGACTCAAAGACCTTTCCAAAATGTCCAAGAACATGAGCAAAGCTTAAAAATTGAGCAAGATATGCCTTGTGAAAGTTGAGAAATGTTTGGATATTTTGAAAAGTCAACATTGATTCAAATGTCTTAAAAATGCTAATGGGCCACATTTTCTTCCAAGAATCATCATCCAAAACATGTGCACGACCATTTGGCCCAAAGGGAAGTTTTTTATCATTTTTATTTATTTATTTGGATTTTTAATTATTAATAATTCATTTAATTAAAATAAATATGTGAAAAATACCAAAGCAAGTCAATCAAATCTTTTTGTTCATAGGATAACTTCAGATTTTCGTGCATTGTTAGATAAGGAAAGAATCCATGTGATTGAACATGATTTGGTAGCAAATATGCATGAAAAGATTTGAAAATTATGGCATGGAAAATCAAATATTTTCTCATCAATTCATGGATCCTTTGGCTCAGATTTTTTACCCTAATCATTCCATACATAAGCATGAAGCCAACCCTAATGCCAATAACCACAGAGCTGCGCCAGAAATCCATAACCAAACTTGAGTTTTTTGACAAAAAATTCCAATACTGAAAACTAGGTTCTAGGGAGATTCAAGCCAAAATAATTGTTCCATTGTCTTGCTGAGACATCAAGGAAGGTGCCTGGATCAATATCATAGCCTGAAACATCAAGAATTGGTATATCAGAGTCAAGCTTTTCACGAAAATTTCCATAATCGAATCATGAATTTCATGCATTTTTCGTGTGTTTTCTTTATTGATTTACATTGAGTGATTGATTCTAAAGCTAACTGCATATTTTAATTGAGTTTTTGTGCCAAATTAGAGGATTCACCATTGATACAAGCTAGGGTTCTTCAAGCTTCGAATTGGGTACTTTTGAACACTGTAAAATTGGGACTTCCCAATACCATGATCAAAACCAGGACACTTGGACGAATCGATTGCCATGGTCGCGCCTAATTTATGTGATACCATGGCCTAATCGCTATTTTGAAAACAAGCATATTTTGGGGGGGTTTAAAACCCCCGTTAACCTCTTTTATATTTCAGGGAAAAAGGCAAAACGGAGAAGATGATGAAGTGTCATGATTTGATTGGGTTATTTGAATTTTCGCGCTAAAAGCTCCACTAACCATTGATTTATCTTATATTATTTATTTCCTAGTATATAACCAAAACGCGTTGGTGGTTCAGTGGCAAGCATAGTATTGGTAACCAACAGGACTTGGGTTCGATCCCAGGTCCCCCTCCCTTTCCTTATATTTTTCTCTTAATCATGTTCTTGTGTAGCTTCAGTCCAAAGCGTCTACCATACGCTCCTCAATCAAACGCGCCACACGTCCCACTGCATTCAACCAAGGGCCAGGATTCAGAGACCATGATGTGCACCAGTCAACCATCCCACACGCTAGCCAAAAAGTCAACTAGGCCAAAGGCTTAATGGGCCTGATTGCTGGACAAAACCCTCCAATTTGGGGACAAACCCCCCATGGTTTGCCTTTCTAATTCTTTTTCTCATATTTTTCTATTTTTGTTTTAATTAGTTTTTTTTTAATTTAATTCTTTAAACCAATTTATTTTCATAAAAATATAAAAACAATAGAAAAATCAGAAAAGACAAAAAAATTAAATATATTTTATTTAACTAATATTTTTGTAAATAAAGTCTTATATCAATTAATTAGTTTTTATTCTAGGGTTAATTTTTAATATCTTTTATTAATAAATCAAAAACTTGTAGAATTAGGTTTTAATAATTTTAATTACTTTTTTCTTTTATTTTTTCCTCACTAATAATTAATTATTTATTTTTGTAAATACTTGCAATTGATTAATTAGGGTTAATTTTAGGTTAAAGTTTAATGCTTTTCTTAATAAATAAAAAAGGATTAGAATTAGGATTAATTAATAGTCTAATTTCAAATTAATTCTCATAAAAATCATAAATACAAAAACCTCAACAAAAAAAAACAATTTCTTTTTCATTTTAATTTCATTAATTTAGTAATTTTATTAATTTAATTAAAAAGGGTCCAACGCCCTCGCTTCCAATTTTAATTCCAATTCGCGCATTTTATTCTATTTCTTATAATATTTATGTACCTCTCCCAAAGCCTTGTAAACTCGGACATTATATTTCTCGCACTTTATTTCTTTATTTTCTGTCAAATCGGGTCCTGGATTCAATTTGGCGATGTGGACCCGCGCCTTTGTAATAGTTTAGGAATTTTATCTTTCCGCATCTTTTTAACTGTTAATAAATGCATGCAAGAATGAAGGACAAAATAAAAACAAACGCATAGATCACTTTGACATGAACAAGATAAATGCAAATGAACATGACACACAAATCACACACCACCCCTAGGGTACGCCTCACTGTTGCCTTGCCTCGAAAGGTGATCGTCGAGTAGAGGATGTCTTAGTAAGTCCTCATGGTCCGGGAACCTGGCATGAGGGTAGCTTCTAAGGTGTCTTCCCATTGCTCTGGTGATCACCATGTCCCGAACCTCGAATTGACCCGAACACCTCCTATGGTGGTGCTACCTACCTCTCAATGGTGGGATGGCACTACTTTAAAGGACATCTACACAGACGAATTCCTTAGGGTAGGTAGACGACTCTAGATACTTGCTCTAAATTTCAAAACAAATTCAAAAATATTTTTCACACCAACACATTTTCAAAAAGCTTTCGAAAGCAATTTTTTCAAACACTCTTGAGGACCGATACAAGAGTCGAACTGGAATTTTCAAAGAAACCTTTTTTAAAACCCACAGTTGAAAAGCAAACAAACCATTTTGAAAACACAAATGAGCAAGTATCTAAGAGCCCATGGATAACCATGGATAGAAAGGGTGCTAACACCTTCCCTTTCTATAATCTACCTCCCGAACCGAGAGCAATCTCTATAAGGAATTTTTCTGTGCTTTTGTCCTTTCCATTTGGAGAAAATAAAAGACGGTGGCGACTCTTGCTTCCACGACATTTCGCGAACCAGCGTTAAACAGTCAGTTCCAGATCCACCGATCACAGAACTGGCGACTCTGCTGGGGATACTTAAAGTGAGGTGTACCTTAGGGTTAGTTCATAACTGTGTTTTCAATTGTATTGCTTTGCTTGCTTTAAATTGTGGGACTGTCTTGGGAATTCTATAGATCCTAACCCGGATCTGGGGGATACCTTCTTAGAAAGTAGCAACAAGGCTGTGAGGGAACTATGCGGGGTATACCGACATGGTTGAAACAGCCTGCTACGTTGATATGGCACTTTGGTGTGTACCGGTAACCCTTGAATTCAGTCAAGGAGAGTACGGGGCCTCCGCGTGGTGTCGTGAAGCATCAACAGACCTTAGGAACCTTAATTGAACTATCTTGGCCTCTTTAGGGTAGTGAGATAACTGACTTTGGTGCAGTCCGAGGTTGGTTGATACTCGATACTACACTCAATTGAGGGTTGCTTTCCTGGAATATTTCGGTCGCCAGTTCAGTGGCTAAATCGAAACGATGAACAATGAAAGCAATCCCGTGATATTGGGACCCTTAGAACCCAGTTACTTCTAATAGGACAGGTTGAACCCACCAACTTCAAGAGGGTACTACCCAGACCCCATGCTGGCCTTAAACCCTAAGGGCTTGTCTTGTGTGCCTTGTGTGCCTTACATGTTTGTCTTTGTAAATATCTGTGGTGTGTTTAATCATAGCATCATGACATCATCCAGCATCATATGCATTGACTAACCATTTCAGGGGTTCGAATCTTCATCTTTGTTCTTGTTTTGTAGGACATGGAAACTGTTCGCAGAAAGACAATTCAAACCAACCTTGTAAGGGTCCCTCCTCAGCTTAAGGAACTTATATCCAGGATTCCCGAGAACTCCTCATTCAGTGAAAGACATGGAAGTCTCATCAGCTTGGTCAACACCAACATTGAGGAAGACATGATAAAGGTCCTATTCCAGTTCTTTGACCCTCTGCATCACTGCTTCACCTTCTTGGACTATCAGCTGGTACCTACATTGGAGGAGTTCTCCCGGCTCCTGAAGATCCCTATCCTTGATCAACTACCCTACAGCGGTACGGAAAAGGAACCCAAACTTGAAGAGATTGCTAAAGCCTTACACCTACAATCATCTGACCTCAAGGGACATTGGGAAGTTAGAAGTGGTATCAAAGGGTTCTTAGCCAGGTTCCTGTTTGAAAAGGCCCATGAATGTTGGAACTCCCTTGACTTACAAGCTTTTGAAGAAGTTGTGGCCCTCCTTGTCTATGGTTTGGTGTTGTTCCCTAACCCAGATCAGCTTATAGATATTAGTGCTGTCCAGATCTTCATGTCCAGGAATCCTATACCTACGTTGCTGGGGGACATCCTTCACTCATGTTACACTCGAACCATGAGAAAAAGAGGTGTCCTTATGTGTTGCACTCCTCTCCTGGGAAGGTGGTTTATTTCGCACCTTCCACAATCAGTTCTGAAGAATGAGCGGGGTTTGAGATGGTCACAACGGTTGATGACTCTTACACATGCAGATATACATTGGTGCCCTCGGTCCAGAGAGGATGTCACTATCATTGATCGTTGCGGGGAGTACCCTAATGTTCCTTTACTTGGAATTAGAGGAGGTATTACTTACAACCCATGCCTGGCTTGGAGACAGTTTGGTTATGCTCGAAGGGATGGCCCTCATGACATGTTAATTCCTGACATAGTTTTTGACTTCGACAACGATGCACAAGGACTTCGCCAGAGATTCATCAGAGCTTGGAGGATGCCCAGTAGGATAGACAGTAAGACACTGGGGCACAGGAATTCCATCCCATTGGAACCTTATCTCAAGTGGGTACAGGCCCGCTCCCAGAAGTTAGTAATGCCTTATCCTCATATGCTCCCTGTGATCAAAGAGCCAGTCTTGGAAGGAGAAGTGTCCTACATCATTCAGCATCCTGATATGCCTATATCCTGGGAAGAGATGCAGAAGAGCTGGATCCAGCTTAAGGAAGAACGGAATTCTCTTGAGACCAGTTTACATGCCAGTGAGAAGAAGGTCCTGGAACTCACCCGCCTATTGCATGAGGAGAGGAATCTCAACACCTACATAGCTCCAAAGAGGATGCGTAGTGTCTTTTGGGATTAATTTGTTTTGTAATATGTGCCTATGAGGTTTTGATGTACTAAACAATTGTTTCCTTGATAATAACGTGTGTTCCTTTTTGTCTACAACAAATTTGAACTTTCGAACCCTTGAATGCATTGCATAAACACATATCATTCATCATGTGCATAGCAGGGTTTTTTTCTTTTCAGGTTGCTTACCGTTCTTCGCTGTTTATTTCAGCATCATGAATCCTGACTCATCATCAACTGAAATGTCTATCAAGGCTCTTCAGGCGCAGAATGCGCAATTTCAGGAACTAATCATGGGTTTGGCTCAGGGCCAAGAGGAGCTGAAGGCTCTGCTCCTGAAGAAGGAGAAAAAGAAGAAGAGGAGAACTGTTCTTTTCAACTCAGGCCGAAGGTTTGGCAATACTCTGCAGAATGAAGAGGCTGGTTCTTCTATAGGCAAGGGTACCCCTCAAGGGGAAAAAGGTCCTAGTCTGGTAGTCTCTGACAACGAGACTGATTTTGATGAGGAACAATATCCTCCTGTAGAAGACAAATACAAGCAGTTGGAAGACAGATTGAATGCTATGGAGATACAACAGGTACCTGGGCTGGATTTCGGAGACTTGGGTTTGTCTACTGGTGTGATTATTCCCCATAAGTTCAAAGCACCATCCTTCACCAAATATGACGGGGCATCTTATCCCAAGCTACACCTCAGGTCGTACGTGCGGAAGATTCAACCGTACTCAGTGGACAAAAATTTGTGGATCCACTTCTTCCAGGAGAGTCTTTCAGGGACTCATCTCGAATGGTTCTATCAGCTGGATGGGACCAAGGTTCGTAACTGGGAGGAGTTGGCTACTGCTTTTTACAAGCAGTATCAATATAATGCCGACCTTGCCCCTACACGTACCCAACTCCAGGGTATGTCGTTAGGTTCAAGCGAAGGTTTTAAAGAGTACGCTCAGAAGTGGAGGGATCTGGCTGGCAGGGTGCAGCCTCCGTTGACTGATCGGGAGTTGGTAGACATGTTCCTGGGGACCCTATCTGGGCCATTTTTCAACCATCTTATCGGTAATTCATCTGCAGGGTTTACTGATCTTATTCTGACTGGAGAGAGAATTGAGGCTGGGTTGAAGTCTGGTAAGATTCTGAAGGGTGCATCGTCATGTTCTGAGAAGAAACCCTTCAAAAAGGATGCTAGTGCTGTGTACGGGCCCAGAAGACAAGAGAAACCTGAGCGCCGCCAATCTGTCAACGCGGTGATGATCGCTAAGCCTGCTGCCGCTCCTCGGCAAACCAATCCACCAAGGGCTGAAAGACCCCGGAGAGAGTTTACCCGTTTGAGCATGACTTTGTCGCAGATCTTGCCACAATTGCTATCCACCAACCTAGTGACTGTTAGAGAGGCCCCCAAAGTTGTAAACACTGCCTCTCCGAAATACAATCCAAATGCCCGTTGTGCTTATCACTCCGATAGCCCGGGGCATTCCACTGATGACTGTTGGGCATTAAGGAATAAGGTGCAAGACCTTATTGACGCAAAAGAGATACAGTTTGAAGCGCCTGAGAGGCCGAATGTGGTAACTGCTCCTATGCCCCAGCATAGAGTAAATGCGGTTGATGAAGATGTATACGCTGTTTTGGTGGATGATGTAGCTACTCCTTTGAAGACTGTCAAGAGGAACCTACTGCTGGCCGGTTTATTTCCGGGTTGCAGTGAGGGTTGCCTGTTCTGTGCTGTTTCCCCATCTGGTTGTCCTTTGCTGAAGTTGGGCATCCAAAGCCTAATGGATAGCAAGGAGATTCTGTTTAAGAAGTCTACTGTTCAGTTGGTTCCGGTAGAAGAAGTTTCTGTGGTCACAATCTTCAATAATCCAATCAAGGCTCTCCCAAGGAAGCCTGTTCAAATCATGACGGTCGCACCTGTTGTTATTACTGTTCCGGGGCCTCTCCCCTACGAATCGGATAAAGCCGTCCCCTGGCACTATGGGGCAGACGTGTATGTGAATGGAATCAAGCAAGAGTTCAACACTGGCACCAGTATCAGCAATATTACTGGCCCAGCCAAGGTTACCCGCAGTGGCAGGCTCTTCTCGCCTGACATTGCACCGCCCGCTACTCGAAGACCCCTCCTTATAACACCTACAAGTGTACCTGTTCCTGTTTCTGATCAAGTTGTTTCCCCTGCTGCCGAGTCATCTAATGCTCGGGGCAAAGGGATTGAAGATGAGCCTGCCCGGATGGAGGCACCAATACCTATAAATGCTGAGGCCTCCCAACAAGAGATGGAGGAAATTCTAAAAATAATAAAGAAGAGTGACTTTAATGTTGTGGAACAGCTGGGGCATACGCCCTCCAAGATCTCAATGCTCTCCTTATTACTATGCTATGAGGCCCATGCTAAGGCCTTAATCTCATTTCTCAAGACGGCCCATGTGCCACAAGAGACATCTGCAGTCCAGTTTACTGATTGCGTAGAAAATCTGACAGCGGACAACGGTTTGGGCTTCTCAGATGCTGACCTTACTGCAAAGGGAAGGGGCCACAATGATGCTCTGCATGTCTCTATTGAATGCAGGGGCACTACTCTGGTGCATGTGTTGGTGGACACCGGCTCTTCCCTAAATGTGCTACCCAAGAAGGCCTTGGACCGTTTGGATTGTGAAGGCCTGGAACTAAAACCTAGCAATATTATCGTCCGAGCATTTGACGGTTCCAAGAGGATGGTCCATGGAGAGGTTGACATTCCTATCCGGGTGGGTTCTCAGGTGTTCGACTCTACTTTCTATGTGATGGATATCCGTCCATCGTATTCTTGTCTACTGGGTCGACCTTGGATCCACAAAGTTGGGGCAGTGACCTCTACCTTGCACCAGAAGCTAAAATACCCTGTCAGAGGGAAGATCGTCACTGTGCAGGGAGAGGAGGAGTATATGGTAAGCCATTTGAATTCCTTCAGGTATATTGAGATGGACGGGGAGTTTATTGAAACCCCCTTTCAGCATTTCGAGGAGGTACTTCCAATTTCAGCAGCAGCAGAAACAGCGGTCGAAGAGGATGTTCCTTTGAAGATGGCTTCCCTGAAGGATGCCCGGGCTGTGGTTCAGAAAGGTGAATGTACTAACTGGGGCAGGCTTCCCGACTTTACACAGAAAACTGACAAGTTCGGATTGGGTTTTACTGCAGAGGGTCAGAAAGCTATGCGGAAGGCAAAGACCAGAAGACCTCCTGTGCTCATTACCAATCCAGGAGTGAATGCTGTTGGAGAGGATAATGAAGTGGATGAAGCTGAGTTCAATAGCTGGATCTACCCGACAACTGATGGCGGATTGACCAATTGGATTGCTAGGGACCATACCCCTGTTACTTTTGTTACGCAGTAATAAACTTCTTTGTTTTGTTATTTGTAATAAACAATTAAAACTCTATGGCCCGGTGTCTTACCCGGGGCACCGTGGCTTCATTTGTGAGGGCATATAAATTGTCATTTCATATATCATGAATAAAAATCTTGGACGTTTTCTCGCATTTCAAATCTTATGCTCCTTTTCTGTCTTTCCTTTCTTTATATATTATAAAACAGCTGTATTTACACACACTCACTCATACAGGTTTCAATCCACTCTGGATCTCACTGGTAACGACTCTGCTACTGCCAGTTATGACTTCGAAAATCCGATCAACTTAGCCGAAGACGAAGGTGAAGATGATTGCGAAGTGCCTGGCGAGCTTGCAAGACTGTTACTCCAGGAAGAAATGGCAATTCAACCACATGAAGAGCCAGTGGAAACAATAAATATGGGTACTGAGACGGACAGGAAAGAGGTAAAGATTGGTGCCAACCTAGAGCTCAGCTTGAAGCAACAGTTGACTCAAATGCTACATGATTATATGGAGATCTTTGTCTGGTCCTACGAAGACATGCCCGGGTTGGATACCGATATTGTGGTCCATCACTTGCCTACTAAGGAAGACTGCCCTCCGGTTAAGCAAAAGGTTCGCCGTATGCGTCCGGAGATGTCTGAGAAGATCAAAGCCGAGGTTATGAAACAGTTTGATGCCGGGTTCCTTGCAGTGACTTCTTACCCTCAGTGGGTTGCTAATGTAGTGCCGGTACCTAAGAAGGACAGTAAGGTAAGAATGTGTGTCGACTACAGGGATCTGAACAGGGCCAGCCCCAAAGATGACTTCCCCCTACCTCACATTGATGTCCTTGTTGATAATACAGCTCAGCATAAGGTGTTCTCTTTCATGGATGGTTTTTCAGGTTACAATCAGATCAAGATGGCACCAGAAGACATGGAAAAAACTACCTTTGTTACTCAGTGGGGTACCTTCTGCTACAAGGTCATGCCTTTTGGACTGAAGAATGCTGGGGCAACCTACCAACATGCCATGGTTGCCTTATTTCATGATATGATCCATCATGAGATAGAAGTGTATGTTGACGACATGATTGCAAGGTCCCAGACTGAGGAAGAACACCTTGATCATCTGCAGAAGTTGTTTGACCGGTTGAAACTGTACAAGCTGAGGTTGAACCCGAACAAGTGCACCTTCGGGGTAAGATTTGGGAAGTTGCTAGGATTCGTTGTAAGTGACAAGGGTATTCAAGTGGACCCTGCCAAGGTTAAAGCTATTCAAGAGATGCCAGTTCCTAAGACAGAGAAGGAAGTCAGAGGCTTTTTAGGACGCCTGAATTACATTGCTCGTTTCATCTCACACCTGACTGCTACCTGTGAGCCAATCTTCAAGCTGCTGAAGAAAGATCAGGTAGTACGTTGGAATGATGAATGTCAGGCTGGTTTTGACAGAATTAAGGAGTATCTCCAAGAACCACCCATCCTTATGCCACCGGTTGAAGGGAGACCTCTGATACTATACCTAACGGTGCTTGACAACTCAATGGGGTGTGTGCTGGGGCAGCATGACGAGTCTGGCCGAAAAGAGCATGCCATTTATTACCTTAGCAAAAAGTTTACCGACTGTGAGACCCGATACTCACTGCTTGAGAAAACTTGCTGCGCTTTGGTATGGGCTGCTCGCCGGCTGAGACAGTATATGCTGACTCACACTACCTTGTTGATCTCAAAGATGGATCCTATAAAGTACATATTCGAAAAGCCTGCTCTGTCTGGGAGAATAGCAAGATGGAAAATGATCTTGACGGAATACGACATTCAGTACACAACCCAGAAAGCCATCAAAGGAAGTGTACTGGCAGACCACTTGGCACATCAGGCCGTAGATGACTATCAGTCAATGAACTTCGAGTTTCCGGACGAGAGCATCATGATTGTGACTGATTGTGAAGTACCTGGACCGGATGAAGGACCTGAGGAAGGATCTCGATGGTCTATGCACTTTGACGGAGCCTCCAATGCTTTGGGTAACGGTATCGGCGCTATAATCATATCCCCTCAAGGCACTCATACTCCACTCACTGCCCGGCTATGTTTCAACTGTACCAACAACATGGCAGAGTATGAGGCGTGCATCATGGGTCTTCAAGCTGCGATCGACCTAAGGATCAAGTTTCTGAGTGTCTTCGGAGATTCCGCTCTCGTGATCAATCAGATCAAAGGAGAGTGGGATACGAAACATCCGAATCTTATTCCTTACAGAGAATGTGTGTTGACCCTGATCCCCCACTTCACTAAGATAACCTTTGAACACTTTCCAAGAGAGGAGAATCAGTTAGCGGACGCGTTAGCTACAATGTCTTCTATGTTCAAGGTCAAGTGGGATAATGAGGCTCCCCGGATCATCATCTGGAAACTGGACGAACCGGCATACTGTTGTGATCTCGAGACTGAATTGGTGACTGAGAAGCCTTGGTACCATGAGGTGAAGAGATATTTGGAAGCTCAGGAATACCCTGAAGGTGCATCTGTCAATGATAACAAGTTTCTGAGAAGATTCGCAGTGAAGTTCTTCCTTAGCAACGGTATCTTGTACAAGCGAAACCATGATTCGACCTTACTGCGTTGTGTGGACAAGACTGAAGCAGAAAGGATCATGGCAGAGCTACATGAAGGGACCTTTGGTACACATTCCAGTGGGCACACTATGGCTAAGAAGATCCTTCGGGCAGGGTATTTCTGGTCCACGATGGAAGCTGACTGCTACCAACATTCTCGGACATGCCATAAATGCCAGATTTATGCAGACAAGGTGCACGTTCCTCCAGTGCCTCTGAATGTTCTGACTGCGCCTTGGCCGTTTGCAATGTGGGGCATAGACATGATCGGTGAGATTAAACCTACGGCATCTAACGGGCATCGCTTCATCCTAGTGGCGATTGATTATTTCACAAAGTGAGTTGAAGCAGCATCCTATGCTACGGTAACCAAGACTGTTGTGGCACGGTTCATTCGGCATAACCTGATCTGTCGATACGGCGTCCCAGAAAGAATTATTACAGACAACGGTACCAATCTCAATAACAAAATGATCACTGAGCTCTGCGAGCAGTTTAAGATACAGCACCACAATTCTTCTCCTTACAGACCGAAGATGAATGGGGCTGTAGAAGCAGTAAATAAAAATATCAAGAAAATTGTGCAGAAGATGACAGTGACTTACAAAGATTGGCACGAGATGTTGCTGTTCGCTCTACATGGGTACCGTACCTCAGCCAGGACGTCAACCGGGGCAACTCCTTTCTCCTTGGTTTATGGTATGGAGGCAGTCTTACCGATCGAAGTGCAAATACCCTCTCTCCGGATAATGAAGGATGCAAATCTGAACGAAGATGATTGGATCCAGACACAACTTGATCAGCTAAACCTTATTGACGAAAAGAGACTTGCTGCTATCTGCCACGGTCAGACGTACCAAAAGCGGATGATCAGGGCATTTAACAAAAAGGTCAGACCACAGGAATATCAAGTTAGGGATCTGTAATCAAACGAATCATCCTTCCTCAGAGTGATCCAAGGGGCAAATGGACCCCTACGTACGAAGGGTCATTTGTGGTTAAACATGTGTTCTCAGGAGGAGCCATGATTCTAACCAACATGGATGGTGACGACCTTCCTCACCCCGCCAATGCAGACATAGTAAAAAGATACTACGCATGAAAAAAGACCCGCTAGGCTGACATGCCTAGGCAAAAATTAGGGCTTCCCGGCGAACCAAAAGGGTTCGGGCAAAATGAAGGGATGAAATGGAAAAAATTTGTACACCCGGCAAGTCGAAAACCTGAAAAGGCGGCTTGGGCAAAAATGGGTATCCCGGTGGACTGAAAACCCGAAAGGGCGGTCCAGGCAAAAGTTAGGGATAAAGCGTAATACTATGTCTCGTTGGATCACTTTGCATCCAGAATCCGGTATCTACATCAAGTTCAGACGGCATCGATCAGTCAGCTTCATCTTCAACTAAGGTCATCAAGTGATGAGACGCTCGGAGATATAAGGGCGATAGCAGAGTTGAGACCCAGTGGGATCATTTATTTCACACAACAGTTTTATTTTCTCTTGTACAAAATTTGTATAAACTCTTTTGTTCAGCGGCGTTCTCTTACTAGAACGTCAACCTCTTGTACATAAAATGCCTATTTTCAGGCAAATTCCAAATCAATACAAAAAAATCACTTTTCAGCTAAAATGGCCAATTGTTTTTCCTTTTCTGTTTTGTTTTGCGAAGAACGTCCAAGGTTCAATTTGTGATATATGCATTGACAATAATTTGCTAACTCATGAATATTTGCATACGAAACAAAGGATTAATTACAAGTAACATTAGAAACAGGGGCAATAAAGAGTTGTCTAAGCAATCTAATTGTTCTATCCTCCAAGGTACCAAGGTAGGTTCAGCCAAAGAACACAACCAGATATCTTAATTCCCCAGAGAGTGAGCCAGCAAGTCAGTGCACTCTCCCCAAGCAAAGTTATCAACCTTAAGGAAGTTGGGTATCCTCCCGTAGAGCTCAGCATTCCCCAGCAGTACATATATTCTTAACAAGCATCCCCGACAGTCTTGACCTAAAGATTGTTCCCCGGCGGTATACCAGACATTCATTGGAGTCATTTCCCCGGTACAATTCAAAACTTCCCCAAGAGAGTCCAATCTAGTTCCCCAGGAAAGTTGGAATTCATCTCCCCAAGCAGTAAGCTTATCCCCAGTAGGTTCTGGAAGCTTATCCCTCGCAGAGCACGAACGCGTCTCCCGGCTTTATTCAAAGAGTTATTTCCTCGCCAGGATGTAACTGGGTTATCCTCAGCCAAAAGCCACGGAAAGAGCGTCCTCGACGAAGTCTTTTTATCCCCAGCGAAGTCTATTAACACTTCCAACCCAACAATGGTATCCCCAGCGAGTTATTATCAACAACTCAACAAAGTACCTCTCCCCCCACAGAGTATTGCTTCCCAGCAAGATCATAGAGTTCACTCCCCGCAGAGTAATCTATTTCGCCAAGTTTATTCCCCAACGGAGTTATCTTCTCCTACCGGTATTCTTGCAATTATCGTCCCCAGCGGAAGCAAAAATCTATGCTTCAATATCAGCCCAGGAGTGACTTCCCGGCACCCGTCAAGGATTTATTTTCCTAAGACGAAAACATACAATCATAAACATCACATATAGCATGCATATACGCATCACATCTTACAAATCTCATTTATGAACATCATTGCTTGATCCATATCATGCATTGCATATGACTGACCTTTACCTTTCAGGAAGGATCCAGTTAAGTTCTCAGCTATATTCAATACCTAGACCGGTTCAGTTAAATCGACCCTAAGATTTTTCTGTTTCTTATCCAGTCAAAGGCCTTCTCTGGTTCAGTCAGATCGACCCTAAGATCTCCCTGTTTCTTATCCAGTTGAAGACATTTCAAGACCTAGACCGGTTCAGCTAAATCGACCCTAAGATTTTTCTGTTTCTTATCCCGTCCAAGGCCTTCTCTGGTTCAGTCAGATCGACCCTAAGATCTCCCTGTTTCTTATCCAGTTGAAGATTTCAAGACCTAGACCGGTTCAGTTAATCGACCCTAAGATTTTCTGTTTCTTATCCAGTCAAAGGCCTTCTCTAGTCCA
Source organism: Vicia faba (assembly GCA_948472305.1). NCBI lineage: Eukaryota > Viridiplantae > Streptophyta > Magnoliopsida > Fabales > Fabaceae > Vicia > Vicia faba. The sequence goes on along the minus strand of OX451738.1, from coordinate 1,179,504,694 downwards.
GTTAAATCGACCCCAAACAGATTTTCCTGATAAAGACTCAGTAGAAGATATCCAAGATTCTCTCAATGATTACTGTTGAGGTTGAAGTCGCCCAAGATTCTCTCAATGATTACTGTTGAGGTTGAAGTCGCCCAAGATTCTCTCAATGATTACTGTTGAGGTTGAAGTCGCCCAAGATTCTCTCAATGATTACTGTTGAGGTTGAAGTCGCCCAAGATTCTCTCAATGATTACTGTTGAGGTTGAAGTCGCCCAAGATTCTCTCAATGATTACTGTTGAGGTTGAAGTCGCCCAAGATTCTCTCAGCGTTACTGTTGAGGTAGAAGTCGTCTATGGTTCTCTCCCCGTTACTGCGGAGGTAGTAATCGTCCCCAGATTTTCTCAACGTTACTGTTGAAGTTGAAATCGCCCGAGGTTCTCTCAGCGTTCCTGTTGAGGTAGTAACCATCCCTGGTTCATTCATCATCTTCTGAAGATCCAGATCCAGCTCCTGTAACCAGTCAGGACACATCTATACAAAGAATTTGAAGACCAGTTCCTGTAACAAGTCAGGTAATCCTTTTCTTTTGCAGGTATGCAAGTTCTCGCTAAGGAATCTCTTACGCATTCAACACCCAGATGGCATCTATAAGCCCATCATCCTATCCATCAATCTCCAAATGGCATCTATAAGCCCATTCCCCACATCACACTACTATGTGAGCGCAAATTTCTGGGCACTCTAGTGTTCAATCATCTTCCACCTTCGGATTACGAAAGGCACGTCAGCCAATCTGCATCCTCAGGTCTAAGAAGATTGAACATGGGCAAATGTTGTACTCCAAAATTTGCCCTCCCATATTCTTCAAGACTTGCCAAGTCAAAGCTTCAAAATCTCCCCAAGGGTTGCACAGTTCAAGGGCCTCCTAACAGTCAAAAATTAGGGTCTTGGTTCTGACAAAGTAAATGAAGTTTCCAAGGGTCCAATCAAGTCCCACATGCCTACAAATATGGTCAAGCATCCTCATGCCAAGTTTCAAGACTTCCAGCACAAAATTGCACAGTCAAAAACCTTAATTGCACTATAGTCAGCTGTAGGGGCAAAATGGTCATTTGACAGTCAAAAGTTCAAATTTTTGGTCAACATCTCATTTTGAAGCCACAAACATCATTTGATCAATGCTTGATCATGATTTTCAAGGTATGGCTCATAAAGTCTCAAGATGCAAAAGTTTCCATATTTGGACAATTGAAAAAGTCAACTGTAACTTGACCAAGGCATAACTTTCACATGGATTATCAGAAAAATTCCATCCAAAGCTCATTTTGAAGAGAAAGACATTTCCTACAACTCCTCTTCACACTTCAAGTCCAAGAAATGTTCTCACAAAAAGTTATCAATTTCAACATTATAGGTCATTTTCAAAAGTCAACAAAAAGGGACTTTAAGTCAAAGGCCATAACTTGAGATTGGTAAATCAAAATGACATGGGACCAAAGGCATTGGTTAGAGGACTCAAAGACCTTTCCAAAATGTCCAAGAACATGAGCAAATCTTAAAAATTAAGCAAGATATGCCTTGTGAAAGTTGAGAAATTTTTGGATATTTTGAAAAGTCAACATTGATTCAAATGTCTTAAAAATGCTAATGGGCCACATTTTCTTCCAAGAATCATCATCCAAAACATGTGCACGACCATTTGGCCCAAAGGGAAGTTTTTTATCATTTTTATTTATTTATTTGGATTTTTAATTATTAATAATTCATTTAATTAAAATAAATATGTGAAAAATACCAAAGCAAGTCAATCAAATCTTTTTGTGCATAGGATAACTTCAGATTTTCGTGCATTGTTAGATAAGGAAAGAATCCATGTGATTGAACATGATTTGGTAGCAAATATGCATGAAAAGATTTGAAAATTATGGCATGGAAAATCAAATATTTTCTCATCAATTCATGGATCCTTTGGCTCAGATTTTTTACCCTAATCATTCCATACATAAGCATGAAGCCAACCCTAATGCCAATAACCACAGAGCTGCACCAGAAATCCATAACCAAACTTGAGTTTTTTGACAAAAAATTCCAATACTGAAAACTAGGTTCTAGGGCGATTCAAGCCAAAATAATTGTTCCATTGTCTTGCTGAGACATCAAGGAAGGTGCCTGGATCAATATCATAGCCTGAAACATCAAGAATTGGTATATCTGAGTCAAGCTTTTCACGAAAATTTCCATAATCGAATCATGAATTTCATGCATTTTTCGTGTGTTTTCTTTATTGATTTACATTGAGTGATTGATTCTAAAGCTAACTGCATATTTTAATTGAGTTTTTGTGCCAAATTAGAGGATTCACCATTGATACAGGCTAGGGTTCTTCAAGCTTCGAATTGGGTACTTTTGAACACTGTAAAATTGGGACTTCCCAATACCATGATCAAAACCAGGACACTTGGACGAATCGATTGCCATGGTCGCGCCTAATTTATGTGATACCATGGCCTAATCGCTATTTTGAAAACAAGCATATTTTGGGGGGGTTTAAAACCCCCGTTAACCTCTTTTATATTTCAGGGAAAAAGGCAAAACGGAGAAGATGATGAAGTGTCAAGATTTGATTGGGTTATTTGAATTTTCGCGCTAAAAGCTCCACTAACCATTGATTTATCTTATATTATTTATTTCCTAGTATATAACCAAAACGCGTTGGTGGTTCAGTGGCAAGCATAGCATTGGTAACCAACAGGACCTGGGTTCGATCCCAGGTCCCCCTCCCTTTCCTTATATTTTTCTCTTAATCATGTTCTTGTGTAGCTTCAGTCCAAAGCGTCTACCATACGCTCCTCAATCAAACGCGCCACACGTCCCACTGCATTCAACCAAGGGCCAGGATTCAGAGACCATGATGTGCACCAGTCAACCATCCCACACGCTAGCCAAAAAGTCAACTAGGCCAAAGGCTTAATGGGCCTGATTGCTGGACAAAACCCTCCAATTTGGGGACAGACCCCCCATGGTTTGCCTTTCTAATTCTTTTTCTCATATTTTTCTATTTTTGTTTTAATTAGTTTTTTTTAATTTAATTCTTTAAACCAATTTATTTTCATAAAAATATAAAAACAATAGAAAAATCAGAAAAGACAAAAAAATTAAATATATTTTATTTAACTAATATTTTTGTAAATAAAGTCTTATATCAATTAATTAGTTTTTATTCTAGGGTTAATTTTTAATATCTTTTATTAATAAATCAAAAACTTGTAGAATTAGGTTTTAATAATTTTAATTACTTTTTTCTTTTATTTTTTCCTCACTAATAATTAATTATTTATTTTTGTAAATACTTGCAATTGATTAATTAGGGTTAATTTTAGGTTAAAGTTTAATGCTTTTCTTAATAAATAAAAAAGGATTAGAATTAGGATTAATTAATAGTCTAATTTCAAATTAATTCTCATAAAAATCATAAATACAAAAACCTCAAAAAAAAAACAATTTCTTTTTCATTTTAATTTCATTAATTTAGTAATTTTATTAATTTAATTAAAAAGGGTCCAACGCCCTCGCTTCCAATTTTAATTCCAATTCGCGCATTTTATTCTATTTCTTATAATATTTATGTACCTCTCCCAAAGCCTTGTAAACTCGGACATTATATTTCTCGCACTTTATTTCTTTATTTTCTGTTAAATCGGGTCCTGGATTCAATTTGGCGATGTGGACCCGCGCCTTTGTAATAGTTTAGGAATTTTATCTTTCTGCATCTTTTTAACTGTTGATAAATGCATGCAAGAATGAAGGACAAAATAAAAACAAACGCATAGATCACTTTGACATGAACAAGATAAATGCAAATGAACATGACACACAAATCACACACCACCCCTAGGGTACGCCTCACTGTTGCCTTGCCTCGAAAGGTGATCGTCGAGTAGAGGATGTCTTAGTAAGTCCTCATGGTCCGGGAACCTGGCATGAGGGTAGCTTCTAAGGTGTCTTCCCATTGCTCTGGTGATCACCATGTCCCGAACCTCGAATTGACCCGAACACCTCCTATGGTGGTGCTACCTACCTCTCAATGGTGGGATGGCACTACTTTAAAGGACATCTACACAGACGAATTCCTTAGGGTAGGTAGACGACTCTAGATACTTGCTCTAAATTTCAAAACAAATTCAAAAATATTTTTCACACCAACACATTTTCAAAAAGCTTTCGAAAGCAATTTTTTCAAACACTCTTGAGGACCGATACAAGAGTCGAACTGGAATTTTCAAAGAAACCTTTTTTAAAACCCACAGTTGAAAAGCAAACAAACCATTTTGAAAACACAAATGAGCAAGTATCTAAGAGCCCATGGATAACCATGGATAGAAAGGGTGCTAACACCTTCCCTTTCTATAATCTACCTCCCGAACCGAGAGCAATCTCTATAAGGAATTTTTCTGTGCTTTTGTCCTTTCCATTTGGAGAAAATAAAAGACGGTGGCGACTCTTGCTTCTGCGACATTTCGCGAACCAGCGTTAAACAGTCAGTTCCAGATCCACCGATCACAATACCTAACATGCAATATGGCCCATTATTGAAGGCAACAAGTGGAATACCCTAGGGGTGCAAGTGTGATTAGTGTTGTCCATTTTCATGCTTGTTTATCTTGAATTTAAGTCAAATTATTTGTTGTTTTTGATTTGCAAGCAAAACCCTAATTCTAACATGGCATAATTTGAAAGCTTTTAAAGTGCGGAAAATAAAAGATCCTAAGTTATTACAACACAATATATGGGATGGGGGGTACAAATGTTCAAATGGAGATATTTTAGCAAGAAATTAAACCTAAACTATTACATCTAAATTGAATCTTTACAAGATATTTAATTGCACAATAATTAAATTAAATAAAATAAATATGCAAGATGCAAAAATGATTTTCATATGTATGTAAAAAAAAGATTTTTCAAGTATTTAATAAAAAATAAAATGAATTAATTTTTGGTATTTTTTCATGTATTTAGGGCAAAACCCTAATTTTGTTAAATAAATGTATTTATTATATAATATATGCAATATTTATCAATTATGTACAAAAAATAAATAAAAGAAATTATATTGTAAAAAAAAAGTATTTTTGAGGTCAAAACATTAATAAAAATAAAATGTATTATTTTTTATGTTTCCCCTAAATATACTAATAAATGTATAAGTATTTACATTATTTATTAAATATATATTATATGTACAAAAATAAAATATTTAATATTTACAAAAAAAAGTATATTTTATGTAAAATGTTTTCAAAGGTAAAATAAAATAAAAATCAGAAAATAAAAGTGTTTATATTATTTTTTGGTTATTTCAAATAAAAGTATATAAATGTTTATTTATGTACAAAACTAAATAAAGCCAAATAAATATCAAAAAAATGCAAAAAATATGGGAAAAATAATTTTAATATTTTTTTATGTTTAAATAAAAATATAGAACCAGAATCAAAAGGAAAAAATTAAAAATGATAAATAAAACTCAAAATGGGCCAGGGGGTGCATGTGAAATGCAATGGTGTGAAAAGGAAAACATCTCAGGCCCAGCCCATGAAAGGTTGTCTTCAACCTTCAGACAAAAATGTTTGAAAAAACGCGCGCCCTTCTTGCTTCAAACACAACTCCTGATTCCTGGACTTTTAGCACAAACTTATAACATGAAAGATGTCAAGCATCAAGCCACGATTCCATACATATAAAAAACTCAACTTAACTCTCAGAAATGAGAGAGAATTTCTCCATCCCTAATTCTTAACCTAAGTTTTTGTCAATGTTCAGGTCTTAAATTCTCTCAGCACATGCAATATAAATGGAAAGTGAAGATATGTATAGCTTCAGGGCCATGAATAGAACATTTTTCATTCATAAACTTAAAGCTAACTCTTCCTAGATTGAGAGATAGAAGTCCATGAACTTACCTATTCAGCTTGGATCGTGTCTGGCAATGGAGGCACTTTCAAGGCAAGGTGAGGATTGGTACAGCTTGCTTGAAGTCCAGAGATGCTATTCCAACCTTTAGCTTGCTTTGAAACCAAGTGAATCAAGCTATAGCAATCAACGAGGGGAAATGTTTATGGAAGCCAAGTTGCAGGGATGCCCTGTTTTTGTGCAGTACAATGGTGTTTTGAGGTTTGATGAGGTTTGGAAGGTGTTTTGGCCGTGCCTTAGCTCAATGATGTTGTTTGGGATGTGTCTAACAACTTTGCTTTAGCTTGTGTTGGCAGAAATGAAAAAGTCTATCAATATGCCAAGTTTCTTCCAACTTAAGCAACAAAATGTCAACTTGGTTTCTAGACTTGTGCAGGCCCCTCAAATGTGCTGAAACCATCCCTCTTGATCAGTGTGATATGCTTCTGAACTTGTGCCAAAGAGATTTGCCTTGTACTTCTTGATTTGCAAATTTGACATAAAGTTCAACTTTTCAAAAATGGATATATTGTTTTTTCTAATTATGGCTCAATCTTGTATGCAATGTTTAAACACATAAGATAAGGCTTGAACACAAGGGGTTTGCATTAAATTATTGAGTGTGGATGAGATAAAAGGCCTGTAATCTAGCTTAGAGCATGCTGAGTTCAAAAATCCAAAGTTATGGACATGTAAATTGGCCATGAACAAAGTGAGTTTTACCCATATTGCCAAATTCGATTCTCCCTAACCACAAGGTTGTTTGTTGAGTTCTTGGACATTTTGGAAAGCTTGGAATGTGTACTACAATCCATCTTTGTAATGCAAATTGAAATTCCAAGTGGAAGCATGTGAAAAGTGGCCATGAAGTTAGGCAAAAATCCTGCCTAAAATAGGTCAAAAATTTTCTAAGTTAAGAAATGTTTTGCACCCTTGTTCCAAAAATCATAACTTGAGCTACAAGCTTCTTTTGAGGAAACTTTGTGTATCAAAGTTGTAGATTTTGCAATGGAATATAACTTTCATGTTTTGAGTTTTCCTTGAATCCAAATGTATCTTGATGAAAAAATGGGACAAAGTTAGGAAAAAAATAGGGATTTTCATAACTTAGAAAAATTCCAAGTTATGAAAATTCTTCATTTTAAACCCTAATTTGCAATTTTGGGTTTCTTGATGAACAAGTTTCATATTTTGACATGTTTTGATGAAAAATGAATCTTGACACTTGATTTTGACCAAAAAGTCAAAGTTTGACTTTTCAGTATACAGTCAAAAATTAATCAATTGACTGGAAAATTCATCTGTCAATCTTGTGCATTTGGGATCTTTTGAACTTGTTGAACATGTAAAAACAATTCTATGGGGTCCTTGAATCCATATATGAGCTTGGTTTGCCATTGGCTAGGTCAAACAGTCAAAAATTGCCTTTGTGCAGTCAAAACCCTAAAAATGACCATTTTGCCCTTTTGGTGATCTGATCAAATTTCTTGTGGAATTGTGATCCAAACTTGACCAAATGGTTCATATGAGTTCATAATGTTGATGTGGGTCAAAAATCATGAGGTTTGACTGTCAATTGGCCACAGTTGACTTTTTTCCCCAATACAGCTGATTTCTAGGTCAACTGTCCAATTGACTGGGCAAAGTTTGGAATCAAGACTTGAAACTTGGTATGGATAAACTTGGGAGTCCAATATGAAGCATGAAAGTCATCTTAGGCATTCTAGGTCAAAACATCTTTGTGCAAACACAAACCCTAATTTGGGTCAACAGTGCAAGGAGAAGTCTTGAGCAGAGGAAACCTTAATTGGATCTTGAGTTCCAAGGGTCTTGTGATGAGAAAATATTGAGGAAATGGGAGGGAAAATTTTGGGGTACAACAATTACTATGCCTTATAGATTTTGGGATCAATAGAATTGATTAAGCATGTTAGGAATCTCAATTTAGGATTTCCTAGGTTTGTAGAATTTGTCCCTAATGTTGTTAAATTGTGTGGAATTGAACCAATTGCATGATATAGGATTGTTAGGAATGGTTGAATTGTGTTATTTGACATTATGTTGATGTTACTTGGGTGATTCTGGTGTTAACTGATGTGGTCATTCGTATGGGGATGAAAAGGAATGGATTGAGATACAAAATGTTGTCAAAATAGCAGTTTTTGACTCTGCAGGTCGTGGGAACCGGTTCCCAGTGGGGAGGAACCGGGTTCCACTGTGCGAAGTTGTAAAAACTGGAAAAATTGGTCGTAGGAACCGGTTCATGTATAGGTAGGAACCGGGTTCCCATACATTTTCCAGAAGGATGATTTTAGGACTTCGCAGGAACCGGTTCCTGCATATGTAGGAACCGGGTTCTGCTGTAACTTTTTTTGAAAAATATTAAAGTTTGAAAATTCATAACTTTCAAACGGTAAGTCCGATTTGAGTGCCGTTTTCGGCAGTATTTCTTAAATTAAAAATAATATCTTATAAAATAAGAAAAATATTATTTTATGAAAATTATTTTAAAAAGAGTCGAATTCTCGATTTTTGTAAACTTTGGTATTTTGAGAATGATGTAGAATTGTTTGTAAATTATTTTGATTTGGTGAATGAAAACTGATACTTATGTGTTGTGCCTGCTATCCAATATGATTGAGATGTGATCATGTGATATATTGTCTTTGGAATTATTTGGAATTATGTTGTGATCATATTCCGTTGATTTGATGTTGCATGCTGGTGATGTGCATGCATATGCATTGTTTTGGTGAAGTTAATTCCCATTGTGTGGAATTTGACTTGTAATTGCCGTTAACCGATACCCGGGTGATGATGGGTGGTTAGGCTGGATTCGTGTCCGAGTGTTATGGACGAATCGATGGTTGCTGTATCCGGTTGATGATGGATCAGTGTTGATGTATCCGGTTGATGATGGATCAGTGTTGGGTGACTTGGTCACGTGTTGGTACCACATGAATTGTGTTTGAATTTGTGTTTGCATGGAATTGTAACATGTTAGGATGTCTTCCAGTGTTACAATTCTTTGGTTGATTATTGATTTGTGCATAATGACTGGTATGATTGGAACTGCGTGTTGAATATGAATTTATGCTAAAATGGGTGAAATAATATGCTTGTGATATACTGTTGATTGAGAAGCTTATAATGCATGTTAATTATGAGAAATCTCACCCTTACTTTAACAATTTCAGATTAAATTTAGCAGCTCAGGAGTTGGTGAGGATGGCTCTAGAGCTATGTTACTTTAAGTCCGCGTGTCAGTGTCATGCTCTGATAGGTTGTAACACTGGGGGAAACGTTTGAATGATGAGTTTTATTTTATACTCCATTGTTTAATTTATGTTGGGAATACTTATGAAGTGAAGTTATTCCGGTTTCGAGACATTTCCGTTGTGTAGAACATGATATTGATTTGAATATTTATCTTAATAATTCCTTCAGTAAAGCATGATAACTGTAGATTTGAGGTTTTTATATTTATCTTGAATTGTGACATCCCTTTTTTCCATGTTACTCTGATTTAATTAATATATTCGCGGGTTATTTAGAAGGGGTGTTACAATAGTGGTATCAGAGCATAGTCGGTCTTGTCTTGTGTCGTTATCCCTTTTGTATGCGACTAGTGTAAGATGACACTGTCGATACTTGTGTGTTGATGAGGTTGTTTTGTAATGTTACAGAACAATGGCCGGAAGAGGTAACGGAAGAAACGACGATGCTCTTGCTGAAGCATTGGGAATGTTGGCTGGAGTACTCGGAGGGAACCAGCAGGAAGCTGTGATTGGTGCTGACCGACAATTGGGGAATTTTCAGAGGAATAATCCTCCGTTGTTCAAGGGTGCACATGATCCCGAAGGTGCTCAGAAGTGGTTGAAGGAGATCGAGAGGATCTTCAGAGTAATTGACTGTGCTGAAGGGATGAAGGTGAGATACTGAACTCACATGTTAGCAGAGGAAGCTGATGACTGGTGGGTTGCTACCAGAACTGAAATGGAAGAAGATGGTATTGCGTTGACTTGGGCTGTGTTCAGGAGGGCTTTTCTGAGGAGGTACTTTCCTGAGGACATCAGAGGCAAGAAGGAGATTGAGTTTCTGGAACTCAAGCAGGGTAACAAGACTGTCAGTGAGTATGCTTCGAAGTTTACTGAGTTAGCGAAGTATTATGCCCATTATACTAACGATGCAGATAGAGAATTTTCCAAATGTATCAAGTTTGAGAATGGTCTTCGTGATGAGATTAAGCAGGGTATTCGGTATCAGCGTATCCAAAGATTTCCTGATCTGGTTGACTGTAGTAGGATTTTAGAGGAGGATCTTGCTAGCACTAAGTCGAATGCTCGAGGGTATGTTGATAGGAAGGGTAAGCAACAGATGGATCGTGGTAAGCCTTATGATAGAAGTAATCAGAGACCCGGTGGTTGGAATAAGTTTGGTGGAGGAGATTCTAGTTCTTCCATTAAGTGCTACAAGTGTGGTGAGACAGGACATCGTATGGTGGATTGTAAAAGTAATGATAAGAAGTGTTTCAAGTGTGGGAAACTCGGCCATGTGGCCAATGATTGCAGAGTGAGAGTGGTGACTTGTTACAACTGTGGTGAAGAAGGTCATACTCGTCCTCAGTGTAAAAAACCCAAGAAGGAGCAAGCTGGTGGTAAAGTGTTTTCATTGTCTGGGTCAGAGACTAAGCCAGATGATTGGCTGATTAAAGGTACATGTTTTATTAATGACATACCTTTGATTGCGATTATTGATACTGGAGCTACACATTCTTTTATTGCTTTGGATTGTGCTAAAAGATTGAATTTGGAAATTTTTAATATGGATGGAAGTATGGTTATTGATACTCCTGCGTCGGGTTCAGTGACTACTTTGTATGTTTGTAGGAATTGTCCTATTGTGATTTTTGGTAGGGGTTTCGGTATGGATTTGGTGTGCCTACCGTTAGAACAACTTGATATCATCCTTGGAATGAACTGGTTGGAATTCAACCAGGTTCACATCAACTGTTTTGCGAAGACGGTTATTTTTCCTGAAGAGGTTGGTGTCGAAGATGTGACTATGTCGGTTAAACATATGAACCTAGCTGTGAAAGATGGTGTTGTGGTATTTATGTTGTATTCTGCAATAGAAGCGGAGGGAAAAGCAAAGAGTGATGGATTTCCAGTGGTGAATGAATTTCCAGAGGTGTTTCCGGAAGACGTTAGTGAATTGCCACCTGAAAGGGAGGTAGAATTTACTATAGATTTGATTCCTGGAACTAGTCTGGTGTCGATGGCGCCTTACCGTATGTCGGCATCTGAATTAGCGGAGTTAAAGAAAAAGTTGGAGGAGTTACTTGAGAAGAAGTTTATTCGTCCGAGTGTTTCGCCGTGGGGTGCTCTGGTGTTGTTGGTTAAGAAGAAAGAAGGTTCAATGAGATTATGTGTTGATTACAGACAGCTGAATAAAGTTACAATCAAGAATCGGTATCCTTTGCCGAGGATCGATGATTTGATGGATCAACTAGTTGGAGCTTGTGTATTTAGTAAGATTGATATGAGATCTGGATATCATCAGATTCGTGTGAAGTCGGAAGATATTCAGAAAACTGCATTTAGAACGAGGTATGGACATTACGAGTATTCTGTTATGCCGTTTGGAGTACTAATGCACCTGGTGTTTTCATGGAGTATATGAACAGGATATTTCATCCGTATCTTGATAAGTTTGTGGTGGTGTTCATTGATGATATTCTAATTTATTCGAAGAACGATGAAGAGCATGCAGAACATCTCAGAGTTGTGTTGGAATTGTTGAAAGAGAAGAAGCTTTATGCGAAGTTATCCAAGTGTGAATTCTGGTTAAGTGAAGTAAGTTTTCTTGGCCATGTAATTTCCAAGAATGGAATTATTGTGGATCCTACGAAGGTAGAAGCAGTATCTCAGTGGGAAGCGCCTAAGAATGCTTCTGAGATCCGTAGTTTTCTGGGTCTTGCAGGTTATTACAGGAAGTTTATAGAAGGATTTTCCAAATTAGCGTTACCGTTGACTAAGTTGACCAGGAAGGGTCAGATGTTTGTTTGGGATGTTGAATGTGAGAAAGGATTTCAAGAGCTGAAGAGGAGGTTGACAAGTGCTCCGATCTTGATTTTGCCAAATCTGACTAAGTCTTTTATTGTGTATTGTGACGCATCATTAATGGGATTAGGTGGTGTGTTGATGCAAGATAAGCAGGTGGTGGCTTATGCTTCGAGACAATTGAAAGTACATGAAAGGAATTATCCGACTCATGATTTGGAGTTGGCAACTGTTGTGTTTGTTTTGAAGTTGTGGAGGCATTATTTGTATGGTTCTCGGTTTGAGGTGTTCAGTGATCACAAAAGTCTGAGGTATCTCTTTGATCAGAAAGAGTTGAATATGAGGCAGAGGAGATGGTTAGAATTTCTAAAGGATTATGATTTCGGTTTGAATTATCATCCTGGTAAGGCAAACATTACTGCGGATGCCTTGAGTAGGAAGTCCTTGCATATGTCGATGTTAATGGTCCGTGAGTTAGATTTGGTTGAGCAGTTCAGAGATTTAAGTTTGGTATGTGAAACTACTCCGAATAGTGTGAAATTGGGTATGTTGAAACTGACTAGTGGTATTCTGGAAGAAATTCGGAATGGACAGAAGTCCGATGTTGGGTTAGTTGATACATTGACATTGATCAACCAAGGTCAAGAAGGCGAGTCCCGGATTGATGAGAATGGTGTTATGAGATTTGGTAATAGGGTGTGTGTTCCGGATGTTGCAGAGATTAGGAAGAGTATTTTGGAAGAAGGACATAGTAGTGGATTGAGTATTCATCCTGGTGCTACTAAAATGTACCATGATTTGAAGAAGTTGTTTTGGTGGCCGGGAATGAAAAAGGAAATTGCTGAGTTTGTGTATGCTTGTTTGGTTTGTCAGAAGTCGAAGATTGAGCATCAGAAACCGTCAGGATTGATGGAACCGTTGTTTGTTCCGGAATGGAAATGGGATGGAATATCTATGGATTTTGTGTCTGGTTTGCCAAGTACATCGAAGAATTGTGATTCTATCTGGGTTATTGTTGATCGGTTGATGAAATCTGCTCACTTTATTCCGATAAGAATGGATTATCCGATGGAAAGGTTGGCAGAATTGTATGTTGAGAAGATTGTGAGTTTGCACGATATTCCTTCTAGTATTGTGTCGGATCGAGATCCGAGGTTTACATCTAAATTCTGGACGGGATTGCAAGAAGCTTTGGGTACTAAGTTGAGTTTGAGTTCTGCTTATCATCCACAGACAGATGGTCAGACGGAGAGGACGATTCAGTCGTTGGAAGATTTGTTAAGAGCTTGTGTGTTGGAGAAAGTTGGAGCTTGGGATAGTTATCTACCATTGATTGAGTTTACCTACAACAATAGTTTTCATTCGAGCATTGGTATGGCTCCGTTTGAGGCATTTTATGGTAGGAGGTGTCGGACACTGTTGTGTTGGTATGAATCTGGAGAGAGTGCTGTGATTGGACCGGAAATTGTCCAACAGACTTCGGAAAAGATTAAGATGATTCAGGAGAAGATGAGGACTTCTCAGTGTCGTCAGAAAAGTTATCACGATAAGAGGAGGAAGGATATTGAGTTTAGTGAAGGAGATCATGTTTTTATGCGAGTTACTCCGATGACTGGTATTGGTCGAGCTTTGAAGTCAAAGAAGTTGACTCCACGTTTTATTGCTCCGTTTCAGATTACCAAGAGAGTTGGGAAAGTTGCTTATCAGATTGCTTTGTCGCCGTCACTTGCAAATTTGCATGATGTTTTTCATGTATCTCAGCTAAGGAAGTACATTGCTGATCCGTCTCATGAGATTCGGGTAGACGATATACAGGTACGAGAGAATTTGACTGTGGGAGCGGTACCTGCGAGGATTGAGGATCGGAAGTTGAAACAGTTGCGAGGCAAGGAGATCGTGTTGGTAAGAGTGGCTTGGGGAGGACCAGCAGATGGAAATGTCACTTGGGAGCTGGAGAGTCAGATGAAGGACTCGTATCCCGAACTGTTCGTCTAAGGTATGTTTTCGAGGACGAAAACTCTTTTAGTTGGGGAGAGTTGTGACACCCCAAATTAATTCAAGTGTTAAATAATTAGGAATTTAATTATTAAATTAATTAAAGGCTTAATTAATAATATTTTGGATTAAATGGATGAATTAATTATGAAATTAAAAAGGAAGACCGGGGGGTGTAAGGTTGAATTAGAGGTGTGTGAAGTAAAAAGCTCTACTAAATAATAACTAATTTATTACTATTATTTGGAAAATAATAAAATGAATATAAAAAGAAGGATAAAAAGGAAAAGAAAAAGGAGGTTATTTGGAAAAGTCATTATACGTGAAATTGGAGAAAAGAAGAGAAGAGAGGAAAAAGCCAAACGCCGTGAATTCGAAGGATCATCGCGAGGTAAGGGGTGATTTCGATTAATTACTATGCCTTATAGATTTTGGGATCAATAGAATTGATTAAGCATGTTAGGAATCTCAATTTAGGATTTCCTAGGTTTGTAGAATTTGTCCCTAATGTTGTTAAATTGTGTGGAATTGAACCAATTGCATGATATAGGATTGTTAGGAATGGTTGAATTGTGTTATTTGACATTATGTTGATGTTACTTGGGTGATTCTGGTGTTAACTGATGTGGTCATTCATATGGGGATGAAAAGGAATGGATTGAGATACAAAATGCTGTCAAAATAGCAGTTTTTGACTCTGCAGGTCGTGGGAACCGGTTCCCAGTAGGGAGGAACCTGGTTCCACTGTGCAAAGTTGTAAAAACTGGCAAGATTGGTCGTAGGAACCGGTTCCTGTATAGGTAGGAACCGGGTTCCCATACATTTTCCAGAAGGGTGATTTTAGGACTTCGCAGGAACCGGTTCCTGCATATGTAGGAACCGGGTTCTGCTGTAACTTTTTTTGAAAAATATTAAACTTTGAAAATTCATAACTTTCAAACCGTAAGTCCGATTTGAGTGCCGTTTTCGGCAGTATTTCTTAAATTAAAAATACTATCTTATAAAATAAGAAAAATATTATTTTATGAAAATTATTTTAAAAAGAGTCGAATTCCCGATTTTTGTAAACTTTGGTATTTTGAGAATGATGTAGAATTATTTGTAAATTGTTATGATTTGGTGAATGAAAACTGATACTTATGTGTTGTGCCTGCTATCCATTATGATTGAGATGTGATCATGTGATATATTGGCTTTGGCATTATTTGGAATTATGTTGTGATCATATTCCGTTGATTTGATGTTGCATGCTGGTGATGTGCATGCATATGCATTGTTTTGGTGAAGTTAATTTCCATTATGTGGAATTTGACTTGTAATTGCCGTTAACCGATACCCAGGTGATGATGGGTGGTTAGGCTGGATTCGTGTCCGAGTGTTATGGACGAATCGATGGTTGCTGTATCCGGTTGATGATGGATCAGTGTTGCTGTATCCGGTTGATGATGGATCAGTGTTGGGTGACTTGGTCACGTGTTGGTACCACATGCATTGTGTCTGCATTTGTGTTTGCATGGAATTGTAACATGTTAGGATGTCTTGCAGTGTTACAATTCTTTGGTTGATTATTGATTTGTGCATAATGACTGGTATGATTGGAACTGCGTGTTGAATCTGAATTTATACTAAAATGGGTGAAATAATATGCTTGTGATATACTGTTGATTGAGAAGCTTATAATGCATGCTAATTATGAGAAATCTCACCCTTACTTTAACAATTTCAGATTAAAGTTAGCAGCTCAGGAGTTGGTGAGGATGGCTCTAGAGCTATGTTACTTTAAGTTCGCGTGTCAGTGTCATGCTCTGATAGGTTGTAACACTGGGGGAAACGTTTGAATGATGAGTTTTATTTTATACTCCATTGTTTAATTTATGTTGGGAGTACTTATGAAGTGAAGTTATTCTGGTTTCAAGACATTTCCGCTGTGTAGAACATGATATTGATTTGAATATTTATCTTAATAATTCCTTCAGTAAAGCATGATAACTGTAGATTTGAGGTTTTTATATTTATCTTGAATTGTGACATCCATGTTTTCCATGTTACTCTGATTTAATTAATATATTCGCGGGTTATTTAGAAGGGGTGTTACAAAAAACACCTTTTGTAAAACATTCGAGTAAAGAATTGTTACAAGGGTTGCCTAGACAAGGCATCTTTTTTAAAACATTTTCAAAACCACACACACAAAGCACCATTTTAAACAATTGAAAATGCAAGGCAAGTGATCTAAGCAAGTAACTAAGAACACATGGATAACCATGGATAGAAAGGGTGCTAATACCTTCCCTTTCTATAATCTACTCCCCGAACCCAAGAAAACATCTCAAAGGTTTTTCCTGTGCTTTTTAACCTTTCCTTAGGATAAAATAAAAAATTGGTGGCGACTCTTGCTAAACCGAAACATTTGCGAAAACAAACGCAAACCTCAAGTCAGTTCTCCCACCGTATCACACTAAGGTTCCGTCAAGACATTCACATCTTTTGGTATCAGAAGAGTAGTATGAGCCAACATGTACTGTCTCAGCCGGTGAGCAGCCCGTGCCAAAGTGTAGCAAGTTCTCTCGAGCAGTGAGTATTGGGTCTCACAGTCGGTAAACTTTTTGCTAAAGCAATAAATAGCATGCTCTTTTCGACCAGACTCGTCATGCTTCCCCAACACACCTCTTTGTATTATCCAGCCCTTTTAAGTATGAGGTCAATGGTCTTCCTGCAATTGGAGGAATCAGAATTGGTAGCTTGGAGGTAGTATGGCCCTCTCTTCTTGGAGTAACAGTCTTGCAAGTTCACCAGGCACTTTGCAATCATCTTCACCTTCGTCTTTGGCTAAGTTGATCGGACTTTCAAAGTCATAACTGGCAGTAGCAGGGGCGTTATCAGTGGGATCCAGAGTGGATGTAGATCATCATACGTGAGTGTGTGTAAAAATAGTTGTTTTGTAATATATAATAAAAGAAAAACAAGGAGCGCAAAATTTGAAATGCAAGAACGTCCAATGCTTTTATTAATGATATATGAAAATGACACACATAAAGCCCTCACAAATGAAGCCACAGTGTCCCGGGTAGGACACCGGGCCATAAAGTTTAAGACATTGTCTGTTACAAATTCAAAACAAAAAGTTTCATTACTAGGTAACAAAAGTAATATGGATGAAGTTCTTTGCTGTCCAGTTGCTTGGTCCACCGTCGGTCGCAGGATAGATCCAGTTGTCGAATTCAGACTCTTCCACATCATCTTCAATGGCATTTACTCCCGAGTTGCTGATGAACACAGGAGGTCTTCCGATCCGTGCATTCCGAACAACCCTTTGAGCTTCTGCAGTGAAACCCAAACCAAACTTGTTAGTCTTCTGAGTAAAATCAGGGAGTCGGCCCCATTGTGCACACCCACCTTTCTCAATAACAACCCGGGCATCCTTGAGGGAAGCCATCTTCATAGGAGAATCTTCATCAACAGTCTCAGCTGACGCCAATGTCTGGGGAACCTCTTCAAAATGTTGGAATGGGGTCTTAATGAACTCCACATCCATCTCTACATACCAGAAAGAGTTGAGGTGGCTAACCATGTACTCTTCCTCTCCATGTACTGTTACAATCTTCCCTTTGACCGGGTACTTCAGCTTCTGGTGGAGCGTTGAGGTTACGGCCCCAGCTTTGTGGATCCATGGACGACCGAGCTTCAAGAGTGACAGGCCGAACGGCTTCATACGGCATACCTAGCTTTTGGGCACGGATAGGGACCCATCTGAGATATGGATCCATTGGAAGTGAAGTTTTTGGGCCCAACTCATGTGGATCAGATTGGTGAACTCTATCCCAAGCCCTTATGAATCTGCGGCGTAGCTCGTCGCCATCCCCTTGAAAATCAAAGATGATATGAGGCATTAGCAGCTCATGAGGTCCTTCTCTTCTGGCATGCCCAAACTGACGTAGGGCTAAGCATGGGTTGTAAGAAATTACTCCGTGGGTTCCTATCAGTGGAACATTAGGGTACTCCCCACAGCGATCAATAATAGTTACCTCGTCCATACCCTTAAGAGTCCAGATGATGTCATTATGAGAGAGAGCCATAACCCTATAGGCCCAGCCCATGCCTTCTTTGTTCTTCAGCACTAACTTGGGAAGGTGCGAAATAAACCACCTTGCTAATAATGGAACACAGCACATCAAGGTTCCCCGCTTTCGGGCATTACGAGCATAAAGTTGATGAAGGATGTCACCCAAGAGAGTGGGTACAAGATTCCGAGAGATGAAGATATTTATCGCATTCACATCAACAAAAGAGTCAGAGTTCGGAAACAATACCAAGTCGTATATCAGAAGAGCCAGAATATCCTTGAACGCCTTGAAGTCTAGACTATCCTAGAAATAGTTAGCCTTACCAACCAAGAACTTAGTCAGAAATCCCTTTGCTCCACTTCTAGTCTCCCAATTAGCTATTACCTCCTCTTTGGTCATATGAAGGGCTGCAACAATCTCTTCGGGCCTAAGAATATTCTCTCAACCAGTAAACGGGGTCTGCTCCAGAACAGAGATACCGAGCAACTCAGAGAACTCTTCTAGGGTGGGAACCAGCTGATAGTCTTGAAAAGTAAAGCAATGGTATAGCAGATCATAGAACTGGACTAGGACACTCATCATCTGCTCGTCCAATTTGGAGGTGACCAAACTGAGAAGATAACCATGCCTCCCGATGAAGGAAGTAGTGTCAGGCATCTTGGCAACCAACTCTTTAAGCAAGGTAGGAACTTGGACAAAGTTGATCCCGATGGTATTCCTACGCATGGGCATCATGATGACCTACAAAACAGAACAAAGATGAATCCCTCCTGTCTTTGAAATAGGTTAGTCCAATGCAAGATGTATGCAATGTTATGATGTCATGATGTCATGATAGTAATCACACCACAAGTATCCACAAACAGCAAACATGGTAAAGGCACACAAGTCACACAGAGAGCCCTTAGATTTTAGGCTGGCAAGGAGCTTAGGTACTACCCTCTTTCAGTTCAGTTGGTTTAAACCTGTCCTAAAAATAGTAACCGGGTTCTAGAGGATCTCAATATCACTGACTACCCTCAATCAGTCATAATTCCAGTTTAGCAACCTTTTCTTGCGGCCAGAATCATTGCGAGAGTTTAGTCTCAATGAGTGTAGCATACTGCTACTGTTTTATGGCCAAGTTGGTCAATTTAAAGGTTCTAAGGTCAGTTGGTGCTTAATGACCCCTTAGAAGACCCATATTCTCCTTGTTCCAACACAAGGGATATCAGTACACACTAAGATGCCACACCAACGTAGCTACTGCTTCAATCGTATCGGTCTACGCCGTACAGTTCCCTCACAGTTTATTGCTACTTACCTAAAGGGTATCCCCAGATCCGGGTTAGGATCTATAGTAACTCCGATACAAGCCCACAAAGATAAATCATACAAAGCAAACAATTGAAAACAATAGTGATCTAATCCTAAGGTACACCCCACTTATAAGGTCCCCAGCAGAGTCGCCAGTTCTGTGATACGGTGGGAAGGGAACTGACTGTTTTTGGAATGCTGGTTTACGTTTTGCGTTTGTTTTTGCAAAATGTCGCGGTAAGCAAGAGTCGCCATCGACTTTTATTTTATCCAACAAGGAAAGGAAAAAAGTACAGAAAAATTCCTTTTTCGAGATGTTTCTCGGGTCCGGGGGGTAGATTATAGAAAGGGAAGGTGTTAGCACCCTTTCTATCTATGGTTATCCACGGGCTCTTAGGTACTTGCTCAAAGTGTTTTCAAAATTTGCTTTTCTTTGTGTTTGTGGGTTTGAAAGGTGTAAGTGCGAAAAGTTTTATTTTGTTTTAGAATGAGCAAGTATTTAAGAACCATCTACCTACTCGAAAAAGGAATTAATCTGTACAAATATCCTTTAGACAATGCTATCCTACTATTGAGGAGTAGGTAGCACCGTCGTTGGAGTTTTAATGGTCAATTCGATTAAGGGACGTGTGGTCACTAAAGCAATGTTAGGACGCCTTAGCGGTAACTCTAATGTCTTAGATCATTTTATCCGAGGCAACCGTTTCGAGGCAACTATGATCTTTGGACAATAGGGCGACCTCTAAAACTTCCTATACTCAATGACCACGTTTGAAGGCAACCAAGTGAGGTGTACCCTAAGAGTGCGCATGTGCGAGTGTGTTGTTTTTCAGTTATTTTATCTTTGTACATGTTAGCGGTTATCTATGTTGATTTTAAGTTCATACATTTGATCTTGTCGTGCATTCCCTATTATCAAACATCTAACAGTTAATAATTTGTGGAAATTAAATTGCGGAATTTAAATCTAAACTATTACAAGGCGTCAGGTATTTACATCGCCAAAAACAACCCTTGAAATTAAAATGCGGAAAGTAAAATAAAGCGATAAAATAATTTAAAGTCCTATTTAAAGCTATTACATTCCGGAAGCAATTACAATAATATGAAATGGATCGCACGCGAAAAATTAAATTGAATGCATTTTAGGGTTTTGACCCTTTTTTTTGAAAGAAAGAGATTTTTTGTTATTTTTGAATTAATGGAAGCAATTAAATTAGGTTAACAATTAAATAAACAAATTAATTAATTAATGAAAATATTTTTGGATTTTTGGGTATTTAAAGAAATAGAAATAAAATTGATTAAAGTTGGTAGAAACTTAATTTTCTACATTAATTTTAAATATTGCAAAAATATTAAAAGTTAAACCTAATTAAACTAAATTAATTGAGTTAATTTATTTACAAAAATAAAGTGATGAATTAATTTTAATAAATAAAACATATTTTTGTGTTTTTGATTTTATGAGGAAAAATAATTTAATTGGTTAATGAAATTATAAAAATAAATTAACAAAAACAATTAAATAAAAGAAATATAAAGAAAAAGAAATAACCAAAAGGGGGTGTTGGGCCTGATCAGGAAGTGAAATTGGCATTTTTTAGGCCCATTCACGTTGGCCTGTATGGACTTTTCTGGTTCCCACATGTGCCTGTTGACTAGAGACCATGGTGGACGTTCAATCTTGGCCATTGGATTTGGCCTGAAGGCCATCTGGCGCCTGGAGATTTGAAGGTGTATGGTGCGTTGCAAGGCATGGGGCACACTGGAACGCCTGAAAGAAAATAACAAGAAATATGTTGGGGACCTGGGATTCAAACCCAGGTCCCATTGGATTTCATACAACGCGCTTGCCACTGGACCACTGCATTCTATTTGATAGTGGATTAGGTAGTAAATATTATATTGAAAAACAATCATTATGCCTGAAACAAAAAAATAAGCGTGAAGCATTTGAACCAGCGAATGGGACATGGCCACGTAATCATCTTCTTCGTTTGGCCCCTGGACATTTACCTGCGGAATTTTATCCGCAGCAAAATCCATGGCTTCATCCTAAAACGAGCCTTAAGCCATAAAAATGCAAACTAAGACCATATTCATGATCGTCTCTTCCTCCTGAGTTTATCCATGTCCATTATTGGTCTCAATTTTTCCTGAAACTAAAACCCCCAAAAGCAAGAAACAAGAACCCTAGATTCGGGCATGGCATTATGGGCTATGAAAACAAAATCAAATATTGCAGAAAGTTTCGAAATCATTCAAGGATCAAGAATATGTCCATGGTTTGTCAAAAAAATGCAAGAATGAGAGATTGAGATTTTGAGTATAGGGCGACTTTCATGGATACTTACAACGCGTTTTAGGTGACGAATGGCTTGGCTTTTGATTGATATAGACTCAGTGGATGTCTAGCAAGAGAACCACGTTGAGTTTTGGCCTTGAATTGGACTCCAAGGGTGATTTCGATTCCAAGCTTTTTTGACAAATTTTCAAGTTTGGTTTTCCAGATTGTGCAGCCTCTTCGTTCTCTTGCGTGCCTCTTTAGCTTGTATAGGTATAAGGCAATGCATTAGGTTA
Source organism: Vicia faba (assembly GCA_948472305.1). Taxonomy (NCBI): domain Eukaryota; kingdom Viridiplantae; phylum Streptophyta; class Magnoliopsida; order Fabales; family Fabaceae; genus Vicia; species Vicia faba. The sequence goes on along the minus strand of OX451738.1, from coordinate 1,179,482,762 downwards.
AAAATTTGGGCTTGAATCTTTATGCATTGATGATTTTGGATTTGATATGATCCTCCATTACAAAGCTTCCAAAAATGTCCAAATTCCAATATTTTGTTCATAACATGGCTTGATTCGTATTTGATTGTGTACATGATGATATTTAAGACCTATAATGATCAAAAAGATACCAAGTTATCAATATTTAGATTTTATTTGGATTTAAATTGATTTAAAATGAATTAATTCAATAAAAATCAAATAAAATAGAAAAATCAATAAATGGACACAAGACTGAATATGGAACACATGTGTAGTGTGACAAGACCAAATCAAGTGGAAAAAAGTGGGCCCATTTGACAAAATTTGAAGTTTTGGGGATAGTTGACTTTTGGCAATTTTGGAAAAATGCCCAACTTCAACAATGCATAACTTCATCAATTTTGAACTTTTGGAAGTGTTCTTGGACTTTTTAGAAACCCTGAGATGTACTCTAACCAACCCTTTCGGTCTCATCTCATTTTGATATTCCATGCTCAAGTTACAAGCTTTGGTAAAAAAGGTGTTTTTGTTGACTTTCAAAGATGACCTATAATGTCCAAATTTGTAACTTCTTGTTAGTGCATTTCTTAATCTTGGGGTGTGAATATTGATTGTATGAAATTGCATCCTCTTCAAAATGAGCTTTGGATGGGTCATTTCTCATAAATTATGAGAAAGTTATGCTTGGTCAAAGTTGAGTTGACTTTTCCTGCAAAACCCTAATTTAGCAACTTTTGAATCTTGATGAATTTTGAGCAATCCTTGATGAATCATGATCAAACCTTGATCAATTGATGAATTATCCTTCAAAATGATAATGTTTACAAAAAATCTTGAGGTTTGACTGTTCATAGGTCACAGTTGACTTTTGCCCTAACACAGTCGATTTTTGGACCTTTTGAGCAATTGACTGACCAAACTTCCTCTGTAAGGCCTGAAATTTGACATGGATGAACTTGAGAGCATATTAGGACATTGGGGAGCACTTAGGGTCATTTGGATGTAAGGACCTTGATGCAACACAAAACCCTAATTTAAGATTGACTGCCTTAGGAGATGATTTGACTGTCCAACTCTTGAGCAATTTTGATCCATTTGGAGATTTTTCTTGACATGTCTTGAGAAATATGGGAGGGAAAATTTTGGGGTACAACACTTACCTTTGTACACTTCATGCGCGCGTTTCTTCCTCAACCTGTATCTCTTGCATACGTGCATAAAAATGAAATCTTGCAACATGAAACTTGTAGCATTTTTAGTCACGATTCCATTGATATAAAAAACATGACCTAACTCTCAAAGATCAAGAAGAATTTTATCACCCCTAATTTCTGACCTAAAATTTTCAGCAACTTCAACTATCAAATACTCCTAGCTCAATCAATATAAATGGAAGTTATGCATATGTACAGCTCAAGCACATTAAAGACTACATTTTTGCTTCACAAACCTAAGCCTAAGGATGTCTAAATAGAGAGATAGAAACTTGACAAATACCTTATTCAATTGAGTTTAGATAGGTAAATGTAGCAAATTTAAGTGAGGCCTGAAGGTCGTGTGAGCTTGCTTGAAGTTCCCTCAACCTTTCCCAATACTCAGCTTGCCTTGAACTTGCCTGAATCTCTCTGTAGAAGTCAACCTGCAAAGCTTCAAAATGAAAATGGTGATCCTCGAAACAGAGGTTACAGTTGTTGAACAAAGGCTTGGACAACTTAGGTGTGATATAGGGAATGTGTTTGAAGTGGTTCCAAGCAAAACACACGAGGCAATATGGAAATGGCTTGTGATTTGCAGAGATGGCCTTGTTTTGGGCAGACATGGTGATTTCTGTGTTTAAGGGTGTTTGAGAGGTTGGGCAATAGTGTTTTAGGCTTGTTATAATATGTTGATATTGTCTTAAATGATATAAAGACTTGTTTTTATCAGATGCACAAGTTGTGTGTACTTTTGCCAAATTGCTTGTTTTTGAAGAAAGGTGAAATGACAATGTCCAAAAGCTTGTACTTGCTAGTTACTTAGCTGCACATAGTTGGTGAATTTTGCCTGATATTGTGGACTTTGTTTGCAGCCAGAGATTAGGTCCATGGCTCAAGATAAACAAAGTTGCTAAAAGTATGCTTTATCAAAGTAGCATTGTTAACTTTTTGCCATAAATGGAATAAATCAATGTACAATGCTCCATAGCTCAGAACAAAGCCATTGTCCAATGTATTTGCATTCAATTTTGTAGTGTAAAAAGGATTAGAACCCGTAAACCAAGTACAAGCATGCTTAGGACAGATTTGCAAGTTGTAACATTGTGAAAAATGCCTTGGACAAAAGTGATAAAATGCCATTTTCATTCCTTCGATTCTCCCTAACCATAAATGACCTTGGAGAGTTCTTGGATATTTTGGAAAGCTTGTAACATGCTCTACAATCCATATTTGAAATTCAATTTGAGATTCCTCTTGGAACTAGGTGAAAAGTTGCCATGAAGTTAGGTCAAAAATCTGCCTAAACTAGGGCAAAATTTCACTAAGTTAAAAAGTTTATGAACCCTTATTCACAAAATCATAACTTGAGATCCAAGCATCTTTTGGGAAAACTTTTTGAATCAAAGTTGTAGATTTTGTGTAAGACTACAACTTTAATGTTGGAAGTTTTCTTTTAATCCAATTGCATCATGGTGAAAAAGTTGGGAAAAGTTGGGAAAAAATAAGAAATTTTCATAACTTAGAAAAATTCTAAGTTATGAAATTTTTCAAACTTAAACCCTAATTTTCAAAATTATGTTTCTTGGTGAACAAGTTTCATGTTTTGACACATCTTGATGAAAAATGACCCTTGGCACTTGATTTTGACCAAAAAGTCAAAGTTTGACTTTTCAGTGTAAAGTTGATTTTTGATCAGTTGACTGGAAAATTCATCTGTCAATCCAATGCATTTGAGATCTTTTGAACCTTGTGATTAGGTAAAGATGGTGCCATTGAGTCCTTGAAACCATGTTTGAACCCAATTTGCCATTGGCTAGGTGAAAAATCAGAAATTGCCCTTCCTCAGTCAAAACCCTAAAAATGACCATTTTGCCCTTTTGATGATCTGATCAAATTTCTTGAGGAGTTGTGGTCCAGACTTGATCAAATGGTTCATATGAGTCTATAATGTTGATGTGGATAAAAAATTATAAGGTTTGACTGTAAACTGGCCATAGTTGACTTTTTCCCCAATACAACTGATTTTTAGGTCAACTGTCCAATTGACTGGGCAAAAATATGATTCAAAGCTTGAAACTTGGCATGAGCAATCTTAGGAGTCCAATATGAAGTATGAAAGTCATATGAGGCATTGAAAGTCCAAAAATCCCTGTGCAAACTCAAACCCTAATTTCAGGTCATTAGTGCAAGGATAGGTTTTGAGCTGAGCAAACCCTAATCTGGTCTTGAGTCCAAGAAGTTTTGTGAGGAAAATCTTGATAATATGAGAGGGAAAATTTTGGGGTACAACACCTGGGTATCTCAAAAATCATGTACAAGCACAATAAATCAATGGTGATGGTACCAATCCATTCGTCTCAGTCTCACGAACTTCAAGGTAACCTAATCATGACACAATTTCACCTGTATACAGAGATCCCAAATCGAACCGAAAAACCCTAGCAATGGTGAAATCTCATACAGTTCATGAGAATGCAATTGAATGTTACAGATAGTTTGCAAATGTTCCAAGGATCACAAATATATAATTATTTTGTGCTATAAGTGACAGAATGATGCAATTCGATTTCAAAAATAAATCAATGTCGTGGATGACTTACAGTGGTATTTGGTAATGGAAACTCCTTGTTCTTGATTGGTTTTGCTTGTTTGTGACCCCAGGAAGCGATTGGGATGGTTAAAAGGTCTTGAGGATGCCTGGTGTTTCCAGTGATTTCTGGTAAACAACCGCTAGTCTTCCAAACTATCAAATAATCTTTCTTAACGTTATTCAATCTCTCTGGTAACTCACAGGATCGACTAGATTGATCCTAGGACTCCTTGGATATTAAGGTTACTCTCACAATCGAACAATTATTCATGGTTGCTATTGTACAAGTGTTTGGCTTACTTCGATCTCTCTCTAAGAGTTTAAAATTGTGGTCAAAATGTATATGAAAACTAAGTTATACGAATAAATGCTAATTGTAATGCTGATTGTAGAGACATATAAAACTGAATGAAAAATGAAGTAAATGGTTTCGACTTACAAAACGTTTAAAATAAAAGGTTTCTGGAATGTAGAAGTTTAAAATGTGAAGAAAGCGTTTAATGCAAGAAATCTGTAAATGATTTTAAGTGAAAGTATGCGCTTGAAGAACAATACTTGAAAGTAAAGGTATTGAAAATGTAACAGTTCTCTGAAATATAAAGTGCTCGAAATATAAAGAAAACAGTAAAACGTAAAACTTTGAGGAAAAGACTTTGAAATGAAAAGATAGTAAATAAGAAAACTTGCAAATGTTATTCGACAAAAAGAAAAAAAAGGAAAGTACTGGAAATGGTAAAAAGGCTTTCATTAAGTTAGAAATACATGGTGCTATCATACATACATTTCTCTTGCATTCGTTTCCCTTGCCATGTGGTAGTTTGAATGTTATTGAGTATTTTGTATAACAGATATGACACACCGAAATCCTAATACTAAGACTTCTATTTATACTAATTCGACCCTAACGGTCTCGCTACAGGATTATGCCACGTTTCGAACATGCAAGACAATGCTTCTTTCATCTTTCCACGTGTCCCCAAATGCTCCAACACATAACTTTCAAACTTTGAAAGTCTCGCTTCTATTTGAATTTTAAATGCTTTTGGTGTCTCTCTATTTCGAGCGTTCTTCCCAAACATAGCCTTGCTCTTGTTTCGAGACTCCTTTGGATATGTTCTCATAATTACCGTTCGAAGCTTCAAGCTTTGACACACTTATTCGAAACACTGCTTCTGCAACTTTGAAATATGGCGTTTAATTCCATTTCGATCAGAACGTTTATCCCTTTTGGCTTCTAAATAACTTTATCAAAATCTTCAGCCAACAAATTGCCCCTTTAAAATATGTATTTCGATCTCTTTGAGAAATACCTATTTTAAACATTTATACAAGATTTTGACAGGATTTTCGAATCATCATAACATTTAATGCATTTGACTCCAGTCACATCAATCAAAGCACCTTTTGGGTTCCTTAACCGCCTAAAGTCACTTCACAGCGTGGTGCAGTTATAAGTAATGATTATTTTTAAATCACGCCTATTACCTATATCAACTTCACGCCACCTCTTCATCACACCAACCCATGATCTCCACGTATCATACCTTTACTCGGTGGATGCTTAATCTTCTCATTATAAAACATCAATTTAATCTTCCTCTTTCTTTTTTTACACTCTAAACCTTTCATACTCTGGATTTTTACTCTTCTTCTCTCATAAAACAATCTAAGCTCTCAAACAACAAAAATGTCTTCTTCCACCTCATCCCAACTCAAGAAAGTCTCCAAGAAGAAAGGAAAAACTACAGGAGCAACTATGGAGAGTAAAATCGTCACCATTCAAGGCCAATCTGCTCTTGCACCTCAAATGATTTCCAAAGAAAAAGAAATGCTGTACGCATCACAGGTACTCATCCCTACCCATGTTGCTGGTAAGAGGTTAGCCTTAAATGGCCCTCTTACAGTTTTTGAAATATTAAAGGACACCAGGACAATTTTTCCCGTCTGTTATAACTTCAAACCCTTATTCAACAAAATGGATGCCCCTAGGGCAGTAGAATCTCTTAGTTCGAATACCGTAGAAACCCCAACTGTTCCTCCCAAGGACCCATTTATTTTGGATTATGTAAAAAGCAATTTTAAGCCATTTCGATCTTGCCCTACTTCTGATATTGCTTATCAAAATTGGTTCACAAAAGTAGAAGCCAAGAAATCCCAACAATGGGAAGAATTAGGCATTTATAACCTCATTAAGCTATCGAAACCTGGATTCACCTATAGCCATCCTCTGCTGTTTGCGTCCCTTTATTTCTGGGATAGTACCTACAACACTTTCCATCTCCCAGGTGGAATGATTACCCCAACCTTCTTCGATATAGCGGCCATTACTGGGCTGTCGCCAGTGGGAGAAACTTATGTTCCTGACAATGAAGAGCACTCCAGCATAATTGACTTCGAAGTCAAGTTAGCCAGCTTTTCCAAATTTATCAGCCATTATCATGCTGAAGGGGACAATGTGTCTGACATAGAGCACATTGCATTCTTAACCCTGTGGCTGTCTAGGTACGTTTTCTGCAGTAGATCCCTGCAGGTAGCTAGTAGGTTCATTCCTCTAGCTAGGGATTTACACGAAAATCGCAAAGTGTGCCTAAGTGAAATTACTCTTAGTTGACCTCTATGAGAGCCTGAGGTCAGCCGTTTCGAGTCTCAAATCCCACACCTCTAAAAACATTCTATTAGCTGGCCCGTTTTGGTTACTCCAACTATGGCTAAATGCCATGTTCGAACCTTCTTTATCAACCGCCAACACCATAGATGAGCAAGATTCGGAAATAAGTGATAGGATAGTCGAAGGCACTAGGCTTCGAAGACTAACTCCTAATGATGACAAGGATGACTTCAAGGTTCAATTCTCGAAGTACATCATGATACTCTCTAAAAGGCATAAGTTCGAAGAGAGCATGGCGCCTTTTGCTTCGAGGGCTCATGGGCCTTCTTGGTTCACCATGGCTCTCTCAGAAGCCATCAAGAGCAAGGAGATCCAAGATGTATGGAGAGCTTTCTTGCTTCCTAGACTCATCTCTTCAAGGATAAACCCAGCTAAGAACCAAATTCTTCTCTTTGCCTACCAACCAAACTTCGTTTCGAGGCAGTTTGGCTTATGCCAACTGATTCCTGAACCTTTGTTCCAAACTGAGAGCGCCATCACATCTGGTCGAACTTTCAAGGCAAGGGAAGCCAAGATCCAGCAAGAACAATATCAAGGCTTTGCCCAATTTGAGCTAATAGCCTTCGAACCTACCCATCTCGCGGCTAAAGGATTTCTGGAGTGGTGGATTAAGTTTTATCAAACTTGTATGTTCGATACACTTACAATTCGACAGAAACTAATTGATGCCTTCGATGTGCAGGTACCAGCAAAGAAAGGTATGTTTACTCATGCCAAAGAGATAAAAGCTTTCCAAAATTATTTTGAAACTACTTACGACCCCACGCGCTTGGACTCCACTGTGCATCAAGCAGCTGAGACCTTGAAGGAAAAATTTAAACAAAAAGTTTCTAAGCTAAAACTTCCTTCAGGGCTGTCACTTGAGGATAGGTATAGGTTGGCATTCGAAATGCATCCACCTAAATTTCCCAGATTACCTACCTCAGAACTGGCTCTGGCTTGGTTTCCCCCATATCCATGGTGGTTTACTTGCAAAGAGATGTTCAAATATCTTCAAAGGAAACCAAAGCCATCTGAGACTGTGACATGGGTTCGATACTGGCTTCATGATTTCCCAGGACACCTTCGATACGACCTTTCTGCCATGTCAATTAAATCTGATCAAGGCACAGGTGCGAATGCTTGGGAAAAATCCCAAATGTCTCTTATTTTCCATATCTTTAACCTTTGCTTTAATTGTTTTGATTCTCAGCTATCAGGATAAAGACCGCTGCCTCGAAATCGAAGGAAGGGAGTGCCTCTCAAGCCTCCATCGAAACCACCGAAAAAGCTAATCCACCCGAAACAACTACTACTGCTGCAACCACAACGACAACAATAATGCCAACAACAACAAGTGCCCTAATTCCAACGGTAATCACTTAGTTTTTCATGTTTCGAATTTACTCAAGCTTTGTGGTTTATATCTAACTTCGTTCAAATCCTTTCAGACCAACAAGCTTCCTCCTACTACTCCTAAGAAGCGGAAATTAAGCACTACTGGGGAAGACCCCAAGGCTGGAGGAAACTCAAATACTACTTCGAAGAAGAAGTTAAAGAAAGATACTCCTAAGAGCACTGTTCCGACTAGTGTCTCTGGACTCGATTCCAGGGATGCTGCTCCCTTACCTAAATCCAAAAATCCACCTTCGACCTCCAACCCAACGTTGGAACGCATAGCTAGTAACCTCTCCTCTGAGGGTCCACAGGTAAATCGAACTTCTTCTAAAAAATGTTTAACTTCTTATTACCTTGGTGAATGTTTTTCTTTAACATTCTGCTGCTCTTTGCAGGACATTTTGAATCCCACTTCTACCATTTCGACCTCACCATCCAGAGCTGCTGCTCCGCTTAACTCCTCTCCTCAAGGAGATTCCAGCAACTTGGTCCAAAACAAAGGTTCTTCGAATGTGGCGGTTTTGGCTGAAACTTCTGAACAGCCAGATGACCAAGGTACCTCCATTCCTCTGAAAGAGGTGAATGAAACGATAATTCAAACGTCTGCAGAGGATTCATAAAGGGTTCTTCAAAAGTCCCCTCTTGAAACTCTTCAAGAGGACCCAAAGGATACTCAGACTGAAGAAGAAAAAGCTGATTCTGGGCAAGGAGCCGAAGAATCTGCAGACGAAGAATCTGAGGAGGAAAACGCCAATGACGAGGAAAACGTCAATGATGGTTCGACTGCCGGGACGGAGTCTAACGCAAATAGCGGCGAAAGGGATGGTATCGAAGTGGTAGATTTGGACGAGGATGAAGAAGACCAAGAGCACGAAGCAAATGAAGGGGATGGTGATGCAATCAACGAGACCCTAGAGGTTGAAACAAACGTGGTTCCCCTACGCGTGGAATTCCCCCAATCCTCTCCGTCTCGAATGACTGACGAGGAACTGGCACTTCTGAGGCGAAATGACCCCATTGGGTATATGAAGGCAAAGTTGGCTCAGAGGGACGTTCCACTCGCTAGGGCTGGCACAAGTTCAACCAGCTATCCTCTTCCCACAGATGAAAGAGTTGTTCTTCTCAACAAAATTAGGAGAACTATTCTCAATGTGGATATATTCGAAGTGCTTAAGCAAGATAGTACTGCTTGCTATACTATGAAGGAGCTGCTCACAAAGGTTAATCTTTCCAACTGCTCCTTGCCAGTTAGTACTCTCTTGTTTGATCTTCAGAATTTGCTGGACAACGTAACTGGCTACCTTCTCCAAGACGAATCTGCTGCCAAGAAGGTTCACGAGAAACGCATTACCATGGATGCCGCTTATGAACAAGCTTCGAAACTTTCTCAAGAAGCTGAGGATCAAGCTATGCATCTGAAGCAGGCGAAAACTGAATATGAGGCTCGAGCTGAGTCCATTCTTATTTGGGAAAGGCAGATTCTGGAACTTCAGTAGAAAGTTAAGGAGGCTAAGGAACAACAACTAGCCTTCGAAGCTAATCCTGCAGGTAACCAATTCGAAGAGCTTCTCAACCAGGGGCTTGCAGAAATGGAGACTGCATAACAACTCAAAGGAGAAGTGGCAACCTTAGAAGGTGCCAGGCGGTTCGCTCAGCAAAGACTTGAGACATTTCGAAGCACCTTTAATCGATTGAAAAATAATGTTTATTTCTAGATTTTGATGTTTATCTGACTATAACTTTGGTTTCTTACATGTAATATTCGAACAACGCCATTTTGGCATTCTATCTTGCCATCTTGGCTTTTATAATATTTTGTTTACGTTGTTACTATTCGAATCTCCCGCAGGCTTGGCTTATATTTCTTTAAATATTTCCCATTAACCTTTAGGACACGTTTATCATCCAAGAGTTCTTCGACTTCGTATGCATTGTTTGAGAATACTTTTAATATTCGAAAAGGTCCTTCCCAATGAGGTGACCATTTACCTAATGCTTTGTTCTTCTTATCCATAGGCAATATGACTCTCCAAACCAAGTCATTAATAACGAATACTTTTTTCTTCACCCTTTTATTGTATGTTCTGGCCACTCTTTCTTTTTGCCTCATCAAAATTTCCAACGCATGTAATCTAATTTCGTCCAACTCAACTAATTTATTCATCATCATTTCCCAATATAATGCAGCTGGAATTTTGTTTTGTTTCTGAATTCGAACTGATTGCAGATGAATTTCTACTGGTAACACTGCATCATGGCCAAATGTAAGTTGGAAAGGCATAGTGTTAGTGGCTTCCTTAGGAGATGTTCTACAAGCCCATAACACTTGGTCCAGAGTTTTGTGCCAATTTCTTGGCTTCTTGCCAATATGCTTCTTGATTAATCCTATTATTACTTTATTTGCTGCTTCGACTTGTCCGTTTGCTTGAGCATAATATGGTGTTGATGTTAGCAATCTAAACCCCATTTCTTGGGCAAATCCTTGCATCTTTCTGCCGGTAAATACAGAGCCTTGGTCTGTAGTTATACTTTCTGGCAATCCAAACCTATAGATAATGTGCTTTTGTATAAATTCAATAATTGCCTCTTGATCAGCAACTACCAAAGGTATAGCTTCGATCCATTTGGTAAAATAATCTACTCCCACCAAGATATATTTCTGTCCTTTGGACGAAGCAGGATTTATCTCTCCTATCAAATCCAATGCCCATCCTCTGAATGGCCATGGTTTGATGATCGAATGCAACTCACTTGCAGGGGCATGTTGAATTCCTGCATGTTTCTGACATTCCTCACATCCTTTAGCAAAGTCTATGCAATCTTTGAGCATGCTAGGCCAATACAAACCATATCGAAATAGCAACCATTTCATTTTGTGGCCTGCTTGATGTGCCCCACATGCCCCATTATGGACTTCAGACAATGCTAAATATGCCTCACTTTCTCCTAGGCATTTCAATAGTACACCTTCTTGGGTCTTTTTGAACAATTCGTTCCCCATGAGGAGATATGACAATGCTCTATATTTTGTTTTTCTGTCTACTTTTAGAGTTGGGTCTGCTAAATAACTCTTTAATGGACTTCGCCAATCTGTATCTGACAAAGTATTTATGGCTAGAATTTCGAATCCCTGTTTCTCATCATATCCCAATCTCATACTTTCCAGATCCGATGGTGTGAATCTAGTAGCCATAACTCTTCCCCTTATTTCGACCAAATCCTTAAAATTCTTGGTGGATACTTTATAACCTGAAGCCAACTGCGCTAAGTCATTTGCTTCTTGGTTCTCCAATCTTGGTATGTGTTGAATATCCATGTATTCAAACTTCCTTAATAGCCTATTGACTATGACGAAGTATACCATTAAATTTTCCTTTATGCACTTGTATTCCTTTGTGATTTGTTTGACCACCAATTCAGAGTCTCCTTTAATTTCGACTCTGGTTGCCCCCAATTCCAACAAAGCTTCAAGTCCAACAATGAGCGCTTCATACTCAGCTTCGTTGTTCGAACAACGAGGACCATCCAATTTATACTTGAATTTTGTTGGAATTCCTTCAGGAGAAATTAGAAGGACTCCAACACCACTTCCATTCCTGTGGGTTGAACCATCAAAGTACAATTTCCATGGTTGCATTTCGACGTAACTCATGCTTGTCTGCTCAACCAACGAATGATCCACAATGAAATCAGAAATCACTTGACCTTTCATAGCTTTTAAAGGCATGAAAGTCAATGAATATTCTGTTAAGGCTAAAGCCCACTTTCCAACTCTACTATGCATTATTGGCTTTGAAAGCATATGTTTAATGACATCGAAATGAGATGAAACATAAACATCAACAGGTTTTATATAATACTTGAGTTTCATACAAGAGAAATATAAACAGAGACATAGCTTTTCTAAATTGCTATATCTGGTCTCTGCATCATTTAGCACTCTACTTAAATAGTATATGGCTCTTTCGACGCCATTGTTATCCTCTTGTGCTAACATACTACCTATGCTAACTTCAGAGGCAGATATGTACAATCTCATGGGCTTCCCCCATGATGGTGGAGACAAAATAGGAGGTTGGGAAAGGTATTCTTTTATTTTGTCAAACGCCTCCTGGTGAGCTTCGTTCCATTCGAAGGCCTGACCTTGCTTCAGACGAAGTAACGGAGAGAAAGCTTGGGTCCTTCCACTCAGGTTCGAAATGAATCTTCTGAGGAAGTTAATTTTCCCTAGTAGAGATTGCAACTCCCTTTTTGACGCAGGTGCTTTCGTCTCCATTATGGCTTTGGTTTTGTTCTGGTTGATTTCAATTCCTTTCTTGTGGACCACAAAACCAAGAAAATCTCCAGCCTGCACAAAAAATGCACATTTAAGGGGATTCATTTTTAAGCCATGTTTTCTCATTCGTTCGAATGATTGGCTTAAATGATGCAAATGTGCTTCTGCAGATATAGATTTGATGACTATATCATCAATATACACCTGCATGAAGGTTTCGATGAAGTCATGAAAAATTGAATTCATCGCCCTTTGATAAGTTGCCCCAGCATTTTTTAAACCAAAAGGCATCACCACCCATTCGTAGGTGCCTAAGGCTCCTGGGCAACGAAATGTTGTTTTTGCAACATCTTCTTCAGCAATGAAAATCTGGTTATATCCAGAGTATCCATCTAACATACTCAGGTATTCGAATCCTGCAGCAGAATCTACTAGCATTTCTGCCACGGGCATGGAATATTCATCCTTAGGGGTTGTAGTATTTAAATCCCTAAAATCTATGCAAATTCTTAAAGAACCATTTTTCTTAATAACAGGTACTATGTTTGCTAACCATTCAACGTACCTTGTTGTTCTGATGAATTTGCAGCGCAGCAACCTTTCGATCTCAGCTTTAATTTTTGTGAGAACCGCTGGTGCGAATCTTCTGGGAGTTTGTTTGATGAGCCTCTTGCCATCTTTGATTGGCAGTCTATGTTCGACCAATTCCCTCTTTAAACCAGGCATCTCATCATAATCCCATGCGAAACAATCTTTGTTTTCCTTGAGGACTTCGATCACTTTCTTCTTGAGGCCTGGGGTAAATTTAGCACTTACGTAAGTTACTCTTTTCGTTTTTTCATCCCCTAAGTTGACTTCTTCGAGCGGATCCTGTGCCAACATTTTGACACCTGAGTTTATGGGGTCCCTTTCGAAGCCTAAGGGTTCTTTATCATAGATGGCATCCAACCTTTGATCCATCTCCAACTCTTTGATGGGTGAGCATTTCGAACCCCCCCCCCCCCCCCCCCACTAACTTCATTCGTCTTTATAGTTAATTTATTTATTTCAGCCTCTAAGGCCGCTTTTGATTCATTCTCAGCCATATAGGCCGAAATCCTTTCGAAAAAGGTAGACTCAGTCATGGTTAAGGTTGTCGAAGTTCCAGCCTGCTGGCCGTTTTGGTATAGCACCTTCAACTTCCTCTTCTTCACTGATTATTGTTCTATCCCAGTAAAGGCCATCATGACGAAGTGTCATGTAGTAGTGGGCGTTTCTAGTTTCATTCATCTCATCATTTGGAACACATGGAGCAATCTTTGCCAGATTTTTATCATAATCCCTTTTGTCTACTAAATTGACAGTTGACATAAAGTAACTCTGGTCTGCTTCGATGTTTTCCACGATTCCATCATCTCTCCACAGAACTAGTCGTTGATGCATAGACGAAGGAACTGCCCCCACGCCATGGATCCACTCTCTTCCCAGCATCAGGTTATAGTTGGCCTTGGCTTCGATCACCATAAACATGGTGGGCCTGCAACTTGAGCCTATTGTCAATTCCAACTGGACCACCCCCAGTGTTTTGCCCACTTTTCCCTCATAATTGGACAGAACCATATTATGGGGCTTGATATCTCCTTCGCGGATCTCTAATCTTTTTAGCATGAAATGGGGTATCAGATTGATTGCAGCACCCCCATCCACTAGAACTTTGTTCACCCCATGGACACCTACTTTCGCCCGAATGAAAAGTGGCTTGAGATGATTCTTCATTGCAGGTTCTGGACGTTCGAAGAACGCATTTTGTTCCTCAACAGCCCCATTGTCCATCACGTAGTAGCACACGGGCCTATGTTTCATTAAATCTGTGGTATCTTCCTCCTCATATTCATTGATTTCGGTTTCCTGCCCAAATTCGCAGGGAAGCACAGACACCACGTTACAGTTTAAGTTGAATGACGACTCCCCCTCTGATTCGAAGTTATCTGTTATCATATCTTCGTCCTCTTCCGGGCCTGGAGTGTATTCCTTTGGTTCGTCTCGTTGGTCTTCAGAAAAAAGCCTCCTATTGACTGGAGGTTTCTCTTCAGTTTGATTTTTTGGTTTGTTGGTGCTCGATTCACCTTGTATCTTCGTTGAAGTATCCCCTTTGTTTGCCACAGCTTCTCTCTCAGCCTTTCGAATCCTTTGCTGTCTGCGCCACTGGGATCTTGACATGGGGTTCCTTCCTTTGTAATTCTCTAATCTCACTTCCTCCCTTTTTTGTGTGTTGAATTGCCTCCTGTATGTCACAGCATGGCGTGCATTTCGTTCAGCACTCCTCCATCTGTCTTTGCCTTTGTCATTTCTGACTTGTAGCCATCTATCGGTTGGCACTTCAGCAGGGAGTTTGAAAGTCACTCTTCGAGCAGCTTTGGGGTGAGGGCTATCAGGCCTTCGCTGTTTGTGTCTGCTGTCGAAATGTGGGCCCATCTGGGTAGCTTCTTGATGGTTCCAGCAAGGGGCGAAGGGAATCGTTTCGAAGGCCCTGGCCATGCTTTGGTCATACACAGCAGAACACCTTGGGCAAATCAAACACTTGGTTGCCCCTTTGTAGCAGCGAAAAACGAACTCCAGCAGACTCTCTCCAGCCTTGGGATAACACCTAAAAAGCTGGTTATCCTGGCGCCAATTGTTGCCAGTTCGAGCCCTCTGTACCCTTTCGAAATTTGCAGCAATTATTTGGTTGCAGAGGATGCTGCACCTAGGGCACAATATCATGCCTGAATCTCCTTTGTGGCATGCCATGAGATAATCTTTGAGACTAGCATCTCCAGTGTGATTATCCCCCATTTTGTACTTTTCTTTTTCCAAGTATTTTTTCACTTCCTCCATCTCAGAGCGGGGTCTCTCCATATCCACCATATTTATTTCCACATCCCCCTCTTTAGTTTCGTCATCGCCCCATCCTGTGGGCTTTATATCTTCAATCTGGACCTTCGAACTCTCTGGGGCAGAATATTTGAGCAGATAGTCAAATTTTCCACTGGGTTCCCCTAGAGTGTCCCATATTTCCTTCTGAGGGGGAATTGGCTGCGTAATTTGGACTTTCTCCAATTCCAGACTCAAGCCTTCAGTGACTTGTGTTAATCCTTCATTCTGATTCCCTTGGCCTTCAGTAGCCTGGGTTTCTCCTGCAACAGCCACAGGTGCAGCAATCGAAGTGTCTAGCGTATTCTGGATGTCTTCAGTGACTTCCTCGCTGACTTCGACCATCACCCAGTTTTCGACTCCAGTGTCCTTCTCTTCTGTTAGGGCGTCGCTTCGATCAGTTTCTACCATGTTGACCTCTCCAATGCATGCAGGCTCGGAGTAGTTGGTGTCTGCGACGTCCAAAGGATCTTCGTCCACTTTCATCTTCACCTTATCAGCAAACTTTAGTCTGCCATCTTTGATCGCGTTTTGAATCAAGTCCCTGAAAAGAAAACATTGTGAGGTCTTGTGGCCTAGGAAACTATGATATTTGCAAAATCCCCTCTTCTTCCTCTGATCCAAAGGAGGTATTTTGACATTTGATGGCACAATTAGCTGGCCATCTTTGACAAGCAAGTCAAAAATTTCGTCACACTTAGTGACGTCGAAGGTATAAACCTTCTTTGGAAACTTGTCACTTTTCTCATTTTCAATAATATCTTTCCCTTTTGTGGGAACTAACATTTTGCAGGAGTAAGGCGGGGCCTGTTTTAATTCAGCGAGGTCGATTTCGACCTCTTCGAATTCGAATTCAGGATATTCTTCTACTTCCTCAGTCCCAACATAGGAAATCCTTTCTTTCTTACTATTCTTAAAGACTCTGGCTTTTTCGGCCTTTAGTCTTTCGACCTGTCGAACCCTATCGGCTAACTGAGCCATATCCCTCAAATACTGAGTGTCTAGCTTCTTTCGAATAGAATAATCCAAACCCCCAGCGGCCATTTCGACTAACTCATGTTCAGGCACTACTGTGTAACATCTGGATTTCAACAGCCTAAATCTATTCAAATAATCATCTATGGGTTCGGTGAATTTTCTCTTAACACTCGCCAACTCCTTCAAACTTATTTTCGATTGTCCCATGTAAAATTGTTCATGGAATAGTCTCTCTAAAAGAGCCCAAGTGTCAATAGACCCAGGAGGCAACGTGGTAAACCAAGTGAAGGCGTTTTTTGTCAGGGAACTTGGGAAGTATTTGATCCTGAGATCTTCATTATTGGCTATATCTCCCGCTTCGGTTAGATATCTCGCTATGTGTTCGACTGTTGACTCATTGGTATCCCCAGCGAACTTTGTAAATTTAGGGACTTTGTATCCCCTTGGTAAATCAGTATGCATTATACAATCCAGTATAGGAGAAGCGTAATTTGGCCTCCTCATTCCCGTATTGAGGCCATTCTGGGCCATGATCCTCTCTATCATGGTGGTTAGGATATTTTCTGCCAAGATGTTATCGTTTCGAATCCTATGAACGACGGCATCGGCATCTTGATTTCGACCAACCAAAACAACTCCCCTAGGTTGTTCTTCTCGAAATTCTGGGGCTTCTGGCCTTTCGATCCTTGCCCCTGGTTCCATAACTTCCCTTTGTGGACCCGGAATTATTGGGGCTTCTAACCTTGGTGCTCTGGCCCCTAAGTTGACTTCTTCTCTGGGTGGTCTATGAATTGGGTCGTTAGCAATTTGTTCTATAACAGGCATGTTTGTTCTGCCTACGCCTTTCTGTGGGCGCAAAGAAATCTGCTATTCGACTCATATTGTCAGCGTTTTCCCTGTTCGTCACAGTCACATTCTGAACTATTGGGGCAAATATTTCCTGCATGGTTTGCGCTAACACCCCTATCATATTGTGTTTGCTGTCATCCATCAATTGCCTAAAAGCCAACTGGTTATCTGTGGTTAGGATAGGCAACGTGCTATAACCCACTGACCCTTGGTTATTTGTCATAAACTGATTCGCCCCAGACCCAGATCCTAGTTGTGGGGATGAATTCGATGTGGAATTGTGTAAACCTGCCATAAAAGATGTTGGCATTCCGTACAAAGAACTTCTAATTCTATTCCCATCGAAGCCGGGTGGTCTAGTCAATGGTGTGGCGAAATGGGATTGTGTCCCTGATGGTGGAACGAATCCCCCAGGGTAGCCCATAGTTCCAGTATTTCCTAAGATCGAACTGTTAGTTGATATGCCACTTACTCCATTGGTGGCTATGTTACTGGTTGAAGATGCAACAGACTGTGCATTCGAAGGGATTACATTAGATGTTCCGCTCGAAATGGATGCGTTAGTGCCTGTTGCATGTGGGCCACCTTGGTCTCCTTGTTGATTGTCTGAATTAGACATTTTGTCCAAACATTTTCTTCTGGATAAAGGTTGGTTGCTGTTGGTTATCTTACCACTTCTCAGGTTCATAAAACAGCAAACTTCTTAGGTTCCTACGTTTTTGTAATGGCTACGTCTCGACAATCCTTAATTCTGATATCCAATTATTTGTCCCACCGGGTGTGCCAATTTGTTTCCAGTGATTTCTGGTAAACAACCGCTAGTCTTCCAAACTATCGAATAATCTTTCTTAACGTTATTCAATCTCTCTGGTAACTCACAGGATCGACTAGATTGATCCTAGGACTCCTTGGATATTAAGGTTACTCTCACAATCGAACAATTATTCATGGTTGCTATTGTACAAGTGTTTGGCTTACTTCGATCTCTCTCTAAGAGTTTAAAATTGTGGTCAAAATGTATATGAAAACTAAGTTATACGAATAAATGCTAATTGTAATGCTGATTGTAGAGACATATAAAACTGAATGAAAAATGAAGTAAATGGTTTCGACTTACAAAACGTTTAAAATAAAAGGTTTCTGGAATGTAGAAGTTTAAAATGTGAAGAAAGCGTTTAATGCAAGAAATCTGTAAATGATTTTAAGTGAAAGTATGCGCTTGAAGAACAATACTTGAAAGTAAAGGTATTGAAAATGTAACAGTTCTCTGAAATATAAAGTGCTCGAAATATAAAGAAAACAGTAAAACGTAAAACTTTGAGGAAAAGACTTTGAAATGAAAAGATAGTAAATAAGAAAACTTGCAAATGTTATTCGACAAAAAGAAAAAAAAGGAAAGTACTGGAAATGGTAAAAAGGCTTTCATTAAGTTAGAAATACATGGTGCTATCATACATACATTTCTCTTGCATTCGTTTCCCTTGCCATGTGGTAGTTTGAATGTTATTGAATATTTTGTATAACAGATATGACACACCGAAATCCTAATACTAAGACTTCTATTTATACTAATTCGACCCTAACGGTCTCGCTACAGGATTATGCCACGTTTCGAACATGCAAGACAATGCTTCTTTCATCTTTCCACGTGTCCCCAAATGCTCCAACACATAACTTTCAAACTTTGAAAGTCCCGCTTCTATTTGAATTTTAAATGCTTTTGGTGTCTCTCTATTTCGAGCGTTCTTCCCAAACATAGCCTTGCTGTTGTTTCGAGACTCCTTTGGATATGTTCTCATAATTACCGTTCGAAGCTTCAAGCTTTGACACACTTATTCGAAACACTGCTTCTGCAACTTTGAAATATGGCGTTTAATTCCATTTCGATCAGAACGTTTATCCCTTTTGGCTTCTAAATAACTTTATCAAAATCTTCAGCCAACACCTGGAAGTATGAAATCGTGTTTGCACTTTCTTGGTGTTTTTTCAAGTTTTGTTCTTGTTCTTGCGCCTCTCTCTAGCCTTGCTTTAGGTCTACAAATGATCAATATATATCAAGGACTGAATTAGGGTTGAAAACCTGATCTCAATCTTTCTCCATTATTGATTTTGATCTTGATTTGATTCCCTTAAAAACCCTTCCAAAAATAGGCCAAATTCAATCTTTTTGTGCACTCAAAGGCTTTACACAGATTCAATCTTATGCTAGATGGATATAGGACCTGAAACATGTACAAGATCTTTGGATTTCAATGTTTTAGATTTTTTTTCATGATTTGTTTTGATTAAAATTGATTTAATTCAAATAAAAATCAAAATAAATAATAAAAATAAGATAATGACAAGTGGAAAAGGCTAGGACTCGTGGACCATGGTGTCAACTCAAAACAAGTGCAAAAAGTTAGGCCCATTTAGCAAAAATTGCAATTTGAGGCATAGTTGATGTTTGGCAATTTTGCAAAAAAGGTCAACTTCACCAATGCACAACTTCCTCAATTTTGACTCTTTGAAGGTGTTCTTGGACTTTTTAGAAAGCTTGAGATGTCCTATAAGCAGCCCTTTTGGTTTCATCTCAATTTTGAATTCCATGTTCATGTATGAAGCTTTGACAAAAAATGTGTTTTTGTTGACTTTTCAAAATGACCTATAATGTCAAAATTCATAACTTCTTGTGAGTGTATATTTTGAACTTGAGAGATGAAGATGAATTGTATATAATTGAATCCTATTCAAAATTATCTTTGTATGGATCATTTCTAATAAAGTATGAGAAAGTTATGCTTGGTCAAAGTTGAGTTGACTTTTCCTACAAAACCCTAATTTAGCAACTTTTGGGTTTTGATGAATTGTGAGCAATCCTTGATGAATCATGATCAACCCTTGATCAAATGATGAATAATACTTCAAAATTAGAATGTTGACAAAAAATCTTGAAGTTTGACTGTATGTGGGCCACAGTTGACTTTTGCCCTAGCACCGTCGATTTTCAGGCTTTTGAGCAATTGATTGAGCAAACTTCCTCTGCAAGGCTTGAAACTTGACATGGATGATCTTGAGAACATATTAGGACATTGATGAGTATTTTAGACCCTTGGGACTCAAGTATCTTGATGCAACATGAAACCCTAATTTGAGGCAGATTGCCTTAGGAGAGAGTTTGTCTGGTCAACCCTTGGACTTCCTTGAGCATTTTGAGGATCTTTCTTGAAATGTTTTGAGAAATATGGGAGGGCAAATTTTAGGGTACAACACAATGGAAATAATTTGGTGGCTAAGATCGATGGCCGCTTCAGCGGCTGCAATAGTTATAATAAAAACTGAAAAAATATTTCCTTTTGATTGGCGATTATCAAAAAAATCAGAAAAAGTTACTAGATTTATCCATAGATACCAATAGAAAATAAATAGGCACTCAAAACACATAAGGACTCTAACCATATTTCGACTCATGATCAATCCATAGATATCAATAGAAAATAAATAGACACTCAAAACAAGTACATGTTCGAACATCATTGACCAACTGCTTATCAATTTTGATTCATTTCAATATGAACAACAATTCAACAGATTCAATTAACTGAAGAATATAACAAGTGTGCAACAAAAGAATATATTGACAATAAAAAAATAGAATTTCTACCTAAAAACTCTTTTACTTCACATATATATATATATATATATATATATATATATATATATATATATATATATATATATATATATATATATATATATATATATATACATATATATATATATATATATATATATATATATATATATATATATATATATATATATATATATATATATATATATATATATATATATATATATATATATATATATATATATATATATATATATATATATATATATATAATATTCTTTTTTTATTAAGAATTGTATGTTATTAAATTATAAAAAATTATATTTTTTTATTTGATTTTAATTGTTCAAATTGTATAATCATCAATTATTGACATTGGTAAACGATCCAAAATAATTTGATTATAGGTTATTTGCGGAGTGTCCTTATGAGTTTGAACACATTCATTGAGTGAATGAGAATAGAATTACTTCTTCTAGAATCGTTCGCTTATACTTTTCTTAGGCTTTTAACCCTCTCTTTTATATATAAAAAATCTTTAAAAATTTGAAAATAAGAAGACAAAAAATATATTTAAACCTAATTTTTATTATAAATATGAAATATTATTAAAATTATAAAACAATTTTAAAAATTATACTTTATCAGTCATTTTGATATATTAATTGATTAATTTAGTTCTCAATTGTATTTTTCTCTACTCAATTTGTTATATACACACAAAAAATTATAAATCAACAACTTACAAGAATAACAACTTTTGAAATGTGTTTTCAATTTTGATAAATTCATATACTATATAAATTCATATGAATCTATTTTGGAAATAGATATAAGGTGCCCGTAGTACTCTTTTTTTTTTTTTAGTTTGAACTCTATTAATTTTTCCAATATGTAATACTTTTAATTAGATATTTATTTCTCTTCAAAAAAATCTTTAGATAAACAATAACTTGCTTAAAAAAATATTAATAAATATATATTTGATGAGTTAGTTGTTGTTTGTCTAACTGTTATATTAGTTAATTGTTATAATTAACTTACTTCGGTGTAACAATAATATATTCTATTATTATTCAATATAATTTTTCCTGTTCTTGGTTTCCAATAAGAAAAATTATGATTAAATTTTTTAATTTTTTTTATTTGTTGATAAATATCCAACACATATGATATTTAAAAAAAAAAATTATTGAAGTTTTAATTTGAATTTGTTCTTTGTTTTATGCACCACTATATAATACTTTCCTGGCTATAATCCAACAATGGACAATAATGCTAGAAAAAGAAGTAAGAAAATCGCATGACCCAGGTTACATTATCTGATGAATGAAATTCAAAATATTACTCAATGTTAAGTTGATCATTAGGCAAAGGTATCAATCAATTTGAAGAGTTTTACAAATAATATAGGTGAGTGTGTGGTAGTAATGAAAGCTAAAGGGGTAGTTAATTAGTAGCTAAAATGGTGCTAGTGATAGTGAAGCTTCTTCTATGGTAGATTGTGATAAAATATGAGTGAAGTGTAGGTAACAATAATGAGGTGACAAGAGAAGTGGGGGGTGATAATTGATAATAATGGTAGTGAGATGTTTAACATATAAGTTG
Organism: Vicia faba; assembly: GCA_948472305.1. Taxonomy (NCBI): domain Eukaryota; kingdom Viridiplantae; phylum Streptophyta; class Magnoliopsida; order Fabales; family Fabaceae; genus Vicia; species Vicia faba. The sequence continues at coordinate 1,179,460,694 of OX451738.1, read as the reverse complement.
TGGATTATAGATACAATGACAATAATAGCTGTAATTAGAAAAATATTGTGAAGAATGATTAAAGTGAGAAGATGGAAAGATAATGGAATGTGGAAGTGACGTATTGGCAAAGTTACATGTTGGGGGGGGGGGGGGGGGGGAAAGTGGTAGAATGATAACAATAATGATGTTGTGAGTCTTATGAGTCACAAAATGTCATGCAATATTAGAATTATTTATAATATTTAATAGAAAGGTTTTAGAATTCCAAATCAGAGATGATAGATCCACGAAGAGACTTTATTCTTAGGCAGCAAGGAAGTTGACTTAAGAACTAATGTTAACATATTATGAAGTGATAAAACCTTGAAAGGGAACAAACACCATATAATCTATTAGCTGGTAGACATAGCTAAGAAAATCCAACAAATTCTCTTATAATCAACCCAACAATTTAGGAAAAACTATAGTATTTTTGAATAGAATAATACATTTGAGGTCCATATACTTGGATATACATTTCATAGGAATATATTCATGACAACCTTATCTAACCTACCAAGAGAAAAAGAAAAATAAAGGAGAAAAAGAAAATGCCCTACTTTTTCAAATGCTATCCTTGCTTCTTTTTTTCCTAAATAAAAGGGTCATACTTAAAGGACTTACATTCATGACAATAACACAAACACGTTTGGCACCTGTAATATTTTGCGATTAGATAATGAAATTTGTGAACGTAACTATTTGTGTCTGTGTTGTGTTGGACACTCGACCTTTTTTTTTTTTTGTGAAGTGTCGTATCGGGTGATACATAGGTAGGAGGTTCAAGAAGAATGTATCAGAACACAACAAAAGCTAAAGTATGAAAGTCTACTCATGTGCAGTGTTGGGTGCTTCCTCCAGAAGAACAGACCAAAACACAAAAACTATTTCATATCTATAGACAAAGCAAGCTTCACAGCTCACCCATGTGTATGTGATGATTGAACTTGTAAGAAACAATATTTTTCACTTAAGTATCATCATGAGCATTGATTCCATTTTCTCTTTGTTCCTACACATGCTAATCAAATCCAAGTACTTCATAGCATCACGAGGTTGAAGCCCTTCGAGAAAATACTTCAGTAAACGACCATGTGTTTCTAGCATCACATCAAAGCATTGATCTAATGCATTCTCCTCTTGCTCTTTGCTTAACTCCAATGCTTCCATTAGTGGAAGTATTTCCACTTCCTCTTCCTTAAAATGTTGTTTAGTCTGCCCCTAATGACAAATTAACAGAGATGTCAAGGCCTGGATTAAAAAAGAAATAAAAATCACAGCATCACAAATAAACTACAAAAATGCTAATAAGCATAACATTCAATCCATTATGAAATCAAAGAGATGCAAAGAATAACAACTAACTACTAACATTCACCATTTCAAAAACAAACAATTCGAGTGCATGAAGCTCTTCTAAATTGATTAAGGAGTCGAGTGATAAAATTTAGTTATTTTATCTTATCTATAATTTATTATGATTCCTACAAGCTAAACTTACTTGCAATAACTTGAGGCGAGCAGAAAGATTGTACAAGGCCTCTCGAGAATCCGGGCTCCCTGAGTCCAAAACACCAACAGATTTGATGATTTCTTTAATACCATTCATGAGAGGCAAGTCCCTAGCATGTTCCTCCTTTGCAGCTCTAGTGAGCCCTGCAAAATTTTCCCCAAAAAAACATTACTTCAAAGACAAGTAAACTTACTTTCTCAAAGCATACCATGATAAAATACTTTACTTAACAGAAAAACACTAATTTAACATCACTTCTATATCTTCAATTTCACATTCTCACTTTTCACCAAAATCAATTTGCAAATCCTTCTCAAAACTAATTAGATGAAAATAAATAAAATCAACTTATGTATAAATATAGCCAATAAAAACATTACATACACGGTCTCGCAGGCATGTCAGTGTCAGTGTAGTATCGACGTGTCAGTAATACAACACAGATGCTAAATTTGACTTGCAGAGCCGCGAGTTCGAATCAATAATTACTCAATTTCAGCGAGTTTCAGATTAAAGGTTTTAGAATACTGAATTAATTTAACATATACTCCAAAATTGATTTCATGATTCAACAAAATTGGTTACCTCTATCAGCAATATCAAAGAACGGAAAGAGAACAGTCTCTTCCATTCTAGCATGTTCCATCATCACCTCCAACAAAGCCGAATAGCTCGTAGCGAATTTCCTAATCTCCATCCTCGGCGTTCCAACAGACGGATCAACAGCCTTCTTCCCTCCACGTGTCACAAGATCCTCCGCCCACCTCAAAACCCTCTCCACATGCCACAACATACTCTTATGCTGCAGCCTAATCACCGTCACCATCACCGCCTCCTTCTCCTCCTCCGCACCGCCACCACCGCCAACTACCGGACTCGGAAACCTCGCGTCAATGAACCGCAACAACGTCTCGCGTGAGCCGGTAACAACTTCCGATCCAACCTGAAGAGTGACATCTCCGTCGGTGTCGGCTCTCCGAGCACCGCTCGCCGGAGCCTCGTCGGAGGGAACGAAATCCAGTGAAACGGATTTGTGAAGAAGCGCGAAACGAATGTAAGCTGCGAGAATGCTTTTGGGAGAACCGTATAATCGGACGGTTGGATAGACTTTAGCGCCGTCACGAGGTACAATCTCAGCCGTTAATTTCTCCGATTTCACGCAACAGTTCCCCATTAGAGTTATCGTTAATTAGTGGATTAAGATAATCGGAGAAAAATTAGGAGTATTAAAATAAAAATGATTATAAAAGTAACTAACTAACTAAAAACGACACTGTGATTTGGTTTATAGCAACACCGAACGTGAGAGAAAGTGTGAGGGAGAAGCAATTGTTTATGAGTTTGGTTTGGTGAACGGTGATAGCTTCGAGGTGAAGCTTTGAATGGGAATGTGAATACTATGATTTTGATTTATGTTTGTTTTAAATGAATGAAAGAAAGAAATCCAGAAGTTTTTTTTCTTTTCTTTTTCTATTTTTATTAAGGAATCTAGATATTGGTATTGAAATAAGTGCTAACATTAAGGAGATTTTCTAGATCAAAAAAAGTAATTAATTTTTTTAATAATATGGATATTTTTTTTCTTAAAGGATATGGGTATATATGTTGAAGAAATTTATAATAATTTGATTTTTATAAGTATATGAAAAATCAATACAACTTTTATTTTTATTTTTGTAGTATAACTATTTAAAATATATTACTATAATTTTTTGAATTAAAATAATTATAGTTTTTTTATAAATATAAATATTATAATTAATTCAAATTTAAAATTAAAATATATTTATAATTAAAATATTTGAATGATTTGTCTCTCAATAACTTCATTATTTATTTAATCAATTTGCATTTATTATATATATATATATATATATATATATATATATATATATATATATATATATATATATATATATTAAAAATAATTGAATGATTTGTCTCTCAATAACTTTATTATTTATTTAATCAATTTGCATTTATTATATTATCATGTCCTATAAATATGAACAAATTCATTGAATACTATTACACCCGATGAAATAATATAAACTATTATATATCTTTCTTCTCTTTTTCTTTATTTTATAACACAACTCTAAGACTTGCAAGGTAATAATATTCCTTCTTTTTATAATATATATTTTTTACCCGCTATTTATAATATTTATATAACAAAATAATATTTAGATAAGAGTTCGAGAAGAACTAATCAAACATCCATGAAGAATAGCAAAATAACAGTTTATTATATAATTTCCGAAGAACTTATCTAATGTTCATGAATGATAAAAAATAATAAATTTATATATTTCCTAAAGAACATATGAAGCATCAATACATGATCAAAAAATATTGAATCTCTTATATAATTTAGCATCCATGAAAGATAGTAAAATAATTAATTTCTTATATATTTCCTGAAGAACGGATAAAACATCCATGAAAGATAACAAAATAATAAATAATGAGTTTGTTCTATAGTTCATGAATAAATATTATTATTTTTATTAATAAAAAGATTTGTGATTGACTTCATGAAAAAGTGCATAAAAAATTTGTGATTAAAAATTTATACCTTTGATTTGAAACAGAGGTGAGAGAAAGGAAAATTTTAATTAAATGATGATTTTATTTGATTTGATAATATTAAGAATTTAATAGTGATTTCATCCTCTCAGATGTAACAATTTATTCTATTTGATTTTATTTTTTTTTCATAATGGGTATTAAATTTTTATGACATTAGAAAAAAATATTTTTTCGATTGTAAATTTATTAAAATTGATAAATATTTGTTTCAAAATTGAATATTACTCCCTTCGCTTCTTTTTAAGTGTCATTTTAACATAAAACTCTTCAACTAAGATAGTTGATTATTAGAGTTATTTTTTCTATTATACCCTCATTTATTTTCTCTTTCCAAATAAATTCAATCATACACCATCTCTCTTTTTCCAATAACTAATTGAGAAAATAATTAATTTTATGGAAAATGTGAAGTGGAGTTATTGAGAAAGCAGAAATATAATTGACAAATGGTAACATTAAACTATAAAAACGACACTTAAATAGAAACAAAAAAAATTCTTTTAAAACGACACTTAAAAAAGGAACGGAGGGAATATTAATTTATAATTATTATCAAAATTTATAAATATTTGATTTAGATGTCAAAATTGTAATTTAATTATATGTCATCTATTTTTAAAAATATATTTTGTATAAATAATTTTATTATTTATTATGGATTGAAACAAATTAGAAATATAATCATATGTATTACTGTAAACTAAAATTATTAGGTCATCTTGAATGTATTATGATGCGATAATTAATTTTGAAGAACCAGCAGTTTCTTTGATCCAATGAAATTTGTATGTTTTTAAAAAAAATTTGAGAATTTGAGTTTTTATGACATTAGTTGTTGCATCGACTAAAAATCATGCATATGTCTATTCACAACTAGAAATTTGTGAAATTATTTTCTCAACTAATTAGACTAAGATCTTGTTTTTTGAATTTTTTAGAAATTCTTGAATTAGTATCACATATATTATTAAAATTGATATTTAACATATATGGTTGATACTTATAAAATCATCAATTCTAAATTATATATTTGAAACACCCAAAGTATGGTAGTAAGAAATTTATTCGCATCAAGCCAACACCTTGTGATACATTTCTCCTTCTTTGAAGTAATATATTTCAATTTAATAATCTGATACTTCTCGTCATAGTGAACTCTTGAAAATGTTGTGCATTTCCCAATTGCTTCAATATAACACACTAAGACGAGTCTTAAAAGAATATTGGAAAAATATATTTGATATGAATCTCAATTTTGAGGATATAATTTGATAAAATAATCAAATACTTGATTGCAGTCCAGTAGGCTAATTATCACTTGATAAATTAATTTTCCCAATATTAAAGGGAGGGAATACGCAGCTGAAATCGTGAACAAGAAGTTCAAACAAACAATTTTAGATCTTGATCCTCGTAAAAACAAATATGAACCAGAAGTTCAAAAGATTATTCATTTGCAAATTTAATACAATTAATTATAGTTGCCAATACTACAATCGAAGTGGATTTTCCTGTTGGATTATTTAATAGTGCAAATAAATTGGAACTGTGTATGAAGCATGGTAGGAAAGTTGGTTTCAATATTAATAATTCTCTACCAAGAAAATAAGCTAAAATTAAAGATGACACAAGTGAGGATATGAAAATTCTAAGAATATTTTGATATAATTTATTTATAGTTCCAGAAGAAATAACCAAGGGTACCTGAAATTTATGAAATAAAGAGATTTCGATAAATTATATCATAAATGAAATATCATGAAACCAAAATAAAGTCAATATTGACAATATCTTTAGATGAAATATAGCTAAATATGATAAATAATATTGAGGATCGTGAATCAAATTCTATCAAAGATTGTAGACAAAGTGAGAGTTGGCGAAAATGAACAGATCCAAATGAAGAAGAATTAAACTCATTTTACAAGAGACTCGCTTTTGGACCTGTAGTCCAAACATCTCGAGGTGTGAAACCAATTGGATATAAATGGATTTTTTGTGAAAAAGTAAAATAAGAATATAAAGCTTGATTTGTGGCTCAATGATTTTCACAAAGACCTAAGATTGACTTTGATGAAACACATCTACCTATAGTGGATTCAATTAGTTTTCAAATTTTAATTAGCCTTGTAACACATGAATGACTTAATTTGAACATGTATGACATCTTACTTATACGACTCACTTGATAATGACATTTATTAAAACTCTCTAAAGGGTTTAATATCTCAGATATAGATAATTTTGGATTTCGAGAAAGCTACTCTATCAAATTAAACATTTGTCTCAATGAATATTTGCTAAGGGAGAGATATACAAATAAATGCATATGTCATTTTATTTTTATGAAAAGGTCTAGAAAATAATTTTCTATAATAATTGTATACCTGGATAACATAAAATTATTGGAACTCTTGAAGAGATTCCAAAATTTATAAATCTCTTAGAGTAACGGTCTGAGATAAAGGACATAGAAAAGACAAAGTTATGTCTATGTTTACAAATTAAGTATTTGGGTAGTAGAATATTTCTACATTAAGAACCTTATATAGAAAATATTTTAAAATATTCGTATATGGACAAATATTATCTACCCCTACGATGTTAGACCACTGGATTTGGATAAGACTGTTTCCAACTTCGAGAAGATAAGGAAAACTACTTGTTTTAGAAGTACCATATCTTAGTGTAATTCAAGCACTAGCTTATCTTGCTAAGTATACATGCCATGATATATTAATTTCTATCAATCTATTAAAAATATATATTTCTTCACCTACACAAAGAAGTTGAAACAAAGTCAAACAAATACTTTGTTATTGTAGAGGTTTATGTTACTTATTTTATCCTTATTATGATATATCACAAATATGTCACTTGTTTACTTGTGGGGCTACAACAATTTCATGGAGATCTAATAAACAACTCATGACAAAAATTTCATCAAATCCTTCATAACTATTAACACTACATGAAGTCACTTCCAAGAAGAACTTTTAAGCAACTACTACAAAGAATATTGTCTCACATATAAATGTATGCATGAGGGAGAGAAATAAATATGTTTTGTACTCTTTTTCCCTTCACTATGGTTTTGTCCCACTGAGTTTTCATGGTAAGGTTTTTAACGAGACATTTCTCATTCAAAGGATATTGTACTCTTTTTCCTTCACTAGATTTTTTCATTGTGTTTTTTCTAGTAAGGTTTTGGCGAGGCATATCCAAAACAAACATCCAAGGAGAGTGTTATGAATAATTGGATGATTTATCTTCTAATAACTTCATTTCTTATTTAATCAATTTGTATTTATTATATTGTCTATATGATATCCTCTATATATATATATATATATATATATATATATATATATATATATATATATATATATATATATATATATATATATATATATATATATATATATATATATATATATATATATATATATATATATATATATATATATATATATATATATATATATATATATATATATACTATTTGTACTATTTGTATAGAATAAATTTACACAATTAAACAATCACCTACGCGTATTCTGTTTAATAAATTTTTTTTACAAATTATATTTTATAATAAAATTAATTCAAAAATAAAAGGTAAATAACAAACTGCGTCGTTACTTTTTAAAAAAAAATTGTTTTGATGATAATTTAATTAAATTTTTTTGTAAATTATATTTTATAATAAAATTTATATAAAAATAAAAGAGAAATGAACAATAAACGATATCATAACTCTTTTTTACAATTATTTTGATGATATAATATAATATTAATTTTTTATTTAACGTGTTTCATTTAGAGTGATGAATTAATTTGCGGTAATAGATGAGGCTTCTCCAACTCTCTCACCCCCATCCCCCTTTCTATTCAGACAAGAATTCGCTCATGTCATATTCCTTTTGATTTGTGGCCGGATTTAAAAGTGTGGCAGCATTCTTCGAATAGGGAATCATCGTCAAAAATGGCATATAACTTTAAGAGATTGAAAGGGATTCGGAGAAATTAGTGGAAGTGGAGCTGGTCTAAGTCAATTTCTCCCTCAAAGTCATGTTTTATGTGGAAGCTCCTCTATAATAAGGTGGCAACGGATGATCAATGGAAGCGCCGACAATTTGCATTCCCTTCTCGGTGTGATATATGTGAAGTTGCTGAAGAAACTTTTTAACACTTATTTTTTTACTGTAAGTTTGCTTCGCATATTTGGAATTGGGTTGGTAAAAGGTTGAAGTTGTTAGAATAATAATGTAAGTGTGAGTAAGTGGGGAAATAGTCTCACATTAGATAGAAATATGGAGACTTGAGCATATATGTAAGTGGGAGAATCCACTCACTTATCACCTTAAGGTTTTAGGTGGATAAGTGATGTGTCTCTCACAAAGGTGCATACTCATCAACTTTGTATCAATGCTCCTATTAACTCCTCTAACAGAAGTGTCAGGAACCTATTCTTGGGTGGATTGGTGTTGAAAATTTGCTTAATAGGAGTGGCACAGGGCAATATAGGGCTATTGTTTGCGCTACTGTCATCTTTGTCCTCAACGCCATTTGGTCGGTCCGTAACAAGGTTAGATGTAATAATGACAAATTTAACCTTAATTCTTCCATCTCTTACATTCTGGAGGCTGTTGCCTTTGCTTGTAGCTCTGCCAAGGCCTCTTATTTGGACATGCATGAGTTTGAGATCCTCAAAAAAATTCAGGTTACTATTCATCCTTCAAAGGCCCCAAAAATTATAGAGGTCTTTTGAAACCCCTCGAGAAACTGAATTAAAATAAACTGTGATGGAGCCTCTGTTTCTAGTATATTGGTTTGTGGTGGAATTGCGAGAAACAATGATGGTAATTTTATGGGAGTTTTTGCAGTTGACTTGGGCACGTCCAACTCCCTCATTACCGAACTCACTGGTGCAATGGTTGCAATTGAGTTTGCCCATGAGAAAAATTAGAATAACCTTTGGTTGGAGTCTGATTCCACAGCAGTGGTAAAGACGTTTAAGTCCCCTTTTTGTTGCCTTGGCACATTAGAAATAGATAGGATAATTGTCAGAACAAAGTCTCTAATTGAAATTTTGTGGTCTCTCATATTTTTACAGAGGACAACAATTGTGCAGATACGCTTGCTAACATCAGTCTTAATCTCAGTTATTCTTCTTATTTGGATTTTATACTTGCTTATTTGAGAGTAAATTTTATAAAAAATAGGTTAGATTTATCATTCTTTTAAATTTATTTCTTTTTATAGGGTATTGATCGATGTCCTCCTATTTTTTTTAAGCAATCTTCTTTTTTTATATGTCATCCTCATTTAAAAAAAAGTTTAAAATAATAAAAAATATCACTTTTATTTTCTAAAACAGCTGATAAATTGTTTATATTTTATCATTTATGGCATTAGTTCTTAAAAGATTTTTTATAGAAAAACCATAGTTATTAACCTTTACAAATATTTCATAATAAAATAAAATTATTATTATTTTTTATACTGATTGTATTCATGAATAAAAAATATTCGTGAATAAAAAATGGTTTTCATTTTATAAAAATAAATAATATGCTTTTTTAGTACATCATTCTTGAATAGTTATTAAATCAGAAACTTTTCGTTTTTAATTAGTATATCGATTTATTAATATTGATTATTGAAGGCGAAAATGTTTTTTGTTTTATCTTCTATCATAATTAATCTTTAAATTTGATTCCTCGTTTTTAGTAATTTAGTAATTTTATACTTTCTCAAATCTGTTTTATCAAATTTGATTCATTATGTATATTACTTCCTCGTCTCATAATAAGTGTTTTTTCAGATTTTCACCTATTTTAATAGTGATTAATTATATTAATTTTAATAATAAAATAAAATAATTTATTAAAATAATTTTATTAATAATATATAATCAAATAATTATATAAATTAAAATACATAAATAAAGATAAATTAATGAAAAACAATAATAAATATTATATTAATATTTTAAATAAATAAATAATTTAAAACAATTAAAAATATGAATGATGACATATATTGTGAAACATATAGAGTAACTTTTTTTTATCTAGTTTTCATCATTTTTATTTTGCATAATTTTTGTACCACTGTCAAATTGCCATCAAATATTTAATAGAATTAATTATGTGGCGGCAATGCTAACATAACGTAGCAGTAGAGTGTTGACGTTACATGGTTACCAAAAAGTGATATTTAGAGATACATTTGACTTTTCTTTAATCGGGTTCCATTTTATTTTTTATTACTATATTATGATATTTATATATTTTAAATATTTGTATAATTTATTAAAAATTTATTACATAAAAATTACATGAGAATAGAAGTCCGACAACAAAACAAAATTACACGCATATAAATTTAGATGTGGAAACACTCTTAGTATTCTCTTTAAACAAGTTCACAATGCAGTTTGGAGTTACATCGAAAAAATAATATCAGGTCGAATTCCACAAGTCACATTAGCCAACACATCTTTATATTTATTCGCTTCTTTGTACGAGTAACAAATATACACCTCTTTAAAACTGTCAATAAGCCTACAAATACGATTGATAATCGCCAGACTTTCTATCGTACTAGAACATATTCTATCAATAGCTTGAAAGACCTTGGTGGAATCAACATTAACCTTCACTTTCCTAATGTCACGATCATGTGTTAACTTGAAGCCTTCGTATAAACCCTATAAAAGCATTGCACTTGCTCAGAAATTTCGCAAAACCACTGACCAACTCTTCGGTATCATCCCTAATAACTCCCCCACAATCCGCTATCAACCTATTCTTGAAGAAACCATCCACATTTAATTTCACCCAACTCCTCTGTGGAGGAATCCAAAGCTGGCTCCACGACCACCTTGTTCAAATGTAAAGTCTCCTTATAACCCGAAAGTCTTTTACTAATATGAACATCAGGGTTAAAATGCCTCATATACCCATAAATATGCTCTTGTTTATTATGCCACATCCATAATAAACCACAACTAATAGCCCAAAAACAGCTCAACTCCTTGTCCACACCATCTCTCTTCTTAATGTTAAACTCAATTCATTGCTCCAAATTTAAACTAAAGAACTGATGCGCAAAATTATTGGAAACCGAACTACTCCAAACTTGCATGGCAGATGGACAATCGCGCATAGTATGCAAAGTGTCCTCACAAACATGCCCACAAAGATTGCACATTGTTGACACTACTAAAAAAAGACATTTGAGAAAAGGTTTTTACATCGGGTATCAAAATATATGATGTAAAAAATACAATTAACAAACTTTTTACATTAGGTATTTATTTGCAATGATATAAAAATAAGAAAAAAAAATATATTTCGCTACCTATTACATCGGGCAATCTCATCCACCGATGTAAAAGGTTTTCAGAAAAAAATACGGTGGCATTTTTGTAAATAAGAAACAAGGTGGCAGAAATGTAAATAAAAAACAAGCAAGATATTACATCGGTTAACTAAAAACCGATGTAATAGGTTCACAGGCAGATTGTTAATAAATAAAATAAATTAAAAAAATTACATCGGGGCGATTTTTAAACCGATGTAAAAAACTAATAAAAAGACGCTTGCATCGGTCCACCAAATAACCGATGTAAAAAACTGCTTAGGCTCACACCCTTACATCGGGTATTAGGTTCCACCGATGTAATAGGTTCCAAACCCTTACATCGGGTATTAGGTTCCACCGATGTAATAATGTTTCCACTGTACAAACCCTTACATCGGGTAATAGGTTCCACCGATGTAATATGTTCCAAACCCTTAATTCCTAAATTCACAATATTTCAATATTTCCACTGTACAATACTCTCCTTGCCGCCGTTTCACAATGCATACGTCTCACTGTACGCATACGACATTTCTGTTCACGACTTTGAAGTTCTTCGACCGCCGTTTCCCAGCCACCATCATCAACATTTCTGTTCACGACTTTGAAGTTCTTCGACCGCTGTTTCCCAGCCACCATCATCAACATTTCCGTTCACGACTTTGAAGTTCTTCGACCACCGTTTCTGGTCATCATCTTCGACCGCCGTTTCTGTTTGTTGGTCATCGTCTTCGACCACCGTTTCTGTTCATCGTCGTTTCTGTTCGTGTTTCATCGTCTTCGACCGCCGTTTCTGTTCATCGTTGTTTCTGTTCGTTGTTCATCGTCTTCGACCGCCATTGATGATGATGTTTGTTGTGAATTTGCAGATTTGTTTGATGAACACAGATAATGAACACAGATGATGCGGTTTATTGAAATTTGATTACGCCGTTCACGCCGTTCACGACTTTTCACCGGCCGATTCACGCCCTTCCTTGCTCTCCGTTTCAACTGTAAGTCACATTCTTCACTTATTTGATCCATAATGTGACTTATTCAAAATATAGGTTAGGTTTGCTAGTTAGTTATGGGTTAGGTTAGGTTAGGGATTTTGATGAAGCTTTGTTCCATCATTTTGCTGCTAAGTTTAAGGAGAAGTACAAGATTGATGTTTATCATTTTGATGGCAACAAGTAAAACTCATAATGTGGAAGCCATAGTGAGTGTGAAACAAATTGTTGGTGGTGTTATTGATTCAATGTGTGTTCTCTTGATTTAAGTCAATACCTTATGTTAACACTAGGTAGAAATTCATTTCAAGCGCTTTAACTTGTAAAATTTTCTTTGAGAAACTTTATTTATCCAAATTTCTAAGTTTTTTAAGAATAACAGAAGGTTTTATTACAAGATATGATAGATTCATGAGAGTTGAGTTAAAAAATCAACAATATCTTTAAGAGAAGATAAGGTGTTATGCATTGTGAAACCATAATCGGAAATATTGGAAAACATACCTAGAGAATAGAAATATCTTGTTCTAAGGGATGATTAACATGCTAGAGGAGATAATGCTACAGTACATTATGTACAAATTTTTTGTTTGAATTCATTTTAACTTATAATATTTTTAACGAGATAAGTTTTGTCACGTGATATTTAAATTGATTTTATCAAAACAATTTATAATATTTTTTGAAATTCTTCAAAATTATTTATAAAAACAATTTATAATCTATAACAATATATATATAATACATGATTCATTGACATCAGGTGTTAGAATAGATATCTCAGAAAAAGTTTCCGCAATTGGTTTTATATAATATATATATATATATATATATATATATATATATATATATATATATATATATATATATATATATATATTGTTGATAATGTAGATATAATACTGTATAGATAGAGATAGATAAGGAACGACTTGAAGAATTTGTGGCTACTAGCTAGCCACCATTATTGTCACGTTCTTTTTTATGTCTCTTAAAAATGCAATTAATATAGTGTCAATAACACCAACCAACAACCAACCATAGCAAATTAGCAACTAAATCTTGAAATCTTATCACATTGGAGCCTTAAGGTCCTCTCAGAAACACACTGTTTATCTTTAACCTATCAAACTTAATAGAGTTATCACCTTGCCATTGAAATTTGATTCTATTTTTCTTTCTCCGCGAAGCAGCGCAACTTGCAATCTCAGAATCTCCGTGAAGTAGCGCAGCCGCGGACACACCGTTCGTCAGACCTTCCTCCGTGTGAACATAATTATGGATCGTAGTTGGATAAGAGCTAATAGATTAAGTGACAAGTACGAACATGGAGTGATGGAATTTCTACAGTTTGCTGAAAGTAATGCTGACAAAAGTCTTCCTACGCTTTGTCTCTGTCCATGTGTTTGTTGTGCAAATAAAGAACCAAAACGTAGTAAGAAAGAAATCATGGATCATCTAATTTGTGTAGGGATTTGTCAAAGTTATACAAAATGGATATGGCACGGTGAAGTAGTAGCAAAGTCAAACGTGTCTCAAAGAGATGATGTTAGTGTAGAAATGGATGACCGTCTAGAAGACATGATGCGTGATATTGGACAAGATTCGTTTAAGAGGGCACATACGTATGATACTATATGCAATGACAAAGATAAACCATTATACCCGGGATGTAAATTTGATGCACGTAAGTACATTTTATTGTTTTATTAAAGTCAATCTATATTAATATGTTATATCTCTCATCACTTTGATTCTAATGTTTATTTTAAAATTATTCAGGTATATTCATCGTGTTTGTCTTGAGAATTCCATTTCAGAATTATATGGATTTATGGACCCTGCTAGGTGTGTTTATAATGATAATGTAGCGAAATCTCAAGAAGATGTTAAAAATTACGTACTAGAAAAGTTACATGATGAAAACAGAGTGTGTCACTTACTACCATTAATTCATGGGTAAGAATTTTTATGAAATTGTGTTTTATATTATTAATTTTGATAACATATATATTTTATGTGACTTTTCTGTTTCCACACACACGTACATGAGACATTGACAATTAATAGTCATGTGTCCAAGAGACAATTTAGTTGTCGTACTTTGTTCACTTCATCGGGAAATTGACCATCACACGAAGAAAATTATTACAAAGTAAGTTTATCTTTCATGTGACTTTCATTGACAACTAATAGTTATGTGATTTTTCATTGGCGAGTAAATTTAGCTATGTGATGTTTATCTTTCTGTATTAGTTCTTTTGGGATTCATCAAATGGCAAATGGAAATAGAAAAAAGGCTACATGGCTTCATCCCAATGTAAGTGTGATGTAAATTGTAATTCTATAGTTAAATTTATGATAAATATTCACTAATTATGTCATTCAATTGTAGACAAGGCAACAACATAACTCTAATGATTGTGGATACTATGTGATGAAAAATATGTTGGATATTGTCTCTGCTAATATAACCGAGAATTGGATGCAGGTACTAAAAATAACTTTACTTTGTTATTTACTTTTTGTTTTTCGACTTAATATGAATTTTTTAAAAATAACTCTATATTGTTATATTTATGTATTATAGGTATTTGATGATCCAACAGAATTAACACCAGATGATTTGTATGATTTGCGACTTCGTTGGGCAAAATGTTTCTTTGAGTTACATGAAAATTAAGTTTATCTTGGTGAGTTTTATAGAATTGTATAAGTTGTGGTTTTTGCACAATACATGTGGTTTTTGCACATGTGTTGAGTTTCTTGATTTTTTTTGTTGATGTTAATTGTTATTATTTATTGTCAGGCAATGTGATTTTGGTGTTGTCTATCGAAGATTTTATATTGGTAATTCAAGTTTGGAAACTTAGAAATAGTTGAATATTTTTGTATATTTTGTGAATAATATGTAATTGTAAGTTTTGAAAAAGACTTATAAATAGTTGAATATTGTTGTATATTTTGTGAAGAATTTGTAATTGTAAGTTTGTTGTGAGTTTGTTTGTTGTGAGTTTGTTGTAATACAATACAAGGTTGAAATACAATTGTTCAATTTGTAAGTTTGTTGTGAAAAATATGAAAACATCGACCTAGATGTGATATATGTGATGTTGGAAAGCTATGAAATCTATATAGCGACATAAATATAGTCTGTGTGATATTGGAAAAATATGAAAAAATGGGTACAAATTATATTTGTACAGGGAAACATTCAGAAAATAAATAATCTATTCCAAAAAAAATTCATACATTTTACATCGGTTATTACTCAAAACTGATGTAAAAACTTTCAAAAAGGGACTTTTTACATCGGTTGGGAGTAATAACCGATGTAAAAAGTTGTGTCACTAGGGACTTTTTACATCGGGTATTACTTCCAACCGATGTAAAAAACTGGATCAGTTTTTTTTAAAAATGTGCATAATAACTATTTCTTACATCGGTTCTTATATTATAACCGATGTAAAAAATGGACTTTTTACATCGGGTATTACTTCCAACCGATGTAAAAAATTACATCATTTTTTTTAAAATATTGTAATAACTGTTTCTTACATCATTCTTATATTCTAACCGATATAAAAAAGGGACTTTTTACATCGGTCCCAGAACCGATGTAAAAAGTACCTGATTTACTATATCGCCTAACTTTACATCGGACCCAGAACCGATGTAAAAAGTCAGTTTCACCCGATGTAAAAAGTCATTTCTGCACTAGTGATGGTACTTGATTCATGGCCCAATTTTTCCTGTACACAAAGACCCTAAATTGCAAGCATAAACCCTAACAATGGCAATGACATGTAGAGGTTCCAAAAACGCAATTAAATAATCCAGTTAGCTTGAAAACACAATGAGGATCACAAATATATAACTTAAACATGCTAAAGATGCAAGAATTACAGTAATCGAATTTGAATAAAAGGGCAAACCATGGGACTTCTAGAGGGTGATTCTGGACGTGTAGAGGCGTGCAACCGATTGGGTTAGCTTCTGGGAAGGTCCAGGAATCGTTTGGTAGAATGGCTTGAATTGGCCTCCAAGCTTGAAACCGAGTCACACTTTTTCCTTGAATTTTCTGAATTTGCTTTGCCTCTTTCATGATTGCTAACCCCTATTTTTTGCTTTGTTCTTGTCCAATATATACATAGGGATGACTTAGGGTTACAAACTTGGATTAAATCTTGAAGTTTGATGAGATTTAATTTGATTCTTTAACCATATGCAAACTTGCTATTTTGAGCCAAATCTTCCCTTTCTTGTACCAATTATGCTTGATTCGTTTTGGCCTTGATAATTCAGCATATTCTGATTGCCAACCTGTCCAAAAACCAAATCAAATCATATCTTTGCTATTATTCATCAATTATTTGATTTAATTCATTTTTTAATTAACAAAAAATAAAAATAAATTGAAAAATTAAGAAAATAATATGTGGGTGAATGTTTGAGTCGTGAACTACATTATAAGTGAGGTGCAAGCGTAAAAAGTTAGGCCCATTTAGCAAAAAATGCATTTTTGAGCACATTTGACTTTTGGCAATTTTGCAAGAAATGTCAACTTTGACAAGGCATATCTCCTCCAATTTTAACCCTAGAGAGGTGTTCTTTGACTTTTTAGAAAGCTTACGATGTCCCCTAAGCAACCCTTTTGGTCTCATCTCAATTGAGTCTTCCATGTTCATGTATGAAGCTTTGACCCAAAAGGTGTTTTTGTTGACTTTTCAAAAGGACCTATAATGTCAAAATTCATATCTTTTGATGAGTGCACATTTTGAACTTGTGAGCTGAATATGAGTTGTAGGTAATTGCATACTCTTCAAAATGAGCTTTGGATGGAAAATTTATGATAAATTATGAAGAAGTTATGCTTGGTCAAAGTTGGGTTGACTTTACCTACAAAACCCAAATTTAACAACTTTTGGGTTTTGATGAATTTGGAGCATCCCTTGAGGAATCATGATCAACCCCTGATCAAATGATGTATAACACTTCAAAATGATGATGTTAACCAAAAATCTTGAAGTTTGACTGTATGTGGGCCATAGTTGACTTTTGACCTAGTATAGTCGATTCTCAAGCATCTGAGCAGTTGGCTGGGCAAACTTTTTGTGCTAGGCATGAAACTTGACATGGATGATCTTGGGAACATATTAGGACCTTGGAAGGAATTTGGGATCCTTTGGACTCAAACATCTAGATGAAAAGTGAAACCCTAATTTGAGGTATACTGCCTTAGGAGAGAGTTGGCCTAGTCAACTCTTGGACTTCCTTGAGCAACTTGGGGACCTCATGTACTGAATAAAATGAGAGGGCAAATTTTGGGGTACAACAATTGTCCTTGTTCAATCTTCTTAAACCTGAGGATGTAGATTGGCTGCTCTGCCTTTCGTGATCTGAAGGTGGAAGATGATTAAACACTAGAGTGCCCAGAAATTTGCACTCGCATGAAGTGGCACTTGATTTATGATATCAGGAATGGGCTTACAGATGCCATTTGGAGGTCGAGGATAGAAGATTGTCGGAGATGGGCTTAAAGATGCCATCCTGGATGTGACAGAGATTTGCAGGAGATGGGCTTAAAGATGCCATCTAGAGAATGTTGATTTCCTGTCTTGGGAGAACTAGAGTTTTAGGAGCTTCAGTTGTCTGTTACTCTACTGGGGAATAACTCCGGCTTGAGGAAGCGGAAGTGTACTGCGTATCTGGTCGGGGTACAAGCTGCACCTCGATTTATTGGGGAAATGCAAAACCAATCGTGTTTGATCAGGTTCTAGTCTTACAGTGTTGTGGACCGCTGGTTGGGGATAAGAGAGAAGGAACCTAGATAGTAAGGTTATGAGAAGGAACCTGGACAGTAGGGTTGCTTCGATATGAAAGCCTGGATAGTAGGGATATGAGAAGGAACCTGGATAGTAGGGTTACTTCGATATGAAAGCATGGATAGTAGGGATGTGAGAAGGAACCTGGATAGTAGGGTTACTTCGATATAAAAGCCTGGATAGTAGGGTTGTGAGAAGGAACCTGGATAGTAGGGTTACTTCGATATGAAAGCCTGGATAGTAGGGCTGTAAGAAGGAACCTGGATAGTAGGGTTACTTTGATATGAAAGCCTGGATAGTAGGTGTGATACGGTGGGAGAACTAACTTGAGGTTTTGCGTTTGTGTTCGCAAATGTTTCGGTTTAGCAAGAGTCGCCACCGACTTTTTATTTTATCCTAAGGAAAGGTCAAAAAGTACAAGAAATACCTTTGAGATGTTTTCTTGGGTTCGGGGAGTAGATTATGAAAAGGGAAGGTATTAGCACCCTTTTCATCCATGGTTTTCCATGGGCTCTTAGTTACTTGTTTAGATCACTTGCTTTGCTTTTCAATTGTTTGAAATGGTGCTCTTCAATTGTTTGAAATGGTGCTTTGTGTGTGGTTTTGAAAGATGTTTTGAAAAGAGACCATCGTTGTGGAAACCTTTGTAGTGATTCTTGTTTGAATGTATACAAAGGTGTTTTTGTCTTTTGAAAAGTTTTCAATGTTTGAAAGTTGGATTTTGAAATTGTTTTGTGAAGTGTGTTTGAAAATAGCAAGGATTTTTTGCAAGCTTTTGATCAAGTAACTAAGAGTTGTCTACCCTATTTTACTCAAAGATCTTTCTTATGTTTTTAACCCTTTTAACAGTGTTGTTTCACCATTGTATTTGGTGAACAACCTTGTATTAGGATGTTAAACGGGACAAGCACGGGTCATCGTATAGACCATGATAGTAATTGTGTCAAGTATCTTTGGCAATTTTATTGAGGGACTTGATCATTTTTGTTTAGGCAACCAAGATAGCATCATCGAGGGACTATGATCTTTTGTTTTGTTTTTGCTTTGCCAAAGTACTTAACATGCATACCATGGCTCATTTTTGAAGGCAACAAGTGGATTGTAACCCTAGGGGTGCAAGTGTGCATTGTATTTGTTTTTTATGCATTTTTGTCTTTGATTAGGTCAAACTATTTGTTGGTTTTGATTTTGCATACAAACCCTAATTCTCCAATCATGGCATAATTGAAAGCGTAAAAGTGCGAGAATTTAAATTTTAAGCTATTACAACATGATTATAGGGAGGGGGTATAATTTTGAATAGGGGATATTTGACAAGAAATATAAACCCTAGATTACTATTACATCCAAATTGAATCTCAATGCAACAATATTTAAATGTACAATTATTTAAATAAATAAAATAAATAAATGTTAAATAAAATGTATTATGCAAAAAAAGAAGTTTTTATTTTTGTTTATGTTTATGTATGCAAAGTATTTTTTTAATGTGAAAAAGGTGTAAAGAAATAAATAAAAAAATTGATTTTATTTAATTAAGGGGTAAACCCTAATTTTCCTTAAGAAAATAATATTATATAATATTTATATATAAAAATATATTAATATGTACAAAAATGAAATATATTGAAGAAAAGGTATTTTTTTAGTATAAAAAATAAAAAGGTAATATTTTTATATTTTTATTCTAATTATTTAATAAAATAAAAGTATATATATATATATATATATATATATATATATATATATATATATATATATATATATATATATATATATATATATATATATATATATATATATATATATATATATATATATATATATATATATATATATATATATATATATATATATATATATATATATATATATATATATATATATATATATATATATATATATATATATATATATATATATATATATATATATATATATATATATATATATATATATATATATATATATATATATATATATATATATATATATATATATATATATATATATATATATATATATATATATTAAGTATGTATAAAATAAAATAAAATATTTACAAAAATAAAATATATTTAAGAAAATATTTTCAGTGTGAATAAAAATAAGAAATGAAAATAAACGTATTATTTACATTATTTTTAAATTTAAACAAATAATATAAAAGTATAAAAAATGTTTTAATGTTAGAAATAATTAAAATAAATATCAAATAAATGTAAAAAATTATGAAAATATTTTTTAAGTATTTTTTATGTTTGGAAATAAAATAATAAAGTCAGAAATGAAATTAAAATACAAAAATAACAAAATATAAAGAAAATAGGCCAAGGGGTGCAAAAAGAAAAGAGGGGGGTGCCAAAAGCAGGACAAAGCCAAGCCCAGCCCATTTCCACTTCATCCCTGACCTTGTGACAAAGAATGCGCGCGCCCTGTGTTCAAATCCGTATCTCCTGCATACGTGCTCAAAAACAAAAACTTGCAACATGAAAGTTATAGCTCTTGATCACACGATTCTAACCATGTAAAAAACTTAATCTAACTCTCAAAGACCAGAGAGAATTTCATTGGCCCTAAATCTTGACCTGGTTTTTTCAAAAATTTCAAACATCAAATACTCCTAGCTCAGTTAACATAAATGAATTCTATGCATATGTACAACTCAAGGGCAATGAGAACTACATTTTTCATTCACAAACCTAAGCCTAATGATTCCTAAATAGAGAGATAAGAAGTTGCAAAATACCTGTTTTAGTTGGACACGAGTATGGCAGTGTAGAGCTTTTCAGTGAGGCCTGAGATGCCTGGTAGCTTGCCTGAACTTCACTTGGTCTTTTCCAATAGCTAGTTTGCTTCGAATGTTCCTGAATCAGCCTCCAAAAGTCAACTTGCACAAGCTTGAAATGAAAATGGTGAACATTGTAAATGGAGTTACAGTTGGAAATGGAGGTTTGGGATAGCTTGAGTGAGTTGAATGGAAGGTATTGGAACAAGTTGCAAGCAAAATGCACGAGTGGATGTGAAAATGGAAGTGATTCTGCAGGGCCTGCCCTGTTTTGCAAGAAAATGTGATTTTTGTGTACAAGGGTGTTTGAGGGATGAATGGCTCATGTTTCTGGCTCACAGGGATGTGCAAAACTTGTTTGGAATGTTGGCTCAAGTTGAATATATCAGATTCACAAGTTGTTGACCTTTTGCAAGGTTTCTTGTTTTTGAAGAAAAAGTGAGAATTGATAATGCAAAGGCTTGTACAAGCTAGCTTAGGGTCTGCTAAGAGTTGGTACCAATTCCCTGATATTAGTGAACTTTGTTTGCTGCAAAAGATTGGGTCCTTGGCTCAAGATAAGCAATTTGACATAAAGCATGCTTTATCAAAGTGGCAATGCTACCTTTATGCCCAAAATGGATTTATTCATTGTATAATGCTTCCTTGATCAGAACAATGCCTCTAACTAATGTGTTTGCATTCAATTTTTGAGTTTTGAAGGGTTTAGAGACCTGTAATTAAGTACAAAGCTAGTTTGGTCAGATTCTGCAACTTGTATGAACATGTATTGGCCATGGTTACAAAGTGAGTTTTTGCCAACTTCAAGCATTCGATTCTCCCTAACCACAAATGTGTTTGAGGAGTTCTTGGACAATTTGGAAAGCTTGAAACATGTACTATAATCTATATTTGAAATGAAACTTGAGACTCCAAGTGGAACTATGTGAAAATTGGCCAAGAAGATGGGTCAAAATCCTGCCTAAACTAGGGCAAAATTTCTCTAAGTTAAAAGTTTTAGGGACCCTTGTTCCAAAAATCATAACTTGAGATCCAAGCTTCTTTTGAGAAAACTTTGTGAATAAAAGTTATAGAATTTGTGGAGGACTACAACTTTCATGTTGTAAGTTTTGTTTGAATCCATTTGCATCATGGTGAAAATGTGGGGCAAAGTTAGGAAAAATTAAGGAAATTTCATAACTTAGAAAATTTCTAAGTTATGAAAATTTTCAATTTCAAACCCTAATTTGCAATTTTGGGTTTCTTGATGAACAAGTTTCATAATTTGACACATCTTGATGAAAAATGACCCTTGGTGCTTGATTTTGACCAAAAAGTCAAAGTTTGACTTTTCAGTGTACAGTCAAATTTGATCAATTGACTGAAAAATTCATCTGTCAATCCCATGCATTTGAGATCTTTTGAACTTGTTGAATAAGTCAAGATGATGCCTTTGAGCTCTTGATTCTATGGTTGAACTTGATTTGCCATTGGCTAGGTCAAACAATCAAAAATTGCCTTTGTACAATCAAAACCCTAAAAATGACCATTTTGCCCTTTTGGTGATCTGATCAAATTTCTTGTGGAGTTGTGATCCAAAATTGATCAAATGGTTCATATGAGTTCATAATGTTGATGTGGGTCAAAATTCATGAGGTTTGACTATAAATTGGCCACAATTGACTTTTTACCCAATACAGCTGATTTTTAGGTCAACTGTCCAATTGACTGGGCAAAAATTTGATTCAAGGCTTGAAACTTGGTATGGACAAACTTGTGAGTCCAACATGAAGTATGAAAGTCAATTTGGGCATTCAAGGTCCAAAAATCCCTGTGCAAACTCAAACTCTAGTTTAGGTAAACAGTGCAAGGAGGTGCCTTGAGCAGAGCAAACCCTAGCTTGATCTTGAATTCCAAGAGCCTTGTGATGAGAAATGTTGATAAAATAAGAGGGAAAATTTTGGGGTATAACAGTTGCCCCTGTTCAATCTTCTTGAACCTGAAGAGTTAGATTGGCAAGTTTGCCTTTTGTGACTCGAAGGTAAAAGAGGATTGGACACTAGAGTGCCCGTAAATTTGCACTCGTCCAAATTTTGGTGAGGGAATGGGCTTAAAGATGCCATTTGGAGATGGTAGAATCTTGCTGGAGATGGGCTTAAAGATGCCATCCAAGACTTGTTTGTTGAAAATCAGTAGAATGAACATCAGAATAGTATCCATATTTGGAACGTATCTGAGTTGTATCTGGAGTTTGGGTTTGTATGAGTAAGGGAATGACGTCTGTGTCTAGAGAGTATCTGAGCTGTAACTGTATTCGAATGGAGGACAGAGAAACATCTGTGTAGGGAGCAACTGTGTGTTGGGGATAAGTTCTGAATGAGTGGCAGAATGGCAACCGTGTTCGGAGCGTATCTGGATTATATCTGAAGTTGAGATCTATATGAGTAGCAGAATGACTTCCGTGTCTGGAGTGTATCTGAAACTGTAACTGGGATCTGAATAAGTGACAAAATGATTTTCGTGGCGAATGCACTGGGGAGAATCAAACTTCTGGTGTAAGGGCCAGAATGGCATCCGTGTTAGGAGCGTATCTGAACTTGAAGTTGACAATTGAATATGAATGAGAGATAGAATGGCCGCCGTGTCTGGAGCGTATCTAGTCTGTATCTGATTGCTGAAGTCTGAATGAGTAGTAGAATGACCGCCGTGTCGGAGGTGTATCCACACTGTATTTTGACTTGAAATTCTGAATGAGTAAATAGAATAACCGCCGTGTCTGGGGTGTATCCATACTGTATCTGAAATCTCTGAATAATTGTTAATGATAGCTTTTTAATCTTATCCTAAAAAAGGGTAAAATGTTAGCTAAAACACAAAGTTATGTTGCATGATATGTATGATGAAATGAACTATGTTTCATCAATGTTTATGATATATGAATGTAATGGATGTGCATGTAAGCTAAGTAGCTGTCTTGCTGAGGAAAATAAATTCTTGATAACTGGAGATGATGAAATCCTTGACTGCTACTGGGGAAAATAAACCCTTGACCGATGCTGGGGATTCCAAAAATCTTTGATTGCTGAAGATGAGAAATCCTTGCTGACTGCTTGGGGATTAAAGATCTTTGATTGTGGAGAAAGAGAAATCCTGGGACCACTGCTGGGGATTGAAAATCCTTAGTGATTTGTGGGGATTTAACAAGAGCTTTGACAACTTCTGTGGGGAATGACATTCCTGGGAAATAAGGGAAACTCTGAAGACCTTTACTGGGGAATTAGAACCTAGGAGGCTTCCAATGGAGAAACATGAACTAGAATCTTCGTTCTATTGGGAAATAACTCTGTGGGGAGAGTGTTTACTCTGCTTGGGGAATCAGGAGCTCGGGTTGTATGCCAATCTACTGGGGAATCATCCTGGTCGGGGATAAGACAAGAAGTTAATTGTTATCTGATTGATTCTCATACTTTTAAGATAACCTGTCGGGGAAGTTGGGGAAACTGAATAGTTCCCGCTGGGGATTAATAGTTGGATATTTGATTTTGTTGGGGAATAAGGTTTAGAATATTCTAGCTCCGCTGGGGATATGAACTCCGTTGGGGATGTACATTTCAAAATTTTCGGGCTCCACTAGGGATCGGGATTTTGGAGACTTAACTCTGACGGGAACTTTGAAACTTAACTTCGCTGGGGAATAAAGTTAGAAAACACTGGCTCCGCTGGTGATCTTGAAATTTAACTCCACTAGGGGTGTATACTCCAAGGTTTTAGCTTTGTTGAGGATCTGAATGACATATTGTAGGGGATTTCCTCTGGAATAGCACAAAGACATCTTCCTACACCTTCAACCTATCAGTAATTATCCTTTCTCAATTTCGTTTTATTTGTAAGTAGTGATTATATTCAAATGCATATGCCTATTTAACAAACCATTGGACGTTTTCAAATAAAACATAAGTGTAAAAAGAAAGGAAAGGAAAGCCAATTTTTGCGCTTTGAAGTATTTTTGTATTAACTTTTGTAAGTATCTTTGTACAAAGGAGACAAACATCCTAGTAAGAGAATGTTGTCGTAAAAAAAATTATACAAAAGAAAGATGGCTATGTGTAACAATTCCATGGGGTTCCCATTCTGCTATAGCCTTCACAACTCTGAGTATTCTGTCCATTCGTTGCTTTGTCCGCCGATGATTGGATTGATCAGAAGCCTGGAACTTGTCTGTGAAGAGATTGTCCTTAAAGTGATCCGACGAGACATAGTCATGCGCTTTAATTCCCTAATTTTTGCCTGGACCGCCCTTTCGGGTTTTCAGTCCACCGGGAAACCCTTTTTTGCCCAAGTCGCCCTTTCGGGTTTTCAACTTGCCGGGTGTACAAATTTTTTTGTTTATCCCTAATTTTTGCCTGAACCGCCCTTTCAGGTTTTCGATTCACCATGATGCCCATTTTTGCCCAAGTCTCCCTTTCGGGTTTTCAACTTGTCGAGTCGTTTTATGCGTAGTATCTTTTGACTATGTCTGCATTCGTAGGGTGCGGCAAGTCGTCGTCGTCCATGGTGGTCAGAATCATTGCCCCACCAGAAAATATGTTCTTGATCACAAATGATCCTTCGTAAGTAGGAGTCCACTTGCCCCTGGGATCACTTTGCGACAAGATGATCCGCTTGATTACAAGATCTCCGACTTGATATACTTGACGTCTGAATTTCTTGTTGAAAGCCTTGATCATCCGTTTCTGATACGTCTGACCATGACAAACAGCAGTCAGTTGCTTCTCATCGATCAAATTAAGTTGGTCAGGCCGGGTCTGAATCTAATCGTCTTCACTCAAACCAGTATCCTTCATGATCCTTAAGGAAGGAATCTGAACTTCTATAGGTAAAACAACTTCCATGCCATATACCAAAGAAAAGGGGGTTGCCCCTATTGAAGTACGTGCAGTGGTACGATATTCGTGTAGAGCAAACGGTAACATCTCATGCCAGTCCTTGTAGGTGACTGTCATCTTTTGAATGATCTTCTTGATATTTTTGTTCACGGCTTCAACAGCACCGTTCATCTTCGGCCGATAGGGAGATGAATTGTGATGATAAATCTTGAACTGCTCACACAGAGTGGTGATCATAGTGTTGTTCAAATTTGTACCGTTGTCCGTAATAATCCTGTCAGGGATACCATACCGGCATACGAGGTTTTGCTTAATGAAGCGGGCAACCATATTCTTTGTAACAGAGGTGTAGGAAGCTGCTTCGACCCACTTAGTGAAGTAATCAATAGCCACCAGGATAAAGCGATGTTCGTTGGATGTTGTAGGCTTAATCTCTCCAATCATGTCGATTCCCCACATTGCGAATGGCCAAGGAGTTGTTAGAACTTTGAGAGGAACAAGAGGAATATGTACCTTGTCAGCATAGACTTGGCATTTGTGACAAGTACGGGAATGTTGATGACAATCAGTTTCCATGGTAGACCAGTAGTAGCCTACCCTTAGAATCTTCTTAGCCATTGTATGTCCGCTTAAGTGGGTGCCGAATGTGCCAATATGTATTTCGATCATGATTAACTCTGCTTCAACCTTGTCTACACAGCGAAGTAGAACACAATCATGGCTGCGCTTATAAAGGATACCATTGCTCAGGAAGAACTTGGCAGCAAACCTCCTTAAGAACTTTTTGTCATTGACTGAAGCTCCTTCAGGGTATTCTCGAGTCTGGAGATACTTTTTGATTTCATGAAACCAGGGTTGTTCCACTACTTCTTCGGTATTAATCTCATGACAATGCGTAGGTTCATACATTCGCTCGATGGTGATTTGGGGAGCCTCGTTATCCCAGTTGAGTTTAAACATGGAAGACATTGTAGCCAGAGCATCTGCTAGCTGATTTTCTTCTCGCGGAAAATGCTCGAAGGTAATCTGCTCGAAATGAGGCAGCAATGTCAGGACATGTTCTTTGTATGGGATAAGATTAGGAGGTTTAGTATCCCATTCTCCTTTGACTTGACTGATAACCAAAGCCGAGTCCCTAAATACAACCAAAGATTTGATTCCCAAGTCTATAGCAGCCTTGAGACCAAAGATACAGGCTTCATATTCAACCATGTTGTTGGTACAGTTGAAGCAAAGTCGGGCAGTGAAGGGTGTATGGAAACCTTCCGGAGAAATGAGCACCACAGCGATACCGTTGCCAAGTGCATTTGAAGCACCATCAAAGTACAGGGTCCATCGGGATCCTTATTCTGGTCCGTCATACGGTCTGTTACCTTCAATGTTGTCCAATGTCATGATGTCCTCGTCAGGGAAGTCGAATCTCATAGATTGGTAATCTTCGACGGCTTGATGAGCTAGATGGTCAGCGAGTACACTCCCCTTTATAGCTTTTTGGGTAGTATACTAGATATCATACTCAGTCAGGATCATTTTCCATCTAGCGATTCTTCCAGATAAAACAGGCTTCTCGAAGATGTACTTAATCGGATCCATTTTAGAAATCAACAAAGTGGTATGAGTCAACATATACTGCCTTAGCCGGCGAGCAGCCCATACCAAAGCGCAACAAGTTTTCTCGAGCAGTGAGTAGCGAGTCTCACAGTCGGTAAACTTTTTGCTAAGGTAATAAATGGCATGCTCCTTTCGGCCAGACTCATCATGTTGGCCCAGTACGCACCCCATTGAGTTATCCAAAACAGTCAGATACATGATTAACGACCTTCCTTCGATGGGTGGCATCAAGATAGGAGGTTCCAGCAAATACTCCTTGATCCTATCAAAAGCAACTTGACAATCACTGTTCCATTCAACCACCCGATCTTTCTTCAACAACTTGAAGATTGGCTCACAGGTAGATGTTAGGTGAGAGATGAACCTTGCGATATAGTTTAAGCGTCCCAAGAAACCTCTAACCTCCTTTTCAGTGCGGGGGGCAGGCATTTCTCGTATAGCCTTGACTTTAGCAGGATCAACCTCAATGCCTTTATTGCTGACGATGAATCCCAAAAGTTTACCAGACCTGACTCCAAAAGTGCACTTGCGAGGATTCAGTCTGAGCTTATACTCCTTCAATCTGTCAAACAGCTTTTGCAGATGGTCGAGGTGTTCTTCTTCTGTCTGTGAACGGGCTATCATGTCGTCTACGTAGACTTCAATCTCATGATGTATCATGTCATGAAATAAAGCTACCATGGCGCGTTGATAGGTTGCCCCGACATTCTTCAGTCCGAATGACATCACCTTGTAGCAGAAGGTACCCCATTGCGTAACAAAAGTAGTCTTCTCCATGTCTTCGGGGGCCATTTTGATTTGGTTGTATTCCGAGAATCCATCCATGAAGGAAAATACCTTGTGTTGAGATGTATTGTCAACCAAGATGTTGATGTGTGGCAGTGGAAAATCGTCTTTAGGGCTAGCCCTGTTAAAATCCATGTAGTCCATGCACATTCTGACTTTGCCGTCCTTTTTAGGCACGGGCACAATGTTAGCAACCCATTGTGGATAGGAAGTAACATCCAGAAAGCCAGTGTTGAATTGCTTCATTACCTCGGCTTTGATCTTCTCAGACATGTCGGGCCTCATTCGGCGGACTTTTTGCTTGATCGGTGGACAGTCTTCTCTTGTAGGGAGACGGTGAACCACAATATCTGTATCTAGTCCCGACATGTGTTCATAGGACCAGGCAAATATCTCAACATATTCGTTCAACAACTGCACTAAGCGCTCTTTGACACTTGGTTCTGGGTTGGTGTGATACGGTGGGAGAACTGACTTGAGTTTCTTGTTCGGTTTAGCAAGAGTCGCCACCGACTTTTTATTTTATCCTAAAGGAAAGGTTAAAAAGCACAGGAAAAACCTTTTTGAGATGTTTCATGGGTTCGGGGGGTAGATTATGAAAAGGGAAGGTATTAGCACCCTTTTCATCCATGGTTATCCATGGGCTCTTAGTTACTTGGTTTTAGATCACTTGCCTTGATTTTTGATTGCTTGAAAAATGGTGTGTGTGTGTGTGTGTGTGTGTTTTGAAAATGTTTTGAAATAGACGCCTTTGTTTCGGCAACCGTTGCAATGACTCGTGTTTGAGTATATACAAGGGTGTGTATCTTTTCGAAAAGATGTTTCAAATGTTTTTGAAAGTTTTTTTGTTTTGAAAGTGTTGTGGAGTGTGATTGAAAAAGTAGGCAAATGTTTTTGCAAGTTTGATCAAGTAACTAAGAGTTTGTCTACCCCTATTGTACTCAAAGGTTTTTCTCATGTTTTAACCCTTTTTAACAATTTTGTTCCACCATTATATTTGGTGGACAATCTTGCGTTTAGGATGTTTAACGGGACAGGCGCGGGTCATCGTATGGACCATGAATGCAATGGTGCCAAGTGTCTTTAGCAATTTTGCTTGAAGGGACTATGATCATTTTGATAGGCAACTTTCGAAAGCGTCATCGAGGGACTTATGATCATTTGAATTGTTTTGCCAAAGAAACTCGACGTGCAAGCATGGCCCATTTTGGAAGGCAACATGTGGGATTACCCTAGGGGTACAAGTGTGATTGTGTATTGATTTCATGTATTTGTCTTGTATTAGGTTATCTAGCGTCGGATTTTATTTACATACAACCCTAGGTCTAACCATGGTATAATTCGAAAGCAGTAAATTGCGGGAATTTAAAGTCCTAAACTATTACAAATAAGTATCCGGGAGAAGGGGTACAAATTTACAAATTGGGATGAGACTTAAATAATTACAACCAAATCGAATTGCGATCAAATGTAATATGTATCAAATATAGCAATGTATAAGAGTAACAAATGTATAATGTATCAATGTAAGTGTATTGTGTTAGTGTATGTGTATGATTATTTACAAGTTGAGAAAAGTGAACTTAAATGTATTATTAAGTATGAAGAATATTTAACTTAAGGGAAGATTAAGTATTTTGTTTATTTAAATTGTATTCTTGTATTTTTGTTCAATATGTACAAAATAAGAAAATTTAATTAAAAGAAAGGAAAATGTTTTAAATTCTATTCTTTTAGGTATTAAAAATAATGCATTTTAATTAATTATGTACAAATAAGATAATTTGAAAAAGTTTTGAGTTCCATTTTTATGTATTAATGTGTTTATTTAATTTTCTTTGAATATTTGTTAATATATACAAATTAATGTATTTTAAGAAAAGAAAATGTTCTAAATTTGAGAAAAAATTATGTATTGATTTATTTATGTACAAATAAAATTATTTTAATTAAAGACAAGAAAATGTTTTAAGAAAAAGTATTTAACTTGAAAATCTATTTTTATTATGTATTAACACTCATGTATTTAATTAGCGTGTATAAAGCAAGAAAATTTTAAGAAAAGAAAATGTTTTAAATTTAAGAAAGAAAAAATTATGTTCATGTTTAATTAATATTCTATAAAATAAATTAATATAAAGAAACAAGATTAATGTATTAATGTAAGTTATAGAAAAATATTTTTAGTTTTCTAAAAGAATATGAATGGGCTTAGGGAGTCTTGTGGCCCATACATAATTTGAATAGAAGCCAGGGGGTGTCACTTGGAAACACGTTTTGGGCTTAAGGCTGAATGGGGCAAGGCCCATGGATGTCTCACAAACTTTTGTAGGGTTAATGGGTTTCGTTTGCATTTGTGGAAAGGCTGAGGGTTTGTAACAGCAGCGACGCCGTTTGTGGTTTCGTCTTCACAGCTTTCGTCCTCTTCATCTTTTGAGCTTTCTGCATGAACTTCCCCTTGCCTAGCCACCAGCGCCATCATCCACCTTTCCTTCCTCCATAGTCGAGCACGGTGACTGTTGTACCCCAAAATTTGCCCTCCCATATTCTCCAAGATTTGCCATGATCAAGGTTTAGCTCAGGAGCAAGGAGAGCTGAGAGCCATGATCAGCCAGCTTTCTCAAGGCATGAAGCAACCAGCCCAAATCAGGGACCCGGTCATGGAACAGCTTTCAAGAGGGCAAAGGTCGGGTCCAATGAATAGACCTCTCCGAGTTGCTACTACTTCTCAGGTCCAACAACGACCTCGCCAAGAACAGCGGGTTGAGCAGAACAGGTCGGGCGAGCCTAAGAGACAATTCACCTACATCAACATGTCATGGTCACGAGCTTTGCAGCACATGTTAAGGATGAACCTGATTGCGGTGATCAACCCTCCTGCAAATCCAAAGACTTCCTCTCCAAATTACAACCCAGAAGCAAGGTGCACTTACCATTCTGGTAGCCCGGGGCACGATACTGAGGAGTGTTGGGCACTGAAGTACAAGATTCAGAGCATGATCGATGCTAAAGAGATCGAGTTCGAGCCCGCCAAGACTCCCAACGTGATCACTGCTCCCTTGCCAAAACATGGCTAGGATTGAGAAATTTTTGTTCATTCGAATGTTCAAGTTGCATTTTTCTTTTGTTCAAACATTTACTCATGTTAAACATTGTTATTTCATTAATGCATCGCATATGTCTGTTCTGAAACAATATATTCGTATTCACTAAATGCAAATTATTTTCATATTTTTTCTGATGATCAACTCTTAAATAATAATTCTAAGCCTCTTGAGGGAGGATGACAAAAACGATACCACGATCTTTACAGTATGCTTTTGAACAGACCCCGCTGATGAGGTACAGGCATTGTTTCAATCCCTAAACACTGGAGTTATAAGGAAGATAATCCCTCGTCAACCCCTCTGAGCCAAAGAAGTAGGAGTTTTTCTTTTCGAAAATTAAAACCCTTAATCATAACCTGGGGCAGGGTAGTTCTCTCAGTTGATCCAAGTGCATAACGAATGGCACCAAAGAGATCCTTACGAAAAAAAGAAAGACAGTGATGGTTCCGAACAATCGTAAAGACAGGCAGTCATTATCAAAAAAGTTCATAAATGAAAAGCCCAAAAAGTCAAAACCTATAAAGGGGACTTACGAAACTGGGGCATCCCGCTGACTGTAATTCCAAAAAAGGAAACAGCTCAGGCAAAAACAGGGATAACAAAATCAAAAAGAAAGAGGTCTTATAAACCCTCAACAATAACAAAAAGGAATGACTGTCTATCCAACATAAACGTTCAGTATCCGACCATCACTGGAAAATCAGAGCAAAGACTCAAACAAGGTATAACGTATGATCAACTGAGTTTAGGTTTGGAGAACATCACGAAGAGCGGGTGGGTACAAATAATTTGAGCCTTTATCCTTTGTTTCTTAAACCGTGAACCAAGCCACTTTATAACCCTTAAAAGTCCTAGCTGAAGCATGGGTTAGTTCGAAAGCGTATTGTTACCAAAGGTATCCTGACTCCTTAAGGCTCGTAATAAACTAACGAGTTGACATCACGTTTTACAAACATTCACTTGTTTTATGAAAGAGAATGCATTTTCAAAATCTTCAAGACAGACATAAGCTTTGCATTTTTAACATAACTTTGTTTGCATATGACTTTTTGTTTGAACAACAGGAAAATTCGCACGATGAATGCCTAATGAACGAAAGCACCTCCAATCAAGGGGCATGATATAATCATGGTCTGTAATCTGGGGCAGTCCAATCAAGATTCGGAGAATCTCTCAAAGGCCAAATAGCCTGGGGCAAATCTCCGCCTGAGTCACTTGGGGCATTTCAACAATAAATCTTGCCTGGTCAAAAATCTTCTGGTGGCATGACAAAATATTTCTAACAGGGGCAACTCCCTACATTCTGAGAGCGTGGACCTAGTCGAAAAAATACTACGCAAAATCAAAGACCCGTTAGGCTGACATGCCTAGGCAAAAATAAGGGCTTCCTGACGAACCAAAAGGGTTCGGGCAAAAATAAGGGATGAAAATAAAAAAAATTTGTACACCCGGCAAGTCGAAAACCTGAAAAGGCGGCTTGGGCAAAAATGGGTATCCCGGTGGATTGAAAACCCGAAAGGGAGGTCCAGGCAAAAGTTAGGGATTAAAGCACACGACTATGTCCTGTCATCCTGTCACCTGCCTACCAGAAGAAGGTTTGTCCATCAACAACTATCAGCACCTCACAGGTCTTCCTCTCCCATCTCAGAAACAGGGGCAATAAAGAGTTGTCTAAGCGATCTATTTGCTTTGTCCATCAAGGTAGGCTGAAGAACATAACCAGCATATCTTAACTCCCCAGAGAGTGAGCCAGCAGGTCAATACGCTCTCCCCAAGTTATATTATCAAACCTTAAGAAAGTTAAGTATCCTCCAGCGCAATACATATATTCTTAACAAGCATCCCCGACAATCTTGGTCTAAAGATTGTTCTCCGGCGGTATACCAGACATTCAGTGGAGGTACTTCCAATACAATTCCAAACTTCCCCAGGAGAGTCCAATCCAGTCTCCCCAGGAAAGTTGGAATCATCTCCCCAGCAGTAAGCTTATCCCCAGTAGATTCTGGAAGCTTACCCTTGCAGAACACGAACGCGTCTCCCGGCTTCATTCAAAGAGTTATTTCCTTACCAGAGCTTATAACTGGGTTATCCTCAGCCAATAGCCTTGAGAAGATCGTCCTCGGCAAAGTCTTCTTATCCCCAGCGGAGTCTATTAACACTTCTGTGATCGGTGGATCTGGAACTGACTGTTTAACGCTGGTTCGCGAAATGTCGCGGAAGCAAGAGTCGCCACCGTCTTTTATTTTCTCCAAATGGAAAGGACAAAAGCACAGAAAAATTCCTTAAAGAGATTGCTCTCGGTTCGGGAGGTAGGTTATAGAAAGGGAAGGTGTTAGCACCCTTTCTATCCATGGTTATCCATGGGCTCTTAGATACTTGCTCCTTGTGTTTTCAAATTGTTTTGCGTGCTTTTCAATGTGGGTTTAAAAAGTTTCTTTTGAAAAATTTCAGATCGACTCGTACGTCAGAGTGTTTGAAAAGTTTGCTTTGAAAGCTTTTGAAAAGTGTCAGTGTGAAAAGTCTTTTTGAGTTTGTTTGAAATTAGAGCAAGTATCCTTGAGAACCTACCTACCCTAAGGAATTCGTCTGTGTAAATGTCCTTTAAAGTAGTGCCATCCCACCATTGAGAGGTAGGTAGCACCACCGTTGGAGGTGTTCGGGTCAATTCGAGGTTCGGGACATGGTGATCACCAGAGCAATGGGAAGACACCTTAGAAGCTACCCTCATGCCAGGTTCCCGGATCATGAGGACTCACTAAGACATCCTCTACTCGACGATCACCTTTCGAAAGGCAACAGTGAGGCGTACCCTAGGGGTGGTGTGTGCGAATTGTGTGTCATGTTTCAGTTTATTTATCTTGTCATGTTTGTCGTGTTCTACGCTTGATTTTAATTTAAGTCCATTCATTCTTGCATGCATATTAAGAGATATAAAATTTGCGAGGAAATAAATCTAAGACTATTACAAAGGCGCGGGTCCACATCGCCAAAATTAAACCGGACCCGATTTAGCAGAAAAATAAATAATGCGAAGAAAAATAAAGTGCGAAAAATAAATTACAACGCTTTGGGGCAATTACATGATTATATAAACGATAAAAGATAAATGCGCGAATTAAATGATTAATGACGGGCGTTGGACCCTTTTGCAAATAATTAAAAGTTAACGGGAATTAAAAATTAAATAATAAAAAAAAGAATTAAATGATTAAATTGTTTTTTGGTATTTTGTATTTTTAATTTAATGTGAACAAAGGGAATTAATTGAAATTAGATTAGACGGCAAACCCTAAATCTAGTATTTTGATTTGTTATGAAAGATTTAAATTAAGATCTAAATTAAACCTAAGATTTATTATGTACAATTTAAATTATGAAAATAAATAAATAAGTAATTATTATTGTTAGAAATAAAAATTAAAAAAAAGAAAATCAACAAAGATATTAAACCTAATTCTACATGTTTTTGGATTTTTATTAAAAAAGGAATTAGAATTAAAACCTAATTACACTAATTTATTTATAAGTATTTATTATGAAAATAATTAAAATTAAAAATTCTATTTTTATTTGGACATTTTATTTTTTATGATGTTTTTCTGTATTTTTTTGTAAAAAAGATATTTAATTTAAATCAGAAAATAAATAAACAAATAAACAATTAAAAACAATAAAAGATAAAAAAAATAGAAAAAGATAGAACCAGGGGGGGTTTGCTGTCCCCTTATGGAGGTATGAATTTGAGAGGCCTGGCCCAATAACGTTGGAACTTGGTTGACCTTTTGAATCTCATGCTACGCGTCTGACTCATGCCTGGGGTGTGCTCCAATCCTGGCCCTTGACTAGATCTCCTGGGACGCGTGGATGATGTTTGTTGAATGTGCATGGTGAACCTTAACGTTAAGCCTGCATGTGAATTTGTTTTGCAAAATAATAATGAAAGTTGCAAGACCTGGGACTTGAACCCAGGTCTTTGAGGCCATATACACAACACGTTACCACTGAGCCATCGCCTTTACAATTAACATATAATATCAATTAAATATCAAAAAGTAAAATCAATGCATAATGGACTAAGCGCGCGTGAATTCAAAAAGGGCCAATCACATAGTGACAACGAGGTTGTCTTCTTCCCCACCCTGTAAAACAACATGAATAGGCGACGGTTTTTGTAGCGTGGTTTAAAGAGGCCTTTCAGAAAATAGCGAATAGGATTCCTTGCTATATAAATCCATCGCGAGGTGTGCGTTTTATTCAGAGGAACATGCTGAGTGCAACCATGGCCATCTTGAACCCTAATTTTTCCTGATTGTAAAACCCCCAATTTGGGAAACCTGAAACCCTAGTATGTAACAATGGCAACTTCTCATATATGGCACAAAAACAAAATCAAACACGTTGGTTAGCTTTAGAACATCATGACAAACAATAATCCATAAAGAAAAATGCATGAGGATGCTTAAATCGTGCTATGCAATTTCGAAATTTTCTTGGTTCAGTGGGACTCGTGTATACCAATTCTTGAGGTTTTTGCTATTGTTTGTGATTGGAAAAGGTTCTGAATGGTCCAAGGAAGCTATTGCAACAAAGATCCAAGCTTGAATCGTCCTCTATCTTTGAATTCAGTATTGAGTTTTTATGAGAATTTTTCAATATGCAAGGGTTGTTTTTGGGCGCAGCTTTTTGTCTAGGATGATTAGGGTTGTGATGCTGATCATATATGGAGTGATTTAGGTCAATAAAACTAGACAAAATCTTAGGCATTGATGAATTTCAATATTTGATTTCATGGATCTTTTTTCATATCTTTTTCATGTTGTTTTTATTCAATCATGATCCAATCTCATCAAAACTTGCCCTAATCATTTAAGCACGAAATATTGAGGTTATAATGTGCATAAAAAGATTTTTTAGGTTAAGGTTTATATTTTCCATGAATTAAAATCATTTAAATGAATATAAATTAATATTAATTCAAATAAATAATTAAAAAATATGAGAATACTTCCCTTTGGGCCTAGTGGTCGTGCATAGGCTTGGCATGAAGAAATTTGGAAGAAAATTGGGCCCATTTGCATTTTTAGGCCTTTTGCATCAATGTTGACTTTCAAAAATTTCCAAAAATTTCCCAACTTCCACAAGGCATAACTTGGTCAATTTTTAAGCTTTTCACATGTTCTTGGACATTTTGGAAAGGTCTTTGAGTCCTTTAACCAATGCCTTTGGTCCCATGTCATTTTGATTTACCAATCTCAAGTTATGGCCTTTGACTTAAAGTCACTTTTTGTTGACTTTTGAAAATGACCTATAATGTTGAAATTGATAACTTTTTGTGAGAGCATTTCTTGGACTTGGAACATGAAGATGAATTGTAGGAAATGTCTTTCTCTTCAAAATGAGCTTTGGATGGATTTTTTCTGATAATCCATGTGAAAGTTATGCCCTGGTCAATTTCTGTTGACTTTTTCAGCTGTCCAAATATAGCAACTTTTGCATCTTTGATGATTTCTGAGCCAAATTTTGAGAATCATGATCAAGCATTGATCAAATGATGTTTGTGGCTTCAAAATGATGTGTTGACCAAAAATTTGAACTTTTGACTGCCAAATGACCATTTTGCCCCTACAGTTGACTGTAGTGCAATTTAGGGTTTTGACTGTGCAATTTTGAGCTGAATGCCTTGAAATTTGACATGAGGATACTTGACCATCTTTATAGGCATATGAGACTTGATTGGGCCTTTGAAAAGTTCATTTGCTTGACCAGAACTCAAACCCTAGTTTGACTGTATAGGAGACAGTTGAGCTGCACAACCCTTGGGGAATTTTGTGACCTTGACTTTGACAATTCTTGATGAATATGGGAGGGCAAATTTTGGGGTACAACAGTTGCCCCTGTTCAATCTTCTTAGACCTGAGGATGCAGATTGGCGGACGTGCCTTTCGTAATCCGAGGGTAGAAGATGATTGAACACTAAAGTGCCCAGAAATTTGCGCTCACATAGTGACAATGATGGGGAATGGGCTTATAGATGCCATTTAGAGATTGCTGAATAGGGTGATGGGCTTATAGATGCCATCTGGATGCTGACTGCGTAAGAGATTCTTTCACTAGAACCTGCATACCTGCAAAAGAGAAAATGAGTACCTGACACGTTGCAGGAGTTGATTTTAGATGCTTGGTATAGATATATCCTGATTGGTTACAGGAGCTGAGATCTGGAGCTTCAAACGTTTGATGAATGAACCAGGAATGATTACTGCCTTAATCATGAATGGTAAGAGGACCTTGGGCGATTTTAACTTCAACAACGCTCGTTGAGAAAAATCTTGGTGAGAATTACCATCTTTGTAGTGTCAAGAAGAGAACCACAGGATATTATAATCTCAAAGGGAGTCACCTCACTCACGTTGGAGAGGGAACTATCTGAAGAAGGAATTACCACCTCACACGCCGTTGGAGAGGGGACCATAAAAGACTATCACCTCACGCTCATCGTCGGAGAGGAAAACATCTTGAAAAAGGAATTACCACCTCACGCGCCGTTGGAGAGGGGACCACAA
The DNA here is from genome assembly GCA_948472305.1 of Vicia faba. Classification (NCBI taxonomy): domain Eukaryota; kingdom Viridiplantae; phylum Streptophyta; class Magnoliopsida; order Fabales; family Fabaceae; genus Vicia; species Vicia faba. The sequence goes on along the minus strand of OX451738.1, from coordinate 1,179,422,660 downwards.
AAGAATATCACCTCACGCTCATGCCGGAGAGGAGAACATCTTGAAAAAGGAATTACCACCTCACGCTCACCGTCGGAGAGGGGACCACAAAAGAATATCACCTCACGCTCGTGCCGGAGAGGAGAACATCTTGAAAAAGGAATTACCACCTCACGCTCACCGTCGGAGAGGGGACCACAAAAGAATATCACCTCACGCTCATGCCGGAGAGGAGAACATCTGAAGAAGGAATTACCACCTCACACGCCGTTGGAGAGGGGACCATAAAAGAATATCACCTCACGCTCGTGCCGGAGAGGAGAACATCTTGAAAAAGGAATTACCACCTCACGCTCACCGTCGGAGAGGGGACCACAAAAGAATATCACCTCACGCTCATGCCGGAGAGGAGAACATCTGAAGAAGGAATTACCACCTCACACGCCGTTGGAGAGGGGACCATAAAAGAATATCACCTCACGCTCATGCCGGAGAGGAGAACATCTGAAGAAGGAATTACCACCTCACACGCCGTTGGAGAGGGGACCATAAAAGAATATCACCTCACGCTCATGCCGGAGAGGGAAACATCTGAAGAAGGAATTACCACCTCACACGCCGTTGGAGAGGGAACCATTACTTCTACTGAGTCTTTATCAGAAAAATCTGTTTGGAGTCGATTTAACTGGACTAGAGACATCTTTGAAATATGTTTGGGAATTTCAACTGCACCCTTCCTGAAAGGTAGAGGTCAGTTATATGCAATGCATGATATGGATCAAGCAATGATGTTATCAATGTAAATGAGACTTGTATGATGCAATATGTTATGCATGCTACAATGATGTATGTGATGATTCGTGTATGTTTTCGTCTAGGAAAATAAATCCTTGACGGGTGCCGGGAAGCCATATCCTGGGCTGATGTTGAGGAAGAGATTGTGCTTCCGCTGTGGATGATTGTTGCAAGAATACCGATAGGAGAAGATAACTCCGTTGAGGAATAAACTTGGCGAAATGAAATAATTCTGCGGGAGAAAAGATACTCTAGCGATCATGCTGGGGAGTGCTACTCTGTGGGGATAGCGATGCTTTGCTGAGCTGATGAAGATAACTCCGCTGGGGATACCATTGATGAGTTAGGCTGGGAGATTTGATGAATTAGGCTGGGGGTATCCTTGTTGTCGGAAGTGTTGATAGACTTCGCTGGGGGTAGGAAGATACTTTGCCGAGGACGCTCTTTCCGTGGCTTTTGGCTGAGGATAACCCAGTTATATCCTGTTACGGAAATAACTCTTTAAATCAAGCCGGGATGACGCGTTCGTGCTCTGCGAGGGGATAAGCTTCCAGAATATACTGGGGATAAGCTTGCTGCTTGGGGAGATATGAATTCCAACTTTGTTGGTGAAGCTGGATTGGACTCTTCTGGGGAGTTTGATATGCTGGGGAAGTGATTCCTTTGAATATTGAGATACCACCGGGGGAACAATCTTTAGACCAAGACTGCCGGGGATGCTTTATGTATACTGCTGGGGAAGTATTGAGATCGGCTGGAGGATACTCAATTTCCTTGATATTTGATGATTTGCTTGGAGAAGAATGTATTGTTTTGTTGAACCACTCTCTGGGGAATTAAGATACCCTTGGCCGTGTTCTTTAGCTGAACCTACCTTGGTACCTTTGGAGGACAGAACAATTAGCTTGCTTGGACAGCTCGTCATTGCCCCTGTTTCTGAGGTGGGAGAGGCAGACCTGAGAGGTGCTGATAGCTTGTTGATGGACAGACCTTCTTCTGGTAGGCAGGTGACGAGATGACAGGACATAGTCGTACGCTTTGATCCCTAACTTTTGCCTGGACCGCCCTTTTGGGTTTTCAGTCCACCGGGATACCCATTTTTGCCCAAGCCGCCTTTTCAGGTTTTCGACTTGCCGGGTGTACAGATTTTTTTTCATTTCATCCCTTATTTTTGCCCGAACCCTTTTGGTTCGCCGGGAAGCCCCTATTTTTGCCTAGGTGTGTCAACCTAGCGGGTCTTTGATTATGCGTAGTATTTTTTCGACTATGTCCATGCTTTCAGAACATAGGGAGTTGCCCCCGTTTAGAAGTGTTTTGTCATGCCACCAGGAGATTTTTGATCGTGCAAGTTTTGTTGCTGGAATGCCCCAAGTGACTCAGGCGGAGATTTGCCCCAGGCTATTTGGCCTTTTGAGAGATTCTCCGAATCTTGATTGGATTGCCCCAGATAATGGACAATAGTCATGTCCTGCCCCTTGATTGGAAGTGCTTTTGTTCACAAGGTGTTCATCGTGCGAATTTCCCTGCTGTTCAAACAAATAGTCATATGCAAACAAAGTTATGTTAAAAATGCAAAGCTTATGTCTGTCTTGAAGATTTTGAAAATGCAGTTTTTTTCATAAAACAGGTAAATGTTTGTAAAACGTAATGTCAACTCCATATTTACCGTGGGCCTTCAGGAGTCAGGATACCTTTCGTAACAGTATGCTTTCGAACTAACCCATGCTTCGGCTAGGACTTTTGAGGGTTATAACGTGGCTTGGTTCGCGGTTTAAGAAACAAAGGATAAAGGCTCAAAGTATTTGTACCCACCCGCTCTTCGTGATGTTCTCCAAACCTAAACTCAGTTGATCGTGCGTTAGACCTTGTTTGAGTCTTTGCTTTGATGTTCCAATAATGGTTCAGATGTTGATGATTTCTTTTGAATAGGCAGTCATTTTTTTTTTGCTTTGGTTGAGGGTTTGTGAGACCTCTTTCTTGATTTTGTTATCCCTTTCTTTTTTGCCTGAACTGTTTCCTTTTTGGAATTACAGTCAGCGGGATGCCCTAGTTTCATAAGTCCCCTTTGTAGGTTTAGACTTTTTGGGCCTTTTATTTATGAATTTTGATGGTGACTGCCTGTCCTTTTGATTGTTCTGAACCATCATTGTCTTTCTTCGTTTTGTAAAGACTTTTTGGTGCCATTCGTCATGCACTTGAATCAACTGAGAGACTACCCTGCCCCAGGTTATGATTAAGGGTTTTGATTTTCGAAAATAAAAACTCCTACTCCTTTGGCTCTGATGGGTTGACGAGGGATTATCATCCTTATAACTCCAGTGTTTAGGGATTGAAACAATGCCTGTACCTCATCAGCGGGGTCTGTTCAACAGCATACTGTAGATTATGGTATCTTTTTCGTCATCCTCCCTCAAGAGGCTTAGAATTAACGAGAGTTGACATCAGAAAAAATATGAAAACAATTTGCATATAGTGAATGCGAATATATTGATTCAAAATAGACATAAGCGATGCATTAATGGAATAACAATGTTTTAACATGAATAAATGTTTGAACGGTCAAAAGAAAAACACAACTTGAACATTCGAATAAACAAAAGTTTCTTAGTTTGAACTAGCTATCTCAGATGGAGAATTCTCAGCGGAGGATTTTCATCTCGCCATCCGGCATGAACTCTATCACCCCTTCGTCAATCAAATCCTGGATTTTATTCTTCAAGGTCCAACAGTCGTCTGTAGCATGCCCCGGGCTGTCTGAATGATAAGCGCAGTGGGTGTCGGGGTTATACCTCGAAGCTGTCCTGTTGGGATTTTTGGGAGGGTCCTTTAGAGTGATCAGATTGACCTCCAGCAAGCGCTTCAGTATAAAGGATGAGGGTATATCAGTCTCCGAGAAATGTCTTCCGGGCGCATTTCGTTTACGTTGACTACCCCGTTGAGGCTGGGCTCGTGACCCTGAAGCAAGCTGAGGAGATTTTCCTTTGTCTTCTTGCCCCGCATGTGGTTGAATGCTGGTTGGAGCTTCCACCTTGGCTGTTTGCCCTACTGGATTGTTTTGAAGCAGCTTGGTGACGAGGACCCGGAGCTCTTCTTGTTTTTGAGCTAAGTCCTGAATGAGAGTCATTTGGCTCACCAACTGCCCCATCATTTGGATCTTCATGGTTGCCAACTCAATTTGTAGCCCTTCCAGCTGATCGTTCCTGATGCCCCCTGCATTCCCTAAGGTCAAGTTCCTGGTGAGGAGAGTCTTTATTTCTTCTTGCCCCTGGGATAGGTTCAAGAACATTTCTCGCAGTTGGGCGTTCTGAGTACGGAGATCTTGGTTGTCTGGTTGGAAAGCCATTGCTGAAATAAACAGCGAGAAGGGTAAGTGACCTGCAACAAAGATACATGTTATGTAATGATGTGTATGACATGCATGCAATGATTTCAAGGACCTCGCGGGGTAAACAGAGAAACTTTGTTAGCATTTGGAATTGGCAACTTGATTGAAGGAACTTCCTGGTGTAGAGAGCCCTTCTTCAAGGGTCAAAGGCTCACCATATCCAGTGGGTCATAGCCCCTGACACCCTTGGCTAGAGGAAAATAAATCCTCTTTGCCCCTGGCTAGATGTTTGATTTATCATGACCTGCATCACAAGCCCTTGAGATCCTTGAAATGGGTTAGGATGTATGCAATGGTATGATGCTATGATGCATGGGGTAGTATAGATAAACCCTGTTATGAGCCCTTATTAAGGACTGCAAACCAAGACCTGCAAGAAGCTCAAGTAAAACCTGTCATGAGTCCTAGTTAAGGACTATAAACAAAACCTGCAAATAGTTCATGTGTCAGATAACAAGCATACAAGTAGTCAAGTACGAAGGCACACAAGTCACACAAGAGAAGCCCTTAGGGTTTAGGCCAGCATGGGGTCTGGGTATTACCCTCTTTCAGCTTGTTGGTTCATACCTGTCCTATCAAAGTAACCGGGTTCTTAGAGGATCCCAATATCATTGACTACCCTCAATCGGTCATAACTCCAGCATCGCAATCTTTTCTTGCGGCCAGAACCATCACGAGAGTTTAGCCTCAATGGGCGTAGCATACTGCTACAATTCTAAAGGCCAAGTTGTGTTAATTAAGGTTCTAAGGTTGTTGGTGCTTAATGACTCCTTAGAAGACCCATATTCTCCTCGTTGCGACACAAGGGATATCGGTACAGACCAAGGTGCCACACCAACGTAGCCACTGCTTCACCTGTGTCGGTCTACGCCGGACATGTCTCTCACAGCTTATGCTACCTAAACAGGGTATCCCCAGATCCGGGTTAGGATCTATGTAACTCCGATGCAAACCACAATAGTAAAGCAAGCAAAACAATACAAGTGAAAACACAGTTATGACCTAGCCCTAAGGTACACCTCACTTTAAGTTAAATCCCCAGCAGAGTCGCCAGTTCTGTGATCGGTGGATCTGGAACTGACTGTTTAACGCTGGTTCGCGAAATGTCGCGGAAGCAAGAGTCGCCACCGTCTTTTATTTTCTCCAAATGGAAAGGACAAAAGCACAGAAAAATTCCTTAAAGAGATTGCTCTCGGTTCGGGAGGTAGGTTATAGAAAGGGAAGGTGTTAGCACCCTTTCTATCCATGGTTATCCATGGGCTCTTAGATACTTGCTCCTTGTGTTTTCAAATTGTTTTGCGTGCTTTTCAATGTGGGTTTAAAAAGTTTCTTTTGAAAAATTTCAGATCGACTCGTACGTCAGAGTGTTTGAAAAGTTTGCTTTGAAAGCTTTTGAAAAGTGTCAGTGTGAAAAGTCTTTTTGAGTTTGTTTGAAATTAGAGCAAGTATCCTTGAGAACCTACCTACCCTAAGGAATTCGTCTGTGTAAATGTCCTTTAAAGTAGTGCCATCCCACCATTGAGAGGTAGGTAGCACCACCGTTGGAGGTGTTCGGGTCAATTCGAGGTTCGGGACATGGTGATCACCAGAGCAATGGGAAGACACCTTAGAAGCTACCCTCATGCCAGGTTCCCGGATCATGAGGACTCACTAAGACATCCTCTACTCGACGATCACCTTTCGAAAGGCAACAGTGAGGCGTACCCTAGGGGTGGTGTGTGCGAATTGTGTGTCATGTTTCAGTTTATTTATCTTGTCATGTTTGTCGTGTTCTACGCTTGATTTTAATTTAAGTCCATTCATTCTTGCATGCATATTAAGAGATATAAAATTTGCGAGGAAATAAATCTAAGACTATTACAAAGGCGCGGGTCCACATCGCCAAAATTAAACCGGACCCGATTTAGCAGAAAAATAAATAATGCGAAGAAAAATAAAGTGCGAAAAATAAATTACAACGCTTTGGGGCAATTACATGATTATATAAACGATAAAAGATAAATGCGCGAATTAAATGATTAATGACGGGCGTTGGACCCTTTTGCAAATAATTAAAAGTTAACGGGAATTAAAAATTAAATAATAAAAAAAAGAATTAAATGATTAAATTGTTTTTTGGTATTTTGTATTTTTAATTTAATGTGAACAAAGGGAATTAATTGAAATTAGATTAGACGGCAAACCCTAAATCTAGTATTTTGATTTGTTATGAAAGATTTAAATTAAGATCTAAATTAAACCTAAGATTTATTATGTACAATTTAAATTATGAAAATAAATAAATAAGTAATTATTATTGTTAGAAATAAAAATTAAAAAAAAGAAAATCAACAAAGATATTAAACCTAATTCTACATGTTTTTGGATTTTTATTAAAAAAGGAATTAGAATTAAAACCTAATTACACTAATTTATTTATAAGTATTTATTATGAAAATAATTAAAATTAAAAATTCTATTTTTATTTGGACATTTTATTTTTTATGATGTTTTTCTGTATTTTTTTGTAAAAAAGATATTTAATTTAAATCAGAAAATAAATAAACAAATAAACAATTAAAAACAATAAAAGATAAAAAAAATAGAAAAAGATAGAACCAGGGGGGGTTTGCTGTCCCCTTATGGAGGTATGAATTTGAGAGGCCTGGCCCAATAACGTTGGAACTTGGTTGACCTTTTGAATCTCATGCTACGCGTCTGACTCATGCCTGGGGTGTGCTCCAATCCTGGCCCTTGACTAGATCTCCTGGGACGCGTGGATGATGTTTGTTGAATGTGCATGGTGAACCTTAACGTTAAGCCTGCATGTGAATTTGTTTTGCAAAATAATAATGAAAGTTGCAAGACCTGGGACTTGAACCCAGGTCTTTGAGGCCATATACACAACACGTTACCACTGAGCCATCGCCTTTACAATTAACATATAATATCAATTAAATATCAAAAAGTAAAATCAATGCATAATGGACTAAGCGCGCGTGAATTCAAAAAGGGCCAATCACATAGTGACAACGAGGTTGTCTTCTTCCCCACCCTGTAAAACAACATGAATAGGCGACGGTTTTTGTAGCGTGGTTTAAAGAGGCCTTTCAGAAAATAGCGAATAGGATTCCTTGCTATATAAATCCATCGCGAGGTGTGCGTTTTATTCAGAGGAACATGCTGAGTGCAACCATGGCCATCTTGAACCCTAATTTTTCCTGATTGTAAAACCCCCAATTTGGGAAACCTGAAACCCTAGTATGTAACAATGGCAACTTCTCATATATGGCACAAAAACAAAATCAAACACGTTGGTTAGCTTTAGAACATCATGACAAACAATAATCCATAAAGAAAAATGCATGAGGATGCTTAAATCGTGCTATGCAATTTCGAAATTTTCTTGGTTCAGTGGGACTCGTGTATACCAATTCTTGAGGTTTTTGCTATTGTTTGTGATTGGAAAAGGTTCTGAATGGTCCAAGGAAGCTATTGCAACAAAGATCCAAGCTTGAATCGTCCTCTATCTTTGAATTCAGTATTGAGTTTTTATGAGAATTTTTCAATATGCAAGGGTTGTTTTTGGGCGCAGCTTTTTGTCTAGGATGATTAGGGTTGTGATGCTGATCATATATGGAGTGATTTAGGTCAATAAAACTAGACAAAATCTTAGGCATTGATGAATTTCAATATTTGATTTCATGGATCTTTTTTCATATCTTTTTCATGTTGTTTTTATTCAATCATGATCCAATCTCATCAAAACTTGCCCTAATCATTTAAGCACGAAATATTGAGGTTATAATGTGCATAAAAAGATTTTTTAGGTTAAGGTTTATATTTTCCATGAATTAAAATCATTTAAATGAATATAAATTAATATTAATTCAAATAAATAATTAAAAAATATGAGAATACTTCCCTTTGGGCCTAGTGGTCGTGCATAGGCTTGGCATGAAGAAATTTGGAAGAAAATTGGGCCCATTTGCATTTTTAGGCCTTTTGCATCAATGTTGACTTTCAAAAATTTCCAAAAATTTCCCAACTTCCACAAGGCATAACTTGGTCAATTTTTAAGCTTTTCACATGTTCTTGGACATTTTGGAAAGGTCTTTGAGTCCTTTAACCAATGCCTTTGGTCCCATGTCATTTTGATTTACCAATCTCAAGTTATGGCCTTTGACTTAAAGTCACTTTTTGTTGACTTTTGAAAATGACCTATAATGTTGAAATTGATAACTTTTTGTGAGAGCATTTCTTGGACTTGGAACATGAAGATGAATTGTAGGAAATGTCTTTCTCTTCAAAATGAGCTTTGGATGGATTTTTTCTGATAATCCATGTGAAAGTTATGCCCTGGTCAATTTCTGTTGACTTTTTCAGCTGTCCAAATATAGCAACTTTTGCATCTTTGATGATTTCTGAGCCAAATTTTGAGAATCATGATCAAGCATTGATCAAATGATGTTTGTGGCTTCAAAATGATGTGTTGACCAAAAATTTGAACTTTTGACTGCCAAATGACCATTTTGCCCCTACAGTTGACTGTAGTGCAATTTAGGGTTTTGACTGTGCAATTTTGAGCTGAATGCCTTGAAATTTGACATGAGGATACTTGACCATCTTTATAGGCATATGAGACTTGATTGGGCCTTTGAAAAGTTCATTTGCTTGACCAGAACTCAAACCCTAGTTTGACTGTATAGGAGACAGTTGAGCTGCACAACCCTTGGGGAATTTTGTGACCTTGACTTTGACAATTCTTGATGAATATGGGAGGGCAAATTTTGGGGTACAACAACTTCCAACACAACAAGGGTATCCCCAGCAAGTTACCATCGATATTACGGCAAAGTACCTCTCTCCCCACAGAGCATCGCTCCCCAGCAAGATTACTATAGTACTTTTCTCCCCGCAGAGTAATCCATTCGCCAAGTTCATTCCCCAACGGAGTTATCTTCTCCTACCGGTATTCTTGCAACTATCATCCCCAGCGGAAACAACAAAGCATTATTCTCCAACATCAGCCCAGGATAAGCTCCTGACATTCGTCAAGGATTTATTTTCCCAAAACGGAAATGCATTCATAAACATCATATCTTCATACATTATAGCGTGCATATGCATCATACTACACGAATCTCATCAATTTTGAGGACATCCTGAAATCATGCAGTTCATGCATCATGATCTTGCATACAACTGATGCTTTGCCTTTTCAGGAAAAAGGTCAATACAAAGATGATTACTGTCAACTACCGCAACTCTTTCTAGATATAGTTCATATGTGAACCAGATATGGCAACGTTCTGATACTTCTTCCAGATTTCTTTCTAGATATAGTTCAGATGTGAACCAGATATGGCAACATTCTGATACTTCTTCCAGATTTCCTTCTAGATATAGTTCAGATGTGAACCAGATATGGCAACATTCTGATACTTCTTCCAGATTTCCTTCTAGATATAGTTCAGATGTGAACCAGATATGGCAACGTTCTGATACTTCTTCCAGATTTCCTTCTAGATATCGTTCAGATGTGACCCAGATATGGCGACGTTCTGACACTTATTCCAGTGGAAAATTTCAAGACCTAGACCGGTTCAGTTAATCGACCCTAAGATTTTATGTTTCTTATCCAGTCCAAGGCCTTCTCTAGTCCAGCCAAATCGACCCCAAACAGATTTTTCTGATGAAGACTCAGTAGAAGATATCCAAGATTCTCTCAATAATTGCTGTTGAGGTTGTAGTCGCCTATGGTTCTCTCCCCGATACTGCGGAGGTAGTAATCATCCCCAGGTTCTCTCAACGATTGCTGTTGAGGTTGAAGTTATCCAAGATTCTCTCAACGATTGCTGTTGAGGTTGTAGTCGCCTGTGGTTCTCTCCCCGATACTGCGGAGGTAGTAATCATCCCAAGATTCACTCAACGATTGCTGTTGAAGTGAAGATATCCAAGATTCTCTCAATGATTGCTGTTGAGGTTGTAGTCGCCTATGGTTCTCTCCCCGATACTGCGGAGGTAGTAATCATCCCAAGATTAGCTCAACGATTGCTGTTGAAGTGAAGATGTCCAAGATTCTCTCAACGATTGCTGTTGAGGTTGTAGTCGCCTATGGTTCTCTCCCCGATACTGCGGAGGTAGTAATCATCCCAAGATTCGCTCAACAATTGCTGTTGAAGTTGAAGTCGTCTAAGATTCTCTCAATGATTGCTGTTGAGGTTGTAGTCGCCCATGGTTCTCTCCCCGATACTGCGGAGGTAGTAATCATCCCAAGTTCCTCTCAACGATTGCTGTTGAGGTTGAAGTTATCCAAGATTCTCTCAATGATTGCTGTTGAGGTTGTAGTCGCCTATGGTTCTCTCCCCGATACTGCGGAGGTAGTAATCACCCCAAGATTCGCTCAATGATACTGTTGAAGTCGAAGTCGCCCAAGATTCTCTCAATGATTGTTGTTGAGGTTGTAGTCGCCTGTGGTTCTCTCCCCGATACTACGGAGGTAGCAATCATCCCCAGATTCGCTCAACAATTGCTGTTGAAGTTGAAGTCGTCCAAGATTCTCTCAATGATTGTTGTTGAGGTTGTAGTCGCCCATGGTTCTCTCCCCGATACTGCGGAGGTAGTAATCATCCCAAGTTCCTCTCAACGATTGTTGTTGAGGTTGAAGTTATCCAAGATTCTCTCAATGATTGCTGTTGAGGTTGTAGTCGCCTATGGTTCTCTCCCCGATACTGCGGAGGTAGTAATCACCCCAAGATTCGCTCAATGATACTGTTGAAGTCGAAGTCGCCCAAGATTCTCTCAATGATTGCTGTTGAGGTTGTAGTCGCCTGTGGTTCTCTCCCCGATACTGCGGAGGTAGCAATCATCCCCAGATTCGCTCAGTGTTACTGTTGAAGTTGAAGTCGTCCAAGGTTCTCTCACCGTTCCTGTTGAGGTAGTAACCACCCCTGGTTCATTCATCACCGTTTGAAGTTCCATATCCAGCTCCTGTAACCAGTTAGGACATATCTATACAAAGAATCTGAAGACCAACTCCTGTAACAGGGCAGGTACTCATTTTTCTTTTTTGCAGGTACGCAAGTTCTCGCTAAGGAATCTCTTACGCGATTGACGTCCAGGTGGCATCTATAAGCCCATCCACCATCCATCATCTCTTGGAATGGCATCTATAAGCCCATCATCCTATCCATCAATCTCCAAATGGCATCTATAAGCCCATTCCTGTCATCACACTGCTACTATGTAAGCGCAAATTTCTGGGCACTCTAGTGTTCAATCATCTTCCACCTTCGGATTACGAAAGGCACGTCAGCCAATCTGCATCCTCAGGTTTAAGAAGATTGAACAGGGGCAACTGTTGTACCCCAAAATTTGCCCTCCCATATTCTCCAAGATTTGCCAAGTCAAAGTTTCAAAATCTCCCCAAGGGTTGCACAGTTCAAGGGCCTCCCAACAGTCAGAATTAGGGCTTTGGTTCTGACAAAGTAAATGAAGTTTCCAAGGGTCCAATCAAGTCCCACATGCCTATAAACATGGTCAAGCATCCTCATACCAAGTTTCAAGACTTACAGCACAAGATTGCACAGTCAAAAACCCTAATTGCACTACAGTCAACTGTAGGGGCAAAATGGTCATTTGACAGTCAAAAGTTCAAATTTTTGGTCAACATCTCATTTTGAAGCCACAAACATCATTTGATCAATGCTTTATTATGATTCTCAAAGCTTGGCTCAAAAAACATCAAGATGCAAAAGTTTCTATATTTGGATAGTTGAAAAAGTCAACTGTAACTTGACCAGGGCATAACTTCCACATGGATTATCAGAAAAATTCCCTCCAAATCTCATTTTGAAGAGAAAGACATTTCCTACAACTCCTCTTCACACTTCAAGTCCAAGAAATGCTCTCACAAAAAGTTATCAATTTCAATATTATAGGTCATTTTCAAAAGTCAACAAAAAGGGACTTTAAGTCAAAGGCCATAACTTGAGATTGGTAAATCAAATTGACATGGGACCAAAGTCATTGGTTAGAGGACTCAAAGACCTTTCCAAAATGTCCAAGAACATGAGCAAAGCTTAAAAATTGAGCAAGATATGCCTTGTGGAAGTTGGGAAATTTTTGGATATTTTGAAAAGTCAACATTGATTCAAATGACCTAAAAATGCTAATGGGCCTCTTTTTCTTCCACAATTCATCATCCAAGGCATGTGCACGACCATTTGTCCCAAAGGGAAGTTTTTTATCATTTTTATTTATTTATTTGGATTTTTTATTATTAATAATTCATTTAATTAATTAAAATACATAAAAAATACCAAGCCAATACAATCAAATCTTTTTGTGCATGGAATAGGTTTAAAATTTCGTGCATGATCATATATGGAAGGAATTGAAGTGATTGGCCATGATTTGTACCAAATAGGCATGAAAAAATATTTGAAAAGATCCTTAAGAATCAAATCTTGAAAATCATGAATGCAAAGGTTTTTGTTTGATTTCTTTGACCTAGAACCTTCACACATATATACCTAGTGCAACCCTAATGCCCAAAAGGTCCAAGCTGCGCCATAGACAAAGAACAAAACTTGAGTTTTTGCCAAGAAAGTTGAAAACTGAAAACTAGGTTTTAGGGCTTTTCAAGGTCAAATAATCACTCCATTAGCTTGCCAAGGTTGCCAGGAGACGATTCCAATCAAGAACTTTGTCCCATACTCGAGGAGGGTTTTCCAAGCTTTGAATTGGGTACTTTTAGATACTGTAAAATTGGAAGCTCTCAATGCCATGACCAAACTCAGCGTGATTGGACGATGGGAATAGATACCTCGCGCTCAATTTATGAGCTACCACAAGCTAATCGCTATTTTCTGGAATGGCATGTTTTGGAACGGTTCAAAACCGTTGCTGATTCTTTTATGTTTCAGGAAAAAACAAAAGCGAGGAAGACGAAGACTAGGTGTAAAGCTGTGGTTGGTTTATTTGAAATTTCGCGCTAATTTGTCCATTAAATCTTGTTCTACTTTATATTATTTGTTTATTACTATATAATCAAAACGCGCTAGGTGGCTCAGTGGCAAGCAAGCATATTGGTGACTTCCAGGACCTGGGTTCGATCCCAGGTCCCCCTTTCTATTCCATGATATTTTGCATAATATACTCCTATGCAGTTCAAGCTTCAAAGCATACCATGCACTCATAATCTCAACGCACCACGTGGCCACTGAAGACCATCCAAGGGCCCAGATCTGAGGAGCTCCATATACCCTGGTCAAATGTGCCTCACACGCCCAGAAAGGTCAAGCCAAGCCAAGCTTCTTGGGCCAAAAAATGCTAAGCAAAACCTCCATTTGGGGACAGACCCCCCTAGGTTTGCAAGTTTCTTTTATATTTATTCATTTTTATTTTGATTCAATTATTATTTTTAATTAGTTCTTTAATTTAAATATTTTCATAAAAAATATAATAAATAATATAAAATCAGAAAAAGACAAAAATAAGTATTTTTATTTAATTAATATATTTTTTGTAAATAAATATTGTTCATTAATTTTAGCTATTAAATTAGGTTTAATTCAAGCATTTTCTTAATTAACTCAAAAATTTGTAGAAATTAGGTTTAATTATTTTAATTACTTTTATTCTTTTTTTCCATTATTAATAATTAGATATTATTTATTTTTGTAATTAAATTACCATGTAATTAATTAGGTTAATTTAGGTTTAACTTTAATTTTTTTTTTCTTAATAAATAAAAATTAGAATTAGGGTTAATTTCTCAATTTAATTCAATTTCATTAAAACCATAAAATACAAAATATCAAAAATAATTTCCTTTCATTTTAATTTTCATTAATCTAATCATTTAATTTAATTTCGCAAAAAGGGTCCAACGCCCTCGTTTCTAATTTTAATTCAATTCGCGTATTTATTTCTTTTTCTTTTAAATTATTTATGTACCTCTCCCAAAGCCGTGTAAATTTAATCTTTCGCACTTTACTTTATTACGTTCTTTATTTTCTGTCAAATCGGGTCCTGGAAATTTTGGCGATGTGGACCCGCGCCTTTGTAATAGTTTAGAACTTTTATCTTTCCGCACTTTTTTAACTGTTAAATAAATGCATGCAAGAATGAATGACAAAAATAAAAACAAACGCATAGATCACTTTGACATGAACAAGACAAAAATAAATGAATTTGACACACAAATCACACACCACCCCTAGGGTACGCCTCACTGTTGCCTTGCCTCGAAAGGTGATTGTCGAGTAGAGGATGTCTTAGTAAGTCCTCATGATCCGGGAACCTGGCATGAGGGTAGCTTCTAAGGTGTCTTCCCATTGCTCTGGTGATCACCATGTCCCGAACCTCGAATTGACCCGAACACCTCCAACGGTGGTGCTACCTACCTCTCAATGGTGGGATGGCACTACTTTAAAGGACATTTACACAGACGAATTCCTTAGGGTAGGTAGACGACTCTAGATACTTGCTCTAATTTCAAAACAAAATTCAAAAATACTTTTCACACCGACACCTTTTCAAAAAGCTTTCGAAAGCATTTTTTCAAACACTCTTGAGGACCGATACAAGAGTCGAACTGGAATTTTCAAAGAAACTTTTTTTAAAACCCACAGTTGAAAAGCAAACAAACCATTTTTGAAAACACAATGAGCAAGTATCTAAGAGCCCATGGATAACCATGGATAGAAAGGGTGCTAATATCTTCCCTTTCTATAATCTACCTCCCGAACCGAGAACAATCTCTTTAAGGAATTTTTTTGTGCTTTTGTCCTTTCCATTTGGAGAAAATAAAAGACAGTGGCGACTCTTGCTTTCGCGATATTTCGCGAACCAGCGTTAAACAGTCAGTTCCAGATCCACCGATCACAGAACTGGCGACTCTGCTGGGGACTTAAACTTAAAGTGAGGTGTACCTTAGGGTTAGTTCATAACTGTGTTTTCAATTGTATTGACTTGTCTGCTTTAAATTTGTGGGTTGCATGGGAGTTACATAGATCCTAACCCGGATCTGGGGATACCCTGTTTAGGTAGCATAAGCTGTGAGGGACCTGTCCGGCGTATACCGACATGGGTGAAGCAGTGGCTACGTTAGTGTGGCGCCTTGGTCTGTACCGATATCCCTCGTGTTGAAACGGGGAGAATATGGGTCTTCCAAGGAGTCATTAAGCACCAACAGACCTTAGAACCTTAAATGACCCAACTTGGCCGTTAGAACAGTAGCAGTATGCTACGCCCATTGAGGCTAAACTCTCGTGATGGTTCTGGCCGCAAGAAAAGATTGCGATGCTGGAGTTATGACCGATTGAGGGTAGTCAATGATATTGGGATCCTCTAAGAACCCGGTTACTTTGATAGGACAGGTATGAACCAACCAAATGAAAGAGGGTAACACCTAGGCCTCATGCTGGCCTAAACTCTAAGGGCTTCTCTTGTGTGACTTGTGTGCCTTCGTACTTGACTAATTGCATGCATGTTATCTGACACATAAGCTACTTGCAGGTTTTGTTTATAGTCCTTAACTGGGACTCATAACAGGGTTTACTAGGTCTCTTGCAGGTTTTGTTTATAGTCCTTAATTGGGACTCATAACAAAGTATACTGAATTTCTTGCAGGGTTTGTCTATAGTCCTTAATTGGGACTCATAACAGGGTTTACCTACATCACCCCATGCATAGCATGACATCATACCATTGCATACATCCTAACCCATTTCAAGGATCTCAAGGGCTTGTGATGCAGGTCATGATAAATCAAACATCCAGCAAGGGGCAAAGAGGATTTATTTTCCTCTAGCCAAGGTTGTCAGGGGCTATGACCCACTCGATATGGTGAGCTTTGACTCTTGAAGAAGGACTCTCAACGACATGAAGTTCCTTCAATCAAGCCACCGGATTCAAATTCTAACGAGCTTCTTTGTTTACCCCGCGAGATCCTTGAAAACATTGCATGCATACATACATATAATTGCATAACAGGTACCCTTGTTACAGGTCACTTACCTTTCTCGCTGTTTATTTCAGCAATGGCTTCCCAACAAGATAACCAGGACCTTCTCGCTCAAGAGACTCGGTTCGGGGAAATCCTCCTAAATCTATCCAAGGGGCAGGAAGAGCTGAGGACGCTCCTCATGGGGAATCTGATCAGAAAGAGTCCTGAAGATGACAAGGACGTACAGCTGAAACGTCTACAAGCTGAGGTAGACACATTGAAAACCCAGATGCTGGGGCAAAGGGCCCTCATTCAAGGTTTAGCTCAGGAGCAAGGAGAGCTGAGAGCCATGATCAGCCAGCTTTCTCAAGGCATGAAGCAACCAGCCCAAATCAGGGACCCGGTCATGGAACAGCTTTCAAGAGGGCAAAGGTCGGGTCCAATGAATAGACCTCTCCGAGTTGCTACTACTTCTCAGGTCCAACAACGACCTCGCCAAGAACAGCGGGTTGAGCAGAACAGGTCGGGCGAGCCTAAGAGACAATTCACCTACATCAACATGTCATGGTCACGAGCTTTGCAGCACATGTTAAGGATGAACCTGATTGCGGTGATCAACCCTCCTGCAAATCCAAAGACTTCCTCTCCAAATTACAACCCAGAAGCAAGGTGCACTTACCATTCTGGTAGCCCGGGGCACGATACTGAGGAGTGTTGGGCACTGAAGTACAAGATTCAGAGCATGATCGATGCTAAAGAGATCGAGTTCGAGCCCGCCAAGACTCCCAACGTGATCACTGCTCCCTTGCCAAAACATGGCTAGGATTGAGAAATTTTTGTTCATTCGAATGTTCAAGTTGCAATTTTCTTTTGTTCAAACATTTACTCATGTTAAACATTGTTATTTCATTAATGCATCGCATATGTCTGTTCTGAAACAATATATTCGTATTCACTAAATGCAAATTATTTTCATATTTTTTCTGATGATCAACTCTTAAATAATAATTCTAAGCCTCTTGAGGGAGGATGACAAAAACGATACCACGATCTTTACAGTATGCTTTTGAACAGACCCCGCTGATGAGGTACAGGCATTGTTTCAATCCCTAAACACTGGAGTTATAAGGAAGATAATCCCTCGTCAACCCCTCTGAGCCAAAGAAGTAGGAGTTTTTCTTTTCGAAAATTAAAACCCTTAATCATAACCTGGGGCAGGGTAGTTCTCTCAGTTGATCCAAGTGCATAACGAATGGCACCAAAGAGATCCTTACGAAAAAAAGAAAGACAGTGATGGTTCCGAACAATCGTAAAGACAGGCAGTCATTATCAAAAAAGTTCATAAATGAAAAGCCCAAAAAGTCAAAACCTATAAAGGGGACTTACGAAACTGGGGCATCCCGCTGACTGTAATTCCAAAAAAGGAAACAGCTCAGGCAAAAACAGGGATAACAAAATCAAAAAGAAAGAGGTCTTATAAACCCTCAACAATAACAAAAAGGAATGACTGTCTATCCAACATAAACGTTCAGTATCCGACCATCACTGGAAAATCAGAGCAAAGACTCAAACAAGGTATAACGTATGATCAACTGAGTTTAGGTTTGGAGAACATCACGAAGAGCGGGTGGGTACAAATAATTTGAGCCTTTATCCTTTGTTTCTTAAACCGTGAACCAAGCCACTTTATAACCCTTAAAAGTCCTAGCTGAAGCATGGGTTAGTTCGAAAGCGTATTGTTACCAAAGGTATCCTGACTCCTTAAGGCTCGTAATAAACTAACGAGTTGACATCACGTTTTACAAACATTCACTTGTTTTATGAAAGAGAATGCATTTTCAAAATCTTCAAGACAGACATAAGCTTTGCATTTTTAACATAACTTTGTTTGCATATGACTTTTTGTTTGAACAACAGGAAAATTCGCACGATGAATGCCTAATGAACGAAAGCACCTCCAATCAAGGGGCATGATATAATCATGGTCTGTAATCTGGGGCAGTCCAATCAAGATTCGGAGAATCTCTCAAAGGCCAAATAGCCTGGGGAAAATCTCCGCCTGAGTCACTTGGGGCATTTCAACAATAAATCTTGCCTGGTCAAAAATCTTCTGGTGGCATGACAAAATATTTCTAACAGGGGCAACTCCCTACATTCTGAGAGCGTGGACCTAGTCGAAAAAATACTACGCAAAATCAAAGACCCGTTAGGCTGACATGCCTAGGCAAAAATAAGGGCTTCCTGACGAACCAAAAGGGTTCGGGCAAAAATAAGGGATGAAAATAAAAAAAATCTGTACACCCGGCAAGTCGAAAACCTGAAAAGGCGGCTTGGGCAAAAATGGGTATCCCGGTGGATTGAAAACCCGAAAGGGAGGTCCAGGCAAAAGTTAGGGATTAAAGCACACGACTATGTCCTGTCATCCTGTCACCTGCCTACCAGAAGAAGGTTTGTCCATCAACAACTATCAGCACCTCACAGGTCTTCCTCTCCCATCTCAGAAACAGGGGCAATAAAGAGTTGTCTAAGCGATCTATTTGCTTTGTCCATCAAGGTAGGCTGAAGAACATAACCAGCATATCTTAACTCCCCAGAGAGTGAGCCAGCAGGTCAATACGCTCTCCCCAAGTTATATTATCAAACCTTAAGAAAGTTAAGTATCCTCCAGCGCAATACATATATTCTTAACAAGCATCCCCGACAATCTTGGTCTAAAGATTGTTCTCCGGCGGTATACCAGACATTCAGTGGAGGTACTTCCAATACAATTCCAAACTTCCCCAGGAGAGTCCAATCCAGTCTCCCCAGGAAAGTTGGAATCATCTCCCCAGCAGTAAGCTTATCCCCAGTAGATTCTGGAAGCTTACCCTTGCAGAACACGAACGCGTCTCCCGGCTTCATTCAAAGAGTTATTTCCTTACCAGAGCTTATAACTGGGTTATCCTCAGCCAATAGCCTTGAGAAGATCGTCCTCGGCAAAGTCTTCTTATCCCCAGCGGAGTCTATTAACACTTCCAACACAACAAGGGTATCCCCAGCAAGTTACCATCGATATTACGGCAAAGTACCTCTCTCCCCACAGAGCATCGCTCCCCAGCAAGATTACTATAGTACTTTTCTCCCCGCAGAGTAATCCATTCGCCAAGTTCATTCCCCAACGGAGTTATCTTCTCCTACCGGTATTCTTGCAACTATCATCCCCAGCGGAAACAACAAAGCATTATTCTCCAACATCAGCCCAGGATAAGCTCCTGACATTCGTCAAGGATTTATTTTCCCAAAACGGAAATGCATTCATAAACATCATATCTTCATACATTATAGCGTGCATATGCATCATACTACACGAATCTCATCAATTTTGAGGACATCCTGAAATCATGCAGTTCATGCATCATGATCTTGCATACAACTGATGCTTTGCCTTTTCAGGAAAAAGGTCAATACAAAGATGATTACTGTCAACTACCGCAACTCTTTCTAGATATAGTTCATATGTGAACCAGATATGGCAACGTTCTGATACTTCTTCCAGATTTCTTTCTAGATATAGTTCAGATGTGAACCAGATATGGCAACATTCTGATACTTCTTCCAGATTTCCTTCTAGATATAGTTCAGATGTGAACCAGATATGGCAACATTCTGATACTTCTTCCAGATTTCCTTCTAGATATAGTTCAGATGTGAACCAGATATGGCAACGTTCTGATACTTCTTCCAGATTTCCTTCTAGATATCGTTCAGATGTGACCCAGATATGGCGACGTTCTGACACTTATTCCAGTGGAAAATTTCAAGACCTAGACCGGTTCAGTTAATCGACCCTAAGATTTTATGTTTCTTATCCAGTCCAAGGCCTTCTCTAGTCCAGCCAAATCGACCCCAAACAGATTTTTCTGATGAAGACTCAGTAGAAGATATCCAAGATTCTCTCAATAATTGCTGTTGAGGTTGTAGTCGCCTATGGTTCTCTCCCCGATACTGCGGAGGTAGTAATCATCCCCAGGTTCTCTCAACGATTGCTGTTGAGGTTGAAGTTATCCAAGATTCTCTCAACGATTGCTGTTGAGGTTGTAGTCGCCTGTGGTTCTCTCCCCGATACTGCGGAGGTAGTAATCATCCCAAGATTCACTCAACGATTGCTGTTGAAGTGAAGATATCCAAGATTCTCTCAATGATTGCTGTTGAGGTTGTAGTCGCCTATGGTTCTCTCCCCGATACTGCGGAGGTAGTAATCATCCCAAGATTAGCTCAACGATTGCTGTTGAAGTGAAGATGTCCAAGATTCTCTCAACGATTGCTGTTGAGGTTGTAGTCGCCTATGGTTCTCTCCCCGATACTGCGGAGGTAGTAATCATCCCAAGATTCGCTCAACAATTGCTGTTGAAGTTGAAGTCGTCTAAGATTCTCTCAATGATTGCTGTTGAGGTTGTAGTCGCCCATGGTTCTCTCCCCGATACTGTGGAGGTAGTAATCATCCCAAGTTCCTCTCAACGATTGCTGTTGAGGTTGAAGTTATCCAAGATTCTCTCAATGATTGCTGTTGAGGTTGTAGTCGCCTATGGTTCTCTCCCCGATACTGCGGAGGTAGTAATCACCCCAAGATTCGCTCAATGATACTGTTGAAGTCGAAGTCGCCCAAGATTCTCTCAATGATTGTTGTTGAGGTTGTAGTCGCCTGTGGTTCTCTCCCCGATACTACGGAGGTAGCAATCATCCCCAGATTCGCTCAACAATTGCTGTTGAAGTTGAAGTCGTCCAAGATTCTCTCAATGATTGTTGTTGAGGTTGTAGTCGCCCATGGTTCTCTCCCCGATACTGCGGAGGTAGTAATCATCCCAAGTTCCTCTCAACGATTGTTGTTGAGGTTGAAGTTATCCAAGATTCTCTCAATGATTGCTGTTGAGGTTGTAGTCGCCTATGGTTCTCTCCCCGATACTGCGGAGGTAGTAATCACCCCAAGATTCGCTCAATGATACTGTTGAAGTCGAAGTCGCCCAAGATTCTCTCAATGATTGCTGTTGAGGTTGTAGTCGCCTGTGGTTCTCTCCCCGATACTGCGGAGGTAGCAATCATCCCCAGATTCGCTCAGCGTTACTGTTGAAGTTGAAGTCGTCCAAGGTTCTCTCACCGTTCCTGTTGAGGTAGTAACCACCCCTGGTTCATTCATCACCGTTTGAAGTTCCAGATCCAGCTCCTGTAACCAGTTAGGACATATCTATACAAAGAATCTGAAGACCAACTCCTGTAACAGGCCAGGTACTCATTTTTCTTTTTTGCAGGTACGCAAGTTCTCGCTAAGGAATCTCTTACGCGATTGACGTCCAGGTGGCATCTATAAGCCCATCCACCATCCATCATCTCTTGGAATGGCATCTATAAGCCCATCATCCTATCCATCAATCTCCAAATGGCATCTATAAGCCCATTCCTGTCATCACACTGCTACTATGTAAGCGCAAATTTCTGGGCACTCTAGTGTTCAATCATCTTCCACCTTCGGATTACGAAAGGCACGTCAGCCAATCTGCATCCTCAGGTTTAAGAAGATTGAACAGGGGCAACTGTTGTACCCCAAAATTTGCCCTCCCATATTCTCCAAGATTTGCCAAGTCAAAGTTTCAAAATCTCCCCAAGGGTTGCACAGTTCAAGGGCCTCCCAACAGTCAGAATTAGGGCTTTGGTTCTGACAAAGTAAATGAAGTTTCCAAGGGTCCAATCAAGTCCCACATGCCTATAAACATGGTCAAGCATCCTCATACCAAGTTTCAAGACTTACAGCACAAGATTGCACAGTCAAAAACCCTAATTGCACTACAGTCAACTGTAGGGGCAAAATGGTCATTTGACAGTCAAAAGTTCAAATTTTTGGTCAACATCTCATTTTGAAGCCACAAACATCATTTGATCAATGCTTTATTATGATTCTCAAAGCTTGGCTCAAAAAACATCAAGATGCAAAAGTTTCTATATTTGGATAGTTGAAAAAGTCAACTGTAACTTGACCAGGGCATAACTTCCACATGGATTATCAGAAAAATTCCCTCCAAATCTCATTTTGAAGAGAAAGACATTTCCTACAACTCCTCTTCACACTTCAAGTCCAAGAAATGCTCTCACAAAAAGTTATCAATTTCAATATTATAGGTCATTTTCAAAAGTCAACAAAAAGGGACTTTAAGTCAAAGGCCATAACTTGAGATTGGTAAATCAAATTGACATGGGACCAAAGTCATTGGTTAGAGGACTCAAAGACCTTTCCAAAATGTCCAAGAACATGAGCAAAGCTTAAAAATTGAGCAAGATATGCCTTGTGGAAGTTGGGAAATTTTTGGATATTTTGAAAAGTCAACATTGATTCAAATGACCTAAAAATGCTAATGGGCCTCTTTTTCTTCCACAATTCATCATCCAAGGCATGTGCACGACCATTTGTCCCAAAGGGAAGTTTTTTATCATTTTTATTTATTTATTTGGATTTTTTATTATTAATAATTCATTTAATTAATTAAAATACATAAAAAATACCAAGCCAATACAATCAAATCTTTTTGTGCATGGAATAGGTTTAAAATTTCGTGCATGATCATATATGGAAGGAATTGAAGTGATTGGCCATGATTTGTACCAAATAGGCATGAAAAAATATTTGAAAAGATCCTTAAGAATCAAATCTTGAAAATCATGAATGCAAAGGTTTTTGTTTGATTTCTTTGACCTAGAACCTTCACACATATATACCTAGTGCAACCCTAATGCCCAAAAGGTCCAAGCTGCGCCATAGACAAAGAACAAAACTTGAGTTTTTGCCAAGAAAGTTGAAAACTGAAAACTAGGTTTTAGGGCTTTTCAAGGTCAAATAATCACTCCATTAGCTTGCCAAGGTTGCCAGGAGACGATTCCAATCAAGAACTTTGTCCCATACTCGAGGAGGGTTTTCCAAGCTTTGAATTGGGTACTTTTAGATACTGTAAAATTGGAAGCTCTCAATGCCATGACCAAACTCAGCGTGATTGGACGATGGGAATAGATACCTCGCGCTCAATTTATGAGCTACCACAAGCTAATCGCTATTTTCTGGAATGGCATGTTTTGGAACGGTTCAAAACCGTTGCTGATTCTTTTATGTTTCAGGAAAAAACAAAAGCGAGGAAGACGAAGACTAGGTGTAAAGCTGTGGTTGGTTTATTTGAAATTTCGCGCTAATTTGTCCATTAAATCTTGTTCTACTTTATATTATTTGTTTATTACTATATAATCAAAACGCGCTAGGTGGCTCAGTGGCAAGCAAGCATATTGGTGACTTCCAGGACCTGGGTTCGATCCCAGGTCCCCCTTTCTATTCCATGATATTTTGCATAATATACTCCTATGCAGTTCAAGCTTCAAAGCATACCATGCACTCATAATCTCAACGCACCACGTGGCCACTGAAGACCATCCAAGGGCCCAGATCTGAGGAGCTCCATATACCCTGGTCAAATGTGCCTCACACGCCCAGAAAGGTCAAGCCAAGCCAAGCTTCTTGGGCCAAAAAATGCTAAGAAAAACCTCCATTTGGGGACAGACCCCCCTAGGTTTGCAAGTTTCTTTTATATTTATTCATTTTTATTTTGATTCAATTATTATTTTTAATTAGTTCTTTAATTTAAATATTTTCATAAAAAATATAATAAATAATATAAAATCAGAAAAAGACAAAAATAAGTATTTTTATTTAATTAATATATTTTTTGTAAATAAATATTGTTCATTAATTTTAGCTATTAAATTAGGTTTAATTCAAGCATTTTCTTAATTAACTCAAAAATTTGTAGAAATTAGGTTTAATTATTTTAATTACTTTTATTCTTTTTTTCCATTATTAATAATTAGATATTATTTATTTTTGTAATTAAATTACCATGTAATTAATTAGGTTAATTTAGGTTTAACTTTAATTTTTTTTTTCTTAATAAATAAAAATTAGAATTAGGGTTAATTTCTCAATTTAATTCAATTTCATTAAAACCATAAAATACAAAATATCAAAAATAATTTCCTTTCATTTTAATTTTCATTAATCTAATCATTTAATTTAATTTCGCAAAAAGGGTCCAACGCCCTCGTTTCTAATTTTAATTCAATTCGCGTATTTATTTCTTTTTCTTTTAAATTATTTATGTACCTCTCCCAAAGCCGTGTAAATTTAATCTTTCGCACTTTACTTTATTACGTTCTTTATTTTCTGTCAAATCGGGTCCTGGAAATTTTGGCGATGTGGACCCGCGCCTTTGTAATAGTTTAGAACTTTTATCTTTCCGCACTTTTTTAACTGTTAAATAAATGCATGCAAGAATGAATGACAAAAATAAAAACAAACGCATAGATCACTTTGACATGAACAAGACAAAAATAAATGAATTTGACACACAAATCACACACCACCCCTAGGGTACGCCTCACTGTTGCCTTGCCTCGAAAGGTGATTGTCGAGTAGAGGATGTCTTAGTAAGTCCTCATGATCCGGGAACCTGGAATGAAGGTAGCTTCTAAGGTGTCTTCCCATTGCTCTGGTGATCACCATGTCCCGAACCTCGAATTGACCCGAACACCTCCAACGGTGGTGCTACCTACCTCTCAATGGTGGGATGGCACTACTTTAAAGGACATTTACACAGACGAATTCCTTAGGGTAGGTAGACGACTCTAGATACTTGCTCTAATTTCAAAACAAAATTCAAAAATACTTTTCACACCGACACCTTTTCAAAAAGCTTTCGAAAGCATTTTTTCAAACACTCTTGAGGACCGATACAAGAGTCGAACTGGAATTTTCAAAGAAACTTTTTTTAAAACCCACAGTTGAAAAACAAACAAACCATTTTTGAAAACACAATGAGCAAGTATCTAAGAGCCCATGGATAACCATGGATAGAAAGGGTGCTAATACCTTCCCTTTCTATAATCTACCTCCCGAACCGAGAACAATCTCTTTAAGGAATTTTTCTGTGCTTTTGTCCTTTCCATTTGGAGAAAATAAAAGACGGTGGCGACTCTTGCTTCCGCGACATTTCACGAACCAGCGTTAAACAGTCAGTTCCAGATCCACCGATCACAGTGACCTTATGAAAAAGGTTCGGTTTTGACGCTTTATACGTTTTTTACTATTTGCATGCTTATTTTCGTTTTGAATTCTGACCTTAAGCTTTGTTATTATTGTTATGGAGGTTGTGGAAAGGAAAGAAAATGAGAGAAACTACCTTGACGGAGGAGGGGGAGGAATGAGGGTGGAGGCGCTCAGGCGGCTGGACGGTGAGGTGGTGATGCTGATGAAGCTAGCTTGGAATCCTGGTATTTGTGTCTTACTTCTTTCTATTAGGGTTTGATGATGATCCCTGAAAACCTCTTCTATCTGCCTGGCTCTGTATAACTTTACTCTTTTTCTCTTCTTCTGTTAGCCTTGCCTTTGCCTATGTACGCTTCTTTATCTTCTTCTTGTGGTTGCCTTGATGCCTTGTATGTTAGCCTTTGATGGTTTTTGCCCGGTGATGAACCCTAGGTTCTGAGGGCCTGAATGCTTGACTTTGAGTTGCCTCTTAGTGTTGCTTCTGAATGCTTCTGTATGTTGCCCTTTTGAAAGCTTCTGAATGCTTTTGTATGTTGCCCTGTATGTTGAATATGTTGGATACAGTTGCCATGCTTGAGACTGATTTGAATGTTGGCCCAGTGATGGAAGTTTTTTCTGAGGGCTTTGATGGGTGGTTTGAATGCTTGTTGATTTTGTTGGTTAATGCTTAGGCTTGACAGATTCGACACAGGTTGAAAGGTTTGTGCTGTTTAGGTCTTGGCTTCAGTTTTCTTTTTTTTGACAGTTGGTATTGAGAACAAGTTCTATGCTTGAGGGCCTTTTGGTGAGGTTTGGATATTGGTCATGGCAGGTTTGATGGACTTGGTTATCTCTGGTTTTTGAAACTTGGTAGGTTAAATGTAGGTTTAATGCAGGTTTATGGTTCTTAGACTTGTTGAGGTTTTTTGACAGGTTAAGCTTGGTTTATGCTTTCAGGCTGGACAGTTTGTGGTTATGTGAACTGGTTTGGAGGTTTGAAAGGCTTGGAGGTTTCTTTTGTTTTTTGCTTCAGGGCCTTGCAGGTTTGCAAGGTTTTTTTTTCAGTTTAAGGTTTGGTTGGAAAGGTTTTACTGATTTAGGCTGCTAAGCTTTGAGGCTTGTATACGGTTTTTGTGTTTGAATATCTTAGTTTAGGCTTTATGCTACAGGTTTTATGGCTTCAGCAGGTTTTTTATGTTGAAGCTGGACAGTTCAGGCTTGCTCTGAGTTATCTTTTTCTTGACCGTTTTGTTTGTATTCTGGCTTCTTAATATCTCTGCCCCCTGCTCTACTGTTTTATTGCAGTCTCTTTTATATATTTTCTTTCTCAAGCCTAAAGCCAGTAAGCCCATTCTTTTTTCTCTTCTTCTCTCTCCAGTACAACTTAAAACATTAAATAATGTTTATCATGTACTTTAACTGAAAAAGCAATTTGGCTTGGGAAATGATGAAATGAAAAGTTTGCTTGCACATTAATCTTTCTCTGCATACTTTGTACTTCTTCCAGATTTTATGCCTCTTGTTATCTTTCCATATCTTCTTTTGACAGCTTTTTTGTTCAGTTTGACATTGGACTTTGTTTGGCAATTTGAACTTTTATAGTTGTACATGCTGTTTGCTTTGAACTATGCAGTTGCTTGGCTAATTTGAAATGTGAAATTTGTATACTTTGTGCATTCATTCTTTAATTTGCAAACATCATTCATCCCTCTTTGTGAACCGGGAGAAATCTCGTGATTTGCAGAGAGGGCGAACTGATCCCTGCCTTTTGCTTTTAATGATGGACCCAATTTTTATCTGTTTGCCTTTAATTATTTATCTGCTTCTGACTTTTTCTTCTTTTCTTTGCAGATAAAAAATCAAATAGCAACAAATGGAGGATGAAGAATTTGAAGACTTAGGAATTTAGGATAGTTTATTTCAATTTTAATTATTGTAACTATCATTATTATAAATACTTTGTAAATAAATACTTGTATTTAAATAACAATTGTAACAGATATTTAAAGATGAATAAAAACTCCTTTTAACCAATTAATTCTTTTTATTCTTTTCAATTGTTTATTTATTATTTATAATTCTTTAAATTATAATAATTGAAAATAAATTTCAACCATTTTAACTCAGAATAATAAATAATCCATAAACGTCCGGCATCTTGAATAATCAAAGCAATGCACTGTCAAATCACACATGCTCAAATGTCTTTTCCTTTTACTGACTTTAATCAAACACTGCAAACTCAATCCAAATGCCTCTTTTCACTGATTTATTCAAACACTGCGAACTTAATCCAAATGCTTCAGTCCACATCTCAGAATAACTTGAAAAACACCGTAGAATTAAATCTTTTTGAGAAATGTGCGCGCGAAAACCCTAGTTCTTGATTAAATGTCAAAGAAACGTCCGCCGTATCAAAACCTGAGCCAAAATCAACCAAACCCTAAGCAAACTGTTTGAACTGTTCCAGAGTCATGAAAACCCTAATTTTGTCTGACTGATAAGAAAAATCTGTTTGACTGATTCTTACGCCAATCTGAAAAATCAGGAAACGCCCGAGGCTGTGATTTCTTATGGAAAAATGCGAGGGCAAATTTTGGGGTACAACCGTTGCCCCTGTTCAATCTTCTTGAACCTGAAGAGTTAGATTGGCAAGTTTGCCTTTCGCGACTCGAAGGTAAAAGGATATTGGACACTAGAGTGCCCAGAAAATTTGCACTCGACGATGTGATGGTAGAGGGAATGGGCTTATAGATGCCATTTGGTGATGGGCTTAACGATGCCATCTAGGGATGTGATAGAATCTTGTCGGGGGATGGGCTTAGAGATGTCATCTGGAAATGGGCTTAAAGATGCCATTTGGTGACTGCTGATAGGAGGATGGGCTTATAGATGCCATCTGAAGGTGATTGTTGAACTGTATGTCACTGGTGATTGGACGAGTATCAGAAAGGCATCCATGCTTTGGAACATCTCTGAGCTGGTGATCTGAATAAGCAATAGATTGACGTCCGTGTTTGGAGAATCCGTAAACTGTTTTCAGGAGTTGGAGTTGAATAAGTAATAGAGCAGCATCCGTTGTTGGGAAGCGTCTGTAAACTGTTTTCAGAAGTCTTGAAGTGGAGAAGGAACCGATGTAGGGTTTCTTGATGATGAGTCCGTGTAAAACTGCATCTGGATGAATCTGGAATAAGTATCAGAATGTCGCCGTGTCCGGGTCACATCTGAACTATTTCTAGAAAGAATCTCGGAAGATGATGATCTTTGTCTGTCGACTGATCTTACCTAAAAAGGTACAGAGTTAGTTGTATGCAATGTCATGATGCATGATGAAATGTATGTTACACCAATGTTTATGATATGAATGTGATGAATGCGCATGTAAGCTGATGAGCTGTCTTGCTGAGGATAGACGAATCTTGGATGGCTGAAGATAAAAGAATCTTGACTGCTGCCGGGGAGAGCAAATCCTTGGCTGCTGCTGTGGAGGGCCAGAATCTTTTGATCGTTGAAAATGAGAAGTCCTGGGACCACTGTTGGGGAATCAGAAGCTTGGGTTGTATGCCAAACTACTGGGGACTTCCTGTTTTGAGGAGATCTTCACTGGAGAATATTCGAATATTCTGTGAGGAACTGAGAATGAGAGTCTTCACTCTGCTTGGGGATTGATAGTTGGAAGTTTTAGCTCTGTTGGGATTGATAGTTGGAAGTTTTAGCTCCACTGGGGATTTTGAAACTTGACTCTGAGGGGAATTAGATTCTGGAAGTCTTTGACTGGGGATTGCAAGAATCTTCTGATTGCTGCAGGTGTTGGTCTGGAATAAGTTACTGAATGTCGCCATCTCTGGGTCACATCTTGAACTATCTCTAGAAGCAAATCTGAATAAGTTATAGAATGTCGCCAAATCCTAGGTCACATCTTGAACTATATCTGGAATGAAATCTGAATGAGTTATAGAATGTCTCCAAATCTGGGTCACATCTTGAACTATATCTGGAAGCAAATCTGAATGAGTTATAGAATGTCGCCAAATCTGGGTCACATCTTGAACTATATCTGGAAGCAAATCTGAATGAGTTATAGAATGTCGCCAAATCTGGGTCACATCTTGAACTATATCTGGAAGCAAATCTGAATGAGTTATAGAATGTCGCCAAATTTGGGTCACATCTTGAACTATTTCTAGATCTTGATTTTGTTGAGGGTCAGAAATTGGGAGTTTTAATTGTCCGTTATTCTGTTGGTGGTTGTAATTTCCAGCAGGTGATAAAGGAATTGTTGAACACTTTTTGGCATTCGAATGCCCTAAGTGATGATGAATGAGTCTTGAATCAGATTACTCTGCGAATTGAGAGATTTCTTGAAATCTTGACTGGACTGCCCCAGGTTAACTGAATTTTGAAAGATCTGTTGAAACCTTGACTGGACTGCCCCAGGTTAACCGAACTTTGAAAGATATGTTGAAACCTTGACTGGACTGCCCCAGGTTAACTGGATGGTGCCATGTCATGCCCCTTGTTGATAGGAGATTTGTCGTTGGAAGTGTCATCCTTTTGAAGTGATTTTGTTCACTGAGAGAGTTTTCGTTCCTCCGAACATTCGTTGTATGAATTTCTTTGCTGTCAAACAAATAGTCAAATGCAGACAGTGATATTCAAGAAATGCAAAGTTTATGTTTGTCTCGAAGTTTTGCAAAATGCGTTTTTTAGCAGAAAACTTTTTATAAGACAAGTCAACACAAGATTTAGAGCAAAGCCTTACAGGAGTCAGGATACCTTTTGAAACAGTATGCTTTCGAACTAACCCATGCTTCAATTAGGACTTTTGAAGGGTTGTAACGTGGCTTGGTTCACGGTTTAAGAAACAAAGGATAAAGGCTCAAAGTATATTTGTACCCACCCGCTCTTCGTGATGTTCTTCACACCTAAGCTCAGTTAATTGTGCGTCGCACTCTGTTTTGAGTTTGGAACGACCTTTTGGGTGATGGTTCACCAATTGAATTTGGGAGACAGTCATCATCTCCTTTTTCTTTTGCAACATTTTTCATGTTGTTGAGGATTTGTAATGACATCTCTATTTTGATTTTGATTTGTTATCCCTAACTTTTGCCTGACTGTTCCCGTTTTTGAGATCGCAGTCAGCGGGATGCCCTAGCTTTCTTAAGCCTCCTTTACAGGTTTTGGCTTGGTGGGCTTTTCTCCTTTGAGAGATTGACTGCCTATATGATAGGGAACCATCACTGTCTTTTGATTCTAAGGGAATGCTTTTTCTTTTTTGACGTCGTTCGTTGTGTTACGAACTGAGAGTTTGCGACTTCAATGCGCATTTTCTTTTGAATTAACTGAGATACTACCCTGCCCCAGGTTTATATCAAAGGTTTTGATTGTTTAGAACAGAAACTCCTACTTCTTTGGCTCGAAGGGGTTGACTAGGGATTATCTTCCTTATAACTTCAGTGTTTGGGAATTGAAAGAAATGCCTGTACATCATCAGCAAGGTCTGTTCAAAAGCATATTGTATGAGATTATGGTATTGTTTCGTCATCCTCCCTCTAAAGGCTTGCAGCTTTTTATCAAGAGTTAAATATCATAAAGAAAGCATAAGAGTAGTGAAAACGAATGGATGAATTCAAGACAAACATATGCAATGCATTAATGAAATAGAGTTTGACATTAGAAGAAAATTGTTTGAATAACAAAAGATTACAACTTTGAAAGTTCAAAATGAAACAAACACAATCTCAATGAGCTGGCATGGGAGCAATGATCATGCTGGGGCCTCTGGAGGACCAAACTCAATCTCCTTGGCATCGATCATGTCTTGGATCTTGTTCTTCAGAGGCCAACAGTTGTCGGTGTCTCGTCCCGGACTGTCAGAATGGTATGCACACCTTTCATTGAGATGATAGGTAGGAGCAGAAGTATTTGGGTTCCGGAGAGGAGCCCTCAATGTAATCAGATCCCTTTTCAACAAGTGTTGCAGTGCTTGAGACAATGGCATGTTGATGTTGGTGAACTGCCTCTTAGGTGCGACTTCCTTGCGCTGATGCCCCTGCCTTTGCTGAGTAGGTGTAGGATTAGAGATCAGGATTGCCCCTACATGTTGGTCATGACGACCCTTTTGACTGCTTGAGGCATTGGACTCCTTCTTTCCGTTGTAGGGAATTATCTTAGTATCCGAGGATATAGCTCCTTGGATCTTTCCACTTTTGATGCCAGCTTCGACCCTCTCGCCGGTCAGTATTAGCTCGGTGAACCCGGCTGAGGAGCTTCCAATTAAGTGATTAAAGAAAGGTCCCGTCAACGTCCCCATGAAGATGTCAATCAGCTCTCTATCAGTTAAAGGGGGTTGCACCCTGCCAGCCAAATCTCTCCACTTTTGGGCATATCCCTTGAAGCTCTCGTCGGAACCCATGGTCATGCTCTGCAATTGCACACGAGTTGGTGCAAGATCAGCATTATACTGATACTGCTCATAGAAAGCAAAAGCTAAGTCCTTCCAGGTGTGGATGCGAGAACTCTCCAATTGATAGAACCACTCGAGTTGAGCTCCTACCAGGCTTTCTTGGAAGAAATGGATCCAAAGCCTTGGATCAGCTGTGTATGGTTGAATCTTGCGAACATAAGACTTTAGATGCATCTTAGGGCAAGAGACTCCATCGTACAGAGTAAAGGAAGGGACTTTGAACTTTGGAGGGATGACCAATCCAGGAACCAGACCCATGTCTCCTAGATTCAAGCCAGGTATTTGTTGGATCTCCATAGCATTGAGGCGATCCTCCAACTCTTTGTACTTGTCATCAGCGGGAGGATATTGTTCCTCGGAGTAGTCAGCTTCAGCTTCATCAATCTCCACATTGTGGTCTTCTTCAAGACTATCCCCTATGTTGGATGGAGTTGCAAGGTCCAGGGTCTTAGGTCTTCTTCTCAAGTTCAGGATGCGGGCTGCCTTCTTGGACTTCTTCTTCTTGTGTTTGAGAAGAAGAGCGGTCAGATCTTCTTGCCCTTTACCCATAGCCAGCAGCATTTGTTGGAATTGAGCATTTTGAGCTTGAAGATCTTTCACTGTTTGTTCCATATCCATCTTACTGAAATAAACAGTAGGAAGAATAAGGAGACCTGTACAGGAGAAACCTGTTATGCAATGATATGTGTGATATATATGCAATGTTTTCAAGGATCTCTTGGGGTAAACACAAGAGAATGTTAGAGGTTGAACTTCGATCTTTGATTGGAGAACTTTGCACCGGTGGATGTCTCTCCACGAGAATCAAGCTCACCATGTCAAGTGGGTCATAGCCCCTGATTCAAGTCGTTGTACTTGATCTTTGATGGCATTTGTTTAGAGGAGAAAACCTCTTACCCCTTGATAGACGTCTAGTTCAACGTAACCCTGCATCAAAAGAACCCTCGAGATCCTTGAAATGGTTATTGAAAATGCCATGGTATGACGTCATGATGTTATGTAAATGCATGCAAAAGCAAATGAGTGTATATACAGGTAATCATATTCACACAAAGTACACAAGTCTTTTAGGTTTAGGCTTGCATGGGGTTGTAGGTAAGTACCCTCTTGAAGTTAGTTGGCTCGTCCTGTCCTAAAATAGAAACCGGGTTCTAAGGAGCTCAATATCATTGGATTGTTTTCTGTGTTCATTGTTTTGATTTAGCCACTTAACTGGCGACCAAAATATTCCAAGAAAACAACCCTCAATGAGTGTAGTATCGAGTATCTACCAACTTCGGACTGCACCAAAGTCGGTCGTCTCACTACCCCTAAAATGGCTAAGATGTCAAGTAAGGTTCTAAGAGTTCGTTAGTGCTTCGCGACATCACTTAGCGGCCCCGTACTCTCCTTGATTGAACTCAAGGGTTACCGGTACTCACAAATATGTCACACTAACATAGCTTACTTCTTCAACAGTGTCGGTATACCCTGCACAGTTCCCTCACAGGTTTATTGCTATTTACCTAAAAAGGTGCCCCAAATCCGGGTGTAGGATTTACAACAAACCCAAACAAGGACCCAAAAGAGTAAAGCAATCAAGGCAATCAAAGCAAGAAAGTAAAGGTGATCTAAACCCTAAGGTAACCCCACTTTTAAATATATCCCCAGCAGAGTCGCCAGTTCTGTGATACGGTGGGAGAAGTGACTTGAGTTTTGCGTTTGTATTCGCACTTGTTCGGTTTAGCAAGAGTCGCCACCGACTTTTTATTTTATCCTAAAGGAAAGGTTAAAAAGCACAGGAAAAACTTTTTTGAGATGTTTCGTGGGTTCGGGGGGTAGATTATGAAAATGGAAGGTATTAGCACCCTTTTCATCCATGGTTATCCATGGGCTCTTAGTTACTTGGTTTTAGATCACTTGCCTTGATTTTTGATTGCTTGAAAAATAGTGTGTGTGTGTGTGTGTTTTGAAAATGTTTTGAAATAGACGCCTTTGTTTCGGCAACCGTTGCAATGACTCGTGTTTGAGTATATACAAGGTGTTGTACCCCAAAATTTGCCCTCGCACTTTTCCACAAGAAATCTCAGCTTCAAGCCTTTCCTGACTTTTCAAACTGGCTCAAGAATCGGACAAACGGACTTTTCTTGACAGTCAAGCGAAATTAGGGTTTTTACTTATTTTCAGAACTCTGGATTGTTTCATACAGTTGGCTTAGGGTTTTGGTTGATTTTGGCTCAGTTTTGATCAGGCGAACGTTATTTGGCATTTAATCAGGAATTAAGGGTTTTACAGGCATATTCTCAGAAAGGTTGAAATTCCACAGTACTTTGCCGTTTATTCCGAGATTCGGGTTGAATTTGCATTGTTTATAATTTAATCAGTGAAGGAGGCAATTGGTTTGAATTCACCAGTCAAAAGATATGTGCAGTATTGGATTCACAGTGTTTATGGCAAATCAGTGAAGAAGGAATGCGTTTGATCAGTCTATTTGGGTTGACTGCTGCTTTATTTTGGATATTGGAAGAGATAGGTTTAATTGATTAATATTGATTTTATTTAAGTTATTTATTATTCTAAAAATTGAATGATTGAAATTTATTTTTCAATTGTTTTAATTCAAAGAATTTTAAATAAATAAATAAACAATAAAGAAAATTAGAACTAATTGGATAATTTAGATTTTTATTGATATTTGAATTATTTGTACAAATTGTTGTTTATAATTTAAATTACAAACAATAATATACATTAATTTAAATATTAAATAAAATAAAAAGCTATCCTATTTCTAATTCTTCATTCTTCACTCCGCTCCGGTGCTCCATTTTTTATCTGCAAAAAGAAAAGAGAAAGTCAGAAGGCAGTTAAATTAAAAGGACAGTTAAAATTTGCTCATCATTAGGGGCCACTGACTGGGATCAGTTGACCCTCTCTGCAAATCACGGGATTTCTCCCGGTTCACAGAGAGGGAAGATTTTTATTCATGAATGCAAATGTCAAATGCATAAGTTCCAAAATTCAAGCTGCATAGAATCTCAAATCCAAAGTTCAAACTGCATAGTTCAAATCCAATTCCACTTTACTTTCTATCCAAAGCAAAAGAGCAATCTACTGTCAAAAGTGTAAGTCTACTCAAGGCTGCCAATAAGAAGGATTTGGAAAGGATATCAAAATACAAAGTCAAATCCCAAGATATCAAGGAAAAGAAAAAAGCGCCATAAACTGTCAAAAAGAGATAAAGATGCAGTCAAGTAGTGTGTTATGCAAGCTAAAATCTAAAATCATGATTTCCCACTAGTAGGGCCCCTTCAGAGAAAGTACAAGAAATAAAATCATATAAAATTCTTTATTGTACTATAGAGTCAGAAGAAGAGAGAAAGAAGCATAGGCAGAGTTCAGGTCTTAGGCATAGACAGTGGGTAGAAGACAGAAAAGAGATATAACAAAAAGAGAAGAGAACTCAGTTCAGAGGATAGAAAGGAGAAAAATATACAAAACTCAGAGCCTGCATCATCTTTGAAAGCACACAACCTCAAGCTTCAAACTGATAACCTGCTAGGCCATCAAAACACCTTTCAAAACTCAAAACTGAACATACAAACACATAACCTGAAAATGCCTTAACCTGCCTACTGTCAAGAAAAGAGACAGAACTTCAAACCCATCCAAGCTGATAAACCAAGTTCAAAAGCATAACAACCAAATAACCACATGAACCTACAACAATCAACCAAGAAACAAAACCTGCTGAAGAGCATACAAGCCTAACCACAGCATAGCTTGCTAAACAACCATTAACCTGTCAACACACCCATTTGCTAGCACAAACCCATAAACAAAACAAACAAACACATACACTGAATTACCGAACTGATAAAACCAACACCCTGTCTTAACCTCAAAAGCCTAACCATCAAAACATGGCCTAGCTTTCAAACCTGATAAACAAAATCCAAATCCCTCAACCATACTGTCAAACATAATCCAACGCAGGTAAAAGGCTAATGGTTTCAGAATAACAACTCAAGTCATTCGGAGGCAATATCAAGACAAACCCACAGGCCCTCAGTACAAGCATCACTGGGCATCTCAAAGCATCATATTCCAATCCACACATAGGCAACAGTGTTCAAGAAGAAGAAGAAAGAATCACGGCCAATAATTCAAAGGGACAAAAGTAAAAGAGGTAAAGAAGTGAACATATTAGGGCTTCTCAGCACACGTCATCATCAAAACCATAGACAAGCAAAGCAACCATTCAACGAAAATTCAAGGCAACATATAGTAGAAAAAGAGAGATAAAGAAGTGAATTAGAAAGAAGGGTTTTCAGGCAAATCTAAAATCATCATAAAACCCTCACACAGCAAGAGGTGAGAACGAAGATACCAGGGTCACCAAGGGCAAGCATCACCGTTCACGCCGTCCCGGCCTCCTAAAGCGTCACTCTTCCGCCCCTCCTCCATCTCCAAAAATAAAGGTAGCCAATCTTTTCCCACTTCTCTTCTCCTTCATCTCATAATGAAAGGAAATAGTTAAGACTCAAATCAAAAAAAGCGCGTATCATTCACAAAAGAACATAAAGCGTTGTAATCAAACCTTAAATCAAGGACGCTGGGCTCATGTCAATGGAGGGAAGAAAGGCTTCTGGAGGTGACGTTGGTGACCGGGTGGAGTAAGCTCACAAGGATGAAGAAGAACGATGAACCTCAGTGCACGAACGCGCCGTCTCGAACCCTAACCTTCGTTCTGAATGACAAAACGCCTAACCCTAAAGAGTTTGTTTCCAGCGTGGGCTTGACCCGTTTCTGATTCACCTCTAAAGCCCAACAAAAAAATCATTTCATTTTCTAACCAAACATTTTCATTAATACTAACCAATTTTCTTTGTATTATACAAACTCTTTTTGTCACAAAATCATATAAATAATAAACACTTTTATATCATATACTTAAAATTAAAATGACCCTTTTTTTTAACTAAAGATATATTTTGTATACAGTTGCATAATTAAATTTCTAAATACACATTAAAATACATTTTTTATCATATAGTTAAAATATCTTTTTCTTAAGTATGTATTTGTATATAAGATAATAAAATATTTTTTTTATACATGATTAAATTAAAAACATTTTATTTTGTACATACATTTTAAAACATTAATTTTGTACATATTATACATTTTATCATATAATTAAAATTGAAAACTTTTTAATTAACACACATATTTGTACATAATAATAGAAATACATTTTTCTCTAGTATTAAAATTCACAAACATTTGGTTAAGATACTTTTTTGTATATAAACAAATAAAGATACATTTTTTAATTAAAACTTGAACATTTGAGTTAAAACATTTTCTTTTGTACATAATTAAACATATAAATCAAAGATTCATTTAAAACATTTCTCTAGTGAATAATTACACACACACAATACATATATACCTCATATACATCTCACATGTACACTTACACAATTCATTGCCCCATACACATTTGTTTATATTATATCTGTATATTCGATATTTACATTTGATTGCATATTCGATTTGGTTGTAACTTATTGGATACTATAAGTCTCATCCCCTTCTGTACATTTATACCCCCACTCCCGGACACTATTTTGTAATAGCGTAGATTTTACATTTCCGCAATTTACAGTTTTCCAATTATACCATGGTTAGACCTAGGGTTTGTATGTACATAAAATCAAAAGCTAGATAACCTAATACAAGACAAATACATGTAATCAATACACAATCACACTTGCACCCTCTAGGGTAATCCCACACGTTGCCTTCCAAAATGGGCCATGCTTACACGTCGAGTATCTTTGGCAAAACAAAATCAAATGATCATAAGTCTCAAAGTGTTGCCTAAACGGAATGATCATAGTCCCTTCAAAGCAAATTGCCAAAGACACTTGGCATCATTGCATTCATGGTCCATACGATGACCCGCGCCCGTCCCGAATAAACTTCCTAAACGCAAGATTGTCCACCAATTTCAATGGTGGAACAAAATTGTTAAAAGGGGTTAAAACATGACAAAAAACCTTTGAGTACAATAGGGTAGACGAAACTCTTAGTTACTTGAGATCAAATTTGCAAAAAACACTTGCCTTCTTTTCAAAAACCACAATCCACAAACACTTTCAAACAAACTCTCAAAAACATTTGAAACATCTTTTCGAAAAGATCCACACTTTTGTAAAACACTCAATCACGAGTCAAATACATTAGTTGCCTAAAACAAGGCATCTTTTTCCAAAACATTTTCAAAAACACCCACACACACACCATTTTCAAAGCAATCGAAAAACAAGGCAAGTGATCTAAAAAACCAAGTAACTAAGAGCCCATGGATAACCATGGATGAAAAGGGTGCTAATACCTTCCCTTTTCATAACCTACCCCCCGAACCCACGAAATATCTCAAAAGGTTTTTGCTGTGCTTTTTTTAACCTTTCCTTTAGGATAAAATAAAAAGTCGGTGGCGACTCTTGCTCAACCGCACAAGTGCGAATACAAACGCAAAACACAAGTCAGTTCTCCCACCGTATCACACAAGGGTATGTATCTTTTCGAAAAGATGTTTCAAATGTTTTTGAAAGTTTTTTTGTTTTGAAAGTGTTGTGGAGTGTGATTTAAAAAGTAGGCAAATGTTTTTGCAAGTTTGATCAAGTAACTAAGAGTTTGTCTACCCCTATTGTACTCAAAGGTTTTTCTCATGTTTTAACCCTTTTTAACAATTTTATTCCACCATTATATTTGGTGGACAATCTTGCGTTTAGGATGTTTAACGGGACAGGCGCGGGTCATCGTATGGACCATGAATGCAATGGTGCCAAGTGTCTTTGGCAATTTTGCTTGAAGGGAATATGATCATTTTGATAGGCAACTTTCGAAAGCGTCATCGAGGGACTTATGATCATTTGAATTGTTTTGCCAAAGAAACTCGACGTGCAAGCATGGCCCATTTTGGAAGGCAACATGTGGGATTACCCTAGGGGTGCAAGTGTGATTGTGTATTGATTTCATGTATTTGTCTTGTATTAGGTTATCTAGCGTCGGATTTTATTTACATACAACCCTAGGTCTAACCATGGTATAATTCGAAAGAAGTAAATTGCGGGAATTTAAAGTTCTAAACTATTACAAATAAGTATCCGGGAGAGGGGGTACAAATTTACAAATGGGGATGAGACTTAAATAATTACAACCAAATTGAATTGCGATCAAATGTAATATGTATCAAATATAGCAATGTATAAGAATAACAAATGTATAATGTATCAATGTAAGTGTATTGTGTTAGTGTATGTGTATGATTATTTACAAGTTGAGAAAAGTGAACTTAAATGTATTATTAAGTATGGAGAATATTTAACTTAAGGGAAGATTAAGTATTTTGTTTATTTAAATTGTATTCTTGTATTTTTGTTTAATATGTACAAAATAAGAAAATTTAATTAAAAGAAAGGAAAATGTTTTAAATTCTATTCTTTTAGGTATTAAAAATAATGCATTTTAATTAATTATATACAAATAAGATAATTTGAAAAAGTTTTGAGTTCCATTTTTATGTATTAATGTGTTTATTTAATTTTCTTTGAATATTTGTTAATATATACAAATTAATGTATTTTAAGAAAAGAAAATGTTCTAAATTTGAGAAAAAATTATGTATTGATTTATTTATGTACAAATAAAATTATTTTAATTAGAGACAAGAAAATGTTTTAAGAAAAAGTATTTAACTTGAAAATCTATTTTTATTATGTATTAACACTCATGTATTTAATTAGCGTGTATAAAGCAAGAAAATTTTAAGAAAAGAAAATGTTTTAAATTTAAGAAAGAAAAAATTATGTTCATGTTTAATTAATATTCTATAAAACAAATTAATGTAAAGAAACAAGATTAATGTATTAATGTAAGTTATAGAAAAATATTTTTAGTTTTCTAAAAGAATATGAATGGGCTTAGGGAGTCTTGTGGCCCATACATAATTTGAATAGAAGCCAGGGGGTGTCACTTGGAAACACGTTTTGGGCTTAAGGCTGAATGGGGCAAGACCCATGGATGTCTCACAAACTTTTGTAGGGTTAATGGGTTTCGTTTGCATTTGGGGAAAGGCTGAGGGTTTGTAACAGCAGCGGCACCGTTTGTGGTTTCGTCTTCACAGCTTTCGTCCTCTTCATCTTTTGAGCTTTCTGCATGAACTTCCCCTTGCCTAGCCACCAACGCCATCATCCACCTTTCCTTCCTCCATAGTCGAGCACGGTGACCTTACGAAAAAGGTTCGGTTTTGACGCTTTATACGTTTTTTACGATTTGCATGCTTATTTTCGTTTTGAATTCTGACCTTAAGCTTTGTTATTATTGTTATGGAGGTTGTGGAAAGGAAAGAAAATGAGAGAAACTACCTTGACGGAGGAGGGGGAGGAATGAGGGTGGAGGCGCTCAGGCGGCTGGATGGTGAGGTGATGATGCTGATGAAGCTATCTTGGAATCCTGGTATTTATGTCTTACTTCTTTCTATTAGGGTTTGATGATGATCCCTGAAAACCTCTTCTATCTGCCTGGCTCTGTATAACTTTACTCTTTTTCTCTTCTTCTGTTAGCCTTGCCTTTGCCTATGTACGCTTATTTATCTTCTTCTTGTGGTTGCCTTGATGCCTTGTATGTTAGTCTTTGATGGTTTTTGACCGGTGATGAACCCTAGGTTCTGAGGGCCTGAATGCTTGACTTTGAGTTGCCTCTTAGTGTTGCTTCTGAATGCTTCTGTATGTTGCCCTTTTGAAAGCTTCTGAATGCTTTTGTATGTTGACCTGTATGTTGAATATGTTGGATACAGTTGCCATGCTTGAGACTGATTTGAATGTTGGCCCAGTGATGGAAGTTTTTTCTGAGGGCTTTGATGGGTGGTTTGAATGCTTGTTGATTTTGTTGGTTAATGCTTAGGCTTGACAGATTCGACACAGGTTGAAAGGTTTGTGCTGTTTAGGTCTTGGCTTCAGTTTTCTTTTTTTTGACAGTTGGTATTGAGAACAGGTTTTATGCTTGAGGGCCTTTTGGTGAGGTTTGGATATTGGTCATGGCAGGTTTGATGGACTTGGTTATCTCTGGTTTTTGAAACTTGGTAGGTTAAATGTAGGTTTAATGCAGGTTTATGGTTCTTAGACTTGTTGAGGTTTTTTGACAGGTTAAGCTTGGTTTATGCTTTCAGGCTGAACAGTTTGTGGTTATGTGAACTGGTTTGGAGGTTTGAAAGGCTTGGAGGTTTCTTTTGTTTTTTGCTTCAGGGCCTTGCAGGTTTGCAAGGTTTTTTTTTTCAGTTTAAGGTTTGGTTGGAAAGGTTTTACTGATTTAGGCTGCTAAGCTTTGAGGCTTGTATACGGTTTTTGTGTTTGAATATCTTGGTTTAGGCTTTATGCTACAGGTTTTATGGCTTCCGCAGGTTTTTTGTGTTGAAGCTGGACAGTTCAGGCTTGCTCTGAGTTATCTTTTTCTTGACCATTTTGTTTGTATTATGGCTTCTTAATATCTTTGCCCCCTGCTCTACTGTTTTATTGCAGTCTTTTTTATATATTTTCTTTCTCAAGCCTAAAGCCAGTAAGCCCATTCTTTTTTCTCTTCTTCTCTCTCCAGTACAACTTAAAACATTAAATAATGTTTATCATGTACTTTAACTGAAAAAGCAATTTGGCTTGGGAAATGATGAAATGAAAAGTTTGCTTGCACATTAATCTTTCTCTGCATACTTTGTACTTCTTCCAGATTTTATGCCTCTTGTTATCTTTCCATATCTTCTTTTGACAGCTTTTTTGTTCAGTTTGACATTGGACTTTGTTTGGCAATTTGAACTTTTATAGTTGTACATGCTGTTTGCTTTGAACTATGCAGTTGCTTGGCCAATTTGAAATGTGCAATTTGTATACTTTGTGCATTCATTCTTTAATTTTCAAACATCATTCATCCCTCTTTGTGAACCGGGAGAAATCTCGTGATTTGCAGAGAGGGCGAACTGATCCCGACCTTTTGCTTTTAATGATGGACCCAATTTTTATCTGTCTGCCTTTAATTATTTATCTGCTTCTGACTTTTTCTTCTTTTCTTTGCAGATAAAAAATCAAATAGCAACAAATGGAGGATGAATAATTTGAAGACTTAGGAATTTAGGATAGTTTATTTCAATTTTAATTATTGTAACTATCATTATTATAAATACTTTGTAAATAAATACTTGTATTTAAATAACAATTGTAACAGATATTTAAAGATGAATAAAAATTCCTTTTAACCAATTAATTCTTTTTATTCTTTTCAATTGTTTATTTATTATTTATAATTATTTAAATTATAATAATTGAAAATAAATTCCGACCATTTTAACTCAGAATAATAAATAATCCATAAACGTCCGGCATCTTGAATAATCAAAGCAATGCACTGTCAAATCACACATGCCCAAATGTCTTTT
Organism: Vicia faba; assembly: GCA_948472305.1. Classification (NCBI taxonomy): domain Eukaryota; kingdom Viridiplantae; phylum Streptophyta; class Magnoliopsida; order Fabales; family Fabaceae; genus Vicia; species Vicia faba. The sequence continues at coordinate 1,179,380,535 of OX451738.1, read as the reverse complement.
CCTTTTACTGACTTTAATCAAACACTGCAAACTCAATCCAAATGCCTCTTTTCACTGATTTAGTCAAACACTGCGAACTTAATCCAAATGCTTCAGTCCACATCTCAGAATAACTTGAAAAACACCGTAGAATTAAATCTTTCTGAGAAATGTGCGTGCGAAAACCCTAGTTCTTGATTAAATGTCAAAGAAACGTCCTCCGTATCAAAACCTGAGCCAAAATCAACCAAACCCTAAGCAAACTGTTTGAACTGTTCCAGAGTCATGAAAACCCTAATTTTGTCTGACTGATAAGAAAAATCTGTTTGACTGATTCTTACGCCAATCTGAAAAATCAGGAAACGCCCGAGGCTGTGATTTCTTGTGGAAAAATGCGAGGGCAAATTTTGGGGTACAACACTTGGCACCCACTTTTACCTCTTTCTTGTCTTCCTATGTTCCCAAGTTGATGGTCTCTAGCAACTCTTCATGGGGAAGAATAGCCCTTTCCTCTTGTTGTAGAAGTCTGGCCAACTCTTCAGACACTTCACAGTCTTCATCAACTTCGTACTCGGCATGATTGACCAAATCTTCAGAGTCACCGAAGGCTAAAGCAGAATAGTCACCCATGGAATCCGGAGTGGATGGATACCTGCATTTTGTGAGTGTGGGTGTGTGTAAGGGATAGCCATCCTTAAACAAAACAAAATGTAAAAGGAAAGGAAATGAACACAACAGTTTATAGATGAAAACGTCCAATGATTCATTTAAACATGGCATATAATAATGAAGAAATCAAGCCCTTACAGATGGACCTATATTCCCTGGGTAAGGCATAAGGTGAAAAGTGTGTACGAATTGTTTAAATATTACATACCAAAATAGGAAATTGTTCAAAGATAAATTACTGGTGGATGAAAGTGATGGGAACGAAGTCTTTCGCTTCCCAGTTGCTTAATCCTCCTTTGATGGTTGGAAAGATCCAATCTTCAAAGTTGTCTTCTTCATCATCATCTTCTAAGGCATTAACTCCATGGTGAGTGATTTTAAAGGGTGGTCCTCCAGCCCGGGAGCGACGCACAGCTTTCTGGCCAACAGCAGTAAAACCTAGTCCAAACTTGTCCGTCTTGTGAGGAAAATCAGGCAGTTGCCCCCACACTGTACTCCTTCCTTCTTTGATTACAGCCTCTGCATCCTTGAGAGATGCCATTCTAGACACAGGCTTGGAAACTATAGGCACATCAGTCATTGTCTTTGCAACTGCGACTTCGGGAGAAACTTCTTCAAAATGTTGGAAAGGCGTTTCTATGAATTCGCCATCCAACTCCACATAGCGGAAGGAGTTGAGGTGACTTATCATGTACTCTTCCTCACCGTGCACCGTTATAATCTTACCCTGAACATGATACTTTAGCATTTGGTGTAAAGAGGAGGTAACTTCCCCAGCATAGTGGATCCATGGCCTTCCCAACAAACATGAATATGAAGGACGGATGTCCATCACATAAAAGGTAGAGTTGAAGGTCTCGGTTCCCACTTTGATTGGGATGTCCACCTCTCCGTGAACCATCCACTTAGAACCGTCGAAGGCTCTAACAATGATGTTACTAGGTTTTAAAGTCAAACCTTCGCAGTCTAGCCTGTCCAACGCCTTCTTCGGTAGGACATTCAAAGATGAACCAGTATCAACTAGACATGGGCAAGTGTAGTCCCCCTGCACTCTACCGAGACGTGCAGTGCATCGTTGTGCTTCTTTCCCTTAGGGGTCAAATCAGCATCAGAAAACCCAAGGCCATTATCGGCAGTAAGGCTAGCCACGCACTCTTGAAACTGGTCAGCAGAAGTTTCTTGAGGCACGTGTGCCGTCTTTAGAAATTTGATTAAGGACTTAGCATGAGCCTCAGAGCATAGTAGGAGAGCCAACATGGAAATTTTGGAAGGGGTCTGCCCTAGCTGCTCCACGACATCGTAGTCGCTCTTCTTGATTATCTTTAAGATTTCTTCCATTTCTTTCTGGGTGGTTTCGGGGATTACCACAGTCTGAGCCTTCATCCTGACAGGCGCTTCTAGCATCCCCTTACCCTTATCGGTAGTATCAACAGAGGGTCTAACTTCAGGAGTATCCAATTCTTCAATTACTGGGCTTCACATATATGGCTTGACAGGCACAAAAGCTTTCGAGGGTCCGAAGACTGCTCGTGGAGGAGATATCTCCGGAGAGAAGATCCTTCTGCTGCGAGTTATCTTGCTCGTTCCCTCAATATTCCCTATATCAGGGGTTTCATCATCGGAATTCTCTTGGAATGATTCAATTTGTCTGACACCATGGTAGAAGATTTCTCCTCCGTAATTCCATGGTATCGTCTTGTTAGATTTATACGGGACAGGCCCCGACATGGTGATTTTCAACGGCACAAACTTAGGATCAGGCGTAATCTTAACAGGCCTTTTGCAAGCCTTGGGAAGATTGTCGGAGATGGTTATTATTGCAGTGTCATTGGTTGAAGTAACAAAGGTAGCAGGAGTAGCAGGAGTGAAGGTATCAACAGGAGTCTTTTGAAAGAGTATCTCTTAGGTATCCATCAGGCGTTGGATGCCTGATTTCAACATTGGGCAGTCAGCTCGTATGTTTAAACAAAAGTAACAGTCTTTTCCACAGCTGGGAATATCCCGACTCTCATCAAAATCACTTTAATCACTGGTAAGGGAGTCAAAAGGTCAGCAAAATTGGTAACATGAAGGTCTTCCATAACGGCATGAACATTATGATCGTGCTTGGGCATTAGAGCGGATATCACGTTGGGTTTTTCAGGAGCATCAAACTCTACCTCCTTGGCGTCTATCAGGTCTTGGATCTTGTTTTTAAGAGCCCAACAGTTATTGGTATCATGCCCTACACTGTCAGAGTGGTACGCACATTTTGCATTGGAGTGATAATAAGGAGAAGAGGTATTGGGGTTCTTCGGCGCTTCTTTCAAATTGGTGAGATTCAGCTTTAACAAATGAGGGATGACTTGTGTCGGTGTCATGTTGATTCGGGTGAATTGTCGTTGTGGCCTTTCTACCCTTTGCTGGTTAGCTCTAGGTTGACTGCCTCGAGGCTGATCAGCTGAAGAGTTTTGGATCATCACATCCCCCACCGTTGGTCGGCGCTCTCCCCTTCCTTGATTTCTCTGGGAATACACATCGGAAGCTTCTTTCTTGGCTGGGAAGGTTTTCTTAATAGCAGTGGACGCAGAGGCATCTTTCTGAATCTTACCACTTTTAATGCCAGCCTCGACCCTTTCACCGGTCAGAATTAATTCGGTGAATCCCGCAGAGGAACTCCCGATTAAATGATTGAAGAAAGGGCCATACAGGGTCCCTAAAAACATGTCAACCAGCTCTTTATCCGACAATGGTGGCTGCACCCTTCCAGCCAGATCACGCCACTTCTGGGCATACTCCTTAAATCCCTCGTTAGAAGCCATACTCATACTCTGTAGTTGAGTACGAGTAGGCGCTAAATCAACATTGTATTGGTATTGTCGGTAGAGTGCAGCAGCTAAATCTTCCCAGTTATGAACCTCAGATCTCTTAAGTTGATAGAACCAGTCCAATTGTGTGCCTGACAAACTGTCCTGAAAAAAGTGGACCCAAAGATCCTTATCAGATGAGTGAGGTTGGATCTTTCTGACGTAGGATCTCAGATGCATCTTTGGACAGGACAAACCGTCATACTTAGCAAATGTAGGAACTTTGAACTTGGGAGGAATGACGATCCCAGTGACCAACCCTAGTTCTTCGAAATCTAAACCAAGTACCCTTTGCAACTTCATGGCTGCCAACCGATCCTCAAGATTTTTAAACTTATCATCCGCCGGGGGATATTGCTGTTCGGAGTAATCTTCGTCTTCTTCCTCTTCTTCTTCTTCAACTTTAGATTCGGAAGGCATTGCAGCTCCTTTTCCTTTACCAGCCCCTTCATCAGACGTCGAGGGGAACTCGAGGGCCTTTCTAGCCTGGCTTTTAAACCTTCTTCCCATAATGACTACACCAGGTCTTTTCTTCTTTTTCTCTTTATCTTTCTCCAACAGTGCTTTAAGGTCCTCTTGACCCTTTTCTAAGGTCACGAGGAGTTGCTGGAATTACGAATTTTGTGCTTGCAGATCCTTAACCGTCTGCTCCAAATCCATCTTGCTGAAATAAACAGCAGAAAGATAAGGAAACCTGGTGTGAAGACCTGTTTATGCATATGATGAATGATATGTTATTCATGTAATGCATTCAAGGATTCAGAAATTCAATTTTGTTGCAAACAAAAAGAACACACGTCATATTAAGAAGAAATTTGTTAGTACATAAATGCCCCATGGGCAAAAATATTACAAAATTCTTAATGTAAAAAGACATTGCGCATCCTCTTTGGTGCGACGTAAGTGTTAAGAGTCTCCTCTTCACGAAGTCGACGGGTAAGCTCCAAAACCTTCTTCTCACTGACATAAAAGCTGGCTTCAAAAGTATTTCGTTCTTCTTTGAGTTGTATCAAACTCTTTTGCAATTCTTCCAATGATGTTGGCATGCCTGGATGTAAGAGGGTGTATGGAACCTCTCCTTCCATAACAGGCTCTTTGATCACGGGGAGAATGTGAGGGTAAGGCATCATAAGACTCTGGGCGCGGGTTCGTACCCACTTGAGGTAAGGCTCAAGGGGGATGGAATTCTTGTGCCCCAGTGTCTTACTATCCACTTTGTTGGGCATCCTCCAAGCTCTGATGAACCTTTGTCGAAGTCCTTGAGCGTCGTTGTCGAAGTCAAAGACCAAGTCAGGGATCAGCATGTCATGAGGGCCATCCCTCCGAGCATATCCAAATTGTCTCAAAGCTAGACAGGGGTTGTAGGTAATGCCTCCCCTAATGCCAAGTAGTGGGACATTAGGGAATTCCCCATAACGATCAATGATGATGACATTTTCTCTAGACCGAGAACACCAATGAACATCAGAATGTGTTAAGGTCATCAACCGTTGTGACCACCTTAAACCCTGCTCATTCTTCAAAACTGATTGTGGAAGGTGAGAAATAAACCACCTTGCTAGAAGAGGAGTATAACACATGAGAACACCTCTTTTCCTCATTGTTCGTGTGTAAAATGAGTGTAGGATGTCCCCAAGCAATGTCGGCACAGGATTCCGAGATATGAAAATCTTGACAGCATTCACATCTATAAGTTGATCAGGGTTTGGGAACAAGACCAACCCATATATGAGGAGTGCCACAATCTCTTCAAAAGCTTGTAGATCTAGAGAATTCCAACAGTCTTGTGCCTTCTCAAACAGAAACTTTGCCAAGAAACCCTTGACACCACTTCTGGTTTCCCAATGACCTTTGATATCAGATAGTTGCAAGTGTAATGCTTGAGCAACATCTTCAGGCTTTGGTTCTTTCTCCGTATTATTGTAGGGTAGTTGATGAAGAATAAGAATTCTCAGGAGTTGAGAAAATTCCTCCAAAGTAGGTACTAGTTGGTAATCAGGGAATGTGAAACAGTGGTGTAGGGGGTCAAAGAACTGGAAGAGAACTTTCACCGTGTCTTCTTCAATGTTGGAGTTGACCAAGCTGAGAAGTCTACCATGTCTTTCACTGAAAGGAGAATTCTCTGGAATCTTGGAAGTAAGCTCCTTGAATTGAGGAGGGATTCTCACAAGGTTGACTTGTATTGTTTTCCTGCGAAGAGATTCCATGACCTACAAAACAAGAACAAAGGTGAAGATCCAAACCCTTGAAATGGTTAGTGGATGCATATGATGCTTTATGATGTTCATGATGTATGAACAAGCACATGTACAAGCAAGTCACACAAGATCCTAGTTTCAGGCTTGCATGAGGTTTCAAAGGTAAGTACCCTCTTGAAGTTAGTTGGCTTAACATGTCCTATAAATAGTAACCGGGTTATAAGGAGCTCAATATCACTGGATTATTTTATGTGTTCATTGTTTCGGTTTAGCCACTTAACTGGCGACCAAAATATTCCAAGAAAACAACCTTTAATGAGTGTAGTATCGAGTATCTACCAACTTCGGACTGCACCAAAGCCGGTCATCTCACTACCCCTAAAAAGGCCAAGATGGTCAAGTAAGGTTCTAAGAGTTCATTAGTGCTTCATGACATCACTCAGCGGCCCCGTATTCTCTTTGATTGACTCAAAGGCTACCGGTACTCACAAATATGTCGCACTAATATAGCTATTGCTTCAACCATGTCGGTATATCCCGCACAGTTTCCACAACGTATTGCTATTTACCTATGAATGTTTCCCAAATCCGGGTAGAGGATTTCAAGCCCAAACAAGAGAACCAAATGTAAAGCAATCAAAGCAAACAAGATAATCATGCAAAGGGTGATCTAAGCCCTAAGGTTACTCCACTTTTAGATTACTCCCCAGCAGAGTCGCCAGTTCTGTTATACGGTGGGAGAACTGACTTGAGGTTTTGCGTTTGTGTTCACAAATGTTTCGGTTTAGCAAGAGTCGCCATCGACTTTTTATTTTATCCTAAGGAAAGGTCAAAAAGCACAGGAAAGACCTTTGAGATGTTTTCTTGGGTTCGGGGAGTAGATTATGAAAAGGGAAGGTATTAGCACCCTTTTCATCCATGGTTTTCCATGGGCTCTTAGTTACTTGTTTAGATCACTTGCTTTGCTTTTCAATTGTTTGAAATGGTGCTCTTCAATTGTTTGAAATGGTGCTTTGTGTATGGTTTTGAAAGATGTTTTGAAAAGAGGCCATCGTTGTGGCAACCTTTGTAATGATTCTTGTTTGAATGTATACAAAGGTGTTTTTGTCTTTTGAAAAGTTTTCAATGTTTGAAAGTTGGATTTTGAAATTGTGTTGTGAAGTGTGTTTGAAAATTGCAAGGATGTTTTGCAAGCTTTTGATCAAGTAACTAAGAGTTGACTACCCTATTTTACTCAAAGATCTTTCTTATGTTTTTAACCCTTTTAGCAGTGTTGTTTCACCATTGTATTTGGTGAACAACCTTGTGTTAGGATGTTAAACTGGACAAACACGGGTCATCGTATAGACCATGATAACAATTGTGTCAAGTATCTTTGGCAATTTTCTTGAGGGACTTGATCATTTTTGTTTAGGCAACCAAGATAGCGTCATCGAGGGACTATGATCTTTTGTTTTGTTTTTGCTTTGCCAAAGTACTTAACATGCATACCATGGCCCATTTTTGAAGGCAACAAGTGGATTGTAACCCTAAGGTGCAAGTGTGCATTGTATTTGTTTTTCATGCATTTTTGTCTTTGATTAGGTCAAACTATTTGTTGGTTTTGATTTTGCATACAAACCCCAATTCTCTAATCATGGCATAATTGAAAGCGTAAAAGTACGAGAATTTAAATTCTAAGCTATTACAACATGATTATAGGGAGGGGGTACAATTTTGGATAGGGGATATTTGACAAGAAATATAAACCCTAGATTACTATTACATCCAAATTGAATCTCAATGCAACAATATTTAAATGTACAATTATTTAAATAAACAAAGTAAATAAATGTTAAATAAAATGTATTATGCAAAAAAAGAAGTTTTTATTTTTGTTTATGTTTATGTATGCAAAGTATTTTTTTAATGTGAAAAAGGTGTAAAGAAATAAAATTAAAAAAATTGATTTTATTTAATTAAGCGGTAAACCCTAATTTTCCTTAAGAAAATAATATTATATAATATTTATATATAAAAATATATTAATATGTACAAAAATAAAATATATTGAAGAAAAGGTATTAGTTAGTATAAAAAATAAAAAGGTAATATTTTTATATTTTTATTCTAATTATTTAATAAAATAAAAGTATATATATATATATATATATATATATATATATATATATATATATATATATATATATATATATATATATATATATATATATATATATATATATATATTAAATATATTAAGTATGTATAAAATAAAATAAAATATTTACAAAAATAAAATATATTCAAGAAAATATTTTCAGTATGAATAAAAATAAGAAATGAAAATAAAAGTATTATTTACATTATTTTTAAATTTAAACAAATAATATAAAAGTATAAAAAATGTTTTAATGTTATAAATAATTAAAATAAATACCAAATAAATGTAAAAAATTATGAAAATATTTTTTAAGCATTTTTTATGTTTGGAAATAAAATAATAAGGTCAGAAATGAAATTAAAATATAAAAATAACAAAATATAAAGAAAATGGGCCAGGGGGTGCAAAAAGAAAAGAGGCGGGTGCCAAAAGCAGGACAAAGCAGAGCCCAGCCCATTTCCACTTCATCCCTAACCTTGTGACAAAGAATGCGCGCGCCCTGTGTTCAAATCCGTATCTCCTGCATACGTGCTCAAAAACAAAAACTTGCAACATGAAAGTTATAGCTCTTGATCACACGATTCTAACCATGTAAAAAACTTAATCTAACTCTCAAAGACCAGAGAGAATTTCATTGGCCCTAAATCTTGACCTAGTTTTTTCAGAAAGTTCAAACATCAAATACTCCTAGCTCAGTTAACATAAATGAATTCTATGCATATGTACAACTCAAGGGCAATGAGAACTACATTTTTCATTCACAAACCTAAGCCTAATGATTCCTAAATAGAGAGATAGGCAGTTGCAAAATACCTGTTTCAGTTGGACACGAGTATGGCAATGTAGAGCTTTTCAGTGAGGTCTGAGATGCCTGGTAGCTTGCCTGAACTTCACTTGGTCTTTTCCAATAGCTAGTTTGCTTCGAATGTTCCTGAATCAGCCTCCAGAAGTCAACCTGCACAAGCTTGAAATGAAAATGGTGAACACTGTAAATGGAGTTACAGTTGGCAATGGAGGTTTGGGATAGCTTGAGTGAGTTGAATGGAAGGTATTGGAACAAGTTGCAAGCAAAACGCACGAGTGGATGTGAAAATGGAAGTGATTCTGCAAGGCCTGCCCTGTTTTGCAAGAAAATGTGATTTTTGTGTACAAGGGTGTTTGAGGGATGAATGACTCGTGTTTCTGGCTCACAGGGATGTGCAAAACTTGTTTGGAATGTTGGATCAAGTTGAATATATCAGATTCATAAGTTGTTGACCTTTTGCAAGGTTTCTTGTTTTTGAAGAAAAAGTGAGAATTGACAATGCAAAGGCTTGTACAAGCTAGCTTAGGGTCTGCTAAGAGTTGGTACCAATTGCCTGATATTAGTGAAATTTGTTTGCTGCAAAAGATTGGGTCCTTGGCTCAAGATAAGCAATTTGACATAAAGCATGCTTTATCAAAGTGACAATGCTACCTTTATGCCCAAAATGGATTTATTCATTGTATAATGCTTCCTTGATCAGAACAATGCCTCTAACCAATGTGTTTGCATTCAATTTTTGAGTGTTGAAGGGTTTAGAGACCTGTAATTAAGTACAAAGCTAGTTTGGTCAGATTTTGCAACTTGTATGAACATGTATTGACCATGGTTACAAAGTGAGTTTTTGCCAACTTCAAGCATTCGATTCTCCCTAACCACAAATGTGTTTGAGGAGTTCTTGGACAATTTGGAAATCTTGCAACATTTAATATAATCCATATTTGAAATGCAACTTGAGACTCCAAGTGGAACTATGTGAAAATTGGCCAAGAAGATGAGTCAGAATCCTGCCTAAACTAGGGCAAAATTTCTCTAAGTTAAAAGTTTTAGGGACCCTTGTTCCAAAAATCATAACTCGAGATCCAAGCTTCTTTTGAGAAAACTTTGTGAATCAAATTTGTAGAATTTGTGGAGGAATACAACTTTCATGTTGTAAGTTTTGTTTGAATCCATTTGCATCATGGTGAAAATGTGGGGCAAAGTTAGGAAAAATTAAGGAAGTTTTATAACTTAGAAAATTTCTAAGTTATGAAAATTTTCAATTTCAAACCCTAATTTGCAATTTTTGGTTTCTTGATGAACAAGTTTCATAATTTTACACATCTTGATGAAAAATGACCCTTGGTGCTTGATTTTGACCAAAAAGTCAAAGTTTGACTTTTCAGTGTACAGTCAAATTTGATCAGTTGACTGAAAAATTCATCTGTCAATCCCATGCATTTGAGATCTTTTGAACTTGTTGAATAAGTCAAGATGATGACTTTGAGCTCTTGAGTCTATGGTTGAACTTGATTTGCCATTGGCTAGGTCAAACAATCAAAAATTGCCTTTGTACAGTCAAAACCCTAAAAATGACCATTTTGCCCTTTTGGTGATCTGATCAAATTTCTTGTGGAGTTGTGATCCAAAATTGATCAAATGGTTGATATGAGTTCATAATGTTAATGTGGGTCAAAATTCATGAGGTTTGACTGTAAATTGGCCACAGTTGACTTTTTCCCCAATACAATTGATTTTTAGGTCAACTGTCCAATTGACTGGGCAAAAATTTGATTCAAGGCTTGAAACTTGGTATGGACAGACTTGTGATTAAGGAGGTGCCTTGAGCAGAGCAAACCCTAGCTTGATCTTGAATTCCAAGAGCCTTGTGATGAGAAATGTTGATAAAATGAGAGGGCAAATTTTGGGGTACAACAGTAGGGTTGTGAGAAGGAACCTGGATAGTAGGGTTACTTCGATATGAAAGCCTGGATAGTAGGGCTGCGAGAAGGAACCTGGATAGTAGGGTTACTTCGATATGAAAGCCTGGTAGGGATATGAGAAGGAACCTGGATGGTAGGGTTACTTCGATATGAAAGCCTGGATAGTAGGGCTGCAAGAAGGAACCTGGATAGTAGGGTTACTTTGATATGAAAGCCTGGATAGTAGGGTTGTGAAAAGGAACCTGGATAGTAGGGTTACTTTGATATGAAAGCCTGGATGGTAGGGCTATGAGAAGGAACCTGGATGGTAGGGTTACTTCGATATGAAAGCCTGGATATTAGGGCTGCGAGAAGGAACCTGGATAGTAGGGTTGCTTTGATATGAAAGCCTGGATAGTAGGGCTGTGAGAAGGAACCTGGATAGTAGGGTTACTTTGATATGAAAGCCTGGATAGTAGGGCTGTGAGAAGGAACCTGGATAGTAGGGTTACTTCGATATGAAATCTTGGATAGTAGGGTTGCGAGAAGGAACCTGGATAGTAGGGTTACTTCGATATGAAAGCCTGGATGGTAGGGCTATGAGAAGGAACCTGGATGGTAGGGTTACTTCGATATGAAAGCCTGGATAGTAGGGTTGCGAGAAGGAACCTGGATAGTAGGGTTACTTTGATATGAAAGCCTGGATAGTAGGACTGTGAGAAGGAACCTGGATAGTAGGGTTACTTTGATATGAAAGCCTGGATAGTAGGGTTGCGAGAAGGAACCTGGATAGTAGGATTATTTCGATATGAAATCCTGGATAGTAGGGTTGTGAGAAGGAACCTAGACAATAGGGTTACTTCGATATGAAAGCCTAGATGGTAGGACTGTGAGAAGGAACCTGGATAGTAGGGTTACTTCGATATAAAAGTCTGGATAATAGGGCTGTAAGAAGGAACCTGGATAGTAGAGTTACTTCAATATGAAAGCCTGGATGGTAGGGGTGCGAGAAGGAACATGGATAGTAGGGTTACTTCGATATGAAAGCCTGGATAGTAGGGCTTATGGGAAGGAACTTGGATGGTAGGGTTACTTCGAGATGAAAGCCTGGATGGTAGGGCTGTGAGAAGGAACCTGGATAGTAGGGTTACTTCGATATGAAAGCCTGGATAGTAGGGCTTATGGGAACGAACCTGGATGGTATGGTTACTTAGATATGAAAGCCTGGATAATAGGGCTTATGGGAAGGAACTTGGATAGTAGGGTTACTTCAAGATGAAATCCTGGATAGTAGGGCTTATGGGAAGGAACCTGGATAGTAGGGTTACTTCAAGATGAAAGCCTGGATAGTAGGGCTTATGGGAAGGAACCTGGATAGTAGGGTTACTTCAAGATGAAAGCCTGGATAGTAGGGCTTATGGGAAGGAACCTGGATAGTAAGGTTACTTCAAGATGAAAGCCTAGATAGTAGGTGTTGTACCCCAAAACTTTCACTTCCATATTTCTCAAAACATTTCAAGAAAGATCCCCAAGTTGCTCAAGGTAGTCCAAGGGTTGGCCAGACAAGCTCTCTTCTAAGGTAGTCTACCTCAAATTAGGGTTTCATGTTGCATCAATATACTTGAGTCCTAGGGACCCCAAATGCTCAACATTGTCCTAATATGTTCTCAAGATCATCCATGTCAAGTTTCAAGCCTTGCAAAGAAAGTTTGCTCAGTCAATTGCTCAAAGGCCTGAAAGTCGACTGTGCTAGGGCAAAAGTCAACTGTGGCCTACATACAATCAAACTTAAATATTTTTGGTCAAAATCCTAATTTGGAAGTATATTTCATCATTTCATAAAGGGTTGATCATGATTCATCAAGGATTGCTCATAATTCATCAAGAACCAAAAGTTGCTAAATTATGGTTTTGGAGGAAAAGTCAACTCAACTTTGACCAAGCATAACTTTCTCATACTTTATGAGAAATGACCCATCCAAATCTCATTTTTAATAGGATGCAATTACCTACAATCCATCTTCATCTCCCAAGTTCAAAACATGCACTCACAAGAAGTTATGAATTTGGACATTATAGGTCATTTTAGAAAGTCAACAAAAACACCTTTTTTGTCAAAACTTTATACATGAGCATGGAATATCAAAATGAGATGAGACCAAAAGGGTTGCTTAGAGGACATCTCAAGCTTTCTAAAAAGTCCAAGAACACCTCCAAAGAGTCAAAATTAATGAAGTTATGCATTGGTGAAGTTGACCCTTTTTGCAAAATTGCCAAAAGTCAACTATGCCTAAAACTTCAAATTTTGCCAAATGGGCCCAATCTTTTTCACTTGTTTTGAGTTGGAAACACAGTCCATGAGCTCTAGCCCTTTCCACTTGTCATTATCATGTTTTTATTATTTATTTTGATTTTGATTTGATTTAAATCAATTTTAATCAAAATAAATCATATAAAATCCAAAATATTGAAAACAAAAGATTTTGTGCTTGTTTCAGGTTTTAAATTACAGCTAGCAAATATTCAAATTCGTGTAAAGGCTTGGTGTGCATAAAAAGTTTAGATTTAGGCCAATTTTGGAATGATATTCAAGAGAATCAAATCACAATCAAATTCAATAATGGAAGAAGATTGAGTATATTCTATCAACCCTAATCCATTCCTTGATACATATAGAACGAAGGCAGACCAAAAACTAGGTTGGAAGGAGGCGCAACATCAAGAACACAAACTTGAAAAATCAAGAAAAAGTGCAAACATGAATTCCCATTTAGAGGCAATTTCAGGACCTTTGAACCATTCCAATCATTTCCTGAGGTCATCAGCAAGCCAAAGCAATCCCAAGCAAGCGTTTCCAGGCCTTATATCGCATTGTAAGTCACCCACGGCGTGACTTCTTTTTTGAAATCGAATAGCATTATTCTTGCACTTATAGCATAAAATAATTGTACATTCTTGATCACCATCATGTTTGCAAGCTTTCTATAATACCCAATTGCATTTTCATGGACTGAATCATGAACTGTCATTGTTAGGTTTTTGGATTCCATTTTAGGGTTTTTTCTTGCAGGTAGAATTAGCCTTCATGAATGGTACCATCATGTTCAGGAGGACAAGACGAATCCAACCAATTTATATTGCTCATGGAGGATTTTGGAACGAGCTCTGTTTATAGTGACGGACAAACGTTCGTAGGTAAAAGTGTTTCACTTTTACCAACGGTGCAAGGTTGAAGACGCATGTGTGTCACCTCCCCATTGGCATATTTGAATCCTGGCGCGCACTTTCATTGTTTTCCATTGACTCACTTTGTTTTCCATATTATTATTATTACTTATTTTATGTACAAAAAGGACAAGTGGCACAGTTGGTGAGCGTAGTGTTGGATAATGCTTCAGGACCTGGGTTCGAATCCCAGGTCCCCCCTTTGCTTCCATGTTATTTTTCTTTTCAGGATCCAACGCGTTTACAAGCCAAAGGACTACCATAGACTCTCAAGATCTAGCCCTTAGATCTCCAAATGGCCAAATCTGATGGCCATCATCTGAAGGTGCATCATGAAGCCTAGTCAACACAGCACACTGAATCCAAGAAGTCAATGTGGACTTCCATCTTTGGGCCCAAAATTCTGATTTTTGCACCCTCCAATTTGCTTTTGCAGGCCCAATTTCTTATCCTTTTTTTTCTTTTTTACATTTTATTTTTTTAATTTATTTAATTTACTTTACTAACAAATTAATTATTTTCTTTTATCAAAAATCATAAAAATATTTTTCACCAATTAGATTTAGGTATTTTTATCAATAAATTTATTAATTTAATTAGATTTAATTTTAGGTAAAAATTTAATTATTTTGTAAATAACTTAAAATTAATTAGAAAATTAGGATTTTATTTCTAACTTAATTATATTTTTCTTTTTTTAAAATAACCAAAAAAAACCAAAATAAGTCATTTTAGTATTTTCATTAATTAATTTAATTAACTAATTAATTGTATATTTAATTTTAAAACCTAAATTCTTTTCTTTAAAAAATATTAAAAACAACGAAAAACAATTTTTCTTTTCATTAGGTTAGAAGGGTCAAAACCCTAATTTCTTCCCGATCTTAATTTTTCTCGCGCGCTTTATTTTTATTATTTATCATATTGATGCAACTGCCTACAAGGTGTAATAGTTTTAATTAGAACTTTTACTTTTCTTTTATCGCTTTATTTTCAAAGGGTTTGTTTTTGGCTATGTAAATACCCGAAGCCTTATAATAGCGTAGTTTAATTTCCGCATTTTAAATTCCGTAAATACTTAATTGTTAGATGTATGATATTAGGATGCATGACAAGAATGTATGTGAAAAACTTTAAAATAGTTAGATAACCCTAACATGTGCAAAGATAAATAATCTGAAATTGAATCACTCGCACATACGCACTCCTAGGGTACAGTCCCACTTGGTTGCCTTCGGTAAACGGTCATTGAGTATAGGATGCTTTAGTGGTCGTCCTTTTGTCCAAAGATCAAAGTTGCCTCAGAAAGGTTGCCTTGGATAATTGATCTAAGACATTAGGGTTATTACTAAGACGTCCTAACATTGCTTTAGTGACCGTACGTCCCTTTCGAATTGACCCTCAAAAAACTCCAACGACGGTGCTACCTACTCACTAATAGTGGGATAACACTGTCTAAAGGAAATTAATACAGAACGATTCTTTTTTTCGAGTAGGTAGATTAGTTCTTAAGTACTTGCTCAATCCAAACAAACTTTTTCACACTTACACTCCTTTACAAACAAAGTTTTCAAAAACACTTCATTACACTCTTGAAGACAGAAGCAAGAGTTAAATCGAAGTTAAAACAAAGACTTTTCAAAGCACACAAACACAAAGAAAACAATTTTGAAAATGATGAGCAAGTACCCAAGAGCCCGTAGATAACTACGGATAGAAAGGGTGCTAATACCTTCCCTTTCTATAATCTACCCCCCGTACTCAAAAATATCTCAAAAAAGGAATTTTTCTGTGCTTTTTTCCTTTCCTTGTTGGATAAAATAAAAGTCGGTGGCGACTCTTGCTTACCGCGACATTTTGTGAACACAAACGCAAAACGCAAACCAGTAATTTCCTTAAAAAGGGAAACACGTCCCGGTTCTGGCCACCGTATCACAATAGGGCTTATGGGAAGGAACCTGGATAGTAGGGTTACTTCGTGGGGAGTTTGGGTAAAACTGCATCTGAACCGAGAAGGAACCTAGGTAAGGTTACTTCGTTTGATCATGTAGACTAGTTGACCCGTTTGGTTTCGGGAACTAATTTTCCATTAGTCGTCTGCAAATATGGTTTGTATAACTGCTGGATTCATTGAAGCTAGTCGTCTTTTCCTGAAAAGATATCGGGGTTAGTTATATGTGATACATGAAATGTAGGGTGAGATGATGTTCTCAAAATAAATGAGATTATGATGTCTATGATATGTATGCGTATGTCATGATGTATGTTCATGAAATGCTATCGGGGTATGCTCGCGCCTGGGAAACTAAATCCCTGATTATTGCTGGAGAGTTATGAATATTCTGTCGGGAAGAAGATGCTAGAGAATAAACTGTAGGGACCAAACTTTGAGGGACGAGATAATCTGTTGGTAGACCTGCTGACTTGGAGGAATAAATTTAGCCGAGGATGAAATTAAGTTGCTGGAAGTGATAAGCTTTATTGGAGATTGAGCTTTTGTATCTGTAGAAATGAACTCCGCTTGGGGGATAAAGTTTACTGAGTCGCCTGCGATTAAAAATTTCGGCTGGGGAATATAGACGTCGGCTCTCCGAAAGAGCTTGGCTGGGGAAAGTAACTCCTATTTGGGGAAGCAAAGATCAAAACTTTGGTTGCATCTACTCTGTGGGGAGTGTATATGTTACTGGAACGCATGTTGAGGATATGACAATGACTTTGTATCAAGACTTTTCTGCCCCTGTACATGCTGGAGAAAGTGTCTGCGGAGGCCTTGTGGATTGAGTGTTATCCCAACTTATGAGGTGCTTGGTAACTGCTGATCGAAATGATAAGTCTTCTACTGATGGGCAAGTGACAAGATGACGGGACATAGTCGTACACTTTAATCCCTAATTTTTGCCTGGACTGTCTTTTCAGATTTTTAGTTCACCGGGATACCCTTTTTTGCCCAAGCCGCCTTTTCAGGTTTTTGACTTGCCGGGTGTACAGATTTTTCATATGTATATCCCTAACTTTTGCCCGAACCCTTTTGGTTCGCTGGGATGCCCTTATTTTTGCCTAGGTATGTCAACCTAACGGGTCTCTGTTCATGCATAGTATTTTTCGACTATGTCCATGTTCACCGGGTACAGAGAATTGTTACTGTCCATAGTAGTAAGTGTTGCCACACTACCAAAAGATGTTTGTTTGATTGTACAGGATTCGTTGCTGGAATTCATGCTCAATGTCCCAAGTTATTCATATGGGGATCTGCCTCTGGCTATTTGGCATCTTTGAGATATTCCTTGAATCTTGACTTGACTGCCCTAGATGATGGACAATGATCATGCCGCGACCGTTGGTTGGAAGTGTTTTTCCACTTGAGGCGATCCTTTTTATTGAGAAGGTTTTTGTTCACTAGATATTCGTCATGTGAATTTCTCTGCTGTTGAATAAATAGTCATATGCAAACAATGTTATTTTAAGAATGCAAAGCTTATGTCTGTCTTGAAGTTTGAAAATGCAATTTTTTTTATAGAAAAATAGAATTTTGCAAAGATGTGATATCAACTCAAGATTTGTAATGGACCTTCAGGAGTCAGGATATCTTTGTAACAGTATGGTTTCGAACTAACCCATGCTTCAGCTAGGACTTTTAAGGGTTATAACGTGGCCTGGTTCACAGTTTAAGAAACAAAGGATAAAGGCTCAAATTTTATTTGTACCCACCCGTTCTTCATGATGTTCTTCGATCCTATGCTCAGTTAATTGTGCATTTAGATCCCGTTTGAGTCTTTGCTCTGATATTCCAGTGATGGTTCAGATATTGACAGTTCATTTTGAATAGGCAATCATCATTTTTTTTGTTGAGGGTTTGTAGGACCTCTTTATTTTTTATTTTATTATCCCTGTCTTTTGCCTGAACTATTTCTTTTTGTGATTACAGTCAGCGGGATGCCCCGGTTTTTTTTCTTAAGTCTCCTTCATAGGTTTTGACTTAATGGGATTTTATTTCGAGAGATAATGACTGCATGTCTTGACGATTATACGGAACCATCACCGTCTTTTGATTTGGAAGGACACCCTTGATGTTATTCATTATGTATGAAGTAGAATATTATGACTGAATGCGCATCTGAATTAACTAAGAAACTACCCTACCCCAGGTTGTGATTAAGGGTTTTAATTTGTGTGAAAGAAAAACTCCTCCTTCTTTGGCTCAAAGGGGTTGACTAGGGATTATCCTCCTTATAACTCCAGTGTTTAGGATTAGAAAAAATGCTTGTACATCATTAGCGGGGTCTGTTCAAAAGCATATTGTAGAGATTGTGGTATCATTTTCGTCATCCTCCCTCTAAGGCTTAGAGTTTTTAATCGAGAGTTGAATATCACAAAAAATAAGTAAAAACACAGTTTAAATATAATGAATTACTTCAAGACAAACATATGCAATGCATTAATGGGAATACCAAAGTTTGACATTACAGTAATTGTTCGAACAAGCAAAAGAAATTGAAAAATCACAAATGAATTGGACACTCTCAATGATTTGGCCTAGGAGCAGTGATCACTTTATGAGTCTCTGAAAGGTCAAATTCAATCTCCTTGGCGTCAATCATATCCTGAATTTTGTTTTTCAGGGCCCAGTAGCCATTCGTATCATGTCTAGGACTATCAGAATGGTATGCACACCTTTCATCGGGGTGGTAACTAGGAGCTGAAGTATTGGGATTTCACAAAGGAGCCTTTAACGTAATCAACTATGCCTTCAACATGTGTTGTAACGCTTGGGCTAGTGACATATTGATTCTGGTGAATTGTCTCTTGGGATTGTCTTGCTTTTGCTGATTACCCCATTGTTGTTGGTGAGATTGTTGTTGGGCTTGCGACGTAGCAACAATTTGGAAAGGTCCACTCTTCACCAAACCAACTCCTTGTCTCATCAGGGGCTGACTAACAACCTGATCCTCGGCTTCGACTGTTTGCTTCATACGGTTGTATCCACATTGATGAAGTTTCTTGATAATGGCTCTCAACTCTTCTTGTCCCAAGGCTAGGCCTTGGATAAGAGCCCTCTGCCCCAGCATTTGGGTTCTCATTGTTTCAACTTTAGCTTGCAGTTGTTCCAACCGTTCGTCCTTATTGTCTTCATGATTTTTCTTTGCCAGGTTTACAACGAGGAGTGCTTTCAACTCTTCCTGCCCCTTGGATAGGTTTAGGAACATTTCCATAAATTGAGCTTCTTGAGTTTGAAGATCTTGGTTGTCTTGTTTGAGAGCCATTGCTGAAATAAACAGCGAGAACATGAGAGACTTGTATTGGAAGACCTGTTATGCAATGATATGTATGATATATGTATGCAATGTTTTCAAGGATCTCTTGGGATAAACAAGAAACTGTTAGAATTTGGTTGCAGCTTGATTGAAGAAACTTCGTGTTGTTAAGAGTCCTTCTTCAAGAGTCAAGCTCACCATATCGAGCGGGTCATAGCCACTGACTCAAGTTATCGTGTTTTAATCTCTAGACGACATTGGCTAGAGGAAAATAAATCCCCTTGCCCCTTGCTAGACGTCTGATTTACCATAACCTGCATCACAAACCCTTGAGATCCTTGAAATGGTTAAGGAAATGTTAAGGCACGATGTTATGACGTGTATGCTATGCGTTTAAGCAAAAGTGCAAGGTGATGTATGCAAGTAAACCCGGCAAGAAATCCAAGTTATTGGATAAGGACTATAAACAAAACCTGCAAGGAACTCATGTTGTCAGATAATAAAATTGTGCAAGTAGTTCAAGTTGAAAGCACACAAGTCACACAAACAGCCTTAGGTTTAGGCTTGCATGGGTTTTAAGGTAGTACCCTCTTGAAGTTTAGTTGGTTCAACCTGTCTTAAAAAGTAACTGAGTTCTAGAGGATCTCAATATCACTGACCATCCTTTATCGGCATTGTCTCAGCTCACGCAATCTTTTCTTGCGGCCGAAATATCCCGAAAGTCTGATCTTAATGAGTGTAGCATCGAGTATAAACCAGTTCTTAGCTCTACACCGAGGCCAGCTATCTCACTACTTTCTAATGTCCAAGTTGGGAAATTAAAGGTTCTAAGGTCAGTTGATGCTTCACGACACCATGCGGCGGCCCCGTACTCTCCCTGATTGACTCAAGGGTTACCGGTACCAACCAAAGTGCCACATCAACATAGTTACTACTTCAATTGTGCCGGTATACCCCAACATAGTTCCCTCACAGTTTATTGCTACTTACCTAAAAGGTGTTCCCCATATCCGGGTGTAGGATCAAATAACCCAAACAGTTCCCATAAATATAAAGCAAGCAAGTCAATCAAGAGAAAGCAATTAAATATGACATAGATCCTAAGGTTTACCCCACTTCATATTCCCCAGCAGAGTCGCCAGTTCTGTGATACGGTGGTAGAACCGATTGTTTGATACTGGTTTGTGTTTTTGCGTTTTTTATTTGCAAAATGTCGCGATAAGCAAGAGTCGCCATCGACTTTTATTTCATCCAATCATGGAAAAGGAAAAAGAACAGAAAAAACCTTTTTTCGAGATGTTTGAGTGCGGGGGGTAAATTATAGAAAGGGAAAGTGTTAGCACCCTTTCTATCCATGGTTTTCCATGGGCTCTTAGGTACTTGCTCATCTTTTTTAAAATTGCTTGTGTGTGTCCTTGCTTTGAAAATGTTTTACTTCGTGATAACCCTTGTATCAGTCCTCAAGGGTGTGACGAAGTTGTTTTGAAAACTATTTTGCAAGGTGTCTGTGTGAAAAGATTTGTTTTGAGCAAGTACCTACTAGCATCTACCTACTCAAAAAAAGATCGTTTTTGTTCTATTTCCCTTAGACAACGCTATCCTACTATTAAGGAGTAGGTAGCACCGTCGTTGGAGTTTGTAAGGGACATTTGAAAGGGACGAAGTACAATCACTAAAGCAATAGTTAGAAAACCTTAGTAGTAACCCTGGAGTCTTAAGATCTTTTCGAGGCAACATTTCCGAGGCAACATTTCCGAGGCAACATTCGAATGGGACAATTGATCTTTTAGACAGGAGGGCGACCACTAAAATTTCCTATGCTTAATGACTGTTTACCGAAGGCAACCGAAGTGAGGCAAACCCTATGAGTGAATATGTGCGAGTGATTTGTTTCAGTTATTTTAATCTTTGCACATTAGGTGATCTACCGTTTTAATTTTCCAGACATTCTTGCCATACAATCCTATTAGCCATACATCTAGACAATTAAAGATTACGGAAATTAAAAGTGCGGAAATAAACCTAGTTATTACATGGCTTTGACAGTTACATAATTGCCTTGACGGGAAATAAAAGTGCAGAATTTAGAACCCTAATTAAAACTATTACAACCTTGGAACAGTTACAATAGTAATAAGAAAGAAAATTAAAAACACGCGGTAAACTAAATACGAGGACGGTTGAAGAGATAACCTAAAACCCTAATTTGAGAGAAAAAGTATTTTTGGATTTTTATTGAAGAAAATATTTAATTGCAAATTAATTAAACCTAATTTCTAATTGTTTTTAAATTATGAAAGAAATTAAAGTTGCCCTAAATTAATTAAACTAATTAATTTAAAAAACATTTATTAAGAAAATAAGTCTTTTTGTGATTTTTTGATTTGTTAATTTAATAAAATAATTTTTGTGTTGATAAAAAAAATAATTAATTAAAGAAAAGAAATTAAAGAAAAATAGTAGAAATAACCAAATGGGCTTGCTGTCAGCAATTCTGGGGGTGCTGAATTTCTGAAACCCAAAAGGATGGCTCAGAGTCTGGCGCCTGATCCAATGAGACCATCTTCTGAGGACTCACGGTGGACCTGCGTATGCTGGCGTTGGATCTGGCTAGAGATGGATCCAGAGGATGATGATCCTCAGAAGGTGAGGTGCGCTGGATCTGGATGGAGATGGATCCAGAAGATGATGATCCTTAGAAGGTGAGGTGCGCTAGATCTGGATGGAGATGGATCCAGAAGATGATGATCCTCTGAAGGTGAGGTGCGCTGGATCTGGCTGGAGATGGATCCAGAAGATGAGATCAGAGGGTGCTTGATGATGTGCTGGATCTGATGAAAATAATGGAGAAAATGCAAAAAGCTCACGCCTGGGATCGAACCCAGGACATGAGCTTCTGACTTCCTTCCTCTGACCAACTGCGATGGATGTATCAATTGTTAATATAATAATGAACATATAATATATGGAAAACAAGTTAGTGGCCAGAAACGCGCGCCAAATTTGAATTGGCCAACCATGCTCTGACATACATTATCTTCTTCCTTGGACTGTCGTCTTAGGCTCTGAACCTTTACCTACAGACGCAAGTCTGTTGCTAAAAACCAGTGTCATTCAAAAATTCCATACAAGCATGATAAATCAATTGTGATGGTACCAATTAACTCGTCTTGGCCTCACAAGCATCATGGTACTTGATTCATGGCCCAATTTTTCCTGTACACAAAGACCCTAAATTGCAAGCATAAACCCTAACAATGGCAATGGCGTGTAGAGGTTCCAAAAATGCAATTAAATCATCTAGTTAGCTTGCAAACACAATGAGGATCACAAATACGTAACTTAAACATGCTAAAGATGCAAGAATTACAGTAATCGAATTTGAATAAAAGGGCAAACCGTGGGACTTCTAGAGTGTGATTCTGGACGTGTAGAGGCATGCAACCGATTGGGTTAGCTTATGAGAAGGTCCAGGAATCATTTGGCAATGCTAGAATGGCTTGAATTCGCCTCCAAGCTTGAAACCGAGTCACACATTTTCCTTGAATTTTCTGAATTTGCTTTGCCTCTTTCATGATTGCTAACCCCTATTTTTTTGCTTTGTTCTTGTCCAATATATACCTAGGGATGAATTAGAGTTACAAACTTGGATTAAATCTTGAAGTTTGATGATATTTGATTTGATTCTTTAACCATATGCAAACTTGCTATTTTGAGCCAAATCTTCCCTTTCTTGCACCAATTATACTTGATTCGTTTTGGCCTTGATAATTCAGCATATTCTGATTGCCAACCTATCCAAAAACCAAATTAAATCATATCTTTGCTATTATTCATCAATTATTTGATTTAATTCATTTTTTAATTAACAAAAAATCAAAATAAATTGAAAAATGAAGCAAATAATATGTGGGTGAATGTTTGAGTCGTGAATCACATTATAAGTGAGGTGCAAGCATAAAAAGTTAGGCCCATTTAGCACAAAATGCATTTTTGAGCACATTTGACTTTTGGCAATTTTGTAAGAAAGGTCAACTTTGACAAGGCATATCTTCGCCAATTTTAACCCTAGAGAAGTGTTCTTGGACTTTTTAGAAAGCTTAGGATGTCTCCTAAGAAACCCTTTTGTTCTAATCTCAATTAAGTCTTCCATGTTCATGTATGAAGCTTTGACCCAAAATGTGTTTTTGTTGACTTTTCAAAAGGACCTATAATATCAAAATTCATATCTTTTGATGAGTGCATATTTTGAACTTGTGAGCTGAAGATGAGTTGTAGGAAATTGAATCCTCTTCAAAATGAGCTTTGGATATAAAATTTCTAATAAAGTATGAATAAGTTATGCTTGGTCAAAGTTGGGTTGACTTTTCCTGCAAAACCCTAATTTAGCAACTTTTGGGTTTTGATGAATTTGGAGCATCCCTTGATGAATCATGATCAATCCCTGATCAAATGATGGATGGAACTTCAAAATGATTATGTTGACCAAAAATATTGAAGTTTTACTGTATGTGGGCCACAATTGACTTTTGACCTAGTACAGTCGATTCTCAAGCATCTGAGCAGTTGGCTGGGCAAACTTTTTGTGCTAGACATGAAACTTGACATGGATGATCTTGGGAACATATTAGGACCTTGGAAGGCATTTGGGATCCTTTGGACTCAAGCATCTTGATGAAAAGTGAAACCCTAATTTGAGGTATACTGCCTTAGGAGAGGGTTGGCCTAGTCAACTCTTGGACTTCCTTGAGCAACTTGGGGACCTCATGTACTGAATAAAATGAGAGGGAAAATTTTGGGGTACAACATCAAGCATTTTCTAAATTTTTAACGCCCACCTCGAAGAAATCCATTCAGATCTTGAACGGCATGCTCACTTCTCTTTCTCGATTCATGGCAAAGTCTGCCCAGCACGCGCTTCCCTTATTCAAGCTCCTACACAAGGAAGCCACCTTCGAGTGGACGCCCGAATGCAAACAAGCCCTCATCCATTTGAAAAGAGCGACTTCACAGTCGCCTGTCATATCTCGTCCCGAGAAAGACGAGGTCCTCTACCTTTACCTGGTCGTTGCCTACGAGGCAATAAGCGCGACGCTGATAAGGGAAACCCCAGAAGGACAAGGCCAGTTTACTTCACAAGCAAGGCCCTTCAGGGCCCGAAAGCAAGATATCAACAAATCTAAAAAGTAGCTCTCACCCTCATTAATGCGGAGAGGAGACTGAGACACTACTTCCTAGCCCACACCATAGTGGTCCGGGAAGATCAACCAATAAAACAACTACTCGGAAGACTAGACATGGCCGATAGAATGTTGAAATGGTCCTTGGAGCTCTCTGAATTTGATATCCCGTATGAAAGTAGGAAAGCCCTTAAGGCTCGGGCCTTGGCCGACTTTGTAGCTGAAATAACCTTTCTCATAACCCTCGACGGATCACGTCGTTGGACGATCTTCGTTGACGGCATCTCCAATTTAACTGGAAGCGGTGCGGGCATCATACTGGAAAACGAGGAAGGGACCCTAATCGAATTCTCCCTCGCCTTATCTTTTCCAACCTCCAATAATTAGGCCGAATACGAGGCATTCCTCGCGGGTTTACAACTGGCCGAAGGTCTGGGAGCTGAGGAAGTGAAAATCTTCATCAACTCTCAATTAGTTACCTCTCAAGTCCGAGGCGAATACCAGGTCAAAAACAACCAACTCGCCGAATATTGGGCCCTGGTCCAGAAGACGAAAAAGAAGTTTAAATTTGTGGACGTCCAACACGTTTCCCGCGAGCATAACACCCGCACGGATATCTTATCCAAGTTGGCGAGCACGAATAGAAAGGGAGGAAATAAATCTATCATACAGAAGATTATCCCTCGACCAAGCACCCAAAGGTCGTCTTCCACCCTAGAAGTATTCGACATCGGGGACAGCAATTGTTTGATGACCCCCGTACATGACTACCTCACTAAGGGCAAACTCCTCAACGACCCAAAAGAAGCGGTCGTTGTCATGCGGAGAGCTTGCTTGTACGTCTTAGTCAAAGGCAAACTTTACAGAAGAGGATTTTCCATGCCACTTATCAAGTGTGTCGACCGAAGCATAGCAGAGCGCGTGCTGCTCGAAATCCACAAAGGCATCAGCGGTCAACATCTGGACGGGAGATCCCTTGTGAGAAAAGCCTTATAGGTGGGATACTACTGGCCCACCATGCAACATGATGCAAAAGAGCACTTAAAGAGATGCGATAAATTCCAATGGCATAGAGACATGCATTTAGCTCCTCCTAACGAGCTTAAATCCCTCTCCTCTCCTTGGCCCTTCGCTTGGTGGGGCCTAGATCTCCTCGGCCCGTTCGTGGTCGAAACCAATCAAAATAAATACCTAATCGTAGCGGTAGATTACTTTACCAAATGGATAGAAGCAGAAGCTTTGGCTAAAATCATAGCCCAAAACGTCCTCCGCTTCTACAAAAGGAATATCTTCGCTCGCTTTGGCATCCCACGAGCGATAGTCACCGACAACGGGACCTAATTCATAGACCACACCTTCTAAGAATTTGTCGCCAAACTGGGCACCACCCAACACTTTACCTCCATCGAGCATCCCCAGAAGAACAGCCAAGCCGAGTCTGCAAACAGAGTGATACTCAGAGGCCTCAAGCGAATGTTAGATGAAACCAAGAAGCGATGGGTCGAGGAGCTACACAGTGTGCTATGGGGGATATCGAATGACTGCCCATTCATCCACTGGGGAGACTCTGTTCCGACTAGCTTACGGGACGAAGGTCGTCATCCCCATGGAGATTGAGGAACCTTCCAGGCGAATCGAGGCACCTCCTGACGAGGAGATGAACGATGTCTCCCTCCGTGAAGAGCTGGATCTGGTGGAAGAAATCAGAATAGGAACGGCCCTACGAGAGGCCTCGCTCAAACAAAAAATAGTCATACACTATAATGCCAAAGTCATACGACAAGAGTTCGAGGTCGACAGTCTTGTCTTAAAGAGAAACCGCAAAGAATCTCACGAAGGCAAGCTCTCAACAAACTGGGAAGGCCCTTATCGCGTCTATAAGAAAATGGGGACTAAAGCGTACTACTTGGAAAACTTACAAGGGGAACAACTCGTTCGATCATGGAATGTTGAAAATCTAAAACAATATTATAGTTAAAAACACTGATCAGTCGACGAGTTTGCTCGACGAGACAAACTCGCTCAGGCTCGACCACGCGTGCATGCCTAGGCACAAGCATGGCACCCAAAGAATTCAGAAAGGGTGAGACTGCACTCTGTTGACGAGCGCACCCTCAGTCTGACATGGATAACTCGACCGAGCTCCATAGTCCTTGTGCCACGACGATAGAATGCCCGACTCACGACGGGAGGTTCACGCCGCTAAACCCAGGTCCCTCGAAACGAGACCTGAGTTCTGGCCCTCGCCCGATATTCACTCTGGCTGTTTGATCAGTTTCCCCACACTGACGAACATATAAAACAAGCACATCCCCGCTATGAACTCTTAGCAAAATATAAAACGTCCTAAACGGGCTAGTTTGTCAACAAACATGTAAAAAACACAAGTTAAATATTCAGAGTAAACGACCATTGGACGAAATTTAATAAAACGACCACTTCGGCCGATAACGTGAAAATATTACATAAACGAGCAGAAGCTCGGAAAAACAAATACAACAAATGCGACACGCAGGCCGAAATAAAAAAAATCATCATTCTGCTTCCCCTTTGATAATGGGCGACAGTTGGGCAGGATCTCCAGTCGGTTGAGCGACAATATCTCTGAGATAATCAGGGACCAGAATCTGGCTACCAGACACATAAAAGTTGACCCCCATACCCGAGGTGTTGAGCTCGATGCTAGGGTTCAACACACGCATCTGATTCACGGTATTCTCGAAGCTCCCCTCAGAAGCGGCCTGAGCGTCATCCACAGCCAATTGGAAATGAGAAACCAATTCCTCCTGAGTCTTCAGGTCCTTAGTATCCCCTGGCTCATCCTCAACGGGCGTGATCTCAGCAGTCAGGGCCGCTAACTTTCCCTTAAGACCCTCTATCTCGAATAACAGAATCATGCGTTCCTCAGAGAGCTTCCCCAATTCTTCCTTGGAAAACTTCAGGGCTTTGTCCTTCTCAACCAAGGCCTTCTCGCTCATAGCCAGCTTAGCCCAGAGATTCTTTATTTCTGCCTCCTGGGGTGAACTCCCCTCAGTGTAAGTAATCGCCATCTCCAGGATCCGCATCAAGCTGCCCGCATCCTGTGCCAGCATCGCCCTCTTCTCAGGACGGCCCATTCCTTTAAGGAGGAGAGATTCGGCCCAGGGAAGATGGAGAGTCGTGCCCTCGAAAAAAGACTTCTCCAGCCAGCAAGGAGGCAGGTCATACGTCCCTTTCCCCATTTCCTCAGTCAGGTCGACACTCCCATCAGCTCGCGATCTCTTCTCCTTTGAAGAAACGGCAGCAGAAGAGAGAGCGATTATGGACGAAATTGAGGATGATCTGCCCAACCTCGAGGCAGGAGCTGGCCCCGCACCATCCTGTGCATCCTTCAAAGCCATCCTCGCTCGGGCAACAAGAGTCTTGGCGAAACTCTCTTGGGCAGGATTCATGCTCTCTGCAAAAAAAAAAGTTGTCGGTAAAATGAGGAGTCAACAAACGATGATCACTTACTGCTATTAGAAATATATATATACCCAAGTATCTAACGGGATCCTCGCTTCCGAGGAGCTCCTTGATGTTTATGAGGCTCAGGTGGTATACAGGCTCCCTGTTCTTATCTAACACAGGCCTACCCCCGACCAACTCGCTGAACCCGAGGGATTTGAGCCACGAACATGGTCAGAGCAACAAAACTCTCCAGATCCTCGTCTCCGAGCTCCCCCTCTCTCCAAACATAGAAGCCCAATTCCCTGTCAAAATGCTTCCTCGTCCATTGCCCAATTCCCTGTGATAAACTCTTGGAATAGCTTCACCCTATTTTCCTTCTGGTGGGGACAAACAGAACAAACTGGTGCTTCATGAACTTCAAAATGTAAAAGCTCAATTCAAATCTCATACCCGTCATATTCCTCAAACTTAGTAATTATGGATGCATTCATCTGCCTAAAAGATGTCATAGATAGGAGAAAGAAAATATGTTACCTTAACTAACTTATCTCGGCAACCTTAAGCAAAAAGAAAAGAAGTATTGTCAATAGAATTCATACTTCTCAGTTTGTTACAAAATATTGAGGATACTACTATGCAAGTTTAGGAGCTTACCAACCCGTAGTTTTTCCGTCAATCTTTAAATAGTTAAGAAATGTAATAGTTGCCTACAAAGTTAAACTTTCAAGAGTTTGATATAAGTTGCAACTTAAAAGAACAATTGTAACTTTTTAACAAACAAAACAGTAAATTTTAACAAGAAAACTTGTGACAGAACATGAAGAACTTATAATAATCAAATAAATTTTAAATCTAACAAGTATATGTTGTAAATAAATTGAAAAAATTATACCTAAGGAATATACTTATTTGTTATCCCAATAACCTCATCATTAACATATGTGTTGTAACTTTGATGACAAGAACTTCATAGACATGGATTTGATCAATTACAATACCCACAACCATAACAATTTTAGCTTCCTACACGGATAAATTACAACTGTAATAAACCAATCAACAAAAAATTATCTTGAAAATGAACATACTATCATAATAAACCAAAAAAATTATCTTGAAAATGAACATACTCTTACAATGCTATGAATATTCTTGTACCCATTACGTTTAGGGGTTGCAATATAGTCTTTCATCTACAAAAAACCAATCAAATATTTCTTACTAAATCAATAAAAAACAACATACCTACAGATCTAGGATTTGGGGTCCAAATGTGGATCAACCCCAGAACATGATAACAAATCTGCAACAAACATGAAAATGAGATAACAACCCTTGATATACCAAGTAAAAGGTATAGCAATTGGAGAAAAATTATTTGTTAATACAAGGAAATGGTTACCAGTTGTGGACTACATAAAGGCCCAACTTTAGATTAGAGTTGAAGAAAAAGAAGAGATGAGAGAGAGAGAGAGAGAGAGAGAGGCAGGAAAAATAGAAGAAAGGAAAATGAAGAGATGGTAGAAGAAGAGAGAGAATATGATTTTACTTTTGGAGGGAAGCATAATTTTTTTGAATTACATCCGACAACATTGAAAGATGGAAAAAGTAGAAATGAATACACGGGTAGAAGAGAAAAGTTAAAAAAGTTGGATTGGAATAATTGATTTGAAACCAAATAATTGTATATGCATTGAAAAAAAGTATAAGAAATAAAGTAAATCATTAGTTGAAATTGAACAAAGTTAGATTTAATTGCAAAAAGTAATTAAATTACCCCGTTTTAGAGATGTGCCAGAATCAGAGCAAATATTATTAATGTCTTTTCTAGAATATTTAATTTTCTTATATTATAGATTATAAAATTGTATTTATTACATTGTCTATATGATATAAATGAATAATTATCCTATTTAAAGGTTTATCTTCTTTCTCTTTATTTCATCATGAGAATAATTTTTCTTAAAGTGGTCATTTTATTTTGTAAAAAATCTAAATAATAAATTTTGAAAAAGTTAATTAATTAACATGAATAAGGCTAATGGGTCCACCTAAACACACAGAACCCGAGTCAGCAGTTCAACTTTTCTGGTAAACGCTCTATCTCTCTCTGCTACATTGCATACCTTGTTTCGCGATCCCATGGTTCCTAACTAACATCACGTTTGATTTTTTGCAGATTCAATTCAACTCTAGAACAAGAATTTTCCTCATTTCAACTACTAAACGAACGAAATGGTAACTCCTCTTTTGCATCCTTGCATTGTGTAATATTCATGTTGATGGAATTATTAATTCTTTAAGATCTATAAAACAAGAACACCAGAAACACGATACTGACACATCGACACTAACATGTCGACACTGGTAATAATTTAAAATAAATAAATTAAACGTAATCACAGGTATTGGTGTAGGTTTCAACCACTGACACGTTTACACTGTTTTTCAGAGGTGTCAATGCTATATAGTTATGCAACTTTTGATATTTGATTTCATCTATAAATGTGCTGAGCTTGATTGTATGAGCAAGTTGCTTGCCAGTTTGATGTTGCCTCAATTTGTGAGGGTGGGGCAGGGTTTATACTAAGGCCATAAGATCACATTCCCTTTAGGTTTTGGTTTTAGAGGAGAGTGGACTGGGGGACTATCTTTTATTTTTTAAATCAAAGATTCTATACAATGTTTTTGAAAATAAATTAAGCCTGATTGAAGCATAATATTATCATTTATCGTGTTTCTCTTTCAATTTTTTTAAAATTATCAAATTTGTATATCAAAATATAGACTTGATCCTTCAAAGTTCCCCTCCAAAACCCTACTCGCCAACGCGGACTTAGTAAACTGGAGAAACAAACATCTTATTGGCTACAGAAAAATAAAAGATTCCCATCTGTTCCTGATTTTCTCTTTTGTACCGTGAGTTATTTTTCTCTCTTCAATTGATTTTTGTTTTATTTGTTTTACAGGTCGTTCTTGCTGCATCAATTGTCGGCAAGTCTGGTAAAGGTGAGATGCTTACATTCCCCCATTCACCAGTGATCTTTTATCCTTAATTTAAGAATAATTAGCATCGATAGTTTGTGTCTAGCTCACTTTTCATTTGTGGTCATTGTATTGCACTTAAGTAAACAGAAATTTCACGAAAGGGAAAAGAAACATATTAAATATATTGCTCTCGAGATGCAACTTTCTATCATAGTTAACTTTAGGCTAGAGATGTGCTCATCTTTATTTATGTTATTTGAGATTTGAAGCTATAACACATGCTTCACGATTAAAACAAATGAGGTACTTAGCGTCCATCTCTACACTGCTGCGATTGTTACTGAGTTTTGAGAAACATATAAGAAATTAGTTCCAGGTGGGGTAGTTCCTTTCCGAGAGAATATACATTGGTTGGAGTTGGACATGTGGAAAATCTCTTAATGAAGTAATTTCTTTTGATTTGGTTGAAAACATGGTCACTGATGTTAAGATAGCTAATATATGTTACGCTTTAATCAGAGGAAATATAATCTGTATCTTTTGCTATATGACTTTTTTTTATATGTATAATTTATCTGCTCATCGCTTTATGTCAGCAACATAGACCATCGAGTTATGAAATCCATTTACTATTTCAATTATTCCATCTTTTTTGTGTGTCTAATTCTTAATATTGCATCTTAAGTTGAGAAATTAATTTTTTTTTGCTTTTTCATTCAAGATGACATTTTAGTTTATATTTTATAAACAGCAGCTTAGTCCTGAAAATGATGTTTTATTTGATGATGCCTAAAGAATTATGTATTCAACTCCCATACCATATGCCACTAAACTTCTTGCTTTTTGTTTACAGTGCTAGTTTCTAGACAGTTTGTGGATATGTCTCGTATAAGAATTGAGGGTCTTCTAGCAGCATTTCCCAAGTTGATAGGCACTGAGAAGCAACACACATATATTGAGACTGAGAACGTGCGCTATGTTTACCAGCCAATAGAAGCTCTATACCTGCTACTTGTAACAAACAAACAGAGCAACATACTGGAAGATTTGGATACTCTGAGGCTTCTTTCCAAACTTGTATTCTTTCTCTGATGCTTCAAATTTGACTTCTTGTGTTCTCAAATCCATTTATTTTCAATTGGTTGGTCTTTTCATCTTATTAGGAGCATTATTGGTTTTATCATTAACTTGGTATGACTTGCTAGCCTGATTTTAAAATATGTTCCATGTCTTCTCAATTTTCCGCCATGTTGGCGTTTTCAAGGGGTTTTAATGGTACACTCATGAGATGCATATGCTCCACATCTTCATTTAAACATGGCGTTCAGTACATTGAGTTTTATAGGCGTTTAGTACATTGATTTCTATAGGAAGGTTAGGATTGATGAAATTATTTTTTGTGGGAGGTGTTTCACCTTTTTGAATCATTTTTAAAGCCCTTGGATTAAACTTTTGTCAAAATGCTTTCTTATATTCATTTCATTGCTTAATATTTTCAGGTCCCTGAATATTCTTATTCCCTTGACGAAGAGGGTATCTGCAGACATGCCTTTGAGCTGATTTTTGCTTTTGATGAAGTCATCTCTCTTGGGCACAAGGAAAATGTGACTGTTGCACAAGTTAAGCAATACTGTGAGATGGAAAGTCACGAAGAGAAGCTGCACAAGCTGGTTATGCAGAGTAAGATCAATGAAACTAAGGATGTGATGAAGCGGAAAGCCAATGAGATTGATAAAAGCAAGGTATGATTGGGGGACTACTATTTAAAAACTTTTTTATGTTTTAACTGTTGAGTCTGGGATTGCTCATAGTTTAATTGAACTCAATACATTTATTGCCCAGATTGAAAAGAATAGAGGTGATAAAGGAGGATTTGGTCCGATAACAATAATGGGTTCTGGAAGAATTGAAAATAGCTTCAGTGATTTGAGCATTTCTAGCACTGGAACCGGTTTTGGGTTGAGTGCCGATGTTGATTCCTTTTCTACCAAACCTAAAGGTTCAATTTCATAGATTCTCACAAATTCATCTAGAATGTTTGTAAATTTAACTGCTTAGAATGGCAATGGATCATGCAGTCTCCAAGGCTGTGCTTTATTCTATGCCCAAATTAACATGTTTCGGAATTAAGAGTTATCTTTTCATTAATGTACTCTCCTATTCCCTTCCTTTAGGTCGTCCAACTGCATCTGCCGCTGCTCCACCAAAGGGTCTTGGCATGAAGCTTGGTAAATCTCAAAAGACAAACCAGTTTTTGGAATCATTAAAAGCAGAAGGTGAGGTCATTCTTGAAGATGTTCAGCCAAGACTTAGCCAGTCTCGGACAACTGCCCCACCACTTACCGATCCTGTTACTTTAACTGTTGAGGAGAAATTAAATGTGACTCTGAAACGAGATGGCGGTGTTGGTAGTTTTGATGTTCAAGGCACATTGTCTCTGCAAATTCTTAACCAAGAAGATGGACATATTCAAGTTCAGGTATTGTATACTTACTATCTTTCTAAAGCTGTGTCATGTGGTTGCTGATTTGTAAAACCAGGAATTTATTCTTATTAACAAAATGACTTATTGACATGCAAAAGTTATAGTTGTTTCTTTTAATCTCATCATCATTTGACAAAACAGTTCATGTGAAACTAAATTCTTTTCCCACCTTAGTTGTTGTCTATAGTGTATATACACTTTTCTCATGGTTAATGTGAGGTTTAGTTTGCACCGATATGTTAGACAAACAATTATTTTTGTTTCTTATTGTTAATGTTTAAAAATCAGTCTGTATGCAAGTTGGCATGTTAAAATAGGTCAATTATAAAGTTGTAGTTAGATATTTCAGGCATAGATGTTAAGCTCAACATGAGGTGTTTTTTTTTTTTTTTTGTATGCTTTAGCGTCTCAATCAATATTCTTACTCACATGATGGGGCTGGTACATATTTCCAATAGAGAAAAGCTTATCTTAAATTGAAGAATAAAAGAGTAACAGCATTTAGTTGCTGGAGCAGCCTAGAGATTTTCCTCCTTCTGACAATTCAAGAGGCCAAGTACTCTCCCTATCACTTTCAGTTGCACAATCTGTCTCCTAGGACTGTTCCGTTCCCTCCTTTTATTAACTCCCCAAACTAACCTAGCCTATATACAGTTAATGCTATCATTAGTTCAGTTAGTTACCAATTGTGGCTCCCTAAAACCCTTGCTACTTCTCCTACTGTACAACCCTTGCTATTTCTCCTATTGTACACCCATTTAACAGGGGGTATGGTAGCACAACAGTTAGGTTATATAGTTGTGTATTACCATATTCTCCTATATTTTGGATAGAAAAAGAATAGGCCTGAATGATTCCTATATTTTGGATAGAAAAAGAATAGGCCTGAATGAAAGAACGACTACGACAACCAAGCCTTGATCTTGTAAGTATAGGCAAGGATCAGGATCCTGAAAAAGAGAAATAAAGGGAAAAAGTCTATATGGTTTTGGTTCAATAAGGCCTAAAAAGGGAATTGAAAAGGAAGATAATGGGATTTAAAATACGTGTAAGCTGATTATTCTTTGGCAGTGTTGTTAAATATCGGTTATCTCGCCGATATACCAGTTTTTCATATCGGAATTTGGCTATCTGATACGAAAGACGATATTCCGTTTCAATTTCGCTAAGCTCAACATATCGGCCGTTTTCCCATATACCGGTATATCGGTTTTGAATTTGATATAAGAATTAATATTATTATGATCATTTTTATAATATGTCATATTAAAAAATATTTAAAATATAAAATGTGAAGAGGTGGAATCAAAAAGTAGACTGTGAAGAGATGCACAGTAACAAATAGTAGGCTGTGAAGAGGTGTACAGTAATAAATAGTAGGCTGTGAAGAGATAGATTATTAATATACTGGAAATGTGAAGAGGTGTGTGTAAGGGTGGTAAAGCGGGCAGCCCGCCCCATTTAGGCTTGTCTCGTTTAAGCCCGTCCAAAAGTGGGACGGGGCGGGACGGGCCAACTTAGGGGTCCGAGCTCAAGAGTCAACTCCGCTCCGTTTACTAACGAGTTGGCGGGTCAGTCTGCCAATTTTTTATTTTTTTAATTTTACAATTTGATTTAATTCATAATTAAATTTTTTTTTTATTATTACCAAAGAGGTCGATAAAGAAATTTTTTTAACCACGCATAATAGAACTTCAAGATGTCTTAAGTTCAAACAATTCAAAAAATTTAATAAATAAAGACCAATTACAACAAAAAAACAAAAAAAACTCAAGTACAATAAAAAAAATTTCAAAATAAATAAACAATACATATCATCCTAATCCTATTTAAAAACTAACTACTAAAAGAACCTAATTTAGAATTTACACAAAATCAATAATGATAACAATAACATTGCATAAAACATCACAGTGCATAAAATAGTAATGCGTAAAATATCAACACCGAACTTTCTCACTGTTTACATTATATAGACTCTTATATTGATCGATTCTTTAATAGTTAAATTCTAAATTTGTCACACGTATACACTAATCAAATCATTCCTTTTCTTAAAATCAACATCTATTTCTAAAGAAAATATTTGAACTAATAATTATGCATGTCTATATATTTGTTCTAAATATTGAAAACTTAATAATTATGCATGTCATATATTTGTTCTTTTATTTCAATCATTTTCAATCAACGCATGTATTAGGAAGTTATAGAAAGAACGTTACAATTATAATTCAATTTGTCTGTATAATAATTTATAATACAATCCTAAGAGATAAGTGTTGTTTTTATAATTAAAGTTGTTTTAATTCTTAATAAAAAGAGTAAAAGTTTTAACAAAAAGCCCGTGGAAAAACCCGTCCCACCCCGTTTTTTTAAGCAGGTTAGGTGGGACGGGCTAACTTAAGGTACCGAGCCGAAAACCTCAGCCCAGCCCGCCAAAATTAGCGGGTCAAACGGGCCAACCCGACGTGCCCAACCCGTTTTGCCACCCCTAGGTGTGTGGGTATTATTAACATATTCTGATTACCTCATTTAGATTTTGAAGTTTGAATTACTTGGTTGTTAGAACTTGAGATTTTCAGTTTAATGTTGGTAAACTTTTTTAATATTTGTTTATGTTAGTAGCTTTTATATGTGTGTGGCATGTTTTATTTTATATATTATTATTTATTATTTTAACGGCTTTGCGGTTTCCGCTATTTGTCCACTACGATATCCAATATTTCTCATATCGATTTTTTGGTGATCCGATATTTTCCGCAATTCGCTATTAACAACACTGTTCTTTGGTCAATCTCAACATTTTGATGCTTTTCGTATGTGATGTATTTTAGAGTTTTACTGAAACAATCATTTTGGTTCCCTACGACGAAGAAAGAATAAGGAGTTGATTTCAATTAATTTCAATATACAAAATGATATGTTTATGTTCAATTAATTTTGTTTGTTCTCTCTCTACATTTCAGTTGTTTTGTACAGTACCTACATTTTTCAGTATGCATCTTTCATCTTTCATTAAAAAATGCTTCCATTCTCCCCCTCCTCAAGACTGTTTTTGTATGCATATATCGCTTTAGAAGACAAGACAACTAAAGTATTGGTACTTGCATATCGCACCATGTTTTTGCAGGTCCAAACTGGTGATAATCAAGCCATCTCTTTCAAGACACACCCTAACATGAATAAAGAGCTATTTGCCCATGACTATATACTAGGTTTAAAGGATCCCAATAGGCCTTTCCCCACTGGTCAAGCCAGTGATGCTGCAGGTGTTGGTCTTTTAAAGTGGAGAATGCAAAGCACTGATGAGTCAATGGTGCCACTGACAAGTGAGTTAATATCTATCATTAATGTGATCAACTACTTTATTTTCATGCAATAAGAACTGACAGTGTTCTATATATTTCTAATGCAGTCAACTGTTGGCCCTCTTCTTCTGGAAATGAAACTTACGTCAGCATTGAATATGAGGCTTCATCAATGTTTGATCTGCGGAATGTTGTGGTTTCAGTACCTCTTCCAGCTCTTCGAGAGGCTCCATCTGTTAGTCAGATTGATGGAGAATGGAGGTGGGCAATTTGTTGTTGTTCTTCCTTGAACAATTGTTAGGGACAACAATGATTTGTGTTTTTGGTTGAAGCCAGTTGTAAATTGCTGTGGTTAGTAGAATCTGTTACACAAGATAAATATTAGGGAACTTTAAACTGCTGATCAGATTTTCATGCATTAGATTGTTTGATGGAACTAATTTTGCTTTCCCACATCACGCCTCTCTCCCTTAAATCGCCAATTGTTGCCTTTCATATTTTTACATACATTTATATTTCTAAATCATTTTATTTTACTCCTTACATCCTTGTGCACTCGATAATTCCCGGATAAAATTGTCTTTGCAGGTATGACTCTAGGAATTCCATTTTGGAGTGGTCTGTCCTTCTGATTGATAAATCAAATCGAAGGTATGCTAAGTTTGTAGTGACTTTTTAAGATTTAATTTTAAGCTATATTGCTATCTTTGAATTATTTCGATTTGTTTTGTCTGATTTTAAAAATTTGGCAGCGGGTCAATGGAATTTGTTGTTCCACAAGCCGATTCATCAGCATTCTTTCCCATTTCAGTTCGTTTTGCGGCAACTGAGACATTTAGTGACCTGAAGGTTTGTGTTTTCCATTTTGGTATTCAATTTTATTAGGAGCAGTGGATGTAGTGTAATTTCGAACAATGTGTCAAAGTGGCACGGTTAAAATTTGAAACTGACACATTTATCAATCCAAAGATGTTTGTATGGCTGGGAAGTTTTTTTCATCTCTAAATAGAGAAGTTATTTTCTTTCAACTCATTTGCGGTCTGTCATCAGTTGCTATGAATAATCTATGATATTTTATTAGCTTGAATTTTGATGTAATGGGATCTTAACAATATATATTTCTTTTGCTTCTCTTTGCAGGTTACAAATATCATACCACTTAAGGGTGGTAATCCTCCCAAATTTGCTCAGAGAACTCAGTTGATAACAGAAAACTACCAAGTTGTGTGATTGATTTCCTTTTGACTTTGAGTTTCTATGACAGTTTTGCGTTTACAGTTTACAGCCAGCCGTGTTTCTTTCATCAATAGGCTTTACTCATAGTTGCTGCATTTGTATACTATTCATGAATTTGTACTTTTGGTTCTACTTCTCAAAACTCGGAGCAAACTATGATACTTCTATGGAAGGATGCATATCCTATCTCCCCATTGTTGTTGTGAAAAGTCTTGTAAGTTTATATAAATCAGAAGACATTCTAGTCTTGTAAGTGTATGTAATGTGGAGTATTTGCTAAAGTAATATTTTTATGTTTAGTTTACATCTTTTACATTTTCAACAAAACAAGGAATGTTTCAATTGATGGTTTTGAGGGTCAGAGTTTATATATATTAAATTCTATAATGGAAAGAAAAACACAATAGACGATCCTATTATGTTTCAAGCATATTTAATTTATTTTTAAAAAGGTTTTATAGCTTTTTTAACTTATAGAATAACTCCTCCACCCAATTCCCCTTAAAAAATTTCTATTTGTATTTAGGTTTAATTGTAACTTTTATCTCGTATTTATTTAAAAAAAAAAGGTTTTATAGTTTTTATAACATATAGAATAACTCCTCTACCCAATTCTCCATAAAAAAAAATTATTTAAATTTAGGTTTAATTGTAACACTGGTCTCCTATTTTCTTTTCTTCATTTTTAATTTTTTAATTTTAAAATATGAGTTTTTAATCTCGAACCAAACTTAATTTCACATCATTTAAAAAAAAATCTATAATCAAGTTATTTATTTTTAAAAAATATGTGTAATTATATTATTAATTTATTATTATTAAAAATAATATCATCTAATTAAATTAATTTTTATATAAAATTTAAAAAATGAATTAATTAAATATTTTTGTGGAATTATTGAATAATAATGGACCAAACAAACCTTTGCGCCTAGTGGGGTTATAAGACATACCCTCCAAGCTATTGAGTGGTCATTTACACTTTTCCTTTGGTTAATTTTTCCCAGTTTCTTTATTTAGCAAACAAAACTTTACTGCGTAATCCACAATATTGCTGTTTATCTCATAAGATCTCATATATTTCTCCTTCAACTACTCAGTACTCAATGCATCTCTTTATCTTCTCCTCCTTTTTTATTTATGTTATACCACCCAATATATCTATATAACATAATAAAACTTATTATACAATTAATTAATAAGAAGAAAAAAAAACGATAACAATTCAAATAAATTCATTAATCAAGCATGTACCTATATAAATAAATGTGAAGAAGAAGACCATGCAAAGTTGCAAGCCAACAACCTAGCCATAATTCCCACAACCAGAGACCAATTCTTCTTCAAGTTAACACACCATGCTCCAACTAATCAATGAAATTATAATTAATTTCACATGTTCACAAATGGGGATGTAGCTCAAATGGTAGAGCGCCCGCTTTGCATGCGGGAGGTACAGGGTTCGATCCCCTGCATCTCCATTTTTCTTCAATTTTTTTATGTAAGGATTTATTGCACACTAATATTTTATTTTAAAGTAAGGTTAATCAACAAATGGGGATGTAGCTCAAATGGTAGAGCGCCCGCTTTGCATGCGGGAGGTACAGGGTTCGATCCCCTGCATCTCCATATTTAATTTTTTTGTTTTTCTGGAGAATAATGAAAGATTGAAAAACTATCTTTTCCAAAATTCCCGAAAACTTACACGTTAATTCCTCTTCATCTAAGAAAAGCTTGCCACGAAATATCTCTTACATCCATAATTATATCAACACTGAGAGTAGTTATAGTTGATAACCATGTCTGCATAGCTGCTGATTCATTACTCTTGATTCATCAGAGCTCATTCTCATCACCTTGAAAGTAAGTTTCTCCCCCTATTAGTTGTTTTGACTATACCAAGAGTATTGAGATGCATTACTCTTTTTCATCATCATCAAAGTCTTTGAAATTAAAGTATTCTTGGTACTTTTAGTATAGCAAAATGATAACATACTATCAAGATCAAGAGCTAAGTTATCTTCTGATAATTTTAAAAGAAAATCTAGACCTACACAGCAAATGTAACAGTGGGCAAGCTTATAGAAGCTTTAGAAAGACCAATAAAAGAAGGTTGAGCATCAAGATGTTTTAGTAAGAATAATACTACTAAGATGAAATGGTGAAAATAATGTGATAAGTATTGGATGAAGCTTGATGTTTACTAGGGCTTTTTATGGTATCGTTTAATGAAAAAACCGAATGAAATCATATAAGTAAGCTTACTCATAATTTAATCGAATTAAAATTATTAGTTTGATATACTATTTCAAAATTTTAAACCATACCAAATCTTTAGAAGTTAGTTTTTTCCAAATCAAACCATTTATTAAAAACCGAACTGTTAAATTATTTTTAATTTTTTTGTAAAATTTTAAAACTTATTTTTTTAGTATTCTTTTAATTTTAGGTTCAGTTTCGATTTAGTTTGGTTTCAGTTTCAATTCTGTTCTAAAATTGTTTGTGCAATATAGTTTAATTCTTTAATTAATATAATTATTCGATTATTTTAACTTCAGATCGATTTGATTCGGCGATTCGGTTCAATTCATCGTGTATTTTTGAACAATCTATTGTTTAAGGAAGTAATAAAAAGAGAATAATCTTTACTGTGTTTGTTTCAAAGGAAGGTGGAAGGATTGATTGTGAAAAGAGAGAAAGCAGGGAAAACAATATTCTTTTTCTTTTGTTTGGTTCTCTCAAAAAATTAAGGGAATTTTTTAATCCACCGAATAAGGTTGAAAAACATCCTATGAAATCCTTAAAATGTCTATATGAAATCGAAAATATATTTTTGGAACGCACCTTTTTGTATTGCACATACCTTAAAATCGAAAATACAGTTACGGGATGGAACCATAAATGTATTTCTGATTCCTATGCAGTAGCAAAAAAAATTATGCAGGCAATGGCTATTTTCGCATTGTTTCATATTTTGTAAGCTACAAAATGAATACAAAGCCATATAAAACAAAGACACACGCACAAATATATATATATATATATATATATATATATATATATATATATATATATATATATATATATATATATATATATATATATATATATATATATATAGCAGTCAACAATACAAAAGTTGTTCGTAGTCGATAAATGCGGTAACCTAAAGTATTATCCAACAAAGACATATACAACAACTAAGACTACTGGATGTGGCGGACTATGAGTCAGTTTGTCCCCCTCCCAGCGTTCCTCCGTTGCCTCCTGTGCTGCAGAGCTCCCTGAGCCTCCGCGATGATGGCATCTAGAACACCTCTAACATCAAAGCCATCAAGAAACAGACCTCTATAAATACCCGTATGCGCATGTCCATGATACACCGACATCTGGGGAACACATAGTAGCATGATCGGTCCTAGGATGCTCCTCCTCTAGAATCTCCTGATGAGCTTGCCTCAGTGGGTTTTGCTGGAATGTCCTGTACTAGATATGGATGGGACACCCTGAAGAATCATATGTTATAACCGTCAATGTAGCTTCAATCGTATGGTATCTTGATCGAAGATTCTACATTTGTTCACCAGCATAGGAAACAGACAAATCTGCAGATATCCAATACACTGCTTGATCTCTAGACGTAGTCCATTCTCAAACTTAATGTACTTCGACACTTCAGCTGCTGGGTTGTTATAGTGCAAACAAAATTTCACCAGTTCCTCAAACCTAGCCGCATACTCAGCAACTATCGAACTTCCCTTCTTCAGCTTAAGGAATTCAATCTCCTTCTGATCATGCACATCTTCCAAAAAGTACTTATCCAAAAAAGCAGTTCTGAATACAACCCAAGTAATCTCTGTGCCCAGAATATCCATTATTTGGGGTACATTGTTCCACCAATCCTCGACTTCTTCTTCCAACATGTGTGTTCTAAACTGCACCTTCTGATCCTCGGTGCAGATCACTACCAATACAATATTTTCAATCCCCTAAAGTCATACTCGTGCACCATCTGCATCATGCCTTCCCTTGTAGACCGACAGGTTGTTCCTCTGAAACCTCCCCCATGCATGAGCTTCATCATTATTCCCACCAGTGTTAGGTGGATTTCTACACAGCCTGGGCAATAGCCTACAAAGCAACATCAATGCAACATTGTTCCTTCGAGTCATTCTTCTCGTTCACATAACAAAAGAAACAATGGTTAGAAACTATCTCGACAATATTCAACTATCACACACTATAAACTCAACAACCTGGCCGGACAGACTGACATGCTCTGATACCACTAATGGTAACACCCTTCTAAAACCCCATGAATATTATAGTTAAATAATCAGAGTATTGCACCAAAAGGTCGTCACATGCTTCATAAAACATCATACATGCATATCTTTCTCCGTAACTCGGGCTTTTTCAATATTTATATGACAAATACCTCATTAATAACAAACATAACACTTCAACTACTCACAACGAAATTCATAATTCAAAACGTCTTTACTAAATACATGATAGAAACTTCTTTGTTCATGATTCATAATTCAAAACAACTTAAATGCCATGAAAGGTAGTTCAGAATCTCAAAATAAACAAAAGAACATAAAGTTCAGATCAAATGTTCCTGACCCCGATGTTACATATCAGAGCAATATCTTCTAAAATCAATGGAAAGAAACAACACACTCTGAAGCTATCTTCTAAGATTCTATAAACTACTCCTAATCACCTGCGTGTTATCCACATGGAAGAAACATTCAAAAATAAAGGGTGAGTAATCACATTCATTATAAAAGATATACGGGATAGACATAGTAGTTCAAACAGCAACATCGTGGCATCAATATCAACAACATTGTCAACACTTCGTCAATTAGCACAACAAAATATACAACATCATCTGGTCAACATTTATGTAATGCCAGATAAGATGTAGTGTAATAACATATACTCATACATGTGTACTAATTCGTTATGAGTACTTGACTCATCAACCTCCAAAGATCCCTATCATAGGATCGATTCCCTCTTTGAAACAGAGCACAACATCAAACGCACTCAATCCACACAATAGGATTAAGGCCAACACTGGACTAATATCCTTAACAACATTGGACTTACGTCCTAAATCAACATTGGACTTTCATCCTAATAATTCTATGAATGCATGATGCATAATAAACATAATATTCGCGACCACAACTAGTCAAGTGCATGAACATTCACCGAGTCATAAACAATATTCACATGGTGTGCATATACAACAAACATGATAACATCAACCTCATTCAACAATACATAGTCACATAATATTACCATCATAGTATTTACCATTCATCATAGCAACCAACACATTATAGTATCAACAATTCATTATAGCAACATGCATCATTATAACCTATCTCTTAAGAATCTAAGTCTATCTTAGTGTAGGTACTGTAAATATACATATTGTACTTATTTTACTCTACCTACATGTAGTTCATCATGTTAGATATCCAACACTTCAAACGGCACATCCAACAAAGTTCTAAAACTCAAGTTATGGCATTTACAAATATCCACAAGCATACATGCTCGCTACTACTTCGTTCGACGAGTGGGTCCTTTCGCCTTATGCTTACCCAGCGACACAGAGGCGACGTGCTCTCGCCTCTTACTCGCCCAACGAGGCTGGAGTGAAGCTCCTCTTCCCATACATTTTTTCAGGAGGGCCACTTTTCCACCCATTCCTTTGCCCCATGTCTCGCCCGACGAAGACTAAGCGATGTTGCCTCACCTGGCAACGCTTCCCTTTTCCTGATGACGCATAGTTGACAATGAATCCCTGTTGCGATTCTTCACCTGTTCAACCCCAATTCCTCTCGCGGTTTCATACCCATGACAGTCCAGAATCATCATAAATCAACATGTTTTCATTATGCAACAACAACACAACATTATAGTCATCTTATGTATCAAATCATGACAAATAAACATGGTGTTTTCATTAATTTCAACATAAATTCATCAGAATGCAACATACCATCAAAATCATCATAAACCCCAACAATACATCCTGGAGAATGAACTTTTCCAAGTGCTCGACAGAAATGGTCTTGTAGCTTCCGAGGAGGGTTTCAAGAATGCAGTGGCTCAAATTTGTCTATGAACCCGGGAATTGACTTTGATTTGACGGGGACCTGCTTCCTCCACCACGTGTTGGATGGCCGAATGGTTGTCCCCGACTTCCTAGAGGCCGCCGAAGGACAAACGACTAATTCACCAGGGGTACTCGTGCAGCCATATACTGAAGTGACCCCTCATCCCGAAGAGTAGACTCAGGCCGCTAGCTAATTTTGGAGCATGTTATCTCTTTGTTTTATTCGACTTGCACGCCATTTCTGTTGTAATTTATTTTGGGGGAATTTGCCCGTTGTTATGTAATTCCCAAACAATTGTGGTCCTCGTGGCCACATGCTCATTTCTTTGGATGGGGGCCTTAATCCTCCCTTATGTAATATTGTTAACAATGACGGCCTTCATGGTCGCCTTTCAAATCTTCTAACCGCGATGGTCGTTTATTCTAATTTGCATCATTTAAGTGTTTTTAACTTTTTTTTTCGTGCATGATTTATTGATTATTATTGTGGAGTGCTTTCATGTCTTGTATGCTCGTATGCTCGAGACGTTTTATTTTGATTAAGAGTATTTATGATTTCTGAACTCCCCAGGACATCCAGAGACCATGCTCACTCCCTCCTCATACTCTGTCCTAGGCCTGATTATGTGGATGAGGCCCTCATCCATCATTTCCTACAAACCAACCTTTATCTTATTGTAACCTTGTATATTAGTACTACAGATATCACAACCAACGTAGTCATGAGTATAGTAACTAAACTCGCAAAGGTCTACGTGCATCTTTACCAGGTCTCCTCTAATCAAGTTAATATCATAGATATGGAAGTCCCCTAGACAACTAGCAACCATGTTAACAACATTCGCTCCTCCATATTTTGGGAGAGGGTTATCTTTTACACCAGGGATAATATATTTGAAAGACAAAAGGCCAGATCTAACCATTTTCTGTACTTCAGACTTTAGAGGATAACAATTCTCCACATTACGCCCTGGTGCACCCTGATGGAAAGTGCACGTCTGATCTGCCTTGTAGTACCAAGGTAAAGGGGATGGTACAACAGGGG
The DNA here is from genome assembly GCA_948472305.1 of Vicia faba. NCBI lineage: Eukaryota > Viridiplantae > Streptophyta > Magnoliopsida > Fabales > Fabaceae > Vicia > Vicia faba. The sequence continues at coordinate 1,179,335,704 of OX451738.1, read as the reverse complement.
GTGGCCTAGTATGGATCAATTTTTTCTGGATCAATGCTGGGAGTAGCTCTGCATAACTAATAGGGATGAAGTCAAAAGGTTTTATTTAGAATACCAGGAATCCAGCGTTGCAGGAGTCTCAATTCCAATTTCCTTGGCAAAGTCGCTGTGAGGGCGCAAGCCTCGCTCAATGAGGTACTTCTTCATCCCGTCGATCGTGGTGACCTGGAAAACTTCCTGGTTTAACCTTTTTATGTATGCTGGAAGGGATTCATCCTTCCCCTAGATGATGGCCTCGAGCGCAGCTTCTGACTTGAGATAGCGGTGAAATACCGTGAAATTCCTAGAGAATTGTCTCCCCAAGCCCTTCCAAGAAGTGACAGACTCATCAGGGAGGCTCTTATACCAAGCCATGACTCCCTTTCTGAGCTCCATTAGGAACATTCGACATTTGATTACTCCCTAGAAACCCTTGTAGTCGAGCAGCGCATCATTTTTTTCGATGTGCTCGTCCGAGTCTGTTGTGCCATCGTATGTCCCCAAGTGTGGGGGTTTCTCGAGATTGATATAAAGTTGGGTCTCCATGATCTCCCTGGATAATGGGCCGTGGGGCTCGTCGTCATCACTATTATCAGGAGAAGTTGACGGGGAGTAGTTGTTTCTTCCTCGTCGGGGGATGCCGTCCCGTCGGGGTGAGATGCTTCTTGGATGTTGCCTCAACTTGGGCGGCAGAGAGCCGTCACGATCAAGTCTCTGGTCATTCTTCATATTCTTGGACATCGGGGACCTTCGATCTCTCTGGGGAGGTGTGCGACTTTGTTTCTTGAAGAAAGAAACCTCTTGCCTCTCTCGTACGGGAAGACGGTCACGCCTAGGTGGTGATGGACTGCAGGAGTCGTAACGCTAATGTCTCAGAGGAGGAGACTTTGCGTGCTTCTTCTCCCAGGCCCCAATCCTCTTGCTCTGCTATAGGATTAGCGTGTTGGTTTGATTGACGGCAGCGAGAAACGCTGCCATGGCCGAATCGGTATTTTGTGGAATAGGAATTGGCTGTAGGATTTCTGGAAACTCTTCGGTGGGGTTCTTATACCTCTGATCAACCAAGAACTGGAGATTGTCGCGTTCAATATTGACTAAATCTAGGGACGTTATTTGCCTGTCTCTAACATCGAGGGCATCCTCGAGATGATGATGCTTTTGGCTTTTATCTGTCTTATGGACGGGAGAGAGTAGTCTTTCCAGAAAGGTGGTGGTCGTCATGGTCGGCTATGATTGAAGTTGTGAAGGTATCTTTGGTCTTCGATTTTAAGGAAAAGGAAGACAGGGAAGATAGTTTCCTACAAATAGAACCACTGATCTTACCGGTTGATCAGAATCTGAAAGTGGACCGAAGGATGACGTTTTCTTACCTGGAAAGTTGAGGAGGGAATGGGGTGTATCTGCAAGACACTCTGACGATCAAGTAAGAATGAGTAAAAAGAGATACAAGAAAGATATTAGGGTTTTTAGTGTGAATATTGGATATCTGGCTCTCACAAATGTGAGGGTTTATATAATGCCTCCGACACTTGGCCATTGGTTCCTATTTTTGGGGCTATGTATTAGGTTCCTAAAAAATAGGTAACTACCAGGACTAGGTCAAAACGGGCAGTCATACTCGTAACTAGTCGTTTCCCCGAGCACAGAAAGGATTACAAGCAGAAGCATTTATGAGTGTTTCCTGGGTGTCTACTCTACATGTGTCGAGTAAACTGGGAGGTAATTGCCTGCGTGGGTAGGAGTGTGTTTCAGAAACTGTTGGTCTTGCCACTCAAGCAACGTGGTCGACCAGGGATGCCCGGCATGAGGTCCTGAGCTACTGGGCCAATATTGTTGGACCATGCAAAAGTTAGAAGCAGATTGGATCAATTCTAGTCATTGGACAGTCCAGAACAGTATGTTACTTGTAATTTAGAACGATGTTAAAATATAGTTCGTGTTTTAAAATATAGTTCAAATGTGTTACCTCACGCATATTGAATAAGAAAAGAAGAATTTTTTAGAGGGTTTAAGAAAATGTTATAAGATCTTCAGTGAGAGAGATACTTTCATACCACTGCTTTTTAGAGAGAGATGTTTTCCCTTCTCTCTAGAAAATTTTCCCACGACCCTTTAGGATTTGGTGGCTATTCTCCACCTTCATGGTGGTTTTCATCTTTCACCTTCATGGTTGTCATCCCCTCCTCTATAAAGAGCTTTACCCCCTCCACTCAACTACACTTTCATGCTCTAAATGAAACTAACTCACTCATCGGTTACCCTCTCTCACTACCACGAACCACCGCTAAACCCCTCCTTCTGCTGAAACGGACGCCACCAGAGCCACCACCATCGACTGTTTTCACACCTTCAAAGTTGTCAATCATCCTCCTATCTCCAAAGCTCCTTCTGTTGACGCGACCGCGACTGGAGCCACCACCAACTGCTCCCACACCTTCAAAGTTGTTAACCATTCGCCCATCTCCAAAGCTGCCATGGTTTATCTACAATTTTCGATTACTTCCTCTTTTCCATTTATCTAATTTTAGTTTTGTATTTTCTGTCATGTGTTATTTTCTTTTGGGATCTAAATCTGCAGTTTTGGTGTTTGACAATATGTCTCAAAAGTGTTTTTCTTTTTGGAGTATCTTATTGTGTGTCTATTGGCATCTCACTGTTAGTGGTTTGCTTCAGTTTTGCTTTTGTTTAACCCATTTAAAATGTGTCTTTAAGGTGTTTGATGAAATTCTCCATAGAAGTTTGGATGAATAAATGGGTTTTGGAGTAAAAATCTAAATGTGGTATCTTATCAGACTCTCTCTTCCTTTCAACAAAGGTTTCTTTAAGAGATTGTGAGTTTATTCAATCTAGAGAACATGTATAATCAAGACTCTCTCTTCCTTTCAACAAAGGTTTCTTTAAGAGATTGTGAGTTTATTCAATCTAGAGAACATGTATAATCAAATTGTGTATGATAAAGCCAAAGAAATAATGTGTAACTGAATAGACTTTAAGATTGTGGTTCCCAAACTCTTTTATCTTTTGTGGAAGAATGTTGCTTGATTGCTTGAATTAAAGAATTGGATTAATAATACTCCATTGAATTCTAATTTCTCAAAGTTTATTGTTCTTCAATTTTTGATAGACTTAATTATTAGTGTTGAATTTAGTTTGAGGATGGGAAATGTCCTTACTCATTGTTTGTCAAATTCCTTATACTCCTTTTGTTTCATCTATTAAATGAGAATGTTTACGATCCAAAAAAAATTCATACCACCACAATATTTTTTTTTTTATAAAAACCTTAATATATTGTTTTTTTTTCTTTTATTAAACTATCATCAACCTCAAATAGACAAAAGGGACTGTTTTGCAATTGAATCAGAACTAATCGGCTTCAACAAGCATTGTCAAGTGATTTAAAAATGGCATACAACAACGTACAAGAGTGTTTTCGAAAATATATTTTTAGAATTTAAAAATGTATCTTTAAACTAAATTTTAATAGGATGAATCTCACTTAAAACTTATTTTAGTATGAAAATAGTGCCTCCGAAATATATTTATGAAATATAAGAGATATTTTCGTATTTTTATAGGATATGCTAAGAAATCCAAAAAAAAAAAACAATGTACAAAATTTCTCTTGTTTTTCCCCTTAAGATTGCTTGCTTGCAGGTTTTGAAAAGCGATAAGGATTTTGAAAAGAGGAGAATAGAAAGAAAATAATAATGAATTTCCAATTTTTTGAAAGTATATTTTAAAGAAAATAATAAATGAAATTTTTTCATTACTATATTTTTAATCTTGAAAATACCATAACAGTTTAGATAGAATTTTCATTATTTGTTATTATGAAAAAAAAATCCCTCTATCTATCCTTTCTTTCATTTCTCTTCCTTTTTTTTACCCAAAGAGTCTCAAAGTTCATTTCAAACCTACACTAAAGCCTTCGTAATACTAAAATCACATTTTTAAGGCTGTCACAACAAAAACAGAGAAATGTGAAATGCATCCTTCACATAAGACACTTGCCGTAAAATAGTAAATACAAGTATCATTAGTTTGCTCCATGTCTAGAGAAGTAGAGCCAAAAATATAAAGTAAGCTGCAACTAGAAGTATTATTTCCTATTGATGAAAGAGACGCAGATGTAAAAGCAAAACTGCCATAGAAGTTCAAAGCCAAGGAAACCACTCACACAACTTGATAGTTTTCTGTTATCAACTGTGTTCTCTGCGCGTATTTGGGAGGATTACCACCCTTAACCGGTATGATAGTCGTAACCTGCAAAGAGAAGCAAGAAAAAATTAACCAAACCATTTTGACACATTGTTCCAAATTACTGTTACATCCATTGCCTCTGATAAAATTGAATACCAAATATAAACATACGAACCTTCAGGTCACTAAATGTATCAGTTGCCATAAAACGAACTGAAATGGGAAAGAATGCTGATGAATCGGCATGTGGAACAACAAACTCCATTGACCCACTGCCAATTATATTAAGTTCAGACAAAAGAAATCAGAAAAAATTTATAGATATTAATATAGCACAAGTTATATCTTAAAAATCATTCCTAATTTAGCATACCTGCGATTTGAATTATCAATCAGAAGAACAGACCACTCCAAAATGGAATTCCTTGAGTCATACCTACAAAGCCGATTATATTAGGGAATCATAGAGTGCACAAGAATGTAAAGTGAGAAATAAAATGATTTAGTAGGATGAATATAAGTAAAAATGACATCAATTGATGATTTTGGGAAGGGAGGAGAGGAGTGATGTAGGAAGGCAAAATTGGTTCCATCAAGTAATCTGATTAGTGGTTCAATGCTCCCAAACATGTACCATGTGTAACAGATTCTACTAATCACCAGCTCATTTACAACAGACCTCAACTAAAAAATCATGGTTGTCTCTAACATTTGAAATACAACAAATTACACACCTCCATTCTCCATCAATCTGACTAACAGATGGTGCTTCTCGAAGAGGTGGAAGCGGTACAGAAACCACAACATTCCGTAGATCAAACATTGATGAAGCCTCATATTCAATGCTGACGTAAGTTTCATTTCCAGAAGAAGAGGGCCAACAGTTGACTGCATTAGAAACATATAGAACACTGTCAATTTTTATTGCTTGAAAATAAAGGAGTTGACCACATCAATGATATATATTAACTCACTTGTCAGTGGCACCATTGACTCATCGGTGCTTTGCATTCTCCACTTTAAAAGCCCAACACCTGCAGCATCACTGGCTTGTCCAGTGGGGAAAGGCCTGTTGGGATCCTTTGGACCTAAAATATGTTCATTGGCAAATAGCTCTTTATTCATATTAGGGTGTGTCTTGAAAGAGATGGCTTGATTATCACCAGTTTGGACCTGCCAAAACAAGCCACAATATGAAAGCAACAATACTTCAGTTGTCTTCCAAAGTGATATATGCATTAAAAAAGGGTATTGAGGAGAAGGGGGAACAGGAGCATTTTAGAATGAAAGATGAAAGGAGCAAACATCTATAAAACAAATTTAAGTAATGTACAAAACAGCTTAGAAATGCAGAGAGAACAAATAAAATAGATAGAAAAGAAGACAAAAATCATTTTGCATATTGAAAATTGTATTTCGTTGTACATACATACAACTCTTCATCTTTTCTTCATGGGCAAGAACTAATACTACCTCCGTCCCTGCTTATAAGACCCTTTTGAGGTTTTTTCTTGTCCATTTTTATAAGACTCTCTTCAATTTTTAAAGTGCATTAATTATTTTTTTCCGAACATACCCCTAATTATATTACATATTTTTCTGCAATATGTAATAAATACAGTTACATACACATTAACTATTTCTCTCTCCTAAGGATAACCTTGTAAAATTATACAAAATAGTCAATAAATTTATTACTCTAACAAACTTTCTTAATTCCCGCAATTTACTCACCAGAGTCTTATATTTAGGGACGGAGATAGTACCAAATTGAGAACGAAATGATTGTTTCAGAAAAACCATAAAATACATCACATATCAAAAGCACCTGAATGCTTTGTGATTGACAAAAGAACTATCACTGTAATCACCTTACAGTTATTTCACATCTCATTATCTTCCTCTTCAATTTCTTTTTTTAGGTCTAATTAAGCAACCACAACCATATTCGCTTTTTTCCTTTACTTCATTCAGGACCCTCACCTAGTCCTGGCAGAATAAAGCTTGTGTTAAAAGTTCCACATCAGACGATATATGGCCTATGTAAGAATTATGTATTTCTTATTGAGTGTTTACAAAATATACTAGAATATAAATAGCCTAGGGAGTACAAGTAACTGAAGAGACTAATTAAATCCTAATTAACTCAAATTAATTTTTATTTACAAGAAAGGAAATATTCTATATGGCTGTGTAAATAAGAATAAATGTACAGCTATAGAATCTGCATTGCTGTCCCTTATTAAAGGCTGCACAGTTGTTCCTTAGTGGCTGCAGATCAGCAACCAACACTCCCCCTCAAGTTCCCCCCTCAAGTTGGGTCATAGATGTCTATCATGCCCAACTCGAATCTTAAATTTTCATAGTTGTTTCTAGGAAGTGCCTTGGTCAAGATATCATCCGTTTGATGACTTGAGGGTGTGTGCTGAAGAGAAATTAATCCATTGTCAATCTTCTCCTTAATGAAATGTCTATCAATTTCTACATGTTTTGTCCTGTCATGCTGGACAGGATTTTTAGCAATACTTATGGCAGCTTTGTTGTCACACAATAGACTTACTTCATGGTAAGTATGAACTTGTAGTTCCGCAAGCATCCTTTGGAGCCACATCCCTTCGCAAACCCCATGAGCCATTGACCTAAATTCTGCTTCAGCACTGCTTCTTGCAACCACGGATTGTTTCTTGCTTCTCCATGTCACTAAGTTGCCCCAAAATGAGCAATACCCACTAGTTGATCTACTATCAGTTACTGAGCCTGTCCAATCTGCATCCGTAAATATTTCTATTTTCCTGCTTGTGTCCTTTTTGAAATGCAACCCCTTCCCTGGTGCCTTTTTTAGATACTGCAAAATACGATTAACTGCTTTCATGTGAGCCTCTTTGGGGTCGTTCATATAGCGGCTAACCATGCTAAGAGAAAAACCAATATCTGGCCGTGTATGAGTTAGGTAGATAAGTCTCCCAACCAGCCTTTGATACATCTCTTTATCAGTAGGTGGACTCTCTTTTTCTTCTCCTATTTTCACATTAGATTCCATAGGAGTGTCTGCTGGTCGGCATCCTAACATCCCCGTTTCTTGAAGTAAGTCAAGAGTATACTTCCTTTGAGACAAATAAATTCCTAATTTTGATCGTGCCACTTCCATTCCTAGAAAATACCGTAACTGACCAAGGTCTTTGACTTCAAATTCCTTAGCTAGTAACTATTTTAGCCCTTCAATTCCTGTATAGTCATCACCCGTAATAATAATATCATCTTCGTCTGAGTGCTTTAAGAACACTGTGTGATCTGTTTGGCACCGAGAGAAACCATGCATCCTAACCACTTGTGTAAGTCTATCAAACCAAGCCCGTGGGGATCGCTTAAGTCCGTAGAGTGATCTTTTGAGCTTACATACCTTGCCTGAGTTTTCTGATGTCTCAAGTCCAGGTGGTATTCTCGTGTAAATATCTTCTTCAAGTTCACCATTTAGGAAAGCATTTTTTATATCTAGTTGGTGAAGTAACCAATCCAAATTTACTGCCAATGAAAGGAGAACACGGACTGAGTTTAATTTCGCTACAGGTGCAAAGGTCTCTTCATAATCCACCCCATAGGACTGAGTGAATCCCTTTGCCACCAAGCGAGCTTTATACCTGTTCACACTCCCGTCCACATTATATTTCACTGAGAATATCCATTTGCTTCCAACTGGCTTCTTTCCCTTTGGTAGGTGACATAGCTGCCATGTACCATTCTTTTCTAGTGCCTTGCTTTCTTCCATAACCGCACCCTTCCACTCTGGAATTAGGATAGCATCATGGAAGTTGTGAGGAATGTGGGTGTTATCCACTGAGTTGATGAAATTCTTATACTCCTGCGACAATTTTTCACTAGAAACATGGTTCCCAATTGAGTGTTTGGTACAAGACCTCACTCCCTTTCTTATGGAAATAGGTAAGTTTAAGCTCTGGTCATAAGTGTTATTATCCAATAAATTAGAAGATGAGTCAATGCATGGTAATTTACCTTCGTGAGCAGGTTCAGAATCTGAATTCCGGGTAGAGTATTGGTTCTGCTTCGGAAGAGTGCATGTTTCTACTTCCTTAAGAGTTTGATGCTTGTTTTTCTTCCTTGTGTATACATGTATCTCTTTTCTTCTATTTGTTGGCTTGTTAACCTCAAGAGTGGTTGTTTGCTGGCCCAATTCAGATTCAAGTAATATCTGGGTAGATTCTGAATTTTTAGTGGTTGAGCTAGGTTCCGGTGGGACAGATTTTTGCGGGACAGATTCTGGTACAGTTTCTGGAGCAGATTCTGGTATAGTTTCTGGAGCACTTTCTGTAACAGATTTTGGTATAGTAATTTCCCAAGGTTGCGTTCATCAATTGTCACTTTCTCCCCCTGAATGGCAATCTTGGAGTAAAAGGCATTGCCTTCATAAAACGTGACATCTATAGTGTGATAGGTTCGCCTTTTCTGAGGACAGTAACATTTATATCCTTTCTTGGAGGGAGAGTATCCTAAGAAAATACATTTGATGGATTTTGGGTCTAGCTTGTTGGGATTTGGCTTTTGATTATGTACAAATGCAGTACACCCAAAAATCTTTGGTGGGAGATTTGTGAGAAGTTTGATCGAAGGATAAAAGGACACGAGGGTTTGGTGAGGTGTGTTTAGGTTGAGTGTTTTGGAGAGCATTCTATTTATTAGGTATGATGAAGAAAGAACCGCTTCCCCCCAAAAATGGCTAGGTACATTCATGGACAACATGAGGGCTCGGGTGACTTCCAATAGATGTCTATTTTTCCTCTGTGTTGTTCCATTTTGTTGCGGAGAATATGGGCATGAAATTTGGTGTGCGATGCCATTTTTGGCAAGGTATGTACCAAGGGTGTGGTGGAAGTACTCCCCCCATTATATGGAAGTTCTCAAATATACTCCCTGCCTCTGACTTTTCTTTCATGAGAAACACCCAAGTGACTCTTGTATGGTCATCAATAAAGGTGACACACCACCTTGAGCCGGTAATATTGTTCACTCGTGAAGGTCCCCACACATCACTATGAATAAGGGTGAAAGGTTTAGATGACTTATAAGGTTGTATGGAATAATGAGACTTGGTATGTTTGGAAACATCTTTTTCAAATATATAAAATTTGGGTGTCCTAGGCGATAATGCCATAACATTACATCATTCTCATTCTTTGATGAACATGTAAGGGCAGAATTGTAGGATCTTTTATTTTGTTCTTCAACTTAGATAGTAAAAGCCTGCACTCTCCTCAGCATTGCCAATCATCTTCCCCGAATTCATATTCTGAGATTCACACAAATGTGGTAAAAACTTAGCAATACATCCCAAATGTTTGGTTAATTTATAGATAGACAACAAGCTGCAATTTAATTTTGGGACATGTAAAACCGAATCAAGAGTAATAACTTTGGAGATAATCACTGAACCTTTGCCGGCCACTTTGGAGGTAGTACCATCTGCTATTCGGACAAAAGATCCATCCTGACAGGGAGTGTATTTGGTAAATACATTGATGTCCCATGTGATCCGATGCCCCAGAATCAACAATCCAATAGTTTGTTTTCTGGTGATTAACACGAAGGGCAGCAAAAATATTACCTTTTTGGGCAAGAGTAGCAGAGGAAGAAGAAGTACTAGTGTTTTGCATTGCTTGTTGCATCAATTTCTGCAGCATCTCTATTTGCTCTTTGTTGAAAGGGCTTGTCTCTGCAGGGCTTTTGGATTTGCTCTCATCAACAGTAGCAGCAGCATATGCGCGTGTATCATTGAACCGTGGTTTCAAATCCGTGGGTTTCCCATGAAGCACCCAACATGTTTCCTTTGTATGTGATTACACCATCCTCTACCTTTCTTTGGTAGGCCTCTTGCTACAAGGGCAGAACCTTCGATGTTTGCACTTTGACTTCCTAACATAACTTTCCTTCTACTTTCTTCCCTTCTTCCTTCTGCAAATGCTTCATGAATGCTGGGGAGAGGTTTAGTTCAAAGAATCCTTCCCCTTACTTCATCCAAATTTTTATTCAGTCCCAATAAAAACTGATAGATTATGTCTTTCTCGTTAATTTTTTGTAAATTTTTCCATCCTCTAGGCACTTCCACTCCGTGTCGACATAGATGTCGAGTTGCTGACAGTACTTCGTGAGAGTGTGATAGTACTCCGTGACTAGAGAATCTCCTTGCTGAAGGTTATGCAAGAGAATTTTGATCTCAAATATGGCTGAAGTGTTATCCACACTTGAGTAGGTCTCCTTGACTGCATTCCAGATTTCTGCAGCAGTGTCATAATACATGAAATTTTCACCACACTCATTTGTCATAGAGTTGAGTAACCATGACATCACAAGACTGTTTTCAAGTTTCCACTTTGCATGGTTTGAATCAGTCTTTGTTGGCTGCTTAGCGTCGCCAGTGATGTAGTCTTCCTTTCCCTTTCCTTGGAGGAAGAGTCGGACAGATCTGGACCAATGTGTATAGTTCTGTCCATTAAGTTTGTAACAAGTAATGAGAATTGTCTCATTATGACCGATGGTATTTCCAGTCGCTGCCTTTGGATCAGCATCAGATGCTTGAGTTGTTTTGTTTTTCCTCCATGGGAAAACCCTAATTTTTTTAAATCCTTTCTTTCGGATCAGAACGGTAGCTCTGATGCCATGTAAGAATTATGTATTTCTTATTGAGTGTTTACAAAATATACTAGGATATAAATAGCCTAGGGAGTACAAGTAACTGAAGAGACTAATTAAATCTTAATTAACTCAAATTAATTTCTATTTACAAGAAAGGAAATATTCTATATAGCTGTGTAAATAAGAATAAATGACCAGCTATAGAATCTGTATTGCTGTCCCTTATTAAAGGCTGCATAGCTGTTCCTTAGTGGCTGCAGATCAGCAACCAACAGCCTGAATATGTGCTTATGTGCTTATAAGTGGGGCAATCCTCATCCTACAAGCTGGTTTTGCAGGGTTGAGTTAGGCTCAATCACATTTCTTAACAGCTTGATTGTTGTAGTTGTTTTCTCTTCCAGGCCTATTCTTTTTCAGTCCAAGATGTAAGAGAATAGTCAACTACATGACCTAATGGTTGTGCTCATTGTTGTTGGGATCTCGCTCTAACTCCCAAAATCTTACGCTCCGGCAACCAGCCACCAATTTAAGTGGCACAAAGATCTTGGATTTGGCTGGAGCGTTGAACTCCCAGAGAAAGATCTTGGATTTGTCTGGAGCGTTGAACTCCCAGAAAAAGATCTTTAAATCGTGGGATCTTGAGATCCCAACGATCCATTTTTTGTTTTTACCCGCTTTAGACCCGTTTCGATCTCGTCATTAAACAATTGGATTCGCCCATAAACTGACCCATAACTACCCCTGACTGTTGGGCACACATATTTTAGGGGTTTTGGGACTTGCATTGTTTTGAATGAGCAGCTTTTGAGAATTGTAAAATAAGGATTGTCAACAAACAGAAGGCACCGGAGCTCTGAGAATTTTGTATCAATTAATCATACAATGAATGGATTTCTTTCCTCCATCTATCTTTTCTATAAATTCAAATCAAATCCTTCTATTATGTTTTTTTTGGATACAATATTTTCTATTGATGATTAAATTAATATGAATTTTATGTTAAAAGTAATTTTTCCTAGTTATTTTTGTAATTTTGTCTATTTGTTGGGACGTGTTACGATCCAACGATTTACGCTTTTTCTATACCCTAACGATCTTTATCAAGATCCCGATTTTGACAACCATGGTTGTGCTACAATACCACCTATTAAATGGGTGTACAGTAGGAGAAGTAACAAGGATTGTAGGGAACCACTTTCAGTTACTAACTGAACTAATGATAGCTTTAACTGAATACAGTTATTAACTGGCCTCTTGAATTGCCAAGGAGGAAAGTATGTACCAGTCCCATCATGTGAGTGAGAAGATTGATTCAAGGGCTAAACCACAAAAAAAACAGCTCATCTTGAGCATAACATTGATACCTAAAAAATTCTAGCTAAAACTTTATAATTGACTTATTTGAACCTAGCAACTTGCACACAGACTGAATTTTAAACATTATCAACAAGAAAATAGATTAGTTATCAAAATAAAATAAAAAAATAAGAAAATAGATAATTATTTATCCAACGTACCAGTGCAAACTAAACCTCACGTTAAGTATGGGAAGAGTGTGTATATAAGCAGGGAGATTGATCGAGTGGCTAAAGCACACAAAAAACAGCTCATCTTGAGCATAACATTGATACTTAAATTCTTGCTAAAATTTTATAATTGACTTATTTGAACCTAGCAACTTGCAAACAGACTGATTTTTAAACATTACCAATAAGAAAAATAGATAACTGCTTATCCAACATATCAGTGCAAACTAAATCTCGCGTAAAGCATGAGAAGAGTGTGTATACTCTATAGATAACACCTAAACTGGGAAACGAATCTGTTTCACATGAACTTTTTTAATAAATGATGAGGCAATTAAATGAATTAAAACTTTTGCATGCCGGTAACTAATTTACGATTAAAAAAAAATCATCTGTTTATGCAAACCAGCAGCCACAAGACACAAAGCTTAAGAGGTAGTGAGTATTTCATACCTGAACTTGAATATATCCATCATCTTGGTTAAGAATTTGGAGAGACAATGTGCCTTGAACATCAAAATTACTAACTCCGCCATCTCGTTTCAGTGTGACATTTAGTTTCTCCTCAACAGTTAAAGTGACAGGATCAGTAAGCGGTGGGGCAGCTGTCCGAGACTGGCTAATTCTTGGCTGAACATCTTCAACAATGACCTCACCTTCTGCTTTCAGTGATTCCAAAAACTGATTTGTCTTTTGAGATTTACCGAGCTTCATACCAAGACCCTTTGGCGGAGCAGTGGCAGATGCAGTTGGACGGCCTAAAGGAGCAAATAGGAGAGTACAAAAATGAAAAGCTTACTCTCTACTCAGATTTCAGATACATGTTAATTTGGATATAAAATAAAGCACAACCTGGATACTGTAGGTTTCAATGCCATTCTAAATCGTTACATTTAAAAGCATTCTAGAATAATTTGGGAGAATCTATGAAAACCAACCTTTAGGCTTGGTAGAAAAGGAATCAACATCAGTAGTCAATCCAAAACCAGTACCGCTTCCAAAGCCAGATCCAGTGCTAGATATGCTCATATCATTGAAGCTATTTTCAACTCTTCCAGATCCCATTGAGGTTAACGGACCAAAGCCTCCTTTATCACTTCTATTCTTTTCAATCTGAACAATAATATATTATGTTCAATAAAATCATGAGCAATCCCAGTTTTGAAAGTTAAAACATAAGAAATTACTCTCTCCGTCCTAAAATAACCGACTCAATTGAATATAGTGAATTGAGAGTGATGCATTGCAAAGTAGCATAAATTAGAGAGTAAAACTGGAAGAAAAAAAAAATTAATGTTTTATTAAAAACCGACAGGGGTGATTCATTTTGGGACAAATTTGTTTTACAAATAGATTTGGGGAGGAGGGAGTAATAAATAGTAGTCCCTGCAATCATACCTTGCTCTTATCAATCTCACTTGCTTTTCGCTTCATTACATCCTTAGTTTCATTGATCTTGCTCTGCATAACCAGCTTGTGCAGCTTCTCTTCCTGACTTTCCATCTCACAGTATTGTTTAACTTGTGCAACAGTCACATTCTCCTTGTGCCCAAGAGAGATGACTTCATCAAATGCAAAAATCAGCTCAAAGGCATGTTTGCAGATACCCTCTTCGTCGAGGGAATAAGAATATTCAGGGACCTATCAATATTAAGTAATGAATCTAAGAATTTTTTTTGATCCAAGGGCTTTACAACTGATTCAAAAAGGTGATACACATACACCTACCTCAAAAAATCCATTTCATCAATCCTAGACCTTCCTATAACATTCAATGTACTAAACGCCATGTTTAAATGAAAAAGTGGAACTTATGCATCTCATAACCATACCATCAAAAAACCCAATGAAAACACCAATATGACAGAAAATGGAGAAGACAAGGCACAAAATTTATAGATTTAGGCCATCAAATCATACCAAGTTAATGACAAAAATAATAATGCTCCTAACAAGATAAAAAGACCAATCAATTGAAAATAAATGTGGATTAGAGAAAAAGTACAAGTTTGGAGAGAAGTCTCAGAGTATCCAAATCTTCCAGTATGTTGCTCTGTTTGTTTGTTACAAGAAGCAGGTATAGAGCTTCTATTGGCTGATAAACATAGCGCACGTTCTCGGTCTCAAAATATGTGTGTTGTTTCCCGGTGCCTATTAACTTGGGAAATGCTGCTAGAAGTCCCTCAATTCTTATACGAGACATATCCACAAACTGTCTAGAAACTAGCACTGTAAACAAAAAGCAAAAGGTTTATTTGCATGTGGGTATGGGTGTTGAATCCATAATTAATAAGGCACCAATAAAACATCATTTCAGGACTAAGCTTTTGTTTATAAACAAAAAAAGTTATTCTGAATGCCAAAGGATAAATTCAGGACTACAACTGAAAGTTACATCTTGAGAGCTACATATTTAATATGCTACTCTTCCCTTTAGTGAGATTGCAGTTTACTGAAGTACATTACAACAACTAAAAAGAAAAAGTGAGCTAGACATAAACTATCATTGTTAATTGTTCTAGAATTAAGAATAAAAACCACGAGTGAGAAATGGGCTGCAAGGAGCTCACCTTTACCAGATTTACCGACAATAGATGCAGCAAGAACGACCTGTAAAACAAAAAACAATTGAAGAAAAAAACAACTAAAGGTGGTACAAAGAGAAAATCGGGAACATATATGAAATTTCTATTTTTCCTAATCCAAAGATGCTTGTTTTTCTAGTGTACTAAACAACCCGAGCTTATGGCCCTTGTACAAACCCTGCCCCACCCTCACCAAACTGACAAACAGTGTATTCAAGATGAAATCAAACATTAAAAATTACACAGTGTAGTCGGTGGCAGATGACGGTTCATGGCAGAGAGCCAAAATCCCACCATTACAACCACTCTGTGGCACCATTATAGCAGATTACAGTGGAAAAACCAATATCGTCCTATATTTACCATTTCGATGAGCCCAAAAACCACCATGTATATCCGCTATAGTGCCACCATGGCAGATATTTGATAACACTGAAATTACACAACTAAATTCTAGATAAAAGAAAATCAAACATTAACAGCATAAGTTTGCACCTGAAGATCCAAAATTATCAGTAATCTTGAAGAAAAATCAATCTAGAACCTTATGAAGATAAATTTTATCTAACACAAAATTTTAATTTTAAATCAGGGCAGCATATACATTAGGAAATTCCCACCAGATCATGAATTATAACTCTACATACATATAACACACACCAACTGACACGTAGACACTCGTAATAATTTAAAAAAATAAATAACTCATACTTAATCACAAATGTTAGTGAGACACAATTTCAGAGGTGTCAGTGCTACATAGATATAACAAAATTGGAATAGGTACAGACTACAGAGTATCAAAATGATTACATAAACATGAATACAATACATGAATAAACAATAAATACTGAAATCAAGAGGGGGAAAAATGAAAAATGAATGTGAAATGGTTTCCTAAGCAATGCAAAACACGAGCAAGTACTCAAATAACAAATCTACGGTGAGTTACCATTTTGTTGGATTAATAATTGAAATGAGGAAAATTATTGTTCTAGTGATGAATTGAATCTGCGAAAAATCAATTGCGATGTTAGTTAGGAGATCGCAAAAACAAGTATGCCACGAAGTGAATGATTGCATTGCAAGAATCAGAGAAAGAGAGAGCTTACCAATGCAGGATCTGAGACTTGGTAGTGTGGATCTGATCTGAATCGCAGAGAGAGAGAGAGATGAGTTAGCGTCAGTGAGAAGAAAAGAGAAGGAGGATATGGAAATTCAATGTTTTTCCAATTTTCTTTTTATATAATTATTTTAAAAATGACACTATGACTTAGTAAAAACTTAAATATAGAAAATTATTTTTCCATGACATAGTAAGTTCACTATTGTTTGATTTAAATAATAAATAATTAGCAAAAAATTGAAAATATGATAATCTTTGAGAATAAATTGGATATCCTATGTATGTAACTGCATAGACTAATCTCTCGAGTTTTATATGATCATATAAATGGTTCAGTTCTCTTTCAAGAAATTTAACACTATTACATGTTCAAGATTAAGGTCAAATTCAAGAGAGAAGAGACTCATTTTATCTCATCCCGCTTAACCCGATATTAATCCTCAAAAATAAAAATAATTTATTTGTCTCTAAACAATTGTATAGAGAGAGGAAATTACCTTTTTTTATTATGAATTCTTAAATTACACTTAAAAAAATGTTAACTAGAATGTGTGGGATATTGTACGTTATTCTAATAAATGCATAAACAATAAAATAAAATAAATAAGATAGAAACGTGAAAAATAACAATTGATAGATTTGATGTATGAAAGAAATTACAAGTATTGATATTTGCAAATGAAAGTACAGATTCTAAACAAATCATAATTATCTTGTAACTTTCTTATGTCTTACTTTTAAGTTAGATTGAGTGAACTGTTTACTTGTAAATCTATTAAGACTAATAGAATATAGGTTGTATATTAGTGTTGCACTTGAGCATGTTTAACCTCAAACATCATAGTAAAATCTTCCAAAATGTGAAGACTGGACTAGTCCATTTAAGATGAATCAAGAAGATACAAAATTAATCACTATTTTTGTTCAAAAAATTAATCTTTAGAAATTCTTTTATTAAAACAGATCAATTTTAAAAGGTAATTCAAATTATTTTTTGTGACTATCACTCCATTTCATGTGCCTCAAGTTTTGTTTAATACTTTGATATTGGGAGAGAGCTATCAACATTCTACTAATCAAATAACTAGCCATAAGAACTTCTCTGTCTCAAAATTTTAAAGATGCATTGACATGAATTAACATAGACCGTGCAATTTCAATAATATAAAAGATATTTTCTTTCTGCAATTCCATTTTTTAAAAGTGTTT
Organism: Vicia faba; assembly: GCA_948472305.1. Taxonomy (NCBI): domain Eukaryota; kingdom Viridiplantae; phylum Streptophyta; class Magnoliopsida; order Fabales; family Fabaceae; genus Vicia; species Vicia faba. The sequence continues at coordinate 1,179,318,392 of OX451738.1, read as the reverse complement.
GAAGACATGGTGATTGAGAAACCATAACAAATTGTTGAAAGAAGGAAAAAAAAAAACTCTTGCATCCTCATGTCATTGCGCAAGATGCAAATAAAATGACCAAATTGAGATCAAAATAAAATTAAAAACAAAACTTTATACATCTTAAAAAATCATCAACAAAAGTAACAGCACCTATACCTTAAAATAGAATTAACACGACTTAGATCCCACACACAGGAATGAACAAGATCAAAGGAAGAGTTTCCCTGACAAAAAAACTTGACTTGGCAAGATAGAACAAACATGTTTGTTTAACTGACAAAACACAAGAGAAACCGAGAAGTTTGTCCAGTACTCTGATCCAGAATACAAAAAGAATTGACACTGAAGATTACAGAGCAGTCAAAGTTGCGCGTGAATTGACTAACCAGATTTAAATTAAAAGGAGAACCAGAAATAAAAAAGAATAGAGGTCAATGGTAAACAAGCTTAATTACAGTCAATAAGAGTAACCATAAATTCCATGCATCAAATTCAATGTACAAGTAGAAATATATCACTCTCTACATCCCTTATGTGCCCAAATACAGAACTCAATTCTTGGAACCCAATCAACATTTGAAACCCCCACAGGCAATAACCCATAATATTATAACTAAGATAAGGATTCCTCCTCCCACCATCAGCTTCATTTGGAGATTCTGCAGCCACATCTTCCTTCTCAACTGCCTTCCCTGCCTCTGGAAGCTGTCAGCCTAAATTTTAATGCCAAATAAATGAAATTACATCAGTAGATTGCTTCAGAGTTCAGACATGTTTGGATTTGGATGATAATTAATACCTGAAACTGCAAGTTTTCAGTTTTATCCACCAGAAGTTCAATCTTCTCTCCACGATCCAAAACCTTCAAAACAGTGAGTGCAAATGATGTTTAAAAGTGCAAGTATACAGAAATATAGAGTTTATATAAATCATATATACATTTGATTTTATTCATTACAGGGAAGCAAACATTGCCTTGATAACCCATCCAGCATAAAAATAAAGTATATCCCAATTTAAGTATCCAACTGGACTCAGACCCTCTTCTGTGTCCCAATTTAACCAACCAAGCCTTCTTACTAAGGGAGTAAGCATCCTATCTGTTGGTGTAATTGTCACAATTGCGAAACTTATTCTTATATGCTGTTATATTTCATGAGTAATCATCAAAAGAAAAATTATTGAATAACAACATTTGAAATACAAGCTACGAAATCAAATCATCAAACCATAGCAAACCTTACAAGAAATTTTTTCATGTACACCATCAGTGTAAAAGTTTTTTTTACACAATCAATCTTAATCGTCTACCATTAAAAACATTATCATAACTATATTTAACGTCATATATACCGGTGATTGTGATTTATTGACAATGTAAAACTATTTACACTAAGAGTAGTATACAAATTAAAATCATCTTATACAGTCATGGCCAAAAAGGGACATTTGCACTTAATATGGATCTGGAATTTATCTTCTTGTTAAATATAAGAGAAGGCCCTGTTACAAAGGTAAAGACAATTTCAAACATAGCCAGAGGACTTTCAATCATGGCTGGTTTCTTTGCTACACAACAAAAGTTGTATTTATCTCTCTCCACCATGTTGATCCAGTGAGATGATTGGATGTAAATACTACTAAGTATGCCTCAATCAAAAGTTGAGATGAATGCAACATTTCTTGTATTAGCCTTGTAGTTATTACTAGCTAGATCAGTATAATATATGATGCATGTGATGAAGTATTTGTTGGAAGTTCTGCCTTCATTGCGGTTTGCCCTAGTTCGCCTAAATTGCGGTATTTAGCTTGCCATCGGTGCAGCCTCTAACACCTACACTGTATTGAGTTTGAAGGGGTGAATTTAGTCCTACATTGCTTAGAGATATTGCATATGGTGTGTTTATAAGTGAGAGCAATCATCACCTTACAAGCCGGTTTTGTAAAGTTGAGTTAGCCCCAACCATAATGCTTAAGAGTATTATTCATAGTTTTCATTACTAGAAAAATTTCCAAAGTAATCGGCTCCAATTAACAAAGGTTCCATGTCTTTTACAAATGTGTGCATAAAAGGTACAACGTCTTCATCTAGTCCCACTTGGACATGGACTGTTCAACACACTAGTGGCATAAAGAAAAGTAGTAAAATTGGGCTTTTTTATTATTATTGAACATAAGGTTAGCATTTTGTTTTCTTAACTTTATGGATTGAATCATTTTAAACTATAGTCAATAGTTGAATAAGTTGATGTACAAAATCACTTTGAGAATCAGGTGTAAGAACAATATTGATGAGTGATTGTAATTGAAAATAGGTGACACGAAAAATATAAAGTAATAAATGTCACAAACAAATAAAGTCTTTTCCCATTAGGGAGTAATTAACGTGAATCAAATGCTGTCATGACGACCATGTCAACCTAACATTCATAATGGTTGGGCCCAGGGACGGATCTACCCTAAGGTAAATGGGGGCAGCTGACCCCACTACTTCAATTGGATTTTAACTAATAAATGAATGCTTTTATGATTTTCCCTCACTTGAAAGGGTTGCTTTGTCCCCCACACGTTCCATTAATAAAGTTTTTAGCAACTAATATTACATTTTTAACCAATTGGTTTTCAACTAATAAGTATTGGGTACTTTAGCCTATAAATCTTCTTGGCCTCTCATTCCTTGTAACTGTTAGAACCCTCTACCTAAACTATTATCCTTACCCAGGGTTATACACATACCCAGACCATTTACAGTGATTATTATACTGCCATCTTAGCCACAGTAGGAACTATCCTGATTTTTGCTCTAATGCATTCATTCTTAATCCTATGTAGTGTAGTACTAGTATGTGCACTCATCAGCCCTAATATTCTTATCTCTACGATATTGAGCAAGAAGTGAAGAATGCTTACTGCCATCTTAATATACTCATTTTTTATTCGCTGAGATTACAAAATCATTGTAAATAGTTTGAAAATGAAAATCAGCAATAAAAAATTGAAGCAATGCCATTGCCACATCAATTAACCTCAAAGAAATCTTTTAGGCTGCAAATTGAGAAGCATGCAACCCAACACAATTGCAATTGCATGCTGTGTGCACGTGTGTTGGGAGGAAGAGTTTGCAAAAAAAGATCAAACAAGAAAAGCCCACAGCAAGGCTAGCAAAGCTATGTGAATATAGGGGATATTAAAACCTTAAAAATAGCCAGTAGCAAAACACCATGAAAAGAAGGGGGAAAAATAACACACAGAAAAAAAAAACATAAGGTAGGACCTTAATCAATATTTAAATGGACTAAGTTAGAGGCTAAATATTTCACATGATTGGGAGGGTACTTGTCAATTGAATAACTGTTAACCTCGCTTGGTGAATGTCAGATGTATCATTTTCAAAGGTCTTGACAACAGAAAGATGCTAAAATATAATGATAGTGGCCAGTGGGTGTTATACACATAATGTTATGTGCAGAATAAAGAAGTATAGTATCCAAGTCGAGCTCTTACGCTGTTGCTTCATGAGTCCCTTCAGGTAAGAAAAAGATAACAAACACCAAAGTATTTTTCACAGTGGGTATCTGTTTGGATCAACTATTTTGATTTTATCAACCGGCATAAGAATGGAAGAGCTAATAGAAGCAGCTTATGCCATTGTCCCTAAGCTAATTCAACTTATTTCCATAAACTCTTTAGGATAGCTTATGAAAACAACTTAAAGCTTATATGAAAATCACTTGACTTTATTTTATCTTTTGTTATAGGAATAGCTTATACATAAGCACTTATATGATTGATAAGCATTTATGCTGCTTAATTAATTTTTTTTATCCAAACCAAACATAGCCTAGGCGGAGTCAATTAGATGGATCAAATGATGCCATTGCCTATCAAAAATAAAATCTTCAGAAAGGCCAATGTATGCAGAATCGCGAGTTGGGACGTAAAATCGTACGTTTTGAGTTTTAATGGCATGCCGGCGTGCTGCGATTCCGGTGGGATCGTATGCAGCAAACTCGGCGAACTCATACGAGTTCGGAAAGCAGACTCACCCATTTTTTTGAGAATTTTTTGGGGAAAAAACCCTAAATTTTTAAATAGACTGGAGTTACGATTTTTAAATCCTCTACCGATTTTGAGTAAACTCTCATTTTTTTGAACATTGCATACAGGTCTAAATACTTTATTTACAAGCACCACCATGATGAAGCAAAATTTAAATCCACAAGTTTGAAACAGAACAGCAATACTAATGACATCCTCCCTAATATATGATTTACAGGCCTAAACACTAAACGGAAAAGAGAACAGTAGATCCATAGACGAACTAATTAGTATTTACACCAGGTACCGGAGCTAAAAACATATGATAGAAACCAAAAGTGTGTATGTGTGTGTCATTAGGTTTAATAGTCACATACCTTCTCAATATTATCCATCATTACTCCCTTGACCTCAGTTATTTGAGCCTTCAATTTCGACAGTTTACTCATTTCTTCAGGATGGGTCAAACAATACTGCATATGCCCCTTAAGACTCGGCCTGTGCAACAATATCAAGATACTATAAAACAAACAACTAAAAAGTAAACAAAAACTCACAAAGTGATCAAGCATAAACCAACCCAAATTCTCTGTCAAGATTATATGCAATGCTAAACCTATCTTCAAACAAATCATCATCTTCGTCATCATCAGCAAGTGGATGATCACTTGAATTCGTAATACTAGAACCATAACGCTGTTTAAAATCATCCTTCACCCGTTCCAGAAACACAAAAGGAACACTCCTTCCCATCGATTCATCAGCAACAACAAGGAAAACTGCACATCACACATACATAAAAAACAGCAATGCAACAGCCAAACCATCAAATAATACATAAAAAAACAACCAAGAGTAAATACTAACCAAACCCATTGTCTAAGAGGAAGTTAAAGGTGTGACCATCACACGAATACGTATATTTGGTGCTATTTGAAGGAAGCTTGTTCAAACACTGAACAGCAATGGTACTGAAATTCCCTGTATACTGAGTGTGTTCTGCTAAAACAACAGTTCCTTTGGCAACAAAGCTATATATCAAACCCCTTTGACTCATCTCCAATTTCCACAAAAAAAAAAAAAAAAACTACACAATCACCACAACAACCTAATCAAGCTGTAAATAAAAAAATCAATCAGAAATTCAACAAAAAAAACTCAAATTATAACAATCAAAACCCTAATTGAAGTCAGAAACTAAACCTAAAACGATGTTTACGAATCTAGGTGAAATTGGATTGTTAAAGTAAAATTAAGGAAGAAGAAGAAAGAAGAACCTGAAGTGGAACGAGATCGAGGATCGGAGGGTTGATTCGTTGGGAAAGATGAATTTGATCTAAGAAGAAGATATGAAGGAAAGTGAAGGTATTAATAATGACAGCGATTTCAGTTTGAGCAGTTACGTGAAGCTACGTGGTAGAAGAGGTTTGTGTAGTTGTTGATTAACACTTAAGTAATACCAATAAATCCAAACTGATTTTTAAGGATAATTACTTGTTAAGTACTATTAAAAGATTTTTAAAATTAAAATTAGAAAGTATTAAATTTAAAAATATTTTATTATATATTTTTATTTTGTCTTGTAGTATTATTTCATTTGACTAAAAAATATAATTAATTAGTTATACTATTTTAATTTAAAAAGTTAATCTCTAATATTTATTTATATATAATTTTGATCTTATATTTTCATTTTAGAAATTTGAACTTAAGATGTTTACTATGAAATCCATATTAAAAAAATTGATAAATAACTTTTTTATTAAGTAGTTTAGTAATTGAGATGTTATTTTTTTAAAAATAATTTTTTTTAAATATGTATATTTATGTATGATGTTCCTGAATAACTATCAACTGAATTGTACTAACGAAACGACTAATAAAATTCTTATAAATATTGAGTTTGTGAATTCAATAATTTTTTCAACTAATAAAATTTATAGATAATCTAAAGAAAATTATAGAATAAATAACTTTATATTGTTTATACAAAAGTTGAAATTGGTTAGATAATTTGTACAATAATGTATATTACGTCAATCACGATTCATAGTTGTGTAGTAGAGTATGGTAAGGAGGAGAACGTTTATCATCTTTTTATAGGTTGTGAGTGTTTAGAGAAGGTGTGAAATGAAATTCAAGGTGTGAGAATTTCTTGTGTGTTACCTAATCACATTTTAACGCGTACTTGTCAATATTATGACATTGTTGGAGGAGCAAAAAGATGAGAGATGATATACATGTTTCTCACCTCAATCCCTTTTACTACATGCAAAACACTTAGATTTTTTGAAATATATGTGATGCATTTGATTGTATGACTCGAAACTTTATTTGGAAGGATATTTCCACCACTGGTATTCATTTGGTTGATTGGAAAATTTTACACGCTCGAAGAAGTTTGGTTGCCTAGGATTTGATAAGCTAGAGATGCCAAAACGGCTTTCCTCGATAAGTTAGTTTGAGATATATTTCAAAATACTTATAAACTTTAGGTGTGTCTCTTATCTCATAAGTAGTTCTTTGGTGCTTGTTTACACTTTTTTTGTCACTACATATTGAAATTATATTGTTAAAAGAAAAGAATATGATAAAAGATGGATATGATTGAGGTCTGAGTCGAGCTTGTCTTTTTTTTAGTGTAACTATTGGACTTCTCTTGACTCATTTATTTCTTATTGATTGTGTGTATATGCATAACCTTTATTTAGCAGTTAAAGAATATTACTTTACGACACCCCCTCACATCTACCACTTGTACACCTAGTTACTGCATCATCTCATCACTAAGCTAACCACCAAAAGTCTTCGACTTCAACCCCAATACAGAATATGTTTTCATTTGATCTTATCATATAAGTGGTACTTGTACACTACTAAGAATGGTTACTCTTAAATCCTTCACAACAAAGAAGATTTATGTGACCCTAATACGGAAACTTGGTCGTGGCATTGATCTAGAAACTCTTCCTTTTTTGTCTTGCTTGTCACTGTTTTGTTTCCTCACACTCTCTTTTTCACCATGGCAACATGGTCTCATCAACTATGTGTTCTAGATGCAACCTACGAGATGAATCTTTCCTTCATTGTGTTTGTGATCATAGAAATTCTATAAATTTTAGTTGTACCTTGGGTTTAATCGTCTCGAATTTTTCTTAACTCGTGATAAAAATGACATTCATGGTACCGTCAAAAACTCTTTACCGCAAGAATATGGTGGGCTTTTGTTGGAAATCTACCAAGACACGTGGAGAGTTTATATCAATCTTGATGAACAATATTATTACCAATACGCAATAACAATGAAAGAAAGAATTAGTGTTTGGCGAAATTGGGGAAGAATATGATGATTTTCTAAGAGTTTCTCTATGGCCACAAACTGTGGAAAAATCTTATTAACTTTCCAACTGTAAAATTTTGTGAATATAGATTGTTTACAATATAGGGGTTACTCCCTATTTATAACGAGCTTTCTTCCTCCCTAATCCAAAACCCACAAATACAAAAATCCCAAATTAACTATTTAGACTTAAGTCAAAATATTGCGTGAAGCTGACGGCTTCGACATTTCAATAGACATACTTCGACACACACATTAGGATAAGTTCGACATACCCTTGTTCTTTCGAGAAACATATTGTTTCGACACAAGGAATTAAAAACTCAACAAAACACCTAATTCATTGTGTCTAAGCTATCAACATTTATCATATCTCTTAATCTTCTGAACACTCTGACATGCACACCCTTCGTCATGATATATTCAATTTGATTCTCAGTTATGCAGTGTTCCAAATTCAACTTCCCTTTAGCTACCTGCTCTTGAAGATAATAGAACCTCATTTTGATATACTTGCTTCGACCATGTGCTATTGGATTCTTAGCCAGATTGATAGTTGGCATGTTGTCAATCTTCATGGTGATTGCTCCATGATTCTTCCTTGTAATCTCTTTAATTATATTCACCACCCATGTTGCTTGACATGCACAAAGAGAAGCATTTATGTTCTCTACTTTATAAGACAATAGTGCTACTATTGGTTATTTTCTTGATATTCAAGCAACTAGTACACCACCTAGCATAAACACATAGTCAATTGTAGATTTTTTATCCTAAACATCACTACACCAACTTGAATCGGTGTACCCCCACTAACTTGCATTCTTTTCCTTTATCGGCTGCAGGAAATAAAATGCCATTGATCGAGAGTTCCTTTGAGGTACCTCAGTATCCTCTTTACTGCTTCTAGGTGTGATACCTTTGGATTATGCATGAATCTACTTACCATTATACATTGTATGTTAATTTATGCCTTGTGTGACAGAGGTATCTTTGTGATCCAATAAGTCTTATGTACTAAGTTGGATCAATATCGTCTTTGTATGAGTCTTTTGATAGTTGCGGTCTTGGTTCAGCAAGTGTCGGAGTGGAGTTGCATTTTTCCATAAATCTCTTGAGTATTTCACTTGCATATCTTCGTTGATACATCATCAAACATCTACTACTCTTGTATAATTCTATGCCAAGGAAGTATGAAATTTCTCCCATATCACACATTTTGAATTCCTTGCTAAGACCGCCTTTGAAGTCTACGATCTCTTTCTTGTAGCAACTTGTTAATAACAAGCCATTGACATCGAGACATAGTATAAGCATTTCACTCTTGCTTCTTCTTACATATACTCCATGTTCATTTGCGCACTTCACAAATTCCTTCTCCCTTAGAAAACTATCTATTTTCTTATTCCAAACTCTTGGACCTTGTTTAAGTCCATACAAAACTTTATGTAGCATGTACGCCTTTCTTTCTTCGCCATGCTTCACAAACTCAACTGGTTGTGTAACATAAAATTCTTCGTCTAAGGGTTTGTTTAGGAATGCACATTTCATATACATTTAACATATGTGCCAACTGCTTATTTCTGCTAGACCAATAACTAACTTGATAGTTTCAAGTCTAGCCACAGGTGCAAAGACTTCATCAAACTCGATTCCTTCTTTCCGAAGAAATCCTTTTGCCACAAGTATAGAATTGTTTCGAGTTACTTCCCATTTGGGATTCAACTTCTCCTTATATACCCACTTGACATCAATTTCCTCTTTGTCATGAGGCAATTTGACAAGTGACCAAGTGTTGCTGGTTTTGATGGGCTTTAATTCCTCATTCATAGCTTTCACCCACTTCGAATCCTTCAAATGCCTCAACCATGTTGACTGGTTCAACATCTGTATAGAAAGCATAGTGTACCAATGCACCTTCATTATCGACTACATCATCTGATGTAATCACACAAGCCTACAACCTTACAGGCATGTGTCATTTTCTTTGAGGTCTACTTTGGCCTGCTTCACCATTGACTTCTTCTTGTCGAACTTCTTCTCTTTCGACTTTAGTGCTTGGTTCTTCACATAAGATTCTCACTTAGGAATGGCAGGCAGACCCAAACCTGTAGGGCCTACCCGCACCCAAACCTGAGTTAACGGGTGAAAACCCGAGTTGACTGGGTTCAGATTCGGGTTCGGGTGCGAGTTTGGGCAGTGTCAAACCCGCGCCCAAAACCACATCCGCTTAGACATAAAATTATATAAGTGCCCCCATATATATATATATATATATATATATATATATATATATATATATATATATATATATATATATATATATATATATATATATATATATATATATATATATATATATATATATATATATATATATATATATATATATATATATATATATATATATATATATATATATATATATATATATATATATATATATGTGTGTGTGTGTGTGTGTGTGTGTGTGTGTGTGTGTAACAAATTAGGGTTTCACTTTTAAAAAGAAAACCAGACGAGGTTACTCTCTTCAATCTCAGACCCACGCAGTCACGCGTATACACCCTCTTGTTCACCATTAACATCCTTCATCACCCATTAGACGCATCCCCTCCGTCATTCCTCCAATAACAGTCGCAACAACCTTTCTTCGGCCATCTACACCACTATACTGACGACAATCTCCCCATCCCATAGTCAACATCTCCGCCGACCAACAATAATCATGTCACCCTCATGCTCATCTCCGTCAGCGATTACCACCAGCCAACATACAACCACCATCACCCTTCATCAATCTCACCATCGGCGAACAACACAACAACACTGCAACTGTCACCATCCCTTTATTTATTCATCATCATCTGGTAACTATGATTTGGTTTAACTATGATTTGGTTGAAGTGATAATTTGAAGGATTTGTGTTGAATATCTACTAGAATTGATTTTGTTTACTTTTGTATATAAAATTGGCATTTAACAGAAGAGATTGTGTATCCATAGCAGTATATATTAGAATGCTTTAATTTTTTAGGATACTTTATTATTTTTATTGAGAGGGAGAATTGAGATTTAACAAAAGAGATTGTGTATCTATAGCAGTATATCATTTATTAATTTATGTTGTGTCTTATGTTTCTTTGTTGTGCTAATAATGTTGTACTTGAGATCCATCTTGTGTTCTTACAATAAATATCGTCGCAGATGTCCAGTTCCATTACAAGAGTAAGAAGAGTATCTAACAATAATGAAACTACTAAGTTTTTTCCATGTTAACATTTAATTTATTCGGTAAATGGTAAAAAATTTATGCAACTCAAAAAAGTTTATTCCATTTTTATTGTGATTGAATGTGTTTAGTGTTGTTGTTTGTAATAGGTCAAATAGATTAAGTGAACACAACCCCAGAACCAGAAGAAACATCTAATCCTACACAAGAAAGTACATGTCCACCAACTTAGGAGGTATCTTTTAATCCAAGTATGACACCTAATGTTGGGCAACAATGTTGTACCCCAAAATTTTCCCCCTCATTTTACTCAATACATACTCCTAAGAGATCCTCAATTTGCCCAAGTTTGCCCAAGAGTTCACCAGACAAACTCTCTCATAAGGCAGTGTGTCTCAAATTAGGGTTTCCATTTTCATAAAGATGGGTGAACTACAAAGACCTCATATGCTCTCCATGGTCCTAATATGTTGTCAAGACCATCCATGTCAAATTTCAAGCCCTGCATAAGAAGTTTGCTCAGTCCACTGCTTAGATGCTTGAGAATCGACTGTATTAGGTCAAAAGTCAATTGTGGCCCACATACAGTCAAACTTCAAGATTTTGGTCAACATCAACATTTTGAAGTGGTATCTATCATTTGATCAAGGTTTGATCATGATTCTTCAAGGAATGCCCTAAATTCATCAAAACCCAAAAGTTGCTAAATTAGGGTTTTTTAGGAAAACTCAATCAAACTTTGACCAAGCATAACTTTGTTTCCAGTGATTTATGGTAAACAACCGCTAGTCTTCCAAACTATCGAATAAACTTACTGACTGTTATTCAATTTCTCTGGTAACTCGCAGGATCGACTAGATTGATCCTAGGACTCATTGGTCATTAGGGTAACTCTCATGATCGAACAGATATTCATGGTTGGTATTTGAGTGTTGTGTAGGTGTTTGGCTTATTTCGATTTATCTCTTAAAGATCTAAAAGGTGTAATCAAAATATATGTGTGTGAAACTAACTTGCATGAATAAATGTTAATTGTAAAGACATGTAAAGTTGCATAAAAGGCAAGTAAATGGCTTCGAATTATAAAAACAGTTAATGTAAAAGATGCTCTGGAATGTAAAAGATTCGAAATACGAAGAAAGTGTTTAATGCAAGAAATCTGTAAAATGACTTTAAGTAAAAATAGACGTTCGAAAGATAAAATTTGAAGATAAAGGCATGAAAAGTATGACAGTTTTCTGAAATGTAAAGTGTTTGAAATGTAAAGAAAGCATTAAAATGTAAGGCTTCAATGAAAAGATTTCGAATAAAAAGACTTTAAATGAGAAAACTTGTAAATGGTATTTGGCAGAAAGATAAAGGAAAGTACTGGAAATGATAAAAGGTTTTCATTAAATCATAAACATGTGGTGCTATCATACGTACATTGCTCTTGCATTCGTTTCCCTTGCCATGTGGTAGTTTGAATGTTACTGAGTATTTAGTACAATAGATATGACACACGAAATCCTAATACTAAGACTTCTATTTATACTAATTCGACCATAACGGTCTTGCTATAAGATTATGCCACGTTCAGAACATGCAGAACAATGCCTCTCTCTTGTTTCCACGTGTCTCCAAATGCTCCAGCACATAAATTTCAAACTTCGAATGTCCCGCTTGCATTTGAATTTCAAATGTTTTGGTACTTCTCCGCTTCGAACGCACTTCTCAGACACAACCTTGTTGTCATTTCGAGACTTCTTTAGATACGTTCCTATAATTGCCACTCGAAACTCCAAGCTTTGATATGCTTATTCGAAACACTGCTTCTGCTATTTCGAAACATGACGCTTTGTTTCATTTCGATCGAAACGTTCAATTCACTTGGCTTCTAATAATATTATCAAAATCTTCAGCCAACAAAATGCCCCTTTAAAATATGTATTTTGATTTCTTTGAGAAATACTTATTTTAAACATCTACACAAGATTTTGATGCGACCTTCGAATCATCGTAACATTTAATGCATTTGACTCCAGTCACGTCAATCATAACACTTTTTGGATTCCTTAACCGCCTGGAGCCATTTCACAGTATGGTGCAGTTACAAAACAATGATTATCTTTAATCACGCCTATTACCCATGTTAACTTTACGCCACCTCTTCATCAAACCAACCCATGATTTCCACGTATCACAACTTTATTCAGTGGATGCTTAAACTTCCACATTATAAAAACTATCAACTTAGTCTTTTTCTTTTCTTTCCACATTCTAAATCTTTTATCCTTCTTCTCTCGCCAAAAAAAAACCCTAAGCTTTCAATACTCTTCAAAAATGTCTTCTTCTACTTCATCCCAACTCAAAAAGGTTTCCAAGAAGAAAGGAAAGACCGCAGGAACTATCATGGAAAGTAAGGTTATCACTCACCGAGGTCAATCCGTTCTTGCTCCCCAGATGATCTCAAAGGAAAAAGAAATGCTGTATGCATCACAGGTACTCATTCCTACCACCGTTGCTGGTAAGAGGTTAGCTTTAATGGGCCCTCTTACGGTTTTTGAAATTTTAAAAGATACCAGGAAAATTTTCCCAGTTTGCTATAGTTTCAAACCCTTGTTTAACAAAATGGACGCCCCTAAGGCAATAGAATCTTCTGGCTCAAACACCATGGAAAATCCCTTTGTTCCTCCTAAGGACCCTTTTGTATTAGACTATGTAAAAAGTAATTTTAAACCGTTTCGATCTTGCCCCACCTCCGACGCTGCTTATCAAAACTGGTTCAATAAGGTAGAAGCTAAGAAATCCCAGCAATGGGAAGAATTAGGTATCTACAATTTGATTAAGCTGTCGAAGCCTGGTTTCACTTACAGCCACCCTTTGCTATTCGCGTCCCTCTATTTCTGGGACAGTACCTATAATACTTTCCATCTCCCTGGTGGGATGATTACCCCTACCTTCTTCGACATAGCGGCCATCACTGGGCTATCGCCAGTAGGAGAAACATATATCCCAGACAACAAAGAACATTCAAGTATAATCGACTTCGAAGTCAAACTAGCAAGTTTTTCCAAGTTTATCAGTCACTACCATGCTGAGGGAGACAGTGTGTCTGATGTAGAACACATTGCTTTCCTTACCCTATGGCTGTCAAGATACGTCTTCTGCAGTAGATCCCTACAGGTAGCCATTAGGTTTATTCCTCTAGCTAGGGATTTGCATGAAAATCGAAGAGTATGCTTAAGTGAACTGCTCTTAGTTGACCTCTATGAAAGCCTAAGGTCGCTGTTTCGAGCCTAAAATCTCATACCTCCAAGAATATCCTGTTGGCTGGCCCTTTTTGGTTACTTCAGTTATGGCTAAATGCCATGTTCGAACCCTCCTTGTCAACTGCCAACACCATTGATGAACAAGACCCTGAGATAACTGATAGAATAGTCGAAGGCACTAGGCTGTGAAGATTAACTCCAAATGACGACAAAGATGACTTCAAAGTCCTATTCTCGAAGTACATCATGATATTCTCCAAAAGGCATAAGTTCGAAGAGACCATGGCGCCTTTTGCTTCGAGGGCTCATGGACCTTCCTGGTTCACCATGGCTCTCTCAGAAGCTATCAAGAGCAAGGAGATTCAGGATGTATGGAGAGCTTTTTTTCTACCTAGACTCATTTCTTCAAGAATAACTCCTGCCAAGAATCAGATTTTCCTTTTCGCTTACCAGCCGAATTTTGTTTCGAGACAGTTTGGCTTATGCCAACTAATTCCTGAACCCTTATTTCAAACTGAGAGTGCCATTACCTCTGGGCAAACTTTCAAGGCACAGGAAGCCAAATTACAGCAAGAACAATACCAAGGCTTTGCCCAGTTTGAGCTAATAACCTTCGAACCTACCCATCTCACAGCTAAGGGGTTTCTGGAATGGTGGACCAAGTTTTATCAAACTTATATGTTCGATACTCTTACAATTCAACAGAAACTAATTGATGCCTTCGATGTGCAGGTACCAGCCAAGAAAGGTATGTTTACTCATGCTAAAGAGATTAAAGCTTTTCAAAATTATTTTGAAACTACTTATGACCCCACACGCTTGGAATCCACTGTGCATCAAGCGGCTGAGACCTTGAAGGAAAAATTCAAACAAAAAGTTTCTAAGTTAAAACTTCCTTCAGGGTTGTCACCTGAGGATAGGTATAGGTTGGCATTTGAAATGCATCCACCTAAATTTCCTAGATTACCTACCTCAGAACTGGCTCTGGCTTGGTTTCCCCCATATCCTTGGTGGTTCACTTGCAAAGAGATGTTCAAACATCTTCAAAGGAAACCAAAGCCATCTGAGACTGTGACATGGGCTCGACACTGGCTCCACGATTCCCAGGACACCTTCGATACGACCTTTCTGCCATGTCGATTAAATCTGATCAAGGCACAGGTGCGAATGCTTGGGAAAATCCCAAACGTTTTTTATTTTCCATATCTTTAACCTTTGCTTTAATTGTTTCGATTTTCAGCCATCAGGATAATGACAGCCGCCTCGAAGTCGAAAGAAGGGAGCGCCTCTCAAGCCTCCATCGAAACCACTGACAAAGTGACTCCATCCGAAACAACAACCATTGCTGCAACAACCACAACAACAATACCAACAACAACCAGTGTTCCAACTCCAACGATAATCACTTAGCCTTGATGTTTCGAATTCACTCATGTTTTATGGTTTGCATCTAACTCTTTGTTTAAATCTTTTCAGACCAACAAACTTCCTCCTACTACTCCCAAGAAGAGAAAATCCAACACCACTGGGGAAGACCCCAAGGCTGGAGGAAACTTACCGACTGCTTCGAAGAAGAAGCAGAAGAAGGATATTTCGAAGAGTACCGTTCCAACTAGTGTCTCTGGACTTGATTCCAGGGATGCTGCTCCCTCACCCAAATCCAAAATTCCACCTTCGACCTCCAACGTAATGTTGGAACGCATAGCTAGCAACCTCTCCTTTGAGAGTCCACAGGTAAATTGAACTTTTAAATCTCTTTGAAAATAATAATTTCTTATTACCTTGGTGCATGTTTTTAACATTCTTTTGCTCCTTGCAGAACATCTTGAATCCAGCTTCCACTACTTCGAACTCACCATCCAAAGCTGCTGCTCCACTCAACTCCTCTCCTCAAGGAGATTCCAGCAACCTTGTACAGAATAAAGGTTCCTCCAATATGGCGGTTCTGGCTGGAACTTCTGAACAGCAGGATGATCAAGGTACCTCTATTCCTCTGAAAGAGACAAACGAAACACCACTTCAAACAACTGCAGAAGATTTGCAAAGAGCTTCTCTTCAAAAGTCCCCTCTTGAAACCCTTCAAGAGGATCCAAAGGACACTCAAACTGAAGGAGAGAAAGCTGATTCTGTCCAAAGAGACGAAGAATCTGCAGACGAGGAGTCTGAGGAGGAGGATGCCAATGATGGTTCGACTGCTGGGACGGAGTCTAATGCAAATAGCAGTGAAAAAGAAGACATCGAAGTGGTGGACTTAGATGATGATGAAGAAGATCATGAGCACGAAACGAATGAAGGGGATGGTGACACAACCAACAAACCTATGGAGGTTGAAATGGACGTGACTCCCCTATGTGTGGAACTCCCTCAATCCTCTTTGTCTCGAATGACTGACGAGGAGCTTGCACTCCTGAGAAGAAATGACCCTATTGGGTACATGAAGGCAAAGCTGGCTCAAAGGGACATCCCACTTGCTAGGGCTGGCACAAGTTCGACCAGCTATCCTCTTCCCACAGATGAAAGAATTGTACTTCTTAATAAGATCAGGAAAACAATTCGCAATGTGGATATATTCGAAGTGCTCAAACAAGATAGCATTGCTTGCTATACTATGAAGGAGTTGCTTACAAAGGTCAATCTTACTACCTGCTCCTTGCCAGTTAGTACTCTCTTGTTCGATCTTCAGTCTTTGCTGGACAACGTAACTGGTTACCTTCTCCAAGATGAATCTGCTGCCAAGAAGGTTCAAGAAAAACGCATTGCAATGGATGCTGCTTATGAACAAGCTTCGAAACTCTCTCAAGAAGTTGAGGATCAAGCTATGCATCTAAAGCAGGCGAAAACTGATTATGAGGCTCGAGCTGAGTCCATACTTCTTTGGGAAAGGCAGATTCTAGAACTTCAACAGAAGGTTAAGGAGGCTAAAGAACAACAAATAGCCTTCGAAACCAATACTGCTGGTAACCAATTCGAAGAGCTTCTCAACCAGGGGCTTGCAGAAATGGAAACTGCAGAACAACTTAAAGGAGAAGTGGCAACCTTGGAAGGAGCCAGGCGTTTCGCTCAGCAGAGACTTGAATCTTTTCGAAGCACTTTCAACAAATTGAAAAATAATTCTTATTTCTAAATTTCAGTGTTTATTTGACTACAATTTGGTTTCTTATATGTAATATTCGAACAACGCCATTTTGGCATCTTATCTTGCCATTTTGGCCTTTATAATATTTTGGTTATGTTGTTACTATTCGAATCTCCTGTAGGCGTGACTTATATTTCTTTAAATATTTCCCATTAACCTTTAGGATACGCTTATCATCCACCAGTTCTTCGATTTCATATGCATTGTTTGAGAATATTTTTAATATTCGAAAAGGTCCTTCCCAATGAGGTGACCATTTACCTAATGCTTTATTTTTCTTGTCCATGGGCAATATGAATTTCCAAACTAAGTCATTAATAATGAATACTTTTTTCTTCACCCTTTTGTTGTATGTTCTGGCCACTCTTTCTTTTTGTCTCATCAAAATTTCCAATGCATGTAATCTAATTTCGTCCAACTCAACTAATTCATTCATCATCATTTCCCAATATAATACAGCTGGGATTTCGTTTTGTCTCTGAATTAGAACTGATTGTAGATGAATTTCTACTGGCAGCACTGCATCATGACCAAATGTGAGTTGGAAAGGCGTAGTGTTAGTAGCTTCCTTAGGAGATGTTCTACAGGCCCATAATATTTGGTCCAAAGTTTTGTGCCAGTTTCTTGGCTTTTTACCAATATGCTTCTTGATTAATCCTATTATCACTTTATTGGCTGCTTCGACTTGACCGTTTGCTTGAGCATAATATGGTGTTGACGTTAGCAATCTAAACCCCATTTCTTGGGCAAATTCTTGCATCTTTCTACCAGTAAACACAGAGCCTTGGTCTGTGGTTATGCTCTCTGGCAATCCGAACCTATAGATAATGTGCTTCTGTATAAACTCAATAATAGCCTCTTGATCAGCAACTATTAGTGGTATAGCTTCGATCCACTTGGTAAAATAATCTATTCCTACCAAGATATATTTCTGTCCTTTGGACGAAGCAGGATTTATTTCTCCTATCAAATCCAATGCCCATCCTCTAAATGGCCATGGTTTGATGATCGAATGCAACTCACTTGCAGGGGCATGTTGAATCCCTGCATGTTTCTGGCATTCCCCACATCCTTTAGCAAAGTCTATGCAATCTTTGAGCATGCTAGGCCAATACAAGCCGTATCGAAATAACAACCATTTCATTTTATGGCCTGCTTGATGTGCCCCACATGCCCCATTGTGGACTTCTGACAATGCTAAGTATGCCTCACTTTCTCCTAGGCATTTCAATAATACGCCCTCTTGGGTCTTTTTAAACAATTCGTTCCCCATGAGGAGATATGACAATGCTCTGTATTTTGTCTTTCTATCCACATTCAGAGTTGGGTTTACTAAATAACTCATCAGTGGACTTCGCCAATCTGCATCTGACAAAGTATTTATGGCTAATATTTCGAATCCCTGTTTCTCAGCATATCCCAATTTCATACTTTCCAGATCCGATGGTGTGAATCTAGTAGCCATAACTCTACCCCTTAATTCAGCTAAATCCTTAAAGTTCTTGGTAGAAACTTTATACCCGAAGCCAACTGTGCTAAGTCATTTGCTTCTTGGTTCTCTATTCTTGGTATGTGTTGAATATCCATGTATTCAAATTTCCTTAGTAGCCTGTTGACTATGACGAAGTATATCATCAAGTTTTCCTTTATGCACTTATATTCCTTTGTAATTTGTTTGACCACTAATTCTGAGTCTCCTTTAATTTTGACTCTAGTTGCCCCCAATTCCAACAAAGCTTCAAGTCCAACAATGAGCGCTTCATACTCAGCTTTGTTGTTCGAGCAACGAGGACCATCTAATTTATATTTGAATTTTGTTGGAATTCCTTCAGGAGAAATTAGAAGGACTCCAACGCCACTTTCATTCCTGTGGGTTGAACCATCAAAGTACAATTTCCATGGTTGTATTTCGACGTAACTCATGACAGTCTGCTCAACCAAAGAATGGTCCACAATGAAGTCAGAAATCACTTGACCTTTCACAGCCTTTAAAGGCATGAAAGTCAAAGAATATTCTGTTAAGGCTAAAGCCCATTTACCAACTCTGCTATGCATTATTGGTTTTGAAAGCATATGTTTAATGACATCGAAATGAGATGAAACATAAACATCAACAGGCTTTATATAATACTTGAGTTTCATACAAGAGAAATACAAACAGAGACATAGCTTTTCTAAATTGCTATATCTGGTCTCTGCATCATTTAGTACTCTACTTAAATAGTATATGGCTCTTTCGATACCATTGCTATCTTCTTGTGCTAACATACTACCTATACTAACTTCAGAGGCAGATATGTACAATCTCATGGGCTTCGCCCATGAAGGTGGAGACAAAATAAGAGGCTGAGAGAGGTATCTTTTTATCCTGTCAAATGCCTCCTGGTGGGCTTCGTTCCATTCGAAGGCTTGGCCTTGCTTTAGACGAAGTAACGGAGAGAAAGCTTGGGTTCTTCCACTCAGGTTCGAAATGAATCTTCTGAGGAAGTTAATTTTCCCTAGCAGAGATTGTAACTCCCTTTTTGACGTAGGTGCTTTCGTCTCCATTATGGCTTTGGTTTTGTTCTGGTTGATTTTAATCCCTTTCTTGTGAACCACAAAACCCAGAAAATCTCCAGCCTGCACAAAAAATGCACATTTAAGGGGATTCATCTTTAAGCCATGTTTTCTCATTCGCTCGAATGATTGGCTCAAATGATGCAAATGTGTTTCTGTAGATATAGATTTGATGACTATATCATCAATATACACCTGCATGAAGGTTTCAATGAAATCATGAAAAATTGAATTCATTGCCCTTTGATAAGTTTCCCCAGCGTTCTTTAAACCAAAAGGCATCACCACCCATTCGTAGGTGCCTAAGGCTCCTGGGCAACGAAATGCTGTCTTTGCAACATCTTCTTCAGCAATGAAAATCTGATTATACCCAGAGTATCCATCTAACATACTCAAGTATTCGAACCCTGCAGCAGAATCTACTAGCATTTCTGCCACAGGCATGGAATATTCATCTTTAGGGGTTGCAGTGTTTAAATCCCTAAAATCTATGCAAATTCTTAAAGAACCATTTTTCTTAATAACAGGTACTATATTTGCTAACCATTCGACGTACCTTGTTGTTCTGATGAATTTGCAACGCAGCAACCTTTCGATCTCAGCTTTAATCTTTGTGAGAACCGCTGGTGCGAATCTTCTGGGAGTTTTATTGATGGGCTTCTTGCCATCTTTGATTGGCAGTCTGTGTTCGACCAACTCCCTCTTTAAACCAGGCATCTCGTCATAATCCCATGCAAAGCAATCTTTGTTTTCCTTGAGGACTTTGATTACTTCCTTCTTGAGGCCTGGGCTAAGCTTTGCACTTATGTAGGTTATTCTTTTCGTTTTTTCATCCCCTAAGTTGACTTCTTCGAGTGGATCTTGTGCCAACATTTTGGCACCTGAGTTTATGGGGTCCCTTTCGAAGCCTAAGGGTTCTTTATCGTAGATGGCATCCAACCTTTGATCCATCTCAAATTCTTTGAAGGGTGAGCATTTCGAGCCATCCCCACTTACTTCGTTCATCTTTACAGTTAATTTATTTATTTCAGCCTCTAAGGCCGCTTTTGATTCGTTCTCAGCCATATAGGCCGAAATCCTTTCGAAAAAGGTGGACTCAGTCATGGATAAGGTTGTCGAAGTCCCAGCCTGCTGGCCGTTTTTGTATAGTGCTTTCGACTCCCTCTTCTTCACTGATTATTGTTCTATCCCAGTAAAGGCCATCATGGCGAAGGGTCATGTAGTAGTGGGCGTTTCTGGTTTCGTTAATCTCGTCATTTGGAACACACGGAGCAATCTTTGCCAGATTTTTATCATAATCCCTCTTGTCAACTAAATTGACTGTTGACATAAAGTAACTCTGGTCTGCTTCGATGTTTTCCACGATTCCATCATCTCTCCACAGAACTAGTCGCTGATGCATTGACGAAGAAACTGCCCCTACGCCATGGATCCACTCCCTTCCCAGCAATAAGTTATAGTTGGCCTTGGCTTCAATCACCATAAACATGGTGGGCCTACAGCTTGAGCCTATTGTCAATTCCAACTGGACCACTCCCAGTGTTTTGCCCACTTTCCCCTCATAATTGGACATAACCATATTATGGGGCTTGATATCTCCTTCGCGGATCTCTAATCTTTTCAGCATGAAATGGGGTATCAAATTGACTGCAGCACCCCCATCCACTAGAACCTTGTTCACACCATGGGCACCAACTTTTGCCCGAATAAATAGTGGCTTAAGATGGTTCTTCATAGCAGGTTCTGGACGTTCGAAGAACGCATTTTTCTCCTCGATAGCCCCATTGTCCATCACATAGTAGCACACATGCCTATGTTTCATCAAATCTGTGGTATCTTCTTCCTCATATTCATCAATTTCGGTTTCCTGCCCAAATTCACAGGGAAGCACAGATACCACGTTACAGTTTAGGTTGAATGAAGACTCCCCCTCCAATTCGAAGTTATCTGTTATCATATCTTCGTCCTCTTCTAGGCCTGAAGTGTATTCCTTTGGTTCATCCCGTTGTACTTCAGAGAAAAGCCTCCTATTAACTGGAGGTTTGTCTTCAGTTTGATTTTTTGGTGTGGGTTTATTGGTGCTAGATTCACCTTGGTTCTTTGTTGAAGTGACCCCTTTGTTTGCCACCGCTTCCCTCTCAGCCTTTCGAATCCTTTGTTGCATGCGCCACTGGGATCTCGACATGGGGTTCCTTCCTTTGTAGTTTTCTAATCTTACCTCCTCCCTTTTTGCTATGTTGAATTGCCTTCTGTACGTCATAGCATGACGTGCATTTCGTTCGGTGTTTCTCCATCTGTCTTTGCCTTTGTCATTTCTGACTTGCAACCATCTGTCGGTTGGCACTTCAGCAGGGAGTTTGAAAGTCACTCTTTGAGCAGCCTTGGGGTGAGGGCTATCAGGCCTTTGTTGTTTGTGTCTGCTGTCAAAACATGGGCCCATCTGGACAGTTTCTTGATGGTTCCAGCAAGGGGCGAAGGGAATCGTTTCGAAAGCTCTGGCCATGCTTTGATCATACACGGCAGAACACCTTGGGCAAATCAAGCACTTGGTTGCCCCTTTGTAGCAGCGAAACACAAATTCCAGCAAACTTTCTCCAGCCTTGGTATAACACCTGAACAGCTGGTTATCCTGGCGCCAATTGTTGCCCGTTCGAGTCCTCTGTACCCTCTCGAAATTCGCAGCGATTCTCTGATTGCAAAGGATGCTGCACCTAGGGCACAATATCATGTCTGTATCTCCTTTGTGTCATGTCATGAGGTAATCCTTGAGACTAGCATCTCCAGCGTGATTATCCTCCATTTTATACTTCTCTTTCTCTAAGTATTTTTCTACCTCCTCCATCTCAGAGCGAGGTCTTTCCATGTCCACCATATTTATCTCAACATCTTCCCCCTTAGCTTCATCATCTCCCCATCCTGTGGGCTTTATATCCTCAATGTGAACCTTCGAACTCTCTGGGGCAGAATATTTGACCAAATAGTCAAATTTTCCACTGGGTTCCCCTAGAGTGTCCCATATTTCCTTCTGAGGGGAAGTTGGCTTCGTGATTTGGACTTTCTCCAATTCCAGCCTCAGGCCTTCAGTGACCTGTGTTAGTTCTTGGTTTTGATTTTCCTGGCCTTCAGTAGCCTGGGTTTCTTTTGCAACAGCTACAAGTGTTGCTTCAATCGAAGTCTCTGGTATATTCTGGATGTCTTCAGTGACCTCCTTATCGGCTTCGACCATCACCCAACTTTCGTTTTCAGTATCTTTCTCTCCTATTGGGACATCAATTTGGTCAGCTTCCACCATGTTAATCTCTCCAATGCATGCAGGCTCGGAGTAGTTGGTGTCCGCGACGTCCAAGGGATCTTCGTCCACTTTCATCTTTGCCTTATCAGCAAACTTTAGTCTGCCATCTTTGATTGCATTTTGAATTAGGTCCCTGAAAAGAAAACACTGTGAGGTTTTGTGGCCTAGGAAACTATGATATTTGCAAAATCCTCTCTTCTTTCTCTGATCTAAAGGAGGTATTTTGACATTTGATGGCACAATGAGTTGGCCATCTTTGACAAGTAAATCAAAAATCTCGTCACATTTAGTGACATCGAAGGTATAAACCTTCTTTGGGAATTTGTCACTTTTCTCATTTTCAACAATCTCTTTCCCTTTTGTGGGAACCAATAATTTGCAGGAGTAAGGTGGAGCCTGTTTTAATTCAGCGAGGTCGATTTCGACTTCTTCGAATTCGAATTCAGGATAATCTTCCGCTTCCTCAGTTCCAACATAGGAGATCCTTTCTTTCTTGCTATTCTTAAAGACTCTGGCCTTTTCGGCCTTTAGCCTTTCGACCTGTCGAACCCTATCGGCTAACTGAGCCATGTCCCTCAAATATTGAGTGTCTAGTTTCTTTCGAATAGAGTAATCCAAACCACCAGCGGCCATTTCGACTAACTCGTGTTCAGGTACTACTGTGTAACATCTGGATTTCAAAAGCCTAAATCTATTCAGATAATCATCTATGGGTTCGGTGAACTTTCTCTTGACACTGGCTAATTCCTTCAAGCTTATTTTCGACTGTCCCATGTAAAATTGTTCATGGAATAATCTCTCCAAAAGAGCCCAAGTATCAATCGACCCAGGAGGCAAAGTGGTAAACCATGTGAAGGCGTTTTTAGTCAAGGAACTTGGGAAATATTTGATCCTGAGATCTTCATTATTGGCTATATCTCCCGCTTCGGTTAGATATCTGGCTATGTGTTCGACTGTTGACTCATTGGTGTCCCCAGCGAACTTTGTAAATTTAGGGACTTTATATCCCCTTGGTAAATCAGTATGTATTATGCAATCTAACATAGGAGAAGCATAATTTGGCCTTCTCATTCCTGTGTTGAGGCTATTCTGGGCCATGACTCTCTCTATCATGGTGGTTAGATTGTTTTCTGCCAAGATGTTATCGTTTCGAATTCTATGAACGACAGCATCAGCATCTTGATTTCGACCAACCATGACAACCCCCCTAGGTTGTTCTTCTCGAAACTCTAGGGCTTCTAGCCTTTCGACCCTTGCCCCTGGTTCCATAATTTCTCTTTGTGGGCCTGGGATTATTGGGGCTTCTAACCTTGGTGCCCTTGCCCCCAAGTTAACTTCTTCTCTAGGTGGTCTATAAATTGGGTCGTTAGCAACTTGTTCCATAACAGGCATGTTTGCTCGAAATCCCGCCTGATTCTGCCTACGCCTTTCTGGGGGAGCAAAGAAATCTGCTATTCGACTCATGTTGTCAGCGTTTTCCCTGTTTGTCACAGTCACATTTTGCACTATTGGGGCAAATATTTCCTGCATAGTTTGTGCTAACACCCCTATCATATTATGGTTACTGTCATCCATCAATTGCCTAAAAGCCAACTGGTTTTCTGTGGTCAAAATAGGCATTGTGCTATAACCCACTGATCCTTGGTTATTTGTCATAAACTGATTCGCCCCAGACCCAGACCCTAATTGTGGTGATGAATTCGATGTGGAATTGTGTAAACCTGCCATAAAGGAAGTTGGCATTCCATAAGAGGAATTTCTGGTTCTATTACCATCGAAACCGGGTGGTCTAGTTAGTGGAGTGGCGAAATGGGATTGTTTCCCTGATGGTGGAACAAATCCCCCAGAATAACCAACGGTTCCAGTATTTCCTAAGATCGAACTATTAGTTGATATGCCACTTACTCCATTGGTGGCTATATTACTGGTTGAGGATGCAACAGACTGTGCATTCGAAGGGATCACATTAGATGTTCCCGTCGAAGTGGACACATTAGTGCCTGTTGTATGTGGGGCATTTTGTTCCCCTTGTTGATTGTCAGAATTTGACATCTTGTTCAAACGTTTTCTTCTGGATAAGGGTTGGTTGCTGCTGGTTATTTTACCACTTCTTAGGTTCATAAAACAACGAACTTCTTAGGTTCCAACGTTTTTATAATGGTTATGTCTCAACAATCTTTATTTCTAATGTCCAATTATTGGGTCCCACTGGGCGTGCCAATTTGTTTCCAGTGATTTCTGGTAAACAACCGCTAGTCTTCCAAACTATCGAACAAACTTACTGACTGTTATTCAATTTCTCTGGTAACTCGCAGGATCGACTAGATTGATCCTAGGACTCATTGGTCATTAGGGTAACTCTCATGATCGAACAAATATTCATGGTTGGTATTTGAGTGTTGTGTAGGTGTTTGGCTTATTTCGATTTCTCTCTTAAAGATCTAAAGGTGTAATCAAAATATATGTGCGTGAAACTAACTTGCATGAATAAATGTTAATTGTAAAGACATGTAAAGTTGCATAAAAGGCAAGTAAATGGCTTCGAATTATAAAAACAGTTAATGTAAAAGATGCTCTGGAATGTAAAAGATTCGAAATACGAAGAAAGCGTTTAATGCAAGAAATCTGTAAAATGACTTTAAGTAAAAATAGACGTTCGAAAGATAAAACTTGAAGATAAAGGCATGAAAAGTATGACAGTTTTCTGAAATGTAAAGTGTTTGAAATGTAAAGAAAGCATTAAAATGTAAGGCTTCAATGAAAAGATTTCGAATAAAAAGACTTTAAATGAGAAAACTTGTAAATGGTATTTGGCAAAAAGATAAAGGAAAGTACTGGAAATGATAAAAGGTTTTCATTAAATCATAAACATGTGGTGCTATCATACGTACATTGCTCTTGCATTCGTTTCCCTTGCCATGTGGTAGTTTGAATGTTACTGATTATTTAGTACAATAGATATGACACACGAAATCCTAATACTAAGACTTCTATTTATACTAATTCGATCATAACGGTCTTGCTATAAGATTATGCCACGTTCAGAACATGCAGAACAATGCCTCTCTCTTGTTTCCACGTGTCTCCAAATGCTCCAGCACATAAATTTCAAACTTCGAATGTCCCGCTTGCATTTGAATTTCAAATGTTTTGGTACTTCTCCGCTTCGAACGCACTTCTCAGACACAGCCTTGTTGTCATTTCGAGACTTCTTTAGATACGTTCCTATAATTGCCACTCGAAACTCCAAGCTTTGATATGCTTATTCGAAACACTGCTTCTGCTATTTCGAAACATGACGCTTTGTTTCATTTCGACCGAAACGTTCAATTCACTTGGCTTCTAATAATATTATCAAAATCTTCAGCCAACAAACTTCCACATACTTTATCAGAAATTTTCCATCCAAGTCTCATTTTAAATAGGATGCAATTACCTACAACCCATCTCCATCCCACAAGAAGAAGAAAGAAGAACCTGAAGTGGAACGAGATCAAGGATCGGAGGGTTGATTTGTTGGGAAAGATGAATTTGATCTAAGAAGAAGATATGAAGGAAAGTGAAGGTATTAATAATGACAGCGTTTTCAGTTTGAGCAGTTACGTGAAGCTACGTGGTAGAAGAGGTTTGTGTAGTTGTTGATTAACACTTAAGTAATACCAATAAACCCAAACTGATTTTTAAGGATAATTATTGGTTAAGTACTATTAAAAGATTTTAAAATTAAAATTAGAAAGTATTAAATTAAAAATATTTTATTATATATTTTTATTTTGTCTTATACTATTATTTCAATTGTCTAAAAAATATAATTAATTAGTTATACTATTTTAATTTAAAAAGTTAATCTCTAATATTTATTTATAAATAATTTGATCTTATATTTTCATTTTAGATATTTGAACTTAAGATGTTTACTATGAAATCCATATTAAAAAAATTGATAAATAATTTTTTTATTAAGTAGTCTAGTAATTGAGATGTTATTTTTTTAAAAATGAATTTTTTTAAATATGTATATTTATGTATGATGTTCCTGAATAACTATCAACTGAATTGTACTAACGAAACGACTAATAAAATTCTTAGAAATATTGAGTTTGTGAATTCAATAATTTTTTCAACTAATAAAATTTATAGATAATCTAAAGAAAACTATAGAATAAATAACTTTATATTGTTTATACAAAAGTTGAAATTGGTTAGATAATTTGTACAATAATGTATATTACGTCAATCACGATTCGTAGTTGTGTAGTAGAGTATGGTAAGGAGGAGAACGTTTATCATCTTTTTATAGGTTGTGAGTGTTTAGAGAAGGTGTGAAATGAAATTCAAGGTGTGAGAATTTCTTGTGTGTTACCTAATCACATTTTAACGCGTACTTGTCAATATTATGACATTGTTGGAGGAGCAAAAAGATGAGAGATGATATACATGTTTCTCACCTCAATCCCTTTTACTACATGCAAAACACTTAGATTTTTTGAAATATATGTGATGCATTTGATTGTATGACTCGAAACTTTATTTGGAAGGATATTTCCACCACTGGTATTCATTTGGTTGATTGGAAAATTTTACACGCTCGAAGAAGTTTGGTTGCCTAGGATTTGATAAGCTAGAGATGCCAAAACGGCTTTCCTCGATAAGTTAGTTTGAGATATATTTCAAAATACTTATAAACTTTAGGTGTGTCTCTTATCTCATAAGTAGTTCTTTTGTGCTTGTTTACACTTTTTTTGCCACTACATATTGAAATTATATTGTTAAAAGAAAAGAATATGATAAAAGATGGATATGATTGAGGTCTGAGTCGAGCTTGTCTTCCTTTTAGTGTAACTATTGGACTTCTCTTGACTCATTTATTTCTTATTGATTGTGTGTATATGCATAACCTTTATTTAGCAGTTAAAGAATATTACTTTACGACACCCCTCACATATACCACTTGTACACCTAGTTACTGCATCATCTCATCACTAAGCTAACCACCAAAAGTCTTCGGCTTCAACCCCAATACAGAATATGTTTTCATTTGATCTTATCATATAAGTGGTACTTGTACACTACTAAGAATGGTTACTCTTAAATCCTTCACAACAAAGAAGATTTACGTGACCCTAATACGGAAACTTGGTCGTGGCATTGATCTAGAAACTCTTCCTTTTTTGTCTTGCTTGTCACTGTTTTGTTTCCTCACACTCTCTTTTTCACCATGGCAACATGGTCTCATCAACTATGTGTTCTAGATGCAACCTACGAGATGAATCTTTCCTTCATTGTGTTTGTGATCGTAGAAATTCTAGAAATTTTAGTTGTACCTTGGGTTTAATCGTCTCGAATTTTTCTTAACTCGTGATAAAAATGACATTCATGGTACCGTCAAAAACTCTTTACCGCAAGAATATGGTGGGCTTTTGTTGGAAATCTACCAAGACACGTGGAGAGTTTATATCAATCTTGATGAACAATATTATTACCAATACGCAATAACAATGAAAGAAAGAATTAGTGTTTGGCGAAATTGGGGAAGAATATGATGATTTTCTAAGAGTTTCTCTATGGCCACAAACTGTGGAAAAATCTTATTAACTTTCCAACTGCAAAATTTTGTGAATATAGATTGTTTACAATATAGGGGTTACTCCCTATTTATAACGAGCTTTCTTCCTCCCTAATCCAAAACCCACAAATACAAAAATCCCAAATTAACTATTTAGACTTAAGTCAAAATATTGCGTGAAGCTGACGGCTTCGACATTTCAATAGACATACTTTGACACACACATTAGGATAAGTTCGACATACCCTTGTTCTTTCGAGAAACATATTGTTTCGACACAAGGAATTACAAACTCAACAAAACACCTAATTCATTGTGTCTAAGCTATCAACATTTATCATATCTCTTAATCTTCTGAACACTCTGACATGCACACCCTTCGTCATGATATATTCAATTTGATTCTCAGTTATGCAGTGTTCCAAATTCAACTTCCCTTTAGCTACCTGCTCTTGAAGATAATAGAACCTCATTTCGATATACTTGCTTCGACCATGTGCTATTGGATTCTTAGCCAGATTGATAGTTGGCATGTTGTCAATCTTCATGGTGATTGCTCCATGATTCTTCCTTGTAATCTCTTTAATTATATTCACCACCCATGTTGCTTGACATGCACAAAGAGAAGCATTTATGTTCTCTACTTTATAAGACAATAGTGCTACTATTGGTTATTTTCTTGATATTCAAGCAACTAGTACACCACCTAGCATAAACACATAGTCAATTATAGATTTTTTATCCTAAACATCACTACACCAACTTGAATCGGTGTACCCCCACTAACTTGCATTCTTTTCCTTTATCGGCTGCAGGAAATAAAATGCCATTGATCGAGAGTTCCTTTGAGGTACCTCAGTATCCTCTTTACTGTTTCTAGGTGTGATACCTTTGGATTATGCATGAATCTACTTACCATTATACATTGTATGTTAATTTATGCCTTGTGTGACAAAGGTATCTTTGTGATCCAATAAGTCTTATGTACTGAGTTGGATCAATATCGTCTTTGTATGAGTCTTTTGATAGTTGCGGTCTTGGTTCAGCAAGTGTCGGAGTGGAGTTGCATTCTTCCATAAATCTCTTGAGTATTTCACTTGCATATCTTCGTTGATACATCATCAAACATCTACTACTCTTGTATAATTCTATGCCAAGGAAGTATGAAATTTCTCCCATATCACACATTTTGAATTCCTTGCTAAGACCGCCTTTGAAGTCTACGATCTCTTTCTTGTAGCAACTTGTTAATAACAAGCCATTGACATCGAGACATAGTATAAGCATTTCACTCTTGCTTCTTCTTACATATACTCCATGTTCATTTGCGCACTTCACAAATTCCTTCTCCCTTAGAAAACTATCTATTTTCTTATTCCAAACTCTTGGACCTTGTTTAAGTCCATACAAAACTTTATGTAGCATGTACGCCTTTCTTTCTTCTCCATGCTTCACAAACTCAACTGGTTGTGTAACATAAAATTCTTCGTCTAAGGGTTTGTTTAGGAATGCACATTTCATATACATTTAACATATGTGCCAACTGCTTATTTCTGCTAGACCAATAACTAACTTGATAGTTTCAAGTCTAGCCACAGGTGCAAAGACTTCATCAAACTCGATTCCTTCTTTATGAAGAAATCCTTTTGCCACAAGTATAGAATTGTTTCGAGTTACTTCCCATTTGGGATTCAACTTCTCCTTATATACCCACTTGACATCAATTTCCTTTTTGTCATGAGGCAAGTTGACAAGTGACCAAGTGTTGCTGGTTTTGATGGGCTTTAATTCCTCATTCATAGCTTTCACCCACTTC
This sequence comes from Vicia faba, assembly GCA_948472305.1. Classification (NCBI taxonomy): domain Eukaryota; kingdom Viridiplantae; phylum Streptophyta; class Magnoliopsida; order Fabales; family Fabaceae; genus Vicia; species Vicia faba. Next base: position 1,179,288,140 of record OX451738.1, on the reverse strand, counting down.
GAATCCTTCAAATGCCTCAACCATGTTGACTGGTTCAACATCTGTATAGAAAGCATAGTGTACCAATGCACCTTCATTATCAACTACATCATCTGATATAATCACACAAGCCTACAACCTTACAGGCATGTGTCTTGTTCTTTAAGGTCTACTTTGGCCTGCTTCACCATTGAGTTCTTCTTGTCGAACTTCTTCTCTTTCGACTTTAGTGGTTGGTTCTTCACATAAGATTCTCACTTAGGAATGGCAGGCAGACCCAAACCTGTAGGGCCTACCCGCACCCAAACCTGAGTTAACGGGTGAAAACCCGAGTTGACTGGGTTCAGATTCGGGTTCGGGTGCGAGTTTGGGCAGTGTCAAACCCGCGCCCAAAACCACATCCGCTTAGACATAAAATTATATAAGTGCCCCTATATATATATATATATATATATATATATATATATATATATATATATATATATATATATATATATATATATATATATATATATATATATATATATATATATATATATATATATATATATATATATATATATATATATATATATATATATATATATATATATATATATAATGTGTGTGTGTGTAACAAATTAGGGTTCAATTTTAAAAAGAAAACCAGACGAGGTTACTCTCTTCAATCTCAGACCCACGCAGTCACGCGTATACACCCTCTTGTTCACCATTAACATCCTTCATCAGCCATTAGACGCATCCCCTCCGTCATTCCTCCAACAACAGTCGCAACAACCTTTCTTCGGCCATCTACACCACTATACGGACGACAATCTCCCCATCCCATAGTCAACATCTCCGCCGACCAGCAATAATCATGTCACCCTCATGCTCATCTCCATCAGCGATTACCACCAACCAACATACAACCACCATCACCCTTCATCAATCTCACCATCGGCAAACAACACAACAACACTGCAACTGTCACCATCCCTTTATTTATTCATCATCATCTGGTAACTATGATTTGGTTGAAGTGATAATTTGAAGGATTTGTGTTGAATATCTACTAGAATTGATTTTGTTTACTTTTGTATATAAAATTGGCATTTAACAGAAGAGATTGTGTATCCATAGCAGTATATATTAGAATGCTTTAATTTTTTAGGATACTTTATTTTTTTTATTGAGAGGGAGAATTGAGATTTAACAAAAGAGATTGTGTATCTATAGCAGTATATCATTTATTAATTTATGTTGTGTCTTATGTTTCTTTGTTGTGCTAATAATGTTGTACTTGAGATCCATCTTGTGTTCTTACAATAAATATCGTCGTAGATGTCCAGTTCCATTACAAGAGTAAGAAGAGTATCTAACAATAATGAAACTACTAAGTTTTTTCCATGTTAAAATTTAATTTATTCGGTAAATGGTAAAAAAATTATGCAACTCAAAAAAGTTTATTCCATTTTTATTGTGATTGAATGTGTTTAATGTTGTTGTTTGTAATAGGTCAAATAGATTAAGTGAACACAACCCCAGAACCAGAAGAAACATCTAATCCTACACAAGAAAGTACATGTCCACCAACTTAGGAGGTATCTTTTAATCCAAGTATGACACCTAATGTTGGGCAACAATGTTGTACCCCAAAATTTCCCCCCTTATTTTACTCAATACATACTCCTAAGAGATCCTCAATTTGCCCAAGTTTGCCCAAGAGTTCACCAGACAAACTCTCTCCTAAGGCAGTGTGTCTCAAATTAGGGTTTCCATTTTCATAAAGATGGGTGAACTACAAAGACCTCATATGCTCTCCATGGTCCTAATATGTTGTCAAGACCATCCATGTCAAATTTCAAGCCCTGCACAAGAAGTTTGCTTAGTCCACTGCTTAGATGCTTGAGAATCGATTGTATTAGGTCAAAAGTCAATTGTGGCCCACATACAGTCAAACTTCAAGATTTTGGTCAACATCAACATTTTGAAGTGGTATCTGTCATTTGATCAAGGTTTGATCATGATTCTTCAAGGAATGCCCTAAATTCATCAAAACCCAAAAGTTGCTAAATTAGGGTTTTTCAGGAAAACTTAATCAAACTTTGACCAAGCATAACTTTGTTTCCAGTGATTTCTGGTAAACAACCGCTAGTCTTCCAAACTATCGAATAAACTTACTGACTGTTATTCAATTTCTCTGGTAACTCGCAGGATCGACTAGATTGATCCTAGGACTCATTGGTCCTTAGGGTAACTCTCATGATCGAACATATATTCATGGTTGGTATTTGAGTGTTGTGTAGGTGTTTGGCTTATTTCGATTTCTCTCTTAAAGATCTAAAGGTGTAATCAAAATATATGTGTGTGAAACTAACTTGCATGAATAAATGTTAATTGTAAAGACATGTAAAGTTGCATAAAAGGCAAGTAAATGGCTTCGAATTATAAAAACAGTTAATGTAAAAGATGCTCTGGAATATAAATGATTCGAAATACGAAGAAAGCGTTTAATGCAAGAAATCTGTAAAATGACTTTAAGTAAAAATAGACGTTCGAAAGATAAAACTTGAAGATAAAGGCATGAAAAGTATGACAATTTTTTGAAATGTAAAGTGTTTGAAATGTAAAGAAAGCATTAAAATGTAAGGCTTCAATGAAAAGATTTCGAATAAAAAGACTTTAAATGAGAAAACTTGTAAATGGTATTTGGCAGAAAGATAAAGGAAAGTACTGGAAATGATAAAAGGTTTTCATTAAATCATAAACATGTGGTGCTATCATACGTACATTGCTCTTGCATTCGTTTCCCTTGCCATGTGGTAGTTTGAATGTTACTGAGTATTTAGTACAATAGATATGACACACGAAATCCTAATACTAAGACTTCTATTTATACTAATTCAACCATAACGGTCTTGCTATAAGATTATGCCACGTTCAGAACATGCAGAACAATGCCTCTCTCTTGTTTCCACGTGTCTCCAAATGCTCCAGCACATAAATTTCAAACTTCGAATGTCCCGCTTGCATTTGAATTTCAAATGTTTTGGTACTTCTCCGCTTCGAACGCACTTCTCAGACACAATCTTGTTGTCATTTCGAGACTTCTTTAGATACGTTCCTATAATTGCCACTCGAAACTCCAAGCTTTGATATGCTTATTCGAAACATTGCTTCTGCTATTTCGAAACATGACACTTTGTTTCATTTCGATCGAAACGTTCAATTCACTTGGCTTCTAATAATATTATCAAAATCTTCAGCCAACAAACTTCCACATACTTTATCAGAAATTTTCCATCCAAGTCTCATTTTAAATAGGATGCAATTACCTACAACCCATCTCCATCCCACAAGTTCAAAATATGCACTCATCAAAAGATATGAATTTCTACATTATAGGTCCTTTTGAAAAGTCAACAAAAACACATTTTGGGTCAAAGCTTCTTACATGAACATGGAAGACTCAATTGAGATGATACCAAAAGGGTTGCTTAGGGGACATCCTAATCTTTCTAAAAAGTACAAGAACACATCTCTAGGGTTAAAATTGGAGGAGATATGCCTTGTCAAAGTTGACCTTTTTTGCAAAATTGCCAAAAGTCAAATGGCCTCAAAATTACATTTTTTTGCCAAATGGGCCTAACTTTTTATGCTTGCACCTCACTTATGACATGGTCCACGACCAAAATATCCATCCACATGTTATTTTCTTCATTTTCCATTTTATTGTGATTTTTTATTAATTAAAATTTGAATTAAATCAAATAATTGGTAAATAATATCAAAGATCTGTTTTGATATGATTTTTTTGACAGGTTTGCAATCAAAATATGCTGAAATATCAAGGCCAAATCGAATCAAGCATGATTTGTACAAGAAAGGGATAATTTGGATCAATATTGCAAGTTTGCATATGGCATGGAAATCAAATCAAATCTTCCATAATTACAAAGATACAAGCCAGTTTTATAACCCTAATTCATTCTAGGATATATAATGAACATGTACAAGGCATAAGACAAGGGTTGGCAGCAGAGAAAGCACACGAACAAATTCCAAATTTCTTGCAAAAAAATGTGATTCGGTTTTCATTCTAGAGGACCTTTCAAAACAATTTAAGGCCAGCAATCGCATCCTAATACATTTCTGAAGCTAACTGGATCAATCACAAGTCCATTCACGCCCAGAAACACCTGGTATGAACATCACAGTTTGTGACATTTTTGAAATTTGATTTCCATGATTTAGGCATTATAAACATATTTTGATCATGTATTGTTGTTTGTCATCATGTTTGCAATGTGTTTGTATTGTTTAATTTGAGTTTGAGCGAAGGAATTGAAAGACGCCATTACTAGGGTTTTCGTGGTATTTTTGGGGTTTTCACCTACAAGTAAAATTAGAACAAGAATAGGGTACTGGGAGGATCGTGGCATCAAGACCAATCGATCCCTGGTCTTTAAATCCATTTATCGTGTATATTTTTTATGTTTGAAGCATGCAGGTTTTAGCGATGGACATGGTTTGTAGGTGTTGTACCCCAAAATTTGCCCTCCCATATTCCTCCAAATATTGCAAGAAAAATCTCCAAGTGAGTCAAGTTTGCTCAAGAGTTGGACAGTCAAGTTATCTCCTAAGGCAGTTAATTAAAATTAGGGTTTTGTGTTGCATCAAGGTCCTTACATCCAAATGACCTCAAGTGCTCCCCAATGTCATAATATGTTCTCAAGTTCATCCATGTCAAATTTCAAGCCTTGCAGAGGAAGTTTGGTCAGTCAATTGCTCAAGAGGTCCAAAAATCGACTGTGCTAGGACAAAAGTCAACTGTGACCTACAAAAAGTCAAACCTCAAGATTTTTTGTCAACATTCTCATTTTGAAGGATAATTCATCATTTTATAAAGGGTTGATCATGATTCATCAAGGATTGCTCAAAATTCATCAAGATTCAAAAGTTGCTAAATTAGGGTTTTGTAGGAAAAGTCAACTCAACTTTGACCAAGCATAAATTTCTCATACTTTATGAGAAATAACCCATCCAAGTCTCATTTTTAAGAGGATGCAATTTCCTGTGATCCATCTTCACACCCCAAGATCAAGAAATGAACTCATAAAAAGTTACAAATTTGGACATTATAGGTCATTTTTGAAAGTCAACAAAAACACCTTTTTTTCCAAAGCTTATAACTTAAGCATGGAATATAAAAATGATATGAGACCAAAAGGGTTGGTTAGAGGACATCTCAAGGTTTCTAAAAAGTCCAATAACACCTCCAAAATTTCAAAATTGAAGAAGTTATGCATTGTTGAAGTTGGGCATTTTTCCAAAATTGCTAAAAGTCAACTATCCCCAAAACTTCAAATTTTGTCAAATGGGCCCACTTTTTTCCACTTGATTTGATCTTGTCACACTACACACGTGATCTATCTTTAGTCTTGGGTCCATTTATTAATTTTTTCCATTTTATTTGATTTTTATTGAATTAATTCATTTTAAATCAATTTAAATCCAAATAAAATCTAAACATTGATAACTTGACATCTTTTTGATTGATACAAGATTTAATTATCATCATGGACAGGATCAAACTCGTATCAAGCCATATCATGCACAAAATATTGGTTTTTGACAAATTTGGAAGCTTTTTCAATGGAGAATAAAATCACATCTTCAATCATCAATGCATAAAGATTCAAAGCCCAAAACTTGACCTAATGCATTGCTTGATAGATATACAAGTGAGAGGCACGAAAATCAGAACTTAGAGGCAGCCAAATCACAAAAGAAAAACTTGAAAAAAGCTTGAAAAAGCTTGAAACTGAAATCACCCTTAGAGTCCAATTCAAGGCCAAAACTCAATGTGGTTCTATTGCTTGACATCCACTGAGTGAGAAGGAATCAAAAGCAAGCTCTCTCCCTGAATCACGCTGTAAGTCACCTGAAAAATACCCTTGTACACGAAATTGTATTCTCTTATTCTGGCATTTTCTTGACAAAACATTGACATATTCATGGTTCTTGAATGATTTCTAAGCTTTCCACATTATTCAATTGTATTTTTATAGCCTGTAATGCCATACCCGAAACTAGGGTTTTTGGTTCTTGTTTTTAGGCGTTTCAGTTTCAGGCCAAATTGATGCAAACAATGGACATGGATGAAATCAGGAGATAAAGACGAACATGGTTGTGGTCTTGGAATTAATTTCCATGGCCTAGAACTCGTTTTAGGAGCCAGCCACAGATTTAGCTGCGGACAAAAATCTGCAGGTAAATAACCAGGACGTAACGAAGAAGACGATTACGTGGCCATGTCCCATTCGTTCATTCAAAATTCACGCTTTTTATTTTTTTGTTCAGGCATATTAACTTGTTTCCAATATAATGATTAGTTGGTATTACACTAACAATAAAAATATAGTGGCGCAGTGGCCAGGCGAGCGTGTGAAATCCAATGGGACATGGGTTCGAATCCCAGGTCCCCCATGCATTTGTGTTAATTTTTTCCAGGTTATCCAGTACAAGCCAAAGCATAAGATCTACCGTATGCCCTTAGATCTTAAAGCGCCAGATGGCCTCCAGGTCAAATCTGATGGCCCAAAGGTGATGACCATCATAAGACCTAGTCAACGTGCATGCAGGGAATTCCAAAAAGTCAAACGAGGCTTGCATAAATGGGCCTCTGAATTGCCAATCTCACTCCCTTTCCAGGCCCAACACCCCCCTTGAGTATTTTTTTCTTATTTTTTTATCTTATTTTATTTATTTGTTTTACTAATTATTTTTATTGTTTAATTGACCAATTAAATTATTTTCCTCATAAAATAAAAAAACACAAAAATATATTTTTATTTATTAAAATTGATTTCAGTATTTTATTTTTGTAAATAAATTAATTCAATTAACTTAGCTTAATTAGGAAATAATTTAAATCTTTTGCAATAATTAAAATAAATTTAGACGATTAGGTTTTTACTAACTTTAAATCAAATTTTTATTTCTTTAAATGTCCAAAAATCCAAAAATATCTTCTTCTTTTTTATTTAATTAATTTATTTATTTATTTAACTTAGATTTAATTCCTTTTAATTCAAAAATAAACAAAAAAATGCTTTCTTTTAAAAAAGGGTCAAAACCCTAAAAAATTTCCACATCCGATTTAATTTCTTGCACGTGATCCATTTGATTCTAATATTGTAATTGTTTCCCGGTATGTAATAGCTTTTAATTAGGACTTTATTTTATCGCTTATTTTATTTTCCGCAATTTAAATTAAAGGGTTGTAATTGGCGATGTAAATACCCGACGCCTTGTAATTGTTTAGATTTAATTTCCACAATCTATAAACTGTTAGATGTTTGGTAATAGGGAATACATGACAGGATCAAATGTATGAACTTAAAATCAACATAGCTCACCCGTGACATGTACAAAGGTAAAATTAACCGAAATAACACACTCGCACATGCGCACTCTTAGGGTACACCTCACTTGGTCGCCTTCGAACGTGCTCATTGAGTATAAGAAGTTTTAGAGGTCGCCCTCTTGTCCAAAGATCATAGTTGCCTCAAAACAGTTGCCTCAAAAAAATGATCTAAGACATTAGGGTTACCGCTAAGGCGTCCTAACATTGCTTTAGTGACCACACGTCCCTTAATCGAATTGACCCTTAAACTCCAACGACAATGCTACCTACTCATCAATAGTGGGATAACATTGTCTAAAGGACATTAGCACAGATTGGTTCCTTTTTCGAGTAGGTAGATAGTTCTTAAGTACTTGCTCTTTCAAAACAAAATAAAACTTTTCGCACTTACACTTTTCAAACAAAAAACTCTTTCAAACCCACAAACACAAAGAAAAGCAAATTTTGAAAACACTTTGAGCAAGTACCTAAGAGCCCGTGGATAACCACAGATAGAAAGGGTGCTAACACCTTCCCTTTCTATAATCTACCCCCCAGACCCGAGAAACATCTCGAAAAAGGAATTTTTCTGTGCTTTTTTCCTTTCCTTGTTTGATAAAATAAAAGACGGCGGCGACTCTTGCTTACCGCGACATTTTGCGAAAACAAACGCAAAACGCGAACCAACATTCCAAAACAGTCAGTTCTCTTCCCACCGCATCATAGTAGGTATAGGTTATATACCTAAGACGACGGGCTGGAGGTAGAAGAAGGTGATTTGTCATCACCCTATTGGCTTATTTGAATACAGCGCACACGATTTTGTTTCAGCTTCATTGAAATTGTTTTCCATATTATGTATTACTCTTATTCCTTTAACAACTAATCAGCGTAGCCCAGCTGGCAAAGGCGTCTATTGGTAAGTAAGAGGACATGGGTTCAATCCCAGGTCCCAACAAATTTCTTTATTTTCTCACTTTCCACTTGCAGATCCAATGCTTCATAATTCCACGCGTGTACCTTGAACCTTTACATCCAGCCACTTGATAAGCATAATATCAGATCCAATGCACTCCAAATGAGAGACCATGATGCACCCTCAAGTCAACACTCCATGGGATCAAGCGCATTGACTGGGCTCAGCATTATTCGGCCAGGGAAATTCAACAATATACCCCCTCTTTCAGCAATGCAAACAGGCCCATTTTTAATTCTTTCTTTTTTATTTCTTTTATTTTAATTAATTTGTTTAATTATTTTTCACCAAAAATTAATTGCCTTTTTTAATTAATCATAAAATCAATAAATCACAAAATCACAAAAAGATCATTTTTTATAAAATATTTATTTTAATTTAATTAGTAGATTAGGTTAATTTAATTTATTTTTTTCATAATTAAAAATAATTAGAAAATAGGTTCATTTAATTCTTTTTGTAAATAAAACTAATTATAAATTAGGGTCTAATTAATTTTCAATTTAAGTGTTTTCTTAAATAAAAATGCACAAAAAATACCTTTTTTTCCTCAATTAGGGTTTTAGGTTATTCTCAATCATCCTCGCATTTAATTCGCCGCGCGCATGTTAATTATTTTTCATTATTTTTGTAATTGTTAATGGTTTGTAATAGCTTTAAATTAGGGTTTTTACTTATCGCTTTTCCCCGGTTTTTGGTTATGTAATTAATCCCCCTCCCGAAGCCTTGTAATAGCTAGGTTTTTTTTCTCGCACTTTTAATTTTCGAAATCTTTAACTGTTAGATGCATGGTTAATAGGATTATATGGTAAGAATATCTGAAAATTAAAATGGTAGATACCTAATGTGCAAAGACTAAATTAACTAAAAAATTCACATGCACATATTCACTCCTAGGGTTTGCCTCACTTCGGTTGCCTTCGGTAAACAATCATTAAGCATAAGAGATTTTAGTGGTTGCCCTCTAGTCTAAAAGATCAAAATGTCCCATTGAATGTTGTCTCAGAAATGTTGCCTCAGAAAGATCTTAAGATTCTAGGGTTACTACTAAAATTTCCAACCCATTGCTTTGGTGACTGTACTTGTCCCTTTAGAATGTCCCTTATAAACTCCAACGATGGGGCTACCTACTCCTTAATAGTAAGATATCACTGTCTAAAGGAAACGAGAACGAACAATTTTTTTCGAGTAGGTAGAATCTTAAGTACTTGCTCAACAAAACTTTTCACACAAACACCTTTCAAAACAAATTTTCATAACAAACTTCGTCACACACTTGAGGACTGATACAAGGGTTATCATGAAGTAAAACATTTTAAAAACAAGCACACACAAGAAATTTGAAAAAATGAGCAAGTACCTAAGAGCCCATGGAAAACCATGGACATAAATGTAAGTACGAAGTGCGCCTAAGAGGGGGTGAATTAGGTACTTTTAAAAATTCTGGTTTTTAGTGATGATGGTTCTTATTTTTCTGGTTATAAGTGAGATTAGGAAAGCTTAAAAATGCAGAAAAATAAAGAGACACGAGCGATATATCTTGGTTCCCCTCACAGTCCGAGAGTACTCCAGTCCCCTTTCAACATGAAAGAGATTTCCTTATTGTGGCAAACTTAAACAAGAACTACCAACCAAACCAAGAACAATCCTCTTGGACCAAGAACAGTCCTCTTGTATTTTCACTAAGTTACCTATTAGAACAATCCTCTCAATGTAACTACACGTGTATCCAACAACTTGGAAAGACAAGATTTCAACAAAAACACTTAAACTTAATTCCAACAATCCTGGAAAATAAGTAAGTAAATATCAATTTGTGAGTTTGAGTGAGTAGAGTAATATTGATCACTAAGAGTGATTTGACAATGTATAATCTTATTCTTTCAATATTAATATTGTAGAAAGACTCAAGATATATTTGCTCAAAGTTTTCTGTTTTAAAGTATGAAAATGTGCAAAAAACTTATGTATGAAAATGAAGAATGCTTGAGTTTGTATTTTGAAAGTTCAAAAATATTTATGAAAGAAGGTGTTAGATCTGGATTTGAAATTGAATATTTATATGTTCATAACACCATTTTGAAACATCATGAAGAACTGGAAATGTATCATGAACAAATGCCAAGTTTGAGTGAAAAGATGTAATGAGAAGGCATGATCAAAAGGCATGAACAAAGCTGTTATTTTTCAAATTCGTGCAGTGTGCAATCGATTGCACCCTTGGTGTAAATCAATTGCACAAGGTTTTTAACAGCTGTTTTTTCAAAATCTTTAAGAGTGCAATCGATTGCACTAACAATGTAATCGATTGCATGCAAAGTCAGTAGCAAAAATTAACTGAGTGCAATTGATTGCACTAACAATGTAATCGATTGCATGCAAAGTCAGTAGCAAATGTTTTGAAAAATTTAAGTATGCAATTGATTGCATAGGAATGTAAATCAATTGCACAAAGAAACAGAAGCAAAAGATTTGAAATTTTGAAGTGTGCAATCGATTGCACGAAGATGTAAATCGATTGCATGGAGAAGAAAAGTGAAATTTTATCTTTGAAAAGCTTGAGTAATGATTCTTAAATATTTCTTTTTCATTTTTGAGCATCTATATCTTAAGATCAAAGTAGATAATATTATTATACCTTTAAAGTTGTTGAGAGCCTTGAATGAAGATATTATCCTTAGATGCTTAGATGCTTGATCAAAATCTTTGCCTTCTTTGTTAGCCATGGTTTGTCTTCATCAAAACAAAATCTTATTTGAGAAGCTTGATTTTACATTCTCCCCCTTTTTGTTGATGACAAACAATCTTTCTTTATGTGATGTACTTTCCAGAAGAGCTTCTCCCCATAAGATGCAAAACTCCCCCTATGTAGGAGAGGGTTGGAATCCTTTGCAATTCTTAATCTTGATTGGAGAGTACCTTGAAAATTAAGACACAAGAAATACAAGCATAAAGTACCATACATCTTTCTCCCCCTTTGACATTATCAAAAAGAAGGGAAAGATGCCTAAAGAAAATAAAAATAGAGCAATATATTGACAAAAATTATAGAATTAAAACATTAACACACATTGTTTAAGAGTTACGCAGAAAATTGAACAAACGAAACATTGAAAGAGTAAGACAATAACATAACAAGAAAAAAAAGGTCAGCCAGAACATTAAGGGTGATGAATTTCTGGATGGTTGTAAGACCATGAGCCTTGGTTCCGGAATTATTGTTGAAGTGGAGGTTCTGTGTAATGAGGAGGAGGTGCAACTGGGTTATTTGGGTCGTATGGTGGGATATGAAGGTGAGAATAAAGGTATGAGAATTGTTGGTTCACATCCGAGCGAAAATCATTTATCCGGGTTGTAGTGGAGTCATTGATTGCACTCTATTGATTGTTGATGTTGGTGTTCATAGAAGCAAACTGTTGAGACATGTAGTCTATGAGTTCTTGATTGCTTGGACCAGAGGGAGCATAAGGAGGAGGAGGCACAACTTCACCGCCTTCAACTTCTTGGTCATTATCTTTATTGCCAACAATATCTTCACCAATGTAGGTGATGGTCTTTGTCTCTGGATTAAAATGTACGCCCATTCTTGAATCAACATTCTTAATTGAAATTTTGTTTAAGTTAGGATCCATATCCACCTTTTCAAAACCACGAAAATCCACACCAAATTCCTCCATAATCAAAGTGATAAAATAAGCATATGGAAGGAAGTTAGACTTTTCATCCACTCTCAGCATATGCATCATGATCATTCTTGCCCAGTTTACATTTACTCCTTTCTTCCTTGCATAAATAAGCTGCATCTCGAAGTCGGTAACTGTGCAATGGTTTCCAGCTCTTGGAAACAGTATATAGACCAAAAAATAATTGTTGTACCCTAAAATCTGCCCTCCCATATTCCTCAAGATTTGCCAAGATTAATCTTCAAATTGCTCAAGATGGCTCAAGGGTTGGACAGTCAAATCACCTCCTAAGGCAGTCAAGTCAAAATTAGGGTTTTGTGTTGCACTAAGGTCCTCATATCCAAATGTCCCCAAGTGCTTCCCAATGTCTTAATATGTTCTTAAGTTCATCCATGTCAAATTTCAAGCCTTGTAGAGGAAGTTTGGTCAGTCAATTGCTCAAGAGACCCAAAAATCGACTGTGTCCCAAATACAGTCAAACCTCAAGAATTTTTGTCAACATTCTAATTTTGAAGGTTAATTCATCATTTGATCAAGGTTTGATCATGATTCATCAAGGATTGCTCAAAATTCATCAAGATTCAAAAGTTGCTAAATTAGGGTTTTGCAGGAAAAGTCAACTCAACTTTGACCAAGCATAACTTTCTCATACTTTATGAGAAATGACCCATCCAAAGCTCATTTTGAAGAGGATGAAATTTCCTACAATCCATCTTCACACCCCAAGATCAATAAATTCTCTCACAAAAATTTACAAATTTGGATATTATAGGTCATTTTTGAAAGTCAACAAAAACACCTTTTTTGCCAAAAGCTTATAACTTGAGCATAGAACATCAAAATGAGATGAGACCAAAATGGTTAGTTAGAGGACATCTCAAGGTTTCTAAAAAGTCCAAGAACACTTCCAAAAGTTCAAAATTGAAGAAGTTATGCATTGTTGAAGTTGGGCATTTTTCCAAAATTACCAAAAGTCAACTATCCTCAAAACTCCAATTTTTGACAAAAGGGCCCACTTTTTTCCACTTGATTTGGTCTTGTCATGCCACGCGCGTGTCCCATACTTAATTTCATGACCATTCATTTATTTTTCTATTTTTATTTTATTTTTATTGATTTAATTCATTTTAAATCAATATTAAATCAAATAAAATCTAAAAATTGATGTAAAGGGATCTTTGTGATTTGTACAACTTGCAATTATCATTATTCACTCAATAAAATCGCATCATGGCTCATTCAAGCATAAGAAATCAGATCTTGCCCATATTTGGAAACATGTTAATGGTGATCAAAGTGCAATCTTGATTCTTCAATGCACAAGGATATTGGCCCATGTTTTAACCTATAATCATTCCATTATATGCAAGCAATCCTCACAAACCTAGAATACGCATAGAAGTCTGCAGAAACGGCCATACCACTTTGAGAAAAAAGCTTGAAAAGTGTGAGATTGAAAATGACCTTGGAGGCGAATTCAGACTAAAACAAAAACGCAGCTCTCTTCCTTGACATCCAGTGGTGCTATACCAATCAAAAGGAAGCCTTTTCATCGCCTACGTCGCACTGTAAGTCATCATAAACTGACCTCTGAACATGGAATCCTAACCTCCAGTTCTTGCATCTTTTCTTCAAAATATTGGCATATTCATATTTGTTATTTAATTTAGAACATTTTTGCATTATTCAATTTCATTATTGGACCCTGTATCATGATGCTCGAACCTAGGGTTCTTGTTCTTGTTTTTTAGGCGTTTTTTTAATAGGCAAAATCAAGGAGAATAGTGGTTACAGGGATGACCAGGAGGAAGAGACGAGTACATTGGTACTCTTGGATTTCATTTATATGGCCTAGGGAGGATTTTTGAGACGTCCTATGAATCTTCCTGCGGATAAAAATCCGCAGGTAAACGAACCAGGTTTTGTGAGGAAGATGATTACGTGGTTGGGCGTGATTGGTTCGTTTGAATCAATCGCACGTTTTTTATTTTTGGCCAGGCATAATTGAATTGTTTGTATATAATATTTGATTGATATTCCACTAACAGGTTAACATCTTGGCTCAGTTGGTAGCACGCTAATTGATTTGTCCCTTGGGACCTGGGTTCGAATCCCAGGTCCCTCAAAACGCTTCTTATTATTTTCTTGCATATATTCCAGTGGATTTTCAGGTATGAAGACTACCATACACTTCAAGGATCAACATGCCAAGTGGTCAATCAGGCAGATCTAGTAACCCAGATTGCACGCCTACCATGGTCTCCAGTCAACAAGCACCCATGGGAATCCAAAAAGTCCAACGAGGCTGAAGCTTGATGGGCCTGGAAATTGCAACTCAAACACCTTCTTCAGGCCCAACACCCCCCCCCCTTGAGTTTGTTTATTTTATTTTTCTTTTCATTATTTTCTATTTTCAATTTTATTATTAGTAGTATTTTAATTAACCAATTAACTAATTAACTTTTTCATTAAAAAAAATCAGAAAACAATTTAAATATTTTTATTTAAATTCCGTTAATGTTATTATTTATTTTTGTAAATAAAATTAACCAATTTATTTAGTTTTAATTAGGTTCAATTTTAATATATTTTGCATTAAATTAAAATCAATATAAAATTAGGGTTTTTAATATTTGTTAACCATTTTTTATTTCCTTAATTAAAATAAAACTCAAAAATATTTTCTTTTTAATTAATTAATTCAAATTATTAATCTAGACTTAATTTTTAATTCAAAAAATAACAAAAAATATGTTTTATTTGATAAAAAGGGTCAAAACCCTAGGACGCTCCGATTCAATTTTCCTCGCGCGTATTATCTTTGATCTATATTTGTGTATTTGCTCCGAGGATGTAATAGTTTTAACTTAGGATTTTATTTACCGCTTTTATTTACTTTTCACAATTTAATTTTCAAGGGTTTGTTTTTGGCGATGTAAATACCCGACGCCTTGTAATAGCTTAGATTTATCTTCCGCGATTTAATTTATGCAACCATTAACTGTTAGATGTTTGAATAATAGGCAATGCATGACAAGATAAATCTGTAACCTAAAATCAACAGTAGCTCACCCTAGCATGCTCAAAGATAATATAACTGAAAAATAATACACTCGCACATGCCACTCTTAGGGTACGCCTCACTTGGTTGCCTCGAACGTGGTCATTGAGTATAGGAAGTTTTAGAGGTCGCCCTCTTGTACAAAGATCATAGTTGCCTCGAAACGGTTGCCTCGGAAAAATGATCTAAGACATTAGGGTTACCGCTAAGGCATCCTAACATTGCTTTAGTGACCACACGTCCCTTAATCGAATTGACCCGAAAACTCCAACGATGGTGCTACCTACTCCTCAATAGTGGGATAGCATTGTCTAAAGGACATTTGTACAGTTTAATTCCTTTTTGAGTAGGTAGATTTTCTTAAGTACTTGCTCCTTTTAAAAAACAAAACAAAACTTTTCGCACTTACACCCCTTTCAAAAAACAAAAACTCTTTTCAAACCCACAATCACAAAGGAAAGCAAATTTTTGAAAACATAGTGAGCAAGTACCTAAGAGCCCGTGGATAACCACGGATAGAAAGGGTGCTAACACCTTCCCTTCCTATAATCTACCTCCCGAACCCGAGAAACATTTCGAAAAGGAATTTTTCTGTGCTTTTGTCCTTTCCTTGTTGGATAAAATAAAAGACGGTGACGACTCTTGCTTACCGCGACATTTTGCAAAAACAAACGCAAACGCGAACCAGCATTCCAAACAGTCAATTCTCATTCCCACCGATCACAATAATGATATAAGCGATCGTCTATATGGAGATTACCTGCACTCCATGAGTCTCTGGATGGAATTTCTCCGCCAAGACCAAGAATCTGTTTGGCGCAAAATTCAGCTTCACTTAACCGCCCAATGCTGTAAAAGAATCCCTTTTTATGATAGCCATCCCATATCTCGTTTTCAGGATCATATAGGGAGCTTTCAGTGAAAGGAATATGCAAGATCTCACCAACAACCTGAGGAGTCAGAGAGATACGAGTGCCTAGCACATATGTGACCATTTTTCCTTTTTGGGTGTTAGATTACTGAAAAACATTCTTACCAAATCCGGGTAGTATGGACCGTACGAAGAAATCAAGGGTTCTAGACCATAAGCAGCTAGATCATTCTGAAAGGAAAAACATTCTTGAGGAAAGGAGGAGAGTATACCATACTTGGGGTTGGATACAATTTTCTTTTGAAAGTCTTTGATAAATTTGGCTTCTTGCTCTTCGGTGAGAGTTGAAAGCAATGGATTGGATGTTGAATCAATCTTATTTTTCCCTTTATCTGAAACTGAAGCCTTTCTCTTTGTTCTTGAAGCCATGGATATGGAGATTTAGAGTTTTGGGGATTTTAGTTTTTGTGAGAGAGAAAGATTTTGTGTGAGAGATTTGGAAGTGATTTAGGTAGGTAAGGAATGAGTTATTAGAATTGAAGTGTATTTGGCTTGGGAATATGAGAGAGGAATTCTGACCAACATTAATTTTCTGTCATAAAAGCTACTTTCAGTACGTGCAATTGATTGACATATCATGTGCAATCGATTTGCACACAAACATAATCAAAAAATTAGCAAAAACGCACATAGTGAAATCGATTGCATTAAAGGTGCAATCAATTTGCACAAGAAACAGAATGGACAGAATTGAAAAAAACTCTTTGTGCAATCGATTTGCACCAACAAAAATTGTCCAAAACCAAATTTTTCTTGAAAAATTAAGTATCACATAACATAAATTCATATATGGCATGTATAAAACATATATAAAAGTTATATCAAGGGTAGAATGCACCTTATAAGTCGCGTTCGTCAAGTATGCCGAGCTCTCGACGAATTTTGTAGAAAGGTTCTTTCGCCAAAGGTTTGGTGAAGATATCGACAAGCTGATTATGAGTATCTACAAAGGTTACCTCGACATATCCTTGAAGAACATGATCACGGAGAAAATGATGTCGAATGTCTATATGTTTAGTCCTTGAATGCATGACGGGATTCTTTGTGATGTTGATTACACTGGTGTTGTCGCATCTTAGAGGAATGCACCCTAGATCGAGTACGTAGTCACGAAGTTGTTGTTTTAGCCACAAAATTTGAGCGCAACTACTACCCGCTGCAATATATTCATCTTCGGCCGTGCTTAGAGCAACACATGCTTGTTTATTGCAGGCCTGTGATACTAATGCATTACCAAGAATGTGACAAGTACCACTTGTGCTCTTTCTATCTGTTTTACATCCTGCATAATCCGTGTCAGAGTAACCAATTAAGTTGCAGACACTACCTTTAGGATACCACAATCCGACATTTGTTGTCCCTTTGAGATACTTCATGATCCTCTTTACCACCGTGAGATGAGATTCCTTTGGGTTAGCTTGAAAGCGGGCACAGAGACAAACACTAAACATTATGTCAGGATGGCTTTCCGTCAAATATAATAAAGAGCCAATCATACCTCGATATTTAGTGATGTCAATGGAAACACCTGATTCATCTTGATCAACATAAGAACCATAACCCATTGGTGTAGACATTTCCTTGCAGTTATCCATGTCAAACCTTTTCAAGAGTTCCTTTCAATATTTGGATTGGTTGATGAAGATGCCATCTTTTAGTTGTTTGATTTGAAGTCCAAGAAAATAGCTCATTTTACCCATCATGGATATTTCAAATTCTCCTTGCATCATTGATAAGAATTCTTCACACATTTCTTGATTTGAAGAACCGAAGATGATGTCATCAACATAGACTTGTGCTAGCAAAGTGTCGTCTTTGATTTTCTTGATAAATAGAGTCTTGTCAACTTTGCCTTTTTCGAAACCTTTTTCGCATAAGAAGTTGCTTAAACGATCATACCATGCCCTTGGTGCTTGTTTCAGTCCATAGAGAGATTTTCTTAATTTGAATACATGAGATATATTCTTGAAGTCTTCGAAACCTGGGGGTTGCTTAATGTATACTTCTTCAGTGATATATCCATTCAAGAATGCGCTTTTGA
Source organism: Vicia faba (assembly GCA_948472305.1). NCBI lineage: Eukaryota > Viridiplantae > Streptophyta > Magnoliopsida > Fabales > Fabaceae > Vicia > Vicia faba. The sequence goes on along the minus strand of OX451738.1, from coordinate 1,179,270,079 downwards.
CGTCCATTTGGAAAAGCTTAAAATTTAATGAACAAGCATAGGCAAGTAAGAGACGAATAGCTTCTAACCTTGCAACTGGAGCGAAAGTTTCTTCAAAGTCTATTCCTTCTTCTTGATTATAGCCTTGTGCTACCAATCTTTCTTTGTTGCAAACAATTATTCCATTCTCGTCGAGTTTGTTTTTGAACACCCATCTTGTTCCAATAATGTGTTTGTTTCTTGGCCTAGGAACAAGTTCCCAAACTTGATTTCTTTCAAATTGATTAAATTCTTCTTGCATAGCTATGATCCATTGGTCATCGCCTAAAGCTTCATCAACTTTGGAAGGTTCAATTTGAGAGACAAACGCCATGTTTAGGCAAGCATCCTTGAGATTTAATCTTGTAGACACGCCTTGACTTATATCACCAATTACTTTATCAATAGGATGATGTCTATGAGTTCTCCATTCTTTTGGTAGATCATTGAGATTCTATTCTTGTTGAGGTGATTCTTCTAGTTGAATGGGTTGATCCTTGAACGAATTTTCTTGAGGACCTTCTTAAATTTCATCATCATTATCACAAACAATATTATCCTCCTTGGAGGGGTTAGATTCATCAAAATAAACATGCATAGATTCTTCAATAGTCAAAGTTATTTTGTTGTATATTCTATATGCTTTACTAGAGAGTGAGTAACCAAGAAATATACCTTCATCAGATTTCTCATCAAACTTACCCAAATTATCTTTGTCATTGTTTAGGACAAAGCATTTGCACCCGAAGATATGAAATAAAGCAATGTTTGGTTTTCTCCCTTTGAAAAGTTCATATGGAGTTTTCTTTAAGATTGGTCTAATGTTAACTCTATTGCTAACAAAACATACCGTGCTCACCGCATCCGCCCAAAAGTATTTTGGAAGATTTGAGTCTCTAAGCATTGTTCTAGCAAGTTCCATAAGAGACCTATCCTTTCTTTCAACCACTCCATTTTGTTGTCGAGTCCTTGGTGCCGAGAAGTTGTGAGATATTCCATGTTCTCCATAGAATTCTTCAAATAGAGCATTTTGGAATTCTCCGCCATGGTCACTTCTTATTGAGGCAATTGTTAGAGACTTCTCATTCTGAATTTGTTTAGCATACTTCTTAAACGCCTTGAATGCATCACTTTTCTGCACTAAAAAGAATGTCCAAGTATATCTATAGAAATCGTCAACAATAACCAAAGCATATACATTACCTTTGAAACTCCTTGTTCTCGATGGACTAAATAGATCCATATGTAACAATTGTAGTGGCCTTGTAGTGGACACCACATTCTTATATTTGAAAGTTGATCTAGTTTGTTTCCCTTTTTGACAAGCATCACATAGTCTATCTTTGACGAAATTTCTCTTAGGCAATCCAATAACAAGATCATGCTTGATTAATTTATTCAAGTGTTCCATATGAATATGAGCAATTCTTTTGTGTCAAAGCCACGAATCATCGTTGTTCGCCATGAGACATTTAACCTTCAAAGATGGATCATCAAGGGAAATCATAAATATATTATTGATTCTTTTACCTTTAAGTATAACCTCATGAGTGACTTCGTCTTCTATCAAACATTCATCCTTGGTGAACTTGATTTTGAAGCCTTTGTCACAAAGTTGGATAATACTTAGAAGATTGTTCTTTAGTCCTTCAACATAAAGAACATCTTCAATGGATGTGAAAGGTGGAGCACCAACTTTGCCTTTGCCTAGGATTCTTCCCTTATTATTGTCTCCATAAGTGACAAAACTCTTGGCCTTTAGCGCTATTTGTGAAAATTGGTTTATATCTCCTGTCATATGCTTTGAACAACCACTATCAAGATACCAAAGATTGCATGTGGTCTTCAAGCATACCTGTAAAACAAATTAGGTTTTGTTAGGTACCCAAGTTTCTTTGGGTCCTTCACAATTAGTGCCTTTCTTTACCCATACATAATGCCCACCTGCCACACTAAAGTTTCTAACATAGCAAGCATTAGGTGTATGGCCTTTAATACCACAATAAAAACAAGTAGGTTCAAAGTTACTTCTATATCTAGAAGGATAAGATTTCTTCTTAGAAAATGTTTTCTTTTTCGGATAATGACGAACTATTTTAGGTTTGTTCACTTTCTCTTTGGAAGATTGATCACTTGCCTTAACAAAGATAGTTTTGTTAGAACTTGGTTTTGAAAACTTTGAATATCCAAGCCCACTTTTGTCATTGGAGTATCTTTGTTGGCTAAGAACACCTTCCAATCCAATTTTCCCTTTTTCATATCTTTCAATGACTCTTTTTAATTGTACAATTTGGAAAGCGAGTGAATCACAATTTTTGCATACAAAATTATGTTTTTGTTCATCACTTGATTTTTGTTTTTCTTCTTTGAAATCTTTTTCCATTGAAACATATTTTTCTTCTAAGGATGAAATTTGTTTCTTTTGTGATGAAATGGTTTTATACAGAATTTCGCATTCATTCAATAGTTCATCTATAGCACCTTGTGCATCACTATCAAAAATAGAAAATTCATTACTAACCTCATTGTCTTCATCATCGGAATGGTGTGAGGCCATCAATGCTAGATTTGCACTTTCATCACTATCGGAATCGGATGAGGAACTTATTTCATTGTCCTCCCATGCGACATAAGCCTTTTTGTTCTTGAATCCCTTCTTTCTTTTGAAGCCACCTTTCTTGGAGAGTTTTGGACAATCCGGCTTGATATGACCTTGCTTACCACATTCATAACATGTGATTTCTTGTGTTGATGTGGAGCCTTCCTTTTTCTGAAAATGTTTCTTTCCTTTTGAATGAGAAAAAGGTTTGTCATTTCTACCAAAGAACTTACCAAGCCTTTTAACAAGAAGCATGAAGTTTTCATCTTCTTCTGGATTGTTTTCCTTTTCAACTTCCTTGGAGTCTATCTTCAAAGCAATATTCTTGGATTTCTTCTCTTGATTTTCATGCTTTTCGAGTCTTCCGAGTTCCGTTTCGTATTCTTGAAGTTTTCCAAATAATGTTGCAGATGTCATGTTGGAGAGACTTTTCTTTTCTGAAATTGTCGTTACCTTTGGTTTCCATTCCCTAGTTAAGGACCTAAGTACTTTCAGATTCAATTCATCATTCGTCAAAGTTTTACCAAGAGCACTTATATGATTTGTCAAGTGCACAAATCTCTTTTGTAAGTCAAGAATGGTTTCTATGGGCTGTATTCGAAATAGTTCATATTCTTGACTTAGGGTATTTAGTCTTGATCTTTTTACTTCAACCGTTCCTTCATGAGTTTGTACCAAGGTATCCCATATTTCCTTTGTTGTTTTGCATGCCAAGACACAGAAGAATTCGTCCATGCTAAGTGCACCTTGAAGGAGGTTTATTACCTTTTTGTCATAGAGAACTTTCTTCTTATCATCATCGTCCCATGCAGTTTTAGGCTTTGATGAGCCAACACCATTGATTACCGTTATCGGGATAAATGGACCATTTTCGACGGCATCCCATATTTCTTCTCCTTGTGCTTCTAGATGCGCCTTCATGCGAATTTTCCAGAAGTCAAAATATTCACCACAGAATAGAGGAGGCTTGTTGTTACTACCACCATCTCTGAAAACGGGATTATGATTTGCGGAAGCCATTCTGGATCTTTTAGGAGCAGGTTACCTATAACCTGCTCTGATACCAATTGTAAGTACGAAGTGCGCCTAAGAGGGGGGTGAATTAGGTACTTTTAAAAATTCTGGTTTTTAGTGATGATGGTTCTTATTTTTTTGGTTATAAGTGAGTTTAGGAAAGCTTAAAAATGCAGAAAAATAAAGAGACACGAACGATATATCCTGGTTCCCCTCACAGTCTGAGAGTACTCCAGTCCCCTTTCAACATGAAAGAGATTTCCTTATTGTGGCAAACTTAAACAAGAACTACCAACCAAACCAAGAACAATCCTCTTGGACCAAGAACAATCCTCTTGGATTTTCACTAAGTTACCTATGAGAACAATCCTCTCAATGTAACTACACTTGTATCCAACAACTTGGAAAGACAAGATTTCAATAAAAACACTTAAACTTAATTCCAGCAATCTTGGAAAATAAGTAAGTAAATATAAATTTATGAGTTTGAGTGAGTAGAGTAATATTGATCACTAAGAGTGATTTGACAATGTATAATCTTCTTCTTTCAATAATAATATTGTACAAAGACTCAAGATATATTTGCTCAAAGTTTTCTGTTTTAAAGTATGAAAATGTGCAGAAAACTTATGCATGAAAATGAAGAATGCTTGAGTTTGTATTTTGAAAGTTCAGAAAATATTTATGAAAGAAGGTGTTAGATCTGGATTTGAAATTGAATATTTATATGTTCGTAACACCCTTTTGAAACATCATGAAGATCTAGAAATGTATCATGAACAAATGCCAAGTTTGAGTGAAAAGATGTAATGAAAAGGCATGATCAAAAGGCATGAACAAAGCTGTTTTTTTCAAATTCGTGCAGTGTGCAATCGATTGCACCCTTGGTGTAAATCGATTGCACAAGGTTTTTAACAGCTATTTTTTCAAAATCTTTAAGAGTGCAATCGATTGCACTAACAATGTAATCGATTGCATGCAAAGTCAGTAGCAAAAATTAACTGAGTGCAATCGTTTGCACTAACAATGTAATCGATTGCATGCAAAGTCAGTAGCAAATGTTTTGAAAAATTTAAGTATGCAATCGATTGCATAGGAATGTAAATCGATTGCACAAAGAAACAGAAGCAAAAGATTTGAAATTTTGAAGTGTGCAATCGATTGCACTAAGATGTAAATCGATTGCATGCAGAAGAAAAGTGAAATTTTATCTTTTAAAAGCTTGAGTAATGATTCTTAAACATTTCTTTTTCATTTTTGAGCATCTATATCTTAAGATCAAAGTAGATAACATTATTATACCTTTAAAGTTGTTGAGATCCTTGAATGAAGATATTATCCTTAGATGCTTAGATGCTTGATCAAAATCTTTGCCTTCTTTGTTAGCCATGGTTTGTCTTCATCAAAACAAAAGCTTATTTGAGAAGCTTGATTTTACAATAAAGGGTGCTAACATCTTCCCTTTCTATAATCTACCCCCCGTAATCAGAATATCTCAAAAAAAAGTTTTTTCTGTTCTTTTTCCTTTTCCATGATTGGATGAAATAAAAGTCAGTGGCGACTCTTGCTTACCGCACATTTACAAATACAAAATGCAAACCAGTAAAAACAGTCGGTTCTGCCACCGTAACACAGAACTGGCGACTCTGCTAGGGAATATAAAATGGGGTTTACCTTAGGATCTAGGTCATTTTAAAATTGCTTTCTTGTTTTGCCTTGCCTGCTTTAAATTCAAGGGTTTTGCTTGGGTTACTATAGATCCTACACCCGGATCTAGGGGCACTTATTAGGTAAACAACAATAGATCGTGGAGATTGTACGGTGTAGACCGATATGGTTTAGGCGATGGTTGTGTTGGTGTGGCACTTTGGTTGGTACCGGTATCCTTCGCGGGGAAACGGGGAGAATACGGGGCCGCTGCATGGTGTCGTGAAGCACTAACAGACCTTAGAACCTTAGTTGAACAAACTTGGCCATTAGAAAGTAGTGAGATAGCCGGCCTCAGTGTAGAGCTGAGGATTGGTTGATACTTGATGCTACACTCATTGAGATCAGACTTTCGGGATATTTTAGCCGCAAGAAAAAAAATGCTTAAGCTGAGACAATGCCCGATAAAGGATGGTCAGTGATATTGAGATCCCTTAGAACCCGGTTACTTTTTAAGACAGGTTTGAAACCAACTAAACTTCAAGAGGGTATGACCTTTAACCTCATGCAGGCCTTAAACCTAAGGACTTTGTGTGATTTGACTGTGCTTGTTATACCTGTGTTTTCTCAACATAATCATGACATCATGACATCATAAACATGGCATATCATACTAACCATTTAAAGGATCTCAAGGGTCTGTGATGTAGGTCATGGCGAACCAGACGTCTAACAAGGGAAAAGGGGATTTATTTTCCTCTAGCCAATGTTGTCAAAGGATCTTGAGTCAGGGGCTATGACCCACTCGATATGGTGAGCTTGACTCTTGAAGAAGGACTCTCAACAACACGAAGTTTCTTCAATCAAGATGCAATCAAATTCTAACAGTTTCTTGTTTACCCCGCGAGATCCTTGAAAATATTGCATGCATATCATACACGTCATTACAGGTACCATTATAGGTTTCTCATCTTCTTCGCTGTTTATTTCAGCAAAAATGTCTCCCGAACAAAGCATCAAGGACCTTCAGGCACAAAACGCCCAGTTCCAGCAAATGTTCATAAATCTGGAAAAAGGGCAGGAGGATCTGAAAACCCTCATCCTGAAAGAGAAAAAGAAAAAAAAGAAGGTTGTCGGTATTCTGAATATAGGCAAAAGGTTTAGAGGGCCGTTGAAGCAACAAGTCTATCTGACCTCTTCATCTAAGGAAGGGGAGAATCAAGAAGAATGGACAAGGGACAAAGATCCCAGTCCTGAAGTTTTTGACAATGATACTGACTACAATGATGAGCAGTATCCTCCCACTGAGAATAGATACAAGCAGTTGGAAGATCGCTTGAATGCTATGGAGGTCCAGAGGATACCCGGGTTGGATTTCGAAGAATTAGGATTGGTGTCGAGAGTGATCATCCCGCAGAAGTTCAAAGCTCCAATTTTTGCAAAGTATGATGGGGTGTCCTGCCCAAAACTCCATCTCCGCTCTTATGTCAGAAAGATCCAGCCCCACACCACTGATAGAAATTTGTGGGTTCATTTCTTTCAAGATAGTCTGTCAGGGTCTCAGCTTGAATGGTTCTACCAACTGGAGAGAGCCAATGTCCAAAATTGGGAAGATCTGGATACTGCTTTCTATAAGCAGTATCAATACAACACCGACCTTGCTCCTACTCGTACTCAACTCCAGAGTATGTCCATGGGGGCAAGTGAAGGATTTAAAGACTATGCCCATAAATGGAGAGACTTGGCTGGAAGAGTCCAACCCCCATTGTCTTATATGGAGTTGGTTGATATGTTTTTGGGGACGCTATCTGGTCCATTCTTTAATCATTTGATCGACAGCTCATCAGCATGTTTCACCGAGCTGATTCTGACTGGAGAAAGAGTAGAAGCTGGGATCCGGAGTGGTAAGGTCCAGAAAAATACATCTTTGAGTATAGAGAAGAAGTCATTTGGTGGCAAGAGGGAAGCCAATGCTGTGCACGACCAGAAGGGGTGTAGCAAGGCATACTACCACCAATCTGTGGGGGCAATGTTGATCTCTAATTCAGCACGCACACAATGACCACAACAACGAAACAATCAGCCAAGGGTAGAAAGACCTCAAAGGCAGTTCACCCAAATCAACATGCCATTGTCACAAGTATTACAACACATGTTGAAGATGAATCTGATTATAGTGATAAACCCTCATCCGAACCCTAAGACTTCTTCTCCTAACTACAACCCGGATGCAAGGTATGCTTATCATTCTGGTAGCCCGGGGCACTGCTCCCTTGCCAAAACATGGCTAGGATTGAAAGCATTTTTGTTCATTTGAATTCTGAAGTTGTATTTTCTTTGCTTATTTGAACAATTATTGTCATGTCAAACTTTATTATTTCATTAATGCATTACACATGTCTGTCTTGAATTAATTTGTTTTCATTATGCTTAAATAGCTTTATATTTCCTTTTCGTGATATTCAACTCTCGACTAAAAACTGTAAGCTTTTAGAGGGAGGATGACAAAAATGATACCACAATCTCTACAATATGCTTTTGAACAGACCCTGCTGACGATGTACAGGCGCTGTTTCAAATCCCAAACAGTGGAGTTATAAGGAAGATAATCCCTAGTCAACCCCTTTGAGCCAAAGAAGTAGGAGTTTTTCTTTCACATAAATTAAAACCCTTAATCACAACCTGGGGAAGGGTAGTTTTCTCAGTTAATCCAGGTGCACAATGAATGGCATCGAAGACGTCCTTCCAAAACAAAAGACGGTGATGGTTCCATATAATCGTCAAGACAGACAATCATTATCTCTCGAAATAAAAGCCCATTAAGTCAAAACCTATGAAGGAGACTTAAGAAAAACGGGGGCATCCCGCTGACTGTAATCATAAAAAGAAACAGTTCAGGCAAAAGACAGGGATAATAAAATCAAAAAGAAAGAGGTCCTACAAACCCTCAACAAAAAATTACTGCCTATTCAAAATAAACTTCCAGTATCAGAACCATCACTAGAATATCAGAGCAAAGACTTAAACATGATCTAAATGCACAATTAGCTGAGTTTAGGATTGAAGAACATCAAGAAGAACGGGTTGGGGACAAATAAAATTTGTGCCTTTATCCTTTGTTTCTTGAACCGTGAACCAGCCCACGTTATAACCCTTAAAAGTCCTAGCTGAAGCATGGGTTAGTTCGAAAGCATATTGTTACAAAAGGTATCCTGACTCCTGTAGGACTTGCTATAAATCCTGAGTTGACATCACATTTTACAAAATTTGCTTGTTTTACTGAAAAACGCATTTTCAAAAATTTCAAGACGGACATAAGCTGTGCATTCTTAAAATGACATTGTTTGCATATGACTATTTATTCAACATCAGAGAAATTCGCATGACGAATATCTAGTGAACAAAAAAACCTTCTAAATAAAAAGGATCACCTCAAGTGGAAAAACACTTCCAACCAAGGGGGCACGGCATGACCATTGTCCATCATCTGGGGCAGTCAAGTCAAGATTCAAGGAATCTCTCAAAGATGCCAAATAGCTAGGGGCAGATCTCCATCTGAATTACTTGGGGCATTGGACATGAATTCCAGCAACGATTCATGTACGATCAAACAAACATCTTCTGGTAGTGTGGCAACACTTACTACTATGGACAGTGATAATTCTCTGTACCCAGTGAACATGGACATAGTCAGAAAATACTACTCATGAACAAAGACCCGCTAGGTTGACTGGCCTAGGCAAAAATAAGGGCATCCCGGCGAACCAAAAGGGTTCGGGAAAAAATTAGGGATAAAAACAAAAAAGATATGTACACCCGGCAAGTCAAAAACTTGAAAAGGCGGCTTGAGCAAAGAAGGGTATCCCGGTGGACTGAAAACCCGAAAGGGCGGTCCAGGAAAAAGTTAGGGATTTGAAGCGTACGACTATGTCCCGTCATCTTATCATTTGTTTATCAATAGAAGACTTATCATCCTGATCAGCATCCACAAAGCCTCTGTGGGTACTTTCTCCAGTAGGTACAGGGGCAGAAAAATCCTAATGCAAAGTCATTGTCGTATCCTCAGCATACGACCCCGTGACATCGACACTCCCCACAGAGTAGAGGCAACCAAAGCTTTGACATCTGCTCCCCCAAACAGGAGCTACGTTCCCCAGCAAAGTTCCTTCAGAGAATCGACATCTATATTCCTCGACCGAATTTCATAATCGCAAGTGGGTCATAAAGTTTTCTCCTGAACAGAGTTTATTTCTCTAAATACAGAAGCTCAATCCCTGACAGAGTTTATCCCTTCAGCTATGGAAGCTTCTCTCTCCAACAAAATTATTCCCCCGCAGAGTGTTCTCAAGTAGAGTCTCTCCTTGGCAGAATACCCGTAAACAAGGGGCAAATCCCCAGCATAGTCATCTTCGATTCACCATCTCCAGCGGAAGTAGAAGAACCACTTTTTCTATGACGGTCAAGAACTCAATTTCTGTTACTCTCTAGAAAGGGGCAAGGGGATTTATTTTCCCACTCGGATATGTCACAATAGCGTTTCATGTTCATATATCATGACGTGCGTATACATATTGCATACAGCATAGTCTCATTTATTTTAAGAACGTCACCATACAATGCATTTCATGCATCATATACGATTAATCATGTACCTTTTCAGGAAAGATGGTTATCATCAACAACTTCCAGCAAGTGCAAGATTAGCTCCTGAAACTAAACAGACTTCACACGGGTTTATCCTGAAAAATCTTACACGGGTCCTTTCTCATACATTGTTGAATGAAGTTTTACACGAACTTATCACGAAGTAACCTTACCCAGGTTCCTGCTTAAGTTTTACACGAACTTATCCCAAAGTAACCTTACCCAGGTTCCTTCTGAAGTTTTACACGAACTTATCACAAAGTAACCTTACCCAGGTTCCTCTTGAAGTTTTACACAGACTTAGCCCAAAGTAACCTTACCCAGGTTCCTGCCGAAGTTTTACACGGACTTATCCCGAAGTAACCCTACCCAGGTTCCTCCTAAAGCCCTACACAGACTCATCACGAGCAACCTTACCCAGGTTCCTTCTGAAGTTTCACTCAGACTTATCCTGAAGCAACCTTACCTAGGTTCCTTCTCGGTTCAGAGGTAGTTTTACCCAAACTCCTCACAAAGAAACCTTACCCAGGTTCCTTCTCGGTTCAGATACAGTTTTACCCAAACTCCTCACGAAGCAACCTTATCCAGGTTCCTTCTCACAACCCTACTATCCAGGCTTTCATTTCGAAGTAATCCTACTATCCAAGTTCCTTCTCATAACCTTATCATCCATGTTTCTTTTCTCTTATCTCTAGAAAGCAGTCCACAACACTGTAAGACCTGGACCTGATTAAACACGATCGGTTTCACATTTCTCTAGTAAGTCGCGGTGTAGCTTGTACCCTGACCAGATATGCAGTTCACTCTTGCGTCCTCAAGCAGGAGTTATTTCCCCAGTAGAGTAACAGACAACTGAAGCTCCTAAAATTCTATTTCTCCCAAGACAGATGCCAACATTCCTCAGCAGATTCCTCATCAACAACAGGAATATGAACTCTCATTGAAGGAATGTCTCAGGAAATCAACATCCTCTAGATGGTATCTTTAGGCCAATCTCCGACGGTACTCCGTCACATCTTGGATGGCATCTTTAAGCCCATCTCCAATAATTATCTAGTAACTTCCAAATGGAATCTATAAGCCCATTCCCGATATCACAAATCAAGTATCACTTCATGCGAGTGCAAATTTCTGGGCACTCTAGTGTTCAATCATCTTCCACCTTCAGATCACGAAAGGTAGACGAGCCAATCTACATCCTCAGGTTTAAGAAGATTGAACAGGGGCAGCTGTTATACCCCAAAATTTTCCCTCTCATTTTACTCAATACATACTCCTAAGAGATCCTCAATTTGCCCAAGTTTGCCCAAGAGTTGACCAGACAAACTCTCTCCTAAGGCAGTGTGTCTCAAATTAGGGTTTCCATTTTCATCAAGATTGGTGAACTCCAAAGACCTCATATGCTATCCATGGTCCTAATATGTTCTCAAGACCCTCCATGTCAAATTTCAAGCCCTGCACAAGAAGTTTTCTCAGTCAACTGCTCAGATGCTTGAGAATCGACTATATTAGGTCAAAAGTCAACTGTGGCCCATATACAGTCAAACTTCAAGATTTTTGGTCAACATCAACATTTTGAAGTGGTATCCATCATTTGATCAAGTGTTGATCACGATTCTTTAAGGAATGCCCTAAATTCATCAAAACCCAAAAGTTGCTAAATTAGGTTTTTTAGGAAAAGTCAACCAAACTTTGACCAAGCATAACTTCCACATACTTTATCATAAATTTTCCATCCAAGGATCATTTTTAAGAGGATGCAATTCCCTACAACTCATATTCATCCCACAAGTTCAAAATGTGCACTCATCAAAAGATATGAATTTCTACATTATAGGTCCTTTTGAAAAGTCAACAAAAACACCTTTTGGGTCAAAGCTTCTTACATGAACATGGAAGACTCAATTGAGATGATACCAAAAGGGTTGCTTAGGGGACATCCTAAGATTTCTAAAAAGTCCAAGAACACCTCTCTAGGGTTAAAATTGGAGGAGACATGCCTTGTCAAAGTTGACCGTTTTTGCAAAATTGCCAAAAGTCAAATGGGCTCAAAATTACATTTTTTGCCAAATGGGCCTAAGTTTTTATGCTTGCACCTCACTTATGACATGGTCCACGACCCAAATATCCATCCACATGTTATTTGCTTCATTTTCCATTTTATTGTGATTTTTTATTAATTAAAAATTGAATTAAATCAAATAATTGGTAAATAATATCAAAGATTTGTTTTGATATGATTTTTTGATAGGTTTGCAATCAAAATATACTGAAATATCAAGTCCAAATCGAATCAAGCATGATTGGTACAAGAAAGCGATAATTTGGCTCAACATATCAAGTTTGCATATGGCATGGAAATCAAATCAAATCTTCCATAATTGCAAAGATACAAGCCAGTTTTATAACCCTAATTCGTTCTAGGATATATAATGAACATGTACAAGGCATAAGACAAGGGTTGGCAGCAGAGAAACCACAAGAACAAATTCCAAATTTCTTGCAAAAAAGTTTGGGTTATCATTTTTCAATATCATATTTCATTAATAAAGCATTGGACATTTTTGCATACAAATTTTGCGCTCTCTGTATTTCTTTTCTGCTTTTTACTTTATCAATATAGTTGTGCTCTTGCACACACTCACGCATCAAACTGCAGATCCATATCCACTCTGGCTCCCATTGATAACATTTTTTCTATTGTCGGTTATGACTTTGAGAACCCGGTCAACCAAGCCGAGGACGAAGGTGAGGAAGATTGTGAGGTACCAGGAGAACTTGCCAGACTGTTATAAAGGGAAGAAAGGGCTATACAACCTCATGAAGAGTCAGTTGAGACAATGAATCTGGGTACAAAAGAGGACAGAAAAGAAGTCAAGATAGGTGCAAATTTGGAGCTTAGTGTCAAACAATGATTGATTCAGATGTTGCATGATTATGTCAAGATATTTGCCTGGTCATAGGAAGACATGCCAGGACTAGACACTAATATTGTGGTTCATCGTCTTCCAACTAAAGAAGATTTCCCTCCAGTAAAGTAGAAGGTCCATTGTATGCGTCCTGAAATGTCAGAGAAGATCAAGGCAGAAGTTATGAAGCAGTTCAACGTCGGGTTCTTAGCTGTCATATCCTATCCATAATGGGTTGCTAACGTAGTTCCAGTATCTAAGAAGGACGGAAAATTACATATGTGTGTGGACTACAGAGATTTGAACAGGGCAAGCCCCAAGGATGACTTCCCACTTCCCCACATCGACGTCCTAGTTGACAACACCGCACAACATAAGATCTTTTCCTTCATGGACAGTTTCTCTGGTTACAATCAGATCAAGATGGAACCTGAAGACATGGAGAAGACAACCTTCGTCACACAATGGGGCACTTTCTGTTACAAAGTAATGCCATTTGGGTTGAAGAATGCTAGGGCAACCTATCATCGAGCTATGGTAGCTTTGTTCCATGATATTATTCACCATGAGATAGAGGTTTATGTTGACGACATGATAGCTAGATATCAAACAGAAGAAGATCACCTTGACCACTTGCAAAAGTTGTTTGATAGTCTGAAGACGTACAAGTTGAGGCTAAATCAGAACAAGTGCACCTTTGGGGTAAGGTCTGGTAAACTCCTAGGTTTCATTGTCAGTGACAAGGGTATTCAGGTAGACCGTGCAAAGGTAAAAGCTATACAAGAGATGCCGTATCCTGGCACTGAGAAGGAAGTTAGAGGCTTCTTGGGATGCCTAAACTACACTGCTAGGTTCATTTCCCATTTAACTTCTACTTGTGAGACAATCCTAAAACTCCTGAAGAAATATCAAGTGGTAAAGTGGAATGACGAATGCTATACTGCCTTTGATAAAATCAAGGAATACCTTCAAGATCCTCCAATTCTGATGCCTTCGATTGAAGGAAGTGTCACACACTTTTCTGGCGATCAATTGCGACAGTGATGATATGTGATAGAAAATGTAGCGGTAAAGATTTAAGATTAAGCCATCAATTGACTTATCTCAACATAATGAAGTCTCCACCGCACTTTATTGTTTCCAAAGGGAAATGGGAAAAAAGCGAACAAAACCCAAAAAGACCAGAGATAGAGGTACGGGGGTCGGTTATGCAAAGGGAAGGTATTAACACCCTAAGCATCTACGGTACTCCGTAGTATCCACTTTGTTTGGTTTCTTTTAAAAGGAGTGTTATGTAAAGGTTTACTTGCTAAAGGAAAAGAATGAATGTTTATTTGAAAACAAAAGAAAATGAAATGTTTTTTATTATTTTTGTTGCTTGCTTTGGGTCGTAAGACTTAATGCCTACGTACTCCCTCGTGCAATGGGAAAGTCAAAGCACCATAGTTCGGCTAGAAAAGACTTGTCTGTTGGTTGATTTTAAACAAGGAGACAAGTCGTCATTGTTAGGAGAGAAATCTCGACTAATGCCCACAAGGTGTGAGAAAGATGGACCCTACATCAACAAGAGTGAGGGTTTGAGAACGCCTCTGGTACTCAAGTGGAAAAGTCGACACCTTTATAACCATGGGGATAGGAGAATGTTGCTCGACTATCAATGAATCATGTCTCATCTTGAAAAAAGTTTTGAAGGGTAAAGGTGCTCGAGCGCACAAAAAGGTTTGAATGAGTTGAAGTGTTTTTGTTAATTTTGAAAGATGTCAAAGTATGATTAAATGTATTGAAGTTTGTTTAAAGAAAAGAAGTTTTAAAAGAAAAGGCACTCGACAAAGTCAAGGTTTATTGTGAAAGCGGTTTGAGTTTATAAACAAAGAAGATTTTAAAAAAAGATGAGAAAGTTTTGAAAATTAAAGAAGATGGGAGGAGATGAAGGGACTATCCTAAAGCATAAGGTAAAAGATAAGGATAAGAACCGTCTAACCAACATGAAGCCAAAACTTGACATTATGAGTCAAGATAGAATTACCATTCTTTGGATTGAAAACAAGCAAGCAAAGATACTAGACCTCTTGAGAGAACCAAACTTCAAGTGTATTAAGTCTTCGCAAAAATTGGGCAGAGTAACGGCTGTATACAGGTGAATTCCAGATTACAAACAAAGGGTGTAATCACAATAACCTGCACACAAAACAAACAAACAACCCAATGTCTTGATATAAACCTTAAGAACTCTAGACAAAATAATCAGATAAAGTCACAAAGTCTCCAAGATAGGCCAAGGTTTCTAATCCTAAGTCCAAGAAATAGTCCCATGCTCCATAATGGCAAGGATAGTAATCAAATAGTCCAAGTATCATTAAAGATTTTTATGGTTCATGTTGATTATTAGGTGTTTTTAAAAGGAAAAGAAAAGCTCAAGTGAGCAAAATAAAAATAACATAAAAGTAAATGCTCAAGTGAGCAAAGATGAAAATAGCATGAAATGTAAAATGCTAAAAGTAAATGGTACATAAAGCATAAAAGATAAAAGCATAAAGTAAAGTCAATTGTTAGAAATTAGTGGTTAGTTGGATGACCATCTTGAAACTTGCATTTGGAACTCATTAGAGGATTGGTAGAACCAAAGCCTCCACACAACAAGTTGAATTTGCTTTTTGTCAAGTATATTATCCATTTTGGAATCCTTAAAAGTAACATTTAATGATCAACAATGTTTAAGTGATCCGTGTTGACCAAAGGTGTTGTAGATCCATTAGAGGATTGGTAGAACCAAAGCCTACACACAATGAATCTCAAGGTTATTAGATCAAAGAGATCAAATTAACATACTTGGGCTTGCAATCATAAGTTTGGGCCACGAATGATCATTTATTCGAATCAGGACAAAACTTAGCGTTATGTTAAGCAATCGTAAGTGGACTTATATAGAAGTCGCACATATTTTGAGGCAGGTCAATAGAAATCTATGTACTTCATGTTTGGATAAATGATATAGAGATAACCATCCGTTAACATGTAGCACAATTAAAAAAGAAAGGGATAAGATGAAGAGGGAGGGGAATGATAAGTTAATTTGGATCACCATCTCAAAATTCTTTCATCTTTAAATTCAACCACTCCTCTAGATGGATTAAAGCACTAAACATATCATTAATCTAAAGCACCAAAAATGAATTAAATAATTCATTTTTAGGTAGATTTGAATTTATGAACATTTATCCAACTTCATCTACATCACAAAGTCCATTGAGTTTAAAGACAAATTAGACATTTAAAATTGCAATCCAAACCAACAATCAAAAGGAGTGAGTAGAAAAAGCATTTTGGATCAAAGATGTCCCAAAACAAGGAAAAAATGCATTATGTCCCTGTGTAAATCGATTGCACTACTGTGTAAATCGATTTACACAGTACAGTTTTCAAAAATTTGTGAAAAATTTATTCTGTGCAATCGATTGCATTGTTACTGCAATCGATTGCACGCTATTACAGGCAGCAAAATAACATTTTAAAAGGCCAATTTCTTGTTCAAACTTTCCATCAAATACCTTATGATCATGGATTCAATTGAGCATGAAAATTCCATCAAATAATGAGAAAATAGCACCAATGGAATCACAAAACAATGCTCAATGAATCAATCCCAAAGATCACCAAGAGATCACATTGTGAAAGATGAATTTCCAACTTACCAAAGGTAGATCTAGAGAATTATCAACACAACTTCAAGAATTTGCTCAATTCAACCACAAGAATCAATTGCCAAGCTTGGATGTAGAGAATTGATGAAGAAAAAGTGTTTGGATGAAGGTTTAGCTTAAAGATTAGTAAGCTTCAATGCAAAGCTTACTAACTTTTCTTGAAAATGGAGCTTTGAGTGAATTTGGTAGATGGAGAGAATTGAGAGATTTTTTAACAAGGTGAATTTGGCTATCAAAAGCTTGAAATTTGAATGAAATGAGGGCTCTATTTATAGAGTTTAGGATTGGGATTAGTGGTAATTTGGTAATTGATTCTTGGAACCAAAATTTGAATTAGTGACAATTCTTTCAAAAATTAGAGCCAAATTGGAGCCAAAAATTTAACAAGCTTGAAATGTTGATTTTTTAAAATTTTCACGCTGTGAAATCGATTGCACTACAATTAAAATCGATTTGCACAGTGTATTTTTCCAAAAATTGCGCAAAATTCACTTTGTGCAATTGATTGCACTTTAGGAGCAATCGATTGTACAGTGAAAAAAAATGAAAAATTTTTAATTCTCTTTTCTTTGCAAATAGAGATTTTAGGGAAATAATACCGGAAAACCTTATTTGCCATATGCTTCGACTCGGTACCTACAAAACACAAATATGCAAAGACAAAGACAAATATTTTTTTGTTTTGATTAAAAGTTAGTCAACAACACAAGAGCAAACTTAAAGATAGGATGCAAATGTGATGAATGAAGCTATTTATTAATGATTGTGACTGAATGACAAAATATGGTATGAAAGTGCGACTGAAAAAGTTAGGGGCAAAATTTAGGGTACAACAGCTGCCCCTATTTAATTATCTTTTAGCTAGATAGGTGGAAAGTAATTAAATACAAACAGACCTGAATTTTGTCCCTGATGCGATGAGATGATATCATATGTTATGAATGAATGCAAGGACTCTTTTTTTTTACATACATATTTTTTTTTGAATGATGTATGAGATGAGACAGACTCTGTGGAAATATAGAAAGACTCGAAACTGGAAACTTATGGTAGTTCAGATGAAATGACGTGGAAAGTCACACTATGGAAACAACAAGATACTTCTGGATATCTGTCAGGGTAACAAAGAGTGACCATCAATACTTGGAATAAAGAGATAAAACTCGAGAAGGCAAGCAGCGACATCCAAGAATGGCATTTAATTAGGCAAGCGACTCTCTGGAAAAGACAATCAGAAGCATCTAGAAGAACATTAGATGTGGGATGATACCAGATCTGAAGCTACATCAAAGTCATCCAGGAAAGACGCTGGACGGAAAAGAAACATGACATCCAATATTGGCTTTTAATGAAGGGAAAACTCGATGTCTAATACTGGCTTTAGACGAGAGAAAAGATCACAACATCTAATACTGGCTTTAAATGAGTGAAAGAGATCTCGACATTCAATACTGGCTTTGAATGAAGGGAAAACTCAACGTCTAATACTGGCTTTAGACGAGAGAAAATATCACAACATCGAATACTGGCTTTGAATGAGTGAAAGATATCTTGACCTTCAATACTGGCTTTGAATGAAGGGAAAACTCAACGTCTAATATTGGCTTTAGACGAGAGAAAAGATCACAACATCCAATACTGGCTTTGGATGAATGGAAAAACATCAAGGCGTCCAATACTGGCTTTGAACGACAGAAAAGGTAACAACATCCAATACTGGCTTTGGATGGAAAAAGAGATCTCAAATCCAAGATTTACATTGGATGGAAGAGAGACAACTGAACTGACATTTGCTCTGGTAGGTGCCAAGTAAGTTGGACTTTGATCTCAAGGTGACATGTCGACTGCAACAAGACCTCATGAAATGCAAATGAGGATGAAACACTCTTGTTATGCATTATGTATGAATTTTGTTATGCATGATATGTGAATGATTTATGCATGTAATGCTGACGTTTACGATAATGGAGTTTGACTCTTTTGTGGAGCTAAGATTGGAAGTCTGATTCCTCAACCCGGAGAACTCTACCAAATTTGCTTGGAAAGAAAATGTCTTGAACCAAAATTTGTCACACTTGTAAACTGCATTGAACTGATGATCTTCTGAGGAAAGACTGGAGAGCTGCTTAGGGATTTGTCCCAGATTAGCTGACTGTTGAGGATAAACTGATCATGGCTTCAGTCGAAAGTTGCTGGAAATGAACTGATCACAGGTTCATCTCTGAAATGATTGTTGAAGATAAATTGATCATGGCTTCAGTTCTTAAGATGATTGTTGGGAAGGAATGCCCCAGTATGAGTCTTGAAAATGATCTCCTGGCTAACCAAATCTGAGAAAACTTGCACTGAGCAACAAATCTTGAACTAATTCGTAAATGGATCTGGAAGATACTTGCCCCTGATAGGGTCACTGACCAAGTTTCTTAGGTGTTTGAAATTCATTG
Organism: Vicia faba; assembly: GCA_948472305.1. NCBI lineage: Eukaryota > Viridiplantae > Streptophyta > Magnoliopsida > Fabales > Fabaceae > Vicia > Vicia faba. The sequence goes on along the minus strand of OX451738.1, from coordinate 1,179,251,103 downwards.
ACGAGGAAAGCTTGTTTGCAAGCAAAAATTGTTTATTCAAACATGGTAATTTTAATGCAAAGTTCATGCAAAAGTTTTGAATCCAAAATCATTTTTGAAATGATGTTATTGGTGTATAGAAAATGCGTCACTGGTTAAAACATAGTGGTTTATACTTTTAAAGTAAAAGAGAAAGCAAAGGCATGAAACCAAAACAAAATGATTCACAAAAGATCACAGGAGTCAGTTTACGCAACCTTGCTGTAGTATGCTTTCAAAAGAAACCTGGCTTCAATTAGGTCTTTTGAGGGTTGTAACATGGTCTGGTTCACGGTTTAAGAAATAAAGGATAAAGACTCAAAGTTTATTTGTACCCAACCCAATCTTCATGATGTTCTTCAGCCCTACATTCAGTTAATTCAGAATATGCATTCAGGTTCCAAGAGATTTTGGAATTGCACTGATGGCAGCAATGACGGTGGCTCATAAGCTAAAGGATTCTTGAGAATGACAGTTATTTCTTCTTACATCTTTTTTCTGTTTTGAGGACTTTTGTCAACTCTGGTGGAGAATTTTGAGGATTTGAAGACCTCTTCTGATTGAATTTATTATTCCCAACTTTTGCCTGAACTGTTTCATTTGGAATTACAGTCAGCGGAATGCCCCAGTTTTTTGCCTAAGTCTCCTTCAGAGGTTTTAACTTAGTAGGATTTTTATTTTCATTTCATTTTTATTTTTGGAAAGATAATGACTGTCTTGCTCAATGATTATGGGGAACCATCTTCGTCATTTTTTATTTAAGAGCATCTTTAACACTTCTTGTTGTGTACAAAGGAAAGCTTGATCGCGGCCTTTATTGAAAGGTGTCTTGCACGATTTCTCTTGTAATTGAATACACAACCAAATTAACTAAGAACTACCCATCCCCAGGTTAAGATTGAAGGTTTTTCATATAGAAAGAAACTCCAACTTCTAGGCTTAAAGGGGTGAACAAGGGATTAACTTCCTTATTTCTCCAGTGTTTGGGAGTTAAAACAATGCCTGTATATCCTCAGCAAAGTTTTATTCGAAAGCATACCAACAACAATTATGGGTATTTCGTTTTCATCATCCTCCCTCAAATCTTTGCATAAACAAAAGCTCGATAAAGAGAGTAAACAAGAGAAATATATTTGAAAGCAGTAAATGAAAAATGATTTGAATCAAAACATTGCAATGCTCATTTCATTAAACTTAACATGAAAGTATAAACAGTATTTGAAAGCAAATTTTTTAACATAAACAAGGGAAAAATGAAAACAGAAAGAAAGATGGCCTAGTGACTAATCAGTAACAAGGATGAGCTGTCTTGTCTGAAACACTGGCTTTAGGAAGTGACTTGAGGGTACCTCGACTCAGTCTTCAGCCACTTTGTTTTGGCGAAGGATTGTTGATAACATTAGGACATGCCTCTTTGAAAATGAGAATATTTGCTTTCACCAATTCTTGCACTCTTTTTTTCAATGCATAGCAGCTCTCTAAGTCATAACTGGCAGCTCCCTGATGAAATTCACAGTAAAGGTCAGATCTGAACCCAGTTGGAGGAGGATTTCGAGGAATCAGAGGCCTAGTTATAATCAAGCCCTTATGCACCAATGCAGGATACAATTCAGTATATGTCATAGGGATGGGATCAAATTGAGCCCTATTCCGATTCTGATTCTGTGCAATATTCTATTGTTGAGGGACCTGAACTGGTTGAGCATTAACTGCAGGAGTAACAGCCGCTACTTGTGGTTGATCAGTGTATTGAGGCCTACGGCGAGGTCCTCTTCTCTTAGTCGAGACAACATTGGCTTCTACCTCTTTCTTCTTCTGAAAATTCCCAAGGTATTTCTTTGCACCATTAGAAGATTCAGCATGTGATACGGTGGGAAGAACTGACTGTTTTTTGGAATGCTGGTTTGCGTTTTGCGTTTTGTATTCGCAAAATGTCGCGGTAAGCAAGAGTCGCCACCGACTTTTATTTTATCCAACAAGGAAAGAAAAAAAGCACAGAAAAATTCCCTTTTTGAGATATTTCTGAGTACGGGGGGTAGATTTATAGAAAGGGAAGGTATTAGCACCCTTTCTATCCGTAGTTATCTACGGGCTCTTAGGTACTTGCTCATTCTTTTCAAAATTGTTTTCTTTATGCTTGTGGGTTTTGAAAAAGTTTTTGTTTGAAACTTCGATTTAACTCTTGCTTCTGTCCTCAAGAGCGTATGAAGTGTTTTTGAAAACTTTGTTTGAAAAGTGTAAGTGTAAAAAAGATTTTGTTTTTGAAAGAGCAAGTATCTAAGAACCATCTACCTACTCGAAAAAGGAATTGTTCTATGCTAATGTCTTTTAGACAATGCTATCCCACTATTAGTGAGTGGGTATCACCGTCGTTGGAGTTTGAGGGTCAATTTGAATAGGGACATACGATCACCAAAGAAATGTTAGGACACCTTAGCGGTAACCCTAATGTCTTACATCATTTGTTTGAGGCAACAATATCCGAGGCAATGATCTTTTAGACAAGAGGGCGACCTCTAAAACGACCTATACTCAATGATCGCTTACAAAGGCAACCAAGTGGGGTGTACCCTAGAAGTGCACATGTGCGAGTGTGTTGATTTCAGTTATTTTTATCTTTGCGCATGTTTAAGGTGATCTAACCATTTTAAGAATTAGGCATTCATTCTTGTCATGCAAGCCCTATTATCAAACATCTAGCAGTTGTATAATTTGCAGAATTAAAATGCGGAATTTAAACTAAATTATTACAAGGCGTCGGGTATTTACATCGCCAAAAACAACCCTTTGAAAATATAATAAAAGCAGAAAAATAAATAAATGTTCTAATTATTTATTACAAGCCAGGAGCAGATACATCAATTAGGTAAATAAAGCGCGCGATGCAAAAATTAAATCGAATGCGAAATATAGGGTTTTGACCCTTTTAATTAAAGAAAATGTTTTTGTTTTTTGTTTTTATTATTTTTTAAGAAAAGAAATTAGATTTTTAAATTAAATGCAAAATTGATTGGTTATTAAATTAATTAATGAAAATAATTAAATGATATATTTTTGGGTTTTTGCTCATTGTTTTCAAAAAAAATTTCTTTATGCTTGTGGGTTTTGAAAAAGTTTTTGTTTGAAACTTCGATTTAACTCTTGCTTCTGTCCTCAAGAGCGTATGAAGTGTTTTTGAAAACTTTGTTTGAAAAGTGTAAGTGTAAAAAAGATTTTGTTTTTGAAAGAGCAAGTATCTAAGAACCATCTACCTACTCGAAAAAGGAATTGTTCTATGCTAATGTCTTTTAGACAATGCTATCCCACTATTAGTGAGTGGGTATCACCGTCGTTGGAGTTTGAGGGTCAATTCGAATAGGGACATACGATCACCAAAGAAATGTTAGGACACCTTAGCGGTAACCCTAATGTCTTACATCATTTGTTTGAGGCAACAATATCCGAGGCAATGATCTTTTAGACAAGAGGGCGACCTCTAAAACGACCTATACTCAATGATCGCTTACGAAGGCAACCAAGTGGGGTGTACCCTAGAAGTGCGCATGTGCGAGTGTGTTGATTTCGGTTATTTTTATCTTTGCGCATGTTTAAGGTGATCTAACCATTTTAAGAATTAGGCATTCATTCTTGTCATGCAAGCCCTATTATCAAACATCTAGCAGTTGTATAATTTGCAGAATTAAAATGCGGAATTTAAACTAAATTATTACAAGGCGTCGGGTATTTACATCGCCAAAAACAACCCTTTGAAAATATAATAAAAGTAGAAAAATAAATAAATGTTCTAATTATTTATTACAAGCCAGGAGCAGATACATCAATTAAGTAAATAAAGCGCGCGATACAAAAATTAAATCGAATGCAAAATTTAGGGTTTTGACCCTTTTAATTAAAGAAAATGTTTTTTTTTTGTTTTTATTATTTTTTGAGAAAAGAAATTAGATTTTTAAATTAAATGCAAAATTGATTGGTTATTAAATTAATTAATGAAAATAATTAAATGACATATTTTTGGATTTTTGTTATTTTAGGAAAGAAATAAAATAATTAATTTGTAATAAAACCTATTTATTCTAATTAATTTTAATTATTTACAAAATAAATGAAAATTATCTAAAATTAACCTAATTAAATTAATTAATATTTATTGATAAAAAATAAAATTCTAAATTTATTTGGACATAAAAATATTTTTGTGATTTTTGATAAAAAAGAAAATTAATTAATTGTTAGTAAAAATAATAAATAAATTACTTAAAGAAAAATATAGAAAAAGGAAATAAAGGGTGGGAAATGAGCCTGATTTTAGGGTGCAATAACTGTTGGTGTCATGTGTAAGCTGTTCTGTTTTGGCCATTTGTGTTTTGGCTTTTGGCCATTTGTGTTCTGGCCTCAACGTTCCTTAACCTTCTCAGGATGTCTGCCTCGCATGTATTTGTGTCATGTGTTGGCTGTTTCTGTTTTGGCCATTTGTGTTTTGGATTTTAGCCATTTGTGTTTTGGCCTCAACGTTTCTTAATGAACCTGCATAGGATCCTGTCTAAATCTGCAGTGTTGAATCTCATGAACACATTAAATAAATTACTATATATCATGAAATACAAATAAAGCCAATATATGAAGAAATTTAATGTTTAAGTCAATATGAAATGTATGAATGATTATACTATTTTGTTCATGGAGATCAAGCCAGCCTTACCCTTACTGGAGAAGTAGTGAGATGTTGGTTTGTAACTTGGATGGCTTGTTTGTAGTGAGATGGATATTTATAATAAGGATTTCAAGATTTTAGGGTTCTTGAAAGAATTTGATATTTTGATAGCGTTGGGGCAAAAACTTTTTTTTCTCTCCTCCTGTTTGTGTGAAAAGAATGAAATTATATAATAGAAATTAGAGCAAAGAAAATGGGCTTTGAATGTGCAATTGGGCTTCCAATGTTCACTTGAGTTCGTCACGTTGCAGGCTAAATCGCAGGGGCTTAAGTGCAATTTTTGAAGTTGAAATGTGAAAACAAAATGTAGCCGACATCGAGAACTAACTCCTGTCTGAAAATCGGCTCAATCGGATAAACGGTGAATTAGTTATGAATTTTTGAAGTTTCAGCTCAGACAAACTTATTTTGGGCTCCAGTGTCGACTCTGACACGTTCTTCAATAAAAAACTGGTATTGATTGGAGCATAATTCGGTCTCGACTTTTGAAGAAAAGTTGTAGATATATGAGTCAGTGACCTTGTGTAAAAATATGAGCCCAATCGGATAAAAATTGACCGAGTTATGAATTTTCGAAGTTTCGACCCAGATAAAATAATATTCAACATTCAGGATTTTTGGCGCGTCACGCGTACTCTGAGCAAACAAAAGAAGACCTTTTGGATACCGTTCGAACTCAATACCTTCTGTGAAAACTTAGCCAACTCAATTTGTAAAATTTTGGCGCTGGAACCAGCTCGATACGATGAAAATCGACCAAGTTATGATTTTCTGAACATGACGCAAATAAACTTCTGTCACAAATTTTCTATACGAAAATACTTGATAAATCCACATTTTTGAAGACCTTCTGATCGAAATTGGCTTCCATCCGTGAGAGATAAAAATGTAGATAATGTCAAGACAGAATTTTGGCCAGAACGGGTTCAAAACAAGCCACGATCTTCAAGTTATGAATTTTTTAGCGCGTAAAAACTGCACTTTCAACACACTTTTTCACCATATTTCTTCGAGAAAACTCACACATTCGGATACCTTCTTTAAAGAATTGACTCTTGAGCCGAACCTGAATTTGAGAATATGTTATCAGAGATATCTTGGCGAAAGAACACCTGAATATAAAGAGCCAGGTTGAACTTATGAATCTTTGAACCCCGAATCGTTGCAAAATAGCGAACCGATCTTCAGCACGGAAAAATACTCTGAGAATATCCATTGACGAAATAAACGTCACTTGTAACCTGAAGAAGCTTGATAAATATACCTTTATTCCATAACCATAAAACCAATAATATGCGTGTATGAAAAGAGGGCAAATTTTGGGGTACAACAGCTGCCCCTGTTCAATCTTCTTAAACCTGAGGATGTAGATTGGCTTTCGTGCCTTTTGTGATCCGAAGGTGAAAGATGATTGAACACTAGAGTGCCCAGAAATTTGCACTCGCATGAAGTGGTATCAGCCTTGTAATGTCGGGAACAGGCTTACAGATTCCATTTGGAGATTGCTGCCGGGAGGATGGGCTTAAAGATGCCATCTGAAGGGGTGTCGATCACATAAGAGATTCCTTAGCGAGAGCTTGTATACCTATTGTTGTGGAAGATTCCGCTTGGGGAAGTCTGATCTTTGTTGAGATTTAGGAGCTTACCTGTACTTCAACTGAGAGAACATCTCTGCTGAGTTTTAAGAACTTGTCCGTAATTCAACTGGGGAAACTCTGTCGTGATTTAGAACCTTATCTGTAATTCAACTGAGGATAATTCGGTTGAGATTTAAGAACCGGTCAGTACTTCGACCGAGGAGGACGGTCGAGATTTAGAACCTTATCTATAATTCAACTGAGGATAATTCTGTTGAGATTTAAGAACCGGTCAGTAATTCGACTGAGAGAAACATCTTCATCGAGATTTAGGACTTGTCTGTAATTCAACGAAGGATAATCTGTTGAAATTTAAGAACTGTCCACACTTCGACGGAGGAACTTGCCGAGATTTAGAACCTTATCTGTAATTCAACCGAGGATAATTCAGTTGATATTTAAGAACCGTTCAGTACTTCGACTGAGGGAAACATCTTCATCGAGATCTAGGAACTGTCTGTAATTCAACGAAGGGTAATTCTGTTGAGATTTAAGAACTCGTCCACACTTCGACGGAGGAACTTGCCGAGATTTAGAACTTTATCTGTAATTCAACCGAGGATAATTCAGTTGAGATTTAAGAACTGGTCAGCACTTCAACTGAGGGAAACATCTTCATCGAGATCTAGGAACTGTCTATAATTCAACGAAGGATAATTCTGTTGAGATTTAAGAACTCGTCCACACTTCGACGGGGGGGGGGGGGGGGGAATTGTCGAGATTTAGAACCTTATCTGTAATTCAACCGAGAATAATTCAGTTGAGATTTAAGAACTGGTCAGTACTTCGACTGAGGGAAACATCTTCATCGAGATCTAGGAACTGTCTGTAATTCAACGAAGGATAATTCTGTTGAGATTTAAGAACTCGTCCACACTTCGACAGAGGAACTTGCCGAGATTTAGAACCTTATCTATAATTCAACCGAGGATAATTCAGTTGAGATTTAAGAACCGGTCAACACTTCGACTGAGGGAAACATCTTCATCGAGATCTAGGAACTGTCTGTAATTCAACGAAGGATAATTCTGTTGAGATTTAAGAACTCGTCCACACTTCGACGGAGGAACTTGCCGAGATTTAGAACCTTATCTGTAATTCAACCAAGGATAATTCAGTTGAGATTTAAGAACCGGTCAGTACTTCGACTGAGGGAAACATCTTCATCAAGATCTAGGAACTGTCTGTAATTCAATGGAGGATAATTTTGTTGAGATTTAAGAACTCGTCCACACTTCGACGAAGGAACTTGCCGAGATTTAGAACCTTATATGTAATTCAACCGATGATAATTCAGTTGAGATTTAAGAACCGGTCAGCACTTCGACTGAGGGAAACATCTTCATCGAGATCTAGGAACTGTCTGTAATTCAACAGAGGATAATTCTGTTGAGATTTAAGAACTCGTCCACACTTCAACGGAGGAACTTGCCGAGACTTAGAACCTTATCTATAATTCAACTGAGGATAATTCAGTTGAGATTTAAGAACCGGTCAACACTTCGATTGAGGGAAACATCTTCATCGAGATCTAGGAACTGTCTGTAATTCAACGGAGGATAATTCTGCTGAGATTTAAGAACTCGTCCACACTTCGAAGAAGGAACTTGCCGAGATTTAGAACCTTATCTATAATTCAACCGAGGATAATTCAGTTGAGATTTAAGAACCGGTCAGTACCTCGACTCTGGTAAAAGCTTTATAGCTGAGAACTTAACTGCATCCTTCCTGAAAGGTAAAGGTCAGTCGTATGCAATGCATGATATATATCAAGCAATGATGTTCTCAAAATAAACGAGATTGTGTTGTATGATGCGTATATGCATGTGTCATGATGTATGGAAATATAATGTTTTTAGCTGGGGAAAATAAATCCCGGATAGCTGCTGGAGAAAAGAGTTGAATTCTTCGTTTCCGCTGGGGATGGCGAACGAAGATGATTGTGAGAATAAACCTCCCGGGGAGGATAACTCTGTTGGGGAATATACTGATGAGGAGATTACTCTGTGGGGAAGAGATGCTCTGCTGAGGATTCTACTGATAAATTCCACTGGGGGTGAATTACCGTTGCTGGTGATACTGAATCCTGTTGGGCATTGAATTCTTGTTTGTGAAAGGAATGAACTCCGCTGGGGATGATCTTTCAGTTGCGACTTCACTGGGGATAACCTTTTAGACTATAATGGGGATAATCCTTTGAGCTCTGCTGGGGACAATCTTCCAAAGTCTACTGGGGATGATTCTCCAAACTCCACTGGGGAAGCTTTTTCAGACTGCACTGGGAAAATTTTCAAACTCCACTGGGGATATTTTGTATTTTACTGGGGAATATTCTTATACCCCGCTGGGGAATATTAAGACCTTTCAGTGCTGGTGGTAAATAAACTCTGCTTGGGGAGAATATTACCGATTCATTCACAGTTGCGAGTCTCAATTGGGGAGAGTTAACATTACTGTCTTTTCCTACTCTGCGGGGAATGAATGCACCTTGGCCATATTCTTCAGCTAAATCTACCTTTGTACCTAATGGACAGAGCAACTGTAAAGCTTGGACAATTCTTATTGCCCCTGTTTCTACGGGAAAAGGTGCCTACAGAAGCCTTGTGGATCGAGTGTTATCCCAACCTATGAGGTGCTTGGTAATTTCCGATTGAAGTGATAAGTCTTCTTCTGGTAGGCAAGTGACAAGATGACGGGACATAGTCGTACGCTTTGATCCCTAACTTTTGCCTAGACTGTCTTTTCAGATTTTCAATCCACCGGGATACCCCTTTTTGCCCAAGCCGCCTTTTCAGGTTTTCGACTTGCCGAGTGTACAAATATTTTTTGTTTTTATCCCTAATTTTTGCCCGAACCCTTTTGGTTCGTCGGGATGCCCTTATTTTTGCCTAGGCCTGTCAACCTAGCGAGTCTTTATTCATGTGCAGTATTTTCTGACTATGTCCATGCTCTCAAGGTGTAGGGAGTTGTCACTGTCAGTAGCGTTGTGTTGCCACACTACCAGAAGATGTTCGTTTGATCATGCAAGATTCATTGCTGGAATTTATGTCCAATGCCCCAAGTGGTTCAGATGGAGACTTGCCCCTGGCTGTTTGGCATCTTTGAGAGATTCCTTGAACCTTGACTTAACTGCCCCAGGCGATGGATAATGATCATGCCGTGCCCCTTGGTTGGAAGTGTTTTTCCATTTGAGGTGATCCTTTTTATTGAGAAGGTTTTCGTTCACTAGATATTCGTCGTGTGAATTTCTCTGCTGTTGAGCAAATAGTCATATGCAAACAATGTTATTTTAAGAATGCAAAGCTTATGTCTGTCTTGAAATTTTTTGAAAATGCATTTTTTAGTAAAACAGGCAAATTTTGTAAAATGTGATGTCAACTCAGGATTTACAGCAAGTCCTACAGGAGTTAGGATACCTTTTGTAACAGTATGCTTTTGAACTAACCCATGCTTCAGCTAGGACTTTTAAGGGTTATAACGTGGCCTGGTTCACGGTTTAAGAAACAAAGGGTAAAGGCTCAAATTTTATTTGTATCCACCCGTTCTTTGTGATGTTCTTCGATCCTAACCTCAGCTAATTGTGCATTTAGATCCCGTTGAGTCTTTTCTCTAATATTCCAGTGATGGTTCGAATACTGACAGTTTATAGGCAGTCACTTTGTTGAGAGTTTGCAGGATCTCTTTCCTTTTGATTTTTATTATCCCTGTCTTTTGCCTAAACTGTGTCTTTTTGTGATTACAGTCAGCGGGATGCCCCCGTTTTTCTTAAGTCTCCTTCATAGGTTTTGACTTATTGGGCTTTTATTTCGAGAGATACTGACTGCCTATCTTGACGATTATAGGGAACCATCACCGTCTTTTGTTTTGGAAGGACTTCTTTGATGTCATTCATTGTGCACCTGAATTAACTGAGAAAACTACCCTGCCCCAGGTTGTGATTAAGGGTTTTAATTTGTGCGAAAAGAAAAACTCCTACTTCTTTGGCTCAAAGGGGTTGACGAGGGATTATCTTCCTTATAACTCCATTGTTTAGGATTTGAAACAATGCCTGTGCAACGTCAGCGGGGTCTGTTCAAAAGCATAATGTAGAGATTGTGGTATCATTTTCATCATCCTCCGTCTAAAGGCTCAGAATTGTTTTAATCGAGAGTTGAACATCACAAAAAGGAAAGCATTTTAAATTTAGTGAATACGACTGGATTGATTCAAAACAGACATATGCAATGCATTGATAAAGTAACAAAGTTTTGACATGAATAAATGTCTAAACAATCAAAAGAAAATTACAAATTGAAAATTCTAATGAACAAAAAGTCTTCTCGTCTCAGGACTTATCACTTAAAATGGTGAGCCTTGGAGGGATGGTAGAAGAACTCAGCCTGACCATCTTGTGTGAATTCCAATGCTCCTTCATCAATCAGGTTTTGAATTTTGTACTTCAACTTCCAACAGTCGTCAGTATCATGCCCCGGGCTATTAGAATGGTATGCACACCTTGCATCAGGATTGTAGTTGGGTGAAAAAGTCTTAGGATTCAGATGAGGTCCTACCAATGTCACCAGATTCAATATCAACAGGTGTTGCAAAGCTTGGGACAGCGGCATGTTGAGCTTGGTAAAATGCCTCTGATCAACCTTTTGTTTATGGCAAGGCTGTCGTTGGACCCGTGAGGTAGTAGCAACTTGGAGAGGTCCATTCTTCATTAAACCAAACCTTTGACTTCTCGGAAGTTGATCAATGACTTGGTCCCCGGTCTCGACTGTTTGCTTCATGCTGTTGTATTTATCTTGATGAAGCTGGCTGATAATGGTTCTCAGCTCTTCTTGTTCCCGGGCTAGGCCTTGGATAAGAGCCATCTGCCCCAGCATATGGGTTCTCATTGCATCTACCTCAGCTTGCAGATGTTTCAGCCGTTCGTCCTTATTGTCTTCAGGACTTTTCTTGACCAAGTTCCCAACGAGGAGTGTTTTCAACTCTTCCTGTCCCTTGGATATGTTTAGGAATATGTCCCCGAACTGAGCTTCTTGAGTTTGAAGACCTGTTATGCAATGATATATATGATATGTATGTAATGTTTTCAAGGATCTCGCGGAGTAAACAAGAAACTGTTAGAATTTGAATTTTGCAGCTTTGATTGAAGAAACTTCGTGTCGTCAAGAGTCCTTCTTCAAGAGTCGAGCTCACCATATCAAGTGGGTCATAGCCACTGACTCAAGTTATCGTGTTTTGATCTCTAGACAGCATTGGCTAGAGGAAAATAAATCCCCTTTGCCCCTTGTTGGACACTTGATTTACCATAACCTGCATCACAAACCCTTGAGATCCTTGAAATGGTTAAGGAAATGTTAAGGCATGATGTTATGATGTGTATGTTATGCGTTTAAGCAAAAAGTGTGAGGTGTTGTAAGTAAACCCTGCAATAAATCCAAATCATTGGATAAAGACTGTAAACAAAGCCTGCAAGTAACTCATGTTGTCAGATAACAAGAATGTGCAAGTAGTTCAAGTTTTGAAGGCACACAAGTCACACAAACAACCTTAAGTTTAGGCTTGCATGGGGTCTAGGTATTACCCTCTTTCAGTTTAGTTGGTTCAGCCTGTCCTAGAAATAGTAATCGGGTTCTATAGGATCTCAATATCACTGACCACCCTCGATCGGTCATAATTCCAGTTTAGCAACCTTTTCTTACGATCGGAATCATCGCGAGAGTTTGGTCTCAATGAGTGTAGCATACTGCTACTGTTCTATGGCCAAGTTAGTCAATTATAGGTTCTAAGGTCAGTTGGTGCTTAATGACCCCTTAGCTGCCCCATACTCTCCTTGTTCCACCACAAGGGATATCAGTACAAACTTAAAGTGTCACACCAATGTAGGTACTGCTTCAACCATATCGGTCTACGCCGTACAGTTCCCTCACAGTCTATTGCTACTTACCTAAAGGGTGCCCCCAGATCCGGGTTAGGATCTATAGTAACTCTGATTCAAACCCACAAAAATAAAGCATACAAAGCAAGCAATTGAAAACACAATGATGAACTAATCCTAAGGTACGCCCCACTTATAAGCTCCCCAGCAAAGTCGCCAGTTCTGTGATACGGTGGGAAGAACTGACTGTTTTTTGGAATGCTGGTTTGCGTTTTGCGTTTTGTATTCGCAAAATGTCGCGGTAAGCAAGAGTTGCTACCGACTTTTATTTTATCCAACAAGGAAAGGAAAAAAGCAAAGAAAAATTCCTTTTTTGAGATATTTCTGAGTACGGGGGGTTGATTTATAGAAAGGGAAGGTATTAGCACCCTTTCTATCCGTAGTTATCTACGGGCTCTTAGGTACTTGCTCATTGTTTTCAAATTTTTTTTCTTTGTGCTTGTGGGTTTTGAAAAAGTTTTTGTTTGAAACTTCGATTTAACTCTTGCTTCTGTCCTCAAGAGCGTATGAAGTGTTTTTGAAAACTTTGTTCGAAAAGTGTAAGTGTAAAAAAGATTTTGTTTTTGAAAGAGCAAGTATCTAAGAACCATCTACCTACTCGAAAAAGGAATCGTTCTATGTTAATGTCCTTTAGACAATGTTATCCCACTATTACTGAGTGGGTAGCACCGTCGTTGGAGTTTGAGGGTCAATTCGAATAGGGACATACGATCACCAAAGCAATGTTAGGACGCCTTAGCGGTAACCCTAATGTCTTAGATCATTTGTTTGAGGCAACAATATCCGAGACAACCGTTTTGAGGCGACTACGATCTTTTAGACAAGAGGGCGACCTCTAAAACGACCTATATTCAATGACCACTTATGAAGGCAACCAAGTGGGGTGTATCCTAGGAGTGCGCATGTGCGAGTGTATTGATTTCAGTTATTTTTATCTTTGCGCATGTTTAAGGTGATCTAACCATTTTAAGAATTAGGCATTCATTCTTGTCATGCAAGCCCTATTATCAAACATCTAGCAGCTGTATAATTTGCAGAATTAAAATACGGAATTTAAGCTAAATTATTACAAGGCGTCGGGTATTTACATCGCCAAAAACAACCCTTTGAAAATAAAATAAAAGCGGAAAAATAAATAAATGTTCTAATTATTTATTACAAGCCAGGAGCAGATACATCAATTAAGTAAATAAAGCGCGCGATACAAAAATTAAATCGAATGCAAAATTTAGGGTTTTGACCCTTTTAATTAAAGAAAATGTTTTTTTTTTGTTTTTATTATTTTTTGAGAAAAGAAATTAGATTTTTAAATTAAATGAAAAATTGATTGGTTATTAAATTAATTAATGAAAATAATTAAATGACATATTTTTGGATTTTTGTTATTTTAGGAAAGAAATAAAATAATTAAGTTAGTAATAAAACCTATTTATTCTAATTAATTTTATATTATTTACAAAATAAATGAAAGTTATCTAAAATTAACCTAATTAAATTAATTAATATTTATTGATAAAAAATAAAATTCTAAATTTATTTGGACATAAAAATATTTTTGTGATTTTTGATAAAAAAGAAAATTAATTAATTGTTAGTAAAAATAATAAATTAGTTAATTAAAGAAAAATATAGAAAAAGGAAATAAAGGTTGAGAAATGGGCCTGGTTTTAGGGTGCAACAGTTGTTAGTGTCATGTAAGCTGTTCTGTTTTGGCCATTTATGTTTTGGCTTTTGGCCATTTGTGTTCTGGCCTCAACGTTCCTTAACCTTCTCAGGATGTCTGCCTCGCATGTATTGGTGTCATGTGTTGGTTGTTTCTGTTTTGGCCATCTGTGTTTTGGCTTTTGGCCATCTGTGTTTTGGCCTCAATGTTCCTTAATGAATCTGCATGGGATCCTGTCTAAATCTGCAGTGTTGAATCTCATGAACACATTAAATAAATTACTATATATATCATGAAATACAAATAAAGCCAATATTTGAAGAAATTTAATGTTTAAGCCAATATGGCATGTGTGAATGATTATACCCTCAAATCAGTCATACCCTTACTGGAGAAGTAGTGATATGAATGCTTTTATGCTCTTTTGATCATGGAGATCAAGTCAGCCTTACCCTTACTGGAGAAGTAGTGAGATGTTGGTTTGTAACAGGGATGACTTGTTTGTAGTGAGATGGGGATTTGTAATAAGAATTTCAAGGTTTTAGGGTTCTTGAAAGAATTTGATATTTTGATAGCGTTGAGGAAAAATATTTTTTTTCTCTCCTCCTGTTTGTGTGAAAATAATGAGATTATATAATGGAAATTAGAGCAAAGAAAATGGACTTTGAATGTGCAATTGGGCCTCCAATATTCACTTGAGTTCGTCACGTTGCAGGCTAAATCTCAGGGGCTTAAGTGCAATTTTTGAAGTTGAAATGTGAAAACAAAATGTGTCCGACATCGAGAACTAACTCCTGTCTGAAAATCGGTTCAATCGGATAAACGGTGAATTAGTTATGAATTTTTGAAGTTTCAGCTCAGACAAACTTATTTTGGGCTCCAGTGTCGACTCTGACACGTTCTTCAATAAAAAACTTGTATTGATCGGAGCATAATTAATCCTCTACTTTTGAAGCAAAGTTGTAGATATCTGATTCAGTAACCTTGTGTAAAAATATGAGCCCAATCCGATAAAAATTGACCGAGTTATGAATTTTCGAAGTTTTGACCCAGATAAAATAATATTCAGCATTCAGGATTTTTGGCGCGTCACGCGTACTCTTAGCGAAAAAACGAAGACCTTTTGGATACTGTTCAAACTCAATACCTTATGTGAAAACTTAGCCAACTCAATTTGTGAAATTTTGGCACCGGAACCAGCTCGATACGATGAAAATCGACCAAGTTATGATTTTCTAAACATGACGTAAATAAACTTCTGTCACAAATTTTCTGTACGAAAATACTTGATAAATCCACATTTTTGAAGACCTTCTGATCGAAATTGGCTTTCAGCCGTGAGAGATGAAAACGTAGATAATGTCAAGACGGAATTTTGGCCACCAGAACGGGTTCAAAACAAGTCACGATCTTCAAGTTATGAATTTTTTAGCGCGTAAAAACTGCACTTTCAGCACACTTTTTCACCATATTTCTTCGAGAAAACTCACACATTCGGATACCTTCTTTAAAGAATTAACTCTTGAGCCGAACCTGAATTTGAGAATACGTTATTAGAGATATCTTGACGAAAGAACACCTGAATATGAAGCGCCGAGTTGGACTTGTGAATCTTTGAACCCCGAATCATTGCAAAACGGCGAACCGATCTTCAGCACGGAAAATACTCTGAGAATATCCATTGACGAAATAAACGTCACTTGTAACCTGAAGAAGCTTGATAAATATACCTTTATTCCATAACCATAAAATCAATAATATGCGTGTATGAAAAGAGGGAAAATTTTGGAGTACAACACAACAGCTTTAGACACTTTACCATTCTTGATTCCTTCTTCTAATCTCTGGCCAATAGTCACCAGGTATGTGAAGCTGGAGGACACACTACCAATCATCTTCTCCCAAAAGAAAGGGGATAAAGTATCCATGAACAATCCAGTTAGCTCTTTCTCTGCCAGAGGTGATTCAACTTGAGATGCCAATTCTCTCTATCGTTGAGCATATTCCTTGAAAGATTCTTTCTCATTCTGAGACATATTTTGCAGTTGGCGATGATCAGGTGCCATGTCAAGGTTGTATTTGTATTGTTTTATGAAAGTATCAACAAGATCTTGAAAGCATTGGATACGACCTTTCTCAAGCCCCATATACCATTTCAATGAAGCTCCACTCATACTATCTTGGAAACAATGGATAAGCAGCTTGTCATTCTTGGTGTAAGCAGACATCTTTCGGAAGTACATCACCAAGTGACTTCTTGGACAAGTATGCCCCTTATATTTCTCAAACTCGGGAGTCTTAAACTTTGCACGCATAACCAGATCAGAAACTAGGCACATGTTGTTAGCATCAACACTGAAGAACTCATTCCCTTCCATAGCTCGGAGTCTCTTCTCCAAAGTCTGATATTGTTCTTTGAACTCTTCAAACTCACCAAAGTCTCATTGACTCACACTTCGAGGACTGGCAGATTGGTACTCAAAGAGAGGGTTCCCAAAAGCAGCTTGTGCAGAAGGTTGACGAGAAGCAGTATGAATAACTGGCTGAGGTTCAGTGAAAACTGGAGCTTGAAAGACTGGTTGAGAAGACTGGCCAACCATTGAAGTAATTACAACAGGCGGAGAGTAATTTTGAGGTAACCCAAACTCTGGCCATGTAGTAGATGTATGCTGGATAGGTTGAGTGTCAACAGTAGCAGTTGGGATTTCAGATATCACAGTCCTTTGAGGTGGCTCTCCTATGGAAATCAGGACTTGCATCATCTCAGTAAGTTTGGCCGTGCCTGACTTCAACTCGTCAATTTCCATTCTGACTTCCATGTTGTGTTGTTCTTGGTTTTCCATTCTCAGTCTGACAGCAGCTCTAGTCCCGTAGTTGTGTTGAGGAATCATCTTGACGGTAGACGACTAACTGGGAGAAAGAAGCAACTGGGAATAAGATCATGAACAACCTGGATGTATGCAGAATGGTGCAGAGGATGCAAATGATATGCAATGTTATGCAATGCACTGCACAGTAACAAGACCACACGGTTCAGAGTCACGAGCCTGGAGTCAAAGGTACAACCCATAAGGTATGGACTAACAATTATCATCTGCCGAACAAGGTTCTAAGAGGTTCCCAGAGTCTATATCCTTCCTTCAGATATTACCAACGTCCTAATTAACTCAGTAATTAGCAATATTCTCAGGAAAGACTCGTCCGAGCGTAGTATCGCGTGACAACTACTTCCGGATTACTCCGTCATAGCTTCCGCACTACACCTAAAAGGCCAAGATGGGTTAGGTAATCTATGATCCTCAACTTCAGTAGGCTCCCAGGTCGAAAGTAGTACGTCTTCCCGATTACTCGGTAAACGACACTACAGTCAAAGGGGCCTCCACTGAGTGGGGGATCTCATGTCTCCTTTTTTGGGATTACTCCCTCAAAGTTAACATGACTATACCGCCCGTCCTATCTTATGTTTGCCCAAAGTCCGGGTAGAAGACTTATAAGAAATCACCGAGCCCCTGAAAACCAGGAAAATTCAGACAAACATATATACAACATAATGGGAAGAAATAAACAACAAGTAAAACAATATATAAACACTCATAGAAAAGAAACAACAAAGCTAGGATCAACCCACTTAGGAATGGACCAGCAATAGGTCAATCTGTCCCCAGTGAAGTCGCCACTTTCCTGTCGCACACTTTTCTAGCGCTCAATTACGACAGTGATGATATGTAATAGAAAATGTAGCGGTAAAGATTTAAGATTAAGCCATCAATTGACTTATCTCAACACAATAAAGTCGCCACCGCATTTTATTGTTTCCAAAGGGAAATGGGAAAAAAGCGAACAAAACCCAAAAATATCAGAGATCGAGGTACGGGGGTCGGTTATGCAAAGGGAAGGTATTAGCACCCTAAGCATCTATGGTACTCCGTAGGATCCACTTTGTTTGGTTTCTTTTAAAAGGAGTGTTATGTAAAGGTTTACTTGCTAAAGGAAAAGAATGAATGTTTATTTGAAAACAAAAGAAAATGAAATGTTTTTTATTATTTTTGTTGCTCGCTTTGGGTCGTAAGACTTAATGCCTACTTACTCCCTCGTGCAATGGGAAAGTCAGAGCACCGTAGTTTGGCTAGAAAAGACTTATCTGTTGATTGTTTTTAAACAAGGAGACAAGTCGTCATTATGAGGATAAGAACCGTCTAACCAACGCGAAGTCAAAACTTGACATTATGAGTCAAGATAGAATTCCCATTCTTTGGATTGAAAACAAGCAAGCAAAGATACTAGACCTCTTGAGAGAACCAAACTTCAAGTGTATTAAGTCTTCACAAAAATTGGGTAGAGTAACGGCTGTATACGGGTGAACTCCAGATTACAAACAAAGGATGTAATCACAATAACCTGCATACAAAACAAACAAACAACCTAATGTCTTGAGGTAAACCTCAAGAACTCCAGACAAAATAATCAGATAAAGTCACAAAGTCTCCAAGATAGGCCAAGGTTTCTAATCCTAAGTCCAAGAAATAGTCCCATGCTCCATAATGTCAAGGATAATAATCAAATAGTCCAAGTATCATTAAAGATTTTTATGGTTCATGTTGATTATTAGGTGTTTTTAAAAGGAAAAGAAAAGCTCAAGTGAGCAAAATAAAAATGACATAAAAGTAAATTCTCAAGTGAGCAAAGATGAAAATAGCATGAAATGTAAAATGCTAAAAGTAAATGGTACATCAAGCATAAAAAATAAAAGCATAAAGTAAAGTCAATTGTTAGAAATTAGTGGTTAGTTGGATGACCATCTTGAAACTTGCATTTGGAACTCATTAGAGGATTGGTAGAACCAAAGCCTCCACACAACAAGTTGCATTTGCTTTTTGTCAAGTATATCATCCATTTTGGAATCCTTAAAAGTAACATTTAATGATCAACGATGTTTAAGTGATCCGCGTTGACCAAAGGTGTTGTAGATCCATTAGAGGATTGGTAGAACCAAAGCCTCCACACAATGAATCTCAAGGTTATTGGATCAAAGATATCAAATTAACATACTTGGGCTTGCAATCATAAGTTTGGGCCACGAATGATCATTTATTCGAATCGGGACAAAATTTAGCGCTATGTTAAGCAATCGTAAGTGGACTTATGTAGAAGTCGCACCTATTTTGAGGTTGGTCAATAGCAATCTATGTACTTCATGTTTGGATAAATGATATAGAGATCACCATCCCTTAACATGTAGCACAATTAAAAAATAAATGGATAAGATGAAGAGGGAGGGGAATGATAAGTTAATTTGGATCACCATCTTAAAATTCTTTCATCTTTAAATTCAACCACTCCTCTAGATGGATTAAAGCACTAAACATATCATTAATCCAAAGCACCAAAAATGAATTAAATTATTCTCTTTCAGGTAGATTTGAATTGATGAACATTTATCCAACTTCATCTACATCACAAAGTCCATTGAGTTTAAAGACAAATTGGACATTTGAAATTGCAACTCAAACCAACAATCAAAAGGAGTGAGTAGAAAAAGCATTTTGGATCAAAGCTGCCCAAAACAAGGCAAAAAAATGCATTATGTACCTATTTAAATCGATTGCACTACTGTGTAAATCAATTTACACAGTACAATTTTCAAAAATTTGTGAAAAATTTCTTATGTGCAATCGATTGCACTGTTACTGCAATCGATTGCACGTTGTTACAGGCAGCAAAACAGCATTTTAAAAGGCTAATTTCTTGTTCAAACTTTACATCAAATACCTTATGATCATGGATTCAATTGAGCACGAAAATTCCATCAAATTATGAGAAAATAGCACCAATGGAATCACAAAACAATGCTCAATGAATCAATCCCAAAGATCACCAAGAGATCACATTGTGAAAGATGAATTTCCAACTTACCAAAGGTAGATCTAGATGATTATCAACACAACTTCAAGAATTTGCTCAATTCAACCACAAGAATCAATTTCTAAGCTTGGATGTAGAGAATTGATGAAGAAAAAGTGTTTGGATGAATGTTTAGTTCAAAGATTAGTAAGCTTCAATGCAAAGCTTACTAAGTTTTCTTGAAAATGGAGCTTTGAGTGAATTTGGTAGATGGAGAGAATTGAGAGATTTTTTAGCAAGGTGGATTTGGCTATCAAAAGCTTGAAATTTGAATGAAATGAGGGCTCTATTTATAGAGTTTAGGATTGGGATTAGTGGTAATTTGGTAATTGATTCTTGGAGCCAAAATTTGAATTAGTGACAATTCTTTCAAAAATTAGAGCCAAATTGGAGCCAAAAATTTGACAAGCTTGAAATGCTGATTTTTTAAAATTTTCACGTTGTGCAATCGATTGCACTACAACGCAAATCGATTTGCACAGTGTATTTTTCCAAAAATTGCTCAAAATTCACTTTGTGCAATCGATTGCACTCTAGGAGCAATCGATTGTACAGTGAAAAAAAATGAAAAATTTTTAATTCTCTTTTCTTTGCAAATAGAGATTTTAGGGAAATAATACCGGAAAACCTTATTTGCCATATGCTTCGACTCGGTACCTACAAAACACAAATATGCAAAGACAAAGACAAATATTTTTTGTGTTTCGATTAGAAGTTAGTTAACAACACAAGAGCAAACTCAAAGATATGATGCAAATATAATGAATGAAGCTATTTATTAATGATTGTGACTGAATGACAAAATATGGTATGAAAGTGCAACTGAAAAAGTTAGGGAAAAAATTTAGGGTACAACAGGAAGACCTTTGGTAATGTACTTAATAGTGTTAGATAATTCAATGGGGGTGTGTGCTGGGGCAGTATGACGAGTCCGGTCGAAAATAGCATGTAATATAATACTTTAGCAAAAAGTTTACCGACTATGAAACAAGATACTCACTGTTCGAGAAAACTTATTGCGCTTTGGCATGGGCTGCTCGCCGACTGAGATAGTATATGTTTATCCACACTACTTTATTGATATATAAGATGGACCCGATCAAGTACATCTTCGAGAAGCCCGCTCTCTCCGGAAGAATAACGAGATGGCAAATGATCCTGACTGAATACGATATTCAATACATAACCCAAAAAGCAATCAAGGAAAGTGTATTAGCTGATAATTTGGCTCATCAGGCTGTGGATGAATACCAATCCATGAATTTTAAGTTCCCGGACGAGAACATCATGTTAGTAACTGATTGTGAAGAACCTGGACCGGATGAAGGACACGAGAAAGGATCCCGATGGACTATGGTTTTTGATGGAGCTTCCAACGCACTTGGTAATGGCATCGATGCTGTAATTATATCTCCTGAGGGCTGTCATACTCCTTTCACCGTGTTGTACCCCAAAATTTGCCCTCCCATATTTCTAAAAACATTTTAAGAATAATCTCCAAGTGGCTCAAGGTTGCTCAAGGAGTTGGACAGTCAAGTCACCTCCTAAGGCAGCCAATTCAAAATTAGGGTTTTATGTTGCATCAAGGTCCTTACATCCAAATGACCTCAAATTCCCCCCTATGTCCTAATATGTTCTCAAGTTCATCCATGTCAAATTTCAAGCCTTGCAGAGGAAGTTTGGTCAGTCAATTGCTCAAGAGGTCCAAAAATCGACTGTGCTAGGGCAAAAGTCAACTGTGACCTACAAATAGTCAAACCTCAAGATTTTTTGTCAACATTCTCATTTTTAAGGATAGTTAATCATTTGATCAAGGGTTGATCATGATTCATCAAGGATTGCTCAAGATTCATCAAGATTCAAAAGTTGCTAAATTATGGTTTTGTAGGAAAAGTCAACTCAACTTTGACCAAGCATAAATTTCTAATAATTTATGAGAAATGACCCATCCAAATCTCATTTTGAAGAGGATGAAATTTCCTACAATCCATCTTCACACCTCAAGATCAAGAAATGCACTCACAAAAAGTTACAAATTTGGACATTATAGGTCATTTTTGAAAGTCAACAAAAACACCTTTTTTTCCAAAGCTTATAACTTGAGCATGGAATATAAAAATGAGATGAGACCAAAAGGGTTGGTTATAGGACATCTCAAGGTTTCTAAAAAGTCCAAGAACACTTCCAAAAGTTCAAAATTGAAGAAGTTATGCATTGTTGAAGTTGGGCATTTTTCCAAAATTGCCAAAAGTCAACTATCCCCAAAACTTCAAATTTTGCCAAATGGGCCCACTTTTTCCCACTTGATTTGATCTTGTCACACCACACACGTGTCCTATCTTCATCCTTGTGGCCAATTATTAATTTTTCTATTTTATTTGATTTTTATTGATTTAATTCATTTTAAATCAATTTAAATCCAAATCTTAATCACTTGGTATCTTTTTGATCATTACAGGTCTTAATTGACATCACGAACACAATCAAATCCGAATCAATCCATATCATGCACAAAATATTGGTTTTTGACAAATTTGGAAGCTTTTTCAATGGAGAATAAAATCACATCTTCAAGCATTGATTGACAAGGATTCAAAGCCCAAAACTAAACCTAATTCACTCCATTATACTCACACAAGGCAAAGGCACGAAATACAGAACCTAGAGGCTGCACAAATTGCAATACAAAACTTGGAAAAAACTCAAGAAAGCTTGGAACTGAAATCTTGGTTAGAGACGTTTTCAACACAAAAACTCAACGTAGACATCTTGCTTGACATCCACTGAAGCTATTGGAATCAAAATCAAGCCTTCTCCCTCCCTGAATCGCGCTGTAAGTCTCCTTGAACATACCCCTGTACACTAAATCATAATCTATTATTCTTGCATTTTTTTGACAAACCATGGGCATATTCTTGATCTTTGTATGATTTCCAAACTATCTGCAATATTTGATTTTGTTTTCGTAGCCTGTAAAGCCATACCCGAAACTAGGGTTTGGGTTTCTTGTTTTTAGGCGTTTCAGTTGCAGGAAAAATTAGGACCAATAATGGACATGGATGTGCTCAGGTGGAAGAGACGAACCTGTCCATGGTTTTGGTTTGCATTTTTATGGCCTACAGTTCGTTTTAGGATGAAGCCATGGATTTTGCTGCGGATAAAATCCGCAGGTAAATAACCAGGCTTTTCAACGAAGAAGATGATCACGTGTCCCTCCCCCGTTGGCTGTTTCAAATCTCGCGCGTTTCTTTTTTTATTTTCAGCATATTGCTTGTTTTTCATATATAATATTCTCCACTTATTCCATTAACAATTAAATACAATGGCTCAGTTGGTGAAGGCGCTAGTGGAAAATCCAATGGGACCTGGGTTCGAATCCCAGGTCCCCCAATACATTTGTTTCATTTTTCTTCAGGTAATTGCATGTGATTTCCAAGGCGCAGCCCACCATACACCTTCAGATTCCAAGCGCCAGATGGCCTACAGGCCAGATCTGGTGGCCCATATTGGACATTTATCATGTACTTTAGTCAATAGGCGCGCGTGAGACCCTGGAAAGTCAAAGCAGGCTAGCCTAATTAGGCCTGGAAAATGCTGAACAAACCTCCTCTTGGGCCCAACACCCCCATTGGTTTATTTTTATTTTCATTATATTTATTTATTTGTTTTATTGTTATTATTTTTTACTAATCACTAACCAATTAATAATTTTTCCTCATAAAATCAGAAAACACAAATAATATTATTTTTATTTATTAAAATTAAATTCATCATTTTATTTTTGTAAATAAGATAATTTAATTGATTTAGTTTTAATTAGGAAATAACATTAACAATTTTGCAATAATTAAAAATTAATGTAGAAAATTAGGTTTTTATTAACTTTGACCAATTTTATTTTATTTTTTTTAAATACTCAAAAAATCCAAAAATATTTTTATTAATTAATTAATTTAGATCTAATTTCTTTTTAATTCAAAAAATAACAAAAAAATTTCTTTCTTTAATAATCAAAGGGTCAAAACCTTAGAACTCGCCCGATTTAATTTTCTCGCACGCGATCCATTTGATTTCAATATTGTATCTATTTCCCGGAATGTAATAGTTTTAATAGGACTTTAATATTTTTATCGCTTTATTTATTTTCCGCATTTTAATTTTAAGGGTTGCTTTTGGCGATGTAAATACCCGACGCCTTGTAATAGTTAGATTTAATTTTCGCAACTTATAAACTGTTAGATGTTTGATAATAGGGAATGCATGACAAGATCGAATGTATGAACCTAAAATCAACATAAATAACCATTGACATGTACAAAGATAAAATTAATCGAAACAACACACTCGCACATGCGCACTCTTAGGGTACACCTCGCTTGGTTGCCTTCGAACGTGGTCATTGAGTATAGGAAGTTTTAGAGGTTGCCCTCTTGACTAAAGATCATAGTTGCCTCGAAACGGTTGCCTCGGAAAAATGATCTAAGACATTAGGGTTACCGCTAAGGCGTCCTAACATTGCTTTAGTGACCACACGTCCCTTAATTGAATTGACCCTTAAAACTCCAATGACGGTGCTACCTACTTATTCATAGTGGGATAGCATTGTCTAAAGGACATTAGTATAGATTGATTCCTTTTTCGAGTAGGTAGATGGTTCTTAAGTACTTGCTCCTTTCAAAATAAAACAAAACTTTTCGCACTTACACCTTTCAAACAAAAACTCTTTTCAAACCCACAAACACAAAGAAAAGCAAATTTTGAAAACACTTTGAGAAAGTACCTAAGAGCCCATGGATAACCATGGATAGAAAGGGTGCTAACACCTTCCCTTTCTATAATCTACCCCCCGGACCCGAGAAACATCTCGAAAAAGGAATTTTTCTGTGCTTCTTTCCTTTCCTTGTTGGATAAAATAAA
The DNA here is from genome assembly GCA_948472305.1 of Vicia faba. NCBI lineage: Eukaryota > Viridiplantae > Streptophyta > Magnoliopsida > Fabales > Fabaceae > Vicia > Vicia faba. The sequence continues at coordinate 1,179,226,330 of OX451738.1, read as the reverse complement.
AGATGGTGGCGACTCTTGCTTACCGCGACATTTTGCAAACACAAACGCAAAATGCGAACCAGCATTCCAAAAATAGTCAGTTCTCTTCCCACTGCATCATAGAACTGGCGACTCTGCTGGGGACATATTATAAGTGGGGTGTACCTTAGTATTAGATCATTGTGTTTTTAATTGTATGCTTTGTATTATTTACATTTGTGGGCTTGTATCGGAGTTCTATAGATCCTAACCCGGATCTGGGGATACCCTTTAGGTAAGTAGCAATAAACTGAGAGGGAACTGTCCGACATAGACCGACACAGTTGAAGCAGTAGCTACGTTGGTGTGGCACTTTAGTCTGTACCGATATCCCTTGTGTTGGAACGAGGAGAATATGGGTCTTCTAAGGGGTCATTAAGCACCAACTGACCTTAGAACCTTAAATTGACCAACTTGGCCATAGAACAGTAGCAGTATGCTACACTCATTGAGACTAAACTCTCGTGATGATTCCGGCTGCAAGAAAAGGTTGCTAAAGTGGAATTATGATCGATTGAGGGTAGTCAGTGATATTGAGATCCTCTAGAACGCGGTTACTATTTTTAGGACAGGTTTAAACCAACTGAACTGAAATAGGGTAGTACCTAAGCTCCTTGCCAGCCTGAAATCTAAGGGCTCTCTGTGTGACTTGTGTGCCTTTACCATGTTTGCTATTTGTGGATACTTGTGGTGTGCTTACTATCATGACATCATGACATCATAACATTGCATACATCTTGCATTAGACTAACCTATTTCAAATACAGGAGGGATTCATCTTTGTTTTGTTTTGTAGGTCATCATGATGCCCATGCGTAAGAATACCATCCAGATCAACTTTGTCCAGGTTCCTACCTTGCTTAAAGAGTTGGTTGCCAAGATGCCTGACACTACTTCCTTCATCAGAAGGCATGGTTCTCTTCTCAGTTTGGTCACCTCCAAATTGGACGAGCAGATGATGAGTGTCCTAGTCCAGTTCTATGATCCGCTGTACCATTGCTTCACTTTTCAAGACTATCAGCGGGTTCCCATCCTAGAAGAGTTCTCTGAGCTGCTCGGTATCTCTGTTCTAGAGCAGACCCTGTTTACTAGTTGGGAAAAGACCCTTAGGCCCGAAGAGATTGCTGCATCCCTTCATTTGACCAAGGAAGAGGTAATGGCTAATTGGGAGACTAGAAGTGGAGCAAAGGGCTTTCTGACTAAATTCTTGATTGGTAAGGCTAACTATTTCTGGGATAGCCTAGACTTCAAGGCATTTGAGGATATTCTGGATCTTCTGATATACGGCTTGGTATTGTTTTCGAATCCTGACACTTTTGTTGATGTGAATGCGGTAAAGGTCTTCATCTCTCGGAATCTGGTACCTACTCTCTTGGGTGACATTCTTCATCAGCTCTATGCTCGTACTGCCCGAAAGCGGGGAACCTTGATGTGCTGCACTCCATTATTGTCGAGGTGGTTTATTTCGCACCTCCCCAAATCAGTGCTGAAGAATAAAGAAGGCATGGGCTGGGCCTATAGGGTTATGTCTCTCTCGCATAATGACATTATCTGGACTCTCAAGGGTATGGATGAGGTGACTATTATTGATCGATGTGGGGAGTACCCTAATGTTCCATTGATAGGGACCCATGCAGGAATTTCTTACAACCCATACTTAGCTCTCCGTCAGTTTAGAAGAGCCAGAAGAGAAGGACCTCATGAGCTGCTAATGCCTCATATCATCTTTGATTTTCAAGGGGATAGCGACGAGCAGCGTCGCAGATTCATAAGGTCTTGGGATAGAGTTCACCAATCTGATCCACACGAGCTAGGCCCAAAGACTTCTCTTCCGATGGAGCCATATCTCAGATGGGTCTGTATCCATGCCCAAAAGCTGGGTATGCCGTATGAAGCCGTCCGACCTGTCACTCTTGAAGTTGCTAATGAAGAAGGGGTTCTTCCAACCATCCTCCATCCTTATATGCCCACTGACATTGGGGCACTGAAAAGGTCTTGGATGCAGCTGAGGGAAGAACAGGATTCTTACCGAGAGAAGTTCAACGAGCAAGAGCAAAAGATCCATAAGTTTACTAGGCAGTTGGAGAACGAGCGGATTCTTAATGATTATGTCCGCACTGAGAAGAAGAGACCATGGGAACGCTGATTGGCCTTTGATGATTTCCTTTCCAGTTTTATTTACTTTTCAGTATTTCATGTAACGCCTTAATGGCATCAGTTGAACAATTTAAATTCTAAAGTTTATATAATAAAGTGTGTTTCCTTTCTTGTTTACAAATTTGAATCTCCCGATTGTCTTTGAAATCATGTCACACGCATTGCATCCCATGCACTCCATAACAGGTACCCATTACATGTCTCTTATCTTCTTCGCTGTTTATTTCAGCATCATGTCTGCTGAACCTTCAACTGAGCAAGCAATCAAGGCCCTTCAGGCCCAGAATGCCCAATTTCAAGAGCTGTTCATGAATCTAGCTAAGGGTCAGCAAGATCTGAAGACCCTGATTCTGAAAGAGAATAAGAAGAAGAGGACAATCCTGTTTAACACAGGGCATAGGTTTGGAAACAGGCTACATAATGAAGTTGATCTAACCACCTCATCTGGAGGGAAAGATAGTCAATAAGAAAGGAGGGCTCCTAGCCCTGTGGTCTCCGACAACGAGACGGACTTCGACGAAGAACAGTATCCTCCGGCCGAGGATAGATACAAGCAACTGGAAGACCGGTTGAGTGCTATGGAAGTTCAGAAAGTGCCTGGTCTGGACTTTGGTGATCTGGGTCTATCATCTGGGGTGGTGATTCCCCACAAGTTCAAGGCACCAGCCTTTGCTAAGTATGACGGAGTTTCTTGTCCGAAGCTGCACCTCCGGTCATATGTGAAGAAGATTCAGCCGTACACCGCTGATAAGAACCTATGTGTTGTACCCCAAAATTTTCCCTCCCATATTCTTCAAGATTTGTCAGGGTCAATCTTCAAATGGTTCAAAATCTCTCAAAGGTTGCACAATCCAATTGCCTCCTAACACAGTCAAAATTAGGGTTTTGGTTCTTGCAAAGAAATTGAGGTTTTCAAGGGTTCAATCAAGTCCCATATGTCCATATACATTGTCAAGCATCCATATGTCAAGTTTCAAGACTCACAGCATCAAATTGCACAGTCAAAAGCCCTAATTGCTTCATAGTCAACTGTAGGGGTAAAATGGTCATTTGACAGTCAAAAGTCAAAATTTTTGGTCAACATCTAATTTTGAAGCCACAATCATCATTTGATCAATTCTTGATCATGATTCCACAAGCATGGCTCAAAAAGTCTCAAGATGTCAAAAGTTTCTATTTTTGGACAGCTAAAAAGTCAACTGCAAATTGACCAAGGCATAACTTCTTCATGGTTTATCAGAAAAATCCCATCCAAAGCTCATTTTGAAGGGGATTACATTTCCTATAATTCATCTTCACACTCCAAGTCCAAGAAATGCTCTCACAAAAAGTTATCAATTTCAACATTATAGGTCATTTTCAAAAGTCAATAAAAAGGCACTTTAAGTCAAAGACCATAACTTGAGATTGGTAAATAAAAATGACATGGGACCAAAGGCATTGGTTAGAGGACTTCAAGGCCTTTCCAAAATTTCCAAAAACATGTTCATAGCTTCAAAATTGAGCAAGATATGCATTGGAGAAGTTGGGAAATTTTTGGGAACTTTCAAAAGTCAACTTTGCCTAAAAAGCCTCAAATTTGCTAATGGGCCTCAAATTCTTTCTTGAATCATTACCCAAAGCCTATGCACGACCCATTGAGCTCAAAATAATTTATTTTTCTTATTTTTAATTAATTAATTGAATTTATATTTACATTAATTCATTTAATTAGTTTTAATTATAAGAAAATTCAAAAGATGTGCTTTTTAGATCTTTTTGTGCAGCAAATATGACTAGGGCAAGCTGGCAACTCGTTTCTCAATCAACAAGGCAAAATATCCATGATTGACAAAGGTTCCATGAAAGAAAAGATTGGAAAAGATATGATTAGGCAATCAAATATTCAAGTCATAATGCCATGGACTTTTGGGCTTATTCTTGACCTAATTCACATCACATACATATGCAAGAGCTAACCCTATTCCAGGATACACGTGAAAGCTGCTGAAACTGCATAATCACTTTGCAAAATTTCAATAAAAACTTGAAAACTGATTTCCTATTTGCAGCATAATTCAAAGCTTCTATTTGATTCAAACGCATTGCCTGAGTCTCCAGGAAGCATTTGGCATCAAGAACCAATCCTAACCCGTGAAGAATCCAAGAACATAAGCCACACGGTTTGCTTTGTTTTCCAATTTGACATATCATCATTCATGCGCTTTTAACCATTTTTCTTGTTTGATTTATGCTAATAGTGATCTTCTGAAGCGATTGGTACAGTTCAATTGAATTAACGTTGCCTGAATCAAAATTCACCATGGACGAAACCTAGGGTTTCTGAAGCTTCAAATTAGGGCTTTAGGAATAAGGGAAAATTGGATCACGTCATGACTATGGTTGAATTCGTCAAGGCCAGACGAATTCAACCAACCTATCGCGCCCTTTTTATATTGATTCCTCTTCTATTCACTATTTTTCACTATTATAGTTAGTGGGGGTTTAAAACCCCCGCTATCTTGTTTATAATTGCAGGAAGAACGAAGAAGAAGATGTGTGTGGCGTCATGTAACTGGAGCATTCAAACCTTAGCGCGTTTTTTTAATGTTTCAGCATAATTGACATTTTCCATATATTATATTTGTTATGTATATATTTAACAAAGGCGCTTGGTAGCTCAGATGGTGGAGGACGTGTCTTGCAAGCATAGGGACCTGGGTTTGATTCCCAGGTCCCCCATATAATTCTTTCTATTTTTTCCTCAAACATTCCAATGCAGCTTTCATCAAATGTTCCACCATACGTACTCACGCGCTAGCTTGCCAAGTGGCTTTGATGAACAATCTGAAGGCCAGAAGGTGAATTCCATGGTGTACCCCAGTCAGACAGCATGTGCATGATTCTTGAAAGTCAACGAGGCCTTGTCTTAATGGGCCAGAATTCCTCAAACAAACCTCCACATGGGCCAGACACCCCCCTTGGTTTGCATGCTTTTCTTTAATTTAATTTTCTTTTCTTTCTAATTCTTTTTAATTGTTTTAATTGTTTTTATTAATTCACCATTAATTAACTTTTCATAACAAAAATCAGAAAATCAAATTGTAAAATATTTTAATTTCTTAATTTCACCACTAACATATTTTTGTAAATAAAAATGTTAATAATTGATTTAGTTAATTTAGGTTTTAATTTTAACCCTTTTTTTAATAAATAAAAACTACATAGAATTAGGTTTTGACATTTTTATCTTTTTCTTAATTAATTATTATTATTATTATTCATTATTATTAATTATCATTATTTTTGTAAATAACATGTAAATTAATTAATTAGCTTAAATTAGGTTAACTTTAATATTTTTCATTAAAAATTAAAATAGACCTAGAATTAGGGTTTTCACTTGATTTTATTTTCTTTATTTCATTAAATACAAAAAACATAAAAACACTTTCTTTTCTTTAATTAAATAATTAATTAGGTTTTAATTTAATTTAATTTCAAGCAAAGGGTCAAAACCCTTGGACGTTCATTTTAATTCTTTCGCGCATTATTTTTCTTATTGATTATTATGTAACTGTTCAAGGATGTAATAGTAATTAGGTTTATCGCTTTTCTTTTACTTTCCGCATCTTTATTAAAAATGGGTCTTTGTATTTTGGCGATGTATAGACCCGCGCCTTGTAATAGCGTAGCTTTTATATTTCCGTCTTTTAATTTTCCGCACTCCTAAATTCTAAATTGCATGAAAGAATGTATGGTAATTAAAAACAACGCGTAGCTTACAATGCCATGATCAAAGATAACTGTTAAACTGAAAACAACACACAATACACACACCACTTCTAGGATACGCCTCACTCGTTGCCTTCGAAACGTGGTCGTCAAGTATAGGACGTTTTAGCGGTCGCTCTTATGTCCATGATCCAGTTGCCTCGAAACAGTTGCCTCGGATTAAAAAAGGATCTAGGATGTAAGGGTAGCTTCTAAGGTGTCCTACTGTTGCTTCGGTGACCACATTGTCCCTACAATCGAATTGACCCAAACACCTCCAACGGTGGTGCTACCTACCTCTCAATGGTGGGATGGCACTACCTTAGGGACTCTTACACAACCTAATTCCTTAGGGTAGGTGGATGACTCATGGATACTTACTCTCTAAAAAACAAATCAAAAAACCTTTTCACACTGACACTTTCAAAAGCTTTCAAAACAAATTTTTCAAACACTCTTGAGGACAGATACAAGAGTCATTCAGAAATCTTTCAATGAAACTTTTTCAAACCCACGCACATTTTGAAAAGCAAACATTTTGAAAACATAAGAGCAAGTATCTAAGAGCCCGTGGATAACCATGGATAGAAAGGGTGCTAACACCTTCCCTTTCTATAAATCTACCTCCCGAACCGAGAAACGTTCTCATAAGGAATTTTGTTGTACTTTTGTCCTGTCCATGTTGGAGAAAATAAAAGACGGTGGCGACTCTTGCTTCCGCGACATTTCGCGAACCAGCTAAAAACAGTCAGTTCTCATTTCCACCGATCACACTATGGATCCACTTCTTCCAAGACAGTCTCTCAGGGACTTAGCTTGAGTGGTTTTATCAGTTAGACGAAGCTAGTATCCGCAGTTGGGAAGATTTGGCTACTGCTTTCTATAGGCAGTACCAGTACAATTCGGACCTCGCTCCTACGCGTACCCAACTCCAGGGTATGTTAATGGGAACAAGTGAAGGATTCAAAGATTATGCTCAGAAGTAGAGAGACCTCGCCAGAAGAGTACAACCACCCTTGGCTGATCGTGAGCTTGTGGACATGTTTCCGGGGACCCTGTCTGGTCCATTTTTTAACCATCTGATTGGAAGCTCTTCATCTGGGTTTACAGAGCTTATTTTGACCGGTGAGAGGATTGAGGCTGGTATTAAGGCTGGAAAGATACAAAAGGGTGCCTCATCGAGCACCGAGAAGAAGCCGTTTAAGAAAGAGTTCAGCGCTGTCTACAGTTCAAGAAACCAGAATAGACCTGAACACCGCCAAGCTGTTAATGCAGTTGTTATTTCAAAACCTGCTGGTGCTCCTCAGCAAAATAATCAACAGAAGGACGAGAGACCTTGAAGGCAATTCACCCGTCTCAACATGACCTTATCTCAGATTCTGCCACAGTTGCAGAAGACCAATCTGGTGATTCCAAAGAAGCCCCAAAGAATCCAATCACTACGTCGCCAAAGTACAACCCTAATGCCCATTGTGCTTTTCACTTTGATAGCCCGGGGCATAATACAGATGATTGTTGGGTTTTGAAGAACAAGGTACAAGACTTTATCGATGCGAAGGAGATTGAGTTCAGAGCACCAAAGAAGCCTAAACAAGATGCAGGGATGAATGCTATCAAGGATGACGATGATGAAGAGTTTGACATTGACAGTTGGATCTATCCTACTACCGATGGTGGATTAAGAAACTGGACAACAAAGGATTCTATGCCCGTTTCTGTTATCACCCAGTAATGAAACTTTTTGTTTTGAATTTGTAACAGACAATGTTTAAACTTTACGGCCCGATGTCTTACCCGGGGCACAGTGGCTTCATTTGTGAGGGCTTTATGTGTGTCATTTTCATATATCATTAATAAAAGCATTGGACGTTTTTGCATTTCAAATTTTGCGCTCCTTGTTTTTCTTCATTATATATTGCAAAACAGCTATTTTACACACACTCACATATACAGGTTTACATCCACTCTGGATCTCACTGGTAACGACTCTGCTACTGCCAGTTATGACTTCGAAAGTCTGATCAACTTAGCCGAAGATGAAGGTGAAGATGATTGCGAAGTGCCTGGTGAACTTGCAAGACTGTTACTTCAAGAAGAGAGGGCTATTCAGCCGCACGAAGAGCCAGTGGAATCAGTGAATCTGGGTACAGAGACAGATAAGAAAGAGGTCAAGATCGGCGCAAATCTGGAACTTAGTGTGAAATAACGGTTGATTCAGATGCTGCATGACTATGTTGAGATATTTGCTTGGTCTTACAAAGATATGCCTGGTTTGGATACTGATATTGTGGTTCATCGCCTGCCTACCAAGGAAGACTGTCCTCCAGTAAAACAGAAGGTCCGCCGAATGCACCCAGAGATGTCCGAGAAGATCAAGGCTGAAGTTATGAAGCAATTTGATGCCGGTTTTCTAGCAGTTACTTCTTACCCTCAGTGGGTGGCCAATGTGGTTCCTGTGCCGAAGAAGGATGGTTAGGTCCGAATGTGTGTTAACTATAGGGATTTGAACAGGGAAAGCCCCAAGGATGACTTCCCTCTGCCTCATATCGACGTTCTGGTTGACAATACTGCTCAGCATAAAGTCTTCTCCTTTATGGATGGTTTCTCCGGTTATAATCAGATCAAGATGGCTCCCGAAGACATGGAGAAGACAACCTTTGTTACTCAGTGGGGTACCTTTTGCTACAAGGTCATGCCTTTTGGACTGAAGAATGCTGGGGCAACGTTAAAATTTGCCATGGTTACTCTGTTTCATGACATGATCCATCATGAGATTGAAGTATACATCGACGACATGATTGCAAGGTCCCAGACTGAGGAGGAACACCTTGACCATCTGCAGAAGCTGTTTGACAGGTTGAAGTTGTACAAGCTGAGGTTGAACCCGAACAAGTGCACCTTCGGGGTGAGATCTGGTAAGCTATTGGGTTTCATCGTAAGTGACAAAGGTATTCAAGTGGACCCTGCAAAGGTGAAAGCCATACATGAGATGCCACCTCCCAGAACAGAGAAAGAAGTTAGAGGCTTTCTGAGACGACTGAATTACATTGCCCGATTCATCTCGCACCTGACTGCTACTTGTGAACCAATCTTCAAGCTACTGAAGAAAGATCAAGTAGTACGTTGGAACGATGAATGCCATGCCGCCTTCGAAAGGATCAAAGAGTATCTCCAAGAGCCACCTATTCTAATGCCTCGTGTTGAAGGGAGACCTCTGATCTTATACTTGACAGTACTCGACAACTCAATGGGGTGTGTGCTGGGTCAACATGACGAGTCTGGCCGAAAAGAGCATGCTATTTATTACCTTAGCAAAAAGTTTATCGACTATGAGACCCGATACTCACTACTCGAGAAAACTTGTTGCGCTTTGGCATGGGCTGCTCACCGGCTGAGACAGTATATGCTGACTCACACTACTTTGTTGATATCAAGATGGATCCAATCAAGTATATCTTCGAAAAGCCTGCTTTGTCCAGAAGAATAGCGAGATGGCAGATGATCTTGACTGAGTATGGCATCCAGTATACGACCCAAAAGGCAATTAAGGGAACTGTATTGGCAGACCATTTGGCACATCAAGCAGTGGATGATTACCAGTCTATGAACTTTGAATTCCCGGACGAGAATATCATGTTAGTGACTGACTGTGAGACACCTGGACCGGATGAAGGACCTGAGGAAGGATCCCGATGGTCTATGTACTTTGATGGAGCTTCAAACGCTTTGGGTAATGGCATTGGCGCCGTGATCATATCTCCTAAAGGCTCTCATACTCCATTCACCGCCCGACTATGTTTCAACTGCACCAACAACATGGCGGAGTATGAAGCATGCATCATGGGTCTTCGAGCAGCAATTGACCTAAGGATTAAGTTTCTGAGTGTCTTCGGAGATTCCGCTCTCGTGATCAGTCAGATCAAAGGCGAGTGGGATACGAAACACCCAAATCTCATTCCTTACAAGGAGTATGTATTGAAGTTGCTTCCCCATTTCTAGGAGATAACCTTTGAACACTTCCCAAGAGAGGAGAATCAGTTAGCGGACGCGCTGGCTATGATGTCTTCTATGTTCAAGGTCAATTGGGACAACGAAGCTCCCCGGATCATCATTCAAAGACAGGACGAACCTGCGCATTGCTGTGACATTGAGACTGAAGAGGTAACAGAAAAGCCCTGGTTTCATGAAGTAAAAAGGTATCTTGAGGCTCAGGAATACCCCAAGGGTGCATTTGTTAATGACAAGAAGTTTCTGAGGAGGTTCACGGCAAAGTTCTTCATCAGCAATGGCATTCTTTACAAGCGTAACCATGATTCAACCTTGACGCGTTGTGTGGATAAGAATGAAGCAGAAAGGATCATGGCAGAGTTACATGAAGGTACTTTTGGAACTCATTCCAGTGGACATACCATGGCAAAGAAAATCCTTCGGGCAGGATATTATTGGTCCACAATGGAAGCCGACTGTTATCAGCATTCTCAGACATGTCACAAGTGCCAAGTCTATGCTGATAAGGTGCACATACCTCCAGTTCCTCTGAACATCTTGACAACTCCTTGGCCTTTTGCAATATGGGGCATTGATATGATCAGCGAGATTAGACCTACGACATCTAACGGGTATCGTTTCATCCTGGTAGCGATTGATTACTTTACAAAGTGGGTTGAGGCAGCTTTCTTTGCTACTGTAACCAAGAACGTTGTGGCATGGTTCATTCAGCATAATCTGATCTGTCGATACGGTGTACCAGAGAGGATCATTACGGACAATGGTACCAATCTTAACAACAAGATGATCATTGAGCTCTGTGAGCAATTCAAGATACTGCATCACAACTCTTCCCCCTAACGGCCGAAGATGAATGGGGCTGTTGAAGCGGCTAATAAGAACATTAAGAAGATTGTGCAGAAGATGACAGTGACATACAAAGACTGGCACGGGATGTTACCATTTGCTCTTCATGGGTATCGTACCTCAACACGGACGTCAACAGGGGCAACACCATATTCCTTGGTATATGGCATGGAGGCAGTCTTGCCCATTGAAGTTCAGATACCATCTCTTCGGATCATGAAGGATGCAGGTTTGAGTGAAGATGACTGGATTCATACCCGGCTTGATCAACTGAACTTAATCAACGAAAAGAGACTTACGGCTATTTGTCATGGTCAAACATACCAAAAACGGATGATCAAGGCATTTAACAAGAAAGTCAAACGACAAGAGTATCAAGTTGGGGATCTGGTAATCAAGCGCATTATCTTACCTCAAGGTGATCCCAAGGGCAAATGGACCCCTACTTACGAAGGGCCATTTGTGGTTAAGAATATTTTCTCAGGAGGAGCTATGATTCTAACCACCATGGATGGTGACAACCTTCCTCACCCCGTCAATGCAGACAAAGTGAAAAGATACTACGCATAATCAAAGACCCGCTAGGTTGACTGGCCTAGGCAAAAATAAGGGCTTCCCGGCGAACCAAAAGGGTTCGGGCAAAAATGAGGGATGAAAATGAAAAAATTTGTACACCCGGCAAGTCGAAAACCTGAAAAGGCGGCTTGGGAAAAAATGGGTATCCCGGTGGACTGAAAACCCGAAAGGGCGGTCCAGGCAAAAGTTAGGGATCAAAGCGTAACACTATGTCTCATTGGATCACCTTGCATCCAGACTTCGGTATCGACTATCAAGCTCAGACGACACTAATCAATCAGATTCATCTTCAACTAGTAGCAAAGTGATGAGATGTTCAAGGACATAAGGGAAATAGCAGAGTTGGAACCCAGTGGGATCATTCACATAGCTGTTTTGTTTTGTTTTCACACATTGTATAAATTCTATTTGCTCGGCGGCGTTCTCTTACTAGGACGTCAGCCTCTTGTACAAAAACGCCTATTTACAGGCAAAACTTAAAAAATCAATACAAATTCATTTTCATACAAATTTCAAACTGTTTTTCCTTTATCTGTTTTGTTTTGCAAAGAACGTCCAATGTTCATTTTTGATATATGCATTTGACATTAATTGCTGCTTATAAATATTTACATGTGAAACAAAGGACGAATTATTGGTAACATCAGAAATAGGGGCAATAAGAATTGTCCAAGTTGTACAGTTGCTCTATCCACCAGGTACAAAGGTAGATTCAATTGAAGAATATGGCTCAGATACCTTCACTCCCCGCAGAGTAAGACAATAATGGTAGCTCTCCCCAGCTGAGACTTGCAACCGTGAACGAATCAACAATACTCTCCCCAAGCAGAGTTAATCTACCATCAGCCCTAAAAAGGCTTGGTATCCCCAGAAGGTCTTAATATTACCCAGCGGAGTATAAGAGTATTCACCAGCAAAGTATAAGAGTATCCCTGGCAGTCTTAATATTCCTCAACTGAGTATAAGAATGTTCCCCAGCTGAATACAAGATACCCCAGTGGAGTCAATATTCCCCAACACGGTCTGAAAAAGCTTCCCCAGCGGAGTTGAATCATCTTCCCCATTAGACTCTGGAAGTTTATCCCCAGCGGAGTACAAAAGTAAATCTCCCCAGTCAAGTTCAAAGGATCATTCCCAGCAGAACTCAGAGGTTTATCCCCACAAGAGTCTAACAGGGTTATCCCCAACAAGTTGCAACTGAAAGATCATCCCCAGCGAAGTTCTTTCCTTTCGCAAGCAAGAATTCAATCCTCAACAGATTCAATATCACCAGCAACGGTAACTCATCCCCAGCGGAGTTTATCAGCAGAATCCCCAGCGGAGCTTATCGTTAAAATCCTCAGTAGAGCATCTCTTACCCACAGAGTAATCTCCTCATCAGTTTATTCCCCAACGGAATTATATTCTCCTACAGGTTTATTCTCGCAATCACCTTCGTTCACCATCCCCAGCGGGAATGAAGAATTCAACTCTATTCTCCAGCAGCTATCCGGGATTTATTTTCCCCAGCTAAAACATCACATTTCCATACATCATGATACATGCATATACGCATCATACCATATCATTTATGTTGAGAACATCATTGCTTGATCCATATCATGCATTACATATGACTGACCTTTACCTTTCAGGAAAGATGCAGTTAAGCTCTAAGCCAGCCAAAGGAGACAAAATCAGTCAAATCGATTCCTAAAGATTTTTCTGAGGCCAAGCCAGTCAAAGGAGACAAAATCAGTTAAATCGTTTCCTAAAGATTTTTCTGAGACAAAACCAGTTAAATCGATTCCTAAAGATTTTTCTGAGGCCAAGCCAGTCAAAGGAGACAAAATCAGTCAAATCGATTCCTAAAGATTTTTCTGAGGCCAAGCCAGTCAAAGGAGACAAAATCAGTTAAATCGATTCCTAAAGATTTTTCTGAGGCCAAGCCAGTCAAAGGAGACAAAATCAGTCAAATCGATTCCTAAAGATTTTTCTGAGGCCAAGCCAATCAAAGGAGACAAAATCATTTAAATCGATTCCTAAAGATTTTTTTGAGGCCAACCCAGTCAAAGGAGCAAAATCAGTCAAATCGATTCCTAAAAGATTTTTCTGAGGCCAAGCCAGTCAAAGGAGACAAAACCAGTTAAATCGATTCCTAAAGATTTATCTGAGGCCAACCCAGTCAAAAGAGACAAGACCAGTTAAATCGATTCCTAAAGATTTTTATGAGGCCAATCCCGTCAAAAGAGACAAAACCAGTTAAACCAATTCCTAAAGATTTTTCTGAGGCCAATCCCGTCAAAAGAGACAAAACCAGTTAAATCGATTCCTAAATATTTTTCTGAGGCCAAGCCAGTCAAAGAAGACAATCCAGTCAAAGAAGACAATCCTGTCAAAGAAGACAAAACCTCCCCTGGTCCAATTAAATCGATTCCTAAAGATTTTTCTGATGCCAATCTCGTCAAAGAAGACAAAACCACCTAACAACAATCTCCAAATGGCATCTGTAAGCCCATTCCCGACATCACAATGCTGATACTACTTCATGCGAGTGCAAATTTCTGGGCACTCTAGTGTTCAATCATCTTCCACCTTCGGATCACGAAAGGCCCAAAAGCCAATCTATATCCTCAGGTTTAAGAAGATTGAACAAGGGAAACTGTTGTATCCCAAAATTTTCCCTCCCATATTTCTCAAAACATTGCAAGAATAATCTCCAAGTGGTTCAAGGTTGCTCAAGGAGTTGGACAGTCAAGTCACCTCCTAAGGCAATCAATTCAAAATTAGGGTTTTGTGTTGCATCAAGGTCCTTACATCCAAATGGCCTCAAATTCTCCCATATGTCCTAATATGTTCTCAAGTTCATCCATGTCAAATTTCAAGCCTTGCAGAGGAAGTTTGGTCAGTCAATTGCTCAAGAGGTCCAAAAATCGACTGTGCTAGGGCAAAAGTCAACTGTGACCTACAAATAGTCAAACCTAAATATTTTTTGTCAACATTCTAATTTTGAAGGATAGTTCATCATTTGATCAAGGGTTGATCATGGTTCATCAAGGATTGCTCAAGATTCATCAAGATTCAAAAGTTGCTAAATTAGGGTTTTGTAGGAAAAGTCAACTCAACTTTGACCAAGCATAACTTTCTCATACTTTATGAGAAATGAGCCATCAAAATCTCATTTTGAAGAAGATGCAATTTCCTACAATCCATATTCACACCCCAAGATCAAGAAATGCACTCACAAAACGTTATAAATTTGGACATTATAGGTCATTTTTGAAAGTCAACAAGAACACATTTTTTGCCAAAGCTTATAACTAGAGCATGGAATATCAAAATGAGATAAGAAAAAAAGGGTTGGTTAGAGGACATCTCAAGGTTTCTAAAAATTCCAAGAACACTTCCAAAAGTTCAAAATTGAAGAAGTTATGCATTGTTGAAGTTGGGCATTTTTCCAAAATTGCCAAAAGTCAACTATCCCCAAAACTTCAAATTTTGCCAAATGGGCCCACTTTTTTCCACTTGATTTGATCTTGTCACACCACACACGTATCCTATCTTCAGCCTTGTGGCTAATTATTAATTTTTATATTTTATTTGATTTTTATTGATTTAATTCATTTTAAATCAATTTAAATCCAAATAAAATCCAAATCTTAATCACTTGGTATCTTTTTGATCATTACAGGTCTTAATTGACATCATGAACACAATCAAATCCGAATCAATCCATATCATGCACACAATATTGGTTTTTGACAAATTTGGAAGCTTTTTCAATGGAGAATAAAATCACATATTCAAGCATTGATTGGCAAGGATTCAAAGCCTAAAACTAAACCTAATTCACTCCATTATACTCACACAAGGCAAAGGCACGAAATACAGAACCTAGAGGCTGCACAAACTGCAATACAAAACTTGGAAAAAACTCAAGAAAGCTTGGAACTGAAATCTTGGTTAGAGACGTTTTCAACACAAAAACTCAACGTAGACATCTTGCTTGACGTCCACTGAAGCTATTGGAATCAAAATCAAGCCTTCTCCCTCCCTGAATCGCGCTGTAAGTCTCCTTGAACATACCCCTGTACACGAAATCATAATCTCTCATTCTTGCATTTTTTTGACAAACCATGGGCATATTCTTGATCTTTGTATGATTTCCAAACTATCTGCAATATTTGATTTTGTTTTCGTAGCCTGTAAGGCCATACCCGAAACTAGGGTTTGAGTTTCTTGTTTTTAGGCGTTTCAGTTGCACGAAAAATTAGGACCAATAATGGACATGGATGTGCTCAGGTGGAAGAGACGAACCTGCCCATGGTTTTGGTTTGCATTTTTATGGCCTACAGTTCGTTTTAGGATGAAGCCATGGATTTTGCTGCGGATAAAATCCGCAGCTAAATAACCAGGCTTTTCAACGAAGAAGATGATCACGTGTCCCTCCCCCGTTGGCTGTTTCAAATCTCGCGCGTTTTTTTATTTATTTTCAGCATATTGCTTGTTTTTCATATATAATATTCTCCACTTATTCCATTAACAATTAAATACAATGGCTCAGTTGGTGAAGGCGCTAGTGGAAAATCCAATGGGACCTGGGTTCGAATCCCAGGTCCCCCAATACATTTGTTTCATTTTTCTTCAGGTAATTGCATGTGATTTCCAAGGCGCAGCCCACCATACACCTTCAGATTCCAAGCGCCAGATGGCCTACATGCCAGATCTGGTGGCCCATATTGGACATCCATCATGTACTCTAGTCAACAGGCGCGCGTGAGATCCTAGAAAGTCAAAGCAGGCTAGCATAATTGGGCCTGGAAAATGCTGAACAAACCTCCTCTTGGGCCCAACACCCCCCTTGGTTTATTTTTCTTTTCATTATATTTATTTATTTGTTTTATTGTTATTATTTTTTACTAATCACTAACCAATTAATAATTTTTCCTCATAATATCAGAAAACACAAAAAATATTATTTTTATTTATTAAAATTAAATTCATCATTTTATTTTTGTAAATAAGATAATTTAATTGATTTAGTTTTAATTAGGAAATAACATTAACAATTTTGCAATAATTAAAAATTAATGTAGAAAATTAGGTTTTTATTAACTTTGACCTATTTTATTTTATTTTTTTAAATACTCAAAAAATCCAAAAATATTTTTATTAATTAATTAATTTAATAATTAATTTAGATCTAATTTCTTTTTAATTCAAAAAAGAACAAAAAAATTTCTTTCTTTAATAATCAAAGGGTCAAAACCCTAGAACTCGCCCGATTTAATTTTCTCGCACGCGATCCATTTGATTTCAATATTGTATCTGTTTCTCAGAATGTAATAGTTTTAATAGGACTTTAATATTTTTATCGCTTTATTTATTTTCCGCATTTTAATTTCAAGGGTTGCTTTTGGCGATGTAAATACCCGACGCCTTGTAATAGTTAGATTTAATTTCCGTAATTTAATTTCTGCAACTTATAAACTGTTAGATGTTTGATAATAGGGAATGCATGACAAGATCGAATGTATGAACCTAAAATCAACATAGATAACCATTGACATGTACAAAGATAAAATTAACCGAAACAACACACTCGCACATGCGCACTCTTAGGGTACACCTCGCTTGGTTGCCTTCGAACATGGTCATTGAGTATAGGAAGTTTTAGAGGTTGCCCTCTTGACTAAAGATCATAGTTTCCTCGAAACGGTTGCCTCGGAAAAATGATCTAAGACATTAGGGTTACCGCTAAGGCGTCCTAACATTATTTTAGTGACCACACGTCCTTTAATCGAATTGACCCTTAAAACTCCAACGACGGTGCTACTTACTCATTCATAGTGGGATAGCATTGTCTAAAGGACATTAGTACATATTGATTCCTTTTTCGAGTAGGTAGATGGTTCTTAAGTACTTGCTCCTTTCAAAACAAAACAAAACTTTTTGCACTTACACCTTTCAAACAAAAACTCTTTTCAAACCCATAAACACAAAGAAAAGCAAATTTTGAAAACACTTTGAGCAAGTACCTAAGAGCCCATGGATAACCATGGATAGAAAGGGTGCTAACACCTTCCCTTTCTATAATCTACCCCCCGAACCCGAGAAACATCTCGAAAAAGGAATTTTTCTGTGCTTTTTTCCTTTCCTTGTTGGATAAAATAAAAGACGGTGGCGACTCTTGCTTACCGCGACATTTTGCAAACACAAACGCAAAACGTGAACCAGCATTCCAAAAACAGTCAGTTCTCTTCCCACCGCATCATACACCGCCAGAATATTTTTCAATTGTACCAACAATATGGCTGAGTATGAAGCATGTATCATGGGTCTCAAATCTGCTATTGACCTAAGAATCAAGTTCTTGAGTGTTTTTTGAGATTAGGCCTTGGTAATAAGTCAAATAAAAGGAGAGTGGGACACGAAGCATCCTAATCTCATCCCTTACTGAGAGCATGTGTGTGATACGGTGGCAGAACCGACTATTTTTTGTTACTACTGGTTTTGCGTTTTTTGTTCGCAAATGTACGGTAAGCAAGAGTCGCCACCGTCTTTTATTTCATCCAACAAATGAAAAGGTAAAAAGAACAGAAAAAACCTTTTTCAAGATGTTTGAGTACGGGGGGTAGATTATAGAAAGGGAAGGTACTAGCACCCTTTATATCCATGGTTTTCCATGGGCTCTTAGGTACTTGCTCATTTTTAAATTGCTTTCGTGTGTTTGTGTGTTTGAAAAAGTTTTGAAATTTTCCCTAGTGTGGCGTTTCACTTTATGGTAACCCTTGTATCAGTCCTCAAGGGTGTGATAAATTGTTTTTGAAAACTTTAGTTTGAAAAGTTTGTTTGAAAGTGTAAGTGTAAAAATTTGTTGTTTTGAGCAAGTACTTAAGAGTTTCTACCTACTCGAAAAAAGTTGTTCGTTTTTCTTATTTCCTTTAGACAGCACTATCATACTATTAAGGAGTAGGTAGCTCCATCGTTGGAGTTTAAGGGATAATCGAAAGGGACGAGTACGATCATTAAAGCAGTGATTAGGAAACCTTAGTAGTTACCCTAGAGTCCTAAAGATCTTTCCGAGGCAACATTCGAATGGGTCATTTTTGATCTTTTGGAACTAGAGGGCAACCACTAAAACTCCCTATACTTCATGATCATTTATCGAAGGCAACCGAAGTGGGGCAAACCCTAGGAGTGAGCATGTGCAAGTGTTTATTTTTCAGTTTATTTAATCTTTGCACATTTAGGGTTTTCTACCATTTTAAACACTGATTTATCTTTCGCATACAATCCTATTAGCAACCATCTAATAGTTTATAATGACGGAAAGTAAAATGCGAGAAATTTAAACCTAGATATTACAAGGCTTTGTGGAAGGGGGATTACATAATCAAAACTTGGGGAAAAGAGTAAATAAAAGCAGTAATAAACCTAATTAACTATTACAAACTCAGAGCAATTACATTAATTGGAGAAATAAACAAATAAATGCGCGCGAGAATAAATTAAACGAGGGATTAAGATTAAATTCGAAAAGATTTAATTAGTGAATAAATAGAAAATATTTTTTGGGTTTTTTTGGAGAAAAGTAATTAATTTTTCAAATTAACCTAATTTCTACTTAATTTTAATTATGAAAAAAAAACTTAAACCGTCCTAATTAACCTAATTAATTAATGAAATTAAATATTAAAAAAATATAATTCTAATGTTTTGTGTTTTTATGATTTTTTGATTTAATTAAAAAACAATGATTTTGTAAAAATAATTAAAAACCAATAAAAACAATAATAAATTAAAAAAGGAATAAAAATGGGCCTGGTGTGAAAGTAATTTTGGGAGGTGCATGGTTGAATTTTCCAGGGGCATAATAGTTAGCCCATCTGCCTGCGTTTGATCCAATGGGAAGTTTGCCAAGAGAGTCCACCATGCGCCTGCGTGCTTGAGGCGTGAGATCTGGATAGAGATTGATCCAATGATGAGATGCTGAGGTGTATGGTGAACGCCTTTGGACGCTGCGTGCTAGATCATGTGACAAATATTGAGAAAATATAAAATGCGTACGCCTGGGATCAAACCCAAGACGTTTGTAATGCATGCCCGGTCCTTTGCCATCTGCGTTGTATGGTTAGTTGTGAATATAATTAAACAAAATAAATATAATGTAAACAAAACGCTATGCCTAGAAAAAACGCGCATATTTCAAACGGGCCAGTGGTATACTGCCACACCCTCATCTTCTTCCCAGAACTGTTGTTTTAGAAACTAAGATTTTACCTACAGACAGATTCGCCACTATAGGCTATAGTGACGGCTCTTGTGCGTGGCTACAAACCTGCAAACATCCAAAATGCAATACAAGCAGAATAAATTCCATCCAAAGCCATGGATCGATTGCAAACCAACCCTTGAACACGAAGAGACCCTTAATTTGGCCTAATTTTGCATCTAACTAGGGTTCCCCAAATTGGAGCTCCAGAACCCTAGCCATGGCAGATGCTCATACCTACACTCAAACTCCAATCAAAGTATTCCAGTATGTTGTAAATATGATAACAAGCATAGATATATAATCAAAACATGTTTATGATTCCAGAATCATTGTAATCAAGTTTTGGAAAAAAAGGGCAAACCTTGAACGTGGATGGTGCGATTCTGGAAGCTTTGATACTGGGAAACGATTGGAAAATCTTCTGGGAATACCAAGGAATGTATTGCAATCTTCAAATCCTCTTGAGAAGGGCTGCAATATGGAATCCTATTTGAGTTTTTCTTTGAATTTTTGGAAGCTTTTTCTTTCTCTTTTGAGGCTGCTTGCGCATGAATTCTTCCTCTCTAGGGTTACAATGCATTGTGTATATGTACTGAATCAAATTAGGTCATTATAATTAGAAAGAATCAAAGATATGATTGCATGGTTTTCGAGAAAAATCAAATCTTGAAAAGTTTCCATATGTGAAGATTCTGTGTCCTATTTGGCCTTGCACGATTTCCTGGCTATTTGACAGCATATGAGATCTTCAATCAATGCAAAAATCACCCTTAAAACAAATTATGTGATTATATGGATTTATTTGATTTTATTTGATTTTTAAATGAGTAAAAATCAAAATAAATTAAATAAATAAGTGAATAAGACATGGGGGGTCCCATAGGTCATGGACCATGCTAGGATTGAGATTCAATCTTGAAAAGATGGGCCCATGTGGGAAAAAAATGCAATTTTGAGCATTGTTGACTTTGGGAAATTTTCCAAAAATGGCCAACTTTGACAATGCATACCTCTCCCAATTTTGACCCTAAAAGAGTGTTCTTGGGCTTTTTAGAAAGCTTAGTATGTCCTCTAAACAACCCTTTTGGTTTCATTTCCATTAGGTCTTCCATGTTCATGTAAGAAGCTTTGACCCAAAAGGTGTTTTTGTTGACTTTTTGAAATGACCTATAATGTCTGAATTTATATCTTTTCATGGGTGCATTTTTTGGACTTGAGGGATGAATATGAGTTGTAGGGAATTGGATTCTATTCAAGATGAGTAATTTATGATAAAGTATGATAAAGTTATTCCTGGTCAAAGTTTGGTTGACTTTTCGTGTAGAAACCCTAATTTAGCAACTTTTGAGTTTTGATGAATTAGGAGCATTCCTTGAGGAATCATGATCAACCCTTGATCAAATGATGGATATCACTTCAAAATGTTGATTTTGACCAAAAATCTTGAAGTTTGACTGTATGTAGGTCACAATTGACTTTTGCCCTAGTACAGTTGATTTTCAGACATTTGAGCAGTTGACTGAGCAAACTTCTTGTGAAAGGCATGGAACTTGGCATGGATAATATTGAGAACATATTAGGGCAATGGAAACTATTTAGGACCTTGGAACTCAAACATATTAATGAGGAGTGAAACCCTAGTTTGAGGCTCATTGTCTTAGGAGGAGGATTTGTCTGGTCAATCCTTAGTCAACTTGAGCAATTGAGGACCTCTAGGAGTATGTTTTGTGTAAAAAATGGGAGGGAAAATTTTTGGGTACAACAATGTGCTAACGCTGCTTCCACACTTTAAAGAAGTCACCTTTGAACATTTTCCACGAGAATAGAATCAATTAGCGGACGCGCTAGCTACTATGTCATCCATGTTCAAGGTAAGATGGGACAATGAGGCTCCTCATATCACTATTGAGAGATTGGAAGAACCAGCTTACTGCTATGTGTGATATGGTGGACAGAACCGGGACTATTTTTGGAATGTTGGTTTACATTTTGCGTTTGTGTTTGCAAAATGTCGCGGTAAGCAAGAGTCGCCACCGACTTTTATTTTATCCAACAAGGAAAGGAAAAAAGCACAGAAAAATTCCTTTTTTCGAGATTTTCTGAGTACGGGGGGTAGATTATAGAAAGGGAAGGTATTAGCACCCTTTCTATCCTTAGTTATCTACGGGTTCTTAGGTACTTGCTCATTGTTTTCAAAATTGTTTTCTTTGTGTTTATGGGTTTTGAAAAGTTTTTGTTTAAACTTCGATTTAACTCTTGCTTCTGTCCTCAAGAGTGTAATGTAGTGTTTTTGAAAACTTGTTTGTAAAAGAGTGTAAGTGTGAAAAAAGTTTTGTTTTGAATGAGCAAGTATCTAAGAACTAATCTACCTACTCGAAAAAGGAATCGTTCTATGCTTGTTTCCCTTAGACAATGTTATCCCACTATTAGTGAGTAGGTAGCACCGTCGTTGAGTTTGAGGGTCAATTCGAAAGAGGGACATATGGTCACTAAAGCAACGTTAGGATGTCTTAGTAGTAACCCTAATGTCTTATATAATTTGTTTGAGGCAACAATATCCGAAGCAACCATTTTGAGGCAACTATGATCTTTTAGACAAGAGGGCGACCTCTAAAACAACCTATACTCAATGACCGTTTACAAAGGCAACCAAGTGGGGTGTACCCTAGGAGTGCGCATGTGCGAGTGTATTATTTTCAGTTATTTTTATCTTTGCACATGTTTAGGGTGATCTAACTGTTTTAAATTAGGCATTCATTCTTGTCATGCAAACCCTATTATCAAACATCTAGCCGTTGAATATTTGCAGAATTTAAAGGTGCGGCAATTAAACTAAATTATTACAAGGCGTCGGGTATTTACATCGCCAAAAATAACCCTTTGAAAATAAAATAAAAGCGGAAAAATAAATAAATGTCCTAATTATTTATTACAAACCGGGAGCAGATACAATAATTGAATAATAACAAAGTGCACGATGCGAAATTAAATCGAATGCGGAACTAGGGTTTTGACCCTCTAAATTAAAAGAAAATGTTTTGTTGTTTTTATTATTTTTTAAAGAAAAGAAATGAAATCCTAAAATTAAATGCTAAATTAATTATTAAATAAATTAATTAATGAAAAATATTAAATGACATATTTTTGGAGTTTTTGTTATTTTAAGAAAGAAAATAAAATGATTAAACTAGGGTTAAAACCTATTGATTTCTAATTAATTTTAAATATTTGCAAAATAAATTAAAGTTACCTAATTAATTAACCTAATTAATTAATTAATATTTATTAAAGAAAAATAAAGTTCTGAAATTTAATTGGGTAAAAAATATTTTTGTGATTTTTTTTTGGTAAAAAAGAAATTATTCTATTGGTTAGTAATTAAATTAAACAAAATAAAATAAGCAAAATATAGAAAAAGAATGAGATGGGCCTGATTTACAAGGGTGTCAATAGCAGAAATTCTGGGCCCAATTGTGATGTCCACATTGACTTTTGCAATCCCATGCGCTGGCGTTGACTTGGTCCTTTTATGCACCTTCAATGCTGGCAACCAGATCTGGCCATCTGGCGTGCTGGATGGTGAATGTCCATGGTGGGTCTCAAGCTTGCATATGCACTGGATTCCCTGAAAATAAACAAGAAAATGGAAAATTGCTGGAGGCAGGGATCGAACCCCTGACCTCCAGCCTCTGAATGCCTTAAGGCTTACGTGGCTACCAATGGAGCACTTAGTTTTATTTGTTTATTAATCAAATGCTGCAAATAATATACAAAACAAGAGAATATTGAAAAAAACAATAAAAAACGCGCGCGACAGTTTGAATGGGCGAATGGGGAAGCGACACGCCTTCGTCCCTGTCTTTGGACCGTGGCTAAAAGTTCCAGGATCTATACCCACAGACAGATGTCCGTCACTACAAACCAAGCATCCTTAAAATCTCGTACAGGCCATGGAAATGAATTCTAGTACCAGGGTTGAGTTCGTCTCATCCTCCTGAATGC
This sequence comes from Vicia faba, assembly GCA_948472305.1. NCBI lineage: Eukaryota > Viridiplantae > Streptophyta > Magnoliopsida > Fabales > Fabaceae > Vicia > Vicia faba. The sequence goes on along the minus strand of OX451738.1, from coordinate 1,179,202,713 downwards.
AACCATGACCATTATGGAGGCTAATTTTTCCTGAAACAAAAAGCCCTAAAACCAAACACAAAACCCTAGCAATGGTGATCCATGATATAGGTCATATAAATGAAATTGGTTATTGTAAAAAGCTTGCAAATGATATGGTGATTCAGAATATGCAATTATTTTTCATTATAGATGCAAGAATGAAGCTTTTCGAATTCAAGAATATGGTGATTCCGTGAATGACTTACAGTGCACTAGAGGGTCTGAACACATGTGCTTTTGATTGGTTTAAGTTATGAAAGCTGCCAGGAAACGATTGAGACAAGTATCAAGCCTTGAAACTACCTCTAGGAGTGATTTCGAACTCACACTTTTTCTTGATTTTTGAAAATTCTATTTGTGTTATATGCTTGATCTCCAACCCTTATTCTGATTTATCTCGCCTCCTTATGTATTGTATAATGCATTAGGGTTGTAAACTCTGTCCAAATCCTTCTCTATCAATGCTTTGATATTTGATCCTCCTTTAACAACCTTCCAAATTTGGTCCAAATCCAATCTCCTTGTACACAATTGCCTTGATACGATTTTGATTGCCTTGCTAGCTGTAATTAGAGCATGAAACAATCACAAAATCCTTGTTATCAATGCTTTTGGATTTTATTTGATTTTATTTGATTTAAATCAAATTAATTCAAATAAAAATCCAAATAATTAATAAAAATATGATATGGACACATGGCCAAGTCTAGAGCACTTGGGAAATAATTCCAACTCAAAAAATGTGAAAAAGAATGGGCCCATTTGGCAAAATTTGAGGTTTTTGGGATAGTTGACTTTTGGCAATTTTGCAAAAAAGTCCAACTTCAACAATGCATAACTTCCTCAATTTTGACTCTTTGGAGGTGTTATTAGACTTTTTAGAAAGCTTGAGATGTCCTCTAATCAACCCTTTTGGTATCATCTCAATTTGATATTCCATGCTCATGTATGAAGCTTTGACAAAAAAGGTGTTTTTGTTGACTTTTCAAAATGACCTATAATGTCCAAATTCATAACTTCTTGTGAGTGCATATTTTGATATTGGGAACTGAATATGGATTGTAGGGAATTACATCCTATTAAAAATGAGATTTGGATGGGTCATTTCTCATAAAGTATGAGAAAGTTATGCTTGGTCAAAGTTGAGTTGACTTTTCCTACAAAACCCTAATTTAGCAACTTTTGAGTCTTGATGAATTCTGAGCAATCCTTGATGAATCATGATCAAACCTTGATAAAATGATGAAATATACTTAAAAATGAGAATGTTGACAAAAAATCTTGAAGTTTGACTGTATGTAGGTCACAATTGACTTTCGCCCTAGCATAGTCGATTTTTGGACCTTTGAGCAATTGACTGAGCCAACTTCCTCTGCAAGGCTTGAAACTTGACATGGATGATCTTGAGAACATATTAGGTCATTGGTTAGCACTTGGGGTCACTTGTACTCAAGGATCTTGATGCAACATGAAACCCTAATTTGAGGTAGACTGCCTTAGGAGAGAGCTTGTCTGGCCAACCCTTGGACTACCTTGAGAAATTTGGAGATTTTTCTTGAAATGTTTTGAGAAATATGGGAGGGAAAATTTTGGGGTACAACAGCTACCCCTGTTCAATATTCTTAAACCTGAGGATATAGATTGGCTTTCGTGCCTTTCGTGATCCGAAGGTGAAAGATGATTGAACACTAGAGTGCCCAGAAATTTGCACTCGCATGAAATGGTAATTGCCTTGTGATGCCGGGAATGGGCTTACAGATTCCATTTGGAGATTGCTGACGGAGGGAAGATGGGCTTAAAGATGCCATCCGAAGGAGTGTCGATCGCGTAAGAGATTCCTTAGCGAGAGCTTGTATACCTGCCGTTGAGGAAGATGCCGCTGAGGAAGGCTGGTCTTTGTTGAAAGAAGTAGAATTTTAGGAGCTTCGGTTGTCTGTTAGTCTGCTGGTGAGTCATCTCTGTTGATATTTAGGAACTTAGATCGTCCGTACTCAACTGAGGAAATATTTTTGCTGAGATTCATGAACTCGTCCGTAATTCAACTAAGGTGTCGAGATTTAGGAACTTGCCCGTAATTCAACTGAGGTGTCGGGATTTAGGAACTTGCCTGTAATTCAACTGAGGTGTCAAGATTTAGGAACTTGCCCGTAATTCAATTGAGGAACACTTTTGCTGAGATTTAGGAACTTGTCCGTAATTCAACTAGGGGGAAACATCTTCGTCGAGATTTAAGAACTCGCCCGTAATTCAACTGAGAAAACTTCTCTGCTGAGATTTTAGGAACTTGTCTGTAATTCAACGGAGGAACATCTTTGTCGAGATTTAGGAACTTGCCCATAATTCAACTGAGAAAAACATCTCTGCTGAGATTTATGAACTCGTCCATAATTCAACTGGGGGGAAACATCTTCGTCGAGATTTAAGAACTCGCCCGTAATTCAACTGAGAAAACTTCTCTGCTGATATTTAGGAACTTGTTTGTAATTCAACGGAGGAAAATCTTTGTCGAGATTTAGGAACTTTCCCGTAATTCAACTAAGAAAAACATCTCTGCTGAGATTTAGGAACTCGTCCGTAATTCAACTGGGGGGAAACATCTTCGTCGGGATTTAAGAACTCGCCCATAATTCAACTGAGAAAACTTCTCTGCTGAGATTTAGGAACTCGTCTGTAATTCAACGGAGGAACATATTTGTCGAGATTTAGGAACTTGCCCGTACTTCAACTGAGAAAAACATCTCTGCTGAGATTTAGGAACTCATCTGTAATTCAACTGGGGGGAAACATCTTTGTCAAGATTTAAGAACTCGCCCGGAATTCAACTGAGAAAACTTCTCTGCTAAGATTTAGGAACTTGTCTGTAATTCAACAGAGGAACATCTTTGTCGAGATTTAGGAACTCGCTCGTACTTCAACTGAGAAAACATCTCTGCTGAGATTTAGGAACTTGTCCGTAATTCAACTGAGGTAAAAGCTTCATAGCTTTGAATTTTGTGAGAATTTAACCGCATCCTTCCTGAAAGGTAAAGGTTAGTTGTATGTAATGTATGATATGTATCAGGCAATGATGTTCTCAAAATAAATGAGATCGTGTTGTATGATGCGTATATGCATGTGTCATGATGTATGGAAATGTAATGTTTTTAGCTGGGGAAAGTAAATCCCGGATAGCTGCTGGAGAAAAGAGCTGAATTCTTCGTTTCCGCTGGGGATAGTGAATGAAGATGTTTGTGAGAATAAACCTGCAGGAGAGGATAACTTCACTGGGGATAAATTTATGAGGAGATTACTCTGTGGGGAAGAGATGTTCTGCTGAGGATTCCGCTGATAAATTCCGCTGGGGATGCATTACTGTTGCCGGTGATACTGAATCCTGCTGGGGAATTGAGTTTCTGTTTGTGAAAGGAATGAACTTCGCTGGGGATGATCTTTCAGTTGCGACTTCATTGGGGATAAACTTTCAGGCTCTACTGGGGACAATCTTCCAAAGTCTACTGGGGATGATTCTCCATACTCCACCGGGGAAGCTTTTTCAGACTGCGCTGGGAAAAATTTCAAACTCCACTGGGGATATTTTATACTCCGCCGGGGATAATAAGACTTTTCAGTGCTGATGGTAGATAAACTCTGCTTGGGGAGAATATTTCCGACTCGTTTGCGGTTGTGAGTCTCAGCTGGAAAGAGCTAACATTACAGTCTTTTCTTACTCTGCGGGGAGTGAAAGTATTTCAGCCATATTTTTCAGCTAAATCTACCTTTGTACCTGGTGGACAAAGCAACTGTAAAGCTTGGACAATTCTTATTGCCCCTGTTTCTGATATTACAGGTAATCGTCTTTTGTTTCTCATGTAAATATTCATGAGCAACAGTTAATGTCAAATGCATATATCAAAAATGAACATTGGACGTTCTTTTCAAAACAAAACAGAAAAAGGAAAAACAATTTGAAATTTCTCTGAAAGTGAATTGTATTGACTTTGAAGTTTGGCCTGTAAATAGGCGTTTTTGTACAAGAGGCTGACGTCCTAGTAAGAGAACGCCTCCGAACAAATAGAATTTATACAATTTGTGAAAAAAACAAAGAAAAACAGCTATGTGAATAATCCCACTGGGTCCCAATTCTGCTATTGCCTTAATGTCCTCAAGCATCTCATCACTTTGCTACTTGGTTGAAGGTAGATCAGATTGATTAGTGCCGTTCGAGCTTGATAGTCGATACCAAAGTCTGGTTGCAGGGTGATCCAATGAGACATAGTGTTACGCTTTGATCCCTAATTTTTTCCTGGACCTCCCTTTCGGGTTTTCCGTCCACCGGGATACCCTTTTTTGCCCAAGCCGCCTTTTCAGGTTTTCGACTTACCGGGTGTACAAATTTTTTTTTAATTTTCATCCCATATTTTTGCCCGAACCCTTTTGGTTCGCCAGGAAGCCCTTATTTTTGCCTAGGTCAGTCGACCTAGCGGGTCCTTGATTATGCCTAGTATTTTTTCATTATGTCTGCATTGACGGGGTGAGGAAGGTCGTCACCATCCATGGTGGTTAGAATCATAGCTCCTCCTGAGAAAATGTTCTTAACCACAAATGGCCCATCGTAAGTAGGGGTCCATTTGCCCCTGGGATCACCTTGAGGTAAGATGATGCACTTGATCACCAGATCCCCAACTTGATACTCTTGTCGTCTAACTTTCTTGTTAAATGTCTTGATCATCCGCTTTTGATACTGTGATACAGTGGGAGAACTGACTTGAGGTTTTGCGTTTGTGTTTGCAAATGTTTCAGTTTAGCAAGAGTCGCCACCGACTTTTTATTTTATCCAAAGGAAAGGTCAAAAAGCACAGTGTTGTACCCCAAAATTTGCCCTCCCATATTTCTCAAAACATTGCAAGAAAAGTCTCCAAGTGGTTCAAGATTGCTCAAGAGTTGGACAGTCAAGCTATCTCCTAAGGCAGTCAACCTCAAATTAGGGTTTTGTGTTGCATCAAGGTCCTTGCATCTAAATGACCTCAAGTGCTTCCCAATGTCCTAATATGTTCTCAAGTTCATCCATGTCAAATTTCAAGCCTTGCAGAGGAAGTTTGGTCTGTCAATTGCTCAAAGGGTCCAAAAATCGACTATGCTAGAGCAAAAGTCAACTGTGACCTACATATAGTCAAACCTCAATATTTTTTGTCAACATTCTCATTTTGAAGGATATTTCATCATTTGATCAAGGGTTTATCATGATCCATCAAGGATTGCTCAAAATTCATCAAGATTCAAAAGTTGCTAAATTAGGGTTTTGTAGGAAAAGTCAACTCAACTTTGACCAAGCACAACTTTCTCATAATTTATGAGAAATGACCCATCCAAAGCTCATTTTTAATAGGATGCAATTTTCTACAATCCATATTCATACCCCAATATCAATAAATGCACTCACAAGAAGTTACAAATTTGGACATTATAGGTCATTTTTGAAAGTCAACAAAAACACCTTTTTTGCCAAAGATTATAACTTGAGCCTGGAATATCAAAATAAGATGAGACCAAAAGGGTTGGTTAAAGGACATCGCAAGATTTCTAAAAAGTCCAAGAACACTTCCAAAAGTTCAAAATTGAAGAAGTTATGCATTCTTGAAGTTGGGCATTTTTCCAAAATTGCCAAAAGTCAACTATCCCCAAAACTTCAAATTTTGTCAAATGAGCCCATTATTTTCGACTTGATTTGATCTTGTCACTCTACACACGTGTCCTATCTTCAGCCTTATGGCCATTTATCAATTTTTCTATTTTATTGGATTTTTTATTGAATTAATTCATTTTAAATCAATTTAAATCAAATAAAATCTAAATATTGATCATTTAGGATCTTTTTGATTGTTATAGGTCTTAATTGTCATCATGGACATGATCAAATCCGTATCAAGCCATATCATGAACAAAATATTGGATTTTTGACCAAATTGGAAGCTTTTCAATGGAGAATCAAATCATATCTCCAAACATCAATGCATAAGGATTCAGCCCAAAAAAGTTAACCTAATTCATTCCATATTACATATACAATGCAAAGGCACACTGTTGTACCCCAAAATTTGCCCTCCCATATTCCTCAAGATATGTCAAGAATCATCTCCAAATGGTTCAAGATTGCTCAAAGGTTGTACAATCAAATCACCTCCTTAGGCAGTCAATTCAAAATTAGGGTTTTGGTTCTTTCAAGGAATTTGGGGTTTCCAATGGTTCAATCAAGTCTCATAGGCCTATATACATTCTCAAGCATCTACATGCCAAGTGTCAAGACTCACAGTGCCAATTTGCACAGTCAAAAGCTCTATTTGATCTACAGTCAACTACAGGGGCAAAATGGTCATTTTGCAGTCAAAAGTCAGAATTTTTGGTCAACATCTTATTTTGAGTTCACAATCATCATTTGATCAATTCTTGATCATGATCCCACAAGAATAGCTCAAAAATCATCAAGATGCAGAAGTTACTATTTTTGGACAGCAGAAAAAGTCAACTGTACTTTGACAAGGGCATAACTTTTTCATGGTTTATCAGAAAAATTCCATCCAAAGCTCATTTTGAATAGGATGAAATTTCCTACAATCCATCTTCACACTCCAAGTTCAAGAAATGCTCTCACAAAAAGTTACCAATTTTTACATTATAGGTCAATTTCAAAAGTCAACAAAAGTACACTTTGAGTCAAAGGACATAACTTTAGATTGGTAAATCCAAATGACATGGAACCAAAGTCATTGGTTAGAGGACTTCAAGAGCTTTCCAAAATGTCCAAGAACATGGTCATATGATCAAAATTGAGCAAGTTGTGCATTGGAGAAGTTGGGAAATTTTCATGAATTTGCAAAAGTCAACTTTGCTCAAAACACCTTCTTTTTGCTAATGGGCCTCAAATTTCTTGTTGAAACTTCACCCATGACCTATGCACGACCCACCAAGTTAAATGGGATTTATTCTCTTAAATTTATTGATTAAATGGATTTTTTATACATATTAATTCATTTAATTAATTTAAATCATAAGAAAATAGAAGATTTGATTTTTAAATCAATTTGTGAACCAAATATGATCAAGATATGCTGACCAATTCGTGCACAATAAAAAAGATACAAAAAAAATCCAAATTTAGCAACTTGTTCAATCATGAAAAATCAAGAATATTTGATTTATCAATCAAGGATTCAATCATCAATGCACATGGATATTGGCCCAGCTCTTGACCTAATTTGATTCTCTTATATGCAAGCAAGCAAACCATACCCTAGAACACGATTGAAAGCTGCAGAAACGACCCTGTCAAATTCAAGAATTTTCAAGAAAACTAAAAACTGGTTCTTGCATTCTAGGCCAATTCAAGGCGTTTTGTTCATCCAAACACATTGCAAGAGGCACTAGGATTGATTTTCAATCAAATTCCAGCATCAAAGCTCAAGGAATCACGACATACAGTCCCACAGTTTGCACTTACAATTCCAAATCGTATCTCTTAATTCATATGCATTTAACATGTTTTTGTGATTGATTTGTGTTGTTAGAGACCATACGAAACTAATGGAATGATTGAATTGAATTGTAATGCCCAGAATCGAAAGATGCCATGATTGAATTTCTAGGGTTTTAAAGCTTTCAAATAGGGCTTTTTGATCCAGGAAAAATTGGAACCAATGGGATACATGGTTGAATTCGTGAGGCCAAGACGATCAAAACCCATACCTCGCGAAATATTTATGTTTACTATATTTCTATTCGCTATTTTTCCTTGCAGGAGGTAGTGGAGGTTAAAAACCCCCGCTATCTCATGTTATTTACACATAACGAAGGTTGAAGATGATGATGTGTTGGCATATGGTTGGCCAATTTGAAAAGCGCGCGTTTTTTTTATATTTTTATTTTACAACATGTTGATTGTTTGATATATAATGATTGCTTATTATCCAAATAATAAAAAGATGCATGTGGTGTAGTGGCAGGGACGCTGGCAAATGAGCCTTGGGACCTGGGTTTGAATCCTAGGTCCCCCAAAACATTTATTCCATTTTTCTCCATATGTTCACATGCAGATTTCCAAAGGTAGTCCACCATACACCTCACATCTCAGTGAGCCAGATGTCTCCACACCAAGATCCAGTGGCCAAAGTTGAAGGACCACCATACTCCCTGGTCAGCGCATGCATAGCAAATTCAGAAAGTCAAACAGGCTGGATGTAAATGGGCTTCAGAATTGCCAATTACACCACGAAACTGGCCCAACACCCCCCTTCACAAGTTTATTTCTTTTCCTTTCTCTTTTTTATTTTATTTTTTCTTTCTTCTTTCATTTAATTGTTTTTATAATTATTATTTATATCACCAAGTAATTTATTTTCATAATAAAATCAGAAAACTAAAAAATATAATATTTTTATTTATTAAATTTAATTAGTTTATTTTGTAAATATTAACATAATTAATTTAGTTTTAATTAGGTTAATTTTAACTTTTTTGCAACAATAAATTAAAATTAATGTAGAATTAGGGTTCTTGACAATTTTAATCCTCTTTTTTTTTTTATTATTTCCTTAAAACATTCAAAAAACCAAAAAATATTTCTTTTTATTAATTAATTAGTTTAGGTTTAATTTAATTAAATACACAAAAATAACAAATAATGAAAATCTCCATATTTCTCAAAAAAGGGTCAAAACCCTAAAAACTCCCCGATTCAATTTTTCTCGCGCGTGTGTGTTTACCTTGGGTTTTGGTAAACAACCGCTGATCCTCCAAATGGTTACTTATTTGGTTACTCGCAGGATCGATCAGATTGATCCTATGGACATAGGTTGATTTTGAAGTTTGATTAAGTTGGATAAGGCTTTAAGTAAATTGTTTAAAGTAAATTGCATAAAGGGAAGGCTTGGTAAAATAAACAAGGCTTGAAAGTAAAGGTTCGACAGGAATTTAAAGGAGAAAAGCAAGTAAAATGCTGGAAAGTAAATGACTTTAATTGATAAAATTGGTGTTTCACACATACATTTCTCAACAATTCTTTCTCACACGCTGGGTACTTGAATCTAAATGAGTGACTATGTATAGAATTGTGAACACACGCGAGAAACTACATGTCTACTCCTATTTATACTAAAACATTCCAAGTAACCGTCGGGCAGTTACACTGCTTCGAGATCAATCCACTTGGCACGTTCTCCATGCTCGACGCTCCAGATCCTTGCACGTTTACACGTAGTAACTGCTGGAAACCATTTTCCCTCCAAAGCTTTGAATTTCAAACTGCTCCACTCTGGACCATCGAACACTTTCATCAAGAGACGTCTTCGACTTAAAACTCCTTCGACGTCGAAGGCAACCAGCCTTCTTCCTTGGAAGAAATCTTCTAAGTATTTTGCCATCTTTCGACGGGCACTTCGACAGGCTTAGCCAGTCGAAAGCATCTTTCAGCTTTAATGGCTGATATCAATCAAAAACAAAGGTGTCGAATTTAGGAGCCAACAAATTGCCCCCCAAGAATGCCTTATTTCGACTCTGAAAGAAAAAGGCATTCTTTGAAAACGCCATTCGACACCTGTCTTTCCACGCTTAGTCACAAGTTAACTTGTACACTTTTTGTTGCTTTTTACCAACTATTGGCAATCCCAAGAAACCATCATTGATTTGATCCTAGGACGTCACTTTCAGTACGGCGTGCAGTACCAAACGTCACTTCAGAATTTGTCATTATGACAAATCCCAAAAACGAGGACGCACGCTGCGTCTCTCTGTTTCTGCAGAAACGGCCAAAACAACAGGATGCTGCCACGCGTCCCACTAATTCCTGCAGCATTAAATGACATTTAATGTCCTCGTTATTGGGGATTTCTCCCACTACTATAAATAGTAGTGAATATCCCATTGTGGGACTTTTTACGCAAACTAGCCTTCAAACTTCCTTGCTTTCGTACAAGCTTGCTCTCTTTGCAGAAAACTTTTCCTCTTTCACTTCATCTTCATCCTCAACAATGGCCTCTGCTTCTACTGCCCCCAAGGCTAACGCACCAACTGAACAACATGTTAAACCCAAGGTCTTCGTCACTGCTCCGGTAGTAAACTCTACGGGCAAACGAAGGGTTCCTGAACCTTCTGACATCTCCGTTCGCGATGCTTACTCGCGTCACTTGATGATCCCGGTTGGATACTCCAACCAGATCTTCGCAATGTCTGGCCCCATGAATCCAAGCATCTCTGAAGCTCTGAAGATCAAGAGCTATTTCCCCATCGTCGAGACACTCAAGCCAGTAGCCTGCGCCAAGAAAGACGCAGAAGACAACGAAGACCCTACTCGTGAAAAGATCGACCTCCGCTTCTTCAACAGAGGGGTTAGAGTCTTCAGGTCTTGCCCTAATCTGACTTCCGATTATGTTGCTTGGCTAACCAAGTTGGAGAAGCATCAAACTCCAGTCTGGAAGGAAATGGGAATCTTCGACCTAGTGATGCTGTCGAAGACAGGCTTGAACTACTCCCCAGAGATGCTTATAGCTTCGCTGTTGTTCTGGGACTACTCCCATTTCACTTTTCATCTTCCATGTGGGATGTTAACCCCCACACTCTTCGACGTGGCCGCTATTACTGGCCTTCGACCAACCGGAGATTACTTCGATCCGGAGGAAATGTCGGAGGACCAAATTGGCTTCTCTGAGACCAAGCCAACGTACACCACTTTTATCAACCATTTTCATGACAGGTCGACGGATACAGTGTCGGATGTCGAACACATAGCGTTTCTAGCCTTATGGCTAACTCGCTTTGTGTTTTGCTCGAAGTCTCTGCAGGTGACCAAAAAGATGGTCACTCTTGCTACCCAACTGCATCACCGCCAAAACATCTGTTTGGCAGAACTGATTCTGGCCAGTCTTTATGACTCGATCAGCAATGGGGCCACTCTTCTGAAACATATCGAGGATAGGGCCAGTTTGCTACTCGCTGGGCCTTTCTGGCTACTTCAACTGTGGCTCAATGCCACTTTTGAATCTTTCTTACCCAAGAGGACTCAGATAAATGAACAAGCTCCAGCGATAGCGAATAGACGCATCGAAGGAATCAGGCTGGCTCTGCTGACACCAACGGACGATGGACTAGAGTTCCAACAAACATTCACTAACTTCGTTCTGATGTTCGCTCGAAGGAAGGAATTTGTTTCAACTATGGCTCCATTTGCTCAACGGAAAGTGGGGCCAGCATGGTTCACAAGGCCACATCCAAAGGAGTCGAGTGGTCCTAATGTCGATGAGCATTCAGTACTTTGGGAGGCGTTCCTTACACCAAGGATCATGCCTCTTCGATTTAAGAGTTCCAAGACTCATTTGAGTCTGCTTGCCTACCAACCAAATCTGGTATCTCGCCAGTTTGGTATTATCCAAACCCTGCCTTCTCCGATTTTCCAAAGGGAGAAGTCAATGTTGTACTTCTGCAACGATTATACAGAAGAAGCTGCCATCAAGCATATCGGAAGATATGCTGGTCGAACAATCCTCTCGCTGTTTGACTACCAGCTTAATTTCCTTTGCTCACCATCCTTCGAGGAGTGGTGGAGAAGCTATTATGCTGAGTACTTCTTCGACGAGAAGGACTTCATGGCAGAGTTGCAGAAATCTTTTGTCCTAGTTTTGGACAAAGTCAAGAAATGTAAGTTTATTCTCTCACATTACTTTTTGTCTTTTTCTTCGACTGCTATCCTGTTAACTTTTCCTTTGCTTTCAGTTGTTCGAAAGCCTGTAGCCAAGAAGGCTACAGAAGGTCAACAGGGAGGAGTCCCTTCAACAAAACCTCCACCGCCGGCGAAGACTATAGCGCCGGCGAAGACCACAGGCAACCAACAGGGGGAAGGCTCTTCGAGGAGGCCTCCTTTATCGGTAACCAGATTTTCTTCATTTTTCTTCTGGCTTTCGACTTTTTATTTTCGATGCAATTATTCAATCGAGTTCCTATTGGTTTTCTAGGCACCTTCGCCCAAGAAACGATCAACTCTGGTGGTCGAATCTGGGAGTGATGAGGAAAGTGATTCCCCTCCTGCCCCCTTAAAGAGGCGAAAGTTAACGAAGGATGCTTCTGTTCCTGCTCCTGCTCCTGAAGGTCGAACCGTCAGAATAAAGGTCGCTGTGAGAAAGCCTAGGCCACCTGCAGTGATCATCGAGGAGCCAACTGAGGAGGAACTGAACGCTCTTCTTACCAAGCCTGTCGAAAGTGACAATTCCAGCCCTGGGGCTGAAGTTAATCCACAGGTAATCCCTTAGACCTTTGTTATAACTTAGGCATAGATACCCGTATTCGATTGTGTCTCTTTCGACATCTGAAAATTTGTCTTCTTTCTCTTTTTCAGGACACTACTGAAAGTTCTCAACCAAGGACCTCAGAAACGCTGGAATCTGCTGAGCTTAGCAGGCCTCAGGAAAAAGACTTGGGCAATGACGAAGCCCATACTGAGAATGAGGCCAATGCTGAAACAGTGGAGAAAACAACAGAGGAACCTATGGTGGAGGAACCACAGCCAGTGGAGGAACAACAGCCAGAAACAATTCAGGTGGTGGACTTGTCAGAAGAGAATCAAGAAGATAGGGACCAAGGCAATGGCGAAGAGAATCAAGATGCCGTTGACGAAGAGAACCAAGGTGGTACCGGCGAAGGACACCAGGGCGACGCTAGCGAAGAGCCACAAAATGACGCTGGCGAAGGACCCCAGGGTGATGCTAACGAAGAACCACAAGTCGACGCTGGTACCGCCTCAGTCCAAGTCGAAGAACAACCAGTCGAGGCACTTAGCATTCAAGAACCTCAAACCCAAGATAATACTATTGCAAGGGTTACCTCCTCGAAGCACAGGTCAAAAGAGGACTTGGAACGATTGAAACAAGCTGACCCTGTTAGCTACCTCAATGCAATTATCGAGAGTAAGAGTTCGTCTGACACCAGTCAGGAAATTCCTACCCTGTCGGGGAAGTCTACTGAAACTTCTCCTCTTGATGATGCATTGGCGAAGGTTAAGGCCCAGTTCTTCAAGAGGGACTTGATGAAGACTCTAGAGGGGGACCCCACTGCTCCATCATGCTTAAAAGAGGTCTTGAATGTTGTCGACTTCGAAGCTGTAGCCCCAGAAATCTCCGACTTGATCATGGAGTTACACTCTATGATTGATCAAGTTTCAGCGGATTACAGGCGCCAAAGAGCGTTTAACAGTCAGCTTGAAGTGCTGCATGGCAAAAGCTCATCTGCGTGGACTGCTGTCTCAGATTCGACTTCTCGAATTGCTGAGTTGTCGAAACAGAAAGCGTCTGCACAGGAAAGAGTCGATGCCATTGAGCGAGAGAACGTTTCCTTCCGGGCACAAATCGCAGAGATAGAGGCGAAGATAAACGCCAACACTGTACTCCAGGAGGAAATTCTTTCGACCATCTCAGACACTGAGAGCCAGACTGAGATTAAACAAGGCCTGGAATTCGCTGAGAAGGCCCAAAGCCTCGACGCTCAAATTGCCAAATTAGTGCAGGAAAACTCCTGGTGCAAGAAGAGGTTGGAGCTGCAGTACGCCAAGTATCTTCGACTCAAGGATTCTCTTACCTTTTGATTGATTCTCTTTTGTAACCATCTTCTGTAATCGTTATTCGACAACAATTGCCATCTTGGCTGAAATTAATAAAAATTTCCATTTTGGCATTTTTCATGGTTAATTTAGTTTGTTCTTTTATTGTTTTATTTTTATCTCTTGAAGTATAGGCTTGTATTTTTTCAAATATTTACCATTTACTCTCAAGAGCCTTTTATCTCCACTTAACTCTTCGACTTCATAGGCTCCACCAGAAAAAGTTTGGATAACTCTGAAGGGTCCTTCCCATTTGGGTGACCATTTCCCCATGCTTCGATCCCGTCGATCCATGGGAAGAATTACCTTCCAAACTAAATCTTCAGGCAAAAATACCTTAGTTTTTACCTTTCTATTATAAGAGTCTTCTACTCTTTTCTTCTGAAGCCTGAGTAAGTCGAGAGCGTGTAATCTCTCTTCGTCTAAATCCACCAGTTCATCTAACATCATATTCCAATAAACTTCAGAGGGAATATCATAATGCCTCTGAACCCTTGCAGATTGAAGACAAATTTCTGCTGGCAACACTGCATCATGGCCAAAAGTTAGCCTATATGGTGTTGTCCCAGTGGCTTCTTTTGGGGACGTTCGACAAGCCCATAAAATCTGGTCTAACGTCTTATGCCAATTCTTTGGCTTCTTCCCAACATGTTTCTTTATCAAGCCAATCACCACTTTGTTAGCTGCTTCGACTTGACCATTCGCCTGTGCATAATAAGGCGTGGATGTTAGGAGCTTGAAACCTGTTTCCTGAGCAAATTCCTGCATCTTTCGACCAGTGAAAACTGACCCTTGATCAGTTGTTATTGTCTCAGGAATTCCATATCTAAAGATAATGTTCTTTTGAATAAATTCAATGACATTTTCCTGGTCTACATTGACTAAAGGGATAGCTTCGATCCACTTAGTAAAATAATCAATGCCTACCAATATGTATTTCTGACTCTTTGATGATGCTGGTCGAATCTCTCCAATGAGATCCAACGCCCATCCTCTAAAGGGCCAAGGCTTCACTATCGAGTGAAGTTCGCTTGCTGGTACATGTTGGATGCCTGTATGAACTTGACACTCTTGGCAACCTTTGGCGAACTCAACACAATCTTTTAGCATAGTGGGCCAATATAGTCCTTGTCGAAACAACAACCATTTCATCTTATGGCCTGCTTGGTGAGCCCCACATGCCCCAGCATGCGTAGTCGAAAGGGCTATGTATGCTTCAGTTTCACTTAAACATTTCAGCAACACCCCTTCAGGCGTCTTCTTGAATAACTCATTACCCATGAGTACAAAACTCAACGCCCTGTATTTTGTTTTTCGTTCTGTCGAAGCTCCTGGATTTTGAAGATAGTCCACAATGGGTTTCCTCCAGTCTTGCTCTGACAAATTATCAATGAACGAAATCTCGAAGTTTGAGTGATCAGCATATCCTAGCCTCGTCGATTCCAAGTCTGATGGTGATAGACAGGTTGCTTTTATCTTTTCTCGAACTTCGATTGCTCTTTGTAATCTCGTTTTTGAAATCTTATACCCTGATGCAATTTGTGCCAAGTCATTGGCTATTTGATTTTCGACTCTGGGTATGTGCCGAATATTGACACTTTCAAATTGTTTCAATAAACGATTTGCTATCACAAAGTACATAATGAGATTTTCTCTTATGCATTTATATTCCTTTGTGACTTGCTTGATGACTAACTCTGAGTCTCCCATTATTTCGACTCGAGTTGCCCCCAATTCCAACAATATCTCAAGGCCAGTAATTAGAGCTTCATACTCAGCCTCATTGTTCGAACAAGAACCTTCTATTTGGTACTTGAATGTTGTTGGAATTTTATCTGGAGAAATAATCAAGACTCCTACTCCTGTTCCATTTTTATGGCTGGAACCATCGAAGTAGAATTTCCAAGGTTCTATCTCCACATAATTAATATCCTCGACTTGAATTGAGTGGTCGACTATGAAGTCTGCAACCACTTGTCCTTTTACTGCCTTAAGAGGCATAAAGGTCAAGGAGTATTCAGTTAATGCTAATGCCCACTTGCCAATTCGACTATGCAAGATAGGTTTCGACAACATATATTTGAAAACATCAAAATGAGACGAAACATAAACATCAACTGGTTTTATATATTGCTTGAGTTTTGTACAAGAGAAATACAGACATAGACACAATTTTTCAACTTCGCTATATCTAGTTTCTGCATCATTCAAAACTCGACTGAGATAATAAATGGGTCTTTCGACTCCATTCTCATCCTCTTGGGCTAACATACTTCCCAGAGTTTTGTCAGATGCAGCTATGTACAATCTCATACTCCTATTGCTACAAGGAGGCACCAAAATAGGTGGCTTAGTGAGGTACCCTTTGATTTTGTCGAAGGCTTCTTGTTGCTCTTGCCCCCATTCGAACCCCTCTTTATTCAGTCGAAGTAAGGGTGAAAAGGCCTGAGCTTTCCCACTTAGGTTAGATATAAACCTTCTCAAGAAATTTATCTTGCCTAAGAGAGATTGCAATTCCTTCTTATTCGATGGCGCTTTCGCTTCCAGAATTGCCTTCGTCTTGTTCTGATTGATTTCGATTCCTTTCTTGTGGACAACGAAGCCCAAGAAATCTCCAGCTTTCACACAGAACGCACACTTCAAAGGGTTCATCTTCAGACCATGTTCTCTCATTCTTTCGAATGATTGTCGAAGGTGGTCAATGTGACTCTTCCTGGAAACAGATTTTATAACAATATCATCAATATAAACTTGCATAAAAGTGTTAATAAAATCATGGAAGATAGTATTCATTGCTCGCTGGTACGTTGCCCCAGCGTTCTTTAGGCCAAAAGGCATCACTACCCATTCGTAAGTGCCTAAGGCCCCTGGGCATCGAAAAGCTGTTTTCGACACATCCTCTTCAGCAATGAATATTTGATTATATCCTGAATAACCGTCGAGCATACTCAGGTATTCGTAGCCAGCGGCAGAATCGACTAGCATTTCCGCCACAGGCATAGGATATTCATCTTTGGGGGTGGCAGCATTCAAATCTCTGAAATCTATGCACACCCTTAATGTGCCATTTTTCTTAATTACTGGCACAATATTTGCAATCCATTCGACATACCTTGTAACACAGATGAATTTGCATTTCAGAAGTCTTTCGACCTCCGTTTTGATCTTCGACAATATTTCTGGAGCGAAGCGTCTTGGATTTTGCTTGATTGGCTTCTTTCCAGGTTTGATTGGCAACTGAAGTTCTACCAATCCTCTGTCGAGACCAGGCATTTCGTCATAATCCCATGCAAAACAGTCTTTAAACTCTTTCAGCAATTGGATTACTTCCAACCTAAGTTCTGGATCAATTTTGGCGCTGATGTAAGTTGGCCTTTTCTCTGATCCTTCGCCTAAGTTGATTTCTTCTAAAGGGTCTTGTGCTAACATCTTAATGTTGTTCGCCAAGGGATCCTTTTCGAAGCCCAAAGGCTCATCGTCATAGATGGCGTCGAGCCTCTGTTCCTGCATTTCATCTGGCATGATATCAGGAGGTTTTGGATCGAAATCCTTTCCTGGGCCAACAGCAGATAATTGTTGATCATTGGCCTGTGTGGCCATGTACTTTACTTCAGCTTCGAGAGCCGTTATCATCTTGGTTTCGGCTACATAAGCCGAAATTCGCTTCAGAGATTGTGACTCAGTCATTATCACTGAATTCACTTCCCCAACCAGTTGGTTGGATATCAGTTAGCCCACTGAAGTCTATGTGGGACAAGTCTTCTCTGTCCCATTGGAAACCATGCTCAGGATGCAGGTATAGGGAACAAAAGGTGTTTGGCGCTGGCGCCATGTCGAAGTCAGGAGTTGGACATGGCCCTATGTGAGCCAAGTTTTTGTCGAAATCTGCCACACCCAAGTGATTCACTTCGCCAAGGTAGTAGCTTTGATCTGCCTCTATGTTTTCGACCATCCCATCTGGACGCCATAGAAGCAGCCTTTGGTGCATCGATGAAGGCACAGCGCCAACACCATGAATCCACTCACGGCCTAACAAAAGGTTGTAGTTAGGTTTGGCCGATATGACCATGAACATCGTTGGTCGAAGGATCGACCCAACTTTAATATCTAGCTGGATCACTCCCATGGTGGTCCCAATGCCTCCCTCATAGTTTGACAGGACCATATTGTGAGGTTTAATTTCCTCATCTCTTTTGCCAATCTTCCTTAGCATAGAGTGAGGGATAATATTGATAGTTGCCCCACAGTCGACCAATATTTTGTTCACAGTAGTTTCTTCAAGCTTGGCCCTTATGAACAAAGGCTTGAGGTGATTCTTCATCGCCTCTGTAGGTGGCTCGAAGAAGCCATTTTGTTCCTCTGTAGTGCCATTGTCCATGACAAAATAGCACACTGGCCTATGTTTGGCCATTTCTTGTTCCACCTCCCAGTCACTTGCTTCGACTTCCACCTGTCGATTGAATTCCCTAGGCAGCACTGAAACAATATTCACCATTATATCCAAAGTATCTTCGGACTCAGCATCGTCTTCGTCTTCGACTTCACTTTGGTTAGGCCAAACTAGCCTGTTGGTAACTGGTTCTCTCTCTAGAGGCTTCCTTTGTTTCCTTTGAGGAACATTCGAACTAGTTTCTGCCTTAGGTTCGTTGGCAGCCTCTCTTTCAGCTTTTCGCCTCCTTTGATATCTCCTCCATTGGGATCGAGACATAGGATTTTTACCCTTGTAGTTGCTGGACACTTGAGCAACCTTAGGTGCAGCAACTTGAGGCTCTTTCTTTTGAGTCAAAGAGGAACCTCTTGGCACATCGAAAGAATGCCATTTCTCTTCATTTGGCCTTTTTCGGCCAGAAGTTTTGTACCAAGTGTCTACTGGTACATTTGTTGGAGGCCTAAAGGTCAATGGCCTCTTGTCTTGATTAGAACCCCTTCTGGGATCATGTCGAAGTTCAGCATTCTCCCTTCTCTTGTTCGCTGCTCTCACGCCTTGAATGTGCTCAGCAGCTTTTTTATCAAAGATTGAATTGCATCTTGGACACAGCATTACCTCTGATTTTTTCTTCTGGCATCTTTGTAAAAAATCTGCCAAGTTTTCGTTTTCCCGTGGGAAAGCCGTCTTATTAGCCTGCTCTTGCCTTATGGCCTCTTCTGATGCTTTAGGATCAGAAAGTTCAACCATGTTGATATTCATTGTATCTTTAGTAGCAAGAGTTAACTGCTTCATTTGTGTCTCCAGATTCTCCGTCTGCCCTTGAACAGTGGCCAGGTGGGAACTGGGCTTTGGTCCAGTTTTTTGTGATTCAGCAGTCTTCGACTTCGGGCCTTCGACCGCTTCCTGGACAGCCTCAATTGTCTTCCTGGATAAGTTTCCAGAAAAACTGCCAAAGATTGGCATGTTGATGTGGTCCTTTGAGACTTCGACCATGGTAATGCCTGGCTTCTTCGACTGGATCCTGGTTGCCTCTATCATGTTCACCTCAGAGGGTTCTGCATAGTGGGCTTCAGCCTTCAGTGGATTGGAGTCGATAGCCATGGGGGATTTGTCAGCAAACTTTAATCTCCCTTCCTCAATAGCGTCTTGCACAAGATTCCTGAAAAGAAAACATTGAGAAGTTTTATGGCCCAAAAAATTATGATATTTGCAAAAACCTCTCTTCTTTCTTTGATCAAGAGGAGGCACTTTTACCCCGGGGGTACTATCATTTGGCCATCTTTAACTAGCAAGTCGAATATTTCATCACATTTTGTGATGTCAAAACTATAAGTCTTTTTTGGGAACCTATCGTTGGTCCTGTCTGGACCAATGGGATTTTTCCCATTTGAGGGGACTAACTGTTTACAAGAGTATGGAGGCCCTTGTTTTAGTTCTGCTAAATCGACTTCTCCTTCTTCGACAACTAAAGTATCATCGAAGGATTCTAGATCTTCATCATCCATCTCAACGTACGCTATTCTCTCTCTCTTGTGAGTTTTCGTTGCCTTAGCTTTTTCAGCTTTGAGGCGTTCGACCTGTCGAACTCTATCGGCCAGTTGGGCCATGTCTCTTAGGTACTGGGTGTCTAGCTTCTTCCTAATGGAATAATCTAAACCGCCTGCGGCTATTTCGACCAACTCATGTTCTGGAACTTGTGTAAAACATCTCGCCTTGAGCAACCTAAACCTATTCAGATATTCGTCTATAGGTTCAGTGAAACGTCTCTTCACGCTGGCCAGTTCTTTCAGGCTTATCTTGGTTTGCCCCATATAGAATTGTTCATGGAACAATCTTTCCAACTGGGTCCAATGATGGATCGAATTGGGGGGTAGAGTTGTGAACCAAGTAAAAGCGTTCTTGGTTAAAGAACTTGGGAAGTACTTGATCCTTAGGTTTTCATTATTTGAAATGTCTCCTGCTTCGATCAAATACCTCGCCACATGTTCGACAGTAGATTCTGTCGTGTCCCCAGAGAACTTAGTAAATTTGGGGACTTTGCTCCTAGGAGGTAAATCCGTTTGTAACACGTATTCTGACAATGGAGATGTAAAGTTGGGCCTTCGAAAGCCCATGTTCATCCCATTCTGAGTCATGATCCTTTCGATCATGGTTGCCAGATTGTTTTCCAAACCCTGGTTTTGGTATTGGATATGCTGAACCACTTCGTCAGCATTTTGGTTTCTGTTAACTAACCTTACCTCTGGGGCTATTACCCTAGGTTCTTCGACAGGTTGTTCGACAGGCTGTTGAGCCTGGTTAATGGTGGTTTCTTCCTCTACAAATATCCCCTGATTTCCCCTTATTTGCGCCCTTTGGGGCTGTCGAATAGGTGGGGGTACTCCAAAGAAGTCAGCCAGACGCGTCATTTGCGCTGTAACTTGCTGATTCGACTGAGTAGTGTTTTGTATTAGAGGATTAAGCACTGTACTCAAAGTTTGTGCCAACATTTGCACCATATCATGGTTGCTTTCGTCCATCTGTTGCCTCAAGACTGCTGTCGAGGCATTTGTAAGGCCATGGGCTACTTGGGACGTTCCTCCTAAGAGTTGGGTCCTATTTCTATTCGCCATGCCTACTCCAGAGCCTTGGAGTGGCGAAGAAGCACTCACGAAAGGGTCTGAAAAAGTGGACGCAGCATTCGTTAGGCTTGCCAATTCAGAAGTTGGCATACCATAGAATGGAATAAATCCTGGGGGAACCACAGGCCTTGTGCCTATATTTCCCCTTGGTGGGGGAGTTCCCAAAGGTATTCTGGGGCCTGTTAACGAAGTTATTGGCCCCGTGGTTGTGACCGACACTGCTGGTGTCGAACCAACGTTTGTCGCTTCACTCACGGTCATACTAACCGTTGCTCCCACGCTCGTTTGTGGGATTTCGTTATTGTTTGGCGGATTCGCCATCTCTTCCCTTCTTCTGGCAGTATTGTTATCGTTGGTGTATATTCTACCACTCCTCAATAACATACAACTCGAAAAGATGAGATTATTTTCAACAATCAACACACAGTCCCACCGGGTGTGCCAATTTGTTTACCTTGGGTTTTGGTAAACAACCGCTGATCCTCCAAATGGTTACTTATTTGGTTACTCGCAGGATCGATCAGATTGATCCTATGGACATAGGTTGATTTTGAAGTTTGATTAAGTTGGATAAGGCTTTAAGTAAATTGTTTAAAGTAAATTGCATAAAGGGAAGGCTTGGTAAAATAAACAAGGCTTGAAAGTAAAGGTTCGACAGGAATTTAAAGGAGAAAAGCAAGTAAAATGCTGGAAAGTAAATGACTTTAATTGATAAAATTGGTGTTTCACACATACATTTCTCAACAATTCTTTCTCACACGCTGGGTACTTGAATCTAAATGAGTGACTATGTATAGAATTGTGAACACACGCGAGAAACTACATGTCTACTCCTATTTATACTAAAACATTCCAAGTAACCGTCGGGCAGTTACACTGCTTCGAGATCAATCCACTTGGCACGTTCTCCATGCTCGACGCTCCAGATCCTTGCACGTTTGCACGTAGTAACTGCTGGAAACCGTTTTCCCTCCAAAGCTTTGAATTTCAAACTGCTCCACTCTGGACCATCGAACACTTTCATCAAGAGACGTCTTCGACTTAAAACTCCTTCGACGTCGAAGGCAACCAGCCTTCTTCCTTGGAAGAAATCTTCTAAGTATTTTGCCATCTTTCGACGGGCACTTCGACAGGCTTAGCCAGTCGAAAGCATCTTTCAGCTTTAATGGCTGATATCAATCAAAAACAAAGGTGTCGAATTTAGGAGCCAACAGTGTGATTATTATTTTATTACTTTTTGATCCATATGATTGTATTTGCTCCGAGGATGTAATAGCTTTAATTAGGACTTTTTTATCGCTTTCATTTACTTTCCCGCAATTTACTTTTCAAGGGTTTGTTTTTGGCGATGTAAATACCCGACGCCTTGTAATAGCTTAGTTTTATTTTCCGCAATCATTAACTGCTAGATGTATGCTAATAGGCTATGCATGACAAGATCTACCTTAATTTAAAATCAATCGTAGCTCACCATAACATGTACAAAGATAACATAACTGAAACCGGACACACTCGCACATGCCACTCCTAGGGTACGCCTCACTTGGTTGCCTCGACGTGGTCATTGAGTATAGGGTGTTTTAGAGGCCGCCCTCCTGTCTAAAGATCAAAGTTGCCTCGAAATGGTTGCCTCGATAAAAAATGATCTAGGACATTAGGGTTACCTCTAAGGCGTCCTACCATTGCTTTAGTGACCACATGTCCCTAAAATCGAATTGACCCGAAAACTCCAGCGACGGTGCTACCTACTTCTCAATAGTGGGATAGCACTGTCTAAAGGACATTTACACAGCTTAATTCCTTTTTGAGTAGGTATATGTTCTTAAGTGCTTGCTCATTCTAAAACAAAACAAAACTTTTCGCACTTACACTCTCTCCCCAAACAAAAACTCTTTTCAAACCCACAATCACAAAGAAAAGCAAATTTTTGAAAACATAGTGAGCAAGTACCTAAGAGCCCGTGGATAACCACGGATAGAAAGGGTGCTAACACCTTCCCTTTCTATAATCTACCTCCCGAACCCGAGAAACATCTCAAAAAGGAATTTTTCTGTGCTTTTGTCCTTTCCTTGTTGGATAAAATAAAAGACGGTGGCGACTCTTGCTTACCGCGACATTTTGTAAAAACAAACGCAAACGCGAACCAACATTCCAAAACAGTCAGTTCTCATTCCCACCGATCACACACACGAATCAGAGGTTAGAAGCTGCAAAATCACAAGAACCAAACTTGGAAAATTTGGAAAAAAGCTTGAAACTGAAATTGCACATAGAGGTGTTTTCAAGGCTAAAACTCAACGTGAATCACTTGCTGGACATCCACTGAGTGAGAAACAATCAAAAGCAAGCTCTCTCCCCTCCTCAATCGCGCTGTAAGTCTCTCTGAAAGTCACTTCTCAGTTGAAATCGTATCCTCGGATTCTTGCACTTTTTTGCCAAAATCTTTGCATATTCATGCTTATCGTTCGATTTAGAAGCTTTTGGCATTATTTGATTGCATTTATATAGCCTGTAACCCCCTAGCCGATTCTAGGGTTCTTGGATCGTATTTTTGGGAATTTGGTTTGCAGGTGAAATCAAGGTTTAAGGATGGTCTAGATGTGTTCAGGATGTCCAGACGAACAGGACCATGGTATTAGATTGAATTTTCATGGCCTGGAATTGGTTTTAGGTTCGACCTATGGATTTAGCTGCGGATATAAATCTGCAGGTAATCTCTGTGTAAATCCAAGGACAGGGACGGAGATGTGTCCCCATCCAATTCGCTCATTCAAACTTTCGCGCTTTTTATTTTTTAATTCTGGCATTTTATTTGTTTTCTAATATAATAATTGTTGTCCAATATTATGACAAATGAAGCGTAGTGGCTCAGTGGCAAAGGCGTTAGTGCGTGATACAACAGGACCTGGGTTCGAATCCCAGGTCCCCCAATGCATTTGTATTATTTTTCTTCAGGTTATTCCATGCAATATCCCAGGCGCAGTACATCATACACCATCACCTAATCATCTTCCAGATGGCCCCAGGCCAGATCTGGTGGCCCAGAACGAAGGCCTATGGTGGGATCAAGTCAGCGCATGCGTGGAGAATCAGCAAAGTCAAACGAGGCTTGCATAAATGGGCCTCTGAATTGCAAATCTCACTCCCTCTTCAGGCCCACACCCCCCTTTGAGTATTTCTAATTCTTTCTTTTTATTTTATTCATTTATATTGTTTATTTAATTATTTTTCATTATTATTTAATCACTAACCAATTAATCTTTTTCTTAATAAAATAAAAAACCAAAAAATATATTTTTATTTATTAAAATTAAATTCATCACTTTATTTTTGTAAATAAATATTAACTTAATTAATTTAGTCTAATTAGGAATTAACTTTAATATTTTTGCAATAATTAAAATTAATGTAGATAATAAGTTTTTACTAACTTTGATCAAATTTATTTTATTTCCTTAAATATAAAAAAAAATCCAAAAATATGTTTTCTTAATTAATTAATTTATTTATAAAATTAACTTAGTTTATTTTTAATTCAAAAAACAACCAAAAAATCACTTTCTTTCAAAAAAGGGTCAAAACCCTAAAAAACTCGCATTCGATTTAATTTTCCGCACGCGATCCATGTTATCATATTATTGTATATGTTTCCCGGAATGTAATAGTTTTAATAGGACTTTAAATTATTTTATCGCTTTATTTATTTTCCGTATTTTAATTTTAAGGGTTGCTTTTGGCGATGTAAATACCCGACGCCTTGTAATAGTTAGAGTTAATTTCCGCAATTTAATTTCCGCAACTTATTAACTGTTAGATGTTTGATGATAGGGAATGCATGACAAGATCAAATCTTTAACCTAAAATCAAGATAGCTCACCCATGACATGTACAAAGATAAAATTAACCGAAATAACACACTCGCACATGCGCACTCTTAGGGTACACCTCACTTGGTTGCCTTCGAACGTGGTCATTGAGTATAGGAAGTTTTAGAGGTCGCCCTCTTGTCCAAAGATCATAGTTGCCTCGAAACGGTTGCCTCGTAAAAATGATCTAAGACATTAGGGTTACCGCTAAGGCGTCCTAACATTGCTTTAGTGACCACACGTCCCTTAATCGAATTGACCCTTAAAACTCCAACGACGGGGCTACCTACTCATCAATAGTGGGATAGCATTGTCTAAAGGACATTAGCACAAATTGATTCCTTTTTCGAGTAGGTAGATGGTTTTTAAGTACTTGCTCCTTTCAAAACAAAACAAAAACTTTTCGCACTTACACCTTTCAAACAAAAACTCTTTTTAAACCCACAAACACAAAGAAAAGAAATTTTTGAAAACACTTTGAGCAAGTACCTAAGAGCCTGTGGATAACCACGGATAAAAAGGGTGCTAATACCTTCCCTTTCTATAATCTACCCCTCAGACCCGAGAAACATCTCGAAAAAGGAATTTTTCTGTGCTTTTTTTCCTTTCCATGTTGGATAAAATAAAAGACGGTGGCGACTCTTGCTTACCGCGACATTTTACAAAAACAAACGCAAAACGCAAACCAGCATATCAAAAACAGTCAGTTCTCTCCCACCGTATCACAAAACTGGCGACTCTGCTGGGGAAATATAATAAGTGGGGTGTACCTTAGGATTAGATCATTGTGTTTTCAATTGTTTGCTTTGTATGCTTTTATATTTGTGGGCTTGTATCGGAGTTACTATAGATCTTAACCCGGATCTGGGGGATACCCTTTAGGTAAGTAGCAATAAACTGTAAGGGAATTGTATGGCATACACCGATACGGTTAAAGCAGTAGCTACGTTGGTGTGGCACTTTAGTCTGTACCGATATCCCTTGTGTTGGAACGAGGAGAATATGGGTCTTCTAAGGGGTCATTAAGCACCAACTGACCTTAGAACCTTTAAATTGACCAACTTGGCCATAGAATAGTAGCAGTATGCTACACTTATTGAGACTAAACTCTCGCGATGATTCCGGCTGCAAGAAAAGGTTGCTAAACTGGAATTATGACCGATCGAGGGTAGTCAGTGATATTGAGATCCTCTAGAACCCGATTAATATTTTTAGGACAGGTTTAAACCAACTGAACTGAAAGAGGGTAGTACCTAAGCTCCTTGTCAGCCTGAAATCTAAGGGCTCTCTGTGTGACTTGTGTGCCTTTACCATGTTTGTCATTTGTGGATACTTATGGTGTGCTTACTATCATGACATCATGACATCATAACATTGCATACATCTTGCATTCGACTAACCTATTTCAAAGACAAGTGGGATTCATCTTTGTTCTGTTTTGTAGGTCATCATGATGCCCATGCGTAGGAATACCATCCAGATTAACTTTGTCCAGGTTCCCATCATGCTTAAAGAGTTGGTTGCAAAGATGCCTGAGACTACCTCATTTATCAGAAGACATGGCTATCTTCTCAGTTTGGTTACCTCCAAATTGGACGAGCAGATGATGAGTTTTTTGGTCCAATTCTATGATCCGCTGTACCACTGTTTTACTTTCCAAGACTACCATCTGGTCCCCACCCTAGAGGAGTTCTCTGAGTTTCTTGGTATCCCTATCCGGGAGCAGACCCCATTTACTGGTTGGGAAAAGATTCTTAAGCCAGAAGAGATTGTTGCAGCCCTTCATTTGACCAAAGATGAGGTAATGGCTAATTGGTAGACTAGAAGTGGAGCAAAGGGATTTCTGACTAAGTTCTTGGTTGGTAAGGCTAGCTATTTCTGGGATAGTCTAGACTTCAAGGCGTTCGAGGATATTCTGGCTCTTCTGATATATGGCTTGGTATTGTTTCCGAACTCTGACTCCTTCGTTGATGTGAATGCGGTGAAAATCTTCATCTCTCGTAATCCTGTACCCACTCTCTTAGGTGACATCCTTCATCAGCTTTATGCCCGTACTGCCCGAAAGCGGGGAACCTTGATGTGTTGTGCTCCATTATTGGCAAGGTGGTTTATTTCGCACCTTCCCAAATCAGTGCTGAAGAACAAAGAAGGAATGAGCTGGGCTTATAGAGTTATGTCTCTATCTCATAATGACATTATCTGGACTCTCAAGGGTATGGACGAGGTGGCTATTATTGATCGATATGGGGAATACCCCAATATCCCCCTGATAGGAACCAATGGAGGAATTTCTTACAACCCGTGCTTGGCCTTACGTCAGTTTGGAAGAGCTAGAAGAGAAGGTCCTCATGAGCTGCTAATGCCTAGTATCATCTTTGATTTTCAAGGGGGTAGTGACGAGCAACGTCGCAGATTCATAAGGGCTTGGGATAGAGTTCACAGATCTGATCCACACGAGCTGGGCCCAAAGACTTCACTTCCGATGGAGCCATATCTCAGATGGGTCCGTATCCGTGCCCAAAAGCTGGGTATACCCTATGAAGCCGTCCGGCCTATCATTGTTGAAGTTCCTAATGAAGAAGGGGTTCTTCCGACCATCCTTCATCCTCATATGCCCACTAACATTGGGGCACTGAAAAGGTCTTGGATGCAGCTGAGAGGGGAGCGGGATTCTTACCGAGAAAAGTTCAACGAGCAAGAGCAGAAGATCTGGAAGTTGACTAGGTAGCTGGAAAACGAGCGGATTCTCAATGACTATGTCCGCACCGATAAGAAGAGACCATGGGAGCACTGATTGGCCTTTGATGTTTTCCTTTCCAGTTTTTATTTACTTTTCAGTGTTTCCTTCCTTGTAACGCCTTAAGGGCATCAGTTGAACAATTTGAATTTTAAAGTTTATTTAATAAAGTGTGTTTCCTTTCTGGTTTACAAATTTGAATCTCTCGATTGTCTTTAAAATCATATCATACGCATTGCATCCCATGCACTTCATAAACAGGTACCCATTACAGGTCTCTTATCTTATTCGCTATTTATTTCAGCACTCATCATGTCTGTTGAACCTTCAACCAAGCAAGCAATTAAGGCCCTACAGGCCCAGAATGCCCAATTCCAAGACCTGTTCATGAATCTAGCTAAGGTTCAGCAAGATCTGAAGACCCTGATTCTGAAAGAGAAGAAGAAGAAGAAGAAGAGGACAGTCCTGTTCAATACAGGTCACAGGTTTGGAAACAGGCTACGGGATGAAGTTGATTTGACCACCTCATCTGGAGGGAAAGATAGTCAGGAAGAAAGAAGGGCTCCTAGCCCTGTGGTCTCAGACAATGAGACGGACTTCGACGAAGACCAGTATCCTCTGGCCGAGGATAGATACAAACAACTAGAAGACCGGTTGAGTGCGATGGAAGTTCAGAAAGTGCCTGGTATGGACTTTGGTGATCTAGGTCTGTCATCTGGGGTGGTGATTCCCCACAAATTCAAAGCACCAGCTTTTGCTAAGTATGACGAAGTTTCTTGTCCGAAGCTGTACCTCCGGTCATATGTGAGGAAGATTCAGTCGTACACCGCTAATAAGAACCTTTGGATCCACTTCTTTCAAGACAGTCTCTCAGGGACTCAGCTTGAGTGGTTTTATCAGTTGGATGGAGCCAGTATCCGCAGTTGGGAGGATTTGGCTACTGCTTTCTACAGGCAGTATCAATACAATTATGACCTCGCTCCCACGCGTACCCAACTCCAGGGTATGTCAATGAGAATGGGTGAAGGATTCAAATATTATGCTCAGAAGTGGAGGGACCTCACCGGAAGAGTACAACCACCCTTGGCTGATCGGGAGCTTGTGGATATGTTTCTAGGGACCTTGTCTGGTCCATTTTTCAACCATCTAATTGGAAGCTCTTCGGCTGGGTTTATAGAGCTAATTATGACCGGTGAGAGGATTGAGGCTGGTATTAAGGCTGGTAAGATACAAAACGGTGCCTCATCAAGCACCGAGAAGAAGCCCTTTAAGAAAGAGTCCAGTGCTGTCTACAGTTCAAAAAGACAGAATAGACCTGAACACCGCCAAGCTGTCAATGCGGTTGTTATTTCAAAACCTGCTGGCGCTCCTCAGTACAACAATCAACAAAAGGACGAGAGACCTCGAAGGCAATTCACCCGTCTCAGCATGACTTTGTCTCAGATCCTGCCACAGTTACTGAAAACCAATCTGGTGATTCCAAGGGAAGCCCCAAAGAATCCTAATACAACATCACTGAAGTATAACCCGAATGCCCGCTGTGCCTTTCACTCTGATAGCCCAGGGCATGATACATATGATTGTTGGGTTTTGAAGAACAAGGTACAATACTCGATTGATGCTAAGGAGATCGATTTCGGAGCACCAGAAAAGCCTAAACAAGATGCAGGGGTGAACGCTATCGGGGATGACAATGATGAAGAGTTTGACATTGACAATTAGATCTATCCTACGACCGACGGTGGACCAAGCAACGGACAGCAAAGGACTTCATCCCTATTACTTTTGTCACCCAGTAATGAAACTTTTTGAATTTGTAACAGATAGTGTTTTAAACTTTATGGCCCGGTGTCTTACCCGGGGCACCGTGGCTTCATTTGTGAGGGCTTTTGTGTGTCATCTACATATATCATTAATAAAAGCATCGGACGTTCTTGCATTTCAAACTTTGCGCTCCTTGTTTTTTTTGGTTATATATTGCAAAACAACTATTTTACACACACTCACGTATACAGGTCTACATCCACTCTGGATCTCACTGGTAACGACTCTGCTACTGCCAGTTATGACTTCGAAAATCCGATCAACTTAGCTGAAGACGAAGGTGAAGATGATTGCGAAGTTCCTGGTGAACTTGCAAGACTACTACTCCAAGAAGAGAGGGTCATTCAGACGCATGAAGAGCCAGTGGAATTAGTAAATCTGGGTACAGAGACAGATAAGAAAGAAGTTAAGATCGGTGCAAATCTGGATCTTAGTGTGAAGCAACGATTGATTCAGATGCTGCGTGACTATGTTGAGATATTTTCCTGGTCTTATGAAGATATGCTTGGGTTGGATACCGATATTGTGGTTCACCGCCTGCCTACCAAGGAAGATTGTCCTCCCGTGAAACAGAAGGTCCGCCGAATGCGCCCAGAGATGTCTGAGAAAATCAAGGCTGAGGTTATGAAAAAGTTTGACGCCGGTTTTCTAGCAGTTACTTCTTACCCTCAGTGGGTGACCAATGTGGTTCCTGTGCCGAAGAAAGATGGTAAGGTTCGAATGTGTGTTGACTATAGGGATCTGAACAGGGCAAGCCCCAAGGATGACTTCCCTCTACCTCATATCGACGTCCTGGTTGACAACACAGCTCAACATAAGGTATTCTCCTTCATGGATGGTTTCTCCGGTTATAATCAGATTAAAATGGCTCCCGATGACATGGAGAAGACAACTTTTGTTACTCAATGGGGTACTTTTTGCTACAAGGTCATGCCCTTTGGATTGAAGAATGCTGGGGCAACGTATCAGCGTTCCATGGTTGCTTTGTTTCATGACATGAACCATCATGAGATTGAAGTATACGTCGACGACATGATTGCAAGATCCCAAACTGAGGAGGAACACCTTGACCATCTGCAGAAGCTGTTTGACAGACTGAAGTTGTACAAGCTGAGGTTAAACCCGAACAAGTGCACCTTCGGGGTGAGATCTGGTAAACTGTTGGGTTTCGTCGTAAGCGATAAAGGTATTCAAGTGGACCCTGCAAAGGTGAAGGCTATACAGGAAATTCCAGCTCCCAGAACAGAGAAAGAAGTTAGAGGCTTTCTGGGACGTCTGAACTACATTGCCCGATTCATCTCGCATCTGACCGCTACTTATAAACCAATCTTCAAGCTGCTGAAGAAAGATCAAGTAGTACGTTGGAACGATGAATGCCAGTTTGATTTCAAAAGGATCAAAGAGTATCTCCAAGAGCCACCTATTCTGATGCCACCAGTTGAAGGGAGACCTTTGATCCTATACCTGACAATACTCGACAACTCAATAGGGTGTGTGCTGGGTCAGCATGACGAGTCTGGCCGAAAAGAGCATGCTATTTATTACCTTAGCAAAAATTTTACCGACTGCGAGACCCGATACTCGTTGCTTGAGAAAACTTGCTGCGCTTTGGCATGGGCTGCTCGCTGGTTGAGACAGTATATGCTGACTCACACTACTCTATTGATATCAAAGATAGATCCAATCAAGTATATCTTCGAAAAGCCTGCCTTGTCTGGAAGAATAGCAAGATGGCAGATGATTTTAACTGAGTATGACATCCAATATACGACCCAAAAGGAAATCAAGGGAAGTGTGTTGGCAGACCATTTGGCACATCAGGCAGTGAATGATTACCAGTCTATGAACTTTGAATTCCCAGATAAGAGTATCATGATAGTGACTGATTGTGAGACACCTGGACCGGATGAAGGACTTGAGGAAGGATCCCGATGGTCTATGTACTTTGATGGAGCTTCGAACGCTTTGGGCAATGGCATTGGCACCGTGACCATATCTCCTAAAGGCTCTCATACTCCATTCACCGCCCAACTATGTTTTAATTGCACCAACAACATGGCGGAGTATGAAGCATGCATCATGGGTCTTCGAGCAGCAATTGACCTAAGGATTAAGTTTCTGAGTGTCTTCGGAGATTCCGCTCTCGTGATCAGTCAGATCAAAGGCGAGTGGGATACAAAACACCCAAATCTTATTCATTACAAGGAGTATGTATTGACGTTGCTTCCCCATTTTGAGGAGATAACTTTTGAACACTTCCCTAGAGAGGAGAATCTGTTGGCGGACGCGCTGGCTACAATGTCTTCTATGTTCAAAGTTAATTGGGACAACGAAGCTCCTCGGATTATCATTGAAAGATTGGACGAACCTGCACATTGCTGTGATATTGAGACTGAAGAGGTAGCAGATAAACCCTGGTTTCATGAGGTGAAGAGGTATCTTGAAGCTCAGGAATACCCTGAGGGTGCATCTGTTAATGACAAGAAGTTTCTGAGGAGGTTCACGGCAAAGTTCTTCATAAGCAATGACATCCTTTACAAGCGTAACCATGATTCGACCTTACTGCGTTGTGTGGATAAGAATGAAGCAGAAAAGATCATAACGGAGTTACATGAAGGTACTTTCGGAACTCATTCCAGTGGACACACCATGACAAAGAAAATCCTACGGGCAGGATATTATTGGTCCACAATGGAAGCCGATGGTTATCAACATTCTCGGACATGTCACAAGTGCCAACTCTATGCTGATAAGGTGCACATACCCCCAGTTCCTCTGAACATCTTGACGACACCTTGGCCTTTTGTAATATGGGGAATTGATATGATCGGCGAGATCATACCTACGGCATCCAACGGGCATCGTTTCATCTTGGTAGCGATTGATTACTTTACGAAGTGGGTTAAAGCAACTTCCTTTGCTACGGTAACCAAGAACGTCGTGGCACAGTTCATTCAGCACAATCTGATTTGTCGATACGGTGTACCAGAGAGGATCATTACAGACAATGGTACCAATCTCAACAATAAGATGATCACTGAACTCTGCGAGCAATTCAAGATACAACATCACAACTCTTCTCCCTACCGGCCGAAGATGAATGGGGCTGTCGAAGCGGCTAATAAGAACATTAAGAAGATTGTGCAGAAGATGACAATGACATACAAAGATTGGCATGAGATGTTACTATTTGCTCTTCATGGGTACCGTACCTCAGCACGGACGTCAACAGGGGAAACACCCTACTCCTTGGTATATGGCATGGAGGAAGTCTTGCCCATTGAAGTTCAGATACCCTCTTTTCGGATCATGAAGGATACAGGTTTGAGTGAAGATGACTGGATTCAGACCCGGCTTGATCAGTTGAACCTAATCGACGAAAAGAGACTTACTGCTATTTGTCATGGTCATACATACCAAAAACGGATGATCAAGGCATTTAACAAGAAAGTTAGACGACAAGAGTATCAAGTTGCGGATCTGGTAATCAAGCGCATTATCTTACCTCAAGATGATCCTAGGGGCAAATGGACCCCTACTTATGAAGGGCCATTTGTGGTTAAGAACATTTTCTCAGGAGGAGCTATGATTCTAACCACCATGGATGGTGACGACCTTCCTCACCCCGTCAATGCAGACATAGTGAAAAAATACTACGCATAATCAAAGACCCGCTAGGTTGACTAGCCTAGGCAAAAATAAGGGCTTCCCGGCGATCCAAAAGGGTTCGGGCAAAAATAAGGGATGAAAATGAAAAAAAACTGTACACCCGCCAAGTCGAAAACCTGAAAAGGCGGCTTGGGCAAAAAAGGGTATCCTGGTGGACTAAAAACCCGAAAGGGCAGTCCAGGCAAAAATTAGGGATCAAAGCGTAACACTATGTCTCATTAGGATTACCTTGCATCCAGATTCCGGTATCAACTATCAAGCTCGGACGACACTAATCAATCTGATCTACCTTCAACCAAGTAGCAAAGTGATGAGATACTCGAGGACATAAAGGCAATAGCAGAGTGGGAACCCAGTGGGATTATTCACATAGCTGTTTTCTTTTCTTTTCACAAATTGTGTAAATTCTATTATTCGGCGGCGTCCTCTTACTAGGACGTCAGCCTCCTGTACAAAAGCGCCTATTTACAGGCCAAACTTCAAAATCAATACTGTGATCAGTGGGAATGAGAACTGACTGTTTTGGAATGCTGGTTCATGTTTTGCGTTTGTTTTTGCAAAATGTCGCGGTAAGCAAGAGTCGCCACCGTCTTTTATTTTATCCAACAAGGAAAGGACAAAAGCACAGAAAAATTCCTTTTTGAGATATTTCTCGGGTTCGGGAGGTAGATTATAGAAAGGGAATGTGCTAGCACCCTTTCTATCCGTGTTTATCCACGGGCTCTTAGATACTTTCTCATTGTGTTTTCAAAATTTGCTTTTCTTTGTGTTTGTGGGTTTGAAAAGAGTCTTTGTTTTGAAGAGAGTGTAAGTGCTAAAAGTTTTGTTTTGTTTTAAAAGGAGCAAGTACTTAAGAACCATCTACCTACTCGAAAAAGGAACTAAACTGTGCTAATGTCCTTTAGACAATGTTATCCCAATATTGAGGAGTAGGTAGCATCGTTGTTGGAGTTTAAGGGTCAATTCGATTAAGGGACGTGTTGTCACTAAAGCAACGTTAGGACGCCTTAGCAGTAACCCTAATATCCTAGATCATTTTTCCGAGGCAACCGTTTTGAGGCAACTATGATCTTTGGACAAGAGGGCGACCTCTAAAACTTCCTATACTCAATGACCACGTTCGAGGCAACCAAGTGAGGCTTACCCTAAGAGTGGCATGTGCAAGTGTGTTAGTTCGGTTAATCTTATCTGTACATGTTATGGGTGAGCTATATTGATTTTAGGTTAAAGATTGATCTTGCCATGCATTGCCTAGTTATCAAACATCTAACAGTTAATATTGTGCGGAAATTAAATTTGCGGAAATTAAATCTAAGCTATTACAAGGCGTCGGGTATTTACATCGCCAAAAACAAACCCTTTAATTTAAATTGCGGAAAATAAAAGAAAGTGATAAATAATGTCCTAATTAAAAGCTATTACATACTGGAAGCAATTACAATATTGAAATATAGATCGCGTGCGAGAAATTAAGACGGCACATTTTTTAGGGTTTTGACCCTTTTTATTAGAAAGCATGTTTTTTTGTTATTTTTTTGAAATTATGGAATTAAATTAAATCTAAGTTAATTAATTAGTTAAATAGAAAATATATTTTTGGGTTTTTTATATTTAAGGAAATAAAATAAAAATGATTAAAATTATTAAAAGCCTAATTCTACATTAATTTTAATTTATTGCAAAAATTGTTAAAAGTTAAACCTATTTAAAACTAAATTAATTGGTTAATATTTATTTACAAAAATAAAATAATGAAATTGGTTTTAATGAATAAAAATAATATTTTTTATGTTTTCTGATTTTATTAAGAAAAATATTAATTATTTGGTTAGTAATTGATTAAGAATAATAAAAATAAAACAAGTAAATAAATAAAATATTAAAAGAAAAGAAATAACCAAGGGGGGTACTGGGCCCAATCTGGGGGTGGAATCAACATTTCAGAGGCCCAATACGTCCAAGCCTGCCCTGACTTTTCCCATCCAGTGTGCGCTTGTTGACTTGGGGTATGATGAGCTTGCAATCTGGACCCTTGGATTTGGCCTGGAGGCCATCTAACGCCTGGATCCATGAGGCATATGGTGAGCCATGCTTTGGACGTTGTATGGGAATACTTATGGAAAAATATAACAAGCGATTTGGGGGACCTGGGATTCGAACCCAGGTCCCAAGGGACAATTCAATAGCGTGTTACCAACCTAACTGACCTGCTTAGTTGTTAGAATAATACAAAATAAATATTATATTGAAAAAAACATTTAATATGCCTGAAAATTAAAAAAATAGTGCGAGATTTGAAACCGGCCAATGGGAGGGAGCCATCTGGTCGTCTTCTCCAATAGAACCCTGGTTTTCTTACCTGTGGATTTTTATCCGCAGGAGGATTCGTGGGATGCTTCAAAAACTCATTCTAGGCCATAACAATACCATCCAAGAACATGGATGTGATCGTCTCTTCCTCTTGAGTTCAATTATGTCCATGATTCGTCCTAATTGTCCTTGCAAAACTAAACCCCAAATGGAAACCTCTAAAACCCTAGGTTCGGGTAGGGAGATATAGGCTACAAGAATCCAATTGAATGATGCAGAATGATTGGAAATTGAATGGCAAGCATGATTATACAAAATTT
Source organism: Vicia faba (assembly GCA_948472305.1). Classification (NCBI taxonomy): domain Eukaryota; kingdom Viridiplantae; phylum Streptophyta; class Magnoliopsida; order Fabales; family Fabaceae; genus Vicia; species Vicia faba. The sequence goes on along the minus strand of OX451738.1, from coordinate 1,179,167,304 downwards.
TTGGCAAGAGGATGCAAGAAAATGGTTTCACGATTTCATGTTCAGAGCCATATTCAAGAAAACTTACAGCGCTTTTCAGATGGTTTAAGGACTTGATTTTGATCGCTTTAGCTCCACTGGATATCAGGCAAGAAGGTTGTGTGGAGGTTTTGGATTGAATCGTGCTTTAACCAAGATTTTGATCTCACACTTTTTCACACTTTTTCAGTTTTGGTTTGGCCGTTTCTTGCAGTTTCAGGTCGTGTCCTCTGTATGCCTGGCTTGTTTGCGTATAAGGGAATGAATTTAGGTTAAAACTTGGGCTTGAATCCATGTGCATTGAAGGTTTGGGATTTGATATGATCACCATTGATAAAGTTTCCAAAATTGTACCAAATCTGTTCTTTTGTGCATAAAAATGCTTGATATGAATTTGGTTAGGTGTATCTTGGTAATGAAGACCTGTAATGATCAAAAAAATCTCATTCCATTAATTTTTGGATTTTATTTGAATTAATATTGATTTAAAATGAATTAAATCAATAAAAATAGAAAAATAAATGATTGGTCATGAAATTGAATATGGGACACGTGTGTGGTGTGAAAAGACTAAATCAAGTGGAAAAAATTGGGCCCTTTTGTCAAAAATTGGAGTTTTGAGGATAGTTGACTTTTGGCACTTTTGGAAAAATGCCCAACTTCAACAATGCATAACTTCTTCAATTTTGAACTTTTGGAAGTTTTCTTGGACTTTTTAGAAACCTTGAGATGTCCTTTAACCAACCCTTTTGGTCTCATCTCATTTTGATCTTCCATTCTCAAGTTATAAGCTTTGGCAAAAAAAGGTGTTTTTGTTGACTTTTAAAAATGACCTATAATGTCCAAATTTGTAACTTGTTGTGAGTACATTTCTTGATCTTGGGGTGTGAAGATGGATTGTAGGAAACTGCATCCTCTTCAAAATGAGATTTGTATGGGTCATTTCTCATAAAGTATGAGAAAGTTATGCCTGGTCAAAGTTGGGTTGACTTTTCCTACAAAACCCTAATTTAGCAACTTTTGAATCTTGATGAATCTTGAGCAATCCTTGATGAATCATGATCAAACCTTGATCAAATGATGAATTATCCTTCAAAATGAGAATGTTGACACAAAATCTTAAGGTTTGACTGTATTTGGGTCACAGTTGACTTTTGCCCTATCACAGTCGATTTTTGGACCTCTTGAGCAATTGACTGACCAAACTTCCTCTGCAAGGCTTGAAATTTGACATGGATGAACTTGAGAACATATTAGGACATTGGGTAGCACTTGAGGTCATTTGAATGTAAGGACCTTGATGCAACACAAAACCCTAATTTTGAATTGACTGCCTTAGGAGATGATTTGACTGTCCAACTCTTGAGCAATCTTGAGCCATTTGAAGATTATTCTTGGCATGTCTTGAGAAATATGGGAGGGAAAAATTTTGGGTACAACAGTTTCCCCTGTTCAATCTTCTTAAACCTGAGGATATAGATTGACGTTCGGGCCTTTCGTGATCCGAAGGTGGAAGGTGATTGAACACTAGAGTGCCCAGAAATTTGCACTCGCATGAAGTAGTATCAGCATTGTGATGTCGGGAATGGGCTTACAGATGCCATTTGGAGATTGTTGATAGGTGGTTTTGTCTTCACTGACGAGTTGTTTCTTTTAACGGGGTGTCTCCTTTGACGGGGTGTCTCCTTTGACGAGTTGTCTCTATTGACGGATTGTCTCTTTTAACGGGTTGTCTCCATTGACGGGTTGTCTCCATTGACGGGTTGTCTATATTGACGGGTTGTCTCCATTGACGGGTTGTCTCTATTGACGAGTTGTCTCCATTGATAGGTTGTCTCTATAGTCGGGTTTTCTCTATTGACAGGTTGTCTCTATTGACGAGTTGTCTCCATTGACGGGTTGTCTCCATTGACAGGTTATCTTTATTGACGGGTTGTCTCTATTGACGGGTTGTCTCCATTGACGGGTTGTCTCTATTGACAGTTTGTCTCCATTGACGGGTTGTCTCTATTGACGGGTTGTCTCTATTGACGGGTTGTCTCCATTGACTTGGTTGAGAGTTTAACTGCATCCTTCTTGAAAGATAAAAGTCAACCATATGCAATGCATGATATGGATCAAGCAATGATGTTCTCAACATAAATGAGATTGTATGGTATGATGTGTATATGTATGTATCATGATGTATGGACATGTAATGTTTTAGCTGGGGAAAGTAAATCCCGGAGCTGCTGGAGAATAGAGTTGAGTTCTTCGTTTTCGCTGGGGATGATGAACGAAGATGATTGTGAGAATAAATCTGCAGGAGAAAAGAACTCTGTTGGGGAATAAACTGATGAAGAAATTACTCTGTAGGGAATTACTCTGTGGGGAGAGATATTCTGCTGAAGATTTTAAAGATAAACTCCGCTGGGGATTCTGTTGATAAGCTCTGTTGGGGATTTCAATGATAAACTCCGCCGGGAATGGATTATCGTTGCTGGTGATATCAAATATGTTGAGGATTGAATTCCTGCTTGCGAAAGGAAAGAACTTTCCTGAGGATGATCTTTCAGTTGCAACTTGCTAGGGATAATCCTGTTAGACTCTTGTGGGGGATAACCTCTGAATTTGGCCGAGGAGACTTATTTGTGCTCTGCTGGGAGTAAGCTTCCAAAGTCTACTGGGGATGATGATTCATCTCCGTTGGGGAAGCTTTTTAGACTGTGCTGGGAAAATTGACTCCACTGGGGTATCTTGTATTCTGCCGGGGAACATTCTTATACTCCGCTGAGGAATATTAATAATGCCGGGGATACTCTGATACTTGCTGGAGAAAATTCTTATACTCCACCGGGGAATATTAAGACCTTCTGGGGATACCAAGCCTTCTTAGGGCTGATGGTAGACTAACTCTGCTTGGGGAGAGTATTGCTGATTTGTACATAGCTGCAAGTCTCAGCTGGGAGAGCTACCATTATTGTCTTATCCTCCAGGGAGTGAAGGTATCTTAGCCATATTCTTCAGCTGAATGTACCTTGGTACCTGGTGGACAAAGCAACTACATAGCTTGGACATTTCTTATGCCCCCGTTTCTGATATTACCAGTAATTCATCCTTCATTTCGCATGTAAATATTTATGATCAGCAATTAATGTCAAATGCATATATCAAAAATGAACATTGGACGTTCTTTGCAAAACAAAACAGATAAAGGAAAAACAGCTTGAAATTTCTGAAAATGAATTTGTACTGATTTTGAAGTTTGGCCTGAAAATAGACATTTTTGTACAAGAGGCTGACGTCCTAGTAAGAGAACACCGTCGAACAAATAAAATTTATACAATTTGTGAAAAGGAAACAAAACAGCTATGTGAATAATCCCACTGGGTTCTAACTCTGCTATTTGCCTTTATATCTCCAAGCATCTCATCACTTTGCTGCTTAGTTGAATATGAATCTGATTGATTAGTGTCGTCCGAGTTTGATAGTCGATACCGAAGTCTGGATGCGAGGTGATCCAATGAGACATAGTGTTATGCTTTGATCCCTAATTTTTTCATGGACCGCCCTTTCGGGTTTTCAGTCCAACGGGATACCCTTTTTTGCCCAAGCCGCCTTTTCAGGTTTTCGACTTGCCGGGTGTACAGATTTTTTTTATTTTCATCCCTTATTTTTGCCCGAACCCTTTTGGTTCGCCGGGAAGCCCTTATTTTTGCCCTGGCCAGTCAACCTAGCGGGTCTCTGATTATGCGTAGTATCTTTTCACTATGTCTGCATTGACGGGGTGAGGAAGGTCGTCACCATCCATGGTGGTTAGAATCATAGCTCCTCCTGAGAAAATGTTCTTAACCACAAATGGCCCTTCATAAGTAGGGGTCCATTTGCCCCTGGGATCACCTTGAGGTAGAATAATGCGCTTGATAAACAGGTCCCCAACTTGATACTCCTGTCGTCTAACTTTCTTGTTAAATGCCTTGATCATCCGTTTTTGATACGTCTGACCATGACAAATAGCAGTAAGTCTCTTTTCGTCAATTAGGTTCAGCTGATCAAGCTGGGTCTGAATCCAGTCGTCTTCGCTTAAACCTGCACCCTTCATGATCCGAAGAGAGGATATCTGAACTTCAATAGGCAAGACTGCCTCCATGCCATAAACCAAGGAATAGGGTGTTGCCCCTGTTAACGTCCGTGCTGAGGTACGGTATCCGTGAAGAGCAAATGGTAACATCTCGTGCCAGTCTTTGTATGTCACTGTCATCTTCTACACAATCTTCTTGATGTTCTTATTTGCCGCTTCGACAGCCCCATTCATCTTCGGCCGGTAAGGAGAAGAGTTGTGATGCTGTATCTTGAATTGCTCGCAGAGCTCAGTGATCATCTTGTTGTTGAGATTGGTACCATTGTCAGTAATGATCCTCTCTAGTACACCGTATCGACAGATCAGATTATGCCGAATGAACTGTGCCACGACGTTCTTGGTTACGGTAGCAAAGGAAGCTGCTTCAACCCACTTCGTAAAGTAATCAATCGCTACCAGGATGAAACGACGACCGTTGGATGCCATAGGTCTGATCTCGCCGATCATATCAATGCCCCACATTGCAAAAGGCCAAGGCGCTATCAAAACATTTAGAGGAACTAGAGGTATATGCACCTTATCAGCATAGACCTGGCACTTGTGACATGTCCGAGAATGCTGATAACAGTCGGCTTCCATCGTGGACCAATAATATCTTGCCCGAAGGATTTTCTTTGCCATGGTATGTCCACTGGAATGGGTTCCAAAAGTACCTTCATGCAGCTCTGCCATGATCCTTTCTGCTTCAATCTTATCCACACAACGCAGTAAGGTCGAATCATGGTTACGCTTGTAAAGAATGCCATTGCTGATGAAGAACTTCGCTGCGAACCTCCTCAGAAACTTCTTATCATTAACAGATGCACCCTCGGGGTACTCCTGAGCTTCAAGATACCTCTTCACTTAATGATACCAGGGCTTTTCTGTTACCTCTTCAGCCTCAAGATCACAGTAATGTGCCGGTTCGTCTAATCTTTCAATAATAATTCGGGGAGCCTCATTGTCCCAATTGACTTTGAACATAGAAGACATCGTAGTTAACGCGTCCGCCAACTGATTCTCCTCTCTAGGGAAGTGTTCAAAGGTTATCTCCTCGAAATGGGGAAGCAATGTCAATACATACTCCTTGTGAGGAATAAGATTTGGGTGTTTTGTATCCCACTCGCCTTTGATCTGACTGATCACAAGAGCGGAATCTCCGAAGACACTTAGAAACTTAATTCTTAGGTCAATTGCTGCTCGAAGACCCATAATGCATGCTTCATACTCCGCCATGTTGTTGGTGCAGTTGAAACATAGTCGGGTGGTAAAAGGAGTATGAGAGCCCTTAGGAGATATTATCACAGCGCCAATGCCATTACCCAAAGCGTTCGAAGCTCCATCAAAGTACATAGACCATCGGGATCCCTCCTCAGGTCCTTCATCTGGTCCAGGTGTCTCACAATCAGTTACTAGCATGATATTCTCGTCCGGGAATTCAAAGTTCATAGACTGGTAATCATCCACTGCCTGATGTGCCAAATGGTCTGCCAATACACTTCCCTTAATTGCCTTTTGGGTCGTATATTGGATGTCATACTCAGTCAAGATCATCTGCCATCTTGCAATTCTTCTGGACAAGGCAGGCTTTTTGAAGATATACTTGATTGGATCCATATTTGATATCAACAGAGTAGTGTGAGTCAACATATACTGTCTCAGCCGGCGAGCAGCCCCATGCCAAAGCGCAGCAAGTTTTCTCGAGCAGTGAGTATCGGGTCTCACAGTCGGTAAACTTTTTGCTAAGGTAATAAATAGCATGCTCTTTTTGGCCAGACTCGTCATGTTGACCCAGCACACACCCCATTGAGTTATCGAGCGCTGTCAAGTATAAGATCAAAGGTCTCCCTTCAATTGGTGGCATCAGAATAGGTGGCTCTTGGAGATACTCTTTGATCCTTTCGAAAGCGGCCTGGCATTCATCGTTCCAACGTACTACCTAATCTTTCTTCAGTAACTTGAAGATTGGCTCACAAGTCGCAGTTAGGTGTGAGATGAATCAGGCAATGTAGTTCAGTCGTCCCAGAAAGCCTCTGACTTCTTTCTCTGTTCTGGGAGCTGGCATCTCTTGTATGGATTTCACTTTTGCGGGATCTACTTGAATACCTTTGTCGCTTACGACGAAACCCAGTAGCTTACCAGATCTCACCCCGAAGGTGCACTTGTTCGGGCTTAACCTTAACTTATACAACTTCAATCTGTCAAACAGCTTCTGCAGATGGTCAAGGTGTTCTTCCTTAGTTTGGGACCTTGCAATCATATCATCGACGTATACTTCAATCTCATGATGGATCATGTCATGAAATAAAGCAACCATGGCACTCTGATATGTTGCCCCAACATTCTTCAACCCAAAAGGCTTGACCTTGTAGCAAAAGTTACCCCACTGAGTAACAAAAGTTGTCTTCTCCATGTCTTCAGGAGCCATTTTGATCTGATTATAACAGGAGAACCCGTCCATAAAGGAGAATACCTTGCTCTGAGCGGTGTTGTCAACCAGAACGTCTGTTGTACCCCAAAATTTTCCCTCCCCTATTCTTCAAGGTTTGCTAAGATCATGCTTCAAAATCTCCAAAGGGTTGCACAGTCCAATTGCCTCATAACAGTCAAAAATTAGGGTTTTGGTTATGGCAAAGAAATTGAAGTTTCCAAGGGTCCAAACAAGGCCCACATGCCTACATATATTGTAAAGCATCCATATGCCAAGTTTCAAGACTCACAGCATCAAAATGCACAGTCAAAAACCCTAATTGCTTCACAGTCAACTGCAGGGGCAAAATGGTCATTTGACAGTCAAAAGTCAAAATTTTTGGTCAACATCTTATTTTGAAGCCACAAACATCATTTGATCAATTCTTGATCATGATTCTCAAAGCATGGCTCAAAAAGGCTCAAGATGCAAAAGTTTCTATTTTTGGACAGTTGAAAAAGTCAACTGCAAATTGACCAGGGCATAACTTCCACGTGGTTTATCAGAAAAATCCCATCCAAATCTCATTTTGAAGAGAATGACATTTAATACAACTCATCTTCACACTCCAAGTCCATGAAATGCTCTCACAAAAAGTTATCAATTTCAACATTATAGGTCATTTTCAAAAGTCAACAAAAAGGCACTTTAAGTCAAAGACCATAACTTGAGATTGGTAAATCAAAATGACATGGGACCAAATACATTGGTTAGAGGACTTCAATACCTTTCCAAAATGTCCAAGAACATGATCAAAGCTTGAAAATTGAGCAAGATATGCCTTGTGGAAGTTGGGAAATTTTTGGGAATTTTGAAAAGTCAACTTTGCATAAAAGGCCTCAAAATTGCTAATGGGCCTCAATTTCTTCCATGAATCATTACCCAAAGGCTATGCACGACCCATTGACCTCCAAGGGAGTTATTCTCTCATTTTTGATTAATTATTTGAATTTTTGTTATTATTAATTCACTTAATTAAAATTAAATATGAAAAAATAGCAAATAATACCTTTCAAATCTTTTTGTGCAGAGTTTTCATCCATTATGAATCAAATATTTCGTGCATCACTCAAAAGGGAAAGTTTCTACATGATTGGCAATGATTGGCATAAGAAAGGATTGAAAAAGATTGAAATTGATCTCATTGAAAATCCAATCTCCAAATCATCAATGCATGGATTATAGGCTGGTTTTTTTAACCTAATTCATTCATATACATATGCACAATTGAAACATAAAGCATTAGACACAGAAGCTGCGCAAAAAAAGGAAGAATAACATTGCATTTTTTTGACAAAAAGTTGGAAACTGTTTTGGTACCTAGAGCTCGTTTCAAGGCTCCAAAATCATTCCAAAACATTGCCAGGGCATTCAGGAAACTATTGCAATCGAAACCAAGTCTCCAGACTTCAAGGGTTGGTAGAACGACATCATACTTTCCTGGAAATTATCCATTATCGTTTTGTGATTAACATGCATTTTTCATATGTTTTTAATGTTAATTTATACTAATGTGCACTTTCTGAAGCTAATGACATAACTCAATTGAGTTATTAAGCCCTATACCGTGATCCACCATTAACGTATGTTAGGGTTTCAGAAGCTTTGAATTGGGGCTTTCCCCATATGGAACAATTGGACAATCAAACTGGTACCATTGAAATCAGGACATCAAGACGAACTGAACAACCACCTTGCGCCCTTTTTATGTTTACTCATATGCTAATCGCTATTTTTGTGTATTACAGTTAGTGGGGGTTTAAAACCCCCGCTATTTACTTGTATTTACAGGTACAAAAGGAAGACGAAGCCTATGTGTCTGAGTATGGTTGGAGGGTTTGAATGTTAGCGCGTTTTTGTTTTGGTTCAGCATAACACGTTCTTTTCATATATATTATTTCTATCCCATTATATTAACAAATACGCGCGTTGGTTCAGTTGGCAATTGAAGTGGCATGCAGGTACTGGGACCTGGGTTCGATTCCCAGGTCCCCCCAAACGCTTAACAATTTTGGTCTCAAGGTGTTCCAGTATATCGCCTCATCTAAAGTCCACCATGCACGTTCATGCTGGTGCCTGCCAAATGTCCATGAGATTCAATCTGAAGGCTACTAAAAGACGTCCACCATGTACCTCAGTCCATGAATGAGCATTCAAACTGGAGAAGTCAACGTGGCCAGATTTCTAGTGGGCCTGAATTCCTTGCATAAACCTCCTCTAGGGGCCAGACACCCCCATGGTTTGCATATTTTTATTCTTTATTTTAATTTTCCTTTTTAGTCTTTTATTTGTTTTATTGTTTTATTTAATTCACAAAAATAATTTTCATAACACAAAAATCAGAAATCAAAAAAATAAAATATGTTTATTTAATATTTAATTCATTAATATTTTGTAAATTTTTAATAATCAACTTAGTAAAATTAGGTTAAAATTTTAATGTTTTTCTTAAATAAACTAAAATATGTAGAAATTAGGTTTTTAGCATTTTTCTTTTTCCTAATAAAATAATTTCTTCTTATTCTTATTATTATTAATTATTAACTATTTTGTAAATAAACATGTAATTAATTAATTAGTGTAAATTAGGTTAAAACTTGAATATTTTTCTTAAATAATTAAAAACAACTTAGAACTAGGGTTTTATTTAACTTCTAATTTTCGTTAATTTTCTTTATTTCATAAATACCAAAAAAACCATAAAAAATAACTTCTTTTCTTTATTAAATAATTAATTAATTTTTAATTTCATTTAATTCCTTTAAAGAGTCCAACGCCCTCGCACATTCGATTCTAATTTCTTTTCGCGCATTTTATTCTCATTTATTTTTTCTTTCAAATATCGTGTAATTGTTCAAGCCTTGTAATAGTAATTAGGAAGCTTATTTACTTTCTGCATTTTTATTCAAAACGGGTCTTTGTTAATTTGGCGACGTATAGACCCGCGCCTTGTAATAGCGTAGGACTTTATTTTCCGCACCTTTAAAACTGTTAAACTTTGCATGAAAGAATGAATGACCTAAATTAAAAGCAATGCGTAGCTCACCAAGTGCATGACAAGATAAAACATAACTGAAAATAATACACAAATTCACACACCACTCTTAGGGTACGCCTCACTGTTGCCTTGCCCCTCGAAACGTGGTCGTCGAGTATAGGACGTTTTAGTAAGTCCTTATGTCCATGAACATGGCATAAGGGTAGCTTCTAAGGTGTCCTACTATTGCTCTGGTGACCACACTGTCCCTACAAACGAATTGACCCGAACACCTCCAACGGTGGTGCTACCTACCTCTCAATGGTGGGATGGCACTACCTTAAGGACATTTACACATCCTAATTCCTTAGGGTAGGTGGATGACTCATTAGATACTTGCTCTATTCAAAAACAAAACTTCTTTTCACACTGACACTTTTCAAAAAGCTTTCAAAACAATTTTTCAAACACTCTTGAGGACTGATACAAGAGTCGATCTGAAATCTTTCAAACGAAACTTTTTCAAAACCCACTCACACTTTGAAAAGAAAACACTTTTGAAAACACAAATGAGCAAGTACCTAAGAGCCCATGGATAACCATGGATAGAAAGGGTGCTAACACCTTCCCTTTCTATAAATCTACCTCCCGAACCGAGAAACTATCTCATAAGGAATTTTGCTGTGCTTTTGTCCTGTCCATGTTGGAGAAAATAAAAGACGGTGGCGACTCTTGCTTCCGTAACATTTCGCGAACCAGCGTTAAACAGTCAGTTCCAGATCCACCGATCACAGAACTGGCGACTCTGCTGGGGATTCTTATAAAGTGAGGTGTACCTTAGGACTAAGATCACTTGTGTTTTCAATTGCTTTGACTTGTTTGCTTTATTATTGTGGGACTGTCTTGAGAGTTCTATAGATCCTAACCCGGATCTGGGGATACCCTGTTAGGTAGCATAAGCTGTGAGGGACCTGTCCGGCATAGACCGACACGGGTGAAGCAGTGGCTACGTTGGTGTGGCGCCTTGGTCTGTACTGATATCCCTTGTGTCGCAACGAGGAGAATATGGGTCTTCTGAGGAGTCATTAAGCACCAACCGACCTTAGAACCTTAAATGACCCAACTTGGCCAATAGAACAGTAGCAGTATGCTACGCCCATTGAGGCTAAACTCTCGTGATGGTTCTGGCCGCAAGAAAAGATTGTGATGCTGGAGTTATGACCGATTGAGGGTAGTCAGTGATATTGGGATCCTCTAGAACCCGGTTACTATTTTCTAGGACAGGTCTTAACTAACAAACTGAAAGAGGGTAATACCTAGACCCCATGCTGGCCTAAACTCTAAGGGCTTCTCTTGTGTGACTTGTGTGCCTTCCAACTTGACTATTTGCATGCTTGTTATCTGACACTTGAGTTTCCTGCAGGTTTTGTTTGTAGTCCTTAATCTGGACTCATAACAGGGTTACATATATCACTCCATGCATAGCATAACATCATACCATTGCATACATCCTCCATAAGGACTAATCCATTTCAAGGATCTCAAGGGTCTGTGATGTAGGTCATGATGAACCAACTGTCCAGCAAGGGGCAAAGGGGATTTATTTTCCTCTAGACAAGGTTGTCAGGGGCTATGACCCACTGGATATAGTGAGCCTTGACTCTTGAAGAAGGTTCCCCTAGCCAAGGTTGTTCTGAAATCAAAACAAAGTTGATAACTTGAGTCAGGGGCTATGACCCACTCGATATGGTGAGCCTTGACTCTTGAAGAAGGACTCTCCACAACCTGCAATGCCTTCCATCAAGTTACAAAATGCAGATTCTAACAAAAAAAATTTCTTGTCTACCTCGCGAGATCCTTGAAAACATTGCATGCATATCAAACATATCATCTCATTACAGGTACTCTCTTCTGCAGGTCACTTACCCCTTTTCGCTGTTTATTTCAGCAATGGCTTCCCAATACAACCAGGACCTTCATGCTCAAGAGACTCGGTTCGGGGAAATCCTCCTGAATCTATCCAAGGGGCAGGAAGAGCTGAGAACACTTCTCATGGGGACTTTGGTCAGGAACAGTGCTGAGGATGATAAGGACGAACGGCTGAAATATCTGCAAGCTGAGGTGGATGCAATGAGAGCCCAGATGCTGGGGCAGGCGACTATCATTCAAGACCTAGCTCGAAGACAAGAAGAGCTCGGGGTTCTCGTCAACCAACTGCTTCGGGGTAACCAACTGGGGCAAACATCTAAGGGTGAAGAGCCAGTCATCATTCAACCACCTTTGAGACAAGAAGATAAGGGGAGAGCTCCTCAAATGGCTTCAGTGTCACAAATTCAGCATCAACCTCACCAGCTTCAGCCAGACAAGCCCAAAAGGCAATTCACCAAGCTCAACGTGTCGCTGCCTCAAGCTTTACAACAACTGTTGAGGTTGAATTTGGTAACTCTAAGGGACCCTCCTAGGAATCCCAACAGGACACCTTCAAGGTATAACCCCAACGCCCGCTGCGCTTATCATTCTGACAGCCCGGGGCATGCTACAGATGATTGTTGGACCTTGAAGAACAAGATCCAGGACCTGATTGATGAAGGAGCTGTGGAATTCACCCAAGATGGCTAGGATGAGTGCTTCTACCATCCCTACAGGATTCACCAGTTGAAGTAACAAGCCCTGAAATGAGAAGACTTTTTGTCTATTAGAATTTTCAAGTTGTAATTTTCTTTTGATTGTTCAAACATTTACTCATGTTAAACGTTGTTATTTCATTAATGCATCGCATATGTCTGTTTTGAATCAATATATTCGCATTCGCTATATTCAAACTACTTTCATTTTTTTGATGTCAACTCTTGATCTAAAATTCTAAGCCTCTTGAGGGAGGATGACGAAAACGATACCGCTATCTTTACAGTATGCTTTTGAACAGACCCCGCTGATGAGGTACATGCATTGTTTTAATTCCTAAACACTGGAGTTATAAGGATGATAATCCCTCGTCAACCCCTTTGAGCCAAAGAAGTAGGAGTTTTTCTTTTCGAAAATTAAAACCCTTAATCATAACCTGGGGCAGGGTAGTTCTCTCAGTTGATCCAAGTGCACAACGAATGGCATCAAAGAAGTCCTTACAAAACAAAAGACAGTGGTGGTTCCCTATAATCGTCAAGACAGGCAGTCGTTATCTCCCAAAAATAAAAGCCCAATAAGTTAAAACCTATGAAGGAGACTTACAAAACTGGGGCATCCTGCTGACTGTAATTCCAAAAGAAGCAGTTCAGGCAAAAAACAGGGATGACAAAATCAAAAAAAAAAAAAAAGAGGTCCTACAGACCCTCAACAAAAAAGGGAACGACTGCCTACTCCAAATAAACTGTCAATATCCGAACCATCACTGGTATATCAAAGCAAAGACTCAAACAAGGTCTAACGCACGATCAGCTGAGTTTAGGTTTGAAGAATATCACGAAGAACGGGTGGGTACAAATAATTTGAGCCTTTATCCTTTGTTTCTTAAACCGTGAACCAGGCCATGTTATAACCCTTAAAAGTCCTAGCTGAAGCATGGGTTAGTTTGAAAGCATACTGTTATGAAAGGTATCCTGACTCCTTAAGGCTTGCGGTAAAATAACGAGTTGACATCACATTTTACAAAATTCACTGGTTTTACTGAAAAAATGCATTTTCAAAAAAACTTCAAGACAGACATAAGCTTTGCATTTTTAAGATAACTTTGTTTGCATATGACTTTTTGTTCAAACAGCAGAGAAATTCGCACGAAGAATATCTAGTACACAAAAAGCATTTCCAATCAAGGGGCATGGCAAGATCATTGTCCATCATCTGGGGCAGTCCAGTCAAGATTCGGAGAATCTCTCAAAATACCAAGATAACCATGGGCAAATCTCCGCCTAAGTCACTTGGGGAATTAGACAGGAATTCCAGCAACAAATCTTGCACGATCAGACACCTTCTGGTAATATGGCTACACAATGCTACTGACAGGGGCACCTCCCTACATCCTGAGAGTGTGGACATAGTCGAAAAAATACTACGCACAATCAAAGACCCGCTAGGTTGACACACCTAGGCAAAAATAAGGGCTTCCCGGCGAACCAAAAGGGTTCGGGCAAAATAAGGGATGAAAATGAAAAATCTGTACACCCGGCAAGTCGAAAACCTGAAAAGGCGGCTTGGGCAAAAATGGGTATCCCGGTGGACTGAAAACCTGAAAGGGCGGTCCAGGCAAAAATTAGGGATCAGAGCGTACGATTATGTCCTGTCATCTCGTCACTTGCCTACCAAAAGAAGATTTGTCAAATCGGCAGTCATCAAGCACCTCCACATGTATCTTCCTCTCCCACATCAGAAACAGGGGCAATAATGAGTAGTCTAAGCGATCTAATTGCTCTGTCCACCAAGGTACCAAGGTAGGTTCAGCTGAAGAACATAACCAAGATATCTTAAGTCCCCAGAGAGTGAGCCAGCAAGTCAATGCACTCTCCCCAAGCAAAAGTTATATTGTCAGCCTTAAGGAAATTGGGTATCCCCAACAGATCTCAACATTCCTCAGCAGAGTACACAAATATTCTTAACAAGCATCCCCGGCAGTCTTGATCTAAGATTGTTCCCCAGCGGTATACCAGACATTCAGTGGAGCCACTTCCCCAGTACATCTCAAAAATTTCCCCAGGAGAGATCAATCAATCTCCCCAGCAGTAAGCTTATCCCCAGTAGATTCTGGAAGCTTCCCCCCCTGCAGAGCACGAACGCGTCTCCCGGCTTTATTCAAAGGTTATTTCCCTACCAGGATATAACTGGGTTATCCTCAGCCAAAAGCCACGGAAAGATCGTCCTCGGCGAAGTATTCTTATCCCCAGCAGAGTCTATTAAAACTTCCAACATAACAACGGTATCCCCAGCGGAGTTATCATCAACATCCCCGCAAAGTACCTCTCGTCCCACAGAGTATTATTCCCCAATAAGGTCGCTAGAGTAATTTTCCCCCCGCAGAGTAATCTCCAAGGTTATTCCCCAACGGAGTCATCTTCTCCTACCGGTATCCTTGCAGCCATCACTCCCCAGTGGAAACAAAGAATGCTATTCACATCAGCCCAGAATTTAACTTCCCGGCATCCGTCAAGGATTTATTTTCCTAAGACGAAAACATACATTCATAAACATCGTATCTTCATACACTATAGCATGCATATACGCATCATAAACATACAATCTCACTTATTTTGAGAATATCACGCATGTCATACATCATGACATCGCATGCAACTAACGTTTTGTCTTTTTAGGACAAAGGTTAATACCAAGATGATTACCATCAACGGTCGCAACTAAAGATCTGATTCCTGTATCTTGCCAGGGTGTATCTGTTGACGACTGATTCCAGACCCGATTCCTGTATCTTGCCAGGGTGCGCCTGAAGAGTTTGAGGATCCGATTCCTGTATCTTGCCAGGGTGTATCTGTTGACGAATAGCATTACCAGACCCGATTCCTTTATCTTGCCAGGGTGCGTTTGAAGAGTTTGAGGATTCGATTCCTGTATCTTGCCAGGGTGTATCCGTTGACGACTAACATTACCAGACCCGACTCCTGTATCTTGCCAGGGTGCGTCTGAAGAGTTTGAGGATCCGATTCCTGTATCTTGCCAGGGTGTATCTGTTGACGACTAGCACTACCAGACCCGATTCCTGTATCTTGCCAGGGTGCGTCTGAAGAGTTTGAGGATCCGATTCCTGTATCTTGCCAGGGTGTATCTGTTGACGACTAGCATTACCAGACCCGATTCCTGTATCTTTCCAGGGTGCGTCTGAAGAGTTTGAGGATCCGATTCCTGTATCTTGCCAGGGTGTATCTGTTGACGACTAGCATTACCAGACCTGATTCCTGTATCTTGCCAGGGTGCGTCTGAAGAGTTTGAGGATACGATTCTTGTATCTTGCCAGGGTGTATCTGTTGACGACTAGCATTACCAGACCCGATTCCTGTATCTTGCCAGGGTGCGTCTGAAGAGTTTGAGGATCCGATTCCTGTATCTTGCCAGGGTGTATCTGTTGACGACTAACATTACCAGACCCGATTCCTGTATCTTGCCAGGGTGCGTCTGAAGAGTTTGAGGATCCGATTCCTGTATCTTGCCAGGGTGTCTCTGTTGACGACTAACATTACCAGACCTGATTCCTGTATCTTGCCAGGGTGCGTCTGAAGAATTTGAGGATCCGATTCCTGTATCTTGCCAGGGTGTATCTGTTGTCAACTAACATTACCAAACCTGATTCCTGTATCTTGCCAGCATGCGTCTGAAGAGTTTGAGGATCCGATTCCTGTATCTTGCCAGGGTGTATCTGTTGACGACTAACATTACCAGACCCGATTCCTGTATCTTGCCAGGGTGCGTCTGAAGAGTTTGAGGATCCGATTCCTGTATCTTGCCAGGGTGTATCTGTTGAGGACTAACATTACCAGACCCGATTCCTGTATCTTGCCAGGGTGCGCCTGAAGAGTTTGAGGATCCGATTCCTGTATCTTGCCAGGGTGTATCTGTTGATGACTAGCATTACCAGACCCGATTCCTGTATCTTGCCAGGGTGCGTCTGAAGAGTTTGAGGATCCGATTCCTGTATCTTGCCAGGGTGTATCTGTTGACGACTAACATTACCAGACCCGATTCCTGTATCTTGCCAGGGTGCGTCTAAAGAGTTTGAGGATCCGATTCCTGTATCTTGCCAGGGTATATCTGTTGACGACTAGCACTACCAGACCCGATTCCTGTATCTTGCCAGGGTGCGTCTGAAGAGTTTGAGGATCCGATTCCTGTATCTTGCCAGGGTGTATCTGTTGACGACTAGCATTACCAGACCCGATTCCTGTATCTTGCCAGGGTGCGTCTGAAGAGTTTGAGGATCCGATTCCTGTATCTTGCCAGGGTGTATCTGTTGACGACTAGCATTACCAGACCCGATTCCTGTATCTTTCCAGGGTGCATCTGAAGAGTTTGAGGATCCGATTCCTGTATCTTGCCAGGGTGTATCTGTTGACGACTAGCATTACCAGACCCGATTCCTGTATCTTGCCAGGGTGCGTCTGAAGAGTTTGAGGATCCGATTCTTGTATCTTGCCAGGGTGTATCTGTTGACGACTAACATTACCAGACCCGATTCCTGTATCTTGCTAGGGTGCGTCTGAAGAGTTTGAGGATCTGATTCCTGTATCTTGCCAGGGTGTATCTGTTGACGACTAACATTACCAGACCCGATTCCTGTATCTTGCCAGGGTGCGTCTGAAGAGTTTGAGGATCTGATTCCTGTATCTTGCCAGGGTGTATCTGTTGACGACTAACATTACCAGACCTGATTCCTGTATCTTGCCAGGGTGCCTCTGAAGAGTTTGAGGATCCGATTCCTGTATCTTGCCAGGGTGTATCTGTTGACGACTAACATTACCAGACCTGATTCCTGTATCTTGCCAGGGTGCGTCTGAAGAGTTTGAGGATCTGATTCCTGTATCTTGCCAGGGTGTATCTGTTGACGACTAACATTACCAGACCCGATTCCTGTATCTTGCCAGGGTGCGTCTGAAGAGTTTGAGGATCTGATTCCTGTATCTTGCCAGGGTGTATCTGTTGACGACTAGCATTACCAGACCCGATTCCTGTATCTTTCTATGGTGCGTCTGAAGAGATTGAGGATCTGATTCCTGTATCTTGCCAGGGTGTATCTGTTGACGACTAGCATTACCAGACCCGATTCCTGTATCTTGCCAGGGTGCGTCTGAAGAGTTTGAGGATCCGATTCCTGTATCTTGCCAGGGTGTATCTGTTGACGACTAGCATTACCAGACCCGATTCCTGTATCTTGCCAAGGTGCGTCTGAAGAGTTTGAGGATCTGATTACTGTATCTTGCCAGGGTGTATCTGTTGACGATTAACATTACCAGACTCGATTCCTGTATTCTGCCAGGGCACGTCTGAAGAGTTTGAGGATCCGATTCCTGTATCTTGCCAGGGTGTATCTGTTGACGACTAACATTACCAGACCCGATTCTTGTATCTTGCCAGGGTGCGTCTGAAGAGTTTGAGGATCCGATTCCTGTATCTTGCCAGGGTGTATCTGTCGACGACTAACATTACCAGACCCGATACCTGTATCCAGCCAGGGCACATCTACATAAAGGGTTTGAAGATCAACTCCTGTAACAGGACAGGTAATTATTTTTCTTTCTCAGGTACGCAAGTTCTCGCTAAGGAATCTCTTACGCGATCGACAACCTCCCGATGGAATCTATAAGCCCATCTCTCCACATACCAACAGTCTCCAAATGGCATCTATAAGCCCATTCCCGACAAAGTTCAGTCACACTTCCAGATGGCATCTATAAGCCCATCTTCCTATCCATCAATCTCCAAATGGCATCTATAAGCCCATTCCCACCATCACACTGCTAACATGTGAGCGCAAATTTCTGGGCACTCTAGTGTTCAATCATCTTCCACCTTCGAATTACGAAAGGCACGCCAGCCAATCTACATCCTCAGGTCTAAGAAGATTGAACAGGGGCAACTGTTGTACCCCAAAATTTTCCCTCCCATATTCTTCAAGGTTTGCTAAGATCATGCTTCAAAATCTCCCAAGGGTTGCACAGTCCAATTGCCTCCTAACAGTCAAAAATTAGGGTTTTGGTTCTGGCAAAGAAATTGAAGTTTCCAAGGGTCCAAACAAGGCCCACATGCCTACATATATTGTCAAGCATCCATATGCCAAGTTTCAAGACTCACAGCATCAAAATGCACAGTCAAAAACCCTAATTGGTTCACAGTCAACTGCAGGGGCAAAATGGTCATTTGACAGTCAAAAGTCAAAATTTTTGGTCAACATCTTATTTTAAAGCCACAAAAATCATTTGATCAATTCTTGATCATGATTCTCAAAGCATGGCTCAAAAAGGCTCAAGATGCAAAAGTTTCTATTTTTGGACAGTTGAAAAAGTCAACTGCAAATTGACCAGGGCATAACTTCCACATGGTTTATCAGAAAAATCCCATCCAAAGCTCATTTTGAAGAGAATGAAATTTACTACAACTCATATTCACACTCCAAGTCCATGAAATGCTCTCACAAAAAGTTATCAATTTCAACATTATAGGTCATTTTCAAAAGTCAACAAAAAGGCACTTTAAGTCAAAGACCATAACTTGAGATTGGTAAATCAAAATGACATGGTACCAAATACATTGGTTAGAGGACTTCAAGACCTTTCCAAAATGTCCAAGAACATGATCAAAGCTTAAAAATTGAGCAAGATATGCCTTGTGGAAGTTGGGAAATTTTTGGGAATTTTGAAAAGTCAACTTTGCATAAAAGGCCTCAAAATTGCTAATGGGCCTCAATTTCTTCCATGAATCATTACCCAAAGGCTATGCACGACCCATTGACCTCCAAGGGAGTTATTTTCTCATTTTTGATTAATTATTTGAATTTTTGTTATTATTAATTCACTTAATTAAAATTAAATATGAAAAAATAGCAAATAATACCTTTCAAATCTTTTTGTGCAGAGTTTTCATCCATTATGAATCAAATATTTCGTGCATCACTCAAAAGGGAAAGTTTCTACATGATTGGCAATGATTGGCATAAGAAAGGATTGAAAAAGATTGAAATTGATCTCATTGAAAATCCAATCTCCAAATCATCAATGCATGGATTATAGGCTGGTTTTTTTAACCTAATTCATTCATATACATATGCACAATTGAAACATAAAGCATTAGACACAGAAGCTGCACAAAAAAGGAAGAATAACATTGCATTTTTTTGACAAAAAGTTGGAAACTGTTTTGGTACCTAGAGCTCGTTTCAAGGCTCCAAAATCATTCCAAAACATTGCCAGGGCATTCAGGAAACTATTGCAATCGAAACCAAGTCTCCAGACTTCAAGGGTTGGTAGAACGACATCACACTTTCCTGGAAATTATCCATTATCATTTTGTGATTAACATGCATTTTTCATATGTTTTTAATGTTGATTTATACTAATGTGCACTTTCTGAAGCTAATGACATAACTCAATTGAGTTATTAAGCCCTATACCGTGATCCACCATTAACGTATGTTAGGGTTTCAGAAGCTTTGAATTGGGGCTTTCCCCATATGGAACAATTGGACAATCAAACTGGTACCATTGAAATCAGGACATCAAGACGAACTAAACAACCACCTCACGCCCTTTTTATGTTTACTCATATGCTAATCGCTATTTTTGTGTATTACAGTTAGTGGGGGTTTAAAACCCCCGCTATTTACTTGTATTTACAGGTACAAAAGGAAGACGAAGCCTATGTGTCTGAGTGTGGTTGGAGGGTTTGAATGTTAGCGCGTTTTTGTTTTGGTTCAGCATAACACGTTCTTTTCATATATATTATTTCTATCCCATTATATTAACAAATACGCGCGTTGGTTCAGTTGGCAATTGAAGTGGCATGCAGGTACTGGGACCTGGGTTCGATTCCCAGGTCCCCCCAAACGCTTAATAATTTTGGTCTCAAGGTGTTCCAGTATATCGCCTCATCTAAAGTCCACCATGCACGTTCATGCTGGTGCCTGCCAAATGTCCATGAGATTCAATCTGAAGGCTACCAAAAGACGTCCACCATGTACTTCAGTCCATGAATGAGCATTCAAACTGGAAAAGTCAACGTGGCCAGATTTCTAGTGGGCCTGAATTCCTTGCATAAACCTCCTCTAGGGGCCAGACACCCCCATGGTTTGCATATTTTTATTCTTTATTTTAATTTTCCTTTTTAGTCTTTTATTTGTTTTATTGTTTTATTTAATTCACAAAAATAATTTTCATAACACAAAAATCAGAAATCAAAAAAATAAAATATGTTTATTTAATATTTAATTCATTAATATTTTGTAAATTTTTAATAATCAACTTAGTAAAATTAGGTTAAAATTTTAATGTTTTTCTTAAATAAACTAAAATATGTATAAATTAGGTTTTTAGCATTTTTCTTTTTCCTAATAAAATAATTTCTTCTTATTCTTATTATTATTAATTATTAACTATTTTGTAAATAAACATGTAATTAATTAATTAATTAATTAGTGTAAATTAGGTTAAAACTTGAATATTTTTCTTAAATAATTAAAAACAACTTAGAACTAGGGTTTTATTTAACTTCTAATTTTCGTTAATTTTCTTTATTTCATAAATACCAAAAAAACCATAAAAAATAACTTCTTTTCTTTATTAAATAATTAATTAATTTTTAATTTCATTTAATTCCTTTAAAGGGTCCAACGCCCTCACACATTCGATTCTAATTTCTTTTCGCGCATTTTATTCTCATTTATTTTTTCTTTCAAATATCGTGTAATTGTTCAAGCCTTGTAATAGTAATTAGGAAGCTTATTTACTTTCCGCATTTTTATTCAAAACGGGTCTTTGTTAATTTGGCGATGTATAGACCCGCGCCTTGTAATAGCGTAGGACTTTATTTTCCGCACTTTAATTTCCGCACCCTTAAAACTGCCAAACTTTGCATGAAAGAATGAATGACCTAAATTAAAAGCAATGCGTAGCTCACCAAGTGCATGACAAGATAAAACATAACTGAAAACAATACACAAATTCACACACCACTCTTAGGGTACGCCTCACTGTTGCCTTGCCCCTCGAAACGTGGTCGTCGAGTATAGGACGTTTTAGTAAGTCCTTATGTCCATGAACATGGCATAAGGGTAGCTTCTAAGGTGTCCTAATGTTGCTCTGGTGACCACACTGTCCCTACAAATGAATTGACCCGAACACCTCCAACGGTGGTGCTACCTACCTCTCAATGGTGGGATGGCACTACCTTAAGGACATTTACACAGCCTAATTCCTTAGGGTAGGTTATGACTCATTAGATACTTGCTCTATTCAAAAACAAAACTTCTTTTCACACCGACACTTTTCAAAAAGCTTTCAAAACAATTTTTCAAACACTCTTGAGGACTGATACAAGAGTCGATCTGAAATCTTTCAAACGAAACTTTTTCAAAATCCACTCACACTTTGAAAAGCAAACACTTTTGAAAACACAAATGAGCAAGTACCTAAGAGCCCATGGATAACCATGGATAGAAAGGGTGATAACACCTTCCCTTTCTATAAATCTACCTCCCGAACCGGGAAACTATCTCATAAGGAATTTTGATGTGCTTTTGTCCTGTCCATGTTGAAGAAAATAAAAGACGGTGGCGACTCTTGCTTCCGCGACATTTCACGAACCAGCGTTAAACAGTCAGTTCCAGATCCACCGATCACAATGTCAATATGAGATAGAGGGGAGTCATCCTTGGGGCTCACTCTGTTCAAATCCCTGTAGTCAGCACACATTCGAACCTTGCCATCCTTTTTCGGTACAGGAACCACATTGGCCACCCACTGAGGGTAAGAAGTAATTGCTAGAAAACCAGCGTCAAACTGTTTCATAACCTCAGACTTGAACTTCTCGGACATCTCTGGGCGCATTCGGCGGACCTTCTGTTTTACTGAAGGACAGTCTTCCTTGGTAGGCAGGCGATGAACCACAATGTCAGTATCCAAACCAGGCACATCTTTGTAAGACCAGGAAAAGATCTCAACATAGTTACGCAGCATCTGAATCAACCGTTGCTTCACACTAAGCTCCAGATTTGCACCAACCTTGACTTCCTTCTTATCTGTCTCTGTACCCAGATTCACTGATTCTACCGGCTCTTCATGCGGCTGAATGACCCTCTCTTCCTGGAGTAACAGTCTTGCAAGTTCAACAGGCACTTCGCAATCATCTTCACCTTCGTCTTCAGCTAAGTTGATCGGATTTTCGAAGTCATAACTGGCAGTAGCAAAGTCGTTACCAGTGAGATCCAGAGTGGATGTGGACCTGTATATGTGAGTGTGTGTAAATAGTTGTTTTGCAGTATATAATAAAGAAAAACAAGGAGCACAAAATTTGAAATACAAAAAAAAACGTCAAATGCTTTTATTAATGATATATGAAAATGACACACATAAACCCTCACAAATGAAGCCACGATGCCCCGGGTAAGACACCGGGCCATAAAGTTTCAAAACATTGTCTATTACAAATTCAAAACAAAAGTTTCATTACTCGGTAACAAAAGTAATAGGGATGAAGTCCATTATTGTCCAGTTGCTTGGTCCACCGCCGGTCGTAGGATAGATCCAGTTGTTGAAATCAGACTCTTCTACATCATCTTCAATGGTATTCACTCCCGAGTTGCTGATGAACACGGGAGGTCTTCCGATCCTTGCACTTTGAACAGCCCTTTGAGCTTCAGCAGTGAAACCCAAACCAAACTTGTTAGTCTTCTGTGTAAAATCATGGAGTCGGCCCCAATTTGCACACTCACCCTTCTCAATAACAGCCCAGACATCTTTTAAGGAAGCCATCTTCATAGGAGAATCTTCAACCACAGTTTCAGCTGATGCCAGTGTCTGGGGAACCTCTTCAAAATGCTGGAACAGGGTCTCAATGAACTCCCCATCCATTTCTACATATCGAAAAGAATTGAGGTGGCTGACCATGTACTCCTCCTCTCCCTGTACTGTCACAATCTTCCCTTTGACCGGATACTTCAGCTTCTAGTGAAGCGTTGAGGTTACGGCCTCGGCTTTATGGATCCATGGACGACCCAGCAAACAAGAGTAGGATGGCCAAATGTCCATCACATAGAACGTAGAATTGAATACCTGAGAACCAACTTTAATTGGAATATCAACCTCACCATGCACCATCCTCTTAGACCCATCAAAGGCCCTGACGATAATATTGCTTGGTTTCAGCTCCAAACCTTCACAATCCAACCAGTCTAGAGCTTTCTTGGGCAAGACGTTCAATGAGGAACCAATATCAACCAATACATGTGCAAGAGTAGTGCCCCTGCATTCAATGGGGACATGCAAGGCATTATTGTGATTCTTCCCCTTAGCAGTCAAATCGGCGTCGGAGAAACCCAAACCATTATCAGCAGTTAAATTGGCCATGCAATCGGTAAACTGATCAGTTGATGTCTCTTGTGGCACGTGGGCAGTCTTCAGGAAGGTAATCAGAGCCTTGGCATGGGCCTCTGAACACAACAACAATGACAACATAGAAATCTTGGATGGGGTTTGCCCCAGCTGCTCAACTACATTATAATCACTCTTCTTAATAATCTTCAGAATCTCTTTCGTCTCCTGTTTGGAAGCTTCAACAGTAATTGTCTTCGGTGCCTCCATCTGGGCAGGCACATCAGTGGTGATCCCTTTGCCCCGAGCGTCAGATGACTCGGCGACAGGGGTAAGAATAGGAACTTGATCAGGAATGGCAGTAGGTACACTTGCAGGTGTAATAACAACAGGTCTTCGGGCTGTTGGTGGAGAAATATCAGGTGAGAAAAGTCTTCCGCTGCGGGTGACTTTAGCAGGTCCAGTAATGTTGCTGACGCCAGTATCAGCATCCAACTCTTGCTTAACTACATGAAAATACACATCAGCCCCATAGTGCCAAGGGTAAGCTTTGTCAGAGGTGTAGGGGATGGGCCCCGGAACAGTGATAATCACAGATGCGACTTTCGGAACAGATGTAATTCTAACAGGCTTCCTCGAGGGAGCCTTGGAAGAATTGTCGAAAATGGTAATGATGGCAACTTCTTCAAAATGAACGGATGGAACAACAGTCTTCTCAAACAGGATCTCCTTACTATCCATCAGGTTTTGGATACCTGACTTCAGGAATGGACAACCATTTAGACGGGCAGAACACATACAGCAACCTTCATCACAGCCCGGAAATAAACCGGCTAGCAAAAGGTTCTTCTTGACAGTCATCAGAGGGGTAACAATGTCATCCATAGAAACTACAAACAAGTCTTCCTCTATAGCATTCACTCCATGCTTGGGCATGGGAGCGGTCACAACATTAGGCCTCTCGGGTGCCTCGAACTCAATCTCCTTCGCATCAATTAAGTCTTGTATCTTATTTTTCAGACTCCAACAATCATCTGTATTATGCCCCGGGCTATCGGAGTGATAAGTACAACGGGCGTTAGGGTTATACCTTGGTGACGTTGTATTTGAATTCTTTGGGGCTTCCCTTAGAGTCACCAGATTAGTCTTCAGCAACTGTGGCAGAATCTGAGATAAGGTCATGCTGAGACGAGTGAATTGCCTCTTAGGTCTCTCGTCCTTTTGTTGATTGTTGTACTGAGGAGCACCAACAGGTTTTGAAATAACAACCGCATTGACAGCTTGGCGGTGTTCAGGTCTATTTTGTCTTCTTGCACTATAGACAGCACTGGACTCTTTCTTAAACGGCTTCTTCTCGGTGCTTGATGAAGCACCCTTTTGTATCTTCCCAGCCTTAATTCCAGCTTCAATCCTCTCACCAGTCAAAATAAGATCTGTAAACCCAGATGAAGAGCTTCCAATCAAGTGGTTGAAAAATGGACCAGACAGGGTCCCCAGAAACATATCAACAAGTTCCCGATCATCTAAGGGTGGTTGTACTCTTCCGGCGAGGTCCCTCCACTTCTGAGCATAATCTTTAAATCCTTCACCCATTCCCATTGACATACCCTAGAGTTGGGTACGCGTAGGAGCGAGGTCGGAGTTGTACTGATACTGCCTGTAGAATGAAGTAGCCAAATCTTCCCAACTGCGAATACTGGCTCCGTCCAACTGATAGAACCACTCAAGCTGAGTCCCTGAGAGACTGTCTTGAAAGAAATGGATCCATAAGTTCTTATCAGCAGTGTAAGGCTGGATCTTCCTCACATATGACCGGAGGTGCAGCTTCGGACGGGAAACTCCGTCATACTTGGCAAAGGATGGTGCCTTGAATTTATGGGGAATCACCACCCCATATGATAGGCCTAGATCTCCGAAGTCCAGACCGGGCACCTTCTGAATTTCCATAGCGCTCAAACGGTCTTCCAGTTGTTTGTACTTATCCTTAGCAGGAGGATACTGTTCTTCATCGTAGTTCGTCTCGTTGTCGGAGACCACAGGGCTAGGAGCCCTCCTTTATTGTGGACTATCTTTCCCTCCAGATGAGGTGGTCAAATCAACTTCATCCCGTAGCCTGTTTCCAAACCTAGGACCAGTGTTGAACAGGACTGTCCTCTTCTTCTTCTTCTTTTTCTCCTTCAGAATCAGGGTCTTCAGGTCTTGCTGACCTTTAGCTAGACTCATGAACAACTCTTGAAATTGGGCATTCTGGGCCTGGAGGGCCTTGATAGCTTGCTCAGTTGAAGGTTCAGCAGACATGATACTGAAATAAACAGCGAAGAAGGTAAGAGACCTGTAAAGGGTACCTGTTTATGAAGTACATGGGATGAAATGCGTATAATTATGATTTCAAATACAATTGAGATTCAAATTTGTAAACAAGAAAGGAAACACACTTTATTAGATAACTTTGTAATTCAAATTGTTCAACAAATTTCCCTTAAGGCGTTACAAGAAAAGAAATACTGAAAAGTAAAAATAAAACTGGAAAGGAAATCATCAAAGTCCCATCAATGCTCCCATGGTCTCTTCTTATCAGTGCGGACATAGTCGTTGAGAATCCGCTCGTTCTCTAAATGCCTAGTCAACCTCTGGATCTTTTGTTCTTGCTCGTTGAACTTCTCTCGGTAAGAATCCCGTTCCTCCCTCAATTGCATCCAAGACCTCTTCAGTTCCCCAATGTCAGTGGGCATATAAGGATGGAGAATGGTTGGAAGAACCCCTTCTTCATTAGAAACTTCAAGAGTGACAGGTCGGACAGCTTCATATGGCATACCTAGCTTCTAGGCACATATGCGGACCCATCTGAGATATGGCTCCATTGGCAGAGAAGTCTTTGGGCCCAACTCATGTGGATCAGATTGGTGAACTCTATCCCAAGCCCTTATGAATCTGCGATGCTGCTCGTCGCTATCTCCCTGAAAATCAAAGATGATATGAGGCATCAGCATCTCACGAGGTCCTTCTCTTCTGGCTCTTCCAAACTGACGGAGAGCTAAGCATGGGTTGTAAGAAATTCCTCCATGGGTTCCTAGCAGTGGAACATTAGGGTACTCCCTACAGCGATCAATGATAGTCACCTCATCCATACCCTTGAGAGTCCAGATAATGTCATTATGAGAAAGAGACATCACCCTATAAGCCCAGCCCATTCCTTCTTTGTTCTTCAGTACTGACTTGGGGAGGTGTGAAATAAACCACCTCGACAATAAAGGAGCACAACACATCAAGGTTCCCCGCTTTCGGGCAGTACGAGCATAGAGCTGATGAAGAATGTCACCCAAGAGAGTGGGTACAGGGTTCTGAGAGATGAAGATATTTATAGCCTTCACATCAACAAAAGTGTCAGGATTCGGAAACAGTACCAGACCATAAATCAAAAGAGCTAGAATATCCTCGAACGCTTTAAAGTCTAGGCTATCCCAGAAGTGGTTAGCCTTACCAACCAAAAACTTAGTCAGAAATCCCTTTGCTCCACTCCTAGTCTCCCAATTAGCCATTACTTCCTCTTTAGTCAAATGAAGGGCTGCAACAATTTCTTCAGGCCTAAGGGTCTTCGCCCAACCAGTAAACGGGGTCTGCTCTAGAACAGAGATACCGAGCAACTCAGAGAATTCTTCTAGGGTGGGAACCAGCTGGTAGTCCTGGAAAGTGAAACAATGGTACATCGGATCATAGAATTGGACCAGGACACTCATCATCTGCTCGTCCAATTTGGAGGTGACCAAACTGAGAAGATAACCATGCCTCCTGATGAAGGAAGTAGTGTCAGGCATCTTGGCAACCAACTCTTTAAGCAAGGTAGGGACTTGGACAAAGTTGATCTGGATAGTATTCTTACGCATGGGCATCATGATGACCTACAAAACAGAGCAAAGATGAAACCCTCTTGTCTTTGAAATAGGTTAGTCTTATGCAAGATGTATGCAATGTTATGATGTCATGATGTCATGATAAAGGCACACCACAAGTATCCACAAAAAGCAAACATGGTAAAGGCACACAAGTCACACTGAGAGCCCTTAGATTTCAGGATGGCATGGAGCTTAGGTACTACCCTCTTTCAGTTCAGTTGGTTTAAACCTGTCCTAAAAATAGTAACCGGGTTCTAGAGGATCTCAATATCACTGACTACCCTCAATCGGTCATAATTCCATTTTAGCAACCTTTTCTTGCGGCCGGAATCATCGCGAGAGTTTAGTCTCAATGAGTGTAGCATACTGCTACTGTTCTATGGCCAAGTTGGTCAATTCAAGGTTCTAAGGTCAGTTTGTGCTTAATGACCCCTTAGAAGACCCATATTCTCCTTGTTCCAACACAAGGGATATCGGTACAGACTAAAGTTCCACACCAACGTAGCTACTGCTTCAACCCTGTCGGTCTACACCGGACAGTTCCCTCACAGTTTATTGCTACTTACCTAAAGGGTACCCCCAGATCCGGGTTAGGATCTATAGAAACTCCGATACAAGCCCACAAAATTAAAGCATACAAAGCATACAATTGAAAACACAATGATCTAATCCTAAGGTACACCTCACTTATAATCTCCTCAGCAGAGTCGCCAGTTCTGTGATCGGTGGGAATGAGAACTGACTGTTTTGGAATACTGGTTCGCGTTTTGCGTTTGTTTTTGCAAAATGTCGCAGTAAGCAAGAGTCGCCACCGTCTTTTATTTTATCCAACAAGGAAAGGACAAAAGCACAGAAAAATTCCTTTTTGAGATATTTCTCGGGTTCGGGAGGTAGATTATAGAAAGGGAAGGTGCTAGCACCCTTTCTATCCGTGGTTATCCACGGGTTCTTAGATACTTGCTCATTGTGTTTTCAAAATTTGCTTTTCTTTGTGTTTGTGGGTTTGAAAAGAGTTTTTGTTTTGAAGAGAGTGTAAGTGCGGAAATTTTTGTTTTGTTTTAAAAGGAGCAAGTAATTAAGAACCATCTACCTACTCGAAAAAGGAACTAAATTGTGCTAATGTCCTTTAGACAATGCTATCCCACTATTGAGGAGTAGGTAGCATCGTCGTTGGATTTTAAGGGTCAATTCAATTAAGGGACGTGTGGTCACTAAAGCAACGTTAGGATGCCTTAGCGGTAACCCTAATATCCTAGATCATTTTTCCGAGGCAACCGTTTCGAGGCAACTATGATCTTTGGACAAGAGGGCGACCTCTAAAACTTCCTATACTCAATGACCACGTTCGAGGCAACCAAGTGAGGCGTACCCTAAGAGTGGCATGTGCAAGTGTGTTAGTTCGGTTAATCTTATCTGTACATGTTATGGGTGAGCTATATTGATTTTAGGTTAAAGACTGATCTTGTCATGCATTGCCTAGTTATCAAACATCTAACAGTTAATATTGTGCGGAAATTAAATTTGCGGAAATTAAACCTAAGCTATTACAAGGCGTCGAGTATTTACATCGCCAAAAACAAACCCTTTAATTTAAATTGCGGAAAATAAAAGAAAGCGATAAATAATGTCCTAATTAAAAGCTATTACATACTGGAAGCAATTACAATATTAAAATATAGATCGCGTGCGAGAAATTAAGACGGCACATTTTTTAGGGTTTTGACCCTTTTTATTAGAAAGCATGTTTTTTTGTTATTTTTTTGAAATTATGGAATTAAATTAAATCTAAGTTAATTAATTAGTTAAATAGAAAATATATTTTTGGGTTTTTTATATTTAAGGAAATAAAATAAAAATTATTAAAATTATTAAAAGCCTAATTCTACATTAATTTTAATTTATTGCAAAAAATGTTAAAAGTTAAACCTATTTAAAACTAAATTAATTGGTTAATATTTATTTACAAAAATAAAATAATGAAATTGGTTTTAATGAATAAAAATAATATTTTTTATGTTTTCTGATTTTATTAAGAAAATATTAATTATTTGGTTAGTAATTAATTAAGAATAATAAAAATAAAACAAGTAAATAAATAAAATATTAAAAGAAAAGAAATAACCAAGGGGGGTACTGGGCCCAATATGGGGGTGGAATCAACATTTCAGAGGCCCAATACGTCCAAGTCTGCCTTGACTTTTCCCATCCAGTGTGCACTTGTTGACTTGGGGTATGATGAGCTTGCAATCTGGACCCTTGGATTTAGCCTGGAAGCCATCTGGCGCCTGGATCCATGAGGCATATCGTGAGCCATGCTTTGGACGTTGTATGGGAATACTTATGGAAAAAATATAACAAGCGATTTAAGGGACCTGGGATTCGAACCCAGGTCCCAAGGGACAATTCAATAGCGTGTTACCAACCCAACTGACCTGCTTAGTTGTTAGAATAATACAAAACAAATATTATATTGAAAAAACATTTAATATGCCTGAAAATTAAAAAAATAGCGTGAGATTTGAAACCGGCCAATGGGAGGGAGCCATCTGGTCGTCTTCTCCAACAGAACCCTGGTTTTCTTACCTGCGGATTTTTATCCGCAGGAAGATTCGTGGGATGCTTCAAAAACTCATTCTAGGCCATAACAATACCATCCAAGAACATGGAGGGGATCGTCTCTTCCTCCTGAGTTCAACTATGACCATGATTCGTCCTAATTGTCCCTGCAAAACGAGACCCCAAATGGAAACCTCCAAAACCCTAGGTTCGGGTAGGGAGATATAGGCTACAAGAATCCAATTGAATGATGCAGAATGATTGGAAATTGAATGGCAAGCATGATTATACAAAAAATTTGGCAAGAGGATGCAAGAAAATGGTTTCACGATTTCATGTTCAGAGCCATATTCAAGAACACTTACAGCGCTTTTCAGATGGTTTTAGGACTTGATTTTGATCGCTTTAGCTCCACTGGATATCAGACAAGAAGGCTATGTGGAGGTTTTGGATTGAATCGTGCTTTAACCAAGATTTTGATCTCACACTTTTTCACACTTTTTCAGTTTTGGTTTGGCCATTTCTTGCAGTTTCAGGTCGTGTCCTCTGTATGCCTGGCTTGTGTGTGTATAAGGGAATGAATTTAGGTTAAAACTTGGGCTTGAATCCATGTGCATTGAAGGTTTGGGATTTGATATGATCACCATTGATAAAGTTTCCAAAATTGTACCAAATCTGATCTTTTGTGCACAACAATGCTTGATACGAATTTGATTAGGTGTATCTTGGTAATGAAGACCTGTAATGATCAAAAAAATCTCATTCCATTAATTTTTGGATTTTATTTGAATTAATATTGATTTAAAATGAATTAAATCAATAAAAATTAAATAAAATAGAAAAATAAATGATTGGTGATGAAATTGAAGATGGGACACGTGTGTGGTGTGAAAAGACCAAATCAAGTGGAAAAAAGTGGGCCCTTTTGTCAAAAATTGGAGTTTTGAGGATAGTTGACTTTTGGCACTTTTGGAAAAATGTCCAACTTCAACAATGCATAACTTCTTCAATTTTGAACTTTTAGAAGTGTTCTTGGACTTTTTAGAAACCTTGAGATGTTCTCTAACTAACCCTTTTGTTATCATCTCATTTTGATATTCCATTCTCAAGTTATAAGCTTTGGAAAAAAAGTGTTTTTGTTGACTTTTAAAAATGACCTATAATGTCCAAATTTGTAACTTTTTGTGAGTGCATTTATTGACCTTGGGGTGTGAATATAGATTGTAGGAAATTGCACCCTATTCAAAATGAGATTTGGATGGGTCATTTCTCATAAAGTATGAGAAAGTTATGTCTGGTCAAATTGGGTTGACTTTTCCTACAAAACCCTAATTTAGCAACTTTTGAATCTTGATGAATCTTGAGCAATACTTGATGAATCATGATCAACCCTTGATCAAATGATGAATTATCCTTCAAAATGATAATGTTGACAAAAAATCTTGAGGTTTGACTGTATTTGGGTCACAGTTGACTTTTGCCCTAACACAGTCGATTTTTGGACCTGTTGAGCAATTGACTGATCAAACTTCCTCTGCAAGGCTTGAAATATGACATGGATGAACTTGAGAACATATTAGGACATTGGGGAGAACTTTAGTACATTTGGATGTAAGCACCTTGATGCAACACAAAACCCTAATTTTGAATTGACTGCCTTAGGAGATGATTTGACTGTCCAACTCTTGTGCAATCTTGAGCCATTTGAAGATTATTCTTGACATGTCTTGAGAAATATGGGAGGGAAAATTTTGGGGTACAACAAATACAAATTCATTTTCAAATAAATTTCAGACTATTTTTCTTTATTTGTTTTGATTTGCAAAGAACGTACAATGTTCATTTTTGATATATGCATTTGACATTAATTGCTGCTCATAAATATTTACATGCGAAACAAAAGAGGAATTACTGGTAATATCAGAAACAGGGGAAATAAGAAATTGTCCAAGCTGTGTAGTTGCTTTGTCCATCAGGTACAAAGGTAGATTCAGCTGAAGAATATGGCTAAGATACCTTCACTCCCCGCAGAGTAAGACAACAATGGTAGCTCTCCCCAGCTGAGACTTGCAACCTTGAACGAGTCAACAGCGCTCTCCCCAAGCAAAGTTGATCTACCATCAGCCCTAAAATAGCTTGATACCCCCGGCAGTCTTAATATTCTCTAGCGGAGTATAAGGATGTTCCCCAGAAAAGTATAAGAATGTTCCCTGGCAGAGTACAAGATACCCCCCAGTGGAGTCAATATTTCCCCAGCGCAGTGTGAAAAGCTTCCCCAATGGAATTGAAGCATCATCCCCAGTAGACTCTGGAAGTTTATCCCCAGCGGAGTACAAAAATAAATCTCCCCAGCCGAGTTCAAAGGATCATTCCCAGCAGAATTCAGAGGATCATCCCCACAAGAATCCAACAGGGTTATCCCCAGCAAGTTGCAACTAGAAGTTTACCCCCAGCGGAATTCTTTCCTTTCATAAACAGGAACTTAATCCTCAGATTCGGTATCACCAGCAACGGTAATCCATCCCCAGTAGAGTTTATCAGTGGAACCCTCAGCAGAACATCTCTTCCCCACAGAGTAATTCCCCTCAGAGTAATCTCCTCACCAGTTTATTCCCCAACGGAGTTATCCTCTCCTGCAGGTTTATCATCTTCGTTCATCATCCCCAGCGGAAACGAAGAATCCAACTCTATTCTCCAGTAGCTATCGGGGATTTATTTTCCCCAGCTAAAACATCACATTTCCATACATCATGATACATGCATATACGCATCATATAACACAATCTCATTTATTTTGAGAACATCATTGCTTGAAACACATCATGCATTGCATATGACTGACCTTTACCTTTCAGGAAAGATGCAGTTAAGTTCTCAGCTATGTCAAAGACTTCCTCTGGTCCAGTTAAATCGATTCCTAAAGATTTTTCTGATGCCGATCCAGTTGAAGTTATTAGACCTTGTCTGGTCCAGTTAAATCGATTCCTAAAGGTTTTTCTGATGCCGATCCAGTCAAAGTTATTCCAAGACCTCCTCTGGTCCAGTTAAATCGATTCCTAAAGATTTTTCTGATGCCGATCCAGTTGGAGTTATTCCAAGACCTTGTCTGGTCCAATTAAATCGATTCCTAAAGATTTTTCTGATGCCGATCCAGTCAAAGTTATTCCAAGACCTCCTCTGGTCCAGTTAAATCGATTCCTAAAGATTTTTCTGATGCCGATCCAGTTGAAGTTATTAGACCTTGTCTGGTCCAGTTAAATCGATTCCTAAAGATTTTTCTGATGCCGATCTAGTCAAAGATGATCCAAGACATCCTTTGGTCCAGTTAAATCGATTCCTAAAGATTTTTCTGATGCCGATCCAGTTGAAGTTATTAGACCTTGTCTGGTCCAGTTAAATCGATTCCTAAAGATTTTTCTGATGTCGATCTAGTCAAAGTTGATCCAAGACCTCCTCTGGTCCAGTTAAATCGATTCCTAAAGATTTTTCTGATGCCGATCCAGTTGAAGTTATTAGACCTTGTTTGGTCCAGTTAAATCGATTCCTAAAGATTTTTCTGATGTCGATCCAGTTAAAGTTGATCCAAGACCTCCTCTGGTCTAGTTAAATTGATTCCTAAAGATTTTTCTGATGCCGATCCAGTTGAAGTTATTAGACCTTGTCTAGTCCAGTTAAATCGATTCCTAAAGATTTTTCTGATGCCGATCCAGTCAAAGTTGATCTAATACCTCCCCTGGTCCAGTTAAATTGATTCCTAAAGATTTTTCTTATGCCGATCCAGTTGAAGTTATTAGACCTTGTCTGGTCCAGTTAAATCGGTTCCTAAAGATTTTTCTGATGCCGATCCAGTCAAATTTTTCCAAGACCTTTGTCCGGTCCAGTTAAATCGATTCCTAAAGATTTTTCTGATGCCGATCCAATCAAAGATATTCCAAGACCTTGTCTGGTCCAGTTAAATCAATTCCTAAAGATTTTGTTGATTCTGATCCAGTCAAAGCTAATTCAAGACCTCCTCTGGTTCAGTCAGATCACCGATAAGATCTCCCTGATTCGTATTCCAGTCGAAGTTCAGACCACCCATCAACAGTCTCCAAATGGAATCTGTAAGCCCATACCTGACATCACCAGGTTGATACCACTACATGCGAGTGCAAATTTCTGGGCACTCTAGTGTTCAATCATCTTCCACCTTTGGATCACGAAAGGCCCGAAAGCCAATCTATATCCTCAGGTTTAAGAAGATTGAACAGGGGAAGTTGTTGTACCTCAAAATTTTCCCTCCCATATTTCTCAAAACATTGCAAGAAAAGTCTCTAAGTGGTTCAAGATTGCTCAAGAGTTGGACAGTCAAGCTATCTCCTAAGGCAGTCAACCTCAAATTAGGGTTTTATGTTGCATCAAGGTCCTTGCATCCAAATGACCTAAAGTTCTTCCCAATGTCCTAATATGTTCTCAAGTTCATCCATGTCAAATTTCAAGCCTTGCAGAGGAAGTTTGGTCAGTTAATTGCTCAAAGGGTCCAAAAATCGATTGTGCTAGAGCAAAAGTCAATTGCGATCTACATACAGTCAAACCTCAATATTTTTTGTAAAAATTCTCATTTTGAATGATATTTCATCATTTGATCAAGGGTTGATCATTATTCATCAAGGATTGCTCAAAATTCATCAAGATTCAAAAGTTGCTAAATTAGGGTTTTGTAGGAAAAGTCAACTCAACTTTGACCAAGCATAACTTTCTCATACTTTATGAGAAATGACCCATACAAAGCTCATTTTGAATAGGATGCAATTTCCTACAATCCATATTCATACCCCAAGATCAAGAAATGCACTTACAAGAAGTTACAAATTTGGACATTATAGGTTAATTTTGAAAGTCAACAAAACACCTTTTTTTTTCCAAAGCTTATAACTTGAGCATGGAATATCAAAATAATATGAGACAAAAATGGTTGGTTATAGGACATCTCAAGCTTTCTAAAAAGTCTAATAACACTTCCAAAAGTTCAAAATTAAAGAAGTTATGCATTGTTGAAGTTGGGCATTTTTCTAAAATTGCCAAAAGTCAACTATCCCCAAAACTTCAAATTTTGTCAAATGGGCCCATTCTTTTCCACTTGATTTGATCTTGTCACGCTACACATGTGTCCTAGCTTCAGCCTTATGGCCATTTATCATTTTTTCTATTTTATTGGATTTTTTATTGAATTAATTCATTTTAAATCAATTTAAATCAAATAAAATCTAAATATTGATCATTTAGGATCTTTTTGATTGTTATAGGTCTTAATTGTCATCATGGACATGATCAAATCTGTATCAAGCCATATCATGAACAAAATATTGGATTTTTGACCAAATTGGAAGCTTTTCAATGGAGAATCAAATCATATCTCCAAACATCAATGCATAAGGATTCAGCCCAAAAAAGTTAACCTAATTCATTCCATATTACATATACAATGCAAAGGCACACGAATCAGAGGTTAGAAGCTGCAAAATTACAAGAACCAAACTTGGAAAATTTGGAAAAAAACTTGAAACTGAAATTGCACATAGAGGTGTTTTCAAGGCCAAAACTCAATGTGAATCACTTGTTGGACATCCACTGAGTGAGAAACAATCAAAAGTAAGCTCTCTCCCCTCCTCAATCGCGCTGTAAGTCTCTCTGAAAGTCACTTCTCAGTTGAAATCGTATCCTCAAATTGTTGCACTTTTTGCCAAAATCTTTGCATATTCATGCTTATCGTTCGATTTAGAAGCTTTTGGCATTATTTGATTGCATTTATATAGCATGTAACCCCCTAGTCGATTCTAGGATTCTTGGATCGTATTTTTGGGCATTTCGTTTGCAGGTGAAATCAAGGTTCAAGGATGGTCTAGATGTGTTCAGGATGTCCATACGAACAGGACCATGGTCTTAGATTGAATTTTCATGGCCTGGAATTGGTTTTAGGTTCGACCTAGGGATTTAGCTACGGATATAAATCCGCAGGTAATCTCTGTGTAAATCCAAGGACAGGGACGAAGACGTGTCCCCATCCAATTCGCTCATTCAAACTTTCGCGCTTTTTATTTTTTAATTCTGGTATTTTATTTGTTTTCTAATATAATAATTGTTGTCCAATATTATGACAAATGAAGCGTAGTGGCTCAGTGGTGAAGGCGTTAGTGCGTGATACAACATGACCTGGGTTCGAATCCCAGGTCCCCCAATGCATTTGTATTATTTTTCTTCAGGTTATTCCATGTAATATCCCTGGCGCAGTACATCATACACCATCACCTAATCATCTGCCAGATGGCCCCAGGCCAGATCTGGTGGCCCTGAACGAAGGCCTATGGTGGGATCAAGTCAGCGCATGCGTGGAGAATCAGCAAAGTCAAACGAGGCTTGCATAAATGGGCCTCTGAATTGCAAATCTCACCCCCTCTTCAGGCCCACACCCCCCTTTGAGTATTTCTAATTCTTTCTTTTTATTTTATTCATTTATATTATTTATTTAATTATTTTTCATTATTATTTAATCACTAACCAATTAATCTTTTTCTTAATAAAATAAAAAACCAAAAAATATATTTTTATTTATTAAAATTAAATACATCACTTTATTTTTTTTAAATAAATATTAACTTAATTAATTTAGTCTAATTAGGAATTAACTTTAATATTTTTGCAATAATTAAAATTAATATAGATAATTAGTTTTTACTAACTTTGATCAAATTTATTTTATTTCCTTAAATATCAAAAAAAAATCCAAAAATATATTTTCCTAATTAATTAATTAATTTATTTAATTAACTTAGTTTATTTTTAATTCAAAAAACAACCAAAAAATCACTTTCTTTTAAAAAAGGGTTAAAACCCTAAAAAATTCGCATTCGATTTAATTTTCCGCATGCGATCCATGTTATCATATTATTGTATCTGTTTCCCGGAATGTAATAGTTTTAATAGGACTTTAAATTATTTTATCGCTTTATTTATTTTCCGTATTTTAATTTCAAGGGTTGCTTTTGGCGATGTAAATACCCAACGCCTTGTAATAGTTAGATTTAATTTCCGCAATTTAATTTCTGCAACTTATTAACTGTTAGATGTTTGATAATAGGGAATGCATGACAAGATCAAATCTTTAACCTAAAATCAACATAGCTCATCCTTGACATGTACAAAGATAAAATTAACCGAAATAACACACTCGCACATGCGCACTCTTAGGGTACACCTCACTTGGTTGCCTTCGAACGTGGTCATTGAGTATAGGAAGTTTTAGAGGTCGCCCTCTTGTCCAAAGATCATAGTTGCCTCGAAACGGTTGCCTCAGAAAAATTATCTAAGACATTAGGGTTACCGCTAAGGCGTCCTAACATTGCTTTAGTGACCACACGTTCCTTAATCGAATTGACCCTTAAAACTCCAATGACGGTGATACCTACTCATCAATAGTGGGATAGCATTGTCTAAAGGACATTAGCACAGATTGATTCCTTTTTCGAGTAGGTAGATGGTTTTTAAGTACTTGCTCCTTTCAAAACAAAACAAAAACTTTTCGCACTTACACCTTTCAAACAAAAACTCTTTTCAAACCCACAAACACAAAGAAAAGCAATTTTTGAAAACACTTTGAGCAAGTACCTAAGAGCCCGTGGATAACCATGGATAGAAAGGGTGCTAATACCTTCCCTTTCTAAAATCTACCCCCCGGACCCGAGAAACATCTCGAAAAAGGAATTTTTCTGTGCTTTTTTTCCTTTCCTTGTTGGATAAAATAAAAGATGGTGGCGACTCTTGCTTACCGTGACATTTTGCAAAAACAAACGCAAAACGCGAACCAGCATATCAAAAAGAGTCAGTTCTCTCCCACCGTATCACACACAGGAAAGACCTTAGAGATGTTTTCTTGAGTTCGGGGGGTAGATTATGAAAAGGGAAGGTGCTAGCACCCTTTTCATCCATGGTTTTCCATGGGCTCTTAGTTACTTGTTTAGATCACTTGCTTTGCTTTTCCAATTGTTTGGAATGGTGCTTTGTGTGGTTTTGAAAGTATTTTGAAAAGAGGCCATCATTTTGGCAATCTTTGTAATGATTCTTGTTTGAAGAATGTATACAAAGATGTTTGTCTTTTGAAATATGTTTCAATGTTTGAAAGTTTATTTTGGAAATGTTTTGAAATTGTGTATGTGTTTTTTTGAAAATAGCAAGGATGGTTTGCAAGAGATCAAGTAACTAGGAGTTGTTTACCCTACTCAAAAGTCTTTCTTGTACATTTTTAACCCCTTGACATTGTTGTTTTACCATTGTATTTGGTAAACAACCCTATCTTTGGATGTTAAACGGGACGGGCGTGGGTCATCGTATGACCATGATAACAATATTACCAAGTATCTTTAGCAAGTTTTTGAGGGACTAAGATCATTTTTGTTTAGGCAACCAATATAGCGTCATCGAGGGACTATAATCTTTTTATTTTGTTTTGTTTTGTCAAGATACCTAGCATGCCTACCATGGCCATTTTAAGGCAACAAAGTGGATGAAACCCTAGGGGTGCTTGTGTGCATTGTGTTGTCATTTTTCATGCATTTTTGTCTTGTGTTAAGTCATGCTATTTGTTTGATTTTTGGTCTTTGCATACAAACCCTAGTTCTTACTATCATGGTATATGAAAGCAATAAATGCGTAAAGTAAATCTAGACTATTACAAAATATTATGGGAAGGGGGTACAAGTTTGAATAGGGGATATTGCTCAAAATAAAACCCTAATTCAACTATTACAACCAAATTGAATTTATAGAATAAATAAATAAACAAGTATTCAAATATGCAATTAAATATAAATATGCAAAGAATGTTTTTTGTATTAATTTTAATGTATGTAAAAATAAGTCTTAAAAATAAGAAAAAATAAAATAATTATTTTTTGAAAGGATGAAAACCCTAATTTTTGCTTTAAGAAAATAATGTTTTCTAATTATTTATTTATCCTTTTTGTTTTAAGAAAAATAATAATATATACAAAATATTAAAATTTTTGAATATTGTATGAAAATATTATTTTATGTATATAATATAATAAAAATAAAATGTATAGTATTTTTTTTTTATTTTACAAGTTTATTTAAGAAAAATAAAAGTATTAAACCTAATAAACTATTTATTATGCAAAAAAATAAAAATAAAAAAATATGATAAAATTCCAAAAATAAAGAAAATATTTTTTCGTGATTTTAAATGTTTAGAAAAAATAAATAAAGTCAGAAAATATAAAAAGAAATGGAAAATATACAAAATATAGAAAATGGGCCAAGGGGGTGCAAATAACAGAATGGGGGTGCAAATAGAACCAAGCCCAAAGCGCCAGGCCCACTTCACTTCATCCCTGTCCTCTGAACAGAGCCAAACGCACGCGCCCTATGTTCAAAACCTGTTCTCTCTATTGCTTGCATGAAATAAAAAATTCATAACATGAAAAATGTAGCTCATCATCACACGATTCCAATGATATAAAAAACTTGATCTAACTCTAAGAAATCAGGGAGAATTTCAGTGGCCCTAAATTCTAACCTAGTTTTTTCAGCAACTTCAACTATCAAATACTCCTAGCTCAATTAATATAAATGAAATCTACGCATATGTACAGCTCAAGGAACTTAAGGACTACATTTTTGTTTCACAAACCTAAGCCTAATGATGCCTAAATAAGGAGATAGAACTTTGATAATTACCTCGTTCAGTTGAGTTTGGTTATGGCAATGTAGCAACTTTGAGTGAGGCCTGAAGTTCTTTTGAGCTTGCTTGAAGTTCCCTTGACCTTTCACAATGCTCAGCTTGCTTTGAAATGGATTGAGTCTCCTTGTAAAAGTCAACCTGCAAACTCAGAAATTGAAAATGGTGAAGCTTGAAAATGAGCTCATAGTTGCTGGACAGGTGCCTGGATAGTTCAAGTGGGTTGTAGGGAATGTGTTTGAAGTGGTTCAAGGCGAAACGCACGAGCCAATTTGGTTTTGGAAGTGGTTCTGCAGATGATGCCCTGTTTGGGCAAGAACTTATGATTTTGTGTTTTAGGGTGTTTGAGATCTTGGAAAATCGTGTTTCTGGCTTGCTACAATATGTTGAAGTTGTTTGAAATGATACCAAGACTTGGTTTTAACATATATTCAAGTTGTGGACTTTTTGCAAGCTTACTTGCTTTTGAAGCAAAAGTGAGTTGATAAAGCTCAAAGCCTGTACAGGCTAGCTCAAGGCCTGAACATAGTTGGTGTACTTTGCCTCAAGTTTGTGGATCTTGTTTGTGGCAAAAGATCAGGTTCAATGCTCAAGGAATACAAAGTTGCAAAAAAGCAAGCTTTATGGAAATGGTATTGTTACCTTTATGCCATAAATGGATTAATTCATTGTGCAAAGTTCCATAGCTCAGAACAAAGCCAATATCCATTGTATTTGCATTAAATTAAGGAGTGTAAAAAGGATTAGAACCTGTAATGCAAGTACAAGCATGCTTAGGATAGATTTGCAAGTTGTAACATGGTGCAAAATGCCTTGGACAAAAGTGAGAAATGGCCATTTTCTTTTCTTCGATTCTCCCTAACCATAAATGAT
Source organism: Vicia faba (assembly GCA_948472305.1). Lineage (NCBI taxonomy): Eukaryota > Viridiplantae > Streptophyta > Magnoliopsida > Fabales > Fabaceae > Vicia > Vicia faba. The sequence goes on along the minus strand of OX451738.1, from coordinate 1,179,126,673 downwards.
CTTGGAGAGTTCTTGGACATTTTTGAAATCTTGTAACATGATCTAAAATACATCTTTGAAATTCATTTTGAGATTCCACTTGGAACTAGGTGAAAAGATACCATGAAGTTAGGTCAAAAATCTGCCTAAACTAGGGCAAAATTGCACTAAGTTAAAAGTTTCATGGACCTCTATTCACAAAATCATAACTTGAGATCCAAGCATCTTTTCGGAAAACTTTGTGTATCAAAGTTGTAGATTTTGTGGAGGACTACAACTTTCATGTTGGAAGTTTTCTTTGAATCCAATTGCATCATGGTGAAAAAGTTGGGAAAAAAATAAGAAATTTTCATAACTTAGAAAAATTCTAAGTTATGAAATTTTTCAAACTTAAACCCTAATTTTTAAAATTAGATTTCTTGGTGAACAAGTTTCATGTTTTGACACATCTTGATATGACCCTTGGCACTTGATTTTGACCAAAAAGTCAAAGTTTGACTTTTTAGTGTACAATTGATTTTTGATCAGTTGACTGGAAAATTCATTTGTCAATCCAATGCATTTGAGATCTTTTGAACCTTGTGATTAGGTCAAGATGATGCCATTGAGTCCTTGAAACCATGATTGAACCCAATTTGCCCTTGGCTAGGTCAAAAATCAGAAATTTTCCCTTCTGCAGTCAAAACCCTAAAAATGACCATTTTGCCCTTTTGATTATCTGATCAAATTTCTTGAGGAGTTGTGGTCCAAACTTGATCAAATGGTTCATATGAGTCTATAATGTTGATGTGGATAAAAAATCATGAGGTTTGACTGTGAATTGGCCATGGTTGACTTTTTCCCCAATACAATTGATTTTTAGGTCAACTGTCCAATTGACTGGGCAAAAATTTGATTCAAGGCTTGATACTTGGTATGAGCAATCTTAGGAGTCCAACATGAAGTATGAAAGTCACATTGAGCATTGAAAGTCCAAAAATCCTTGTGCAAACTCAAACCCTAATTTCAGGTCATCAGTGCAAGGAGATGTCTTGAGCTGAGCAAACCCTAATCCTTTCTGGAGTCCAAAGAGTCTTGTGGGGAAAATCTTGATAAAATGAGAGGGAAAATTTTGGGGTACAATAGCTGCCCCTGTTCAATCTTCTTGAACTTGGAGAGTTAGATTTGCGAGTTATTCGTTCGTGACTCGAAGGTAAAAGATGATTGGACACTAGAGTGCCCGTAAATTTGCACTCTTAAAAATACAATTGAGGGAATGGGCTTAAAGATGCCATTTGGAGAGGTGACAGAATCTCGTCGGAGATGGGCTTGTAGATGCAATCAAGAATGTTTGCTGAGTTGTAAGTTGTAAGTCAGAAGAATGAGTATCAGAATGGTATCCGCGTCTGGAACGTATCTGTACTGTATCTGGAGACTGAATCTGAATGAGAAAAGGAATGAAATCCGTGTCTGAAGCGTATCCAAGTTGTATCTGAACTTGATTCTTGAATGAATAACAGAATGACTGTCGTGTCTGGAGTGTATCCGTATTGTATCTGAATCTGAAATCTGAATAAGCGACAAAATATCATCCGTGTCTGGAGCGTCTCTAAGCTGGGGAAAAAGTCAGAATAAGTGACAGAATGGCATCCGTGTCTGGAGCGTATCTGGACTGTATCTGAAGTTGAGATCTATATGAGTAGCAGAATGACTTCCGTGTCTGGAGTGTATCTGAACTGTAACTGAGATCTGAATAAGTGACAGAATGACTTCCGTGTCTGGAGTGTATCTGAAATTGAAATTGATAGTTGAATCTGAATGAGAAATAGAAAGGCTTCCGTGTCTGGAGCGTATATAATCTGTATCATGATTTTTGAAGTCTGAATGAGTGATGGAATGGTGTGATCGGTGGTGATGAGAACTGACTGTTTTGGAATGCTGGTTCGCGTTTGCGTTTGTTTTTGCAAAATGTCGCGGTAAGCAAGAGTCGCCACCGTCTTTTATTTTATCCAACAAGGAAAGGACAAAAGCACAGAAAAATTCCTTTTTGAGATATTTCTCGGGTTCGGGAGGTAGATTATAGAAAGGGAAGGTGTTAGCACCCTTTCTATCCGTGGTTATCCACGGGCTCTTAGGTACTTGCTCAAAGTGTTTTCAAAAGTTTGCTTTTCTTTGTGTTTGTGGGTTTGAAAAGAGTTTTTGTTTTGAAGAGAGTGTAAGTGCGAAAAGTTTTGTTTTAAAAGGAGAAAGTACTTAAGAACCATCTACCTACTCAAAAAGGAATTAATCTGTACAAGTGTCCTTTAGACAATGCTATCCCACTATTGAGGAGTAGGTAGCATCGTTGTTGGAGTTTTCGGGTCAATTCGATTAAGGGACGTGTGGTCACTAAAGCAATGTTTAGAACGCCTTAGCGGTAACCCTAATGTCTTAGATCATTTTATCTGAGGCAACCGTTTTGAGGCAACTTATGATCTTTGGACAAGAGGGCGACCTCTAAAACTTCCTATACTCAATGACCACGTTCGAGGCAACCAAGTGAGGTGTACCCTAAGAGTGCGCATGTGCGAGTGTGTTATTTCGGTTAATTTTATCTGTACATGTCAATGGTGAGCTACTTTTGATTTTGGGTTAAAGATTAATCTTGTCATGCATTGCCTATTTATCAAACATCTAACAGTTAATATTGTGCAGGAATTAAATTGCGGGAAATTAAATCTAAGCTATTACAAGGCCTCGGGTATTTACATCGTCAAAGACAAACCCTTTAATTTAAATTGCGGAAAGTAAATAAAAGCGATAAATAAATAAAGTCCTAATTTAAAAACTATTACATTCCCGAAGAAATTACATTATTGGACAAAAATAATACGCGTGCGAGAAAATTAAATCGAAGTGTTTTTAGGGTTTTGACCCTTTTTATTAAAGAAAGCATATTTTTTGTTATTTTTGGATTAAATGAAATTAAATCTAAACCAATTATTAATTAATTAATAAAAGATATTTTTTTGGATTTTTCAATATTTGAGAAAATAAAATAAAAATGGTTAAAAGCTATTAAGAACCCTAATTCTAAATTGATTTTAATTTATTGCAAAAAAAACATTAATGTTAAACCTAATTAAAACTAAATAAATTAATTATTGTTTATTTACAAAAAATAAAATAATGAAATTAAAATATTATATTTTGTTTTCTGATTTTATTAAGAAAAATAATTGGTTAGTTAATTAACAATAAAATAAATAATTAGAACAAAATAACTAAATGAAAATATGAAGGGAAAAAGAAATAACCCAGGGGGTGTGGGCTTAATTTGATGGTGAATCTGGCAATTTTCCAGGCCAAACACGTTGGCCTTTGTTGACTATCCCATTCCAGCATGCGCTTGTTGACTAGGGGTATGGTGGATGTCCAACCTAAGCCATTGGATTTGATTTATGGGACACTTGGCGTTTGAGATCTTGGCAGAACATGATGGTCCACGCCTTGGATGCTACATGGAATAACCTGAAACAAAATTGTAACAAATTTTTGGGGGACCTGGGATTCGAACCCAGGTCCTAAGGGGTTTTCCCATAGTGCACTTGCCAACTCAACTGAACTGCCTAATTGTTATTAGAATAGAAAACAAATATTATATATCAAACAATTAATTATGCCTAGAAAAAATAAAGAAAAGGCGCGCTGATTTGAATCAGCCAATAAGAAGAAGACACGCCTTCGTCTTCTTCGTTTAAAAAGCCAGGTTTTTTACCTGCGGATTTTATCCGCAACAAAATTCATGGCTGCCATCTAAAATCACATGTAGGCTTTGGAAACGAGTTTTAAGAACACCCTCGTACTCGTCTCCTTCCCCTGATCATCCCTGTAACCATTATTTGACCCAATTTTTCCTGTAATTTAAACGCCTAAAAACAACACAAGAAAACCCTAGGTTCGGGCACATGATTATAGGCTATGAAAACGAAATTAAATAATGCATACATGTTAGAAATTTGACATTAAGCATGATTATACAAAAGATTTGGCAAAAGGATGCAAGAGAATGGTTTCACGATGTCATGTTCAGAGCCACGTTCATGATGACTTACAGTGCGATTGATCGCATCTCAAGGGTTGGTTTTGATTGCTACAGCTTCAGGAGATTGCCAGCAAGAGAGTTATGTGAAGATTTTGCCCTGAAAACCCCTCCAAATAAGATTTCGATCTCTCACTTTTCACACTTTTTTTCAATTCTGAGTTGGCCGTTTCTGCAGTCCTTAGGGCGTGTGTTTGATCTCTATGGCTTGTGTGTACATAAGTGAATGAGTTTAGGTTAAAATTTGGGCTTGAATCCATAGGAATTGAATATTGGAGATTTGATTTTGATCACCATTATCAAGTTTCCATATTTGCATCAAATCTGAGATTTTGTGCATGTTTTGACTTGGAACGAGTTTGATTGAGTTTCTTATGATATTTGCAAGCTGTAATGACCACAAGAATCTCATTCCATTAATTTTTAGATTTTATTTGAATTAATATTGATTTAAAATGAATTAAATCAATAAAAATCAAATAAAATAGAAAAATAAATGTTTGGTCATGAAATTAAAGATGGGACACGTTTGGGGTATGATAAGATCAAATCAAATGGAAAAAAGTGGGCCCTTTTGTCAAAAATTGGAGTTTGGAGGATAGTTGACTTTTGGCACTTTTGGAAAAATGGCCAACTTCAACAATGCATAACTTCTTCAATTTTGAACTATTTGAAGTGTTCTTGGACTTTTTAGAAACCTTGAGATGTCCTATAACCAACCCTTTTGGTCTCATCTCATTTTGATCTTCCATGCTCAAGTTATAAGCTTTGGAAAAAAAAGGTGTTTTTGTTGACTTTCAAAAATGACCTATAATGTCCAAATTTGTAACTTTTTGTGAGTGCATTTCTTGATCTTGGGGTGTGAAGATGGATTGTAGGAAATTGCATCCTATTAAATATGAGCTTTTGATGGGTCATTTATCATAAAGTATGAGAAAGTTATGCTTGGTCAAAGTTGAGTTGACATTTCCTACAAAACCCTAATTTAGCAACTTTTGAATATTGATGAATCTTGAGCAATCCTTGATGAACCATGATCAACCCTTGATAAAATGATGAATTATCCTTCAAAATTAGAATGTTGACAAAAAATATTGAGGTTTTACTATTTGTAGGTCACAGTTGACTTTTGCCCTAGCACAGTCGATTTTTGGAACTCTTGAGCAATTGACTGACACAACTTCCTCTGCAAGGCTTGAAATTTGACATGGATGAACTTAAGAACATATTAAGACATTGGGGAGAACTTTAGGTCATTTGGATGTAAGGACCTTGATGCAACACAAAACCCTAATTTTGAATTGACTGCCTTAGGAGGTGATTTGACTGTCCAACTCTTGAGCCATCTTTGAACAACTTGGGGATGATTTCTTGGCATGTCTTGAGAAATATGGGAGGGAAAATTTTGGGGTACAACAGTTTCCCTTGTTAAATCTTCTTAAACCTGAGGATATAGATTAGCATTCGGGCCTTTCGTGATCCAAAGGTGGAAGATGATTGAACACTAGAGTGCCCAGAAATTTGCACTCGCATGAAGTAGTATCAGCCTTGTGATGTCGGGAATGGGCTTACAGATGCCCTTTGGAGATTTATGATGGGAGATGGGCTTAAAGATGCCATCCGAAGGAGTGTCGATCGCGTAAGAGATTCCTTAGCGAGAGCTTGTATACTTGTTGTTGAGGGAGATTCCGCTGGGGAATGCTATTCTTTGTCTTAGGAGAAATAGAACTTTAGGAGCTTCGGTCGTCCGTTATTCTACTGAGGAATCATCTCTGTTGAAGAGGTGAGAGTGAACTACTATCTGGTCGTAACCCAGGCTTCATAGCGATAAGACTGACTGCTATCTGGTCGTAATCCAGGCTTTACAGTGACTTACTGGGGAGATGAGTTTAAACTTGTTATCCGGTCGTAATCCAGGCTTTGCAATACCTCACTTCTTATCTGGTCGAAATCCAGGCTTCAGAACAAATTAAGTGGTTATCCGGTCGCATTCGGGCTTCAACTTGAATTTAGGGCACACTAATATCTGGCCGACTCCGGGCTTCTTAGTAACTGTCCATGTAAACTGCTATTTGGTCGGAATCCAAGCTTCACAGTGCCTTGTACCGCTATCTGGTCGTAATCCAGGCCTCACGATATGCTATACCATTATCTGGTCGAATCCAGGCTTCATGGTGTCACGTACTGCTATCTGGTCGAATCCAATCTTCACAATACCTCACTTCTTATCTGGTCGAAATCCAGACTTCAGAACAAATCAAGTGGTTATCCGGTCACATCCGTGCTTCCCTTTGACGGTTTGGTTTACTAATATCCGGTCGAATCCGGGCTTCACAGTAATTGGCTGGGTAAACTGTTATCTGGTTGTAATCCAAGCTTCATAGTGTCCCTTAATGCTATCTGGTCGTAATCCAGGCTTCACGATGTATCATACCACTATCTGGTCGAAATCCAGGCTTCGTAGTACTCTTGATTGCTATCTGGTCGTAACCCAGTCTTCACAACATCTTCTATCATTATCTGGTCATAATCCAGGCTTCATGATGTATCATACCACCATCTGGTCGAAATCCAGACTTAATGGTCTTGTATTGCTTTTTGGTCGTAATCCAGGCTTCAAAATGACTTGCTGAGCTATTATCCGGTCGTGATCCCGGCTTCACGGCTTGTGTTTATGATATACCACTATCTGGTCGAATCCAGGCTTCATGGTGCTTACTGAGCTGCTATCCGGTCGTAATCCGGGCTTCACGGCTCACTGGGGAATAAACTATTATCTGGTCGTTCTCCGGGCTTCATAGCTTGCTTTTGAGAGATATCACTATCTGGTCGTAATCCAGGCTTCACGATAGTCTGATATTGTTATCCGGTCGTAGTCCGGGCTTCTCAATATGTTGTAGAAATCAAGATACTATCTGGTCGTACCCGGGCTTCATAACTTGAATTTTGATTGCATCTTTCCTAAAAGGTAGAGGTTAGTTGTATGTAATGCATGATATGTATCAGGCAATGATGTTCTCAAAATAAATGAGATTGTATGGTATGATGCGTATATGCATGCATCATGATGTATGGACATGTAATGTCTTAGTTGGGGAAAATAAATCCCGGAGTTGCTGGGAGAATAAAGTTGAATGCTTTGCTTCCGCCAGGGATGGTGGACGAAGATGATTGTGAGAATAAACCTGCAGGAGAAAAGAACTCTGCTGGGTAATAAACTGATGAAGATATTACTCCGAGGGGAATTACTCTGTGGGGAAGAGATGCTCTGCTGAGGATTTTAACTGATAAACTCCGCTGGGGATTCCGCTGATACACTCTGCTGGGGATTTCAATGATGAACTCCACTGGAGATGGATTACCGTTGCTGGTGAGATTGAATCTTTTGAGGATTGAAGTCCTGCTGGGGGGAAAGAAAGAACTTCGCTGGGGATGGTCTTTCAGTTGCAACTTGCTGAAGATAACCCAGTTAGACTCCTGTGGGGATAACCCTCTGAATTTGGCTGGGGAGATTTATTTGCGCTCTGTAGGGGATAAGCTTCCAAAGTCTACTAGGGATGTTGATCCAACTCTGTTGGGAAAGCTTTTTAGACTGCACTGGGGAAATGGCTCCACTAGGGGTATCTTGTACTCTGCCGGGGAACATTCTTATACTCCGTTGAGGAATATTAAGACTGTCGGGGATACTCTTATGCTTGTTGGGGATATCTTTATGCTCTGATGGGGAAGATTAAGACCTTCTGGGGATACCCAACCTTTTTAGGGCTGATGGTAGATTAGCTCTGTTTGGGGAGAGTATTGTTGATTTATTCATAGTTTCAAGGCTCAGCTGGGGGAGCTACTGTTACTATCTTACTCTGCGAAGAATGAAAGTACTTTGGTCATATTCTTCAGTTGAATCTGCCTTGGTACCTGGTGGACAAAGCAACTATACAGCTTGGACATTTCTTATGCCCCTGTTTCTAATATCACCAGTAATTCATCTTTCGCTTCGCATGTAAATATTTATGATCAGCAATTAATATCAAATGCATATATCAAAAATGAACATTGGACGTTCTTTGCAAAACAAAATAGATAAAGGAAAAACAATTTGAAGTTTGTCTGAAAATGAATTTGTATTGATTTTGAAGTTTGGCCTGAAAATAGGCGTTTTTGTACAAGAGGTTGACGTCCTAGTAATAAAACACCGCCGAACAGATAGAATTTATACAATTGGTGAAAAGGAAACCAAACAGCTATGTGAATAATCCCACTGGGTTCTAACTCTTCTATTGCCTTTATGTCCTTGAGCATCTCATCACTTTGCTACTGGTTGAAGATGAATCTGATTGATCAGTGTCGTCCGGGTTTGATAGTCGATACCGAAGTCTGGATGCGAGGTGATCCAATGCGACATAGTGTTACGCTTTGATCCCTAATTTTTTCCTGTACCGCCCTTTCGGGTTTTCAGTCCACCGGGATACCCATTTTTGCCCAAGCCGCCTATTTAGGTTTTCGACTTGCCGGGTGTACAGATTTTTTCATTTTCATCCCTTATTTCTGCCTGAACCCTTTTGGTTCGCCGGGAAGCTCTTATTTTTGCCTAGGCCAGTCAACCTAGCGGGTCTTTAATTATGCGTAGTATCTTTTTACTATGTTTGCATTGATGGGGTGAGGAAGGTCGTCACCATCCATGGTGGTTAGAATCATAGCTCCTCCTGAGAAAATGTTCTTAACCACAAATGGCCCTTCGTAAGTAGGGGTCTATTTTCCCCTGGGATCACCTTGAGGTAGAATAATGCGCTTGATTACCAGGTCCCCAACTTGATACTCTTGTCGTCTGAATTTCTTGTTAAATGCCTTGATCATCCGTTTTTGGTACGTCTGACCATGACAAATAGCAGTGAGTCTCTTTTCGTCAATTAGGTTTAGCTGATCAAGCTGGGTCTGAATCCAGTCATCTTCGCTCAAACCTGCATCCTTCATGATCCGAAGAGAGGGTATCTGCACTTCAATGGGCAAGACTGCCTCCATGCCATAAACTAAGGAATAGGGTGTTGCCCATGTTGACGTCCGTGCTGAGGTACGGTACCCATGAAGAGCAAACGGTAACATCTCGTGCCATTCGTTGTATGTCCATGTCATCTTCTGTACAATCTTCTTAATATTCTTATTTGCTGCTTCTATAGCCCCATTCATCTTCGGTCGGTAGGGAGAAGAGTTGTGATGTTGTATCTTGAATTGCTGGCAGAGCTCAGTGATCATCTTGTTGTTGAGATTGGTACCATTGTCTGTAATTATCCTCTCTGGTACGCCGTATCGACAGATCAGATTGTGCCGAATAAACCGTGCAACGACGTTCTTGGTTATAGTGGCAAAGGAAGCCGCTTCAACCCACTTCGTAAAGTAATCAATAGCTACAAGGATGAACTGATGCCCGTTGGATGCTATAGGTCTGATCTCGCCGATCATATCAATGCCCCACATTGCAAAAGGCCAAGGAGCTGTCAAGACGTTCAGAGGAACTGGAGGTATGTGCACCTTATCAGCATAGACCTAGCACTTGTGACATGTCCGGGAATGCTGATAACAGTCGGCTTCCATTGTGGACCAGTAATATCCTGCCCGGAGGATTTTCTTTGCCATGGTATGTCCACTGGAATGAGTTCTGAAAGTACCTTTATGTAGCTCTTCCATGATCCTTTCTGCTTCATTCTTATCCACACAACGCATTAAGGTCGAATCATGGTTACTGTGATCGGTGGATCTGGAACTGACTGTTTTTTAGCTGGTTTCGCGAAATGTCGCGGTAAGCAAGAGTCGCCACCGTCTTTTATTTTCTCCAAATGGAAAGGACAAAAGCACAGAAAAATTCCTTAAAGAGATTGCTCTCGGTTCGGGAGGTAGATTTATAGAAAGGGAAGGTGTTAGCACCCTTTCTATCCATGGTTATCCATGGGCTCTTAGATACTTGCTCATTTGTGTTTTCAAAATGTTTGTTTGCTTTTCAAAAGTGTGTGGGTTTGAAAAAGTTTCTTTGAAAGTTTCAGATCGACTCTTGTATCAGTCCTCAAGAGTGTTTGGAAAATTGTTTTTGAAAGCTTTTTGAAAGTGTGAGGTGTGAAAAGAAGTTTTTGATTTTGTTTTGAATTAGAGCAAGTATCTACGAGTCATCTACCTACCCTAAGGAATTAGTCTGTGTAAATGTCCTTAAGGTAATGCCATCCCACCATTGAGAGGTAGGTAGCACCACCGTTGGAGGTGTTCGGGTCAATTCGAGGTTCGGGACATGGTGATCACCGGAGCAATAGGAAGACACCTTAGAAGCTACCCTCATGCCAGGTTCCCGGATCATGAGGACTTACTAAGACATCCTCTACTCGACGATCACCTTTCGAGGTAAGGCAACAGTGAGGCGTACCCTAGGGGTGGTGTGTGAATTGTGTGTCATTTTCAGTTTATTGTTTGTCTTGTCATGCATTGGTGATCTACGCTTTGATTTTATTTTTGGGCATTCATTCTTTCATGTTATTGTTTAGCAGTTAAAGGTGCGGGAATTTAAAGTGCGGAAAAGATAAAAGGTCCTACGCTATTACAAAGGCGCGGGTCTACAACGCCAAATTAATCCAGACCCGATTTAAAATAGAGTGCAGAAAATAAATGTCTAATAGCTATTACAGGGCTTTGGAACAAGTACATTATATCCACAAAAGAAATAAAAATAAATGTGCGAAAAGAAATAAGAATCGAGTGCGAGGGCGTTGGACCCTTTAAGGAATTGAATTGAAATTATTAAATTAATTAATGATTAAAGAAAAGAAGTTATTTTATTTTTTTTTTTTTTGATGTTTTTGTTTTTTTATGTTTTTTTATGAAATAAAATAGAAAAAGAAATTAAAATGTCAAAAGAAAAGCCTAAGTCTAAATTTATTTTAATTATTAAAAAGAATGTTAAAATGACCTAATTAAAAACTAATTCAATTATGGTTTATTTACAAAATAAAGATAATAATAATAAAAGTGTTAATTATATTTTTTTTTTTGGGTTTTTATGAAAATGTTAGTTAAATTAATTTAATGATAGAGTAATTATTTTTTGGTGTTTTTTGGATCAATTTTGATAACTAAAAGCAAATAAAAGTCAAATTAATGATTATTTAACAATTAATTAAATATGCATGCAAAAATATTATTTTTAATGTCAAAAATTAAATAAACATTTTTCTGATTAAAATGCAAAAGGAAAATATTTTTTGTGAGTTTTTAAATGCATGAGAAAATTATTTGAATATAAATTAAATTAGGATTAAAAATATAAAAAAAGGTGAAAAACAAAGGAAACATGTTAATTATGAAAAAGGTGAAAAAAATGCCTGAACCAGGACTCGAACTTGTGCCTTCTGGGAATATCCACTAACGCGTTGCCATCTGAGCCAGCTGTTTCAATTGACATAACAATAAACACTTAATATTATATTGATAAGCAAATAAATCCTGGGAATTAAAAAAACGCGCGCGAAATTTTGAATGGTCTAATGCCCGGTTGCCACGCCATCGTCTTCTACCTTTTCTGCAAAATAACAAACATGTAGCGGGGGTTTTAAACCCCCCCCCCCCCCCCCCAAAAAAACACAAGCCTGCAAATAATAGCGATTAGCTCCTCGTTATACATAAATTAGGCGCGAGGGGTCCATTGGATTCGTCTCATCTTCCTCAATTCAACCATGGCAGTTTGAGGTTCCAATTTTTGCGTATGTGAGAAACCCCAAATTGAAAGCTTCGGAAAACCTAGATGTCTCCCATGGTGATTTGCATTTTGTGGCCTTACAGTCAAATTAAAGCATACAGGAAGCTTGGTAATAACATCAGCAATGCATAGCAATATTTAAAATGAATTAAAAAGGCATGGAAATGGAGTTTTGATTTTCAAATTTTGGACAAACCGTGGGGTGTCGTGGGGATGCTTCTTTGCGCGTTTGGGCTTGATTTTGATTGCTGGAGATTCCTGGCAATGCAAGGAATGTGTTTTTGATTGGAATAGAGGCTTAAAACGTGCTGCAAGTAGGTTTACAGTTTTGCTTTTTTTCTTGAAAAGTTCAAATGTGTTTTTTCGTTTTTGGGGACTTTTTAGGTTGTGATTTTCTTGTGTTCTGGTGCAGCCTAGCTCTCCAATTTCGTTTTGTCTCCTTTGTATAAGCATTAGGCAATGTGAATCAAAAGGAATTATGGCCTCTTAATGCAACACATTCAATTTCATGATTCTCCATAAACCTCCATAACCAAATTTCCTTTTTTGACTCATTTTTGAATTCTTGCTCTTTTGGCCCTTTGCACGAATTTGGTAGGCTGCATAATGATAAATCAAAGTTAGTTAAGGCCAAATATTCCATTTAATTAAGCTTTTTGATTTTCTTTTGATTTTAAAAGATTTAAAATTAATTAAATCCAATAAAATCAATTAAAAATGAAAAAATTAATTAAAAAATATGAAATAAAAGGTGGGACACGTGGGAAGTATGGCCAAGTTAATTCAAGTGGAAAAAGTGGGCCCCTTTTGTCAAAAATGAAATTTCAAGGATAAATGATTTTGGCCATTTCACAAAAATTTCCCAACTTCTCCAATACATATCTTGCTCAATTTTTAAGCTTTGATCATGTTCTTGGACATTTTAGAAAGGTCTTGAAGTCCTCTAACCAATGTCTTTGGTCCCATGTCATTTTGATTTACCAATCTCAAGTTATGGCCTTTGACTTAAAGTCCCTTTTTGTTGACTTTTGAAAATGACCTATAATGTTGAAATTGATAACTTTTTGTGAGAGCATTTCTTGGACTTGAAGTATGAAGATGAGTTGTAGGAAATGTCTTTCTCTTCAAAATGAGCTTTGGATGGAATTTTTCTGATAATCCATGTGAAAGTTATGCCCTGGTCAATTTACAGTTGACTTTTTCAACTGTCCAAATAAGGGAACTTTTGCATCTTGATGATTTTTGAGCCAAGCTTTGAGAATCATGATCAAGCATTGATCAAATGATGTTTGTGGCTTCAAAATGAGATGTTGTCCAAAAATTTGAACTTTTGACTGTCAAATGACCATTTTGCCCCTACAGTTGACTGTAGTGCAATTAGGGTTTTGACTGTGCAATTTTGTGCTGAAAGTCTTGAAACTTTATATGAGGATGCTTGACCATTTTTATAAGCATTTAGGACTTGATTGGACCCTTGGAAACTTCATTTTCTTGATCAGAACCAAAACCCTAATTTTGACTGTCTAGGATACCCTTGAACTGTGCAACCCTTGGGGGATTTTGAAGCTTGACTTGGCAATTTCTTGAAGGATATGGGAGGGCAAATTTTGGGGTACAACAGTTGCCCCTGTTCAATCTTCTTAGACCTGAGGATGCAGATTGGCTGACGTGCCTTTCGTAATCCGAGGGTAGAAGATGATTGAACACTAGAGTGCCCAGAAATTTGCGCTCACATAGTAGCAGTGTGATGATGGGAATGGGCTTACAGATGTCATGCTGAGAGATACTGGAAGGTGGATGGGCTTATAGATGCCATGATGAGAGATGCTAGAAGGTGGATGGGCTTATAGATGCCATCTGGATGTTGATCGCATAAGAGATTCCTTAGCGAGAACTGGCATACCTGCAAAAAAGAAAATGATTACCTGACCTATTACGGGGATGGTCTTCAAACTCTTTGTATAGATGTGTCCTGACTGGTTACAGGAGCTGGATCTGGAGCTTCAAACGGCGATGAATGAACCAGGGATAGTTACTACCTCAACAGGAACGGTGAGAGAACCTTGGATGACCTTATCCTCAACAACAAATATTGAGAAAGTCTTGGGATTACTACCTCCGCAGGATCGGGAAGAGAACCATAGGAAATTATAATCTCAAAAGCGGATGTTTGAGAAAAACCTGGAATGGAATTATCATCTCCGCAACATTGGAGAGAGAACCATAGGAAATTATAATCTCAAAAGCGGACGTCTGAGAAAAACCTGGGTGGGAATTAACGTCTCCGCAGCATTGGGGAGAGAACCATAGGAAATTATAATCTCAAAAGCGGACGTTTGAGAAAAACCTTTGATAACTTCTACTGAGTCTTCATCATAAAAATCTGTTTGGGGTCGATTTAGCTGGACTAGAGAAGGCCTTGGACTGGATAAGAAATCTTCGGAATCGATTAACTGAACCGGTCTAGGTCTTGAAATCAGATTGAGAATTTAACTGAATCTTTCCTGAAAGGTAAAGGTCAGTCATGCGCAATGCATGGTATGGATCAAGCAATGATGTTCTCAACATAAATGAGATTTGTAAGATATGATGCGTCTATGCATGCTATGATGATGTATGTGATGTTTAGGAATGTATGTTTTCGTTTTAGGAAAATAAATCCTTGACGGGTGCCGGGAAGTCATATCCTGGGCTGATGTTGAAGAATAAATTTCGCTTCCGCTGGGGATGATAGCTACAAGAATATCGGTAGGAGAAGATAACTCCGTTGGGGAATAAACTTGGCGAATGGATAACTCTGCGGGGAGAAAAGTACTCTAGCGACCTTGCTGGGAAGCAATACTCTGTGGGGAGAGACGTACTTTGCTCGGATATTGATGGTAACTTCGCTGGGGATGGGGAGACTTCGCCGAGGACAATCTTTCTGTGGCTTTTGGCTGAGGATAACCCAGTTATATCCTGGTAGGGAAATAACCTTTGAAGAAAGCCGGGAGACGTGTTCGTGCTCTGCGGGGAAGAAGCTTCCAGAATCTACTGGGGAAATTTTTGAGATGTATTTTTTTTAAGTTGAAAGAGGGAACCTATGTAGGGTTACTTTGAGGTTGGGCTCGCGTGAAGCTGCATTTGGAGTTGAAGGAAACCTGTGTAGGGTTTCTTGATGGTGAGTTCGTGTAAAACTGCATCTTTGGAGGGAGGAAACCTGTGTAGGGTTTCTTGATGACGAGTTCGTGTAAAACTTCATCTTTGGAAAGAGAGGACCTGTGTAGGGTTTGTTGATGGCGAGTTCGTGTAAAACTGCATCTTTGGAGGGAGGAAACCTGTGTAGGGTTTATTGACAATGAGTCCGTATAAGACTGTATCTAGAGCTGAGAAGGAAACCTGTGTAGGGTTTACTGATGACGAGTCCGTGTAAAACTGCATCCTTAAAAATAGAGAACCTGTGTAGGGTTTCTGGGTGACGAGTCCGTGTAAAACTACATCTGGAGTCTTGAGATAACCTGTGTAGGGTTATTTCAGGATAAGTCTGTATAAAACTTCTTGATGAACCGGGTAAGGTTATCTGTGGAGGGTGAGTCCGTGTAAGACTTCGTGATGAACCGGGGTAAGGTTATCTTAAGATGAGTCCGTGTGAGACTTCGTCTGAAAATTGAGAAGGAACCGGTGTAGGGTTACTTTGATGATAAGTCCGTGTAAGACTTTTTTGAAAGAAAAGGAACCGGTGTAGGGTTACTTGTGGATGAGTCCGTGTAAGACTTTGTCTGAAAGTTGAGAAGGAACCGGTGTAGGGTTACTTTGATGATAAGTCCATGTAAGACTTTTTCTGAAAGAAAAGGAACCGGTGTAGGGTTACTTGTGGATGAGTCCGTGTAAGACTTTGTCTGAAAGTTGAGAAGGAACCGGTGTAGGGTTGCCCGATGATGATCAAGTGGATGATTGTCCTGTTTGGTTTCGGATGTTAACCCTTGATCTGGAATTTGTAAAGGTAGATGGTAATCATCTTTGTATTAACCTTTCCTTGGTACTTTGGTTGACAGAGCAACTGGATCGCCTGGACGACTCATTATTGCCCCTGTTTCTGAGGTGAGGGGAAAAGATATCTTGTGGAGGTGCTGGATGACTGCCTATTGACAAATCTTCCTTTTGGTAGGCAAGTGACGAGATGCCGGGACATAGTCGTACGCTTTGATCCCTAACTTTTGCCTGGACCGCCCTTTCGGGTTTTCAGTCCACCGGGATACCCATTTTTGCCCAAGCCGCCTTTTCAGGTTTTCGACTTGCCGGGTGTACAAATTTTTCTTTTTCATCCCTTATTTTGCCCGAACCCTTTTGGTTCGCCGGGAAGCCCTTATTTTTGCCTAGGTGTGTCAACCTAGCGGGTCTTTGATTACGCGTAGTATTCTTTTTCGACTATGTCTACGCTCTCAGGGTGTAGGGGGGTGCCCCTGTTGATAGTGTTGTGTTGCCCTGCTACCAGAAGATGTCCGATCGTGCAAGATTCGTTGCTGGAATGCCACCAGTGACTCGGGCGGAGGTTTGCCCCAAGCTAGTTGGCCTTGAGAGATTCCTTGAATCTTGACTGGACTGCCCCAGATGATAGACACTGATCATGCCATGCCCCTTGATTGGAAGTGTTTCTTCCACTTGAGGTGTTCTCTTTGTTGAGAGGACTTTTGTTCATTAGATGTTCGTCGTGCGAATTTCTCTGTTGTTCAAACAAATAGTCGTATGCAAACAAGGTTATTTTAAGAATGCAAAGGCTTATGTCTGTCTTGAAGTTTTTTTGAAAAATGCATTTTTTCAGTAAAAACGGCAAATTTTGTAAAATGTGATGTCAACTCGTTATTTTACCGCAAGCCTTAAGGAGTCAGGATACTTTTCGTAACAGTATGCTTTCGAACTAACCCATGCTTCAGCTAGGACTTTTAAGGGTTATAACGTGGCCTGGTTCATGGTTCAAGAAACAAAGGATAAAGGCTCAAATTATTTGTACCCACCCGCTCTTCGTGATGTTCTTCAATCCTAAACTCAGTCGATCGTGCGCTAGACTTTGTTTGAGTCTTTGCCTTGATGTTCCAATGATGATTCAGATATTGATGATTCATTCTGAATAGGCAGTCTTTTATTTTGTTTTTGTTGAGGGTTTGTGCGACCTCTTTCTTTTTGATTTTGCTATCCCTAAATTTTGCCTGAACTGTTTCTTTTGTGATTACAGTCAGCGGGATGCCCCAGTTTTGTAAGTCTCCTTCATAGGTTTTGACTTATTGGTTTTTTATTTTTGAGATATAATGACTTACTATCTTTATGGTTATTTAGAACCATCACTGTCTTTTGTTTCAGAAGGACTTCTTTTGATGCCATTCGTTGTGCACTTGGATCAGCTGAGAGAACTACCCTGCCCCAGGTTATGATTAAGGGTTTTAATTTTCGAAAAGAAAAACTCCTACTTCTTTGGCTCAAAGGGGTCGACGAGGGATTATCTTCCTTATAACTCTAGTGTTTAGGGATTGAAACAATGCCTGTACCTCATCAGCGGGGTCTGTTCAAAAGCATACTGTAAAGATCATGGTATCGTTTTCGTCATCCTCCCTCAAGAGGCTTAGAATTTTCAGTCAAGAGTTGATCATCACAAAAATAGGAAAGCAGTTTTAAGTACAGTAAACATAATTAATTCAAGACAGACATGTGTAATGCATTCATGAAATAAAAGAGTTTAACATGATAATTGTTTGTTTGAACAAGAAAAGAAAAATACAACTTGAATTCAAATGAACAAAAATCTCTCAATCCTAGCCGTGTTTTGGCAAAGGAGCAGTGGTCACAACGGGAGTCTCAGCAGGCTCGAACTCGATCTCCTTAGCGTCGATCATATTCTGGATCTTATACTTCAGCGCCCAACAGTCCTCAGTATCATGCCCCGGGATATCAGAATGATAAGCACACCTCACTTCTGGATTGTAGTTTGGAGAGGAGGTCTTGGGATTTGCAGGAGGGTTGATCACCGCAATCAGGTTCATTTTCAACATGTGTTGCAATGCTTGTGACCATGGCATGTTGATGTTGGTGAATTGTCTTTTAGGCTCGTCCGGCCTTCGCTGATTTCCCTTTTGTGGTTGGCAGCGTGGTGCAGAACCAGAGATCATGACTGCCCCTGCCTGTTGGTCACGACGACTCTTTTGACCGTATGCAGCATTAGACTCTTTCTTGCCCATGTAAGGCTTTTGGTGAGTATCCGAAGGTGTGGCCTCCTGAATCTTCCCACTCTTGATACCAGCTTCGATTCTTTCCCCAGTCAGAATGAGGTCGGTAAACCCTGCAGATGAATTACCAATGAGATAATTGAAGAACGGCCCGGATAGGGTCCCTAAGAACATATCAACGAGTTCCCGGTCGGTCAAAGGTGGTTGTACCCTCCCAGCAAGGTCCCTCCATCTCTGCGCATATTCTTTGAAACCTTCTCCCGATCCTAACGACATACCCTGGAGTTGGGTACGTGTAGGAGCGAGGTCGGCATTATACTGATACTGCTTGTAAAAAGCAGTAGCCAACTCCTCCCAGTTACGAACCTTGGTCCCATCCAGCTGATAGAACCATTCGAGGTGAGTCCCTGAAAGACTCTCCTGGAAGAAGTGGATCCACAAGTTCTTGTCCACAGTGTATGGTTGAATCTTCCGCACATAAGATCTGAGATGCAGCCTGGGACAGGATGCCCTATCATACTTAGCAAAAGAAGGAACCTTGAATTTGTGTGGGATCACCACACCAGAAGATAGACCCAGGTCCCCGAAATCCAACCCAGGCACTTGTTGAATTTCCATGGCATTCAGACGATCCTCTAGTTGCTTGTACCGGTCCTCAGTAGGGGGGTACTGTTCATCATTGAAGTCTGTCTCGGTGTCGGAGACCAAAGGGCTAGGAACCTCTCTCCCTTGGTGACTGCCTTCCCCCACAGATGGAGTAGTCCTCTCAGCTTCATTCTGCAGTGTGTTCCCAGATCTGCGTCTAGGGTTGAACAAAACAGTCCTCTTCCTCTTCTGAATCAGAGTCTTCAATTCCTTTTGACCTTGGGCTAGGCTCATAATCAACTCCTGGAACTGGGCATTCTGGGCCTGGAGGGCCTTGATAGCTTGTCCATCAGATGATTCAGGATTCATGATGACGGCTGTAATAAACAGCGAAGAAGGTAAGTGACCTGCAACAAGTGTACCTGTAATGAAATGATATGTATGATATGCATGCGATGTTTTCTAGGATCTCGCGGGGTAGACAAGAAAAATTGTTAGAGTTGAATTTCGTAGCTTGGTTGAAGGAACTGCATGTTGTTGAGAGTCCTTCTTCAAGGGTCAAAGGCTCACCATATCCAGTGGGTCATAGCCTCTGACAACCTTGGCTTAGAGGAAAATAAATCCCCTTTGCCCCTGGCTAGGCAGTTTGGTCCATCGTGACCTGCACCACAGACCCTTGAGATCCTTGAAATGGATTAGTCCTTATGTAGGATGCATGCAATGGCATGATGTCATGATGTTATGCTATGCGTGGGGTAATATAGGTAAACCCTGTTATGAGTCCCATTTAAGGACTGTAAACAAAACTTGCGAGAAACTTAGTAAACCCTGTTATGAGTCCCAATTAAGGACTATAAACAAAACCTGCAAGAAACTCAAATGTCAGATAACAAGCATGCAAGTAGTCAAGTTGGAAGGCACACAAGTCACACAAGAGAAGCCCTTAGAGTTTAAGGCCAGCATGAGGTCTGGGTATTACCCTCTTGAAGTTGGTGGGTTCATACCTGTCCTAATCAAAAGTAACCGGGTTCTTAGAGGATCCCAATATCATTGACTACCCTCAATCGGTCATAACTCCAGCATCGCAATCTTTTCTTGCGGCCAGAACCATCACGAGAGTTTAGCCTCAATGGGCGTAGCGTACTGCTACTGTTCTAATGGCCAAGTTGGGTCATTTAAGGTTCTAAGGTCTGTTGGTGCTTAATGACTCCTTGGAAGACCCATATTCTCCCCGTTTCAACACGAGGGATATCGGTACAGACCAAGGCGCCACACCAACGTAGCCACTGCTTCACCCATGTCGGTATACGCCGGACAGGTCCCTCACAGCTTATGCTACCTAAACAGGGTATCCCCAGATCCGGGTTAGGATCTATGTAACTCCCATGTAACCCACAATAGTAAATCAAGCAAGTCAATACAATTGAAAACACAGTTATGAACTAGCCCTAAGGTACACCTCACTTTAAGTTTAATGTCCCCAGCAGAGTCGCCAGTTCTGTGATCGGTGGATCTGGAACTGACTGTTTTTTAGCTGGTTTCGCGAAATGTCACAGTAAGCAAGAGTCGCCACCGTCTTTTATTTTCTCCAAATGGAAAGGACAAAAGCACAGAAAAATTCCTTAAAGAGATTGCTCTCGGTTCGGGAGGTAGATTTATAGAAAGGGAAGGTGTTAGCACCCTTTCTATCCATGGTTATCCATGGGCTCTTAGATACTTGCTCATTTGTGTTTTCAAAATGTTTGTTTGCTTTTCAAAAGTGTGTGGGTTTGAAAAAGTTTCTTTGAAAGTTTCAGATCGACTCTTGTATCAGTCCTCAAGAGTGTTTGGAAAATTGTTTTTGAAAGCTTTTTGAAAGTGTGAGGTGTGAAAAGAAGTTTTTGATTTTGTTTTGAATTAGAGCAAGTATCTACGAGTCATCTACCTACCCTAAGGAATTAGTCTGTGTAAATGTCCTTAAGGTAATGCCATCCCACCATTGAGAGGTAGGTAGCACCACCGTTGGAGGTGTTCGGGTCAATTCGAGGTTCGGGACATGGTGATCATCGGAGCAATAGGAAGACACCTTAGAAGCTACCCTCATGCCAGGTTCCCGGATCATGAGGACTTACTAAGACATCCTCTACTCGACGATCACCTTTCGAGGTAAGGCAACAGTGAGGCGTACCCTAGGGGTGGTGTGTGAATTGTGTGTCATTTTCAGTTTATTGTTTGTCTTGTCATGCATTGGTGATCTACGCTTTGATTTTATTTTTGGGCATTCATTCTTTCATGTTATTGTTTAGCAGTTAAAGGTGCGGGAATTTAAAGTGCGGAAAAGATAAAAGGTCCTACGCTATTACAAAGGCGCGGGTCTACAACGCCAAATTAATCCAGACCCGATTTAAAATAGAGTGCAGAAAATAAATGTCTAATAGCTATTACAGGGCTTTGGAACAAGTACATTATATCCACAAAAGAAATAAAAATAAATGTGCGAAAAGAAATAAGAATCGAGTGCGAGGGCGTTGGACCCTTTAAGGAATTGAATTGAAATTATTAAATTAATTAATGATTAAAGAAAAGAAGTTATTTTATTTTTTATTTTTTTGATGTTTTTGTTTTTTTATGTTTTTTTATGAAATAAAATAGAAAAAGAAATTAAAATGTCAAAAGAAAAGCCTAAGTCTAAATTTATTTTAATTATTAAAAAGAATGTTAAAATGACCTAATTAAAAACTAATTCAATTATGGTTTATTTACAAAATAAAGATAATAATAATAAAAGTGTTAATTATATTTTTTTTTTTTTGGGTTTTTATGAAAATGTTAGTTAAATTAATTTAATGATAGAGTAATTATTTTTTGGTGTTTTTTTGGATCAATTTTGATAACTAAAAGCAAATAAAAGTCAAATTAATGATTATTTAACAATTAATTAAATATGCATGCAAAAATATTATTTTTAATGTCAAAAATTAAATAAACATTTTTCTGATTAAAATGCAAAAGGAAAATATTTTTTGTGAGTTTTTAAATGCATGAGAAAATTATTTGAATATAAATTAAATTAGGATTAAAAATATAAAAAAAGGTGAAAAACAAAGGAAACATGTTAATTATGAAAAAGGTGAAAAATATGCCTGAACCAGGACTCGAACTCGTGCCTTCTGGGAATATCCACTAACGCGTTGCCATCTGAGCCAGCTGTTTCAATTGACATAACAATAAACACTTAATATTATATTGATAAGCAAATAAATCCTGGGAATTAAAAAAACGCGCGCGAAATTTTGAATGGTCTAATGCCCGGTTGCCACGCCATCGTCTTCTACCTTTTCTGCAAAATAACAAACATGTAGCGGGGGTTTTAAACCCCCCCCCCCCCCCCAAAAAAACACAAGCCTGCAAATAATAGCGATTAGCTCCTCGTTAGACATAAATTAGGCGCGAGGGGTCCATTGGATTCGTCTCATCTTCCTCAATTCAACCATGGCAGTTTGAGGTTCCAATTTTTGTGTATGTGAGAAACCCCAAATTGAAAGCTTCGGAAAACCTAGATGTCTCCCATGGTGATTTGCATTTTGTGGCCTTACAGTCAAATTAAAGCATACAGGAAGCTTGGTAATAACATCAGCAATGCATAGCAATATTTAAAATGAATTAAAAAGACATGGAAATGGAGTTTTGATTTTCAAATTTTGGACAAACCGTGGGGTGTCGTGGGGATGCTTCTTTGCGCGTTTGGGCTTGATTTTGATTGCTGGAGATTCCTGGCAATGCAAGGAATGTGTTTTTGATTGGAATAGAGGCTTAAAACGTGCTGCAAGTAGGTTTACAGTTTTGCTTTTTTTCTTGAAAAGTTCAAATGTGTTTTTTCGTTTTTGGGGACTTTTTAGGTTGTGATTTTCTTGTGTTCTGGTTCAGCCTAGCTCTCCAATTTCGTTTTGTCTCCTTTGTATAAGCATTAGGCAATGTGAATCAAAAGGAATTATGGCCTCTTAATGCAACACATTCAATTTCATGATTCTCCATTATTAGAGTTATATCTTAGAATATGAATAATCAGCACTATAGAATAATTAAGTCCAGCCTTAATTTAATAGAATAAGAAAAGTCTTCCTTAATTGTAGAGCTTGAATGATTCAACTCTTGAATGTTCATCTCCTCTTGTATAAATAGAGCATAATGCTCCTTTCCAATTAAGCAATAACAGAATATGTTTCTCTCTTTTCTCTTTTAGCTTTTTCTCTCTTCTCTCTCATATCTCACTCTAATATGGTATCATAGAGCTTCGGTTCTATCCATGGCAGCGATTCCAGTAACTACAGCTCCGGCCACCCCAACATTTATGTCCTTCCAACTCAAAATCACAGAAAAACTTGATGAGAAGAATTTCCTACTTTAGCGCCAACAAGTAGATCCTTTCGTTAACGCGAACAATCTTCAAAACTACCTTTACCTTCGTGACATACCGAATCAATACCTGACTGATGAAGATCGTGCCGCTGCTCGTGAGAACCCTGCGTATCGCACCTGGATTACGCAAGATCAGTGGCTTATGACGTGGCTTCAATCCACGCTTTCACCTTCAATTCTTTCACGTGTTCTTGGATGCGTTCATTCCTACGAGCTCTGGGAACGTATTCTTGTGCATTTTCAAAAGCTTACACGTGCGAAAGCAAGACAACTACGAGCGGAACTCAGATCTACAACACTTGAAGACAAATCTGTTGGTGATTATCTGGTTCGCATCAAAGCTCTTGTTGACGCGCTTGCTTCAGTAGGAGATCCAGTTCCAGATCAGCAACACATTGATGTGATTCTTGAAGGTCTTCCTCAAGACTTTGCCTCTGTTATTTCAGTTATTGAAAGCAAGTTTGATTCAGTAGAACTTGAAGAAGTTGAAGCTCTTCTTCTTGCTCATGAGATGAGATACAACAAGTATAAGAAACACTCACAAATGGAGGTGGCTGCCTCAGTGAATCTCACTCAAGCCAATTCTCAACCTGAAACTGATAACTCGAATAACAAGAACAATGAACAAGTTGTGAATTCAACCTTTAATCCAACCTATTCAAGAGGAGGCCGTGCAGCTGGCCGTGGTGGTGGACGCGGCCGTGGGAGAGGTAGGTTCAGCAACATTCCATGTCAAGTTTGCTTCAAATATGGTCATCTTGCTGCTAACTGCTATCATAGGTTCAATCAACAATTTCAACCTAACATACCTGCTGATTTTCAAACAATGAACCTACAAAATTTCTATCCGTATCAACCAATTGGTGGACCTCAGTTTGCTCAGCCCATGGTTAACACTCGGTCACGCCCAAGCTATCAACCAAGACTTGCCCCTCTCCCTGTTCCTCAGTCACATATCACTCCCAATGCTATGATTGCTAACACAACTTCAGTTCCAAGCAGTGCCTGGTTCCCAGACTCAGGAGCTTCTTATCATGTTACCAATGCCTCTCAAAACATACAGCAAACCACACCTTTTGAAGGTCCTGATCAGATCTTCATTGGTAACGGTCAAGGTTTGCACATTCACTCTTCAGGCTCTTCTTATTTTCCTTCTCATTCTAAACCTAACACTCCATTAGCTCTTCATAATTTACTGCTTGTTCCTTCTATTACAAAGAACCTGATAAGTGTCAGCAAATTCTGTCTTGATAATAGAGTTTTCTTTGAGTTTCATGTTGATATGTGCTATGTCAAATCTCAGGCTACCAATGAAATTCTGCTCCAAGGTCGTGTAGGAAGTGATGGCCTGTACCAATTTTCCCATCTTCAGCTTCTTAAGTCTCCTTCAACAAGTCAAGTCTCATGTCTCACCTTAGACTCTAATGCTCATGTTTCAAGATCTGATTCCAGCACTAGTGATAGGGTTTCAGTTTCTAATCAAAATGTATCAGCTAATAACTCATATAATTCTCAACATACTTGGCATTTACGCCTTGGTCATCCAAATTCTAATACTATGAGACTTGTTTTAGCTCAATGTAATATTCCTTATTCTAATAAAGCTGAATCTATCTTTTGTTCTGCCTGCTGTATGGGAAAGGCACATAGGCTGCACTCCCCTCAGTCACAAACTCAATATCACTCTCCTCTTGAATTAATTTTCAGTGACCTATGGGGTCCTGCCCCAGTCAAATCCTCCCAAAACTTTACCTACTACATCACCTTTGTTGATGCATACACCAGATTTACTTGGATCTATTTGCTCAAAAATAAATCTGAAGCCTTAACTATCTTTAAACAATTCAAAGTCATGGCTGAATTACAATTTGGATTTCCTATTAAATCTGTCCAAACTGATTGGGGTGGTGAATTTCGCCCATTTACAAAGTTTCTTTCTGATCTTGGCATTATTCATCGCCTAGTTTGCCCTCACACTCATCACCAAAATGGTGTAGTGGAGAGGAAGCATAGACACGTTGTTGATCTTGGTTTAACCCTCTTGAGTCATGCCTCTTTACCTCTCAAATTTTGGGACCATGCCTTTTTAACCGCTGTCTACCTAATAAATAGGTTACCAACCATGTCTCTCAATCAACATATACCATATGCTGTCCTTTTCAATCAAAATCCTGACTATAAATTCCTTAAAGTCTTTGGGTGTGCTTGTTTTCCTCTCCTTCGCCCATACAACTCTCAAAAATTTGACTTTAGATCCCACGAGTGCCTTTTTCTAGGGTACTCTACAGCTCACAAAGGTTACAAATGTCTCTCTCCAAGTGGTAGAATATTCATCTCTAAAGATGTTCTTTTCAACGAGTCCAAATTTCCTTACAATGATCTTTTTTCCTCTAATGTTTCTCTCCCCTCATTAACCATTCCATCCTCCTCCTCATCTAAAGTAACCCTTAACACACAAGCTCTCCCTCATGTTTTTCCCGTTCCTACTGCTTCCACTACCTCACACTCCTCTTCTTCTTCTCAATCCAATTCCAGCCCCACACCTATTGTCTCACACTCCTCTTCTTCTTCTCACTCCAATTCCAGCCCCACACCTATTGTCTCACACTCCTCTTCTTCTTCCCAATCCAATTCCAGCCCCACACCTACTGCCTCTGGGTCAGCAACCCCTATAACACAAACAGCCAGCACTAATCCTACTCCTTCACCCTCTTCAAATGCCAACAATCAGCCTACTACTACCACTTCACTATCCTCCTCCTCTATTTATGCTCCTAGGGATCCTAACCTTCAGCCTCTCCCCACCAATACTCATCCTATGACTACTAGAACTAAATCTGGTGTACCCTTACCTCGTCTAAATCCTTCCATTTTTCTTGTCAATTCTGAGCCTAAGAGTGTTAAAACTGCTCTCCAAGATCCTAAGTGGTTTGCTGCTATGCAAGAGGAGTATGGTGCCTTGATAAGGAACAACACTTGGTCTTTGGTACCACTGCCTGCTAACAGGAAAGCAATAGGCTGCAAGTGGGTTTTTCGTGTAAAGGAAAATGCTGATGGGACAGTAAATAAGTACAAAGCTAGGCTTGTTGCTAAGGGGTTCCATCAAGTCCATGGATTTGACTTTAATGAAACTTTCTCCCCTGTTATTAAACCGGTCACAATTAGAATTATTTTGACTCTTGCTCTAACTTACAATTGGCCTTTGCAGCAGTTGGACATAAACAATGCCTTTTTGAATGGCATTCTTGAAGAGGAGGTCTATATGATGCAACCCCCTGGATTTACTTCCCCTAATTCATCTCTGGTTTGTCACTTGCACAAGGCCTTGTATGGCCTAAAACAAGCCCCGAGGCAATGGTTTGAAAGACTCAAAACCACTCTTTTATCCTTTGGCTTTCTAAACAGCAAGTGTGATACTTCACTTTTCATCTACAAGCATCACAATGCTGTCATTTATATGCTGGTTTATGTTGATGATATAATCATCACAGGAAACTCCCCTCCTCTCATCAAGCAAGTTACTCAACAATTAAATCATGTGTTTGCTCTCAAACAACTTGGTGACTTGGATTATTTTCTGGGCCTTGAGGTGAAGAAATTGTCCAATGGAAATCTCCTTCTCACTCAATCTAAGTACCTAAGGGACTTGCTAATCAAATATGATATGGAGAATTCCAATCCAGTTGCTACTCCTATGGCTTCCTCCACCAAACTCATCAAAACAGGGTCTGCTGCCTTGTCTGATGCCTCCCACTACCGGTCCATTGTAGGGGCCCTGCAGTATGCAACAATTACACGGCCAGAAATCTGCTATGCTGTTAACAAAGTATGTCAATTCATGGCACACCCCTTGGAGTCCCATTGGCTAGCTGTCAAGCGTATTCTGCGCTACCTAAAAGGAACTATCACCTCTGGTTTATTGTTCACTCCAGCCTCCACTGTTCCGTTCTCTCTGCAAGCCTATTGTGATGCTGACTGGGCTGCTGACCCAGATGATAGAAGATCCACCTCTGGGTCAGCTGTGTACTTAGGCCCTAATTTGATCTCTTGGTGGTCCAAAAAGCAAACTGTTGTTGCTCGTTCTAGTGCTGAGGCAGAGTATCGCAGCTTGGCTCACACCACAGCTGAAGTTTTATGGGTTCAAACTTTGCTAGCTGAACTAAAAATTCCCTTGACAACTCCAACCATCTATTGTGACAACCAGGGCACAGTTGCTATGGCTCATAACCCTGTTCTTCATGCAAGAACAAAGCATATGGAAATTGACCTCTTTTTTGTAAGAGAAAAGGTGATTAATAAGTCTCTCACTGTCTGCCACATTCCTGGTGTTGACCAGAAGGCTGACATCCTCACCAAGCCTCTCTCATGTTCAAGATTTATGGAGCTCAGCAGCAAGCTCAACCTGTCTGCCTCAAGTCAGCCTTTGCAGCCACCTTGAGCTTGTGGGGGAGTATTAGAGTTATATCTTAGAATATGAATAATCAGCACTATAGAATAATTAAGTCCAGCCTTAATTTAATAGAATAAGAAAAGTCTTCCTTAATTGTAGAGCTTGAATGATTCAACTCTTGAATGTTCATCTCCTCTTGTATAAATAGAGCATAATGCTCCTTTCCAATTAAGCAATAACAGAATCTGTTTCTCTCTTTTCTCTTTTAGCTTTTTCTCTCTTCTCTCTCATATCTCACTCTAATATCCATAAACCTCCATAACCAAATTTCCTTTTTTAACTCATTTTTGAATTCTTGCTCTTTTGGCCCTTTGCACGAATTTGGTAGGCTGCATAATGATAAATCAAAGTTAGTTAAGGCCAAATATTCCATTTAATTAAGCTTTTTGATTTTCTTTTGATTTTAAAAGATTTAAAATTAATTAAATCCAATAAAATCAATTAAAAATGAAAAAATTAATTAAAAAATATGAAATAAAAGGTGGGACACGTGGGAAGCATGGCCAAGTTAATTCAAGTGGAAAAAGTGGGCCCCTTTTGTCAAAAATGAAATTTCAAGGATAAATGATTTTGGCCATTTCACAAAAATTTCCCAACTTCTCCAATGCATATCTTGCTCAATTTTTAAGCTTTGATCATGTTCTTGGACATTTTAGAAAGGTCTTGAAGTCCTCTAACCAATGTCTTTGGTCCCATGTCATTTTGATTTACCAATCTCAAGTTATGGCCTTTGACTTAAAGTCCCTTTTTGTTGACTTTTGAAAATGACCTATAATGTTGAAATTGATAACTTTTTGTGAGAGCATTTCTTGGACTTGAAGTATGAAGATGAGTTGTAGGAAATGTCTTTCTCTTCAAAATGAGCTTTAGATGGAATTTTTCTGATAATCCATGTGAAAGTTATGCCCTGGTCAATTTACAGTTGACTTTTTCAACTGTCCAAATAAGGGAACTTTTGCATCTTGATGATTTTTGAGCCAAGCTTTGAGAATCATGATCAAGCATTGATAAAATGATGTTTGTGGCTTCAAAATGAGATGTTGACCAAAAATTTGAACTTTTGACTGTCAAATGACCATTTTGCCCCTACAGTTGACTGTAGTGCAATTAGGGTTTTGACTGTGCAATTTTGTGCTGAAAGTCTTGAAACTTTATATGAGGATGCTTGACCATTTTTATAAGCATGTGGGACTTGATTTGACCCTTGGAAACTTCATTTTCTTGATCAGAACCAAAACCCTAATTTTGACTGTCTAGGATACCCTTGAACTGTGCAACCCTTGGGGGATTTTGAAGCTTGACTTGGCAATTTCTTGAAGGATATGGGAGGGCAAATTTTGGGGTACAACAGTTACACTTGTAGAGAATGTCATTGCTGATAAAGAACTTTGCTGCGAACCTCCTCAGAAACTTCTTGTCATTAACAGATGCACCCTCGGGGTATTCTTGAGCTTCAAGGTACCTCTTCACCTCATGATACCAGGGCTTTTCTGTTACCTCTTCAGTCTCAAGATCACAGCAATGCGCCGGTTCGTCCAATCTGTCAATAATGATCCGGGGAGCTTCGTTGTCCCAATTGACTTTGAACATAGAAGACATTGTAGCCAACGCGTCCGCCAACTGATTCTCCTCTCTAGGGAAGTGTTCAAAGGTTATCTCCTCGAAATGGGGAAGCAACATCGACACATACTCCTTGTAAGGAATAAGATTTGGGTGTTTCGTATCCCACTCGCCTTTGATCTGACTGACCACGAGAGCGGAATCTCCGAAGACACTCAGAAACTTAATCCTTAGGTCAATTGCAGCTCGAAGACCCATGATGCACACTTCATACTCCGCCATGTTGTTGGTGCAGTTGAAACACAGTCGGGCGGTAAACGGAGTATGAGAGCCTTTAGGGGATATGATCACAGCGCCAATGCCATTACCCAAAGCGTTCGAAGCTCCATCAAAGTACATAGACCATCGGGATCCTTCCTCAGGTCCTTCATCCAGTCCAGTGTCTCACAATCAGTTATCAACATGATATTCTCGTCCGAGAATTCAAAGTTCATAGACTGGTAATCATCCACTGCCTGGTGTGCCAAATGGTCTGCCAATACACTTCCCTTGATTGCTTTTTGAGTTGTGTACTGGATGTCATACTCAGTCAAGATCATCTTCCATCTTGCTATTCTTCCAGACAAGGCAGGCTTTTCGAAGATATACTTGATTGGATCCATCTTTGAAATCAATAGAGTAGTGTGAGTCAACATATACTGTCTCAGCCGGCGAGCAGCCCATGCCAAAACGCAGCAAGTTTTCTCGAGCAGTGAGTATCGGGTCTCACAGTCGGTAAACTTTTTGCTAAGGTAGTAAATAGCATTCTCTTTTCGGCCAGACTCGTCATGCTGACCCAGCACACACCCCATTGAGTTATCGAGCACTGTCAAGTATAAGATCAAAGGTCTCCCTTCAACTGGTGGCATTAGGATGGGTGGCTCTTGGAGATACTCTTTGATCCTTTCGAAAGCGGCCTGACATTCATCATTCCAACGTACCACTTGATCTTTCTTTAGTAGCTTGAAGATTGGCTCACAAGTAGCAGTCAGGTGTGAGATGAATCAGGCAATGTAGTTCAGTCGTCCCAGGAAGCCTCTGACTTCTTTCTCTGTTCTGGGAGCTGGCATCTCTTGTATGGCTTTCAATTTTGCCGGATCCACTTGAATACCCTTGTCGCTCACGACGAAACCTAGCAGCTTACCAGACCTCACTCCGAAGGTGCACTTGTTCGGGTTTAACCTCAGTTTGTAAAACTTCAGTCTGTCAAACAGCTTCTGCAGATGGTCAAGGTGTTCTTCCTCAGTCTGGAACCTTGCAATCATATCGTCGACGTATACTTCAATCTCATGATGGATCATGTCATGAAACAAAGCAACCATGGCACGCTAATACGTTGCCCCAGCATTCTTCAGTCCAAAAGGCATGACCTTGTAGCAAAAGGTACCCCACTGAGTAACAAAGGTTGTTTTCTCCATGTCTTCGGGAGCCATTTTTATCTGATTATAACCGGAGAAGCCATCCATAAAGGAGAAGACCTTGTGTTGGGCAGTGTTGTCGACCAGAACGTCAATATGAGGTAGAGGGAAGTCATCCTTAGGGCTCGCCCTGCTCAGATCCCTGTAGTCAACACACATTCGAACCTTACCATCTTTCTTTGGCACTGGAACCACATTGGCAACCCACTGAGGGTAAGAAGTAACTGCTAGAAAACCGGCGTCGAACTATTTCATAACTTCAGCCTTGATTTTCTCAGACATCTCTGGGCGCATACGTCGAACTTTCTATTTTACTGGAGGACAGTCGTCCTTGGTAGGCAGGCGATGAACCACAATGTCGGTATCCAAACCAGGCATATCTTTGTAAGACCAAGCAAAGATCTCAACATAGTCATGTAGCATCTGAATCAACCGTTGTTTCACACTAAGCTCTAGATTTGCACCGATCTTGACTTTCTTCTTGTCTGTCTCAGTACCCAGATTCATTGTTTCCACTGGCTCTTCATGTGGCTGAATGGCCCTCTCTTCCTAGAGTAGCAATCTTGCAAGTTCACCAGGCACTTCGCAATCATCTTCACCTTCGTCTTCAGCTAAGTTGATCGGATTTTCGAAGTCATAACTGGCAGTAGCAGAGCCGTTACCAGTGAGATCCAGAGTGGATGTGGACCTGTATATGTGAGTGTGTGTAAATAGTTATTTCGCAATATATAATAAAGAAATACAAGGAGTGCAAGATTTGAAATGCAAGAATGTCCAATGTTTTTATTAATGATATATGAAAATGACACACAAAAGCCCTTACAAACGAAGCCACGGTGCCCCGGGTAAGACACCGGGCCATAAAGTTTCAAAACATTGTCTACTACAAATTCAAAACAAAAGTTCATAACTGGGTAACAAAAGTAATAGGGATGAAGTCCTTTGCTGTCCAGTTTCTTGGTCCACCGTTGGTCGTAGGGTAGATCCAGCTGTCAAATTCCGACTCTTCCATATCATCCTCAATGGAATTCACCCCCGAGTTTCTGATGAACATATGAGGTCTTCCGATCCTTGCACTTCGAACAACCCTTTGAGCTTCCTTCTCAATAATAGCCCGGGCATCTTTTAAGGAAGCCATTTTCATAGGAGAATCTTCAACCACAGTCTCAACTGATGCCAGTGTCTGGGGAACCTCTTCAAAGTGCTGAAATGGGGTCTCAATGAACTCCCCATCCATCTCTATGTATCTGAACGAGTTGAGGTGGCTGACCATGTACTCTTCCTCCCCTTGTACTGTCATAATCTTCCCTTTGACCGGCTACTTCAACTTCTGGTGGAGCGTTGAGGTTACGGCCCCAGCTTTATGGATCCATGGACGACCCAGCAAACAAGAGTAGGATGGCCGAATGTCCATCACATAGAACGTAGAATTGAAGACCTGAGAACCAACTTTAATTGGAATATCAACCTCACCATGCACCATCCTCTTAGACCCATCAAAGGCCCTGACAATGATGTTACTTGGTTTTAGCTCCAACCCTTTGCAATCTAACCGGTCTAGAGCTTTCTTGGGCAAGACGTTCAATGAGGAGCCAGTATCAACCAATACATGTGCAAGAGTAGTGCCTCTGCATTCAATGGAGACATGCAGGGCATCGTTATGGTTTTTCCCCTTGGCAGTAAAATCGGCGTCGGAGAAACCCAAACCATTATCAGCAGTTAAATTGGCCACACAATCGATAAACTGATTAGCTGACGTCTCTTGTGGCACATGGGCAGTCTTCAGAAAGGTAATCAGAGCCTTGGCATGGGCCTCTAAGCACAGCAATAGTGACAACATAGAGATCTTAGATGGGGTTTGCCCTAGCTGCTCAACTACATTATAATCACTGTTCTTGATAATCTTCAGAATCTGTTCCATCTCCTGTTTGGAAGCTTCAACAGTAATTGTCTTCGGTGCCTCCGTCTGGGCAGGCAAATCAGTGGTGATCCCTTTGCCCCGAGCATCAGATGACTCGGCGACAGGGGTAGGACTAGGAATTTTATCAGGAATGGCAATAGGTATACTTGCAGGTGTAATGACAACAGGTCTTCGGGCTGTTGGTGGAGCAATATCAGGTGAGAAAAGTCTTCCGTTGTGGGTGACTTTATCAGGTCCAGTAATGTTGTTGACGTCAGTACCAACGTCCAACTCTTGCTTAACTCCAAGAACATAAACATCATCCCCATAATGCCAGGGGACCGCTTTGTCAGAGGTGTAGGGGATGGGCCCCGGGACAGTGATAATCACAGGTGCGATTTTCGGAACAGATGTAATTCTAACAGGCTTCCTCGAGGGAGCCTGGGAAGAATTGTCGAAAATGGTAATAATGGCGACTTCTTCAGCAGGAATGGAAGGAACAACAGTATTTTCAAACAGGATCTCTTTACTATCCATCAGGTTTTGGATACCTGACTTCAGGAATGGGCAACCGGTAGGTAAAACAGAACACATATGGCAACCTTCATCACAGCCTGGAAATAAACCGGCTAGCAACAGGTTCTTCTTGACAGTCATCAGAGGGGTAACAATGTCATCCACAGAAACTACAAAAAAGTCTTCCTCTACAGCATTCACTCCATGTTTGGGCATGGGAACAGTCACAACATTAGGCCTCTCGTGCGCCTCGAATTCAATCTCCTTTGCATCAATTAAGTCTTGTATCTTGTTCTTTAATGCCTAACAATCATCTGTATTATGCCCCGGGCTATCGGAGTGATAAGCACAATGGGCATTAGGGTTATACCTTGGTGACGTTGTATTTGAATTCTTTGGGGCTTCCCTTAGAGTCACCAGATTAGTCTTCAGCAACTGTGGCAGAATCTGAGATAAGGTCATGCTGAGACGAGTGAATTGCCTCTTAGGTCTCTCGTCCTTTTGTTGATTGTTGTACTGAGGAGCACCAACAGGTTTTGAAATAATGACCGCATTGACAGCTTAGCGGTGTTCAGGTCTATTCTGTCTTCTTGCACTATAGACAGCACTGGACTCTTTCTTAAACGGCTTCTTCTCGGTGCTTGATGAGGCACCCTTCTGTATCTTCCCAGCCTTAATACCAGCTTCAATCCTCTCACCAGTCAAAATAAGATCTGTAAACCCAGATGAAGAGCTTCCAATCAGATGGTTAAAGAATGGACCAGACAGGGTCCCCAGAAACATGTCAACAAGCTCCCGATCAGCTAAGGGTGGTTGCACCCTTCCGGCAAAGTCTCTCCACTTCTGAGCATACTCTTTAAATCCTTCACCCATTCCTATTGACATACCCTGGAGTTGGGTACGCGTAGGAGCAAGGTTGGAGTTGTACTGATACTGCCTATAGAATGCAGTAGCTAAATCTTCGCAGCTGCGGATACTAGCTCCGTCCAACTGATAGAACCACTCAAGTTGAGTCCCCGAGAGACTGTATTGAAAGAAATGGATCCATAAGTTCTTATCAGCAGTGTAAGGCTGGATCTTCCTCACATATGACCGAAGGTGAAGCTTCGGATAGGAAACTCCGTCATACTTGGCAAAGGCTGGTGCCTTAAATTTATGGGGAATCACCACCCCAGATGATAGACCTAGATCTCTGAAGTCCAGACCGGGCACCTTCTGAATTTCCATAGTGCTCAAACGGTCTTCCAGCTGTTTGTACTTATCTTCAGCAGGAGGATATTGTTCTTCATCGTAGTCAGTCTCGTTGTCGGAGACCACAGGGCTAGGAGCCCTCCTTTCTTGTGGACTATCCTTCCCTCCAGATGAGGTGGTCAGATCAACTTCATTCTGCAGCCTGTTCCCAAACCTGTGTCCTATGTTGAACAGGACTGCCTCTTTTTCTTCTTCTTTTTCTCCTTCAGAATCAAAGTCTTCAGGTCCTGCTGACCCTTAGCTAGGCTCATGAACAACTCTTGAAATTGGGCATTCTGGGCCTGGAAGGCCTTGATAGCTTGCTCAGTTGAAGATTCAGTAGACATGATGATTGCTGAAATAAACAGCGAAGAAGATAAGAGACCTGTAAAAGGGTACCTGTTTATGAAGTGTATGGGATGAAATGCGTATAATTATGATTTCAAAGACAATTGAGATTTAAATTTGTAAACAAGAAAAGAAACACACTTTATTAGATTTAAACTTCAAAATTTAAATTGTTCAACAAATTGCCCTTAAGGCGTTACAAGAATGGAAATACTGAAAAGTAAAAATAAAACTGGAAAGTAAATCATCAAAGGTCCATCAATGCTCCCATGGTCTCTTCTTATCAGTGCGGACATAATCATTCAGGATCCGCTCATTCTCCAACTGTCTAGTAAGTTTCTCGATCTTTTGCTCTTGCTCGTTGAACTTCTCAAGGCCTGAACATAGTTGGTGTAATTTGCCTCAAGTTTGTGGATCTTGTTTGTGGCCAAAGATCAGGTTCAATGCTCAAGGAATACAAAGTTGCAAAAAAGCAAGCTTTATGGAAATGGTATTGTTACCTTTATGCCATAAATGGATTAATTCATTGTGCAAAGTTCTGTAGCTCAGAACAAAGCCAATATCCTTTGTATTTGCATTAAATTAAGGAGTTTAAAAAGGATTATAACCTGTAATGCAAGTACAAGCATGCTTAGGACAGATTTGCAAGTTGTAACATGGTGCAAAATGCCTTGGATAAAAGTGAGAAATGGCCATTTTCTTTTCTTCGATTCTCCCTAACAATAAATGATCTTGGAGAGTTCTTAGACATTTTGGAAAGCTTGTAACATTCTCTAAAATCCATATTTGAAATGAATTTTGAGATTCCACTTGGAACTAGGTGAAAAGTTGCCATGAAGTTAGGTCAAAAATCTGCCTAAACTAGGGCAAAATTGCACTAAGTTAAAAGTTTCATGGACCCCTATTCACAAAATCATAACTTGAGATACAAGCATCTTTTGGGAAAACTTTGTGAATCAAAGTTGTATATTTTGTGGAGGACTACAAATTTCATGTTGGAAGTTTTCTTTGAATCCAATTTCATCATGGTGAAAAAGTTGGGAAAAGTTGGGAAAAAATAAGAAATTTTCATAACTTAGAAAAATTCTAAGTTATGAAATTTTTCAAACTTAAACCCTAATTTTCAAAATTAGGTTTCTTGGTGAACAAGTTTCATGTTTTGACACATCTTGATGAAAAATGACCCTTGGCACTTGATTTTGACCAAAAAGTCAAAGTTTGACTTTTCAGTGTATAGTTGATTTTCGATCAGTTGACTGGAAAATTCATCTGTCAATCCAATGCATTTGAGATCTTTTGAACCTTGTGATTAGGTAAAGATGATGCCATTGAGTCCTTGAAACCATGCTTGAACCCAATTTTCCCTTGGCTAGGTCAAAAATCATAAATTTGCCCTTCTGTAGTCAAAACCCTAAAAATGATCATTTTGCCCTTTTGATGATCTGATCAAATTTCTTGAGGAGTTGTGGTCCAAACTTGATCAAATGGTTCATATGAGTCTATAATGTTGATGTGGATAAAAAATTATGAGGTTTGACTGTGAATTGGCCATGGTTGACTTTTTCCCCAATACATTTGATTTTTAGGTCAACTGTCCAATTGACTGGGCAAAAATTTGATTCAAGGCTTGAAACTTGGTATGAGAAATCTTAGGAGTCCAACATGAAGTATGAAAGTCACATTGAGCATTGAAAGTCCAAAAATCCTTGTGCAAACTCAAACCCTAATTTTAGGTCATCAGTGCAAGGAGATGTCTTGAGCTGAGCAAACCATAATCCTGTCTGGAGTCCAAAGAGTCTTGTGGGGAAAATATTGATAAAATGAGAGGGAAAATTTTGGGTTACAACGAATACGTCTGACCATGACAAATAGCAGTAAGTCTATTTTCATCGATTAAGTTCAGCTGATCAAGCCGGGTCTGAATCCAGTCATCTTCGCTCAAACCTGCATCCTTCATAATCCGAAGAGAGGGTATCTGACCTTCAATGGGAAAGACTGCCTCCATACCATATACCAAGGAATAGAGGGTTTCCCCTATTGACGTCCGTGCTGAGGTACGGTACCCATGAAGAGAAAATGGTAACATCTCATGCCAGTCTTTATATGTCACCGTCATCTTCTGCACAATCTTCTTGATGTTCTTATTAGCCGCTTCATTAGCCCCATTCATCTTCGGCCGGTAGGGAGAAGAGTTGTGATGTTGTATCTTGAACTGCTTGTAGAGCTCGGTGATCATTTTATTGTTGAGATTTGTACCATTTTCTGTAATGATCCTCTCCGGTACACCATATCGACAGATCAGATTATGCCGAATAAACTGTGCCATGACGTTCTTGGTTACAGTAGCAAAGGAAGCTGCTTCAACCCACTTCTTAAAGTAATCAATTGCTACCAGGATGAAACGATGCCCGTTGGACGTTGTAGGTCTGATCTCGCCGATCATATCAATGCCCCACATTGCAAAAGGCCACAGAGCTGTCAAGACGTTCAGAGGAACTTGAGGTATGTGTACCTTATTAGCATAGACTTGGCACTTGTGACAGGTCCAAGAATGCTGATAACAGTCGGCTTCCATTGTGGACCAATAATATCCTGCCCGTAGGATTTTCTTTGCCATGGTGTGTCCACAAGAATGAGTTCCGAAAGTACCTTCATGTAACTCTACCATAATCCTTTCTGCCTCGTTCTTATCTACAGATCGCAGTAAGGTTGAATCATGGTTACGCTTGTAAAGGATGTCATTACTGATGAAGAACTTTGTCGCGAACCTCCTCAGAAACTTCTTATCATTAACAGATGCACCCTCAGGGTACTCTTGAGCCTCGAGATACCTCTTTACCTCGTGAAACCAAGGTTTATCTGCTACCTCTTCAGTCTCAATGTCACAGCAATGTGCGGGTTCGTCTAACCTTTCGATGGTAATCCAGGGAGCCTCGTTGTCCCAATTGACTTTGAACATAGAAGACATCGTAGCTAGCGCGTCCGCTAACTGATTCTCCTCTCTAGGGAAGTGTTCAAAGGTTATCTCCTCAAAATGCGGAAGCAACGTCAATACATACTCCTTGTAAGGAATAATATTTGGGTGTTTCGTATCCCACTCACCTTTGGTCTGACTAATCACGAGAGCGGAATCTCCGAAAACACTTAGAAACTTAATCCTTAGGTCAATTGCTGCTCGAAGACCCATGATGCATGCTTCATACTCCGCCATATTGTTGGTGCAGTTGAAACATAGTCGGGTAGTGAACAGAGTATGAGAGCCTTTAGGAGATATGATCACGGTGCCAATGCCATTACCCAAAGCGTTCGAAGCCCCATCAAATTACATAGACCATCGGGATCCTTCCTCGGGTCCTTCATCTGGTCCAGGTTCTTCACAGGTAGTTACTATCATGATATTCTCATCCGGGAACTCGAAGTTCATAGACTGGTAATCATCCACTGCCTGATGTGCCAAATGGTCTGCCAACACACTTCCCTTGATTTCTTTTTGGGTCGTGTATTGGATGTCATACTCAATCAAGATCATCTGCCATCTTGCTATTCTTCCGGACAATGCAGGCTTCTCGAAGATATACTTGATTGGATCCATCTTTGATATCAATAGAGTAGTGTGAGTCAGCATATACTATCTTAGCCGGAGAGCAGCCCATGCCAAAGTGCAGCAAGTTTTCTCAAGCAACGAGTATCGGGTCTCGCAATCGGTAAACTTTTTGCTAAGATAATAAATAGCATGCTCTTTTCGGCCAGACTCATCATACTGCCCCAGCACACACCCCATTAAATTATCGAGTACTGTCAAGTATAAGATCAAAGGTCTCCCTTCAACTGGAGGCATCAGAATGGGTGGCTCTTGGAGATAATCTTTGATCCTTTCGAAAGCGGCCTGACATTCATCATTCCATCTTACCACTTGATCCTTCTTCAATAACTTGAAGATTGGATCACAAGTAGCAGTCAGGTGTGAGATGAATCGGGCAATATAGTTCAGACGTCCCAGAAAGCCTTTGACTTCTTTTTCTGTTCGGGGAGCTGGCATTTCCTGTATAGCTTTCACCTTTGTAGGATCCACCTAAATACCTTTATCGCTTACGACGAAACCTAGCAGTTTACCAGACCTCACCCTGAAGGTGCACTTGTTCGGGTTTAACCTCAGCTTGTACAACCTCAACCTGTTAAATAACTTCTGAAGGTGGTCAAGATGTTCTTCTTCAGTCTGGGATCTTGCAATCATGTCGTCGACGTATACCTCAATCTCATGATGGATCATGTCATGGAACAAAGCGACCATGGCGCGCTGATACGTCGCCCCAGCATTCTTTAATCCGAAAGG
The DNA here is from genome assembly GCA_948472305.1 of Vicia faba. Classification (NCBI taxonomy): domain Eukaryota; kingdom Viridiplantae; phylum Streptophyta; class Magnoliopsida; order Fabales; family Fabaceae; genus Vicia; species Vicia faba. The sequence continues at coordinate 1,179,087,931 of OX451738.1, read as the reverse complement.
CATGACTTTGTAGCGAAAGGTACCCCATTGAGTAACAAAGGTTGTCTTCTCCATGTCTTCGGGAGCCATCTTAATCTGATTATAACCAGAGAAACCATCCATAAAGGAGAAGACCTTATGATGTGCGGTGTTGTCAACCAGAACGTCGATATGAGGTAGAGGGAAATAATCCTTGGGGCTTGCCCTGTTCAGATCCCTATAGTCAACACACATTCGAACCTTACCATCCTTCTTCAGCACTAGAACCACGTTGGCCACCCACTGTGGGTAAGAGGTAACTACTAGAAAACCAGCGTCAAACTGCTTCATCACTTCAGCCTTGATTTTCTCAGACATCTCCGGGCGTATTCGGCGGACCTTCTGTTTCACTGGAGGACAGTCTTCCTTGGTAGGCATGCGGTGAACCACAATATCGGTATCCAACCCAGGCATATCTTCATAAGACCAGGCAAAGATCTCAACGTAGTCACGCAGCATCTGAATCAGTCGTTGCTTAACACTAGACTCCAGATTTGCACCGATCTTGACCTCTTTCTTGTCTATCTCTGTACCCAGATTTACTGATTCCACCGGCTTTTCATACGGCTGTATGGCCCTCTCTTCCTGAAGTAGCAGCCTAGCAGTTCACCAGGCACTTTGCAATCATCTTCACCTTTGTCTTTGGCTAAGTTGATCGGACTTTTGAAGTCATAACTGGAAGTAGCAGAGTCGTTATCAGTAGGATCCATAATGGATGTAGACCTATATATGTGAGTGTGTGTAAAATAGCTGTTTTGCAAGATATAAAAAGAAAAACAAGGAGCGCAAAATTTGAAATGCAAGAAAAGTCCAATGCTTTTATTAATGATATATGGTGATGACAAATATAAAGCCCTCACAAACAAATCCATGGTGCCTCGGGTAAGACATCGGGCCGTAAAGTTTAAAAATTGTCTGTTACAAACTTAAAACAAAAGTCTCATTACTGGGTAATAACAGAAACGGGCATAGAATCCTTTGTCGTCCAATTGCTTAGTCCACCATCAGTAGTCGGGTATATCCAGCTGTCAATATCAAACTCTTCTTCATCATCCCCAATAGCATTCACTCTTGCGTCATGTTTGGGCATAGGTGCCGTTATGACATTAGGCTTCTCCGGCGCTTCGAACTCAATCTCCTTAGCATCAATCAAATCCTGTACTTTATTCTTCAAGACCCAGCAGTTATTCGTGTCATGCCCCGGGCTATCAGAGTGAAAAAGCACAGCGGGTGTTTGGATTATACATCGGTGATGTAGTATTGGGATTCTTCGGGGTCTCCTTCAGAATCACCAAATTGGTCTTTAATAACTGCGGCAGAATTTGAGACAGGGTCATACTGAGCCGAGTGAATTGTCTTGACGGCCTCTCTGCTCTTGGCTGATTGTTGCGCTGAGGGGCAACAGCAGACCTTGATATAACCACCACATTAACTGCTTGGCGACGCTCAGGTTTGTTTTGGTTTCTAGAGCTGTAAAGTGCACTAGACTCCTTCTTAACGGGCTTCTTTTAGGTACTTGATGAAGCACCCTTTTGTATTTTACCGCTCTTGATACCGGCCTCAACTCTTTCCCCGGTCATAATCAGCTCAGTAAAATCGGACGATGAACTTCCAATCAGATGGTTGAAATACGGACCAGACAAGGTCCCAAGAAACATATCTACTAACTCCATGTCAGCCATAGGGGGTTGTACTCTTCCCGCAAGGTCCCTCCACTTCTGAGTGTAGTCCTTGAAACCTTATCTCGCACCCATAGACATACCCTGAAGTTGGGTACGCATGGGAGCAAGGTCGGCATTATATTGGTACTGCTTGTAGAAAGCAGCAGCAAGGTCCTCCCAATTACGGACGTTAGCTCCTTCCAGTTGGTAAAACCATTCAAGTTGAGTCCCTGAGAGACTATCTTGAAAGAAATGGATCCATAGGTTCTTATCGGCAGTGTATGGTTGAATATTTCTAACATACGAGCGTAGGTGCAGTTTTGGGCAGGAGACCCCGTCATATTTAGCAAAGACTGGTGCTTTAAACTTGTGGGGAATCACCACCCCAGATGACAAACCCAAATCTCTAAAGTCCAACCCAGGTACCTTCTGGACCTCCATTGCGCTTAACCGGTCTTCGAGTTGCTTATACCTATCCTCAGCAGGAAGATACTGGTCTTCGTCAAAGTCAGTCTCGTTGTCAGAAACCACAGGGCTGGGAGCCCTCCTTTCTTCCTAATTCTCTCCCCCTCCAGGTGAGTGAGATATCTTCCCGTAAATTTTTCCCGAATCTGCGACCCATATTCAGGAGGACCGTCTTCTTCTTCTTCTTCTTATCCTTCAAGATAAGAGTCTTCAGATCTTGCTGACCCTTGGCCAAGTTCATGAACATTTCCTGGAACTGAGCATTTTGAGCTTGCAGAGCCTTGATGGCTTGATCAGTTGATGTTTCAGAAGACACGATGTGCTGAAATAAACAACGAAGAAGATGAGAAACCTGTAAGGGTACCTGTAATGAGGTGCATGGGAATGAAATTCGTATTATATGATTTCAAATACTTTGGAGATTCAAATTCGTAAACCAAAATAAAACACACTTTTATTAGATAAAACTTTGAATTCAATGTTCAACAAATGCCTTTAAGGCGTTACCAAGAGAAAAACTGAAAAGTAAATCAAAACTGGAAATAGCAAAAGACATCAGCGCTCCCATGGTCGTTTTCTGTTGGTGCTGACATAATCGTTGAGGACCTTCTCATTCTCCAGCTTCCTTGTAAGCTTTAGGATCTTCCATTCTTGTTCATGATACTTCTCTCTGTAAGTATCTCATTCTTCCCTTAGCTGGATCCAAGACCTCTTCAATGCCCCAATGTCAGTAGGCATGTATGGATGGAGGATGGTAGGAGGAATCCCTTCTTCATCAGCATTCTCAACTATCACAGGAAAGACAACTTCGTGCGGCATCTCGAGCTTTTGAGCACGGGCTCGAACCCACCGGAGATATGGTTCCATAGGAAGAGAGGTCTTCATCCATATCTCATGCGGATCAGACATGTGCACCCTGTTCCATGCTCGTATGAACCTGCGGCGATGTCCCTCACTATCCCCTTGGAAGTCAAAGAAAATGCTTGGAAGTAGCAACTCATGGGGTCCGTCCCTCCTAGCTCGCCCAAACTGTCGTAAGGCCAAACAAGGATTATAGGTGATCCCTCCTCTGATTCCCAGCAATGGAACATTGGGGTACTCCCCACAGCGATTAACGATACCTACTTCTTCCATGTCTTTAGTACTATAGATGATGTCCGTGTGAGCAAGGGACATAATCCTGTAGGCCCAACCCATGCCTTCCTTGTTCTTCAAAACAGATTTGGGGAGGTGAGAAATAAACCACCTCGCCAGCAATGGTGCACAACACATAAGGGTTCCCCATTTCCGAGCAGTACGGGCATAGAGAGTGTGCATAATATCACCCAAGAGAGTTGGCACTGGATTACAAGACATGAAAATCTTCACCGCATTTACATCGACAAAAGAATATGAGTTAGGGAACAGAACCAGACCATAAATGAGAAGAGCCAGGATGTCTTCAAACTCCTGAAATTCTAAGCTGTCCCAGAACTGATTAGCCTGATCAACCAAGAACTTAGCCAAGAAGCCTTTTGTCCCGCTCCGATTCTCCCAATTAGACATTACCTCAGCCTTTGTCAAATGTAGGGCTGCAGCAACATCCTCCGACTTAAGAGCTATCTCCCAACCTATAAATGGAGTCTGCTCTAGAATAGAGATGTCGAGTATATCAGAGAACTCCTCCAAGGTATGGACCAACTGGTAGTCCGGAAAAGTGAAGCAGTGGTACAATGGATCGAAGAACTGGAATAAGACACTCATCATTTGTTCATCCACCTTGGAAGTGACTAGACTGAGGAGGTAACCATGTCTTCTGTCAAAAGAGGAAGTGTCGGGAACCTTGGAAACCAAATCCTTAAGCTGAGTAGGAATCTGTACAAAGCTGATCCGAATAGTGTTTCTATGCATAGATGCCATGATCTGCAAAACAGAACAAAGATGAATCCCATTGGTCTTTGAAATGGTTAGTCCAATGCAATATGCATGCAATGTCATGATGCATGATGTCATGATAGAAACAAACCACAGGTATTCACAGATAGCAAACATGGTAAGGGCAAACAAGTCACACAGATATCCCTTAGACTTCAGGCTGGCATGGAGTTTAGGTACTACCCTCTTTCAGTTTAGTTGGTTCAACCTGTCCTAGAAATAGTAACCGGGTTCTAGAGGATCTCAATATCACTAACCACCCTCGATCGGTCATAATTCCAGTTTAGCAACCTTTTCTTGCGGTCGGAATCATCGCGAGAGTTTGGTCTCAATGAGCGTAGCATACTGCTACTTTTCTATGGCCAAGTTGGTCAATTATAGGTTCTAAGGTCAGTTGGTGCTTAATGACCCCTTAGCAGACCCATATTCTCCTCGTTGCGCCATAAGGGATATCGGTACAAACTAAAGTGCCACACCAACGTAGCTACTGCTTTAACCGTATCGGTCTACGTCGTACAGTTCCCTCACAGTCTATTTCTACTTACCTAAAAGGTATCCCCAGATCTGGGTTAGGATCTATAGTAACTCTGATTCAAGCCCACAAAGATAAAGCATACAGATCAAACAATTGAAAACAATATGAATTATTCCTAAGGTACACCCCACTTATTTCCCCAGCAGAGTCGCCGGTTTTGTGATATGGTGGCCAGAACCGGGACTGTTTTTGGAATGCTGGTTTGCGTTTTGCGTTTGTGTTCACAAAATGTCGCGGTAAGCAAGAGTCACCACCGACTTTTATTTTATCCAACAAGGAAAGGAAAAAAGCACAGAAAAATTCCTTTTTTCGAGATTTTCTGAGTACGGGGGGTAGATTATAGAAAGGGAAGGTATTATCACCCTTTCTATCCGTAGTTATCTACGGGCTCTTAGGTACTTGCTCATTGTTTTCAAAATTGTTTTCTTTGTGTTTGTGGGTTTTGAAAAGTTTTTGTTTTAACTTCGATTTAACTCTTGATTCTGTCCTCAAGAGTGTAATGAAGTGTTTTTGAAAACTTGTTTGTAAAAGAGTGTAAGTGTGAAAAAAGTTTTGTTTTGAATGAGCAAGTATCTAAGAACTAATCTACCTACTCGAAAAAGGAATCGTTCTATGCTTGTTTCCCTTAGACAATGCTATCCCACTATTAGTGAGTAGGTAGCACCGTCGTTGGAGTTTGAGGGTCAATTCGAAAGAGGGACATATGGTCACTAAAGCAACGTTAGGATGTCTTAGTAGTAACCATAATGTCTTAGATCATTTGTTTGAGGCAACAATATCCGAGGCAACCATTTTGAGGCAACTATGATCTTTTAGACAAGAGGGCGACCTCTAAAACAACCTATACTCAATGACCGTTTACAAAGGCAACCAAGTGGGGTGTACCCTAGGAGTGCGCATGTGCGAGTGTATTATTTTCAGTTATTTTTATCTTTGCACATGTTTAGGGTGATCTAACTGTTTTAAATTAGGCATTCATTCTTGTCATGCAAACCCTATTATCAAACATCTAGCAGTTGAATATTTGCATAATTTAAATGTGCGGCAATTAAACTAAATTATTACAAGGCGTCGGGTATTTACATCGCCAAAAACAACCCTTTGAAAATAAAATAAAAGCGGAAAAATAAATAAATGTCCTAATTATTTATTACAACCCGGGAGCAGATACAATAATTGAATAATAACAAAGTGCGCGATGCGAAATTAAATCGAATGCGGAACTAGGGTTTTGACCCTCTAAATTAAAAGAAAATGTTTTATTGTTTTTATTATTTTTTAAAGAAAAGAAATGAAATCCTAAAATTAAATGCTAAATTAATTATTAAATAAATTAATTAATGAAAAATATTAAATGACATATTTTTGGAGTTTTTGTTATTTTAAGAAATAAAATAAAATAATTAAACTAGGGTTAAAACCTATTGATTTCTAATTAATTTTAAATATTTGCAAAATAAATTAAAGTTACCTAATTAATTAATTAATATTTATTAAAGAAAAATAAAGTTCTGAAATTTAATTGGGTAAAAAATATTTTTGTGATTTTTTTTGGTAAAAAAGAAATTATTCTATTGGTTAGTAATTAAATTAAACAAAATAAAATAATTAAATAAAATAAGCAAAATATAGAAAAAGAATGAGATGGGCCTGATTTGCAAGGGTGTCAATAGCAGAAATTCTGGGCCCAATTGTGATGTCCATATTGACTTTTGCAATCCCATGCGCTGGCGTTGACTTGGTCCTTTGATGCACCTTCAATGTTGGCCACCAGATCTGGCCATCTGGCCATCTGGCGTGCTGGATGGTGAATGTCCATGGTGGGTCTCGAGCTTGCATATGCACTAGATTCCCTGAAAGTAAACAAGAAAATGGCAAATTGCTGGAGGCAGGGATCGAACCCCTGACCTCCAGCCTCTGAATGCCTTAAGGCTTACGTGGCTACCACTGGAGCACTTAGTTTTATTTGTTTATTAATCAAATGCTGCAAATAATATACAAAACAAGAGGATATTAAAAAAAACAATAAAAACACGCGCGGCAGTTTGAATGGGCGAATGGGGAAGCGACACGCCTTCGTCCCTGTCTTTGGACCGTGGCTAAAAGTTCCAGGATCTATACCCACGGACAGATGTCCGTCACTACAAACCAAGCATCCTTAAAATCTCGTACAGGCCATGGAAATGAATTCTAGTACCAGGGTTGAGTTCGTCTCATCCTCTTGAATGCAACCATGCCCATTATGGAGGCTAATTTTTCCTGAAACAAAAAGCCCTAAAACCAAACACAAAACCCTATCAATGGTGATCCATGATATAGGTCATATAAATGAAATTGGTTATTGTAAAAAGCTTGCAAATGATATGGTGATTCAGAATATGCAATTATTTTTCATTATAGATGCAAGAATGAAGCTTTTCGAATTCAAGAATATGGTGATTCCGTGAATGACTTACAATGCACTAGAGGGTCTGAAAATGTGTGCTTTTGATTGGTTTAGGTTATGGAAGCTTCCAGGAAACGATTGAGACAAGTATCAAGCCTTGAAACTGCCTCTAGGAGTGATTTCAAACTCACACTTTTTCTTGATTTTTGCAAATTCTGTTTGTGTTATATGCTTGATCTCCAACCCTTATTCTGATTTATCTCGCCTCCTTATGTATTGTATAATGCATTAGGGTTGCAAACCCTGTCCAAATCCTTCTCTATCAATGCTTTGATATTTGATTTGATCCTCCTTTAACAACCTTCCAAATTTGGTCCAAATCCAATCTCCTTGTACACAATTGCCTTTATACGATTTTAATTGCCTTGCTAGATGTAATTAGAGCCTGAAACAATCACAAAATCCTTGTTAACAATGCTTTTGGATTTTATTTGATTTAAATCAAATTAATTCAAATAAAAAACCAAATAATTAATAAAAATATGATATGGACACATGGCCAAGGCTAGAGCACGTGGGCAATAATGCAAACTCAAAAAAAAAGTGAAAAAGAATGGGCCCATTTGGAAAAATTTGAGGTTTTGGGGATAGTTGACTTTTGACAATTTTGCAAAAAAGTCCAACTTCAACAATGCATAACTTCCTCAATTTTGACTCTTTGGAGGTGTTCTTGGACTTATTAGAAATATTGAGATGTCCTCTAATCAACCCTTTTGGTCTCAACTCAATTTGATATTCCATGCTCATGTATGAAGCTTTGACAAAAAAGGTGTTTTGTTGACTTTTCAAAATGACCTATAATGTCCAAATTCATAACTTCTTGTGAGTGCATATTTTGATCTTGGGAACTGAAGATGGATTGTAGATAATTGCATCCTATTCAAAATGAGCTTTGTATGGGTCATTTCTCATAAAGTATGAGAAAGTTATGCTTGGTCAAAGTTGAGTTGACTTTTCCTAAAAAACCCTAATTTAGCAACTTTTGAGTCTTGATGAATTATGAGAAATCCTTGATGAATCATGATCAACCCTTGATCAAATGATGAAATATACTTCAAAATGAGAATGTTGACAAAAATATTGAAGTTTGACTATATGTAGGTCACAGTTGACTTTTGCCCTAGCACAGTCGATTTTTGGACCTTTGAGCAATTGACTGAGCCAACTTCCTCTGCAAGGCTTGAAACTTGAAATGGATGATCTTGAGAACATATTAGGTCATTGGTGAGCACTTGGGGTCACTTGTACTCAAGGATATTGATGCAACATGAAACCCTAATTTGAGGTAGACTGCCTTAGGAGAGAGCTTGTCTGGCCAACCCTTGGACTACCTTGAGCAATTTGGAGATTTTTCTTGAAATGTTTTGAGAAATATGGGAGGGAAAATTTTGGGGTACAACACTATGAGATCGATACTAAAGGGGTAACAGACAAACCTTGGTTCCATGAAGTGAAAAAGTATCTTGAAGCTCAAGAATACCCTGAGGGGGCATCTGTCAATGATAAGAAGTTTTTGAGAAGGTTCTCCGTAAAGTTCTTCCTCAGTAATGAAACCCTCTACAAGCGCAACCACAACTCTACTTTACTCTGGTGTGTAGACAAGAGCAAAGAAGAGAGGATTATTACATATTTACATGAAGGTACCTTTGGTACCCATTCTAGTGGACACGCCATGACTAAAAAGATCCTACGGGCAGGATACTATTGGTCCACTATGGAAGCAGATTGTTATCAACATTCCTAGACTTGTCACAAGTGCCAGATTTATGCTGATAAAGTACATGTACCACGGTTTCCTTTGAACGTCTTGACTGCTCCTTGGCCTTTTGTAATGTGGGGCATTGACATGATTGGAGACATCAGACCTACCGCTTCAAACGGGTACCGCTTTATCCTAGTCGCCATTGATTACTTCACGAAGTGGGTTGGGGCTGCCTCATTCACTTCTGTTACCAAGAATGTTGTGGCACAGTTCATCAAGCATAACCTTATCTGTCGGTATGGTGTTCCAGAAATAATCATCATAGATAATGGTACAAATCTCAACAATACTATGATCACCGCCGAACTCTGTAAACAATTCAAGATCCAGCATCATGATTCTTCCCCTTACCGGCCGAAGATGAATGGCGATGTGGAGGTTGCTAACAAGAACATTAAGAAAATCATACAGAAGATGACGGTGACATAAGACTGGCATGAGATGTTACCATTTGCTCTTCATGGTTACCGTACCTCATCACGTACGTCAACAGGGGAAACCCCTTTTTCTCTGGTATATGGTATGGAGGTTGTCCTACCTATTGAGGTCCAGATCCCTTTTTTGAGAATTATGAAGGATGCGGGTTTGAACGAAGATGAATGGATCCAGACTCGACTTGACCAACTGAATCTAATTGATGAGAAAAGGCTTGTTGCTGTCTGTCATGGTCAGATGTACCAAAAGCGAATGATCAAGGCTTTCAACAAAAAGGTCAGACATCAAGTATATCAAGTGGGTGATCTAGTAATCAAGCGCATCATTCTGCCACAAGGTGATCCCAGGGGCAAATGGACTCCCACATACGAAGGGTCATTTGTAATCAAAAGCATATTTTCTGGTGGAGCCATGATTCTAACCATCATGGATGGTGACGACCTTCCTTGGCCTATGAATACGGACATATTTAAAAGATATTACACATGAATAAAGACCCGCTAGGTTGACTGGCCTAGGAAAAATAAGGACATCCCGACGAACCAAAAGGGTTCGGGCAAAAATTAAGGATAAATACAACAAAATTATACACCTGACAAGTCGAAAACCTGAAAAGGCGGCTTGGGAAAAAAGGGTATCCCAATGGACCGAAAATACGAAAGGGTGGTCCAGGCAAAAGTTAGGGATTTAAAGCGTACAACTATGTCCCATTAGATCGCCTTGCGACCAGACTTCAATATCAACTATCAAGCTCAAACGATACTAATCAATCCAATCAGCTTTGAACAAGTAGCAAAGTGATGAGACGCTAAAGGAGATAAGGGAAATAGCATAATTGAAACTCAATGGGATTATTACACATAGTTGTTTTCTCTTTGTACACTATTTTGTATAGTTTTCATTTTCACGACGGCATTCTCCTACTAGAATGTCAGTCTCTTCGTACAAAAAACGCATGTTATAGGAAAATTTCTTCAAACTCAATACAAATCATTTATTTGAAAGTACAAAACTATTTTGTTTTCTATTTTACTGGTTTGTTTTGCAAAAAGGTCCAGTGATTATTTTTGACATATGCATTGAATATGATTACTGTTTACAAATCTTGCATAAGAAACAGAAAGACAGTTGTTAATGACTTTAAGAAACGGGGAAAAGTCTAAAAGGCCATTTGTAGTCCCCACAATTACTTTCTCCAGCAGGTACAGAGGCAGAGACATCCTGATACGAAGTCACTGCTACATCCTTAGCATACGTCCTAATGATGTCTATGTCCCCGCAGAGTAAAAATAACCAAAGTTATGACATCTTCTTTCCCAAGCAGGAATTACCTCCTCCAGCCAAGTTCCCTCAGAGAGCTGAAATCCATGTTCCCCAGCTAAGTTTTTATAATCTTGAACAATTTATAAAGCCTTATCCCCGGTAGAGTTTATTTCTCTAGCTACGGAAGTTTATCCCCCAATAGAGTTTATTTCTCTACATTGGTAAAATCTTCCAACAGAGCATCTTTTTCCCCACAGAGTCATTCTCAAGAAGAGTCAAAGATCACCGGTAGAATATCCTTAAACGGAAAGAGGAAATCCCCAGCAAATCATCTCCATTCATCATCCCCAGTAGAAATGAAAGAATCACTTTCGTCATCTACCAAACAGCAGTCCGAGATTCAGCTTTCCAGCATATTCCAACAGTAGTCAGGGATTTTTTTTTCTCAGACTAAGAATTGTTGCAACATCATTCCATGTTAATACATCATGGCATGCGCAGACATACTGCATACAACACAATCTCATTTATTTTAAGAATATCATTACACAATGCATTTCATACATCATGACATTGCATAGGACTAACTCTCTACCTTTTCAGGAAAAATCAATCAACAAACATCACAAACTACTTTTATGACCTGACAATCTTTTCAAAGGTTACCTCTGACAAAGGGTTATTCCAGCATTTTCTTCAGAAGATCATATTTAAGACCCATGCAGTTAAAGATGCTGTAAAGCCTGGATTTCGACCATATAACAGTTTAAGTTTCTACGAAGCTTGGAATCCGACCAGAGAGTAGTTCACTTCTTCAATTACTGTAAAGCCTGGATTTTGACCAGATAACAGTTTAAGTTGCTACGAAGCCTGGAATCTGACCAAAGAGTAGTTTCACTTCTTCAATTACTGTGGAGCCTGGATTTTGACCAGATAACAGTTAACTTCTTCAATCACTGTAAAGCCTGGATTTTGACCAGATAACAATTTAAGTTGCTACGAAGCCTAGAATCTAACCAGATAGCAGTTTACCACACTTTGAAGCCTGGACCCGACTAGATAACAGTTAACATCATTGCTGAAGCCCAGAACCTGACCGAATAATAATTAATCAACAATTCAAGACATTGTGAAGCCTGGAATCTGACCAGATAATAGCATAAGGTGCTGCGAAGCCTAGAATCCGACTAGATAGCAGTTTACTCTGTCAATTACTATGAAGCCTGGACTCAACCAGATAGTATTATACCTCAAATTCAAATTGAAGCATGAATCCGACCAGATAACAGCTTAATCTCTTCAAATCATTGAAGCCTGGACACGACCAGATAACAGTTCAAGTCACTGAAGCATGGATTCTGACCAGATAACAGTTTGAGTTACTGTGAAGCCTAGAGTACGACCAGATAACAGCTTAATTTCATATTCCCCAATAAATTATTGTGAAGCCTGGAATACGACCAGATAACATACAACTTTTGTTATCCTTAGCAAGTTACTGTGAAGCCTGGATTTCGACCAAAAAACAACAAACTTTCATCTCTCCATGTGAAGAGATAGCTTCCCCAGTAGAGTAATGGACAACTGAAGCTCCTAGGCTCTATTCCCCTAAAATATTCCCCAGCGGACTCCTCCTCAGACAGCAGGAACATGATCCACAAAGATACCTCTTATGAAGTCAACATCTACTTTGGATGGCATCTTTAAACCCAACTCCGACGACTCTTCGTTGTATTCTCCAAATGGCATCTTTAAGCCCGCTTCCTACACAATCAACCATCACATCATCGAGTGCAAATTTCTGGGCACTCTAGTGTTCAATCATCTCCCACCTTCAGATCACGAAAGGTAGACAAGCCAATCTAAATCTTCAGGTTTAAGAAGATTGAACAGGGGCAGTTGTTGTACCCCAAAATTTTCCATCTTATGTTTTTCCAAAATTTTCTCTTGCATGGGTGTTTACAAACATTTGCCTAAAGAAAAGGAAAGTTTTTGAATGATGGTTAAGTATCCTTCGATTGGCATCTACAAAGTGCCCTTCGATTGGCATCTGCAAACGGCCTTTTAATTGGCATGCCAAAGGGTTTTTCGATGGGCATCTTAAACAAGGCAGCTTCGATGGGCATCTTAAACAAGGCAGCTTCGATGGACATCTTAAGTGAGGTTGTCTTTCGTTAGGGCATACAAAGTGTCTTTCGACAGGCATGTTAACCAAGTGATGCTTCGATGGCATGTCAACAGGGTGACATTCCGATTGTCCAAGTTAGAGAAAATGAGATCGAAAAGAGCAAGAACTGAGAGGTTTCCAAAAGCTCTGATGATGGGCCATTCAAATTCATGCAGATTGGAGAGGATAACTCTGAGCCTTTTGAATTTCTGCAGACCATAGTTCAAACGAAGAAACTCTGATGCTGAGAATATGAGCAATTCGAATCAGGATACAGAGCCATCGAAGGGAGTAAGGCTTGAGACTTAATCGAAGGATCCAGGATAAAAAAGTTGGTGTAATTCGAATTCAGAGCCCTCGAAGGAAACAAATGTTCTGATGAGGGAAGTTCTGGACACTTCGAATCCGAACTCAGAACCATCAAAGAGGACAAGGGCTGATCAAAGAAGTTCTGATAAGGGAAGTCCTGGGCAATTCGAATCAAGACTTAGAGCCATCGAAGAGAGCAGAACAACACTTCGACCGGCCAATAAGATAATGCTTCGATTGGTCCAGTTCAAAGTCATCGAAGAGAGCAAAGCTTGAGACTTAATTGAAGGAATCATGGTGAAAGCCTTAAGCCAAATTCGAACAAAACACCTATCATAACCTGTCCAGGTTCACCCAAAGTTCAAAATGGCATGTTTTCCTTGCAAATATGGCAAGAATTCAATTTTGATCGTGGATTCAATTCTTGAGTTAAAGGCCAGATTCTTGCCTTGTTTGTTCCTAACTCCACAAGAGCTGATTTGACCAGGGTGATTTTCTTCAAATTAAGCAATCGAAGCAGAGGGTGGCTAAATTGAAGGAGCCATGATAATGAAGTTGGTGTAATTCGAATTAGAATTCAGAGCCTTCGAAGGAAACAATGCTCTGATGAGGAAAGCTCTGAGTAATTCCAATTGGAGCATAGAGCCTTCGAAGAGAATAAATTCGAAGGGACATGGATCTGCAGGGGCATGTCAGCTTTCATTTCCATCATATTGGAGGCCCAAACAACTCATAACAGGCTGGCAGCAACGCATGAAAATAGGTTGGCACCTGATTGAATCAAATATAGCAAGTTTTTATGAAGAAATCAAATCAAATCTCTTCATCATAATGTACCAAGATTTGATACACAAATGTTTACCTAAAATTCCTTGTCTATATAAACCTCATAATCTCAGAGAAAAAGGACACACATATACTGCCTCACAAAAAATGCAGCTTGCCCCATGAAGTTCCACAAAGTAGCATCAAATTCCAAAGTTGTCAAAACTCCATACCATTGCAGGCACCTTCCGTCCAGATTAACACTTTGATCGTGTTCTTGGAGTTCACTAGATGTACACTCACTCGTGCCCCAACCATCTCACACCCAGGTTGCAGATCAAGGCGCCTCCAGTGGTAAAAATGTTCAATCTCATTTAATCTTCAATTAAACTCATGATTACATGTTCATAGTTTTTGTTGTTATTTGTGATAGATTTAATAAAATGTATGCAATTTGCAGTGTCCAAACGTTCAAACACCATGGATAGGGTTTTCGAAGCTGGTTACTTTCGAAACCCATGATATAGGCTGTGGCAAATCGAAACAACCCTAGATCCGGGTTCAGGGATTTATTTCGAATGGAATGTTTTCTGTTTTGTTTAGTTTTGAACTAACTAATCTGCAGGACCCAAAACATGTGTCATGTATCTCGAATGAACAAGCAGCTCAGGTGGTGAAAGAGAATTCTTGCAATCGAAGGGACCAGGGTTCGAATCCCAGGCCTTGTATTTTCAATTTTTAACAAATTTACTTGCAGATCTAGCGCCCCTAGGACCCTCGAACGAGGCCTTCGATCAGTCCTTTGAATTGAAAGGCAACCCGGGCTCTTTTCGATCTAGGCTTACCTTTTTTTTCAAAATTGCACCCTTTTATTCACTGCATGTTCCCTCGATTGCGTTGTTTTACTTACGTTATATCTTCTAGCTTTTTTTGTAAACATAACATCAAAATCAAAAAGATCACAAAAAAAAATAGACTTAGGGTTTTTCATAATCAAAGTTAATTTTTGCGAATTAATTTTATCTGATTATTTTAAAAAAAAAATCTTTAAATTAAAATTAATTAGAAATTAGGTTAAAAATTTCAAATCTTTTCTCAATAAAATACCAAAAAATATTTTCTAAATCAATTAGATTTTTTTAGGTTTTTCAGCTTGTTCCCGTTTTAATATTCGCGTGTTTATTATTCTCCATTTTATTATTCTTTTTAATTATTGTATCTGTACACAGTTTGTAATAACTTTTAACTTAGGGTTTATTTACTATTTTTTTATCCCCAAAGTCTTTTATAATGTATCTTTCCCAAAGCCGTGTAATAACTTATGATTTATTTTTCTGCATTTTATTTTCCGCATATTTATTACTTTATTATTTTACTATATTACTTTTAGTAAATAGGCTTGTATGGAAAAATGCTGAAAATTAAAACGATTAGATAATCCTAAATGCGCAAGATAAATGAACTGAATCTCAATACACTTGTACATGCTCACCCCTAGGGTAGCTCCCACTTTGGTTTCCTTCGAAAACGGTCACAATTCTCAAAACGTGAGAATTTTTAGTGGTTGTCCTTTAGCTCAAGAGATCACAAGTCCCTTGATGATCCTTTCGACGTTGCCTCGGTAATAAAGTGATCTTAGAACATTAGGACAATTAGTAAGAGTTCTTGCCCAGTTGCCTTAGTGACCGTAAACGTCCCTTCGATAGTCCCTCAATATCCAACGATAGGCTACCTACTCACTAATAGTAGGATAGCACTATCTAAAGGAAAGAAAGAAAATAACACCTTTTTCGAGTAGGTAGATAGTTGTTAAGTACTTGCTCAAAATAACCTTTTTCACATTACATTTTCAAAACATTTTCTACAAAAATGCTTTATCAACACTCTTGAGGACTGATACAAGAGTTAGCATAAAGCAAACAAACTTTTCAAAAACACACAAAGACGGAAGCAAATTTTAAAAATGAGCAAGTACCTAAGATCCCGTGGAAAATCACAGATGGAAAGGGTGATAACACCTTCCCTTTCCATAATCTATCCCCTTACTCAGAAAATCTCGATAAAGGTCTTTTTCTGTTCTTTTCACCCTTTCCTTTGTTGGATAAAAGAAAAGTCGGTGGCGACTCTTGCTTACCGCGACATTTGTGAATACAAAATGCAAATCAGTATTAACAGTCGGTTCTGCCACCGTATCACAGGAGAAAAAGCTTGTGTGGTGGTGACAGGTTGATATTAATAAATGGTGGTGGTTTATGGTGAAGCAGAAACATTTGAAGTGAAAGGAATTGTTGTTAAAACAATATCAGATACAGGTGAGATATTTGTAACAGGAACAAAAATAGAAGTGGTGATGGTGGATGGTGGAACAGAAAAAGATGCAGAAGATGATGTTTGTGTGATGGTGGTTGGAATGGATGAGACTACATCAATAATATTAGAAACAATTTTAGAAACAGGTAAAGAAGTAGCAGTAGCAGACTTACTTATTATTTCTAGATAAGCAACTAGAGTAACAGTCTTAGAAGTTCCAGACTTCTTCTTCTTCTTCTTCTTTCTAGGTTCATAAGCTTCTAAACTCTTATTCCTTTTACCTCTGGAAGAGTCAACATACTCTTGATCAGGAGGTAAATCATAATAGTTGAAACTGGACATATCATATCCTTCTGCTTCCATCATCTTGACGTAGATAGCAATGTTAGACATGTTATCTCCATTGGTAAACAAAGTGTAGTTATTCACAAGAATTCTTGAGATTCTGATGCTTTTAGAGGAAACAAATAGAGGTTTAGCAATGACTTCCTCTATTAGCCTCATATTCTTCAGAGTTTGTCCATTGAAGGAATCTCTAAGACTAAAAGTCAGATCCTCTGTAAACTTAGCTTCTTCAACCAGAGCTTTCACCAAGTCACTTTCTATCAGGATGTCAGTGATGAGACATCCAAAAGGAATATAGTTTGAAATCTTCTTCTTGGGATCATCAGTGGTTATGGTCTTTATAATAGAGTCTCCCAAATAATAAAACAAAAGAGCTAGAAGACACATCTTTTGATGGGTCATCAAATAGTACAACATGTACTTATGATTGACATTAAAATAGTTAGAAGAACTGGATGGAGGTCTTGGGTTGATACAATTCAGAATGATTTTGTGTCAAATTATGAGTTCATCATGGAGATCTTTACTCTTATACTCAGTTTTCTCAGGAGAGTAGTTCTTGAAAATGGCTTTGTTGATCGTCTCCTTCACATATATAGATTTTCTATGTATCTTATAAATCTTTTTACCTTCCAGATGTTGCATGCCTAAAAGATCAATAATAGACTTTTCAGTAATGAAAATTTTCAGACCCAGCACATGAGCAACTATATGAAGATTGTCACAATCCGCTTGAATATAGAAATCCTTAATCAAAGAATCATAAATAGGACCATGAAGACGCATGAAGAAGTGATCCCATCCTTGAGCATTCAAGTCAGCAATTAGGTTTGCACCGTTTGGAGAAAGGTTATTGAAATCCACCATATATTCATGAAGAACATTTAACTCACCTGGTTTCATATTACAGTCAACTTGAACAGATTTCTTTGTTATGTGGTGTTCATTAATAACTGATAGAGAAGATGAACCATTTACCATAGGAGAAGAAGAACTGGTTGGAATAGTTGAAGAAGACGGCCCAGAAGGATTTAGGGCTTGTTCCATTTCTTTAACAAACTAAACAACCTCTTATTGTTGAGCATTCATCATGTTGAAGATGATGAAAGTTATTGATGAAGGTGATGATCTTGATAAAGAGGTTTGATGAAGATGATGAACACATAGAACTTGTTGAACGGTTTGAGAGAAAAATAGGGTTTAGGATTTCTAAAGTGTGGAAATGAAGTAAACTGTGTGTTTTATAGTGTTTTATAAGTGAGCGAAAAATAAAAAATAAACACATATAAACATAATTATTATGAGCATTAAATGAAAGTAATAATTATGATTTTAATCAATTCCAAGAAAAACGCACACTGCTCATTGCATAGCCTAGGTAGAGTGTGATGATTAAGCATAAGCAACGATTACACACATTAATCACTATATCTAATTAGGTGACACATTTTGATATCCTCAAAATCTGGAGAACCACAAGGCTTCCATCTAATCAAAGATATTTCTGACCGAAACATCTTTTGATTATTGAGGTTCTGAAAAATAAAATATGAGCAATATAATTAAAGAGAATAGAAACTTTACTCTCATAAGTCTGATAATCTTTCAGATGATTCTTCAATCATTTTCAGAGTCCACTCTTTATTCAGAAGAACTTCATCAAAGTGAGTTGGCTCAATCAAGGACATCAAAACCCATAAGCATTTCTTCAGAAGATTTGGAAGCTGGTCATTTTTTGATAGTAGCATCTTTGATTTAGTTTCAAGGCCAATGATCTTCCCCTTCTGGTTGCCTTCGAAATAAACATTGCC
Source organism: Vicia faba (assembly GCA_948472305.1). Taxonomy (NCBI): domain Eukaryota; kingdom Viridiplantae; phylum Streptophyta; class Magnoliopsida; order Fabales; family Fabaceae; genus Vicia; species Vicia faba. The sequence continues at coordinate 1,179,069,725 of OX451738.1, read as the reverse complement.
TCCAGACTTAAGTTTCAAATCTTGGAACATATGCCTTTCGCCCTTCATGTGTTACAAGCATCCACTGCCCATGTGCCATGATTGGTGTTTCAGTTGCACTATCAAGAACATCTGCAACATATATTATCTGAGCTTTGGGTACCCATTTTTTGGGTCCTCTTTTGTTAGAAGTTCCAGAGGTTCTGACCCCTTTGGAATCTTGTACAGCAGGGTAATCTAGTGGAATTTGTGTGTGATATTTTGGTTTAGAAGTTTCCTTTTATGTTTGTGTTTGTGCTACAGTAATATCAGAACCTTGTTGTTCTGGACATTTCAATTATGTTCCAGCAAGCACAAAATGTTTAGAGAGAGGTTTTGGTTTGATAATTAGATTATCATCAATTTTATTTGATGGTCCTGAATATCCCAGACCTCTGCTTCTATTTCTGCTAACACCATAGATCATTGAAGCTATTTTGATTTTATCTATACTTTTAAAGGAAGTGTTGAAAAGCTCTATCATATATGATTACTTCGTCAGTAACAAATGTGTTAGAGAAAATATCTTCTTCTAATCTAGACATTTTAATTTTCAGAGTAATGTTTGATTTTTCTAAAATATATAGTTTTTTATTTAAGTCAGAAATATTTTGCTCATCTATAGTAGTGTTCTCAGAAGTAGCTACAAAACTTATTTTCAAGTTTTTGTGTTTACTTAGAAGAAGTTGATATCTTTTCATTAATTCAGATAAACTAATTTCAAGTTCAAAACAATATAGGGAAGAAGTACCTCTTGGTCGTCATCAGAGTCTGACTCATAATCAAGTGTCAGTTTATTTTGTGATGTTGCTTCACTCGTGCTGGTCTTTGCCATGAGTGCTACGTTGGCATGTTCCTCATCAGATTCTTCTTCCTCTAACTCTGAATCATCCCATGTTTCCATGAGACCCTTCTTAGATTTGTAAGCCATCTTAGGATTCTTGTCTTTCAATCATTTTTGTAATGTCCAGGCTCGTTATACTCATAACAAGTAACCTCTTTTCCATACGACTTCTTCTGATCGAATATAGATTCTGATCTACCATTAGTTCTTCTTGGTCCTTTGAATTTACTCTATCTGTGTTTCCGTATCTGGCTTATCCTTCTGGAAATCAGAAACAACTCATCTTCGTCTGAATCTTCATCAAAATCTTTTGATTCTTCTTTAGCTTGAAAAGCCTTTGTCTTTCCAGACTTAGACTTTAAAGCTACAAATTTGACTTTCTTTTGAGTTTCATCTTCCTCAAGCTCTATTTCATGACTTCTTAAAGAACTAATCAGTTCCTCAAGACTCGTGTTATTCAGATCCTTTGAAAGTTTTAAAGCAGTTACCATTGGTCTCCATTTTTTAGGCAGACTTATGATAATCTTCTTAACATGATCTGCTGTAGAGAAAACTTTATTCAGAACCTTAAGTCCTGCCACAAGAGTTTGAAATCTTGAAAATATCATTTCTACAGATTCGTCGTCTTCCATCTTGAAGGCTTCATATTTTTGAATCAAGGCCAGAGCCTTTGTTTTCTTTACTTGTGTGTTACCTTCATGCGTCATCTGAAGAGAATCAAAGATAGACTTTGCAGTCTCTCTATCCGTGATCTTCTCACATTCATTGTAAGAAATAACACTTAGAAGAATGATTCTTGCTTTGTAGTGATTTATGTATACCTTCTTATGTGCTCCTGTCATTGCATTTTTGGCAATCTTTAGACCTTTATCATCTACTGAGTGAGTATATCCATCAACTACCAAATCCTATAGATCCAAGTTATATACTAGAAAGTAACTTTCGATTATATCCTTCCAATAGTCAAATTTCTCTCCATCAAACATATAAGGTTTTGAACTATATTGATCTCTATCATTATTCATATTATCAATAATGGAAGTAGATGTAGCCATTGGTTTTTCGCACACACTGGATCGGTACTAAACACTGTTAAGTGTTGATAAAAATGCAAACTTTTTATCTCCTCAAAACTGGAGCTCTGATGTCAATTAAAGATGTGAAAAATACAAGAAAGGAGAATTTGAATTGGATTTTTAAATTAAAACTTTTCTTTAAAAATATTCTCTTTTAATTAAAATACTTTTTCTCCAATTTTGATAAAACAATAATTGAGAATAGGAAGTAAAGAACAAGGTATGTTTATACTAGTTCACTTAAAAACTATCAAGCTAGTCTAGTCCACACGCCAAGGTGATTTCGCCTTATCAACAAGGACTTAATCCAATAATTTCACTTATTATTATAATGCACAAGCTACCCACAAATCACTAACAACAACTTCTAAGACACATTAATCTTAGACTTCTTAAGGATACAGACTTAATCGGTCCCTTAAGGAAAATCAAATCTCTAAGACACACTAGTCCTAGATTTCTTAAGAATATTGACCTAACTGGTCTCTTAAGGAAATCAAACAATTGTTTGAATACAAATTTTATTTACAAGAATATTGTTTTTACACAAACTGAATATGTAAACTATTTTTTTATGAACAATAGACTAAAAAGTATGAAAACTATGAATAACACTTATGCGTAAATAATCCGTAAATTATCATCAGCTTTCTCTCTTAGTCTTCAAACTATATAAACAATAAAATATCTATTGAGGAGTACTCATGAAATTTTTAAAATATTAAAGATATTTTAGGTGTAAACATCACGAATATAGTTTTTTTTTTTACAGAACAATAGAGTTATTTACACCTTCGTGAACACAATCAAAGTGTTAATTTCATGCTTAAGTTTGGTACGTATGCTCTTTGATCTTCTAATACACGTCTTCCCTCCTTCAAAATTGACTAACCTATTTACCTTCCCTCCTTTTCCTTTCTTTTAGCTCCGTAAAAAAATACTAAAAATATTTTTAAAAATCACAAGGAATTAGAAGCTACACATTGTAAAATTTTAAAATTAAGATGGGACATGACTGAGTGTAATAATTTGTCATTTTCAATTCTATTAGATTACGACTCTTTTTGACAAAATAATAAGAGAAAATAAAACGTTGAACAATAAAATAATTGTACATCAACATGCATAATAAACATTATGTATTAAGTTAAATTATAAATATGTTAAAAAATTAGTGGTATGCAAAGTAATTTTTTATTCAATGATTTTTCACTCTTAGAATTTATCCATTAAACTCAAACAACAATAATAGTAACAAGTGTTTCTTTTTGTATATGAAAGGATTTAAGGGATCGTGCTTAATGTCTAACTTGAAGTGTTAATTCTAAAGTTTCTTTTTTCTTTTTATCAACCACGTGGAGCTGTCTACATAATTTGTGTTAATTATTCGCCAAAACAATTTAAAAAGTGTTAGTTATTATTAAAAAATATTAAAACAATATTAATTAATTGAGTTAAATATAAATTGATAGAGTTAAATATAGATGGTTTATACGAGGCTAACAATCCTGAGTTAGAATCCTACTAAGTATTAATAATCTTTGTGTTAGGTTAATTTATACAGAATTTTGTTATGACTTTAATCGGGATTCTCATTAGTAAACGGTTAGTCTCTTGAATTAGTCGGTCGTGTCGTAAACCGGATTTCAAGATTTCCAAAAAAAAATATTATAATTACCATTGATATAAAACTGATAAAGATTGTTTAAAATTTATTTTAAAGCAGGGTGATAATTTAGATCCACAAAAGTTAACTCAAATTATTAAAATTAGTCCTCTCATTGAAGATGCTTTATGAAAGAAAAAAAAAACTATAATCCAAGAAGTACAACAGCCACAAAGTGAGAGAACCGTAGGTACTGCAACAAACAACCGAAAATCCAAATCAAGGGAAAGTCCTAAACTTGTCATGTTATCACCCACTTGTTTTCACCAACCACTTCCAATTAACACATACGTAAATTATGATTAATAATACTAACAATAACAAGACTCTTTCCACGCACTATTATTTTTACATTGTGGTAACCATAATTACAACAAAATGAAGTACTTCATTACATAACATTTGACAAATTCACTTATTTAGCTTTTTTAACTAAACTAATACAACACAAAACATGATTTTCATCTCATTTTATGATCCTCCACGCATGTTTTTCTTCATATCAAAACTTGTTTCTATACCAATAAACACCCTTTTGAGATGTTCCTTCATATGGCTCAACATAGAGACACTCTTTTGCTTCTCTCCACAATGCCTTATAAAATGGAGTATAATACTCGCTCAATATAGGCTTCATTGCTTTTGTTGCTTCCATTGCATGATAATGTGGCGACTAAAACAGAAGAAACAGAAACAAATATCTGAAGCCTTTCTCTGTTGGAATAGATAGGTGTATAAGGATGATAGTGACTCATGAATCTGTCGTAAGGTCGGACGGAAAGATTGAAGGCTAAGTATAAAGGCCATCCTAATGTGAGTGTGAAGAGAAGAGTTAAGGCTCTTCGGCCATCCTAATGTGAGTGTGAAGAGAAGAGTTAAGATCTTCCTAGTGTAATGTTTAAGTATTTACCATACCATCCAACGTTTGATTTTAGTTTTGGAACGAAAACCTCTCGTTGTGTTCAAGATGTTGCCGACAGGGACTGATTTTCCATGAGAAATAAGGGACTAGAGTCTAGAAGTAAAGCGTGAAGTATGAAACCGTCAAAATCATCAAGCCATTGGTGTTTACTAAATGCATGGTGACCACACTCATGAGCAATGACCGAAACAAATGACAAGAAAAACACAAGGCAGTGAGGGCCAGTGTTAATATACTTGTAGTTACTTACTTAAAGGACTTCAAAACCTTTTTATGTTGATAATAATGGGAGTTAACTGAATTTATAAGTATTTTAAAAAAAATTGTGACATTTTATTCTTTAAAACTTTAAAAGTAATAAAAAAAAACTTTTTTAACATATTTTTTGTATTTTAGATTCTTTAAAGCACAGATTAACAAAAAGGTGGATGGGGATATTGTATTCTACTCTAGTAACATTCGTCTAATCATCAAAATGAAAAACACATAAGACCTAGCTCTCCAGAAATGAACAAATTAAAATGAAACAATAATCTTCAGATATTCCTGAGAAGAAGTGAAAATTAAATCATAAAATATAAATGAAAATACCTTCATTATATAAGATCTACTAAAAAGTAAACTTTTCTTATATATAAGATCAGAGGAGTAATAATCATGAATTCATTTCCAGTTATTGACATCTCTAATATTCCAAATTTCAACAAGAGGGACATCAAACAGTTCAACAACATTGCAGCTTTCCCAAGCTACTGAATTGATCCATACGACAAGTATGTTCACAGAGTAGTATGAGTTCAGTATGATCAATTTCTTCAAAATCAAATGAATTGAAGAAAGTAAAGAGCTGGCACTAGTAACAGTAGTTTAGAAAAACAAATTTGCAAGAGTTTTTTTCTTTTGGAAACCGTATTCCTTCTTTTACCATCAAACCCTATGCAAGCATTAAAAACTGTCTGGAAAAATATCTAGCTAGGCAATTTAACTCCAACGATGGATGGAGCTTCACCTCTTGTCTGTTTCACATAGGAAACATACTCACCAAAGTGCATGGTAAATAAGGTGCTTTGGTATCTGGTTAGATGTATGCTCTTCCTGAGTGACTCGGTGATTCTACTGTTGCAGCCTGCTTTACGTATCAAAGAATCAATCGCCTCTATTACAGTCCAACCTGAAACCCAACCAAACATGGATAAGCAAGACTGGTCTCCCACCCATTATTCACCACAAACAATTAGGAAGAGCATACAGACTAGAAAAGCCGAGTAAGATCCAAAATATTTTTAATGATCAAATTTCTTTATAAAAGTGTTTTTGTTTTGAGGACTTCCACCAAATAACGGATACAGAGCATTGCATATACTCTATCTGTCTGGTCTGATAAGTTCAGAATTGTCTAATACGTAACTGGTAAATTGTTTAATCATAGTACATAGCATTCCCTTATCGTGCAGGTTCAAACTATTGCCATAAATCTAACATTTGTTTCTCAGATTCCATTTTCCTATAGCAAAACTCTAGGTCTCTACCAGTGTGGTCTGATAAAGATCAGAATTGCTACTCTTCTTTTACATAGCTCTACAACTATCAATATTGCATTTTGCTTTATAAATCCTAAAATAAAAGAAACCCCTGTCAACAACTATAGGGTCAATTGCAGAAATTATTGCGAAGATTGGTAATTTTGAAGAGTCAAAGTGTTCGGATTAAAAATTTCATGCAGGTTTTCTAAAACTGGCTGTAGGTGCTTATTTGCATTTCAGCCCTAATGAATTTATAACTAGGAAATCAAAATCTACTCTTAAAACGTTCATCTATAGCAAAACTTATGCAAGTAAACAAATACTGAAAGAATCAAATAACTTTTCTAAAAAAATTGTTGGAGTTGTTTTTCTGCACTATAAAGGCAGCTTGCCCTTAAACTTTTGTATGGAAGAATTGGTTTGAGCTTTTTGGTAGCTTGCCCTTAAACTTTTGAATGTAGATGGTTTTTGGTATAAAGGTATCATCAAAATCAGGAAAGTGAAAAAAATGTAGAAATGTGGAAGTTGCATTTTATGCGGTCCTATGGTGCACTTGGTTAAAGCAGAATGCTGGTGTATTATAGGGTGAACCACTAGGAAAAAAATTCCATACAATTACTATTGCTTCCAATCCAGAGACAAGGGGACTGCAGGTATGTATGACCTGGTCTATTAATTTTAAGAGGTGACCTTAACTGTTAGATGTAGTGTCGTTAACCAAGAGTAGACGAGAAATCTACTCTGCTGCTCAATGCTATGAGATAGAATGGCATAAATGGCTTGCTATTGATGTTCAGCTAATCTGCTGTTTCAAAAATCTTATCCCTAAATATGAACATAGATTGTGTGGCTCCTAGGAATTTATGGTTTTTGTAGTTCTCTGATATATATACATTTCATTTTTCAGTTTTGAATTACTTCTCATCCTCTTTTTTCCATAAAGAACTTTCTGTTACCTAAAACAAAATATGCACGACAACTGTGCGTACGAAGTGCAACCTAGTTACCAGCTTCACTCCCCAAATGTTGAACAATGCTCAATGGCAAACATAAGTTACCTTCATGGGCAGCCACTTCAGGCAGGTATGTGGCACTTCGCCTGGTGTTGTAGTCAGGGTCAGAAAATTCAATAATTATACCATGTTTTCCTACCTGCAAGAAAGAAACTAGCAGAATCTGAATGTGTAAAGAATCTAAAACAAAACCATAATAAAATCCATCAAAACTGTTGATATTTGTAAATATATAATGTTAAGAATATTTGTATGTAGAATAGTCTCACATCGATTATATAGTGTAATTAGTTGTAATCTCTCTATATATAATAAAGTCTCCGTAGTGCTTTCATAACACACGGTTTAACCCACTGTCTTCCGGTGAGAAATTTTCTTCTGCAAACCGTGTCATCATTCCGGTTTGCCTCACCTTTATTTCCAACGACCTCCGCCAAGCACAGTCCAAGGAAAAAAAAATTCGAAGGACTACTGTTCACCGCCACTGCACTGTTCACCGCCGCCACTGTTCACCACTGCCGCTACTGTTCACGAAAAAAATATATATATATTTTTCTCTCAAAAAATCACCTTCCTCCTCCGGTTTCTGATCCGCCCTCGGTTTTCGTTTTCGACTCACAAAAAGTCGTACTCTTGTTCAAACAGTCCCAGTTGTTGTGTTTTAAGCCATGGGAGATGCTGATTCTATCTCGTTTACTAAAGTTCCGCTTATCCCATGTGAAAAACTAACCAGATCAGCCAACTATAACATATGGGCTCGTGTTGTCGAGATGTGGTTTCATGATCAAGGATATGTAAAGCATCTAACCACCCAATTGAGTGATGTTGCAGCCGTCAAACTCGTTAAATGGAAGAAAACTGATGCCTCTTTGTGTACCGTGTTGTGGTTTTCCATAGCACCTAACCTCCAAGCGCAGTACAAAGCATTCTCCACTTGTTATGAGGTGTGGCAAAAGGCCAAGAAAGTCTTTTCCAACGACGTTCATTCACTATACAGTGTCATCCACAAACTCAACACACTGAAGTTGGAAAATATGGATGTGCAAGCTTATCTGAGTAAGCTTGATGCCTTGAAAGCAAGTTATGCAACCCTCATGCCTTACGCAAAAGATGCAATAGCTCATGCCGAACAACAGAGTAAATATTTCATGGTCATGGCACTTAAAGGACTACCATCAGAACTCGAATTTGTTCGTAACCAGATTTTATCAGGTACTACTGTTCCTAACTATGATACAGTTAGTGAACAATTGTTGCGCTTGGCTACACCTCATGCGTTTGGCCCGGTTTCTCCTCCATCTATTGTTATTCCAACACCAGGTGACACTGCTGCTCTTGCATCTCTTGGCAACAATCAGAATCGCCTTCGAGGAGGGTCATCCAACTCCAAACCTCGTCCTAAGTGTGACCATTGTAACCGGCTTGGACATACTATCGATCGTTGCTGGAAGTTGTATGACACACCTCCGCGGCAGGTAAATGCAACTCAAATTGATAACTCGGACACTATACAGACTTCACCTTCTCTTCAGAACCCTACGCCAAGCTACGAGGATTTTCTCAGGTGGTGTCAGACTAACCAGACCTCTGGTTCCATGACTTCGATTGCACACACTGGTAATTCATCTGTTTGTGTCTCTCAATCACCTCCTCTTGGTCCTTGGGTCCTCGACTCTGGTGCGTCTGATCATGTTACCGGTAATAAAAATCTTTTCTCTTCCCTTTCTACCTCTGGTTTCTTACCGAGTATAACTGCCGCAAATGGTTCTCAAACCCGATCCCAAGGGATCGGTACTGTTCAAATTCTACCATCTCTCTTTGTTACTTTTGTCCTATATGTACCTAATTGCCCATTTAATCTACTGTCAGTCAGTCGTTTAACTCGCTCCATGAATTGTTATATCACTTTTACTAACAGTGATGTTATTCTGCAGGATCGAAGTTCGGGACAGACGATTGGCGTCAGATGTGAGTCTCAAGGCCTCTACTACTTCTCTACGTCATCTACCACATGCTCCACCACAGATTCTCCACTCATTATACATGCGCAGTTAGGTCATCCAAGTCTTCCCAAGCTACAAAAGTTGGTGCCCAGTTTATCTAAATTATCCACTTTACAGTGTGAGTCTTGTCAATTAGGGAAACATACTCGTAGCCACTTTCCTGATCGAGTCAATAAACGGGTTGCGTCCCCTTTTGCTTTAGTTTACTCCGATGTTTGGGGTTCATCGCATACTGTGTCTACTTTTGAGTCTAGGTATTTTGTAACATTTATTGATGATTTTTCACGTTGCACGTGGCTATTTTTAATGAAAAACAGATCTGAATTATTTTCTATTTTTGAACAATTTTATCGAGAAATAAGAACCCAATTTGATTTATCCATTCGTACCTTAAGAAGTGACAATGCACGTGAATATTTATTCCAACAATTTCAAACTTTTATGTCATCCAATGGTATTCTACACCAAACATCTTGCCCTCATACACCTCAACAAAACGGGATAGCCGAACGCAAAAACCGACATCTCGTAGAAACCACTCGGACTCTACTTCTCCATGGTAATGTCTCTCTCAGATTTTGGGGGGATGATGTGCTCACGGCGTGTTATCTCATAAATCGCATGCCCTCATATGTCCTTAATAATAAAATCCCTCATTCAATCTTGTTTCCAAACTCTCCTCTTCACCCAATTCCTCCTCGAGTCTTCGGGTCTACATGTTTTGTGCATAATCCCTCCCCTGGTCTTGATAAACTATCAGCTCGATCACTAAAGTGTGTCTTTCTTGGTTATCATCGATCCCAAAAGGGTTATCGTTGCTACTCACACACTCTGCAGAGATACCTGATATCGGCCGATGTTACCTTCTTTGAGTTTGTGCCATATTTTGCGTCCACCCAAGTCACTCCGGAACCCCTTCAGAAAAGTACTTCCACACCTCTTCCGGACGTCCCATTTCCCATTATTCCCCATCATTCTAGGGAACCTGTCCCACGAGAAACCCCTACGGTTGACCCCCCCACTTCTCGCCCACTTCAAACATATCAGCGTCGTAAACCAACGTCTGTCATACCTGTCCCTGAGGTTGTACATGTCCCTGAGGTCGTACATGTTCCTGAGGTCATTGCAGACTCTCCTCTGATGCTATCGCCATCACCGGATTCGATCCTGCAACCTGAGTCTGATCTTCCGATTGCTCTTCGCAAAGGTATACGTCAAACACGAAATCCTTCTCCACATTATATTGATTTATGTTATCATCGTCTTTTCCCTTTGCAGTATACTTGTTTGTCCTCTTTGTCTTCTATTTCTATTCCTAAATCTCCAATTGAAGCATTATCTCACCCTGAGTGGACGCAAGCAATGATTGATGAAATTTGTGCTCTTCAAAGCAGTGGTACCTGGGAACTGGTTCCTCTACCCACTGGAAAATCTTTAGTAGGTTGTCGTTGGCTTTATACAGTGAAGGTTGGTCCAAATGGTAAGATTGATCGCTTTAAAGCTCACTTGGTAATCAAGGGATACACTCAAATTTTTGAGTTGGATTATAGTGATACCTTCTCGCCTGTAGCCAAGATGGCATCTGTTAGACTTCTTCTAGCGATTGCAGCCATTCGACATTGGCCTCTTCATCAACTTGACATCAAAAATGCATTTTTACATGGTGATCTTGAAGAGGAAGTATATATGGAGCAACCACCTGGGTTTGTTGCTCAAGGGGAGTCATCGAATATGGTTTGTAGGCTACACAGGTCTCTTTATGGTCTTAAGCAATCTCCAAGAGCTTAGTTTGGCAGATTCAGCACTGTAGTACAACAATTTGGTATGGTCCGTAGTGAAGCTGACCATTCTGTCTTTTATCGTCACTCAGTCCAAGGGTGTATTTATCTTATTGTGTATGTAGATGATATTGTCATAACTGGTAGTGATGAGTCGGGAATACTCCAGTTGAAACAACATCTTTCAAATCAATTTCAGAAAGGATCTTGGTAAACTCCGGTATTTTTTGGGTATTGAGGTAGCCCAATCTAAAGATGGTTTGGTGATTTCTCAGCGGAAATATGCTATGGATATTTTGGAAGAAATAGGTTTGTTGAACGCTAAATCAGTTGATACTCCTATGGATCCAAGTGTCAAACTACTACCCAATCAGGGGGAGCCTCTATCAGACTCGGGAAGGTATAGGAGATTGGTTGGAAAGTTGAATTATCTCACAGCTACTCGTCCAGACATTTCTTTTGCAGTCAGTGTGGTAAGCCAGTTCTTAAATTCCCCTTGTCAGGAACACATGGATGCAGTTATCTAGATTCTAAGATACATCAATTGTGCTCTAGGAAAAGGTTTAGTGTATGAAGATAAAGGACATACTCAGATAGTTGGATACTCTGATGTTGATTGGGCAGGGTCACCAATTGATAGACGATCCACCTCTGGGTATTGTGTACTTGTTGGAGGAAACCTTATATATCCTGGAAAAGTAAGAAACAAAATGTAGTTGCAAGTTCAAGCGCCGAGACAGAGTATAGGGCCATGGCAATGGCAACATGTGAACTCATTTGGTTAAAACAGTTGCTCAAAGAACTTAAAATTGAAGAAGCAAGACCAATGACACTTGTATGTGATAATCAAGCTGCATTGCACATTGCTTCAAATCCAGTCTTCCATGAGAGGACCAAATATATTGAGATAGACTGTCACTTTGTCAGAGAAAAGATCGAATCTGACGACATCGTCACAAGCTTTGTCAACTCTAATGATCAATTGGCAGATGTGTTTACAAAATCTCTGCGAAGCCCCAAAATTAATTATATATGTGGCAAGCTTGGTGCATTTGACTTATATGCTCTAGCTTGAGGGGGAGTGTTGATATTTGTAAATATATAATGTTAAGAATATTTGTATGTAGAATAGTCCCACATCGATTATATAGTGTAATTAATTGTAATCTCTCTATATATAATAAAGTCTTCGTAGTGCTTTCATAACACACGATTTAACCTAAATGTCTCTTAGTCTCTCCTAATTCAATAAAAACGAAGAGCTTTCTCCCTGTCCAGTTACTTAATTACGGAGTTTGTAACCTCCATCTCAAAGTTCATAGTAAGACTATTTTCAAAAGCAATATACAACTCAAATCATCCAAAACAGGCTTAGAAAAATAACTCAAAAAGTTAGTAGTGACATCTGACTGATATTAGATATAGGCATCTAGCCTTAACTGCCCCATCCAACTGTTAAGTTAAACTACGGTCTGGAGGGTGAGTTTCATTTAATTACACGGCAATATTTTCATCTAGATTAAGTCATGATAGAGTTGGCAAGAAATGTAAACTTCAATAAAAAAAAATTAGTGTTAATGAGTCACATGATAATGACACTTAAATTCTACTTGTTTTCTAACATGAGTTAGATTAAAAAGAAATGAATAACGAAAACAAGTGATACTTCAATTCTACGTATGCTCTTGTTTTCTAACATGAGTTAGATTAAAAAGAAATGAATAACGAAAACAAGTGATACTTCAATTCTGCGTATGCTCTGTCAACTTGGTGGTAAAAAAATTATTGAAAATCATACAACAATCTTTTCAACATAAAGCAATTCAAAATAAGAACTATAACCTCCAAATCTAAAAGGCTATTAGCTTTAGACTTTTTACACATTCGAGATAATAAAATAAGTTATGATTTTTAATTAAAAGAAGTTGGCTACGTGGGTCAAAAGTCAAAATGAAAGGGTTTATATTTTAATTTTGAAAAAGACAGCCCGGTGCTTGGGGTAAAAATAAGCATCAGGTCCATTGTGGATATATTGTAGGGCAGCCTTTACATTTGTATGAGGCTATTTCCACAGACTTGTAACCTCCTAGTTAAATCACAGCTTCAACTTCTGCACAAGGCGCCCCATCTTATTTTAAAATTATGAAACGAAAAAACAAAGAAAAAACGACAGAATAGAGCAAAGCAAAGAAAACAAAGAAAAAACGGCAGAATAGAGCAAAGCAAAGAAAACAAAGAAAAAACGGCAGAATAGATCAAAGCAAACCATATGTGATCTCCAGGCAATTGGGAGAGCAAGAGTCCTATGAAAATGAAGAAAATATGATTGCTTTTGAATTATTAATGTTTGGCCACCATGTCATTCATTTGCCCCATCCTCTAAAATAGCACTGCTACCTATGTCCCTGAATATAGAACTCTCTTGGAGTTTTTTTTTGTCCCTTTTACAAGACCTACCAATATTTTTTTACCAACCTACCCATAATCATGTCGCATCTTTTTCTGCAATATGTAATAAATACTCTACGAAAAAATATTAACTAATTCTCTCATGAATGATAAACTTGTAAAATAATACAAATTGCCGACAAATTAAATATCCCAACCAACTTTTTAAATTCTCGTGTTTTACTCAAAGAGGTTTATATTTAAGGACATATGTAGCAAAAGATAGAGACGAAAATAATTGATTATGAAGCTAATTTGAACAGGAAAATAGTAGTCTACTATAGGTTAAATAACATTTCTGCATTCATTTTCTGTCCAACAACCAGATCAAATAAATTAGTACATACCTCCCAATCAAGATAATCATTAGCAGTTTCATAGTTAGTAAGAATAGAGACAGTGCACTCCAGAAGAGGAAGCTCCCTAGCCTCTATAGGTGGAAATCTGCGGTCCCTAAGAGCGCTGCAAGATAAGTGATAAATGTACATATTTGAGGCCACTCAAAGGTCATAGAAATCTAAAAGTTTAATTACGCATGCATGGAAATTTTCCAAAAGAAAAGGGAAGATGATATTCACATCTACAATGAACCTTTATGCTCAAAGTTCCATTTTATATAAAAGATAAAAAGGTATATGCATGTAATCATGGTAAATTATATGTAATCTTGCAGTTTGAAGTTTGAACTCGTTAAGTATAAAAGCACTTGGGGAACCTTTCCTTAAAACCAATAGTACCCAAGTTCCTATCATAACCATGTTCAATAATTTTACTACAAAAAGGTGCTTTTCTAATGAATCGTCCTTCAATTACTAACACACCAACACACCTAGTTAGCGCATAATCTCTGAAGCCTTTGACCAAGCCCCGTGGTTCTAGAGAACCAATGCATCCACGAAGACAAGGCTCTCCACCATTTACCACTTTCTTCCATGTGACAAACAAGGGGCTGAAACAAAGCAAAATTTGAATTTAAAGCTCTCATTAGGTAGATCAAAGCTGCAAAGCTTCATATAATTCAAAAACTACTTAATCATCCAACATTTTACATACTTGATCATCAAGATAATTCAAAACAAATTGATGGCTGGATCTGTTAAACTTATAATTCTATAAAAAATATCCAATGCGTAGCCTTAAGTGTGTGTCACTTTCACGGTTGATGTCAGCAGATCTATCAAATACACTAATACACACCAAGTAGACTCTTGATTTTCAAAACATCCTCCAAATAACAGTCATAAAACATTCTGCTGGAAATATAGAAATACACAAGGAAGATAGAAACCAAGATAGTGAAATGAAAAGAAAAAAAAAAACATGACCAATAGGCACTTTGAAAACAGAACAATGGCTATATAGTCCAATTTTGACAAACCATGTAGCCAAGATTAACGATTTGGAAAGAACATGTTCCTGGATAGAACATTATGGTGAATGTTGATCATGTAGCCGACCCTACTTTAATTTTTAAATAATGTTTGCGGCAGTTACGTTGCGGTCGCTCAAAGAGTTTCGCGATTTCGAACGATAAGGATGTTGCGATACTGATTACAGAAATCGCAGTGTGAATTTACCACAATTTTTTTCCATTATAAAATAGTGAATAACAGTATCGGTATCGGCAACTTCCAATACTGTTTTGTCGCAACCGTTTTTGCAATAATTGACCTTTTTTAAAACCTTGCTACCCATATTCTGGGATTCTCACATATATGTTTAGGTCACTACTCACCAGTCAAGAACTTAATTTCATGACAACTACTTTCAAAACGTATTCCATCTATTACATAAACATACAAATAACTTGGGAGTTAGATTCACAGACAAAGTCACAAACACAAACGGGAAAATTGAAAAGGAATCATTTTTTCATCAACATCGCAAATTTAAACAAATAAAAGAAAAGGAAAATTCACACATCAACAGTTAAATTCTTACAAGTAAAGCGAACATGCAAGAAATTATGCAAAGAGAAAGAAATTACTGTTGACCATCCTCGAAGGAAGGAGGAGGAGGTTGGTCACCATTGAAGTGAGCAACGAGGGTGTCGAAGCAGTAAACAACCATTTCTTGATTTGCCGTCACCATTTTCTTGCTATCGTTTTTTGTGTTTTCTTGAATTGTTCTTGTTGGTAAGGTTTGGGAATCACTGAGAGGTTCTGTAATTGGAATTGTGAATCGATTTCAATTGGTAGTTGTTGAGATGGTTTGGATTGGGAATTGAAACCCTAAATAGAGTCTCCTCCTTCACTTTCTTGCAAGCAACGTGCACTTTACGCAGGTTTCTAAATTATTTTTCTTAGAAAAAAAAATAATAATTTGTATTATAGGGTATTTTAGTTTTTTTTTTAATTGAATTTAGCTATTAAGTCTATTTTATTAGGGTCTATGTGGTATTCTCTTTTGTAAATAAATAGACTAGTCTTAAATGTTATAACAATAACAACACTTTTATTTCTCTTATAGTTTTACACCCGCCATTCTCTTTGCTCTCTTAAATTTATTCTTTGTTCATCGTTGATTCTTGTGCACTGACAATTGGTATCTAGAGCTTCGGTTCTGATCCATAGGGAAACACGAGTGAAACGTGAGGCGTTTGTGTGATTGATTTTGGTTCTGGATTCGTGTTGGACCTTGAACAAAAATCTGAACAGAATCACATTTTTTCTGATTCTGTGGGGTTGAGAAACATTGTGTTTGTGAGATATGAGTGAGTTGTACAAGGTTAAAGATGAACGGAAACGATAATCTGAGTACCAAGTTTTTAGTGTTTGATGGTAAGAACTTGAATCGTTGGATGATTCATATGCGTGTGTTGTTTTGTGCTCAAGATGTTCTTGAGCTTGTTACCGAATGATATGTTCCAGTTGCAGAAAATGCAACGGAAGAGCAGAGAAACGCACAGAGAGACAAGACGAAGAAAGATCGAAAGGCGTTGTTCTACATCCATCAGTGTGTGGATGTGAACGTGTTTGAGAAGATTGCAGATTCGACGACGTCAAAGGGGTGTGGGATATATTGGCCAGATGTTACGGTGGTGACGCATCAGCGAAGAAGGTAAAGCGACAGTCCCTACGAAAGCAATATGAGAATCTCAAACAATGAGAAGGTTTATGAGTGCATCTCTAAAGTGATTTTGATCACCAATGAGATGAAAGCTTGTGACGAAACACTTTCTGAACAAGTAATCATTGAGAAGATATTAAGGTCACTTATTCCTAAGTTTGATTACATTGTTGTAGAAATTGAACATTCTAAAAATATGGAAACCATGAGAATAGAAGAGTTGCAAAGCAGTTTAGAGGCGCGTGAGTTGCATCTGACTGAAAGAACTTCTGAGAGGGAAGTTAAGCAGGCTCTGAAGGCATCTTTTGTCAAAAAAGATCAGAAGCATTCTTGGTCAGAAACCAAGAATAAATGTGGTGATAGATTCCAGAAGTCAAAAACTTCTACTTCTGATAAGAAAAAACCTCAGAAGGGTAAGGAGAAGTTTGACAAGAAGAAAGTTCAATGTTATTGTTGTAAGCAGTTCAGCCATTTTGCTAAAGATTGCTGGTTAAATAAGGGAAGGAGATCAAAAGAAGCAAATATAGCCAAAGGAGATTTTGATGATGAACATGTGTTATTAATGGCTTCTGAGTTTGATGGAAAGTGTTTGGCAGACTAGTGGTATACGGATATTGGCTTTTCAAATCACTTGACTGAAAACAAATAATAGATGATAAATTTTGACTCCGGAAGGAGAACGAAAATAAGATGTGCTGATGATAAGTACCTGTTATGGACTGGGCCGGAAATTGCCCCACCGTTGGGGAGGCCCAATCCAGCGCCTTTACCAAAGACCCAAAAGCATGCAGCCCAGACTGAGGACCGTTGGATATTTTCGGACGTGTCCATTAGGAGAACGCGACTTACATGTTCATATCATCATCACCCTGCCCTCAGAGAATAACGGGTCCAACTCTTGTTTTCTTGGGGCAGTTGACCAGGAAGGAGGCCACGTGCTAGACTCCATACACCCGTAAACCCTGACAGTCTTTGTTATTGGGCCTCATTGTGGCCTATCATTGGAGATCTCAGCCAAATATTGGGGGCTATAAATACCCTCTAATTTGAGAGGGTCAGATATTCATTCAATTTCTCATACTCTTATACTTGCTTGCACTTGCTCTGAACCTCACTTTGGCATCTGAGTATCTTGCAGGTACTCCCCCACTTCACATTCAACTACGGCTCGACTTAAAGTGTGTGGGCTTTGAAAATCCCTTCTAGTCAGGTATGATCAGTGGTATCGTCTATGGGAAACCATTTTCCCCTTCTCCATCTCAAGACCAAAGCAACTCTTCATCTAACTATATGATTGTCATGGCCGACCAAGTTGTCGATAATAACCAAAATGCTCATCTCGCCGACCCTAACAATAACAATGTTGGCGACAACAACATTGGCAATAACAATGCAGGAAACGACATCGACATGGCCGATTCCGAGCAAAACTACAGAGACGAACTGACCTTCTCTTCATTAACCCGCGCGAGGACGACTTTCATCCTCCACAGAACTATGAACCAAATACATACCAAGAAGTCCCTGTCCCTGCAGGTGCTAATGTCATGACCAGAGCTCTATTCACAGCCATTAATCAGACCAACTACATGATACTCTCACATGGTGAGCGGCTAAGGATGCTCGAGCAAACTCGTTGCGCCCCCAGAAGACACATGAGACTTGACACAGCTCTTCCCTGACGGAATGAGGACCACTCTCGATCTCTCTCACAGAGACACAGATGGGATGGCTCGCGAAGCCCTTCTCCCCGATGAACTGGGTGAGGCCCCGCATTAGAGAGGATCTAACCCGAAGTTGTGAGGAGGCACGGTCACACCTTCCCCCCGCACAGGGAATGACAGTCCCTTTAAGATAATAGAAACAGGGGAAATGGAGAAAGAGATGCTCGGCCAAGGGACCCTCCCTGCGGCCAAGGTCTTCACAACAATTGTCGCCTCAACTGATCCATGTCCCACTCTTCATATAGAAGTGACGAAGACGACCCCCGTAGTCCATTATCCCAAGCTATCATGGAGATCTCATTCCTAGGGGAATTGAGAAACCTCCCCTACTGAAAGAGTATGACGACATTGTTGATCCTGTCGACCACATCGATGGCTTTGAAGCAATGCTCCACTATCACAACGTCGGGGGGCCAATTAAATGTCATTTGGTCCCCACGACACTGAGAAAAATTGCCACGTACTGGTACAAGAACCTCTCCCCCGGGTCAGTCACCTCCTGGAGAAGCCTTAAAAACCAGTTCATCAGCAGCTTCATCGCGTCTTGTCGACATCCAAAGACTGAGGCCGCCCTCGAGGAAATCGTCCAGAGAAGCGACGAGACCATCATGGAATACATTGATCATTTCAATCGCGAGGTCATTCAGGTCCCATGCACCAATCACATGAAAAGGTACCTGCTCGATAGGGGACTCCTCTCGGGCACTGAATTCAGAAAGGTCGTCGGTATTGAGCCCCCCAGGTCTTTTGACGCACTCCTCGAAAAGGCTCGGGCATACATGGACTACGAGGAGAAAGAAGCATGCAATAGAGCCCGTGATTCCAGGAACCACGAACCAGCTAACATTCCATGGCACCAGGACACGGGCCCTCCTCGACAGACAGGGGAAAATAAAATAGAGGAGAAACCACGCGATTCTTACGAGCATAGAAGACCAGCAGGATGCTTCATAAAATACACCCCCATTGACTACTTCCCGCGAGCATATCCTTGCAGAGTTCTCTAATACCGAGTTCAAGGATGGTGGCGTCAGATGTCCTCGACCCACTCCTGCAAAGCCCGAGGCAGACAAACAAAATATTGTCAGTACCATCGGAGCCACATACACTTGACGAAAGACTGCTTCCACCTCAAGGATGCCATCGAGACTCTCATCAAGGGCGGGAGACTCAGGCAGTACAGACAAAACAATGCCCCTCGTCGAGATACCCGCGAGGTAAAAGAAATCGAGGAAGAAACCCGACCATCTAATGAATCGGGTCCCCTTCGAGTAGCTTTCTCCATGACGAGGCTCGAGGACTTCCACGTCCCCGGCAGCTATGAAGATGAACCCCTGTCCACACATAGCAGGTGGGAGAAATTCCCCTCCGCCATGGTCATATC
Source organism: Vicia faba (assembly GCA_948472305.1). Classification (NCBI taxonomy): domain Eukaryota; kingdom Viridiplantae; phylum Streptophyta; class Magnoliopsida; order Fabales; family Fabaceae; genus Vicia; species Vicia faba. The sequence continues at coordinate 1,179,050,257 of OX451738.1, read as the reverse complement.
GAGCGGGGGATTCAATGATATCTCAGTAAATTCGGTGAAAAGGAAACTCGACGAGTTGGTGGACACAGCCCCAACCCAGACAATAGCCCTTGAAAGGTTCAAGGGAAAATCTGAGACAATCACTTTCTACCTTGAGGACCTGCCCGACGGAGCCCTGAACTCGAGCATTCCCCTACTAGTGAGAGCGAGGATGGCCAACTTTGACATACATCGCATTCTGGTCGATGAGGGGAGTTATGTCGACATCATGTACAATCACATGTTTCGTACCCTGCAGCTCGACGATACCCACCTATCACCATATGTGGGGTCTGACCTGCAAGGATTCAACGGCTTAACCTCTAAACCTTGGGGCTATGTTGAGATCTTTGTCACCTTCGAGGAAGAAACTACATCCCGACAGGTCAAGGTGGGGTTTATGGTGATCGACTTCCCGTTTCTCTACGACTGTATCCTGGGGAGACCGACACTAACCAAGCTGACCGCTGTATCCTCCACGATCCACTTGAAAATGAAGTTCTACACCAAAAGGGCCCGCGTCGCCACCATACATGGAGACATCTTAAATTTCGTTCATTTTATATTTGTGGCCCAAATAACACCTGCTTGTTTGACCACGCTAGGTTTGGTGAGGTGTTGACTTGAGTGCATATCATGGTCCTTCAATGCTGGCACGTTAGATCTAGCTTGCTGATGAATCTGATGGTTGAATTTGATGGCATATGGTGGGCGCTTGAGATTGTAGTGTACCTGATCACATGAAGCAAAATAATACAAACAAAGGTTAGGACCTAGGGGTCGAACCCAGGCCCTTATACCCAATTCCAGCGCTTGCTTGCCAACTGAGACATGATGGTTATTTGTAAATATGATAATAATAAAATATAATATTCAAAACAAGCTAATGGGTCAGCCAAACGCGCAAAATTTCAAACGGGTCAGTCCCACGCTGCCACGCCATCGTCTCCCTCACTGGGCCGTCATTTTAGAAAACCCAGCTTTTACCTACGGACGCTTTGCTGTAGGTACAGACTTGTTCATCTCAAAAATTATATACAAGCAAGATAAATGACAAGTGCTGGTACCAATCAACTCGTCTCATCCCCACAAGCATCATGGTACCAGAATCAAAGCCTAATTTTTCCTATACTGGAAACCCCTAAAACGAGCAAAGGAACCCTAACAATGGCATATCATGATTCCTGCATTGAAAATGCAATTAAGTGATACCAATAGCTTGCAAACATGACGGTGAACAAGAATATATAAATCAAATATGCTAATGATGCGTAAATTGCAAAAATCAAATTTGAAAAATGTACCAAATTGTGTGAGTTATAGAACGAGTTTCTGAGTGCTTCAGGCCCTGGGAATGATTGGAACAGCTTCCTGGGATATCTAGGAAGGGATTGGTGATCTTGGAATGCTTTGAAACGCTTTGTAGATTGAAAACCGAGTCCCATTTTTTCTTGAATTTTTCAGTTTTCTTCCTGGCAATTCACGACCTCTAACCCTCCTTTTTTTCTTTGTTCTTGTTTATTATATATCTCTTAATGAATTAGGGTTGCAAAACAGATTGAATCTTTAAGCTTTTATGATATTTGATTTGATTCTTTAGCCATATGATATCTTTCTATTTTCATTCCAATCATGCTATTTTTGTACCAATTGCCATTGATTCGAATTGATCTTGCAAGCTCAGCATATCTTGGTTGCTAACCTGTCAAAAAAACAAATCAAATCATATCTTTGATAATTTTCATCATTTATTTGATTTAATTCACTTTTTAATTAATGAAAAATCAAAATAAATTGAAAAATGAAGCAAATAATTTATGGATAAGTATTTGAGTCGTGGACCACATTATAATTGAGGTGCAAGCATAAAAAGTTGAGCCCATTTAGCAAAAAATGAAAATTTGAGCACATTTGACTTTTGGCAATTTTGCAAAAATGGTCAACTTGGCGAATGCGTAACTCTCTCAATTCTGACCTAAGAGAGGTATTCTTAGACTTTTTAGAAAGCTTAGGATGTCCTATTAGCAACCCTTTTATTGTCATCTCAATTGAATCTTCCATGTTCATGTATGAAGCTTTGACCTAAAAGGTGTTTTTGTTGACTTTTCAAAAGGACCTATAATGTCAAAATTCATATCTTTTTGTGAGTTCATATTCTGAACTTGGGGGATGAGGATGAATTGTAAGGAATTGCATCCTCTTCAAAATGAGCTTTAGATGGGTCATTTCTGATAAATCATGAGAAATTTATGCTTGGTCAAAGTTGAGTTGACTTTTCCTATAAAACCCTAATTTAGCAACTTTTGGGTTTTGATGAATTATGAGAAATCCTTGATCAAATGATGGATAATACTTCAAAATGAGGATGTTGACCAAAAATCTTAAAGTTTGACTGTATGTGGTCCACAATTGACTTTTGACCTAGCACAGTTGATTTTCAGGCATTTGAGCAATTGACTGAGCAAACTTCTTCTGCAAGGCTTGAAACTTGACATGGATGATCTTGAGGACATATTAGGACAATGGTGAGCATTTGTGTCCTTTGTGGTTCACACATCTTGATGAATATGGAAACCCTAATTTGAGGTAGACTGCCTTGGGAGAGAGTTTGTCTGGTCAACTCTTGACCTTCCTTGAGCAATTTAGGGGCCTCTCTTGCCATGTGTTCAGAAATATGGGAGGGAAAATTTTGGGGTACAACAGCTGCCCTGTTCAATCTTCTTAAACCTGAAGATGTAGATTGGCTCGTCTGCCTTTCGTGATCTAAAGGTGGAAGATGATTGAACACTAGAGTGCCCAGAAATTTTCACTCGCATGAAATGATACTTGACTTGTGATATCGGGAATGGGCTTATAGACGCCATTTGGTAGTTCCTAGAGAATTGTCAGAGATTGGCTTAAAGATGCCATATGAAGGAGTGTCGATCGCATAAGAGATTCCTTTGCGAGAACCTGTATACCTATTGTTGAGGAGGACTTCACTGGGGAATGTTGGTCTCTGTCTTGAGAGAAATAGAGTTTTAGGAGTTTCAGTTGTCCGTTACTCTACTGGGGAATAATTCTGGTTTGGGAAACGAAAGTGAACTGTGTGTTTGGTCGGGGTATATGTTGCACCGCGACTTTCTGGGGAAATGTGAAATCAATTGTGTTTGATCGGGTCCCGATCTTACAGTGTTGTGGACTGCTGTCTAGGGATGAAAGAGGAAGAACCCGAATAGTAAGGTTATAAGAAGGAACCTAGATAGTAGGGTTTGAGAAGGAACCTGGATAGTATGGTCACTTCGATGTGAAATTTTGGATGGTAGGGCTGTGAGAAGGAACCTGGATAGTAGGGTTACTTCGAGGTGAAAGCCTGGATAGTAGGGCTGTGAGAAGGAACTTGGATGGTAGAGTTACTTCGAGATGAAAGCCTGGATAGTAGGGTTGTGAGAAGGAACCTGGATGGTAGGGTTACTTCGATATGAAAGCCTGGATAGTAGGGCCGTGAGAAGGAACCTGGATGGTAGGGTTACTTCGATATGAAATCCTGGATAGTTGGGCTGTGAGAAGGAACCTGGATAATAGGGTTACTTCGGTATGAAATCCTGGATAGTATGGTTGTGATAAGGAACCTGGATAGTAGGGTTACTTCACTATGAAAGCCTGGATAATAGGGTTGTGAGAAGGAACCTGGATGGTAGGGTTACTTCGGGATGAAAGCCTGGATAGTAGGGCTGCTTCGTAATGAGTTTGGGTAACACTACAGAGGGAACCTGGGTAAGGTTGCTTTTGTCGCATCGATGATTACTCTGTTTAGCTTCGAGTTTTGATCATGGACCCGTTGGAAATTGTTGATAATAATTATCTTTCCTGAAATAAATACAAGGTTAGTTATGTGCGATGCATGAGATGCATTGTGACGAGGTTCTCAAAATAACTGAGATTATGTTATATGTAATGAATGCACATGTCATGATGTATGAACATGAAATGCTGACGTAATAAACTGAGTCTGGGAAAATAAATCCCTGACTGCTGTTTGGAGAGTATGAGAAATGGTATTCTCGACTGCTGTAAAAAACCATAGTTCCTCTACTTTTGTTGGGGATAGTGAACAAGGATGACTAGCTGGGGATTCACATCCATTCGGCTAGTGAATATTCTGCCGGAAGAGACCCTGTTTGAGGATAATTCTGCGGGGAATAACTCTATTGGAGAGAAAATACTCTGTTGATAGATCTATCGATTCAGAGAAATAACTCAGCTGTGGATGAATTTTCGTTGCTGATGATAATGAATTCTGTTGAAGATTGAATTTCTGCCTGTGAGAGAAATAAACTCTGCTTGGGGAAGAATTTAACTGACTCACTCGCGATTGTGAACCTCGGCTGGGGAGAGTTATGTCCTGTTCGGGAAAGCTAGCATCACTGTCTTTGGATACTTTTTACCCTGTGGGGAGTGTATGTACCACTACTCATATTCTCAAGCTGGCTCTATCCCTGTACCTTATGGGTAGAGTAACTGTAAGGTTTGGGCACTTCTTGTTTTCCCTGTTCCTGGAATTACGAGTAATCGTCTTTTGTTTCTTATGTAAATATTTATGAGCAACTATTATTTTCAAATGCATATATGAAAAATGAATCATTGGACGTTCTTGCAAAAAAAAATAGAAAAAATAAAAACAAATTGAAATTTCTTGTAAAGATGAATTGTATTGATTTTTGAAGTTGGCCTGTAATAGGCATTTTGTACAAGGAGGCTGACGTCCTAGTAAGAGAACGCCACCGAAAAAAACAGTATTTAAAATTTGTGTAAGGAAGAAAAACAACTATGTGAAATGATCCCATCGGGTTCCAACTCTGCTATTGCCTTTACATCTTCAAGCATCTCCTCACTTTGCTGCCTGGTAGAAGGTGGATCAGATTGATTGGCGCCGTCTGAGCTTGATAGTCGATACCGAAGTCTGGTTGCAAGATGATCCAATGAGACATAGTGTTACGCTTCGATCCCTAATTTTTTCCTGGACCGCCCTTTCGAGTTTTCAGTCCACCGGGATACCCTTTTTTGCCCAAGTCGCCTTTTTAGGTTTTCGACTTGTCGGGTGTACAGTTTTTCTCATTTTCATCCCTTACTTTTGCCCAAACCCTTTTGGTTCGCCGAGAAGACCTTATTTTTGCCTAGGCCAGTCAACCTAGCAGGTCTTTGATTATGCGTAGTATCTTTTCACTATGTTTGCATTGACGGGGTGAGAAAGGTCGTCACCATCCATGGTGGTTAGAATCATAACTCCTCCCGAGAAAATGTTCTTAACCACAAATGACCCTTCGTATGTGGTGGTCCATTTGCCCCTGGGATCACCTTGCGATAGTATGATGCGTTTGATCACTAGATCTCCGACTTGATATTCTCGGTGTCTGACTTTCTTGTTAAAATCCTTGATCATTCGCTTTTGATACGTCTGACCATGACAGATAGCAGTAAGTCTCTTTTTATCGATTAGATTCAGCTGATCAAGTCGGGTTTGGATCCAGTCATCTTTGTTCAAGCCCACATCCTTAATAATCTTGAGAGAGGGTATCTGGACTTCGATGGGTAGGACTGCCTCCATGCCATACACCAAGGAGTAGGGTGTTACCCCTGTCGACGTCTGTGCTGAGGTACGGTACCCATGAAGAGCGAATGGTAACATCTCGTGCCAGTCTTTGTATGTCACTGTCATCTTCTGCACAATCTTCTTGATGTTCTTGTTAGCTGTTTCAGCAACACCATTCATCTTCGACCGGTAGGGAGAAGAGTTTTGATGTTGTATCTTGAACTGTCTACAGAGCTCGGTGATCATCGTGTTATTGAGATTTGTACCATTTTCAGTAATAATCCTCTCTGGGACACCATATCGACAGATCAGATTGTGTCGGATGAACCGCGCCACGACATTCTTGGTTACTGTAGCAAAGGAAGCTGCCTCAACCCACTTCGTAAAATAATCAATGGCTACCAGAATGAAGCGATGCCCATTAGACGCAGTAGGTCTGATCTCGCCGATCATGTCGATGCCCCACATTGCAAAAGGCCAAGGAGCGGTCAAAACATTTAGGGGAACCAGAGGTACATGCACCTTATCAGCATAGACTTGGCACTTATGACAAGTTCGAGAATGCTGATAACAATCGGCTTCCATAGTGGACCCGTAATATCCTGCTCGTAGGATTTTCTTCGCCATGGTATGTCCACTGGAATGAGTTCTGAAGGTACCTTCATGCAACTCTTCCATGATCCTTTCCGCTTCGCTCTTGTCTACACACCATAGTAAGGTTGAATCATGGTTACGCTTATAAAGGATCCCATTGCTAAGAAAGAACTTCGCTGCAAACCTTCTCAAAAATTTCTTATCATTAACAGATGCCCCCTCGGGGTATTCTTGGGCCTCAAGATACCTCTTTACTTCGTGAAACCATGGTTTACCTACTACCTCTTTAATCTCAATGTCGCAGTAATGTGCGAGTTCATCCAACCTCTCAATGGTAATATGGGGAGCTTCATTGTCCCACCTGACTTTGAACATAGAAGACATGGTAGCTAGCGCGTCCTCCAACTGGTTCTCTTCTCGTGGGAAATGTTCAAAGGTTATCTCCTCAAAGTGTGGGAGCAATGTCAGTACATAATCTTTGTAAGGAATAATATTCGGGTGCTTTGTATCCCACTCACCTTTGATCTGACTTATCACCAGAGCGGAATCTCCGAATACACTCAAGAACTTAATCTTCAGGTCAATAGCAGCTCGAAGACCCATGATACATGCTTCATACTCCGCCATGTTGTTGGTGCAGTTAAAACATAATCGGGCGGTGAACAGAGTATGAGAACCCTCAGGAGATATAATTATAGTGCCAATGTCGTTACCCAATGTGTTCGAGGCTCCATCAAAATACATAGACCATCGAGATCCCTCCTCGGGTCCTTCATTCGGTCCAGGTTCTTCGCACTCGGTTACCAACATGATATTCTCATCCGAGAACTCGAAATTCATGGACTGGTAGTCATCCATGGCTTGATGCGCCAAATGATCCGCCAATACACTCCCCTTGATTTCTTTTTGGGTTGTCTATTAGATGTCGTACTCGGTTAAGATCATTTTCCATCTTGCTATCCTTCCGGAGAGAGCGGGCTTCTCGAAAATATACTTGATCAGATCCATTTTTGATATCAAAAAGTAGTGTGAGTCAGCATATATTGTCTCAGTCGGCGAGTAGCCCATGCCAAAGCGCAACAAGTTTTCTCGAGCAATGAGTATCGGGTCTCACAGTCGGTAAACTTTTTGCTAAGGTAATAAATGGCTTGCTCTTTTCGACCAGACTCGTCATGCTGCCCTAGCACACACCCCATTGAATTGTCTAGCACTGTCAAGTACAAAATCAAAGGTCTTCCTTCAACTGGAGGCATCAAAATTGGCGGTTCTTGAAGGTATTCCTTAATTATTTCGAAAGCGGTCTGGCATTCATCGTTCCATTTTAACACTTGATCTTTCTTCAACAGCTTGAAGATTGGCTCACAAGTAGTAGTCAGATGTGAAATGAACCTGGCGATGTAATTCAGACGTCCCAAGAAACCTCGAACTTCCTTTTCTATGCGAGGAGCCGACATTTCTTATATGGCTTTTACCTTTGCAGGATCCACCTGAATACCTTTGTCACTAATAAAGAAACCCAAAAGCTTTCTAGACCTTACCCCGAAGGTACACTTGTTCGGATTCAACCTCAGCTTGTACGTCTTCAACCTTTCAAACAGTTTCTGGAGATGATCAAGGTGCTTTTCCTCAGTCTGGGACCTGGCGATCATGTCGTCAACATAAACCTCGATCTCGTGGTGAATCATATCGTGGAATAAAGCGACCATGACGTGCTGATAAGTTGCCCCAACATTCTTTAACCCAAAAGGCATTACCTTGTAACATAAGGTGCCCTACTGTGTAACGAAGGTTGTCTTCTCCATGTCCTTATGAGCCATCTTGATCTAATTGTAGCCAGAAAATCCATCCATGAAGGAGAAGATCTTGTGCTGCGCGATGTTGTCGACTAGAACATCAATGTGAGGAAGTGGGAAGTCATCCTTGGGGCTTTCCCTGTTCAGATTTCTATAGTGCACACACATCCGTACCTTACCATCCTTTTTAGGTACCGGGACGATGTTGGCAACCCACTGCGGATAAGAAGTGACAGCTAAGAATCCTGCGTCAAACTGTTTCATGACCTCTGCCTTGATTTTCTCCGACATTTCAGGGCACATACGGCGGACCTTCTGCTTTACCGGCGGGCAGTCTTCTTTAGTCGGCAGACGATGTACCATAATATCAGTGTCCAAACCTGGCATGCCTTCATAGGACCAGGCGAAGATCTCAACATAGTCGTGTAGCATCTGTATTAACCGTTGTTTGACACTAGGCTCCAGATTCGCACCTATTTTAACCTTTTTCCTGTCTTCCTCTATACCCAGATTCAATGACTTAACTAGCTCTCCATGAGGCTGTATGGCCCTTTCTTCCTGTTATAATAGTCTAGCAAGTTCTCCAGGCACCTCACAATCATCCTCACCTTCATCCTCGGCTTGGTTGATCAGATTTTTGAAGTCATAACTGGCAGTAGCAGAGCTGTTATCAATGGGATCCATAGTGGATATGGATCTGCAGTATGATACGTGAGTATGTGTAAGAGTATAGCTGTTTTGATAAAGTGAGGAACATGAAAGAAAAACAAGGAGCACAAAATTTGTATGTAAGAAACGTCCAATGCTTTATTAATGATATATGAAATGACAAATAGTGAGCCCTTACAAGTAAAACCAAGGTGCCTTGGACAAGGCACCGGGCCATAAAGTTTTAAACTGTTTATTATAAATCTTAAAATAAAAGTTAATTACTGCGGAATAAAAGAAACAAGTATGAAGTCCCTCGCCGTCCAGTTATTCGCTCCACCGTTGGTTGTTGGATAGATCCAACTGTCGATGTCTGAATCCTCTTCACTGTCTTCAATTGCATTAACTCCCCAATTGCTGATGTGTAGAGGAGGTCTTCCAATCCGTGCGTGCCTAACAACCCTTTGAGCCCATGTAGTAAAGCCCAAACCAAATTTATCAGTTTTGTGAGTGAAATCGGGGAGCTGACCCTAATTGGTACACCCACATTCTTCAACCACAACCCTGGCGTCCTTGAGAGAAGCCATCTTCAATGGAGGTTTATTAGTAGTAACTTCAGTTGATGCCAAGACCTGAGGGACCTCTTCGAAATTCTAACAAGGAGTTTCTATGAATTCCCCGTCCATCTCTATGTAGCGAAAGGAATTGAGGTGACTCACCATATATTCTTCTTCACCTCTCACTGTGACAATCTTCCCCTTCACTGGGTACTTCAGCATTTGATGGAGCGTGGAAGTAACTGCCCCAGCCTCATTGATCCAAGGATGAACCAGCAAGCAGGAATACGACGGCCTGATATCCATTACGTAGAAGGTGGACCAAAAAGTTTGAGAACCCACTTTGACAGGGATGTCCACCTCCCCGTGCACCATTCTCTTCGATCCGTCAAAAGCCCTCACCACAATGTTACTAGGCTTTAGAGTCAACCCCTTGCAATCCAAATGGTCCAACGCCTTTTTCGGCAGAACATTCAGCGAAGACCCGGTATCTACCAGCACAGGAGCCATAGTGGTGCCCATGCACTTAATCGAGACATGCAGAGCATCATTATGCTTCCTTCTTTTCGGTGTCAGATCCGCATCTGAAAAACCTAACCCATTGTCAGCAATCAGGCTGGCCACATAATCTTTGAACTAATCTGCTGAAGTTTCCTGCGGCACATGCGCAGTCTTGAGAAATACAATTAGAGCCTTCGCATGGGCTTTAGAACACAACAGCAGAGACAACATGGATATCTTTGATGGGGGTCTACCCCAGCTGCTCGACTACATTGTAGTCGCTCTTCTTGATAATTTTAAGTATTTCCTCTATTTCTTGTTTAGAGGATTCCACAACGATTTTCTTATGCGCCTCCGTCTGGGCAGGCTCACTTATAATTTCCTTACCCCGAGTCCCAGATGGCTTAACAGCGGGGGTAATAACTGGAGTAGGAACATGAGAAATGTCAGGAGTGCTGGTTGGAGCAGCAGTTGGAATAACAGTAGGCTTGATGATCTTCAGAGCAATCTCAGGAGAGAAAACCCTTCCACTTCGGGTAACCTTAGTAGTCCTGACAATATTACTGACATCAGTATCAACTTCTTCATTCTTCAGATCTTGCTTAATACCATGATACTACACATCAGCACCATAATGCCATGGGACAACCTTGTCTGAGGTGTACGGGATGGGACCAGGAACAATGATTATCAACAGAGCAATTCTTTGAACAGGTGTAATCCTAACAGGTCTTCTCGAGGAAACCTTGGAAGGATTGGCGGAAATTGTTATAATAGCGACGTCTTCAATGGGAACAACAAGGATCATAGTCTTCTCGAACAAAATTTCTTTATTATCCATCAGGCGCTGAACACTTGACTTAAACAAACGGCAACCAGAAGGTAGAATCAAACACATGTGGCAACCTTCACCACAACCCGGAAATAAACCGCCCAACAACAAATTCTTCTTAACAGTCATAAGAGGAGTATAAATTTCTTCAACAGAGGTCACAATCAAATCAGTGTCAACAGCATTAACTCCACGACCATGTTTGGGCATGTGAGCAGTTATAACATTCGGCTTTTGTGGAGCATCGAACTCTATCTCCTTGGCTTCAAGAAAGTCTTGTACTTTATTTCTCAGAGCCCAACAATCATTTGTATCATGGCCATGACTCTCAAAATGGTAGGCGCACCGCGCGTTGGGATTGTATCTGGGAGAGGTAGTGTTTGGATTCTTGGGAGCCTCTTTCAAGGTTGCCAAGTTGAATTTTAATAAATGAGGTAAAACTTCAGCCAAAGTCATGTTGATACGGGTAAACTGTCGTTGTGGTCTTTCCACCCTTTATTGATTGTTGCATTGTGGAGCAACTACGGGTCTCGGTATCACTACAACATTTACCGTTTGACAATGTTCATATCTGCTTTGGCCCCTCGGGCTATAAACTGCAATGGCTTCCTTCTTACTAGTGAAAGGATTTTTTGCTGAACTCGAGGAGACATCCTTTTGTATCTTACCACTTCAAATTCCAACTTCTACTCTCTCTCTAATTAAAATCAGCTCGGTGAAACCAGATGACGAGCTGCCTATTAAATGATTGAAGAATGGACCAAACAGCGTCCCCATAAACATGTCAACCAACTCCCTGTCAGACAATGGGGGTTGAACTCTTCCAGCTAAGTCTCTCAATTTCTGTGCATAGTCCTTAAAGCCTTCACCTGCACCCATGGACATACTCTAGAGTTGAGTACGAGTGGGAGCAAGGTCGACATTGTACTGATACTGCTTGTAGAAAGTATCAGCAAGATCTTCCTAGTTTCGGACACTAGCTCCCTCCAACTGGTAGAACTATTCAAGTTGAGTCACTGACAGACTATCTTGAAAGAAGTGCACCCATAGATTTCTATCAGGGGTGTGGGGTTGGATTTTTCTGACATACGACCAGAGATGGAGTTTTGGGCAGGACACTCCATCATACTTGGAAAAAACTGGAGCTTTGAATTTATAAGGGATGACCACTCCCGATACTAATCCCAATTCTCTAAAATCCAAGTTAGGTATCTTTTGAACTTCCATAGCACTCAGATGGTCTTCTAGCTGCTTGTACCTATCCTCGGCAGGAGGATATTGCTCATCGTTGTAATCAGTGTCATTGTCAGAAACTGCAGGACTAAGGTCCTTTTCCCCTTCTCGGTTCTCCCCTTCCTTGGATGAAGAGGTCAAATCAGTTTCATGCTTCAACCTTTCTTCGAACCTTCTACCCATATTTAGTATACCAGTTTTCTTCTTCTTCTTCTTCTTCTTCTTCTCTTTCAGAATAAGGGTATTCAAATCCTCCTGCCCCTTAGCCATACTTATGAACATCTGTTGGAACTGGGCGTTTTGTGCCTGAAGATCTTTTATAGCTTGATCGGAAGACATTTCTGCTGAAATAAACAGCGAAGAAGATGAGAAATCTGTAGGGGTACCTGTAATGATGTGTATGATAATGGGATGCGCATGTAATGATTTCAAATACTTTGGGAAATTTAAATTTGCAAACCAAAATAAACAAAATTTTATTAGCTTAAATTTGAAAGGTTCAACATGCCTTTTAAGGCGTTACAAAGGAGTAAATAAAACAAATCTAAAACTAGAAAAGAAAAATCAAAAGTCCCATGGACGCTTTCTCTTTGTGTTGATATAGTCATTGATCACTCTTTCTTCCTCGAGATGCCTGGTGAGCTTTAAAATCTTCCTTTCTTGCTCATGGAACTTCTCCGTAAGTATCCCGCTCACTCTTCAGCTGAATCTAAGACCTCTGTAACTCCCCAGGATCAGTGGGCATGTAAGGATAGAGAAATGTGTAAGTAATGCCTTCTTCATTAGTGGGCTCCACAATCACTGGTAATATGGCCTCATAAGGCATCATAAGCTTATGGGCACGAGCTCAGACCCATTGGAGGTAAGGTTGCATAGGAAGGGAATTCTTCGGTCCCAACTCTTCGGGGTTCAGATTTGTTTACCATGCCCTAAGCTCGTATGAACCTCTGGCGATGCTCCTTAACATCATCCTTGTAGTCGAATACAATGTCCTCGAGAAGCAACTCATGGGGACCATCTCTTCGAGCACGACCAAATTATCGCAAAGCTAGACAAGGATTGTAAGTTATACCCCCCTCTGATACCAAGTAATGGGACATTAGGGTACCCCCCACAGCGGTCAATAACAGCAGTGTTTTTCATAGCTCGGGAACACCAAAGAATATCCGTATGAGTGAGTGGCATTATTCTGTGCAACCAACCCAAACCTTCTTCGTTCTTCAGCATAGACCTAGGGAGGTGAGAAATAAACCACCTCGACAACAACGGCATGCAGCACATAAGAGTCCCTCTTCTCTTCATAGTATGAGTATGGAGAGCATGCAAGATATCTCCAAGCAAGGTAGGCACAGGGTTGCGAGAAAGGAAAATCTTGACAGCATTCACATCTACAAAGGAGTCTGGATTAGGGAAGAGAACTAAACCATAGATAAGAAGAGCCAAGACATCCTCAAAAGCCTGAAAATCATGGTACAAGATAAATGACAAGTGTTGGTACCAATCAACTCGTCTCATCCTCACGAGCATCATGGTACCAGAATCAAAGCCTAATTTTGCCTATATTGAAAATCCCTAAAACGAGTGTGATCGGTGGGAATGAGAACTGACTATTTTTGGAATGCTGGTTCGCGTTTTGCGTTTGTTTTCGCAAAATGTCGTGGTAAGCAAGAGTCGCCACCGTCTTTTATTTTATCCAACAAGGAAAGGACAAAAACACAGAAAAATTCATTTTTGAGATATTTCTCGGGTTCGGGAGGTAGATTATAGAAAGGGAAGGTGTTAGCACCCTTTCTATCTGTGGTTATCCACGGGCTCTTAGGTACTTGCTCATTGTGTTTTCAAAATTTTCTTTTCTTTGTGTTTGTGGGTTTGAAAGAGTTTTTGTTTTGAAAGGGGTGTAAGTGCGAAAAGTTTGTTTTTGTTTTGAAAGAGCAAGTACTTAAGAACCATCTACCTACTCGAAAAAGGAATCAATCTGTACTAATGTCCTTTAGACAATGCTACCCCACTATTGATGAGTAGGTAGCATCGTCGTTGGAGTTTTCGGGTCAATTCGATTAAGGGACGTGTGGTCACTAAAGCAATGTTATGATGCCTTAGCGGTAACCCTAATGTCTTAGATCATTTTATCTGAGGCAACCGTTTCGAGGAAACTATGATCTTTGGATAAGAGGACGACCTCTAAAACTTCATATACTCAATGACCACGTTCGAAGGCAACCAAGTGAGGTGCACCCTAAAAGTGCGCATGTGCGAGTGTATTGTTTTTCAGTTATTCATCTTTGTACATGTCATGAGTTATCTATGTTGATTTTAAGTTCATACATTGTATCTTGTCATGCATTCCCTATTATCAAACATCTAACAGTTAATATTGTGCAGAAATTAAATCTAAACTATTACAAGGCGTCGGGTATTTACATCGCCAAAAACAAACCCTTTAATTTAAATTGCGGAAAGTAAAAATAAAGCGATAAATAATTAAAATCCTAATTAAAAACTATTACATACTAGAAGCAATTACAATATTGGAAATATGGACCGCGTGCGAGAAAATTAAATTGATGCATTTTTAGGGTTTTGACCCCTTTTTTGAAAGAAAGCATGTTTTTGTTATTTTTGAATTTATGGGAATTAAATCTAAGTTAATAGTTAAATTAATTAATTAATGAAAATATTTTTTGGTTTTTTATATTTAAGGAAATAAATTAAAATTGATTAAAATTATTAAAAACCTAATTCTACATTAGTTTTAATTTATTGCAAAAAATATTAAACGTTTAAACCTATTTAAAACTAAGTCAATTAATTAATATTTATTTAGAAAAATAAAATAATGAAATTAATAAAAATAACATTTTTTGTTTTCTGATTTTTTATGAAAAAATAAATAAATTATTTGGTTGATTATATAATAATAATAATAATAATAATTAAATAAAGCAAATAAATAAAAGAGAAAATATAAAGAAATAACCCATGGGGGTGTTGGGCCCAATTCTGAGTGTGAGAATAGAAATTCCAAGCCCATTTACTGCAAGCCTGCTTTGACTTTCCAGATCACCCACGCGCTTGTTGACTTGGACATATGATAGTCCTTCATTGCTGGCCACCAGATTTGGCCTGAAGGCCATCTGGCGCCTGATCAGGTGATGATGCATAATGGACCTTAAGCCTTGGCATGTACTGGATAGCCTGGAAATAAAATGCAACAAATATTGGGGGACCTGGGATTCGAACCCAGGTCCCATTGCTCATTGGCCAACGCACCAACCACTCCACCAACGCTTGATGGTCGTCTTCTTCAACAAATCCCTGGTTTTCTTACCTGCGGATTTTTATCCGTAGCAAGATTCGTGGGATCATCCTAAAACGATTTCCAGGCCATGTAAACGCAAGCTAAGACCATCATCGTGTTCATCTCTCTTCCCTGAACACAACCATGGTCGTTATTTGTCCTAATTGTTCCTGCAAACCTCAAAAACCCTAGGTTCGGGCAGGGTGATATAGGCTACAAAAACAAAATTAAATAATGCAAAAATGCTCTAAATGAATCGATTAACATGATAGTGTCAAGATTTTGGCAAAAAGATGCAAGATTCAGAGGTTATGTTTTCGTGTACAGAGCCATGTTCATGAGGACTTACAGCGCGATTGGGGATGTCTCAGGGCTTGATTCTGATTGCTTTAGCTTCAATGGACCTCAGGCAAGAAGATAGTGTTGAGTTTTTGGATTGAATCGAGCTCTAAGTATGATTTCAGTTTCAAGGTTTTCAAGCTTTTTTTCAAAGTTTGTCTGGCCGTTTGTGCAGCTTTTAGGTCGTGTTCTTTGTATGCCTCATTTGTGTGAGTAATAAGGAATGCATTAGGTTAAAAGTTTGGGCTTGAATCCATGTATATTGATGAATTAAGATATGATTTGATTCCTCCATTAAAGGCTTTCAAATTCTTTCCAAATCTAAGATTTTGTGCATGATTTGCCTTGGTACGAATTTGATTGGGTGTATCATGATAATGAAGACCTGTAATGATCAAAAAAATCTTATTCCATCAATTTTTGGATATTATTTGAATTAATATTGATTTAAAACGAATTAAATCAATAAAAATCAAATAAAATAGAAAAATTAATAATTGGTCATGAAATTGAAGATAGGACACGTGTGTGGTGTGACAAGATCATATCAAGTGGGAAAAGGTGGGCCCTTTTGTCAAAAATTGGAGTTTTGGGGACAGTTGACTTTTGGCAAATTTGGAAAAATGCCCAACTTCAACAATGCATAACTTCTTCAATTTTGAACTTTTGGAAGTGTTATTGGACTTTTTAGAAACCTTGATATGTCCTCTAACCAACCCTCTTGGTCTCATCTCATTTTGATATTCCATGCTCAAGTTATAAGCTTTGGAAAAAAAGGTGTTTTTGTTGACTTTCAAAAATGACCTATAATGTCCAAATTTGTAACTTTTTGTGAGAGCATTTATTGATATTGGGGTGTGAAGATGGATTGTAGGGAATTGCATCCTATTCAAAATGCGATTTGTATGGGTCATTTCTCATTAAGTATGAGAAAGTTATGCTTGGTCAAAGTTGAGTTGACTTTTCCTGCAAAACCCTAATTTAGCAACTTTTGAATCTTGATGAATCTTGAGCAATCCTTGATGAATCATGATCAACCCTTGATCAAATGATGAATTGTCCTTCAAAATGAGAATGTTGACAAAAAATATTGAGGTTTGACTATTTGTAGGTCACAGTTGACTTTTGCCCTAGCACAGTCGATTTTTGGACCTCTTGAGCAATTGATTGACCAAACTTCCTCTGCAAGGCTTGAAATTTGACATGGATGAACTTGAGAAAATATTAGTACATTGGGGAGCACTTGAGGTAATTTGGATGCAAGGACCTTGATGCAACAGAAAACCCTAATTTTGAATTGACTGCCTTAGGAGGTGATTTGACTGTCCAACTCTTGAGCTAACTTGAGCCACTTGGAGATTATTCTTGACATGTCTTGAGAAATATGGGAGGGAAAATTTTGGGGTACAACAGTTGCCCCTGTTCAACTTTCTTAAACCTGAGGATATAGATTGGCTTTCGAGCCTTTCATGATCCGAAGGTGGAAGATGATTGAACACTAGAGTGCCTAGAAATTTGCACTCGCATGGTGTAGTATCAGCATTGTGATGGCGGGAATGGGCTTACAGATGCCATTTGGAGACTGTTGGTAGGAGGATGGGCTTACAGATGCCATCTGCAAGAGTGTCTATCGCATAAGAGATTCCTTAGCGAGAACTTTCATACCTGTTGTTGTACCCCAAAATTTTCCCTCCCATATTCTTCAAGAAATTGCCAAGTCAAGCTTCAAAATTCCCCAAGGGTTGCACAGTGTAAGAGCCTCCTGAACAGTCAAAATTAGGGTTTTTGTTCTGATCAAGAAAATGAAGTTTCCAAAGGTCCAATCAAGTCCCATATGCCTACAAATATGGTCAAGCATCCTCATATCAAGTTTCAAGGCTTTCAGCACAAAATTGCACAGTCAAAACCCTAATTGCACTACAGTCAATTGTAGGGGCAAAATGGTCATTTGATAGTCAAAAGTTCAAATTTTTGGTCAACATCTCATTTTGAAGCCACAAACATCATTTGATCAATGCTTGATCATGATTCTCAAAGCTTGGCTCAAAAATCATCAAGATGCAAAAGTTTCCTTATTTGGACAGTTGAAAAAGTCAACTGTAAATTGACCAGGGCATAACTTTCACATGGATTATCAGAAAAATTCCATCCAAAGCTCATTTTGAAGAGAAAGACATTTCCTACAACTCATCTTCATACTTCAAGTCCAAGAAATGCTCTCACAAAAAGTTATCAATTTCAACATTATAGGTCATTTTCAAAAGTCAACAAAAAGGGACTTTAAGTCAAAGGCCATAACTTGAGATTGGTAAATCAAAATGACATGGGACCAAATACATTGGTTAGAGGACTCAAAGACCTTTCCAAAATGTCCAAGAACATGAGCAAAGCTTAAAAATTGAGCAAGTTATGCCTTGTGGAAGTTGGGAAATTTTTGGATATTTTGAAAAGTCAACATTGATTCAAATGACCTAAAATTGCTAATGGGCCTATTTTTCTTCCACAATTCATCATCCCAAGCATGTGCACGACCACTTATCCCAAAGGGAAGTTTTTATTCATTTTTTATTTATTTATTTGAATTTTTATTAATAATAATTCATTTAATCAAATTAAATATATGAAAAATACTTAACCTAACTTATCAAATCTTTTTGTACATGTAATAGGCTCAATGATTCGTGCATGATCAGATTTGGAAGGAATTGGATTGATTGGATCATGATTGGTACAAAATTGCATGAAAAAAGATTGAAAAAATAATGATTGAAAATCAAATCTCATAAACCATCAATGCATAGATTTTGATCAGAATTCTTAACCTAATTCACTCAATACATAAGCACAAGCAAGACCTAATGCCTCAGGACCACGCAGCTGCTCAAAATCTGGAAAGCAAAACTTGAAATTTGTCAAAAAAATTCCAATTCTGAAAACCTATTTGCAGGTTGTTTCAAGCCACGAGACTCATCCTATTGCCTTCCAAGGACCTCAAGCAATCTTCCTGGATCAAAAACATAAATCATAACTCTTTGAATCATTGTACAGAAGTCCAAATTTTCTCACTTTTTTGCATAATCGTGCTTTACAATTTACGCATATTCATGGCATTTTATTTGTAGATTCATATTCCTTGTGTGATTCTGAAGCTAACCATCTATCTTGATTGAGTTTTTGCAAGCTATATACGATTTCACCATTATTGTTTTCTAGGGTTTTACAAGCTACGAATTGGGGGTTTCTTGGTCCTGTAAAATTAGCACACCACAGTGCCATGAACGTATTCAGCATACCTGGACGAAGAGTTTGAGACCCTCGCGCTCAATTTATGAGCATCACAGGGTTATTCGCTATTTTCCCAAAACATGCCTAAAAGAACATTTGAAAACCGTTGCTTATGATGTTTATGTTTCAGGAAAAAATAAAACAATGGAGAAGATGATCTCGTGGCAAGCGATGGTTGGCTGGTTTGAAAGTTCACGCGCGGAGACCCCACTAACGCTTGTTTCTTTTATAATATTTGTTAGTTGTTATATATTAAACGCGCGTGAATTGGTTCAGTGGTAAGCGAGAGTGCTGGTAACGTACCTGACCTGGGTTCGAGCCCCAGGTCTTCACTATTTCTTTCTTATTTTTCAACTAATTATCCTATGCAGTTTCACTACCATGAGCGTACTATGTAGTCCACCATCAAGCTTGCCACGTCTACCTCAAGATCAATCAGAAGGCTAGAATCTGGAGAACACCATAGGCATAAGTCAACGAAGCTACACGTGGTCAATAAAGTCAACAAGGCCAGGACCTTAATGGGCCAGAATTACCACAATTTCACCTCCTATTTGGGGTCTGAACCCCCTTTGGTTTGCAATTCTTTCTATTCCTTTTTATTTTTATATTTTTCTTTTTATTATTGTTTTTATTAATTAATTTTATTATTTTCATAATATATAAAAAAAAACATCAAAAAATCAGAAAAAAGAGAAAAAATATAATAAATATTTTATTTTAGTATTTTCATAAATAAATTGTATTAATTCATTTAGTTATTAATTTAGGGTTTAATTTAATATTTTCATAATAAAAATCTAAAAAATGTAGAAATAGGGTTTAATTAATGTTTTTATTCCTTTTTATTTTTTCTTTCATAATAATTAAAATAATTAAATATTTATTTTTATCATTAAATTGTATATAAAAATTAGGGTTAATTTTAGGTTAAAAACTTCAACATTTTTTTCATAATAAATTAAAATAACTAGAGTTAGGGTTAGCATTTATTTTAATTAATCCTTTTTTTTCATTAAAATCCTAAAAATCCTAAAATACCAAAAAAACAATTTTCTTTTCCTTTTTTTAATTAATTAATGTCACCACTCAATTTAGTTTTGCAAAAAGGGTCCAACGCCCTCGTTTAATTCTTATTAATTCGCATATTTATTTTATTTCGTTTAAATATTTATGTATCTCTCCCAAAGCCGTGTAACTAATTGCTCGCACTTTTAATTCTTTACTTTTCTTTTATTTCTTAATTTTTCTGTCAAATCGGGTCCTGGTTTAATTTTGGCGATGTGGACCCGCGCCTTTTGTAATAGCTTAGAATTTTACTTTTCTCGCAATTTTTAACTGTAAATAATGGCATGAAAGAATGTATGGACAAAAATAAAAAACAAACGCTAGATCACCCATGACATGACAAAAGACAAAAATAACTGAACATGACACACAAATCACACACCACCCCTAGGGTACGCCTCACTGTTGCCTTGCCTCGAAAGGTGATCGTCGAGTAGAGAATGTCTTAGTAAGTCCTCATGATCCGAGAACCTGGCATGAGGGTAGCTTCTAAGGTGTCTTCCCATTGCTCTGGTGATCACCATGTCCCGAACCTCGAATTGACCCGAACACCTCCAACGGTGGTGCTACCTACCTCTCAATGGTGGGATGGCACTACTTTAAAGGACATTTACACAGACGAATTCCTTAGGGTAGGTAGACGACTCTAGATACTTGCTCTAAATTCAAAACAAATTCAAAAATACTTTTCACACCGACGCCTTTTCAAAAAGCTTTCGAAAGCAATTTTTCAAACACTCTTGAGGACCGATACAAGAGTCGAACTGGAATTTTCAAAGAAACTTTTTAAAACCCACAGTTGAAAAGCAAACAAACCATTTTGAAAACACAAGTGAGCAAGTATCTAAGAGCCCATGGATAACCATGGATAGAAAGGGTGCTAACACCTTCCCTTTCTATAATCTACCTCCCGAACCGAGAGCAATCTCTTTAAGGAATTTTTCTGTGCTTTTGTCCTTTCCATTTGGAGAAAATAAAAGACGGTGGCGACTCTTGCTTCCGCGACATTTCGCAAACCAGCTTTAAACAGTCAGTTCCAAATCCACCGATCACAGAACTGGCGACTCTGCTGGGGATAAACTTAAAGTGAGGTGTACCTTAGGGCTAGTTCATAACTATGTTTTCAATTGTTTTCCCTGTGTGCTTTAAATTGTGGGTTGCTTGGGAGTTCTATAGATCCTAACCCGGATCTGGGGGATACCTTCTTAGAAAGTAGCAACAAGACTGTGAGGGAACTGTGCGGGGTATACCGACATGGTTGAAACAGTCTGCTACGTTGATGTGGCACTTTGGTGTGTACCGGTAACCCTTGAGTTCAGTCAAGGAGAGTACGGGGCCTCCGCGTGGTGTCGTGAAGCATCAACTGACCTTAGGAACCTTAATTGAACCATCTTGGCCTCTTTAGGGTAGTGATATAACTGACTTTGGTGCAGTCCGAGGTTGGTTGATACTCGATACTACACTCAATTGAGGGTTGCTTTCCTGGGATATTTCGGTCGCCAGTTCAGTGGCTAAATCGAAACGATGAACAATGAAAGCAATCCCGTGATATTGGGACCCTTAGAACCCGGTTACTTTGATAGGACAGGTTGAACCCACCAACTTCAAGAGGGTACTACCCAGACCCCATGCTGGCCTCAAACCTTAAGGGCTTGTCTTGTGTGCCTTGTGTGCCTTACATGTTTGTCTTTGTAAATATCTGTGGTGTGTTTAATCATAGCATCATGACATCATCCAGCATCATATGCATTGACTAACCATTTCAGGGGTTCGAATTTTCATCTTTGTTCTTGTTTTGTAGGACATGGAAACTGCTCGTAGAAAGACAATTCAAGTCAGTCTTGTAAGGATCCCTCCTCAGCTTAAGGAGCTTATATCCAGGATTCCCGAGAACTCATCATTCAGTGAAAGACATGGAAGCCTCATCAGCTTGGTCAACACCAACATTGAGGAAGATATGATCAAGGTCCTGTTCCAATTCTTTGACCCTCTGCATCACTGTTTCACCTTCCTGGACTATCAGTTGGTACCTACATTGGAGGAGTTCTCCCGGCTCCTGAAGATCCCCATCCTTGATCAGCTACCCTTCAACGGTACGGAAAAGGAACCTAAGCTTGAAGAGATTGCTAAAGCCTTGCACCTACAGTCATCTGACCTCAAGGGACATTGGGAAGTTAGAAGTGGTATCAAAGGGTTCTTAGCCAGGTTTCTGTTTAAAAAGGCCCATGAATGTTGGAACTCCCTTGACTTGCAAGCTTTTGAAGAGGTTGTGGCCCTCCTTGTCTATGGTTTGGTATTGTTCCCTAACCCAGATCAGCTTATTGATATCAGTGCTGTCCAAATCTTTATGTCCAGGAATCCTATACCTACGTTGCTGGGAGACATCCTTCACTCATGTTACACTCGAACCATGAGAAAAAGAGGTGTCCTTATGTGTTGCACTCCTCTCCTGGGAAGGTGGTTTATTTCGCACCTTCCACAATCAGTTTTGAAGAATGAGCGGGGTTTGAGATGGTCACAACGGTTGATGACTCTTACACATGCAGATATACATTGGTGCCCTAGGTCCAGAGAAGATGTCACTATCATTGATCGTTGCGGGGAGTACCCTAATGTTCCTTTACTTGGAATCAGAGGAGGTATTACTTACAGCCCATGCCTGGCTTGGAGACAGTTTGGTTATGCTCGGAGGGATGGTCCTCATGACATGTTAATTCCTGACATAGTTTTTGACTTCGACAACGATACTCAAGGACTTCGCCAGAGATTTATCAGAGCCTGGAAGATGCCCAGTAGGATAGACAGTAAGACACTAGGGCACAGGAACTCCATCCCATTGGAACCTTATCTCAAGTGGGTACGCGCCCGCTCCCAGAAGTTGGTAATGCCTTATCCTCATATGCTCCCCGTAATCAAAGAGTCAGTCTCGGAAGGAGAAGTGTCCTACACTATTCAGCACCCTGATATGCCCACATCCTGGGAAGAGATGCAGAAGAGTTGGATCCAGCTTAAGGAAGAACGGAATTCTCTTGAGACCAGTCTACATGCCAGTGAAAAGAAGGTCTTGGAGCTCACCCGCCTGTTGCATGAGGAGAGGAATCTCAACACTTACATAGCTCCAAAGAGGACGCGCAGTGTATTTTGGGATTGACTTACTTTTGTATTATTTTGCCCCTGAGGCTTTAATGTATTAAACAGTTATTTCCTTAATGACAACGTGTGTTCCTTTTTGTCTACAACGAAGTTAAATTTTCGAACCCTTGAATGCATTGCATAAACACATCTCATTCATCATGTGCATAGCAGGTTTTCCCCTTTTCAGGTTGCTTACAGTTCTTTGCTGTTTATTTCAGCATCATGAATCCTGACTCGTCATCAACTGAGACATCCATCAAGGCTCTTCAGGCGCAGAATGCGCAGTTTCAGGAATTAATCAAGGGTTTGGCTCAAGGCCAAGAAGAGCTGAAGGCTCTGCTTCTGAAAAAGGAAAAGAAGAAGAAGAGAAGGACTGTTCTGTTCAACTCGGGCCGAAGGTTTGGCAATGCTCTGCAGCATGAAGAGGCTGGTTCTTCTGTTGGCAAGGGTACTCCTCAAGAGGCAAGGGTTCCTAGTCTGGTAGTCTCCGACAACGAGACTGATTTTGATGAAGAGCAGTATCCACCCGCAGAAGACCGTTACAAGCAACTGGAGGATAGGTTGAATGCCATGGAGATACAACAGGTACCTGGGCTAGATTTTGGAGATCTGGGTTTGTCTACGGGTGTGATCATCCCTCGGAAGTTCAAAGCACCATCTTTTACTAAATATGACGGGGCGTATTATCCCAAGCTACATCTCAGGTCCTATGTTCGAAAAATTCAACCGTACTCAGCGGATAAGAATTTGTGGATCCACTTCTTCCAGGAGAGTATTTCAGGGACTCATCTCGAATGGTTCTATCAGCTGGATGGGACCAAGGTTCGTAACTGGGAGGAGTTGGCTACTGCTTTCTACAAGCAGTATCAATATAATGCCGACCTTGCCCCTACACGTACCCAACTCCAGGGTATGTCGTTAGGTTCAAGTGAAGGTTTTAAGGAGTACGCTCAGAAGTGGAGGGATCTGGCTGGCAGAGTGCAGCCTCCGTTGACTGATAGGGAGTTGGTAGACATGTTCTTGGGGACCCTATCTGGGCCATTTTTCAACCATCTCATCGGGAATTCGTCTGCAGGGTTCACTGATTTGATTCTGACTGGAGAGAGAATTGAGGCTGGGTTGAAGTCTGGAAAGATTCCGAAGGGTGCATCGTCTAGTTCTGAGAAGAAACCCTTCAAAAAAGAGGCTAGTGCTGTATATGGTTCCAAAAGATCAGAGAGACCTGAGCGCCGCCAATCTGTCAACGCGGTGATGATTGCCAAGCCTGCTGCCGCTCCTCGGCCGACCAATCCTCAAAGGGCTGAAAGACCCCGGAGAGAGTTCACCCGCTTGAGTATGACCTTGTCGCAGATCTTGCCACAGTTGCTCTCAACCAACTTAGTGACTGTCAGAGAGGCGCCGAAGTTCCCAAATACTGCATCTCCTAAGTACAACCCGAATGCTCGTTGTGCTTACCATTCAGATAGCCCGGGGCATTCTACTGACGACTGCTGGGCCTTAAGGAGCAAGCTGCAGGACCTTATTGACGCCAAGGAGGTACAGTTTGAGGCATCTGAGAAGCCTAATGTAGTGACAGCTCCCCTGCCTGCTCATGGGGTGAATGCTATTGGGGACGAAAATGAAGTGGATGAAGCTGAGTTTGATCGCTGGATCTACCCGGCAACCGACAGTGGACTTAACAATTGGAGTGCGAAGGACAATCTATCTGTTTCTCTTGTTACTAAGTAATAAATTTCTTTGTTTTGCTATTTGTAATAAACAATAAAAAAAACTCTATAGCCCGGTGTCTTACCCGAGGCACCGTGGTTTCATTTGTGAGGGCATATAAATTGTCATTTCATATATCATGAATGAAAATCTTAGACGTTTTCTCGCATTGCAAATTTTATGCTCCTTTTCTGTCTTTCTTTCCTTTACATATATTTCAAAACAGCTGTATTTACACACACACTCACTCATACAGGTTTCAATCCACTCTGGATCTCACTGATAACGACTCTGCTACTGCCAGTTATGACTTCGAAAATCCGATCAACTTAGCCGAAGACGAAGGTGAAGATGATTGCGAAGTGCCTGGCGAGCTTGCAAGACTGTTTCTTCAGGAAGAGAGGGCAATTCAACCCCATGAAGAGCTAGTGGAAACAATAAACTTGGGTACTGAGGCAGACAGGAAAGAGGTAAAGATTGGTGCCAACCTAGAGCTCAGTGTGAAGCAACGGTTGACTCAGATGCTACATGATTATATGGAGATCTTTGCCTGGTCCTACGAAGACATGCCCGGGTTGGATACCGATATTGTGGTCCATCACTTGCCAACTAAGGAAGACTGCCCTCCGGTGAAGCAAAAGGTACGTCATATGCGTCCAGAGATGTCTGAGAAAATTAAAGCCGAGGTTATGAAACAGTTTGACGCTGGTTTCCTTGCAGTAACTTCTTACCCTCAGTGGGTTGCTAATGTGGTGCCGGTACCAAAGAAGGACGGTAAGGTCAAAATGTGTGTCGACTACAGGGATCTGAACAGGGCCAGCCCCAAGGATGACTTCCCCCTACCTCACATTGATGTCCTTGTTGATAATACAGCTCAACATAAGGTGTTCTCTTTCATGGATGGCTTTTCAGGTTACAATCAGATCAAGATGGCACCTGAAGACATGGAAAAGACTACATTTGTTACTCAGTGGGGCACCTTCTGCTACAAGGTCATGCCTTTTGGACTAAAGAACGATGGGGCAACCTACCAACGTGCCATGGTTGCTTTATTTCATGATATGATCCATCATGAGATAGAAGTGTATGTTGACGACATGATCGCAAGGTCCCAAACCGAGGAAGAGCACCTAGATCATCTGCAGAAGTTGTTTGACCGGTTGAAACTGTACAAGCTGAGGTTGAACCCGAACAAGTGCACCTTCGGGGTAAGATCTGGAAAGTTGCTAGGCTTCGTGGTCAGCGATAAGGGTATTCAAGTGGACCCTGCTAAGGTTAAAGCTATTCAAGAGATGTCAGTCCCCAGGACAGAGAAGGAAGTCAGAGGCTTTTTAGGACGCCTGAATTACATTGCTCGCTTCATCTCACACCTAACTGCTACCTGTGAGCCAATCTTCAAGCTGCTGAAGAAAGATCAGGTAGTGCGTTGGAACGATGAATGTCAGGCTGCTTTTGACAGAATCAAGGAGTATCTCCAAGAACCACCTATCCTTATGCCACCGGTTGAAGGGAGACCTCTGATACTATATCTAACAGTGCTTGACAACTCAATGGGGTGTGTGCTGGGGCAGCATGACGAGTCTGGCCGAAAAGAGCATGCCATTTATTACCTTAGCAAAAAGTTTACCGACTGTGAGACCCGATACTCACTGCTTGAGAAAACTTGCTGCGCTTTGGTATGGGCTGCTCGCCGGCTGAGACAGTATATGCTGACTCACACTACCTTGTTGATCTCAAAGATGGATCCTATAAAGTACATATTCGAAAAGCCTGCTCTGTCTGGGAGAATTGCAAGATGGTAGATGATCTTGACGGAATACGACATTCAGTACACAACCCAGAAAGCCATCAAGGGAAGTGTATTGGCAGACCACTTGGCACATCAGGCCGTAGATGATTATCAGTCAATGAACTTCGAGTTTCCGGATGAAAGCATCATGATAGTAACTGATTGTGAAGTACCTAGACCGGATGAAGGACCTGAGGAAGGATCCCGATGGTCTATGCACTTTGACGGAGCCTCCAATGCTTTGGGTAACGGTATCGGCGCCATCATCATATCTCCACAAGGTACTCATACTCCACTCACTGCCCGGCTATGTTTCAACTGTACCAACAACACGGCGGAGTATGAGGCGTGCATCATGGGTCTTCAAGCTGCGATCGACCTAAGGATCAAGTTTCTGAGTGTCTTCGGAGATTCCGCTCTTGTGATCAATCAGATCAAAGGAGAGTGGGATACGAAACATCCGAATCTCATTCCTTACAGAGAATGTGTGTTGACCCTGATCCCCCACTTTACAGAGATAACCTTTGAACACTTTCCAAGAGAAGAGAATCAGCTGGCGGACGCGTTAGCTACAATGTCTTCTATGTTCAAGGTCAAATGGGACAATGAGGCTCCCCGGATCATCATCTGGAAACTGGATGAACCGGCATACTGTTGTGATCTCGAGACTGAATTGGTGACTGAGAAGCCTTGGTACCATGAGGTGAAGAGATATTTGGAAGCTCAGGAATACCCTGAAGGTGCCTCTATCAATGATAAGAAGTTCTTGAGGAGGTTCGCAACGAAGTTCTTCCTTAGCAACGACATCTTGTATAAGCGAAACCATGATTCAACCTTACTGTGTTGTGTGGATAAGACTGAAGCAGAAAGGATCATGGAAGAGCTACATGAAGGGACCTTTGGTACACATTCCAGTGGACACACTATGGCTAAGAAGATCCTTCGGGCAGGATATTACTGGTCCACAATGGAAGCTGACTGCTACCAACATTCTAGGACATGCCATAAGTGCCAGATTTATGCAGACAAGGTGCATGTTCCTCCAGTTCCCCTGAATGTTCTGACTGCGCCTTGGCCGTTTGCAATGTGGGGCATAGACATGATCGGTGATATTAAACCTACGGCATCTAATGGGCATCGCTTCATCCTGGTAGCGATTGATTATTTCACGAAGTGGGTCGAGGCAGCATCCTACGCTACGGTAACCAAGACTGTTGTGGCACGGTTCATTCGGCACAACCTGATCTGTCGGTACGGTGTCCCAGAAAGAATCATTACAGACAACGGTACCAATCTGAATAACAAGATGATCGCTGAGCTCTGCGAGCAGTTCAAGATACAGCACCACAATTCTTCTCCTTACAGACCGAAGATGAATGGGGCTTTAGAAGCAGCAAATAAGAACATCAAGAAAATCGTGCAGAAGATGACAGTGACTTATAAAGATTGGCACGAGATGTTACCGTTCGCTCTACATGGGTACCGTACCTCAGCTAGGACGTCAACCGGGGCAACTCCTTTCTCTCTGGTTTATGGCATGGAGGCAGTCTTACCAATCGAAGTGCAAATACCCTCTCTCCGGATAATGAAGGATGCAAATCTGAACGAGGATGATTGGATCCAGACACGACTTGATCAGCTCAACCTCATTGATGAAAAGAGACTTGCTGCTATCTGCCACGGTCAGACGTATCAGAAACGGATGATCAGGGCATTTAACAAAAAGGTCAGACCACAGGAATATCAAGTTGGGGATCTGGTAATCAAGCGAATCATCCTTCCTCAGAGTGATCCAAGGGGCAAATGGACCCCTACGTACGAAGGGCCATTTGTGGTTAAACATGTGTTATCAGGAGGAGCAATGATATTGACCAACATGGATGGTGACGACCTTCCACACCCCGCCAATGCAGACATAGTAAAAAGATACTACGCATGAAAAAAGACCCGCTAGGCTGACATGCCTAGGCAAAAATTAGGGCTTCCCGTCGAATCAAAAGGGTTCGGGAAAAATGAAGGGATGAAATGAAAAAAATTTGTACACCCGGCAAGTCGAAAACCTGAAAAGGCGGCTTGGGCAAAAATGGGTATCCCGGTGGACTGAAAACCCGAAAGGGCGGTCCAGGCAAAAATTAGGGATAAAAGCGTAATACTACGTCTCATTGGATCACTTTGCATCCAGAATCCGGTATCTATATCAAGTTCAGACGGCATCGATCAGTCAGCTTCACCTTCAACCCAGGTCATCAAGTGATGAGACGCTCGGAGTTATAAAGGCAATAGCAGAGTTGAAACCCAGTGGGATCATTCATATTTCACACAGCTGTTTTACTTTCTTTTGTACGGAATTTGTATAAACTCTTTTGTTCGGCGGCGTCCTCTTACTAGGACGTCAGCCTCTTGTACACAAAACGCCTATTTTCAGGCCATTCAAAATCAATACAAATATACTTTTCAGTTAAACGTGCCAACTGTTTTTTCTTTTTCTGTTTTGTTTTGCGAAGAACGTCCAAGGTTCAATTTGTGATATATGCATTGACAGTAATTTGCTAACTCATGAATATTTGCATACGAAACAAAGGATTAATTACAGGTAACACTAGAAACAGGGGCAATAAAGAGTTGTCTAAGCAATCTAATTGTTCTGTCCTCCAAAGGCACCAAGGTAGGTTCAGCTAAAGAACATGACCAGTACATCTTAATTCCCCAGAGAGTAAGTCAGCAGTCAGTGCATTCTTCTCCAAGCAGAGTTATCAAACTTAAGGAAGTTGGGTATCCTCCAGCAGATCTCAACACTTCCCCAGCAGCATACATATTCATAACAAGCATCCTCGGCAGTCTTGGTCTAAAGATTGTTCCCCGGCAGTATATCAACATTCAAAGGGACTACCTCCCCTACAGTTCAAAACTTCCCCAAGAGAGTCCAATCCAATTCCCCCAGGAAAATTGGAATTCATCTCCCCCAAGCAGTAAGCTTATCCCTAGTAGATTCTGGAAGCTTATCCCCGCAGAGCACGAACGCGTCGTCCGGCTTCATCCAAAGAGTTATTTCCTTAACAGGATATAACTGGGTTATCCTCAGTCAAAAGCCATGGAAAGAGCGTCCTCGACGGAGTCTCCTTATCCCCAGCGAAGTCTATTAGCACTTCCAATACAACAAGGATATCCCCAGCAAGTTATTATCAACCTCAGCAAAGTATCTCTCTTTCCCCACAGAGTATTGCTTCCCAGCAAGATCGTTAGAGTACTTTCCTCCCTGCAGAGTTATTCCATTCGCCAAGTTTATTCCCCAACGGAGTTATCTTCTCCTATCAGTATTCTTACAGCTATCATCCCCAGCGGAAGTAAAAGCTTATTTTTCAACATCAGCCCAGGAGTGACTTCCCGGCACCCGTCAAGGATTTACTTTCCTAGACTAAAAAAACACATTCATAAAACATCACATACATCATTATAGCATGCATAGACGCATCATATCTTACAAATCTCATTTATGTTGAGAACATCATTGCTTGATCCATATCATGCATTGCATATGACTGACCTTTACCTTCCAGGAAAGATGCAGTTAAATTCTCCATCATATTTCAAGACCTAGACCGGTTCAGTTAATCGACTCCAAATATTTTCTTATCCAGTCCAAGGCCTTCTCTAGTCCAGCTAAATCGACTCCCAACAGATTTTTCTGATGAAGACTCAGTAGAAGTTATCTCAGGTTTTTCTCAGACGTCCGCTTTTGAGATTATAATTTCCTATGGTTCCCTCCCCGACGGTGCGTGAGGTGATAATTCCAGCTCAGGTTTTTCTCAAACGTCCGCTTTTGAGATTATAATTTTCTATGGTTCTCTCCCCGACGGTGCGTGAGATGATAATTCCATTCCAGGTTTTTCTCAGATGTCCGCTTTTGAGATTATAATTTCCTATGGTTCTCTCCCCGACAGTGCGTGAGATGATAATTCCAGCCCAGGTTTTTCTCAAACGTCCGCTTTTGAGATTATAATTTCCTATGGTTCCCTCCCCGACGGTGCGTGAGGTGATAATTCCAGCTCAGGTTTTTCTCAAACGTCCGCTTTTGAGATTATAATTTCCTATGGTTCTCTCCCCGACGGTGCGTGAGATGATAATTCCATTCCAGGTTTTTCTCAGACGTCCGCTTTTGAGATTATAATTGCCTATGGTTCTCTTCCCGATACTGTGAAGATGGTAATTCCCACCAAGATTTTCTCAACGAGCGTTGTTGAAGTTAAAGTTATCCAAGGTTCCCTCACTGTTCATGCTGAGGTAGCAACCGCCCCTGGTTCATTCATCAGCGTTTGAAGCTCCAGATCCAGCTCCTGTAACCAGTCAGGATACATCTATACCAAGCATCTGAAAACCAACTCCTGCAACGTGTCAGGTATTCATTTTTCCTTTTGCAGGTATGCAGGTTCTCGCTAAGGAATCTCTTACGCGATCAACATCCAGATGGCATCTATAAGCCCATCATCCTACTCGTCAATCTCTAAATGGCATCTATAAGCCCATTCCCATCATCACATTTCTACTATGTGAGCGCAAATTTCTGGGCACTCTAGTGTTCAATCATCTTCTACCCTCGGATTACGAAAGGCACGTCAGCCAATCTGCATCCTCAGGTCTAAGAAGATTGAACAGGGGCAACTGTTGTACCCCAAAATTTTCCCTCCCATATTCTTCAAGAAATTGCCAAGTCAAGCTTCAAAATTCCCCAAGGGTTGCACAATGTAAGAGCCTCCTGAACAGTCAAAATTAGGGTTTTTGTTCTGATCAAGAAAATGAAGTTTCCAAAGGTCCAATCAAGTCCCATATGCCTACAAATATGGTCAAGCATCCTCATATCAAGTTTCAAGGCTTTCAGCACAAAATTGCACAGTCAAAACCCTAATTGCACTACAGTCAACTGTAGGGGCAAAATGGTCATTTGACAGTCAAAAGTTCAAATTTTTGGTCAACATCTCATTTTGAAGCCACAAACATCATTTTATCAATGCTTGATCATGATTCTCAAAGCTTGGCTCAAAAAGCATCAAGATGCAAAAGTTTCCTTATTTGGACAGTTGAAAAAGTCAACTGTAAATTGACCAGGGCATAACTTTCACATGGATTATCAGAAAAATTCCATCCAAAGCTCATTTTGAAGAGAAAGACATTTCCTACAACTCATCTTCATACTTCAAGTCCAAGAAATACTCTCACAAAAAGTTATCAATTTCAACATTATAGGTCATTTTCAAAAGTCAACAAAAAGGGACTTTAAGTCAAAGGCCATAACTTGAGATTGGTAAATCAAAATGACATGGGACCAAAGACATTGGTTAGAGGACTCAAATACCTTTCCAAAATGTCCAAGAACATGAGCAAAGCTTAAAAATTGAGCAAGTTATGCCTTGTGGAAGTTGGGAAATTTTTGGATATTTTGAAAAGTCAACATTGATTCAAATGACCTAAAATTGCTAATGGGCCTATTTTTCTTCCACAATTCATCATCCCAAGCATGTGCACGACCACTTGGCCCAAAGGGGAGTTTTTATTCATTTTTTATTTATTTATTTGAATTTTTATTAATAATAATTCATTTAATCAAATTAAATATATGAAAAATACTTAACCTAACTTATCAAATCTTTTTGTACATGTAATAGGCTCAATGATTCGTGCATGATCAGATTTGGAAGGAATTGGATTGATTGGATCATGATTGGTACAAAATTGCATGAAAAAAGATTGAAAAAATAATGATTGAAAATCAAATCTCATAAACCATCAATGCATAGATTTTGATCAGAATTCTTAACCTAATTCACTCAATACATAAGCACAAGCAAGACCTAATGCCTCAGGACCACGCAGCTGCTCAAAATCTGGAAAGCAAAACTTGAAATTTGTCAAAAAAATTCCAATTCTGAAAACCTATTTGCAGGTTGTTTCAAGCCACGAGACTCATCCTATTGCCTTCCAAGGACCTCAAGCAATCTTCCTGGATCAAAAACATCAATCATAACTCTTTGAATCATTGTACAGAAGTCCAAATTTTCTCAATTTTTTGCATAATCGTGCTTTACAATTTACGCATATTCATGGCATTTTATTTGTAGATTCATATTCCTTGTGTGATTCTGAAGCTAACCATCTATCTTGATTGAGTTTTTGCAAGCTATATACGATTTCACCATTATTGTTTTCTAGGGTTTTACAAGCTACGAATTGGGGGTTTCTTGGTCCTGTAAAATTAGCACACCACAGTGCCATGAACGTATTCAGCATACCTGGACGAAGAGTTTGAGACCCTCGCGCTCAATTTATGAGCATCACAGGGCTATTCGCTATTTTCCCAAAACATGCCTAAAAGAACATTTGAAAACCGTTGCTTATGATGTTTATGTTTCAGGAAAAAATAAAACAATGGAGAAGATGATCTCGTGGCAAGCGATGGTTGGCTGGTTTGAAAGTTCACGCGCGGAGACCCCACTAACGCTTGTTTCTTTTATAATATTTGTTAGTTGTTATATATTAAACGCGCGTGAATTGGTTCAGTGGTAAGCGAGAGTGCTGGTAACGTACCTGACCTGGGTTCGAGCCCCAGGTCTTCACTATTTCTTTCTTATTTTTCAACTAATTATCCTATGCAGTTTCACTACCATGAGCGTACTATGTAGTCCACCATCAAGCTTGCCACGTCTACCTCAAGATCAATCAGAAGGCTAGAATCTGGAGAACACCATAGGCATAAGTCAACGAAGCTACACGTGGTCAATAAAGTCAACAAGGCCAGGACCTTAATGGGCCAGAATTACCACAATTTCACCTCCTATTTGGGGTCTGAACCCCCTTTGGTTTGCAATTCTTTCTATTCCTTTTTATTTTTATATTTTTCTTTTTATTATTGTTTTTATTAATTAATTTTATTATTTTCATAATATATAAAAAAAAACATCAAAAAATCAGAAAAAAGAGAAAAAATATAATAAATATTTTATTTTAGTATTTTCATAAATAAATTGTATTAATTCATTTAGTTATTAATTTAGGGTTTAATTTAATATTTTCATAATAAAAATCTAAAAAATGTAGAAATAGGGTTTAATTAATGTTTTTATTCCTTTTTATTTTTTCTTTCATAATAATTAAAATAATTAAATATTTATTTTTATCATTAAATTGTATATAAAAATTAGGGTTAATTTTAGGTTAAAAACTTCAACATTTTTTTCATAATAAATTAAAATAACTAGAGTTAGGGTTAACATTTATTTTAATTAATCCTTTTTTTTCATTAAAATCCTAAAAATCATAAAATACCAAAAAACAATTTTCTTTTCCTTTTTTTAATTAATTAATGTCACCACTCAATTTAGTTTTGCAAAAAGGGTCCAACGCCCTCGTTTAATTCTTATTAATTCACATATTTATTTTATTTCGTTTAAATATTTATGTATCTCTCCCAAAGCCGTGTAACTAATTGCTCGCACTTTTAATTCTTTACTTTTCTTTTATTTCTTTATTTTTCTGTCAAATCGGGTCCTGGTTTAATTTTGGCGATGTGGACCCGCGCCTTTTGTAATAGCTTAGAATTTTACTTTTCTCGCAAATTTTAACTGTAAATAATGGCATGAAAGAATGTATGGACAAAAATAAAAAACAAACGCTAGATCACCCATGACATGACAAAAGACAAAAATAACTGAACATGACCACAAATCACACACCACCCCTAGGGTACGCCTCACTGTTGCCTTGCCTCGAAAGGTGATCGTCGAGTAGAGGATGTCTTAGTAAGTCCTCATGATCCGGGAACCTGGCATGAGGGTAGCTTCTAAGGTGTCTTCCCATTGCTCTGGTGATCACCATGTCCCGAACCTCGAATTGACCCGAACACCTCCAACGGTGGTGCTACCTACCTCTCAATGGTGGGATGGCACTACTTTAAAGGACATTTACACAGACGAATTCCTTAGGGTAGGTAGACGACTCTAGATACTTACTCTAAATTCAAAACAAATTCAAAAATACTTTTCACACCGACGCCTTTTCAAAAAGCTTTCGAAAGCAATTTTTCAAACACTCTTGAGGACCGATACAAGAGTCGAACTGGAATTTTCAAAGAAACTTTTTAAAACCCACAGTTGAAAAGCAAACAAACCATTTTGAAAACACAAGTGAGCAAGTATCTAAGAGCCCATGGATAACCATGGATAGAAAGGGTGCTAACACCTTCCCTTTCTATAATCTACCTCCCGAACCGAGAGCAATCTCTTTAAGGAATTTTTCTGTGCTTTTGTCCTTTCCATTTGGAGAAAATAAAAGACGGTGGCGACTCTTGCTTCCGCGACATTTCGCGAACCAGCTTTAAACAGTCAGTTCCAGATCCACCGATCACACCTGTTGTTGTAGAAGATTCCGCTGGGGAAGCCTAACTTTTGTTGAGATTTAGGAACTTGCCTGTACTTCAACTGAGAGAATGCCTCGGCTGAGTCTTAAGAATCTGTCCATAATTCAATTGGGGGGAAACATCTTCATCAAGATCTAGGAATTGTCTAGTCTTCAACGGAGTATATCTTTGAAATTAGAGAACTCGTCCACACTATGACGGAGGAAAACATCAAGATCTAGGAACTGACTAGTGCTCAACGTAGTATACCGTTGAGGTTATAGCACCTGTCCACACTATGACGTAGGGAAACATCTTCATCAAGATCTAGGAACTGTCTAGTCTTCAACGGAGTATACCATTGAAATTATAGAACTCGTTCACACTGTGACGGAGGAAAACATCACGATCTAGGAACTGACTAGTGCTCAACGTAGTATACCGTTGAGGTTATATCACCTGTCCACACTATGACGTAGGGAAACATCTTCATCAAGATCTAGGAATTGTCTGGTCTTCAACGGAGTATACCGTTGAAATTAGAGAACTCGTCCACACTATGACAGAGGAAAACATCACGATCTAGGAACTGACTAGTGCTCAACATAGTATACCGTTGAGGTTATAGCACCTGTACACACTATGACATAGGGAAACATCTTCATCAAGATCTAGGAACTGTCTGGTCTTCAACGGAGTATACCATTGAAATTAGAGAACTCGTCCACACTATGACGGAGGAAAACATCAAGATCTAGGAACTGACTAGTGCTCAACGTAGTATACCGTTGAGGTTATAGAACTTGTCCACACTATGACGTAGGGAAACATCTTCATCAAGATCTAAGAACTGTCTGGTCTTCAACGGAGTATACCATTGAAATTAGAGAACTCGTCCACACTATGACGGAGGAAAACATCAAGATCTAGGAACTGACTAGTGCTTAACGTAGTATACCGTTGAGGTTATAGTACTCGTCCACACTATGACGTAGGAAAACATCAAGATATAGGAACTGACTAGTGTTCAACGTAGTATACCGTTGAGGTTATAGCACCTGTCCACACTATGACATAGGGAAACATCTTCATCAAGATCTAGGAACTGTCTGGTCTTCAACGTAGTATACCGTTGAAATTAGAGAACTCGTCCACACTATGACAAAGGAAAACATCAAGATCTAGGAATTGACTAGTGCTCAACGTAGTATACCGTTGAGGTTATAGTACTCATCCACACTATGACGTAGGAAAACATCAAGATATAGGAACTGACTAGTGTTCAACGTAGTATACCGTTGAGGTTATAGTACTGGTCCACACTTTGACGTAGGGAAACTGTCGAGATTGGGACCCTTATTTGAAATTCAACCGAGGATAATTCAATTGAGATTTAAGAGCCGGTCAGGTCTTCGACAAAGCTGGGAACTTAACTGCATCTTTCCTGAAAGGTAAAGGTCAATCATATGCAATGCATGAGATGGATCAAGCAATGATGTTCTCGACATAAATGAGATTGTATGGTATGATGCGCATATGCATGTATCATGATGTATGAAAAGGTGATGTTTTAGCTGGGGAAAATAAATCCTGGAGCTGCTGGAGAATAAAGTTGAGTTCTTCATTTCCGCTGGGGATGATGAACGAAGATGATTGTGAGAATAAACCCGTAGGAGAGGAGAACTCCGTTGGGGAACAAACTGGTGAAGAGATTACTCCGAGGGGAAATACTCTGTGGGGGAGAGATGTTCTGCTGAGGATTTTAATGATAAACTCCGCTGAGGATTCCGCTGATAAACTCTGTTGGGGATTTCAATGATGAACTCCGCTGGGGATGGATTATCGTTGCTGGTGATACATAATCTGTTGAGGATTGAACTCCTGTTTGGGGAAAGAAAGAACTTCGCTGGGGATGAACTTTCAGTTGCGACTTGCTAGGGATAACCCTGTTAGACTCTTGTGGGGATAACCCTATGAATTTGGCTGGGGAGATTGATTTTGTACTCCGCTGGGGGTAAGCTTCCAAAGTCTACTGGGGATGATGCCTCAACTCCGTTGGGGAAGCTTTTTTTAGACTGCGCTGGGGAAATGGCTCCACTGGGGGTATTTTGTATTCCGCCGGGGAACATTCTTATATTCCGTTGAGGGATATTAAGACTTCCGGGGATACTCTTATGCTCGCTGGGGAATATCTTTATACTCCACTGGGGAATATTAAGACCTTCTGGGGATACCAAACCTTTTTAGCGTTGATGGTCGATGAACTCTGCTTGGGGAGAGTATTGCTGATTTGTTCATGGTTGCAAGTCCCAGCTGGGAGAGCTACCATTGCTGTCTTATTATGCGGGGAGTGAAGGTATCTTAGCCATATTCTTCAGCTGAACCTACCTTGGTACATGGTGGACAAAGCAACTACATAGTTCGGACAATTCTTATTGCCCCTGCTTCTGATATTACCAGTAATTCATCTTTCGTTTCGCATGTATATATTTATGATCAGCAATTAATGTCAAATGTATATATCAAAAATGAACTTTGGACGTTCTTTGCAAAACAAAACAGATAAAGGAAAACAGTTTGAAATTTTTCTGAAAATGAATTTGTATTGATTTTGAAGTTTGGCCTGTAAATAAGCGTTTTTTGTACAGGAGGCTGACGTCCTAGTAAGAGGACGCCACCAAACAAATATAATTTATATAATTTGTGAAAAGAAAACAAAACAGCTATGTGAACAATCCCACTAGGTTCCAACTCTGCTATTGCCTTTATGTCCTCGGGCATCTCATCACTTTGCTACTAGTTGAAGGTGAATCAGATTGATTGGTGTCGTTCGAGCTTGATAGTCGATACCGAAGTCTGGATGCAAGGTGATCCAATGAGACATAGTGTTACGCTTATCCCTAACTTTTGCCTGAACCGCCCTTTCGGGTTTTCAGTCCACCGGGATACCCATTTTTGCCCAAGCCTCCTTTTCAGGTTTTCGAATTGCCGGGTGTACAATTTTTATTTTATTTTCATCCCTTATTTTTGCCCGAACCCTTTTGGTTCGTCGGGAAGCCCTTACTTTTGCCTAGGCCAGTCAACCTAGCGGGTCGTTAATTATGCGTAGTATCTTTTCACTATGTCTGCATTGACGGGGTGAGGAAAGTCGTCACCATCCATGGTGGTCAGAATCATAGCTCCTCTTGAGAAAATGTTCTTAACCACAAATGGCCCTTCGTAAGCAGGGGTCCATTTTCCCCTGGGATCACCTTGAGGTAGGATAATGCGCTTGATTACCAGATCCCCAACTTGATACTCTTATCGTCTGACTTTCTTGTTAAATGCCTTGATCATCCGTTTTTGGTACGTCTGACCATGACAAATAGCAGTAAGTCTTTTTTTCGTCGATTAGATTCAGTTGATCAAGCCGGGTCTGAATCCAGTCATCTTCACTCAAACCTGCATCCTTCATGATCCGAAGAGAGGGTATATGAACTTGAATAGGCAAGACTTCCTCCATGCCATATACCAAGGAGTAGGGTGTTGCCCCTGTTGACGTCCGTGCTGAGGTACGGTACCCATGAAGAGCAAATGGTAACATCTCGTGCCAGTCTTTGTATGTTACTATCATCTTCTGCACAATCTTCTTGATGTTCTTATTAGCCGCCTCAACAGCCCCATTCATCTTCGGCCGATAGGGAGAAGAGTTGTGATGCTGTATCTTGAATTGTTCGCAGAGCTCAGTGATTATCTTGTTATTGAGATTGGTACCATTGTCCGTAATGATCCTCTCTGGTACACCGTATCGATAGATCAGATTGTGCCGAATAAACCTTGCCACGACGTTCTTGGTTACAGTAGCAAAGGAAGCCGCTTTAACCCACTTCGTAAAGTAATCAATTGCTACCAAGATGAAACGATGCCCGTTGGATGTCGTCGGTCTGATCTCGCCGATCATATCAATGCCCCACATTGCAAAAGGCCAAGGTGTTGTCAAGACGTTCAGAGGAACTGGAGGTATGTGCACCTTATCAGCATATACTTGGCACTTGTGACATGTCCGAGAATGCTGATAACAGTCGGTTTCCATTATGGACCAATAATATCCTGCCCGAAGGATCTTCTTTGCCATGGTATGTCCATTAGAATGAGTCCCGAAAGTACCTTCATGCAGCTCTGTCATGATCCTTTCCGCTTCAGTCTTATCCACACAATGCAGTAAGGTCGAATCATGGTTACGCTTGTAAAGAATGCCATTGCTGATGAAGAACTTCGCCGCGAACCTCCTCAGAAACTTCTTGTTATTAACAGATGCACCTTCGGGGTATTCTTGAGCTTCAAGATACCTCTTCACCTCATGATACCAGGGCTTCTCTGTTACCTCTTCAGTCTCAAGATCACAGCAATGCGCAGGTTTGTCCAATCTTTCAATGATGATCCGGGGAGCTTCGTTGTCCCAATTGACTTTGAACATAGAAGACACCGTAGCCAGCGCGTCCGCCAACTGATTCTCCTCTTTTGGGAAGTGTTCAAAGGTTATCTCCTCAAAATGGGGAAGCAACGTCAATACATACTCCTTGTAAGGAATAAGGTTTGGGTGTTTCATAGCCCACTCGCCTTTGATCTGACTGATCACGAGAGCGGAATATCCGAAGACACTTAGAAACTTAATCCTTAGGTCAATTGCTGCTCGAAGACCCATGGTGCACGCATCATACTCCGCCATATTGTTGGTGCAGTTGAAACATAGTCGGGCGGTAAACGGAGTATGAGAGCCTTTAGGAGATATGATCACGGCACCGATGCCATTACCCAAAGCGTTTGAAGCTCCATCAAAGTACATAGACCATCAAGATCCTTCCTCAGGTCCTTCATCCGGTCCAGGTGTCTCACAATCAGTCACTACCATGATATTCTCGTCCGGGAATTTAAAGTTCATAGACTGGTAATCGTCTACTGCTTGATGTGCCAAATGGTCAGCCATCACACTTCCCTTAATTGCCTTTTAAGTCGTGTATTGGATGTCATACTCAGTCAAGATCATCTGCCATATTGCTATTCTTCCGGACAAGGCAGGCTTTTCGAAGATATACTTGATTGGATCCATCTTTGATATCAACAAAGTAGTGTGAGTCAACATATACTGTCTCAGCCGGCGAGCAGCCCATGCCAAAGCGCAGCAAGTTTTCTCGAGCAGTGAGTATCGGGTCTCACAGTCGGTAAACTTTTTGCTAAGGTAATAAATAGCATGCTCTTTTCGGCCAGACTCGTCATGCTGACCCAGCACACACCCCATTGAGTTGTCGAGCACTGTCAAGTATAAGATTAAAGTTCTCCCTTCAACTGGTGGCATCAGGATGGGTGGCTCTTGGAGATACTCTTTAATCCTTTCGAAAGCGGCCTGACATTCATCGTTCCAACGTACTACTTGATCTTTCTTCAACAACTTGAAGATTGGCTCACAAGTAGCAGTTAGGTGCGAGATGAATCGGGCAATGTAATTCAGTCGTCCCAGGAAACCTTTGACTTCTTTCTCTGTTCTGGGAACTGGCATCTCTTGTATGGCTTTCACTTTGGAGGGATATACTTGAATACCTCTATCGCTTACAACGAAACCCAGCAGCTTACCAGACCTTACCCCGAAGGTGCACTTGTTCGGGTTCAACCTCAGCTTGTATAACTTTAGCCTGTCAAACAGCTTCTGCAGATGGTCAAGGTGTTCCTCCTCAGTCTGAGACCTTGCAATCATATCGTCGACATATACTTCAATCTCATGATGGATCATGTCATGAAACAAAGCAACCATGGCACGCTGATACGTCGCCCCAACATTCTTTAACCCAAAAGGCATGACCTTGTAGCAAAAGGTACCCCACTGAGCAACAAAAGTTGTCTTCTCCATGTCTTCGGGAGCCATTTTAATCTGGTTGTAACCGGAGAAACCATCCATAAAGGAGAATACCTTGTGCTGAGCGGTGTTGTCAACCAGGACGTCAATATGGGGTAGAGGGAAATCATCCTTGGGGCTTGCCCTATTCAGATCCCTGTAGTCCACACACATTCGGACCTTGCCATCTTTCTTCGGTACTGGAACCACATTGGACACCCACTGAGGGTAAGAAGTAACTGCTATAAAACCGACGTCAAACTGTTTCATAACTTCGGCCTTGATTTTCTCAGACATCTCTGGGCGCATACGGCGAACCTTCTGCTTCACTAGAGGACAATCTTCCTTAGTAGGCAGGCGATGAACCACAATGTCGGTATCCAACCCAGACATATCTTCGTAAGACCAGGAAAAGATCTCAACATAGTCACGCAGCATCTGAATCAACCGTTGTTTCATACTAAGCTCCAGATTTGCACCAATCTTGACTTTCTTCTTATTTGTCTCGGTACCCAGATTCACTGATTCTACCGGCTCTTCGTGCGGCTAAATAACCCTTTCTTCCTGGAGTAACAGCCTTGCAAGTTCACCAGGCACTTTGCAATCATCTTCACCTTCGTCTTCGACTAAGTTGATCGGATTTTCGAAGTCATAACTGGCAGTGGCAGAGTCATTACCAATGGGATCCAGAGTGGATGTAAACCTGTATATGTGAGTGTGTGTAAAATAGCTGTTTTGCAATATATAATAAAGAAAAACAAGGAGCGCAAAATTTGAAATGCAAGAAGCGTCCAATGCTTTCATTAATGATATATGAAGATGACACACAAAAGCTCTCACAAATGAAGCCACAGTGCCCCGGGTAGGACACCGGGCCATAAAGTTTAAAACATTGTCTGTTACAAATTCAATACAAAAGTTTCATTACTGGGTAACAAAAGTAATAGGGATGAAGTCCTTTACTGTCCAGTTGCTTGGTCCACCGTTGGTCGTAGGATAAATCCAACTGTCGAATTCAGACTTTTCCACATCATCTTCAATGTCATTCACTCCCGAGTTGCTGATGAACACGGGAGGTCTTCCGATTCGTGCATTCCGAACAACCCTTTGACTTCTGCAGTGAAACCCAAACCAAACTTGTTAGTCTTTTGTGTAAAATCAGGGAGTCGACCCTAATTTTCACACTCACCCTTCTCAATAACAGCCCAGGCATCCTTGAAGGAAGCATTCTCATAGGAGACTCTTCAACTACAGTCTCAGCTGATGCCAGTGTCTGGGGAACCTTTTCAAAGTGATAAAATGGGGTCTCAATGAACTCCCCATCCATTTCTACATATCGGAACGAGTTGAGGTGGCTGACCATATACTCTTCCTCTCTCTGTACTGTCACAATCTTCCCTTTGACCGGGTACTTCAGCTTCTGGTGGAGCGTTGAGGTTACGACCCCGGCTTTATGGATCCATGGACAACCCAACAAACAAGAGTAGGACGACCAAATGTCCATCACATAGAATGTAGAATTGAAGACCTGAGAACCGACCTTGATCGAGATATCAACCTCTCCATGCACCATCCTCTTAGACCCATCAAAGGCCCTGACAATAATGTTACTTGGTTTCAGCTCAAACCCTTCACAATCCAACCGGTCTAGAGCTTTTTTAGGCAAGACGTTCAACGAAGAACCAGTATCCACCAATACATGTGCAAGAGTAGCGCCCCTGTATTCAATGGAGTCATGCAGGGCATCATTGTGATTCTTCCCTTTAGCAGTCAAGTCAGTGTCAGAGAAACCCAACCCATTATCAGTAGTCAAATTAGCCAGACAATCTGTAAACTGATCAGCTGACGTCTCTTGTGGCACGTGGGCAGTTTTCAAAAAGGTAATCAGAGCCTTGGCATGGGCCTCTGAGCACAAAAACAGTGACAACATAGAAATCTTGGATGGGGTTTGCCCCAGCTGCTCAACTACATTATAATCACTCTTCTTAATAATCTTCAGAATCTCTTCCATCTCCTGTTTAGAAGCTTCAACAGTAATTGTCTTCGGTGCCTCCGTCTGGGCAGGCGCATCAGTGGTGATCCCTTTTCCCCGAGCGTCAGATGACTCGGCGACAGGGGTAAGAATAGGAACTTGATCAGGAATAGTAGCAGGTACACTGGCAGGTGTAATAACAACAGGTCTTCGGACAGTTGGTGGAGCAATATCATGTGAGAAAAGTCTTCCGCTGCGGGTGACTTTAGCAGGTCCAGTAATGTTGCCGATGTCAGTATCAACATCCAACTCTTACTTAACTCCATGAAAATAAACATCGGCCCTATAATGCCAAGGGACAACTTTATCAAAGGTATAGGGGATGGGCCCCGAAATAGTGATGACCACAGGTGCAATTCTCGGAACAGATGTAATTCTAACAGGCTTCCTCGAGGGAGCCTTGGAAGAATTGTCGAAAATGGTAATGATGGCAACTTCTTCAGAATAAACTGAGGGAACAACAGTCTTCTCAAACAGGATCTCTTTACTATCCATCAGGTTTTGGATACCTGACTTCAAGAATGGGCAACCGGTAGGTAAAATAGAACACATATGGCAACCTTCGTCACAACCTGGAAATAAACCGGCTAGCAAAAGGTTCTTCTTCACAGTCAACAAAGGGGTAACAATATCATCCACAGAAACCACGAACAAATCTTCTTCTATAGCATTTACTCCATGCTTGGGCATAGGAGCAATCACAATATTAGGCCTCTCAGGTGCCTTAAATTCAATCTCCTTCGCATCAATTAAGTCTTGTACCCTGTTCTTCAAAACCCAATAATCATATGTATTATGCCCCGGGCTATCAGAGTGAAAAGCACAGCGGGCATTAGGGTTATACCTCGGTGATGTGGTATTTGGACTCTTCGGGGCTTCCTTTAGAACCACCAGATTAGTCTTCAGCAACTGTGGCAGAATCTGAGACAAAGACATGCTGAGACGGGTAAATTGCCTTCGAGGTCTCTCATCTTTCTGTTGATTGTTGTGTTGAGGAGCACCAGCAGGCTTTGAAATAACAACCGCATTGACAAGTTGGCGGTGTTCAGGTATATTCTGTCTTCTCAAACTGTAGACAGCACTGGACTCTTTCTTAAACGGCTTCTTCTCGGTGCTTAATGAGGCACCCTTCTGTATCTTCCCAGCCTTAATATTAGCCTCAATCCTCTCACCAGTCAAAATAAGATTTGTAAACCCTGATGAAGAGCTTCCAATCAAGTGGTTGAAAAATGGACCAGACAGGGTCCCCAAAAATATAACAACAAGTTCCCAATCAGCTAAGGGTGGTTGTACCCTTCCGGCGAGGTCTCTCCACTTTTGAGCATAATCTTTGAATCCTTCACCCGTTCCCATTGACATACCCTGAAGTTGGGTACGCGTAGGAGTGAGGTCGGAGTTGTACTGATACTGCCTGTAGAATGCAGTAGCCAAATATTCCCAATTGCGAATACTGACTCCCTCCAACTGATAGAACCACTTAAGCTGAGTCCCTGAGAGACTGTCTTGAAAGAAATGGATCCATAAGTTCTTATCAGCATTGTACAACTGAATCTTCCTCACATATGACCGGAGGTGTAGCTTCGGACAAGAAACTCCGTCATACATAGCAAAGGCTGGTGCTTTGAATTTGTGGGAAATGACTACCCCAGATGATAGACCTAGATCACCGAAGTCTAGACCAGGCACCTTTTGAACCTCCATAGCACTCAACCGGTCTTCCAGTTGCTTGTATCTATCCTCGGCAAGAGGATATTGTTCTTCATCATAGTCCGTCTCGTTGTCAGAGACCACAGGGCTAGGAGCCCTCCTTTCTTGTGGACTATCTTTCCCTCCAGATGAGGTGGTCAGATCAACTTCATTATGTAGCCTGTTTCCAAACCTAGGACCAGTGTTGAACAAGATGGTCCTCTTCTTCTTCTTCTTCTTCTTCTTCTCTTTCAGAATCAAGGTCTTCAGGTCCTGCTGACCTTTAGCTAGGCTCAGGAACAACTCTTGAAATTAGGCATTCTGGGCCTGGAGGGCCTTGAT
Organism: Vicia faba; assembly: GCA_948472305.1. Taxonomy (NCBI): domain Eukaryota; kingdom Viridiplantae; phylum Streptophyta; class Magnoliopsida; order Fabales; family Fabaceae; genus Vicia; species Vicia faba. The sequence goes on along the minus strand of OX451738.1, from coordinate 1,179,005,573 downwards.
AGCTTACTCAGTTGAAGGTTCAGCAGACATGATGAGTGAGTGCTGAAATAAACAGCGAAGAAAATAAGAGACCTGTAAAGGGTACCTGTTTATGAAGTGCATGGGATGAAATGCGTATGATTATGATTTCAAAGTCAATTGAGATTCAAATTTGTAAACAAGAAAGGAAACACACTTTATTAGATAACTTTGTAATTCAAATTGTTCAACAAATTTCCCCTAAGGCGTTACAAGAATGGAAATACTGAAAAGTAAAAATAAAACTGGAAAGGAAATCATCAAAGTCCCATCAATGCTCCCATGGTCTCTTCTTATCAGTGCGAACATAGTCATTGAGAATCCGCTCGTTCTCTAACTGCCTAGTCAACTTCTAGATCTTCTGCTCTTGTTCATTGAACTTCTCTCGGTAAGAATCTCGTTCATCCCTCAACTGCATCCAAGACCTCTTCAGTGCCCCAATGTCAGTGGTCATATAAGGATGGAGAATGGTTGGAAGAACCCCTTCTTCATTAGCAACTTCAAGAGTGACAGGCCGAACAACTTCATATGGCATACCCAGCTTTTGGGCACGGATATGGACCCATCTGAGATATGGCTCCATCGGAAGTGAAGTCTTTAGACCCATCTCATGTGGATCAGATTGGTTAACTCTATCCCAGGCCCTTATGAATCTCCGACGTTGCTCGTCTCTATCCCCTTGAAAATCAAAGATGATATGATGCATTAGCATCTCATGAGGTCCTTCTCTTCTGGCTCTTCCAAATTGACTGAGAGCTAAGCATGGGTTGTAAGAAATTCCTCCGTGGGTTCCGATCAATGGAACATTAGGATACTCTCCACAAAGATCAATGATAGTCACCTCATCCATACCCTTGAGAGTCCAGATAATGTCATTATGAGAAAGAGACATCACCCTATAAGCCCAACCCATTCCTTCTTTGTTCTTCAGCACTGACTTGGGGAGGTGCGAAATAAACCACCTCGACAATAAAGGAGCACAACACATCAAGGTTCCCCGCTTTCGGGCAGTACGAGCATAGAGCTGATGGAGAATGTCACCCAAGAGAGTGGGTATAAGGTTTTGAGAGATGAAGATCTTTATGGCATTAACATCAATAAAAGTGTCAGGATTCAGAAACAATACCAAGCCATATATCAAGAGAGCCAGAATATCCTCGAACGCCTTAAAGTCTAGGCTATCCCATAAGTAGTTAGCCTTGCCAACCAAGAACTTAGTCAGAAAGCCTTTTGCTCCACTCCTAGTCTTCCAATTAGCCATTACCTCCTCTTTAGTCAAATGAAGGGCTACAACAATCTCTTCGGGCCTAAGGGTCTTTTCCCAACCAGTAAACGGGGTCTGCTCCAGGACAGAGATACCGAGCAGCTCAGAGAACTCTTATAGGGTAGGAACCAGCTGATAGTCTTGAAAAGTAAAGCAATGGTACATCGGATCATAGAACTGGACTAGGACACTCATCATCTGCTCGTCCAATTTGGAGGTGACCAACCTGAGAAGAGAACCATGCCTCCTGATGAAGGAAGTAATGTCAGGCATCTTGGCAACCAACTCTTTAAGCAAGGTAGCGACTTGGACAAAGTTGATCCGGATAGTATTCTTACGCATGGGCATCATGATGACCTACAAAACAAAACAAAGATGAATCCATCTTGTCTTTGAAATAGGTTAGTCCTTATGCAAGATGTATGCAATGTTATGATGTCATGATGTCATGATAGTAAGCACACCATAAGTATCCACAAAAATAAAACATGGTAAAGGCACACAAGTCATACAGAGAGCCCTTAGATTTCAGGCTGGCAAGGAGCTTAGGTACTACCCTCTTTCAGTTCAGTTGGTTTAAACATGTCCTAAAAATAGTAACTGGGTTCTAGAGGATCTCAATATCACTGACTACCCTCGATCGGTCATGATTCCAGTTTAGCAACCTTTTCTTGCAGCCAGAATCATCGCGAGAGTTTAGTCTCAATGAGTGTAGCATACTGCTACTGTTCTATGGCCAAGTTGGTCAATTTAAAGGTTCTAAGGTCAATTGGTGCTTAATGACCCCTTAGAAGACCCATATTCTCCTCGTTCCAACACAAGGGATATCGGTACAGACTAAAGTGCCACACCAACGTAGCTACTGCTTCAACCATGTCGGTCTACGCCGGACAATTCCCTCACAGTTTATTTCTACTTACCTAAAGGGTACCCCCAGATCTGGGTTAGGATCTATAGAAACTCCGATACAAGCCCACAAAGATAAATCATACAAAGGATACAATTGAAAACACAATGATGTAATCCTAAGGTACACCTCACTTATAAATATCCCCAGCAGAGTCGCCAGTTCTGTGATAGGTGGGAATGAGAACTGACTGTTTTTGGAATGCTTGTTCGCGTTTTGCATTTGTTTTCGCAAAATGTCGCGGTAAGCAAGAGTCGCCACCGTCTTTTATTTTATCCAACAAGGAAAGGACAAAAGCACAGAAAAATTCCTTTTTGAGATATTTCTCGGGTTCGGGAGGTAGATTATAGAAAGGGAAGGTGTTAGCACCCTTTCTATCTGTGGTTATCCACGAGATCTTAGGTACTTGCTCATTGTGTTTTCAAAATTTTCTTTTCTTTGTGTTTGTGGGTTTGAAAGAGTTTTTGTTTTGAAAGGGGTGTCAGTGCGAAAAGTTTGTTTTTGTTTTGAAAGAGCAAGTACTTAAGAACCATCTACCTACTCGAAAAAGGAATCAATCTGTACTAATGTCCTTTAGACAATGTTATCCCACTATTGATGAGTAGGTAGCATCATCGTTGGAGTTTTCGGGTCAATTCGATTAAGGGACGTGTGGTCACTAAAGCAATGTTAGGACGCCTTAGCGGTAACCCTAATGTCTTAGATCATTTTATCCGAGGCAACCGTTTCGAGGAAACTATGATCTTTGGACAAGAGGACGACCTCTAAAACTTCCTATACTCAATGACCACTGTTGTACCCCAAAATTTTCCCTCCCATATTCCTCAAGATTTGTTAAGAATGACCTTCAGATTGCTCAAGATTCCTCAAGGGTTGTGCAGTCAAGCCATCTCCTAAGCAGTAGACAGCTGAAATTAGGGTTTTGGTTCTTTCAATGAATTTGGGGTTTTCAATGGTTCAATCAAGTCTCATAGGCCTATATACATCCTCAAGCACCTACATACCAAGTTTCAAGACTCACAGTGCCAATTTGCATAGTCAAAAGTTCCATTTGATCTACAGTCAACTACAGGGGCAAAATGGTCATTTTGCAGTCAAAAGTCAGGATTTTTGGTCAACATCTTATTTTGAGTTCAAAATCATCATTTGATCAAATCTTGATCATGATTCCACAAGAATAGCTCAAAAATCATCAAGATGCAAAAAGTTACTATTTTTGGACATCAGAAAAGTTAACTGTATCTTGACCAGGGCATAACTTTTTCATGGTTTAACAGAAAAATCCCATCCAAAGCTCATTTTGAAGAGGATGCAATCTCCTACAATCCATATTCACACTCCAAGTTCAAGAAATGCTCTCACACAAAGTTACAAATTTTTACATTATAGGTCAATTTCAAAAGTCAACAAAAGTATACTTTGAGTCAAAGGCCATAACTTGAGATTGGTAAATCCAAATGACATGGGATCAAAGGCATTGGTTAAAGGACTTCAAGGGATTTCCAAAATGTCCAAGAACATGGTCATATGATCAAAATTGAGCAAGTTGTGCATTGGAGAAGTTGGGAAATTTTCATGAATTTGCAAAAGTCAACTTTGCTCAAAACACCTTCTTTTTGCTAATGGGCCTCAAATCTCTTCTTGAAACTTCATCCATGACCTATGCACGATGTGATACGGTGGGAGAACTGACTAGTGTTTTTTGCGTTCGTATTCGCACTTGTGCGGTTGAGCAAGAGTCGCCACCGACTTTTTATTTTATCCTAAAGGAAAGGTTAAAAAAGCACAGCAAAAACCTTTTGAGATATTTCGTGGGTTCGGGGGGTAGATTATGAAAAGGGAAGGTATTAGCACCCTTTTCATCCATGGTTATCCATGGGCTCTTAGTTACTTGGTTTTTTAGATCACTTGCCTTGATTTTTGATTGCTTGAAAAATGGTGTGTGCGTGAGTGCTTTTGAAAATGTTTTGGAAGAAGATGCCTTGTCTTAGGCTGACCTTGTAACAATTCTTTACTCGAATGTTTTACAAAGGCGTGTATCTTTTCGAAAAGATGTTTCAAAATGTTTTGAGAATTTGTTTTGAAAGTGTTGTGGATTGTGGTTTTTTTTAAAAAGAAGGCAGGTGTTTTTGCAAATTGATCTCAAGTAACTAAGAGTTTTGTCTACCCTATTGTACTCAAAGGTTTTTGTCATGTTTTAACCCTTTTTAACAATTTTGTTCCACCATTGAATTTGGTGGACAATTTTGCGTTTAGGAAGTTTATTCGGGACGGGCGCGGGTCATCGTATGGACCATGAATGCAATGATGCCAAGTGTCTTTGGCAATTAGCTTTGAAGGGACTATGATCATTCCGTTTAGGCAACATTTTGAGGGACTTATGATCATTTTGATTTTGTTTTGCCAAAGATACTCGACGTGCAAGCATGGCCCATTTTGGAAGGCAACATGTGGGATTACCCTAGAGGGTGCAAGTGTGATTGTGTATTGATTACATGTATTTGTCTTGTATTAGGTTATCTAGCGTTTGATTTTATGTACATACAAACCCTAGGTCTAACCATGGTATAATTGGAAAACTGTAAATTGCGAAAATGTAAAATCTACGCTATTACAAAATAGTGTCCGGGAGTGGGGGTATGAATGTACAAAAGGGGATGAGACTTATAGTATCCAATAAGTTACAACCAAATCGAATGTGCGATCAAATGTAAATATCGAATATGCAAATATAAGATAAACAAATGTATAGGAGCAATATGAATGGATTTGTGTAAGTGCAAGTGTTTTATGTATATGTATTGTGTATGTGCAATTATTTACAAGTGCGATATGTGAAATTGAAGCGTATTAGGGTTTTTGACCTAGATATGTATTTTAATAAATCTTTGATTTGTAAATTTAATTATGTATGAAAGAAGAATGTTTTAACTTAAGTGTTCAAGTTTTAATTAAGAAATGTATCTTTATTTATTTATATACAAAAAGTATTTTAATCAAATGTTGTGAATTCTAATATTAGAGAAAAAATGTATTTCTATTATTATGTACAAATATGTGTGTTAATTAAAAAGTTTTCAATTTTAATTATATGATAAAAAAAAAGTATTTTATTATTTTGTATACAAATATATACTTAAAAAGATATTTTAACTATATGATAAAAAAAATGTATAATATGTACAAAATATATTTTAAATAAAAGAGTAAATAAATAAAAAGAAGCAAGTATTTTCAATTTTAATATATGAAAAAAATGTTAAGTTAGAAATATATATGGTTTTAGTATTAATAAAAATATTTGGTAAAAGAAAGGTTAAGTTAATTAAGAATGTTATATTTATTAAAACTACATTTAGTTAGAAAATAAATATATTGTTTGTAAAATAAAAAGTTATCATTATTTTGTTTAGAAAGGAAAATAAAGAAAGCATTCAAATGGGCTTCAGAGGGACTTAGGGACGGGTCAGGCCCATGTTAAACTTGAAACGAATTTAGGGTTAGGCGTTTGGTTCATTTGAGGCGAAAACGCTTAGGGTTTGGGACGGCGCCGTTCACTGAGTTCCGTTCATCGTTCTTTCCATCTTCGTCTTCATCCGGCCACCAGTGTCACCCTCGAACCTCTCTTCCCTCCATGGCATGAACTCAGCATCCTCTTGATACAAGGTTTGTTTCAACGTTTATGCTCTTATCTCTTTTTTTTTTACGAATTTGCATGAGTTGTGTTAATTCGAATCTAAAACCTGATCTTTCGTTATTATGAGGTGAAGGAGAAAAAAGAAGGAGAAATCTCACTACCTGACCTTGGAGGAGGAGGAGAGAAGAGGGGCTGTGGCGCTCAGGAGGCCAGGACGGCGTGAACGTGACGCTTGCTTTTTGAGCTTTCCTGGTATCTTTTATCTTGCTCCTTAGGGTTTTGATGATGATTTTGAACTGAAAAACCTCTTTCAAAAAATTCACTTTCTTCTTCTTCTTCTATGCCACTGTATATTTGTTGCCTTTGAGCATTTGTATGCTTTTGAATTGTTGCCTTGCCTATGATGAAGCTTGCTTCTGAGGCCCTCTTTCCTCTTCTCTACTGTTCACGTTGCCTGTGATTTGTGTATGCTTGCCTCTGAACGATTTTGAATGCTTTTGAATGCTTGCCCAATGAAGATTGTTCTGAGGGCTTTAGCTTGTGACTAGCATATTGCTTGGATTGAATGGTTTGAGTATGCTTTTGGGATTTTGTTTGGATACGCTTGAGGGGTGATGTTGGTTATGCTTGACAGGCCTGTGATGAACACTTTTCTGAGGCATGGTGTTTGGGTTTGGTTATGGAAGGTTTGGTGAGGTTTTGTGGCCTTAACAGGGTTATTTGATTTTAGGCTTGAGGTTGTGTGTTTGTAAGGATGATGCAGGTTCTGAGGTTTGGCCTTGGGTGTGAACTTGGTAGCAGGTTTTGAACTGTTTTTTTCAGGTTATGTATCTTTATGGTTTTTGCTTGCAGCAGGTTACAGGGTTGTGGTTCAGCAGGTTTCTACTTGGGTTCAGGCTTGAACTTACAGTAGGTTATGTTGTTGGGCAGTATGGTGGTTCTGTTGAGGCTTAGCAATTTTTTATGCTTGTTTTGAACTTGCAGTAGTTTAGGCTTTTGAGGTTGAGCTTCAGATTTTGTGATGTTTTGTTTATCAGGTTTTGACAGGTTTTTGAGGTTAATGCAGGTTATGGTAGTGCAGTTTATGTATTTGGCATTTTTTTTGAATGATTTTTGACAGGTTAATGGTTGTTTCTTGTGGTTATGAGATTGGATGGTTTTAGTGATGGTTGAGGTGTTTGGTTTGACAATTGACAGTAGGCAAGCTTTTTTTTTGCTTGTATGGTTCTATATTTGTGATGTTGGTGCTTGGCTCAATCAGGTTCTCTTTTTAAGCTCAGTATATTTTCTTTTATTCTTTTGTCCTCTTTCTCTTGGTCTTTGGCGCCTTATACTTATTCAAACCTTGGTCTTTTTCTTGATCCAAGTTGCTGGTTAATCTTACAAAGTTTCTTGGCATTTTTTCTGTTTTGGTAATTGCCTCTGCTGTGTATTTCTGCCCAGTTTTGAGTAATGCTGAACTAATGCTTCTTTTAACTTTTGCCTTACTGTCTAAGCCTGAAAAACCTGCTTCTATCTCTCTTTTTTCTCTCTCTGTACAGTTTATTATGCTTTTTGTACTATCTTTTCCTGAAAGTGGCCCTGATGGGAGATGATGAAAAAAGACTTGCTTGCATAACATATTACTTCTGCATCTTTATCTCTTTTTGACAGCTTGGGTGGACTTTTTGTATTTTGATAGGAAGTGGTAACTTGGATTTTTTTCAGTTTGGTTTGAATTTGAAGTTTTGAGATTTTGAAACTATGCAGTTTGATATTCTATGCATTTTGACATTTGCATTTTTCAACTTTGCATAAAAATTCTTCCCTCTCTGTGAACCGGGAAAAATCCCGTGATTTGCAGAGAGGGTTAACTGATCCCAGTCAGTGGCCCTTAATGATGAGTCTAATTTTAACTGTCCTTTTTTTTTAATTCAACTGCTTTCTGACTTTCTCCTTTTTTTTTTTTTTTTTTTTTGCAGATAAATAATGGAGCACCGGAGCGAAGTGAAGAATGAAGAATATTAGAAATAGGATAGTTTTTTTTATTTTATTTAATATTTAAATTAATGTAAATTATTGTTTGTAATTTAAATTATAAACAACAATTTGTACAAATAATTCAAATATCAATAAAATCTTTATTACCTAATTAATTCTAATTTTCTTTCTTTATTGTTTATTTATTTATTTAAAACTCTTTGAATTAAAACAATTGAAAAATAAATTTCAATCATTCAATTTTAGAATAATAAATAACTTAAATAAAAACAATATTGATCAATTAAACCTGTCTCTTCCAATATCCAAAGCAAAGCAGCAGTCAACCAAAATAAACCGATCAAGCGCATTCCTTCTTCACTGATTTGCCATAAACACTGTGAATCCAATACTGCATACTGTATTTGACTGGCTCAAGGAAAACAACATGAATTCAAACCACTGTCTCTTTCACTGATTAAATCAAAACAATGCGAATTTTAACCCGAATCTCGGAACAAACTGCAAAGTGCTGTGGAATCTAAATCCTTCTGAGAACATGCCCCTAAGACCTTAATTCCTGATTAAATGCCAAATAAACGCTCGCCTGATCAAAATTGAACCAAAAATCAACCAAAACCCTGAGCCAACTGTTTGAAATAATTCAGAGTCCTGAAAATCAATAAAACCCTAATTTTGTTTTGACTGACGAGAAAAGTCCGTTTGTCCGATTCTTGAGCCAGTTTGAAAAGTCAGGAAAGGCTTGAAGCTGAGATTTCTCGTGGGAAAAAATGCGAGGGCAAATTTTGGGGTACAACAGTTGCCCCTGTTCAATCTTCTTGGACCTGAAGAGTTAGATTGGCAAGTTTGCCTTTCGCGACTTGAAGGTAAAAGAAGATTGGACACTAAAGTGCCCAGAAAATTTGCACTCGTCGATGCGATGGTAGATGTGAATGGGCTTACAGATGCCATTTGGTGATGGGCTTAAAGATGCCATCTGGTGCAATAGAATTTTGTCGGGGAATGGGCTTAGAGATGCCATTCGGTGATGGGCTTAAAGATGCCATCTGGAATGAGTATCAGGAAGGTGTCCATGCTTTGGACCATCTTCGAACTGGGGGTCTGAATAAGCAATAGATTGACATCCGTTGTTGGGAAGAATCCATGAACGGTTTTCAGAAGTCTTGAAGAAGAATCTGAACAAGCGATAGGTTAACGTCCGTTACTTGGGGAACCTGTAAACTGTTTTCAGAAGTCCTGAAGTTGAATAAGCAATGGAGCAGCATCCGTTGTTGGGAAGCGTCCGTAAACTGATTTCAGAGGTTGCATCTGAACAAGCTGATAGATCAACATCCGTTACTTGGGAAGAATCTTTGAACTGTTTTTAGAAGTCTTGAAGAAGAATCTGAACAAGTGATAGGTTAACATCCGTTTACTTGGAGAACCCGTAAACTGTTTTCGGAAATCTTGAAGTTGAATTAACAATAGAGCCGCATCCGTTGTTGGGAAGCGTCCGTAAACTAATTTCAGAGGTTGCATCTGAACAAGCTGATAGATTATCATCCGTTACTTGGGAAGAATCCATGAACTGTTTTCAGAAGTCTTGAAGAAGAATCTGAACAAGTGATAGGTTAACATCCGTTTACTTGGAGAACCTGTAAACTGTTTTCAGAAATCTTGAAGTTGAATTAGCAATAGAGCAGCATCCGTTGTTGGGAAGCGTCCGTAAACTAATTTCAGAGGTTGCATCTGAACAAGCTGATAGATTATCATCCGTTACTTGGGAAGAATCCATGAACTGTTTTCAGAAGTCTTGAAGAAGAATCTGAACAAGTGATAGGTTAACATCCGTTTACTTGGAGAACCTGTAAACTGTTTTCAGAAATCTTGAAGTTGAATTAGCAATAGAGCAGCATCCGTTGTTGGGAAGCGTCCGTAAACTAATTTCAGAGGTTGCATCTGAACAAGCTGATAGATTATCATCCGTTACTTGGGAAGAATCCATGAACTGTTTTCAGAAGTCTTGAAGAAGAATCTGAACAAGTGATAGGTTAACATCCGTTTACTTGGAGAACCTGTAAACTGTTTTCAGAAATCTTGAAGTTGAATTAGCAATAGAGCAGCATCCGTTGTTGGGAAGCGTCCGTAAACTAATTTCAGAGGTTGCATCTGAACAAGCTGATAGATTATCATCCGTTACTTGGGAAGAATCCATGAACTGTTTTCAGAAGTCTTGGAGGATAATGGTTTTAGTCTGTCGACTGATCTTACCTGAAAAGGCAAAGAATTAGTCGTATGCAATGTTATGATGCATGATACAATGTACGTTATGTACTATGCATATAAATGGATGCGCATGTAAGCTGGAGAGCTGTCTTGCAAATGATAGATGAATCCGGGATAGCGGGAGATAGAAGTATCCTGGCTGCTGCTGGGGAACAAGGAGGTTGGGTTGTATACCCATCTTCTGGGGAATTCCTGAAGTCTTCTACTGGGGAGTACCAATCTAGTAGACTTAATGCTGGGGAGGTAAGACTGAGAGTCTTCAGCTTGGAGGAAAGAACTCTGGCGATCTCATTGGGGAACTCAAGATTTCTCTTCCTAAAACTCTGTGGGGAGAAGGCTCAATAGTCTGGCTCTGCTGGGGATAAATTTGAAGCTTTAAACTCTGAGGGGGAATGATTTCTGGAGGGTTCTTCGGCTGGGGTTAACAAAGATAAACTCCTCTGGGGATTGTGTTGATAATTTGTGCTGGGAGACTTGATAAACTCCGCTGGGAACATGAAGAACTTTGGCGAACGCGATCTTCCGTGATTGTTAGCTGAGGATAACCCAGTTATAATCCTTTGTGAGGAATATCCTTGGATAAAACTTGGGAGGGACGTCCGTACTCTGCGGGGGAACATCCTTCGGAATCTTACTGGGGATAAGCTTCGAGGACCTGCTGGAGATAAACCTCAGGGTTTGCTAGGGATATGGATTCCAAATCTCTCGAGGGTTTCCTTCGAAAGGGTGTCAAGATATCCATATGTACCTTCATCCTATCAGTAATTTTTTTCTTAGGTTCGTTTAGGAAGTGATTATGTTTCAAATGCATATGCCTATTTAACCAAACATTGGACGTTTCTCAAAATAAAACCAGTAGTGTAAGAGAAAAAGAAAAGGGAAATGACACAAATTTTTGGGAAGAGTATTTGTATTGATTTTCTTTGAATATATTTGTTCAAAGGAGACAATCATCCTAGTAAGAGGATTCTGTCGTAAATATTGGAAGATTTATACAAAATAAAGGATGGCTATGTGAAATAATTCCATGGGATTCCGTTTCGCTATAGCTTTCACAACTCTGAATATCTGTCCATTCAATGCTTTGTTTGACGATGACTGGATTGATCAGAAGCCTGGAACTGGTTGATGAAGAGATTGTCTTTGAAGTGATCCGACGAGACATAGTCATACGCTTTAATTCCCTAACTTTTGCCTGAATCGCCCTTTCGGGTTTTCGATTCATCGGGAAACCCCTTTTTGCCCAAGCCGCCCTTTCGGGTTTTCGACTTGCCGGGTGTACAGATTTTTTCGCTTTTATCCCTAATTTTTGCCTGAACCGCCCTTTCGGGTTTTCGGTTCACCGGGATGCCCATTTTTGCCCAAGCCGCCCTTTCGGGTTTTCGACTTGTCGGGTTATTTTATGCGTAGTATCTTTTAACTATGTCTGTGTTTGCAGGGTGCGGCAAATCGTCGCCGTCCATGGTGGTCAGAATCATTGCACCACCAGAAAATATGCTCTTGATCACAAATGGTCCTTCATATGTAGGAGTCCATTTGCCCCTGGGATCACTTTGCGGCAAGATAATCCGCTTGACTACTAGATCTCCGACTTGATATACTTGACGTCTGAATTTCTTATTGAAGGCCTTGATCATCCGTTTTTGATACGTCTGACCATGGCATATAGCAGCAAGTCGCTTTTCGTCGATCAAGTTGAGTTGATCAAGCCGGGTTTGCATCCAATCATCTTCATTCAAACATGCATCCTTCATAATCCTTAGAGAAGGGATCTGGACCTCCATAGGCAAAACAGCTTCCATGCCATAAACCAAAGAAAATGGGGTTGCCCCAGTTGAAGTACGTATCATCGTACGGTATCCATGTAGAGCAAATGGTAACATGTCATGCCAGTCTTTATAAGTGACTGTCATTTTCTGAATAATCTTCTTAATGTTTTTGTTCGCAGCTTCAACAGCACAGTTCATCTTCGGCCGATAGGGAGATGAATTGTGATGATAAATCTTGAACTGCTCGCACAATGCAGTGATCATTGTGTTATTCAGATTTGTACCGTTGTTTGTAATGATTCTGTCTGGAACACCATACCGACATATGAGATTTTGCTTGATAAAGCGGGCAACCACATTTTTGGTAACAGAGGCGAAGGAAGCTGCTTCGACCCATTTAGTGAAGTAGTCAATGGCAACCAGGATGAAGCGATGTCCATTGGAAGCCGTGGGCTTGATCTCTCCGATCATATCAATGCCCCACATTGCAAAGGGCCACGGAGCAGTCAGGACGTTGAGGGGAACCGGAGGAATATGCACTTTGTCAGCGTAGACTTGACACTTGTGGCAAGTACGGGAATGTTGATGGCAATCAGCTTCCATGGTAGACCAATAATAGCCTGCCCTCAGGATCTTCTTAACCATTGTGTGCCCGCTCAAGTGAGTGCCAAATGGGCCGCTGTGTATATCAGTCATGATTAACTCTGCTTCAGCTTTATCCACACATCGGAGTAGTACACAATCATGGCTTCGTTTGTAAAGGATGCCGTTGCTCAGGAAGAATTTAGCAGCGAATTTCCTTAAGAACTTCTTGTCATTTACGGAAGCTCCTTCAGGATAATCTCTAGTCTCGAGATACCTTTTGATTTCATGGAACCAAGGTTGTTCCACTACTTCTTCGGTATTAATCTCGTGGCAATGTGCCGGTTCATCCATTCGCTTGATGGTGATTTGGGGAGCCTCGTTATCCCAATTGAGTTTAAACATAGAGGACATTGTGGCTAGAGCATCTGCTAGCTGATTCTCTTCTCGCGGGAAATGCTCGAAGGTAATTTGCTCAAAATGTGGCAACAATGTCAGGACATGTTCTTTATATGGGATAAGATTAGGATGCTTGGTATCCCACTCTCCTTTGATCTGACTGATGACCAAAGCCGAGTCCCCAAATACAATCAAAGATTTGATCCCCAAGTTTATAGCAGCCTTGAGACCAAAGATGCAAGCTTCATACTCCGCCATGTTGTTTGTGCAGCTGAAGCAAAGTCGGGCCGTGAAAGGTGTGTGACAACCTCCCGGAGAAATGAGTACTGCGCCAATACCGTTTCCAAGCGCATTTGAAGCACCATCAAAGTACAGGGTCCATCGGGATCCCTTTTCGGGTCCGTCATATGGTCTGTTATCTTTAATGTCGTCCAAATTCATGATGTCCTCGTCTGGGAAGTCAAATCTCATGGGTTGATAGTCTTTGATAGCCTGATGAGCCAGATGGTCAGCTAGTACACTCCCTTTTATAGCTTTTTGGGTGGTGTACTGGATGTCATATTCAGTTAAGATCATTTGCCATCTAGCTATCCTTCCAGATAAAGCGGGCTTCTCGAAGATATACTTGATAGGATCCATTTTGGAAATCAGCAAGGTAGTATGAGTCAGCATATACTGTCTTAGTCGGCGAGCAGCCCATACCAAAGCGCAGCAAGTTTTCTCGAGCAGTGAGTAGCGAGTCTCACAGTCGGTAAACTTTTTGCTAAGGTAATAAATAGCATGCTCTTTTCGACCAAACTCGTCATGCTGGCCCAAAACACACCCCATTGAATTATCCAAGACGGTCAAATACATGATCAATGGTCTTCCTTCGACGGGTGGCATCAGAATAGGAGGTTCTAGCAAATATTCCTTGATTCTATCAAAAGCAGCTTGACAATCGTCGTTCCATTCCACTACCTGATCTTTTTTCAAGAGTTTGAAGATTGGCTCACAGGTAGAGGTCAGGTGTGAGATGAATCTGGCAATATAGTTTATGCGCCCCAAGAATCCTCTAACTTCCTTTTCAGTACTGGGAGCAGGCATCTCTTGTATTGCTTTTACTTTTGCTGGATCGACTTCGATGCCTTTGTTGCTTACGATGAATCCCAAGAGTTTACCAGACCTAACCCCAAAAGTGCATTTACTTGGATTCAGCCTGAGCTTGTATTCTTTCAATCTGGCAAACAACTTTTTCAGATGTTCAAGGTGCTCTTCCTCTGTTTGTGACCGAGCTATCATATCGTCTATGTAAACTTCAATCTCATGATGTATCATATCATGAAATAAAGCCACCATGGCGCGTTGATAAGTTGCCCCTGCGTTCTTCAGCCCGAACGGCATCACCTTGTAACAGAAAGTGCCCCACTGTGTGACAAAAGTTGTTTTCTCCATATCTTCGGGGGCCATCTTGATTTGATTATAGCCCGAGAATCCATCTGTGAAGGAAAACACTTTGTGCTGAGCTGTATTGTCGATCAAGATGTCAATATGAGGTAGCGGGAAATCATCCTTAGGGCTGGCCCTATTCAAATCCCGGTAGTCCACACACATTCTGACTTTGCCATCTTTCTTAGGCACTGGCACAATGTTAGCGACCCATTGAGGATAAGACGTAACAGCCAGAAAGCCAGCGTTGAATTGCTTCATTACTTATGCTTTGATCTTTTCAGACATGTCAGGCCTCATTCGACGAACCTTTTGCTTGATTGGTGGACAGTCTTCTCTTGTGGGGAGACGGTGAACCACGATGTCTGTGTCTAGACCCGACATGTCTTCGTAGGACCAAGCGAAGATTTCAACATACTCATTCAGCAACTGTACCAAGCGCTCCTTGACTTTTGGTTCCAGGTTGGCACCCACTTGCACTTCCTTCCGATTCTCCTCGGTTCCCAAGTTAACAGTTTCCAATGGCTCTTCATGCGGTAAGATGGCCCTTTCCTCTTGTTGCAGGAGTCTGGCTAGTTCCCCGGGTACTTCACAACCTTCATCATCTTCATACTTGGCTAGATTGACCAGATCCTCAGAGTTATTGAAAGATATAGCAGAATAGTCACCCATGGAATCCGGAGTGGATGGGTACCTGCATTGGTGAGTGTGGGTGTGTGTAAGGGATAGCCATTCTTAAACAAAAATGCAAAAAGAAAAGAAGATGAGCATAAGCAGTTTATCAAATGAAAAACGTCCAATGAATCATTAAACATGGCATATGAATATGAAAAATGGTCAAAACCCTTACAAGTGGACCTGCATGCCCCGGGCAAGGCAGGAGGTGAAAAAGATAGTGTACGGATTGTTTGAAAGTAAAATATTACAGACCAAATAGGAAATGTTTGATAAATAAATTACTGAGGAATAAAAGTAATGGGGACAAAGTCCTTAGCCTCCCAATTGCTCAATCCTCCTCTGGCAGTTGGATAAATCCACTCTTCAATGTTGCTCTCCCTGTCTTCATCTTCCAAGGCGTTGATTCCATAGGGAGAAATCTTGACCGGCGCCCTCACAATCTTTGAACGGCGCATAGCTTTCTGGCCAGCGGCTGTGAACCCTAATCCAAACTTGTCAGTCTTATGCGGAAAATCGGGTAATTGCCCCCATGCTGAATTCTTCCCTTCTTTGATTGCGGCTCTTGCATCCTCTAGAGATGCCATCCTGGCCATCTGTCTTGGTGTCTCAGCTGCCAACTTTGCCACTGCTATTTCAGGAAGAACCTCTTCGAAATGTTGAAACGACATCTCAATAAATTCTCCCTCAACCTCCACATACCGGAAGGAATTTAAATGGCTAATCATGTACTCTTCTTCGCCGTGAACAGTAATGATCTTTCCCTTTACAGGATACTTCAGCATTTGATGCAAGGAGGAGGTGACTGCCCCGGTATGGTGAATCCAAGGTCTACCCAACAGGCAGGAGTATGATGGACGGATGTCCATCACATAGAAGGTGGATTTAAATACCTCGGTACCTATCTTGACAGGAATCTCAACTTCTCCATGGACCATCCTTTTCGACCCATCAAAAGCTCTGACGACAATATCACTAGGCTTCAATTCCAACCCTTCGCAATCTAGCCGGTCCAAGGCCTTTTTAGGCAAAACATTCAGTGATGAACCGGTATCAACCAAAACATGTGCAAGGGTGGTTCCGCGACACTCGATTGAAATATGCAACGCATCATTGTGGTTTCGGCCCTTCGGGGTTAGGTCGGCATTAGAAAAGCCTAATCCATTGTCCGCAGTCAGGCTAGCCACGCAATGTTGAAATTGATCTACAGAGGTTTCCTGGGGCACATGAGCTGCCTTTAGAAACTTAATCAAAGCCTGAGCGTGCGCTTCTGAGCAAAGCAATAGTGCCAGCATGGAGATCTTGGAGGGGGTTTTCCCCAACTGTTCCACCACATCGTAATCACTTCTCTTGATTATCCTCAGAATCTCGTCCATTTCTTTCTTGGAAGCTTCTAGAATCGCCAAGGGTTGAGCCCTCGTCCTGACGGGCTCATCTTGTACTCCCTTTCCTTTATCAGCAATGGTAGGAGAGACAGCATTAGGAACAACAGCCTCTTCGATCAAAGGAGTTCTGGAGGAGAGTTTTACTGGTGCAGGGATGACTTCTTTAGCTGATGAGGGTCCAAAGACTGCTCTTGGAGGGGCAATCTCTGGAGAAAATATTCTCCCGCTCCTGGTGATTTTGCTGGTGCCCGCAATGTTACTAATGCTGGCTTCTTTATCATCTGAATTCTCTTTAATTACTTTGATTTGCTTGATACCATGGTAGTAGATGTCACCACCATAGTTCCAAGGTATCGATTTCTCAGAAACATAGGGAACAGGCCCTGGCATGGTGATCTTCAAAGGTATGGTCTTTGCAGCTGGTGTAATCTTAACAGGCTTTTTGACGGCCTCGGAAAGATTGGCGTGAATGGTTATAATTGAGACATTTTCAACTTGAACTGGAACAACAGGAACTTTTTCGAACAAAATTTGTCGACTATCCATGAGGCCTTGGATGCCTTTCTTCAATAGCGGACAATCCAACGGCAGAGAGTGGCAACAGTAACAGTCTTCTTTACATCCCAGGAAGATCCCGGCCCTCAACAAATTCGATTTAATGGTTAGCAGTGGAGTAGTCAGATCACTAACGTCGACAACATACAGATCCTCTTCAATGGCATTGACATTCCGACCGTGCTTCGGCATAGGTGCAGATATCACATTGGGTTTTTCTGGAGCGTCAAACTCTACCTCCTTAGCCTCTATCAGGTCTTGGATCTTATGCTTGAGTGCCCAACAATTATTGGTGTCGTGTCCAACACTGTCTGAATGATAGGCGCACTTAGCATCGGCATGATAATGCGGGGAAGACGTATTCACATTCTTTGGTGCCTCCTTGATGGTGGCGAGATTCAACTTCAAAAGATGGGGAAGCACTTGCGCCGGAGTCATGTTAATACGGGTGAACTGCCGTTGTGGCCTTTCCACCCGTTGCTGATTTGGTCTGGTCTGGTTATAGCGAGGCTGCTCGCTTGGAGTGTTTTGAATCATTACGGCCCCCACAGTTGGCCGACGCACCATCTTCCCTGCTCTTCTCTGAGAATATACCATAGCTGTCTCCTTCTTAAACGGCTTCTTCTCAACATTTGCAGCAACACCCTTCTGAATCTTTCCTGACTTGATGCCAGCTTCTATTCTTTCGCCTGTTAAGATCAAATCGGTAAACCCCGCGGAAGAGTTACCAATTAGATGATTGAAAAATGGCCCAGATAGGGTCCCAAGAAACATATCAACGAGCTCACGATCGGTTAAAGGAGGCTGCACCCTGCCAGCCAAATCCCTCCATTTTTGTGCATATCCCTTGAAGCTCTCACTTGTTCCTATTGACATACCTTGAAGTTGGGTACGGGTAGGAGCAAGATCAGAATTATACTGGTATTGTTTATAGAAAGCGGTGGCCAAGTCTTCCCAATTTCTGACACTGGTTCCTTCTAGCTGATAAAACCATTCCAACTGAGCTCCCGATAGGCTGTCTTGAAAGAAATGAATCCAGAGGTTTTTATCTGCCGTATAGGGTTGAATCTTTCTCACGTAGGACCTGAGGTGCATTTTGGGACAGGACAGCCCATCATACCTTACAAACACTGGCACTTTGAATTTTGGAGGAATCACAATTCCGGCAACCAAGCCCATGTCTTCAAAATCCAAACCCGGTACCCTTTGCAATTCCATGGCAGCCAATCTGTCTTCTAAACCCTTGTACTTATCATCAGCTGGAGGGTATTGTTGGTCAGAATAATCTTCATCCTCTTCGACTTCTTCCTCTTCCGCATCAGACTCGGAAGGCACCGCAACCCGATCTCTTTTACTAGTCCCTTCATCAGAAGTAGGAGGAAATTCAAGCACTCTCCGAGCTTCTCTGTCAAATCTTCTCCCCAAAGTAGCCACTCCGACCCTCTTTTTCTTCTTCACTGGGTCCTTATTCTCTAAATGAGCCTTGATGTCCTCCTGACTCTTAACCAAAGTCATCAAGAGTTGCTGGAACTGTGCATTCTGAGCCTGTAGGTCTTTGACTGTTTGCTCGAGATCCATCCTACTGAAATAAACAGCAGATAGATAAGGAAACCTGGAGTGAGACCTGCTTATGCACATGATGAATGGTATGCTTATGTATGCAATGCATTCAAGGATTTAGGACATTCAAAATTGTTTCAGACAAAGAAGAACGCACGTCATATTAATAAGAAGAAATTTGTTAGTACATAAATGCCCCATGGGCAAAATATTACAAAATAAACTTCTTAAGGCAGAAAGACATTGCGCATCCTCTTTGGTGCGATGTAGGTATTGAGGGCCTCTTGCTCGTGGAGTCGGCGGGTAAGTTCTAGAACCTTCTTTTCACTGGCGTAGTAGCTAGCTTCAAAAGTGTTCCGTTCCTCCTTGAGCTGAATCCAACTTTTCTGCATTTCCTCCCACGATGTAGGCATATCTGGATGCAGGATGGTGTATGGAACCTCTCCTTCATTGACGGGCTCTTTAATCACTGGGAGTACATGAGGATAAGGCATCATTAGACTTTGGGCTCGGGCTCGTACCCACTTGAGATAGGGCTCAAGAGGGATGGAGTTCTTGTGTCCTAGAGTCTTGCTATCAACCTTGTTGAGTTTTCCCCAAGCTCTGATGAATCTTTGGCGGAGTCCTTGCGCATCGTTGTCGAAGTCAAAAACTAGGCTAGGAATCAACATGTCATGAGGGCCATCCCTCCGGGCATATCCAAATTGCCTTAAGGCTAGGCAAGGGTTGTAGGTAATACCTCCTCTGATTCCAAGTAAAGGAACATTAGGAAACTCTCCACAACGATCGACGATGATGACATTTTCTCTGGACCGAGAACACCAATGCACATCAGAATGAGTGAGAGTCATCAACCGTTGGGACCACCTTATACCTTGGTCATTCTTCAAGACAGATTGTGGAAGGTGCGAAATAAACCACCTTGCAAGGAGAGGAGTACAACACATGAGAACACCCCTCTTTCTCATTGTTCGTGTGTAAAATGAGTGAAGGATGTCCCCAAGCAATGTTGGTATTGGATTTCTGGACAAGAAGATTTTGACGGCATTGACATCTACCAATTGGCCAGGATTTGGGAACAAGACCAACCCATAGATAAGGAGTGCCACAATCTCTTCAAAGGCTTGTAGGTCCAATGAGTTCCAACATTCTTATGCCTTCTCAAACAAGAATTTTGCTAAGAATCCTTTGACGCCGCTTCTGGTTTCCCAATGCCCATTGATTTCAGATGGTTGTAGATGTAGTGCTCGAGCAACATCTTCAGGCTTTGGTTCCTTTTCCGTACCGTTGAAGGGTAGTTGATTAAGGATAGGAATTCTCAGGAGTTGAGAAAACTCCTCCAAAGTGGGCACCAATTGATAATCAGGGAAAGTGAAGCAGTGGTGAAGAGGGTCAAAGAACTGGAATAGCACTTTCATCATGTCTTCTTCAATGTTGGTGTTGACTAAGCTGAGCAGTCTACCATGTCTGTCACTGAAGGATGAGTTTTCCGGAATTCTTGAGGTGAGCTCCTTGAGTTTAGGAGAGATTCTCACAAGATTGACTTGGATGGTATTTCTGCGAGGAATTTCCATGACCTACAAAACAAGAACAAAGATGAAGATCCAAACCCTTGACATGGTTAGTGAATGCATATGATGCTTCGTGATGTTTATGATGTATGCACAAAACATATGTACAGGCAAATCACACCAAACCCTAGTTTCAGGCTTGCATGGGGTTTCATAGGTAAGTACCCTCTTGAGTGTAGTTGGCTTAAAAACCTGTCCTATAAATAGTAATCGGGTTCTAAGGAGCTCAATATCACCGAATTGTTTTCATTGTTCATTGTTTTGGTTTAACCACTTAACTAGTGACCAAAATATTCCAAGAAAACAACCCTCAATGAGTGTAGTATCGAGTATCTACCAACTTCGGACTGCACCAAAGCCGGTCATCTCACTACCCCTAATAAAAGGCCAAGATGGTCAAGTAAGGTTCTAGGTCATTAGTGCTTAGTGACATTACTCAGCGGCCCCGTACTCTCCTTGACTGAACTCAAGGGTTACCGGTACTCACAAATATGTCGCACTAATATAGCTATTGCTTCGACCGTGTCGGTATACCCTGCACAGTTTCCACAACGTATTGCTATCTATAAATGTTTCCCAAAAATCCGGGTGGAGGATTGTAAACCCAAACAATAGAGCCCAAGTATAAAGCAAGCAAAGCAAACAAAATAATCATGCAAGAGAGTGATCTAAAAAACCCTAAGGTAGCCCCACTTTTAAGTTATTATCCCCAGCAGAGTCGCCAGTTCTGTGATACGGTGGGAGAACTGACTAGTGTTTTTTGCGTTCGTATTCGCACTTGTGCGGTTGAGCAAGAGTCGCCACCAACTTTTTATTTTATCCTAAAGGAAAGGTTAAAAAAGCACAGCAAAAACCTTTTGAGATATTTCGTGGGTTCGGGGGGTAGATTATGAAAAGGGAAGGTATTAGCACCCTTTTCATCCATGGCTATCCATGGGCTCTTAGTTACTTGGTTTTTTAGATCACTTGCCTTGATTTTTGATTGCTTGAAAAATGGTGTGTGCGTGAGTGCTTTTGAAAATGTTTTGGAAGAAGATGCCTTGTCTTAGGCTGACCTTGTAACAATTCTTTACTCGAATGTTTTACAAAGGCGTGTATCTTTTCGAAAAGATGTTTCAAAATGTTTTGAGAATTTGTTTTGAAAGTGTTGTGGATTGTGGTTTTTTTTAAAAAGAAGGCAGGTGTTTTTGCAAATTGATCTCAAGTAACTAAGAGTTTTGTCTACCCTATTGTACTCAAAGGTTTTTGTCATGTTTTAACCCTTTTTAACAATTTTGTTCCACCATTGAATTTGGTGGACAATTTTGCGTTTAGGAAGTTTATTCGGGACGGGCGCGGGTCATCGTATGGACCATGAATGCAATGATGCCAAGTGTCTTTGGCAATTAGCTTTGAAGGGACTATGATCATTCCGTTTAGGCAACATTTTGAGGGACTTATGATCATTTTGATTTTGTTTTGCCAAAGATACTCGACGTGCAAGCATGGCCCATTTTGGAAGGCAACATGTGGGATTACCCTAGAGGGTGCAAGTGTGATTGTGTATTGATTACATGTATTTGTCTTGTATTAGGTTATCTAGCGTTTGATTTTATGTACATATAAACCCTAGGTCTAACCATGGTATAATTGGAAAACTGTAAATTGCGAAAATGTAAAATCTACGCTATTACAAAATAGTGTCCGGGAGTGGGGGTATGAATGTACAAAAGGGGATGAGACTTATAGTATCCAATAAGTTACAACCAAATCGAATGTGCGATCAAATGTAAATATCGAATATGCAAATATAAGATAAACAAATGTATAGGAGCAATATGAATGGATTTGTGTAAGTGCAAGTGTTTTATGTATATGTATTGTGTATGTGCAATTATTTACAAGTGCGATATGTGAAATTGAAGCGTATTAGGGTTTTTGACCTAGATATGTATTTTAATAAATCTTTGATTTATAAATTTAATTATGTATGAAAGAAGAATGTTTTAACTTAAGTGTTCAAGTTTTAATTAAGAAATGTATCTTTATTTATTTATATACAAAAAGTATTTTAATCAAATGTTGTGAATTCTAATATTAGAGAAAAAATGTATTTCTATTATTATGTACAAATATGTGTGTTAATTAAAAAGTTTTCAATTTTAATTATATGATAAAAAAAAAGCATTTTATTATTTTGTATACAAATATATACTTAAAAAGATATTTTAACTATATGATAAAAAAAATGTATAATATGTACAAAATATATTTTAAATAAAAGAGTAAATAAATAAAAAGAAGCAAGTATTTTCAATTTTAATATATGAAAAAAATGTTAAGTTAGAAATATATATGGTTTTAGTATTAATAAAAATATTTGGTAAAAGAAAGGTTAAGTTAATTAAGAATGTTATATTTATTAAAACTACATTTAGTTAGAAAATAAATATATTGTTTGTAAAATAAAAAGTTATCATTATTTTGTTTAGAAAGGAAAATAAAGAAAGCATTCAAATGGGCTTCAGAGGGACTTAGGGACGGGTCAGGCCCATGTTAAACTTGAAACGAATTTAGGGTTAGGCGTTTGGTTCATTTGAGGCGAAAACGCTTAGGGTTTGGGACGGCGCCGTTCACTGAGTTCCGTTCATCGTTCTTTCCATCTTCGTCTTCATCCGGCCACCAGTGTCACCCTCGAACCTCTCTTCCCTCCATGGCATGAACTCAGCATCCTCTTGATACAAGGTTTGTTTCAACGTTTATGCTCTTATCTCTTTTTTTTTTTACGAATTTGCATGAGTTGTGTTAATTCGAATCTAAAACCTGATCTTTCGTTATTATGAGGTGAAGGAGAAAAAAGAAGGAGAAAGCTCACTACCTGACCTTGGAGGAGGAGGAGAGAAGAGGGGCTGTGGCGCTCAGGAGGCCGGGACGGCGTGAACGTGACGCTTGCTTTTTGAGCTTTCCTGGTATCTTTTATCTTGCTCCTTAGGGTTTTGATGATGATTTTGAACTGAAAAACCTCTTTCAAAAAATTCACTTTCTTCTTCTTCTTCTATGCCACTGTATATATGTTGCCTTTGAGCATTTGTATGCTTTTGAATTGTTGCCTTGCCTATGATGAAGCTTGCTTCTGAGGCCCTCTTTCCTCTTCTCTACTGTTCACGTTGCCTGTGATTTGTGTATGCTTGCCTCTGAACGATTTTGAATGCTTTTGAATGCTTGCCCAATGAAGATTGTTCTGAGGGCTTTAGCTTGTGACTAGCATATTGCTTGGATTGAATGGTTTGAGTATGCTTTTGGGATTTTGTTTGGATACGCTTGAGGGGTGATGTTGGTTATGCTTGACAGGCCTGTGATGAACACTTTTCTGAGGCATGGTGTTTGGGTTTGGTTATGGAAGGTTTGGTGAGGTTTTGTGGCCTTAACAGGGTTATTTGATTTTAGGCTTGAGGTTGTGTGTTTGTAAGGATGATGCAGGTTCTGAGGTTTGGCCTTGGGTGTGAACTTGGTAGCAGGTTTTGAACTGTTTTTTTCAGGTTATGTATCTTTATGGTTTTTGCTTGCAGCAGGTTACAGGGTTGTGGTTCAGCAGGTTTCTACTTGGGTTCAGGCTTGAACTTACAGTAGGTTATGTTGTTGGGCAGTATGGTGGTTCTGTTGAGGCTTAGCAATTTTTTATGCTTGTTTTGAACTTGCAGTAGTTTAGGCTTTTGAGGTTGAGCTTCAGATTTTGTGATGTTTTGTTTATCAGGTTTTGACAGGTTTTTGAGGTTAATGCAGGTTATGGTAGTGCAGTTTATGTATTTGGCATTTTTTTTGAATGATTTTTGACAGGTTAATGGTTGTTTCTTGTGGTTATGAGATTGGATGGTTTTAGTGATGGTTGAGGTGTTTGGTTTGACAATTGACAGTAGGCAAGCTTTTTTTTTGCTTGTATGGTTCTATATTTGTGATGTTGGTGCTTGGCTCAATCAGGTTCTCTTTTTAAGCTCAGTATATTTTCTTTTATTCTTTTGTCCTCTTTCTCTTGGTCTTTGGCGCCTTATACTTATTCAAACCTTGGTCTTTTTCTTGATCCAAGTTGCTGGTTAATCTTACAAAGTTTCTTGGCATTTTTTCTGTTTTGGTAATTGCCTCTGCTGTGTATTTCTGCCCAGTTTTGAGTAATGCTGAACTAATGCTTCTTTTAACTTTTGCCTTACTGTCTAAGCCTGAAAAACCTGCTTCTATCTCTCTTTTTTCTCTCTCTGTACAGTTTATTATGCTTTTTGTACTATCTTTTCCTGAAAGTGGCCCTGATGGGAGATGATGAAAAAAGACTTGCTTGCATAACATATTACTTCTGCATCTTTATCTCTTTTTGACAGCTTGGGTGGACTTTTTGTATTTTGATAGGAAGTGGTAACTTGGATTTTTTTCAGTTTGGTTTGAATTTGAAGTTTTGAGATTTTGAAACTATGCAGTTTGATATTCTATGCATTTTGACATTTGCATTTTTCAACTTTGCATAAAAATTCTTCCCTCTCTGTGAACCGGGAAAAATCCCGTGATTTGCAGAGAGGGTTAACTGATCCCAGTCAGTGGCCCTTAATGATGAGTCTAATTTTAACTGTCCTTTTTTTTTTTAATTCAACTGCTTTCTGACTTTCTCCTCTTTTTTTTTTTTTTTTTGCAGATAAATAATGGAGCACCGGAGCGAAGTGAAGAATGAAGAATATTAGAAATAGGATAGTTTTTTTTATTTTATTTAATATTTAAATTAATGTAAATTATTGTTTGTAATTTAAATTATAAACAACAATTTGTACAAATAATTCAAATATCAATAAAATCTTTATTACCCAATTAATTCTAATTTTCTTTCTTTATTGTTTATTTATTTATTTAAAACTCTTTGAATTAAAACAATTGAAAAATAAATTTCAATCATTCAATTTTAGAATAATAAATAACTTAAATAAAAACAATATTGATCAATTAAACCTGTCTCTTCCAATATCCAAAGCAAAGCAGCAGTCAACCAAAATAAACCGATCAAGCGCATTCCTTCTTCACTGATTTGCCATAAACACTGTGAATCCAATACTGCATACTGTATTTGACTGGCTCAAGGAAAACAACATGAATTCAAACCACTGTCTCTTTCACTGATTAAATCAAAACAATGCGAATTTTAACCCGAATCTCGGAACAAACTGCAAAGTGCTGTGGAATCTAAATCCTTCTGAGAACATGCCCCTAAGACCTTAATTCCTGATTAAATGCCAAATAAACGCTCGCCTGATCAAAATTGAACCAAAAATCAACCAAACCCTGAGCCAACTGTTTGAAATAATTCAGAGTCCTGAAAATCAATAAAACCCTAATTTTGTTTTGACTGACGAGAAAAGTCCGTTTGTCCGATTCTTGAGCCAGTTTGAAAAGTCAGGAAAGGCTTGAAGCTGAGATTTCTTGTGGGAAAAAATGCGAGGGCAAATTTTGGGGTACAACACACGACCCATCAAGATTAATTGGATTTATTTTCTTATTTTTATTGATTAATTGGATTTTTAATTAATATTAATCCATTTAATTAATTTAAATCATAAGAAAATAGAAGATTTGTTTTTTAAATCTTTTTGTGAAGCAAATATGACCTAAACATGCTGGCAAATTCGTGCACAAGTCAAAGATACAAAAAAAAATCCAAATTTGGCAACATTGTTCAATCATGAAGAATAAAAAATATTTGATTTTCAATCAAAGATTTAAACATCAATGCACATGGGTTGGATCCAATTTTTTAACCTAATTTGTTTCCCTTATATGCAAGCAAGCAAACCCTGACCTAGGAGAAGAGAAAAAGCTACAGAGACGGCCCTGCCATATTCAAGAAATTCCAAGAAAATTAAAAACCTGTTCTTGCATTCTAGGGCGATTCAAGGGTTTTTGTTGATTCAAATACATTACAGGAGGTTCCAGGAACGTTTTGCAATCAAACTCAGGCATTAAAGCTCAAAGAATCGTCATATACAGAACCACAGTTTACCTTTCTTATTCAGAATTATATACCTTGATTCATGCGCATTTAACATGTTTTCATGATTGTTTTGCATTGCTAGGGACCATACAAAGCTAATGACATGATTGAATTGAACTATAACGCCCTGAATCAAAAGATGCCATAACTGAATTTCTAGGGTTCTTGAGCTCTAAATTAGGGATTTTCAATCTAGGAAAAATTAGGACTAGTGAGACATATGGTTGAGATCGTGAGACCAAGACGAACAAGACCCACCCCTCGCGAAATATTTATGCTTGCTAGATTTCTAATCGCAATTTTTCGTGCAGCTAGATAGTGGAGGTTAAAAACCCCCGCTATCTGATTCTGAATATGCAGGAAAAACAAAGAAGACGATGATGTGTTGACGTCCCATTGGCCAATTTGAAAAAGCGCACGTTTTGTTTTATTTATAGCATATTGTGATCGGTGGATCTGGAACTGACTGTTTAAAGCTGGTTCGCGAAATGTCGCGGTAAGCAAGAGTCACCACCGTCTTTTATTTTCTCCAACATGGACAGGACAAAAGCACAACAAAATTCCTTATGAGATAGTTTCTCGGTTCGGGAGGTAGATTTATAGAAAGGGAAGGTGTTAGCACCCTTTCTATCCATGGTTATCCATGGGCTCTTAGATACTTGCTCATTGTGTTTTCAAAATGTTTGCTTTTCAATTGTGAGTGAGTTTGAAAAAGTTTCGTTCAAAGATTTCAGATCGACTCTTGTATCAGTCCTCAAGAGTGTTTGAAAAATTGTTTTGAAAGCTTTTTGAAAAGTGTTGGTGTGAAAAGAGTTTTTGTTTTGTTTTTGAATAGAGCAAGTATCTATGAGTCATCTACCTACCCTAAGGAATTAGGCTGTGTAAATGTCCTTAAGGTAGTGCCATTCCACCATTGAGAGATAGGTAGCACCACTGTTGGAGGTGTTCGGGTCAATTCGAGTTTAGGGACAGTGTGGTCACCAGAGCAACAGTAGGACACCTTAGAAGCTACCCTTATGCCATTGATCCTTTTTTATTCCGAGGTAACTTTTCCGAGGCAACTTGTTTTGAGGCATATGGATCAACGGACATAAGGACTTACTAAAACGTCCTATACTCGACGACCACGTTTCGAAGGCAAGGCAACAGTGAGGCGTACCCTAGAAGTGGTGTGTGAATTTGTGTGTTATTTTCAATTATGTTTTATCTTGTACATGTATCATGGTGATCTACGCTTGTTTTTAATTTAGGCCATTCATTCTTGCATGCAGATTTATTAACAGTTAAAAAGTTGCGGGAAATGTAAAGGTTCTACGCTATTACAAAGGCGCGGGTCCACATCGCCAAATTTAATCCAGGACCCGATTTGACATAAAAAAAGTAAAGTGCGAGAAATAATAAAATGTCCAATTTACACGGCTTTGGGAGAATTACATAAATATTATAAGAACGGAAATAAAAAATGCAAAGAGAATTAAAATCGAAAGCGAGGGCGTTGGACCCTTTTTAATGAAATTAAATTATATTAACAAATTAATTAAATTAACATGAAAAGAAATTATTTTTTTTGAGTTTTTTCGTATTTATGGATTTTTATGAGAGAATTATGGAATTTAAGACCTAATTCTAGTTATTTTTATTTTATTAAGAAAAAATGTTAAAATTGAACCTAAAATTAAACCTAATTAATTAATGCAATTTTATTTACTAGAAAATAATTAATAATTAATAATGATAAAAGAAAAGAAAAAGATAAAAGTAATTAAAACCTAATTCTACAAATTTTAAATTTATTAAGAAAATGTTAAAGTTAACCCTAGAATAAAAAACTAATTAATTAATAAGACCTTTTTTACAAAAAAAAGTAACATTAAATGAAATATATTTTAATTTTTATGATTTTCTGATTTTTATTATTTTTTATGTTTTATGAAAACAAATTAATTTAAGGAATTAAATTAAAACTAATTAAATAACATAGAAAAAATATGGAAAAGAATAAAAAAAACAAACCAATGGGGGGTTCTGTCCCCAAACTGGAGGTCTTTGGCTAGCAATCAGGCCCATTTGTCTCAAGGCCTTGTTGACTTTTCTGGTCACGTGTGTCTGCATTGACTGATGCCTATGATGTTCTTCAAACCTGGACCTTTGGATTGGGATCATGGGGCGCGTGGCATGCTGGGACATTGGGCGTATGGTGGACGCTTGGATTGAAGCTGCACAGAAGCATGATTAGAAAAATAATATGGAATAAGAAAGGGGGACCTGGGATTCGAACCCAGGTCCCAAAGCTTGCCAACGTTACTTTCCACCATCCGAGCTAGCGCGTTTATTCATTAACCTAATGGAAACTGAATAATATAATAAAAAAATGGGTTAGTGAACAGAACAAAAAAAACGCGCTAATTATTTGAATCCACCAATGGTATTCCTCCACGCCTCGTCTTCCCCACTGATTCCTTGCTTTTGCCTGAAAACATATATCAAATAGCGGGGGTTTTGAACCCCCACTAACTACAGCATAAAAAAAATAGCGATTAGGAATTAGTGCACGATAAATTGAGCGCGAGCATGCCATGTTAATCATTGTGAGTTTCTGATTCTAATGGCCCTGGTCTTGTAGGCTAATTTTACCCTATGCCAGAATCCCCAATTCAAGGTTTCTGAAAACCTAGAAAGCTTCAATGGTGGATCTTCATACGATGCGTGAAAACTCAATTAAAACAGATGGTTAGCTTTAGAATGGTTAACTGAATATAAATCAAACATTAAAAATTGACAATAATGCGTGAATCATGATGCAAGAATATGGAAAAAAGTATGAACAGGACGGGGTTGTTCTACCAATTCTTTGCGTTAGAGATGATGGTTTTGATCCAGAAACTTTCCTTGAAGTCTCAGGAATGCAATGGAATTAATATTTGTCCTTGAAACCCCTTGAAATCGTGTTTTAAGTATTCACTTTTTCCACAAAAATTTCAATGTTTTTCTTCAGCTTTGGGCGCAGCTTAGAGGTCTCTTCCACTAGGGTTTGCTTCTGGCTTATGTATGGAATGATTAGGGTAAAGATTTTGATCCAAAAACCCTTTGCATTGATGGAAAGATATTTGATTTTCATGGCATATCTTCCAAATCTTTTTTCATGAATATTTGATTCCAATCATGGCAAAACCTTCCAAAAATGATTATGCACGAATCCTAAGCCTTTAAGGAGTGTTTATTCTGCACAAAAAGATTTAAAAACTTTGGTTTAGTATTTTTCCATATTTTATTTAATTTAAATGAATTAATTGTAATTTAAAAATTCAAATAAATAAATAAAAATGATGAATAAATCCCCTTTGGGCCAAATGGTCGTGCACATGCTTTGAATGATGAATCTTGGAAGAAAATGTGGCCCATTAGCAATTTTAAGGCATTTGAAGCAAAGTTGACTTTTCAAAATACCCAAAAATTTCCCAACTTCCACAAGGCATATCTTGCTCAATTTTTAAGCTTTGATCATGTTCTTGGAAATTTTGGAAAGGTCTTGAAGTCCTATAACCAATGCCTTTGGTCCCATGTCATTTTGATTTACCAATCTCAAGTTATGGCCTTTGACTTAAAGTCCTTTTTTGTTGACTTTTGAAAATGACCTATAATGTTGAAATTGATAACTTTTTGTGAGAGCATTTCTTGGACTTTAAGTGTGAATAAGAGTTTTAGGAAATGTCTTTATCTTCAAAATGAGCTTTGGATGGAATTTTTCTGATAAACCATGTGGAAGTTATGCCTTGGTCAAGTTACAGTTGACTTTTTCAACTGTCCAAATATGGAAACTTTTGCATCTTGAGACTTTTTGAGCCAAGCTTTGAGAATTATGATCAAGCATTGATCAAATGATGTTTGTGGCTTCAAAATGAGATGTTGACCAAAAATTTGAACTTTTGACTGTCCAATGACCATTTTGCCCCTGCAGTTGACTGTAGGGCAATTAGGGTTTTTGACTGTGCAATTTTGTGCTGTAAGTCTTGAAACTTGGTATGAGGATGCTTGACCCTATTTTTAGGCATGTGGGACTTGTTTGGACCCTTGGAAACTTCATTTACTTTGCCAGAACCAAAACCCTAATTTTTGACTGTTAGGAGGCCCTTGAACTGTGCAACCCTTGGGGAATTTTGAAGCATGCTCTTTGCAATTCTTGAAGAATATGGGAGGGCAAATTTTGGGGTACAACAGTTTCCCCTGTTCAATCTTCTTAGACCTGAGGATGCAGATTGGCTGACGTGCCTTTCGTAATCCGAAGGTGGAAGATGATTGAACACTAGAGTGCCCAGAAATTTGCACTCACATAGTAGAATGTCAGCAGTGTGATGCAGGGAATGGGCTTACAGATGCCATTTGGAGATTGATGAAGAGGATGATGGGCTTATAGATGCCATGCTGAGAGATGATGGAAGGTGGATGGGCTTATAGATGCCATCTGGATATTGATCGCGTAAGAGATTCCTTAGCGAGAATTTGCGTACCTGCAAAAGAAAATGATTACCTGGCCTGTTACAGGAGCTGGTCTTCAGATTCTTTGTATAGATGTGTCCTGACTGGTTACAGGAGCTGAATCTGGATCTTCAAAAGGTGATGAATGAACCAGGGATGGTTACTACCTCAACAGGAACGCTGAGAGAACCTGGGGACGATTACTACCTCAACAGGAACGCTGAGAGAATCTGGGGACGATTACTACCTCAACAGGAACGCTGAGAGAACCTTGGACGATTACTACCTCAACAGGAACGCTGAGAGAATCTTGGGCGACTTCAACCTCAACAGTAACGCTGAGAGAATCTTGGATATCTTCTACTGAGTCTTTATCAGGAAAATCTGTTAGGGGTCGTTTTAGCTGGACTAGAGAAGGCCTTTGACTGGATAAGAAACAGAAAAATCTTAGGGTCGATTTAACTGAACCGGTCTAGGTCTTGAAATCTTCAACTGGATAAGAAACAGGGAGATCTTAGGGTCGATCTGACTGAACCAGAGAAGGCCTTTGACTAGATAAGAAACAGGAAAATCTTAGGGTCGATTTAACTGAACCGGTCTAGGTCTTGAAATGTCTTCAACTGGATAAGAAACAGGGAGATCTTAGGGTCGATCTGACTGAACCAGAGAAGGCCTTTGACTGGATAAGAAACAGAAAAATCTTAGGGTCGATTTAACTGAACCGGTCTAGGTCTTGAAATGTCTTCAACTGGATAAGAAACAGGGAGATCTTAGGGTCGATCTGACTGAACCAGAGAAGGCCTTTGACTGGATAAGAAACAGAAAAATCTTAGGGTCGATTTAACTGAACCGGTCTAGGTCTTGAAACGTAGCTGAGAACTTAACTGAATCTTTCCTGAAAGGTGAAGGTCAGTCATATGCAATGTATGATGTGGATCAAGCAATGATGTTCTCAACGTAAATGAGTTTGTGAGATATGATGCGTATATGCATGCTATAATGTATGGAAATGCGATGTTTATGAATGTATGTTTTTCGTCTAGGAAAGTAAATCCTTGACGGGTGCCGGGAAGTCACTCCTGGGCTGATGTTGGAGAATAGATTTTTGCTTCCGCTGGGGATGATAGTTGCAAGAATACCGATAGAAGAAGATAACTCTGTTGGGGAATAAACTTGGCGAATGGATTACTCTGCAGGGAGAAAAGTACTCTAGCGATCTTGCTGGGGAGCACTACTCTGTGGGAGAGAGGTACTTTTGCTGGAATGTTGATGGTAACTTTGCTGGGAATACCCTTGTTATGTTGGAAGTGTTAATAGACTTCGCTGGGGGTAAGAAGACTTCATCGAGGACGCTCTTTCCGTGGCTTTGGTTGAGGATAACCCATTTATATCCTGGTAAGGAAATAACTCTTTGAATAAAGTCGGGAGATGCGTTCGTGCTCTGCGAGGGATAAGCTTCCAGAATCTACTGGGGATAAGCTTACTGCTTGGGGAGATGAATTCCAACTTTCCTGGGGAACTAGATTGGACTCTCTTGGGGAAGTTTTGAACTGTACCAGGGAGGTGACTCTATTGAATGTCTGGTATACCACCGGGGAACAATCTTTAGGTCAATACTGCCGGGGATGCTTGTTAAAAATGCATGTACTGCTGGGGAACGTTGAGATCTGCGGGAGGATACCCAACTTCCTTAAGTGTGATAGCTTTGCTCGGGGAGGGTGTACTGACTTGCTGACTCACTCTCTGGGGAATTAAGATATACTAATTATGTTCTTTAGCTGAACCTACCTTGGTACCTTGGAGGACAGAACAATTAGATTGCTTAGACAACTCTTTATTGCCCCTGTTTCTAATGTTACTTGTAATTAATCCTTTGTTTCGTATGCATATATTTATGAGTTAGCAAATTATTGTCAATGCATATATCACAAATTGAACCTTGGACGTTCTTCGCAAAACAAAACAGAAAAGGAAAAACAATTGGCAATTTTAACTGAAAAGGGATTTTTATATTGATTTTTGAATTTGCCTGTAAAATAGGCTTTTATGTACAAGAGGCTGACGTCCTAGTAAGAGAACGCCGCCGAACAAAAGAGTTTATACAATTTTGTACAAAGGAAAATAAAACAGCTGTGTGAAATGGAATGATCCCACTGGGTTTCAACTCTGCTATCGCCTTTATGTCTTTGAGCGTCTCATCACTTGATGACCTTAGTTGAAGATGAAGCTGACTGATTGATGCCGTCTGAACTTGATGTTGATACCGGATTCTGGATGCAAGGTGATCCAATGAGACATAGTATTACGCTTTATCCCTAACTTTTGCCTGGACCGCCCTTTCGGGTTTTCAGTCCACCGGGATACCCATTTTTGCCTAAGTCGCCTTTTCAGGTTTTCGACTTGCCGGGTGTACAGATTTTTTTCATTTCATCCCTTCATTTTGCCCGAACCCTTTTGGTTCGCCGGGAAGCCCTAATTTTTGCCTAGGTATGTCAACCTAGCGGGTCTTTTTTTCATGCGTAGTATCTTTTTACTATGTCTGCATTGGCGGGGTGAGGAAGGTCGTCACCATCCATGTTGGTTAGAATCATGGCTGCTCCTGAGAACACATGTTTAACCACAAATGGCCCTTCGTACGTAGGGGTCCATTTGCCCCTTGGATCACTCTGAGGAAGGATGATTCGCTTGATTACCAGATCCCCAACTTGATATTCCTGTGGTCTGACCTTTTTGTTAAATGCCCTGATCATCGTTTTTGGTACGTCTGACCGTGGCAGATAGCAGCTAGTCTCTTTTCATCAATAAGGTTTAGCTGATCAAGTCGTGTTTGGATCCAATCATCTTCGTTCAGATTTGCATCCTTCATTATCCGGAGAGAGGGTATTTGCACTTCGATCGGTAAGACTGCCTCCATACCGTAGACCAAGGAGAAAGGAGTTGCCCCGGTTGACGTCCTGGCTGAGGTACGGTACCCATGTAGAGCAAACGGTAACATCTCGTGCCAATCTTTATAAGTCACTGTCATCTTCTGCACGATTTTCTTGATATTTTTATTCGCTGCTTCTACAGCCCCATTCATCTTCGGTCTGTAAGGAGAAGAGTTATGGTGCTGTATCTTAAACTGTTCGCAGAGCTCAGTGATCATCTTGTTATTGAGATTGGTACCGTTGTCTGTAATAATTCTTTCAGGGACGCCGTATCGACAGATCAGATTGTGCCGAATGAACCGTGCCACGACAATCTTGGTTACCGTAGCGTAGGAAGCTGCTTCAACCCATTTCGTGAAGTAATCAATCGCCACTAGGATGAAGCGGTGCCCATTGGATGCCGTAGGTTTAATCTCACCGATCATGTCTATGCCCCACATTGCAAACAGCCAAGGTGCAGTCAGAACATTCAGAGGAACTGGAGGAACATGCACCTTGTCTGCATATATCTGGCATTTATGGCATGTCCGAGAGTGTTGGTAGCAGTCGGCTTCCATTGTGGACCAGAAATACCCTGCCCGAAGGATCTTCTTTGCCATAGTGTGTCCACTGGAATGTGTACCAAAGGTCCCCTCATGTAACTCTTCCATGATCCTTTCTGATTCAGTCTTGTCCACACAACGCAGTAAGGTCGAATCATGGTTTCACTTATACAGGATGCCGTTGCTAAGGAAGAACTTGGCTGCGAACCTTCTCAGGAACTTCTTATCGTTGACAGATGCGCCTTCAGGGTATTCCTGAGCTTCCAGATATCTCTTCACCTCATGGTACCAAGGTTTCTCAGTCACCAATTCAGTCTCGAGATCACAACAGTATGCCGGTTCGTCCAGTTTCCAGATGATGATCCGGGGAGCCTCATTGTCCCATTTGACCTTGAACATAGAAGACATTGTAGCTAACGCGTCCGCCAACTGATTTTCCTCTCTTGGAAAGTGTCCAAAGGTTATCTCTGTGAAGTGAGGGATCAATGTCAACACACATTCTCTGTAAGGAATAAGATTCGGATGTTTCGTATCCCACTCTCCTTTGATCTGATTGATCACAAGAGCGGAATCTCCGAAGACACTCAGAAACTTGATCCTTAAGTCGATCGCAGCTTGGAGACCCATGATGCATGCCTCATACTCCGCCATGTTGTTGGTGCAGTTGAAACATAGCCGGGCAGTGAGCGGAGTATGAGTGCCTTGAGGGGATATTATCACAGCGCCGATACCGTTACCCAAAGCATTGAAGGCTCCGTCAAAGTTCATAGACCATCGGGATCCTTCCTCAGGTCCTTCATCCAGTCCAGGTACTTCACAATCAGTCACAATCATGATGCTCTCGTCTGGAAACTCGAAGTTCATTGACTGATAGTCGTCTACCGCCTGATGTGCCAAGTGGTCTGCCAATACACTTCCCTTGATGGCTTTCTGGGTTGTATACTGGATGTCGTATTCCGTCAAGATCATCTGCCATCTTGCTATTCTCCCAGACAGAGCAGGCTTTTCAAATATGTACTTTATAGGATCCATCTTTGAGATCAACAAGGTAGTGTGAGTCAGCATATACTGTCTCAGCCGGCGAGCAGCCCATACCAAAGCGCAACAAGTTTTCTCAAGCAGTGAGTATCGAGTCTCACAGTCGGTAAACTTTTTGCTAAGGTAATAAATGGCGTGCTCTTTTCGGCCAGACTCGTCATGCTGCCCAGCACACACCCCATTGAGTTGTCAAGCACTGTTAGGTATAGTATCAGAGGTCTCCCTTCAACCGGTGGCATGAGGATGGGTGGTTCTTGGAGATACTCCTTGATTTTGTCAAAAGCAGCCTGACATTCATCATTCCAACGTACTACCTGATCTTTCTTCAGCAGCTTGAAGATTGGCTCACAGGTAGCAGTCAGGTGTGAGATGAACCGAGCAATGTAATTCAGGCGTCCTAGAAAGCCTCTGACCTCTTTCTCTGTTTTAGGAATTGGCATCTCTTGAATAGATTTAACCTTGGCAGGGTCCACTTGAATACCTTTATCACTTACAACGAAGCCTAGCAACTTTCCAGATCTAAACCCGAAGGTGCACTTGTTCGGGTTCAACCTCAGCTTGTACAACTTCAGAGGGTCAAACAATTTCTGCAGATGATCTAGGTGTTCTTCCTCGGTCTGGGACCTTGCAATCATGTCGTCAACATACACTTCTATCTCATGATGGATCATGTCATGAAATAAAGCAACCATGGCACGTTGGTAGGTTGCCCCAGCATTTTTCAGTCCAAAAGGCATGACCTTGTAGCAGAAGGTGCCCCACTGAGTAACAAAGGTAGTTTTTTCCATGTCTTCAGGGGCCATCTTGATCTGATTGTAACCTGAAAAACCATCCATGAAAGAGAACACCTTATGCTGAGCCGTATTGTCAACCAGGACATCAATGTGAGGTAGAGGGAAGTCATCTTTGGGGCTGGCCCTGTTCAGATCCCTGTAGTCGACACACATTCTGACCTTACCATCCTTCTTAGGTACCGACACCACATTAGCAACCCACTGAGGGTAAGAAGTCACTGCAAGGAACCCGGCATCAAACTGTTTCATAACCCCGGCTTTGATCTTCTCAGACATCTCTGGACGCATACGACGGACCTTTTGCTTAACCGGAGGGCAGTCTTCCTTAGTAGGCAAATGATGGACCACAATATCAGTATCCAATCCGGGCATGTCTTCGTAGGACCAGGCAAAGATCTCCACATAATCATGTAGCATCTTAGTCAACCGTTGCTTTACGCTGAGCTCTAGGTTGGCACCAATCTTTACCTCCTTTTTGTCCGTCTCAGTACCCAGATTTATTGTTCCACTGGCTCTTCGTGTGGTTGAATTGCCCTCTCTTCCTGGAGTAACATTCTTGCAAGCTCGCCAGGCACTTCGCAATCATCTTCACCTTCGTCTTCGGCTAAGTTGATCGGATTTTCGAAGTCATAACTGGCAGTAGCAGAGTCGTTACCAGTGAGATCCAGAGTGGATTGAAACCTGTATGAGTGAGTGTGTGTAAATACAACTGTTTTGAAATATATAAAGGAAGGAAAGAAAGAAAAGGAGCATAAGATTTGAAATGCGAGAAAACGTCCAAGATCTTTATTCATGATATATGAAATGACAATTTATATGCCCTTACAAATGAAGCCACGGTGCCCCGGGTAAGACACCGAGCCATAGAGTTTTAATTGTTTATTACAAATAACAAAACAAAGAAGTTTATTACTGCGTAACAAAAGTAACAGGAGTATGATCTTTAGCAATCCAATTGGTCAATCCGCCATCAGTTGTCGGGTAGATCCAGCTATCAAACTCAGCTTCATCCACTTCATTATCCTCCCCAACAACATTCACTCTTGTGTTGGTAATGAGTATAGGAGGTCTTCTGATCTTTGCCTTCCGCATAGCCTTCTGACCCTCTGCAGTAAAACCCAGTCCGAACTTGTCAGTTTTCTGTGTAAAATCAGGGAGCCTGCCCCAGTTAGCACATTCACCTTTCTAGATCACAGCCCGGGCATCCTTCAAGGAAGCCATCTTCAAAGGAACATCCTCTTCGACCGCTGTTTCTGCTGCTGCTAAAGTTGGAAGTACCTCTTCGAAGTGCTGAAAGGGGGTTTCAATAAACTCCCCATCCATCTTAATGTACCTGAAGGAATTCAAATGGCTCACCATATACTCCTCCTCTCCCTGCACAATGACAATCTTCCCTCTGACAGGGTATTTTAGTTTCTGGTGCAAGGTAGAGGTCACTGCCCCAGCTTTGTGGATCCAAGGTCGACCCAATAGACAAGAATAAGATGGACGGATATCCATCACATAGAAGGTAGAGTCGAATACTTGATAACCCACACGGATAGGAATGTCCACCTCTCCATGGACCATCCTCTTGGAACCGTCGAAGGCTCTGACGATGATGTTGCTAGGTTTTAGCTCCAGGCCCTCACAATCCAAACGGTCTAAGGCCTTCTTGGGTAGCACATTTAGGGAAGAACCAGTGTCCACCAACACGTGCACAAGAGTAGTGCCCCTGCATTCAATAGAGACATGCAGGGCATCATTGTGGTCTCTTCCCTTAGCAGTAAGGTCAGCATCCGAGAAACCCAAACCATTGTCCGCTGTCAGATTTGCTACACAATCAGTGAACTGGACTGCAGATGTCTCCTGTGGCACATGGGCCGTCTTGAGAAATGAAATCAGGGCCTTAGCATGGGCCTCAGAGCATAGTAGCAAGGAGAGCATGGAGATTTTGGAGGGTGTATGCCCCAGCTGCTCCACAACATTAAAGTCACTCTTCTTAATTATTTTCAGGATTTCCTCCATCTCCTGTTGGGAGGCCTCAACATTTACAGGTCTTGGTGCCTCCATCCGGGCAGGCTCATCTTCAATCCCTTTACCCCGAGCATTGGATGACTCGGCAGCAGGGGAAATAACTTGATCAGAACTGGGAACAGGTACACTTGCAGGTGTTATAGTGAGAGGTCTTCGAATAGAGGGCGGTGCAATGTCAGGCGAGAAGAGCCTGCCACTGCGGGTAACCTTTGCTGGACCAGTGATACTGCTGATACTGGTGCCAGTGTTGAACTCTTGCTTAATTCCATTCACATACACGTCTGCCCCATAGTGCCAGGGGACAGCCTTATCAGATTCGTAGGGGAGAGGCCCCAGAACAGTAATAACAACAGGTGCGACAGTCATGATTTGAACAGGCTTCCTTGGGAGAGCCTTGATTGGATTATTGAAGATTGTAACAACAGAAACTTCTTCTACCGGAACCAACTGAACAGCAGTCTTCTTGAACAAAATCTCTTTGCTGTCCATTAGGCTTTGGATGCCCAACTTCAGCAAAGGACAACCAGAAAGGGAAACAACACAGAAAAGGCAACCTTCACTACAACCCGGAAATAAACCGGCCATCAGTAGGTTCCTCTTGACAGTCATTAAGGGAGTAGCTACATCATTCACAGAAACAGCGTATACATCTTCATCAACGGCATTTACTCCATGCTGGGGCATAGGAGCAGTCACCACATTTGGCCTCTCAGGCGCTTCAAACTGTATCTCTTTTGCATCAATAAGGTCTTGTACCTTATTCCTTAAAGCCCAACAGTCATCAGTGGAATGCCCCGGGCTATCGGAGTGATAAGCACAGCGGGCATTTGGATTGTATTTGGGGGAGGCAATGTTTACAACCTTCGGGGCCTCCCTGACAGACACTAGGTTGGTGGACAGCAACTGCGACAAGATTTGTGATAGAGTCATACTCAAACGGGTGAACTCCCTTCTAGGTCTTTCAGCCCTTGGAGGATTGGTTTGCCGAGGAGCGGCAGCAGGCTTGGCAATCATCACCGCGTTGACAGATTGGCGGTGCTCAGGCTTCTCTTGTCTTCTAGATCCGTATACAGCACTGACCTCCTTTTTAAAGGGCTTCTTCTCAGAACTTGTAGATGCACCCTTCTGAATTTTACCAGACTTCATCCCAGCCTCAATTCTCTCTCCAGTCAGAATAAGATCAGTAAACCCTGCAGATGAGTTACCGATAAGATGGTTGAAAAATGGCCCAGATAGGGTCCCCAAGAACATGTCTACCAACTCCCGATCAGTTAACGGAGGCTGCACCCTGCCAGCCAGATCCCTCCACTTCTGTGCGTACTCTTTAAAACCTTCACTTGACCCTAGCGATATACCCTGGAGTTGATACTGCTTATAGAAAGCAGTAGCCAACTCCTCCCAGTTACGAACCTTGGTCCCATCCAGCTGATAGAACCATTCGAGATGAGTCCCTGAAAGACTCTCCTGGAAGAAGTGGATCCACAAGTTCTTGTCCACTGAGTACGGCTGAATCTTCCGCACGTAGGATCTGAGATGTAGCTTGGGACAAGATGCCCCGTCATACTTGGTAAAGGATGGTGCTTTGAACTTGTGAGGAATAATCACACCAGTGGATAAACCCAAGTCTCCAAAATCCAGCCCAGACACTTGTTGGATCTCCATAGCATTCAGTCTGTCCTCCAACTGCTTGTATCTGTCTTCTGCCGGAGGATACTGTTCCTCATCGAAATCAGTCTCATTGTCAGAGACTACCGGACTAGGACCTTTTCCCCCTTGGGGACTACTCTTGCCTATAGAAGAACCAGCCTCTTCATTCTGCAGAGTGTTTCCAAACCTTCGGCCCGAGTTGAAAAGAACAGTTCTCTTCTTCTTCTTCTTCTCCTTCTTCAGGAGCAGAGCCTTCAGCTCTTCTTGGCCCTGAGCCAAACCCATGATTAGTTCCTGAAATTGCGCATTCTGCGCCTGAAGAGCCTTGATGGACATCTCGGTTGATGATGAGTTAGGATTCATGATACTGAAATAAACAGCGAAGAACTGTAAGCAACCTGAAAAGAAGAAAACCTGCTATGCACATGATGAATGATATGTGTTTATGCAATGCATTCAAGGGTTCGAAAGTTCAAATTTGTTGTAGACAAAAAGAACACACGTTATCATTAAGGAAATAATTGTTCAGTACATCAAAGCCTCATAGGCACAAATTACAAGGCAAATCAATCCCAAAAGACACTACGCATCCTCTTTGGAGCTATGTAGGTGTTGAGATTCCTCTCCTCGTGCAATAGGCGGGTGAGCTCCAAGACCTTCTTTTCACTAGCGTGTAGACTGGTCTCAAGAGAATTCCGTTCTTCCTTAAGCTGGATCCAGCTCTTCTGCATCTCTTCCCAGG
This sequence comes from Vicia faba, assembly GCA_948472305.1. Classification (NCBI taxonomy): domain Eukaryota; kingdom Viridiplantae; phylum Streptophyta; class Magnoliopsida; order Fabales; family Fabaceae; genus Vicia; species Vicia faba. Next base: position 1,178,965,395 of record OX451738.1, on the reverse strand, counting down.
ATGTGGGCATGTCGGGATGTTGAATAGTGTAGGACACTTCTCCTTCCAAGACTGGCTCTTTGATTACAGGGAGCATATGAGGATAAGGCATTACTAACTTCTAGGAGCGGGCGCGTACCCACTTGAGATAAGGTTCTAACGGGATGGAGTTCCTGTGCCCCAGTGTCTTACTGTCTATCCTACTTGGCAGCCTCCAAGCTCTGATAAATCTCCGGCGAAGTCCTTGTGCATCGTTGTCGAAGTCAAAAACTATGTCAGGAATTAACATGTCATGAGGGCCGTCCCTTCGAGCATACCCAAACTGTCTCCAAGCCAGGCATGGGTTGTAAGTAATACCTCCTCTGATTCCAAGTAAAGGAACATTAGGGTACTCCCCGCAACGATCAATGATAGTGACATCCTCTCTAGACCGAGGGCACCAATGTATATCTGCATGTGTAAGAGTCATCAACCGTTGTGACCATCTCAAACCCCGCTCGTTCTTCAAAACTGATTGTGGAAGGTGCGAAATAAACCACCTTCCTAGGAGAGGAGTGCAACACATAAGGACACCTCTTTTTCTCATGGTTCGAGTGTAACATGAGTGAAGGATGTCCCCCAGCAACGTAGGTATAGGATTCCTGGACATGAAGATCTGGACAACACTGATATCTATAAGCTGATCTGGGTTAGGGAACAACACCAAACCATAGACAAGGAGGGCCACAACTTCTTCAAAAGCTTGTAAGTCAAGGGAGTTCCAACATTCATGGGCCTTTTTAAACAGAAACCTGGCTAAGAACCCTCTGATACCACTTCTAACTTCCCAATGTCCCTTGAGGTCAGATAACTGTAGGTGTAAGGCTTTAGCAATCTCTTCAAGTTTGGGTTCCTTTTCTGTACCGTTGTAGGGTAGTTGATCAAGGATAGGGATCTTCAGAAGCCGGGAGAACTTCTCCAATGTAGGTACCAGCTGATAATCCAAAAAGGTGAAACAGTGATGCAGAGGGTCAAAGAACTGGAACAGGACCTTTATCAAATCTTCCTCAATGTTGGTATTGACCAAGCTGATGAGTCTTCCATGTCTTTCACTGAATGACGAGCTCTCGGGAATCCTAGATATAAGCTACTTAAGCTGAGGAGGGATCCTTACAAGGCTGATTTGAATTGTCTTTCTGCGAACAGTTTCCATGTCCTACAAAACAAGAACAAAGATGAAGATTCGAACCCCTGAAATGGTTAGTCAATGCATATGATACTGGATGATGTCATGATGCTATGATTAAACACACCACAGATATTTACAAAGGCAAACATGTAAGGCACACAAGTCACACAAGACAAGCCCTTAGAGTTTAGGCCAGCATGGGGTCTGGGTATTACCCTCTTGAAGTTGGTGGGCTCAACCTGTCCTATTAGAAGTAACCGGGTTCTAAGGGTCCCAATATCACGGGATTGCTTTCATTGTTCATCGTTTCGATTTAGCCACTGAACTAGCGACCGAAATATTCCAGGAAAGCAACCCTCAATTGAGTGTAGTATCGAGTATCAACCAACCTTGGACTGCACCAAAGTCAGTTATCTCACTACCCTAAAGAGGCCAAGATAGTTCAATTAAGGTTCCTAAGGTCTGTTGATGCTTCACGACACCACGCAGAGGCCCCGTACTCTCCTTGACTGAACTCAAAGGTTACCGGTACACACCAAAGTGCCACATCAACATAGCAGACTGTTTCAACCATGTCGGTATACCCCGCACAGTTCCCTCACAGCCTTGTTGCTACTTTCTAAGAAGGTATCCCCCAGATCCGGGTTAGGATCTATAGAACTCCCGAGACAGTCCCACAATAATAAAGCAAGCAAGTCAATACAATTGAAAACACAGTGATCTTAGTCCTAAGGTACACCTCACTTTATAAGATTCCCCAGCAGAGTCGCCAGTTCTATGATCGGTGGATCTGGAACTGACTGTTTAAAGCTGGTTCGCAAAATGTCGCGGTAAGTAAGAGTCGCCACCGTCTTTTATTTTCTCCAACATGGACAGGACAAAAGCACAACAAAATTCCTTATGAGATAGTTTCTCGGTTCGGGAGGTAGATTTATAGAAAGGGAAGGTGTTAGCACCCTTTCTATCCATGGTTATCCACGGGCTCTTAGATACTTGCTCATTGTGTTTTCAAAATGTTTGCTTTTCAATTGTAAGTGAGTTTGAAAAAGTTTCGTTCAAAGATTTCAGATCGACTCTTGTATCAGTCCTCAAGAGTGTTTGAAAAATTGTTTTGAAAGCTTTTTGAAAAGTGTTGGTGTGAAAAGAGTTTTTGTTTTGTTTTTGAATAGAGCAAGTATCTATGAGTCATCTACCTACCCTAAGGAATTAGGCTGTGTAAATGTCCTTAAGGAAGTGCCATCCCACCATTGAGAGATAGGTAGCACCACCGTTGGAGGTGTTCGGGTCAATTCGAGTTTAGGGACAGTGTGGTCACCAGAGCAACAGTAGGACACCTTAGAAGCTACCCTTATGCCATTGATCCTTTTTTATTCCGAGGCAACTTTTCCGAGGCAACTTGTTTTGAGGCATATGGATCAACGGACATAAGGACTTACTAAAACGTCCTATACTCGACGACCACGTTTCGAAGGCAAGGCAATAGTGAGGCGTACCCTAGAAGTGGTGTGTCAATTTGTGTGTTATTTTCAATTATGTTTTATCTTGTACATGTATCATGGTGATCTACACTTGTTTTTAATTTAGGCCATTCATTCTTGCATGCAGATTTATTAACAGTTAAAAAGTTGCGGGAAATGTAAAGGTTCTACGCTATTACAAAGGCGCGGGTCCACATCGCCAAATTTAATCCAGGACCCGATTTGACATAAAAAAAGTAAAGTGCGAGAAATAATAAAATGTCCAATTTACACGGCTTTGGGAGAATTACATAAATATTATAAGAACGGAAATAAAAAATGCGAAGAGAATTAAAATCGAAAGCGAGGGTGTTGGACCCTTTTTAATGAAATTAAATTATATTAACAAATTAATTAAATTAACATGAAAAGAAATTATTTTTTTTGAGTTTTTTTCGTATTTATGGATTTTTATGAGAGAATTATGGAATTTAAAACCTAATTCTAGTTATTTTTATTTTATTAAGAAAAAATATTAAAATTGAACCTAAAATTAAACCTAATTAATTAATGCAATTTTATTTAAAAGAAAATAATTAATAATTAATAATGATAAAAGAAAAGAAAAAGATAAAAGTAATTAAAACCTAATTCTACAAATTTTAAATTTATTAAGAAAATGTTAAAGTTAACCCTAGAATAAAAAACTAATTAATTAATAAGACCTTTTTTACAAAAAAAGTAACATTAAATGAAATATATTTTAATTTTTATGATTTTCTGATTTTTATTATTTTTTATGTTTTATGAAAACAAATTAATTTAAGGAATTAAATTAAAACTAATTAAATAACATAGAAAAAATATGGAAAAGAATAAAAAAAACAAACCAATGGGGGGTTCTGTCCCCAAACTGGAGGTCTTTGGCTAGCAATCAGGCCCATTTGTCTCAAGGCCTTGTTGACTTTTCTGGTCACGTGTGTCTGCATTGACTGATGCCTATGATGTTCTTCAAACCTGGACCTTTGGATTGGGATCATGGGGCGCGTGGCATGCTGGGACATTGGGCATATGGTGGACGCTTGGATTGAAGCTGCACAGAAGCATGATTAGAAAAATAATATGGAATAAGAAAGGGGGACCTGGGATTCGAACCCAGGTCCCAAAGCTTGCCAACGTTACTTTCCACCATCCGAGCTAGCGCGTTTATTCATTAACCTAATGGAAACTGAATAATATAATAAAAAAATGGGTTAGTGAACAGAACAAAAAAAACGCGCTAATTATTTGAATCCACCAATGGTATTCCTCCACGCCTCGTCTTCCCCACTGATTCCTTGCTTTTGCCTGAAAACATATATCAAATAGCGGGGGTTTTGAACCCCCACTAACTACAGCATAAAAAAAATAGCGATTAGGAATTAGTGCACGATAAATTGAGCGCGAGCATGCCATGTTAATCGTTGTGAGTTTCTGATTCTAATGGCCCTGGTCTTGTAGGCTAATTTTACCCTATGCCAGAATCCCCAATTCAAGGTTTCTGAAAACCTAGAAAGCTTCAATGGTGGATCTTCATACGATGCGTGAAAACTCAATTAAAACAGATGGTTAGCTTTAGAATGGTTAACTGAATATAAATCAAACATTAAAAATTGACAATAATGCGTGAATCATGATGCAAGAATATGGAAAAAGTATGAACAGGACGGGGTTGTTCTACCAATTCTTTGCGTTAGAGATGATGGTTTTGATCCAGAAACTTTCCTTGAAGTCTCAGGAATGCAATGGAATCAATATTTGTCCTTGAAACCCCTTGAAATCGTGTTTTCAGTATTCACTTTTTCCACAAAAATTTCAATGTTTTTCTTCAGCTTTGGGCGCAGCTTAGAGGTCTCTTCCACTAGGGTTTGCTTCTGGCTTATGTATGGAATGATTAGGGTAAAGATTTTGATCCAAAAACCCTTTGCATTGATGGAAAGATATTTGATTTTCATGGCATATCTTCCAAATCTTTTTTCATGAATATTTGATTCCAATCATGGCAAAACCTTCCAAAAATGATTATGCACGAATCCTAAGCCTTTAAGGAGTGTTTATTCTGCACAAAAAGATTTAAAAACTTTGGTTTAGTATTTTTCCATATTTTATTTAATTTAAATGAATTAATTGTAATTTAAAAATTCAAATAAATAAATAAAAATGATGAATAAATCCCCTTTGGGCCAAATGGTCGTGCACATGCTTTGGATGATGAATCTTGGAAGAAAATGTGGCCCATTAGCAATTTTAAGGCATTTGAAGCAAAGTTGACTTTTCAAAATACCCAAAAATTTCCCAACTTCCACAAGGCATATCTTGCTCAATTTTTAAGCTTTGATCATGTTCTTGGAAATTTTGGAAAGGTCTTGAAGTCCTCTAACCAATGCCTTTGGTCCCATGTCATTTTGATTTACCAATCTCAAGTTATGGCCTTTGACTTAAAGTCCTTTTTTGTTGACTTTTGAAAATGACCTATAATGTTGAAATTGATAACTTTTTGTGAGAGCATTTCTTGGACTTTAAGTGTGAAGAAGAGTTGTAGGAAATGTCTTTCTCTTCAAAATGAGCTTTGGATGGAATTTTTCTGATACACCATGTGGAAGTTATGCCTTGGTCAAGTTACAGTTGACTTTTTCAACTGTCCAAATATGGAAACTTTTGCATCTTGAGACTTTTTGAGCCAAGCTTTGAGAATTATGATCAAGCATTGATCAAATGATGTTTGTGGCTTCAAAATGAGATGTTGACCAAAAATTTGAACTTTTGACTGTCCGATGACCATTTTGCCCCTGCAGTTGACTGTAGGGCAATTAGGGTTTTGACTGTGCAATTTTGTGCTGTAAGTCTTGAAACTTGGTATGAGGATGCTTGGCCCTATTTGTAGGCATGTGGGACTTGTTTGGACCCTTGGAAACTTCATTTACTTTGCCAGAACCAAAACCCTAATTTTTGACTGTTAGGAGGCCCTTGAACTGTGCAACCCTTGGGGAATTTTGAAGCATGCTCTTTGCAATTCTTGAAGAATATGGGAGGGCAAATTTTGGGGTACAACACATATTGATTTATTAGCGCATATAATAATTGCCTCTTATTCCACTAATGAATTAAGCAGGTTGGTGGAGTGGTTGAGCGAACATCCAATGAGCGCTGAGACCTGGGTTCGAATCCCAGGTTCCCCAAAACAATTATTTGTTTTCTTTCTGCAGGTAATCCCATGTGCTCTCCAACGCGTGACCCATCATACACCTCAGAGGTCCACACGCCAAGTGGCTCCTGGCCAAATCTGAAGGCCAGGATTGAAGGACCACCATGCTCCCTGGTCAGCGCATGCATAGCAGGCCCAGAAAAGTCAAACAGGCTGGAATGCTAGTGGGCCAAGAATTGCTCTTTCCACCACAAATCAGGCCCAGCACCCCCCACAAGTTTATTTCTTTTCTTTTATTTTTTTTATCTCTTTCATTTTAATTATTTATTATAATTATTATTTTCACTAACCAAATTAATTTTTTTCATAATAAAATCAGAAAACTAAAATATAATATTTTTTATTATTATTTATTAAAATTAATTTCACCCTTAATTAGTTATTTTGTAAATAAATACTAACATAATTAATTTAGTTTTAATTAGTTTAATACTTTTGCAATAAATAAAAATCAATGTAGAATTAGGGTTCTTGACAATTTTAATCCTTTTGTTTTTATTTCCTTAAAACATAAAAAACTCAAAAAATATCTTTCTTTATTTAATTAATTAATTAGTTTAGGTTTAATTAAATGCAAAAATAACAAAAATCTCTTTCTTTCTCAAAAAAGGGGTCAAAACCCTAAAAACTCCCCGATTCAATTTTCCCTCGCGCCTATTATTTTATTCATGTTTTTTATCCATATTTTGTATTTGTTCCGAGGATGTAATAGCTTTAATTAGGACTTTTTTATCGCTTTCATTTAATTTTCCGCATTTACTTTTTCAAGGGTTTGTTTTTGGCGATGTAAATACCCGACGCCTTGTAATAGTTTAGATTTAATTTCCGCAACCATTAACTGCTAGATGTATGCTAACTAGGCTATGCATGACAAGATCTTTCCTAAAATAAAATCAATCGTAGCTCACCATTAACATGTACAAAGATAATATAAATGAAACCTGACACACTCGCACATGCCACTCCTAGGGTACGCCTCACTTGGTTGCCTCGACGTGGTCATTGAGTATAGGGTGTTTTAAAGGTCGCCCTCCTGTCTAAAGATCAAAAGTTGCCTCGAAACGGTTGCCTCGGATAAAACGATCTGAGACATTAGGGTTACCGCTAAGGCGTCCTACCATTGCTTTAGTGACCACATGTCCCATTAATCGAATTGACCCGAAAACTCCAACGACGGTGCTACCTACTTCTCAATAATGGGATAGTACTGTCTAAAGGACATTTACACAACTTAATTTCTTTTGAGTAGGTAGAGGTTCTCAGGTACTTGCTCTTTCAAAACAAAAATACTTTTTGCACCTACGCTTTTCAAACAAAAGTTTTCAAAAAAACACTTCATACACTCTTGAGGACAGATACAAGAGTTAAATCGAAGTTTTCAAACAAAACTCTTTTCAAAACCCACAAACACAAGAAAAGCAAAACTTTTTGAAAAACATAGTGAGCAAGTACCTAAGAGCCCATGGATAACCACGGATAGAAAGGGTGCTAACACCTTTCCTTTCTATAATCTACCTCCCAAACCCGAGAAACATCTCGAAAAGGAATTTTGCTGTGCTTTTGTCCTTTCCTTGTTGGAGAAAATAAAAGACGGTGGCGACTCTTGCTTACCGCGACATTTCGCGAACCAGCATTCCAAAACAGTCAGTTCTATTTCCTCCGATCACAGAACTGGCGACTCTGCTGGGGAAAATTATAAGTGAGGTGTACCTTAGGATTAGATCACTTGTGTTTTCAATTGCTTGACTTGTATGCTTTATCTTTGTGGGTTGAATCAGAGTTACTATAGATCCTAACCCGGATATGGGGATACCCTTTAGAAGTAGCAACAAACTGTGAGGGAACTGTGCGGGGTATACTGACATGGTTGAAGCAGTAGCTACATTAATGTGGCACTTTGGTGAGTACCGGTAACCCTTGAGTCAAGTCAAGGAGAGTACGAGGCTGCCGAGTGGTGTCGTGAAGCATCAAATGACCTTAGAACCTTACTTGACCATCCTGGCCTCTTTAGGGGTAGTGAGATGACCGACTTTGGTGCAGTTCGAAGTTGATAGATACTCGATACTACACTCATTGAGGGTTGTTTTCTTGGAATATTTTGGTCGCCAGTTAAGTGGCTAAATCAAAACAATGAACATAGAAAACAATCCAATGGTATTGAGCTCCTTAGAACCCGGTTACTATTTATAGGACAGGTTTTGAGCCAACTAACTTCAAAAGGGTACTTACCTACGAAACCCATGCAAGCCTAAACCTAAGGACTTGTTTGCTTTGTGTGAATATGATTGTCTGTATATACACTTGCTTACCTTTGCATACATGTACATATCATCATAAAGCATCATATGCATCTGCTAACCATTTCAAGGGTTCGGATCTTCATCTTTGTTCTTGTTTTGTAGGACATGGAGTCTCTCCGCAGGAAAACCATTCAAGTCAACCTCGTAAGGATCCCTCCTCAACTCAAGGAGCTTACATCCAGGATTCCCGAGAACTCTCTCTTCAGTGAAAAACATGGTAGACTCCTCAGCCTGGTCAACACCAACATTGAAGAAGACATGATAAAAGTTCTCTTCCAGTTCTTTGACCCCCTACACCACTGTTTTACATTCCCAAATTATCAATTGGTGCCCACTTTGGAGGAATTTTCTCAACTCTTGAGAATTTCTATTCTTGGTTAACTACCCTACAACGGTACGGAAAAGGAACCAAAACTTGAAGATGTTGCTCAAGCACTACGTCTGCAACCATCTGACATCAAGGGGCATTGGGAAGTCAGAAGTGGTATCAAAGGATTCTTGGCAAAGTTTCTGTTTGAGAAGGCACAAGAATGTTGGAATTCCCTTGATCTACAAGCCTTTGAAGAGATTGTGGCACTCCTTATCTATGGGTTGGTGTTGTTCCCAAATCCTGATCAACTTGTAGATGTGAATGCTGTCAAGATTTTCATGTCCAGGAATCCCATACCTACATTGCTTGGGGACATCCTCCACTCATTTTACACACGAACAATGAGAAAAAGAGGTGTTCTCATGTGCTGTACTCCCCTCCTGGCAAGGTGGTTTATTTCTCACCTTCCACAATACGTTTTGAAGAATGAGCAGGGTTTAAGGTGGTCACAACGATTGATGACTCTCACACATTCTGATATACATTAGTGTTCTCGGTCCAGGGAAAATGTCACCATCATTGATCAATGCGGAGAATTTCCTAATGTTCCTTTACTTGGAATTAGAGGATGCATTACCTACAACCCCTGTCTGGCTTTGAGACAATTTGGATATGCTCAGAGGGATGGCCCTCATGACATGCTGATCCCTGACATAGTTTTTGACTTCGACAACGATGCACAAGGACTTCAACAAAGGTTCATTAGAACTTGGAGGATGCCTAATAAGGTAGATAGTAAGACACTGGGGCACAAGAATTCCATCCCCCTTGAGCCTTACCTTAAGTGGGTACGAACCCGCTCCCAGAAACTTATGATGCCATATCCTCACATTCTCCCCGTGATCAAAGAGCCTGTTATGGAAGGAGAGGTTCCATACACCATCCTACATCCTGACATGCCAACATCATGGGAAGAAATGCAGAAGAGTTGGATCCAACTAAAGGAAGAACGGAATGCTTTTGAAGCCAACTTACATGCCAGTGAGAAGAAGGTTCTGGAGCTCACCCGCCGACTTCACGAGGAAGAGACCCTTAACACTTACATCGCTCCAAAAAGGATGCGCAATGTCTTTTTACATTAAGTATTTTGTAATGTTTCGCCCATGAGGCACTGATGTACTAAACAAATTACTTCTTAATATGACATGTGTTCTTTTTTTGTCTGCAACGAATTTGAATTTTTGAACCCTTGAATGCATTACATAAATACCATACCATTCATCATATGCATAACAGGTACCCTTTTTACAGGTCACTTATCTTCTTCGTTGTTTATTTCAGCAATCATCATGTCTATTGAACCTTCCACTGAGCAAGCTATCAAGGCCCTCCAGGCCCAGAATGCCCAGTTCCAAGAGTTGGTTATGAGCCTAGCCCAGGGTCAACAGGATTTGAAGACTCTGATTCTGAAAGAGAGGAAGAAGAAGAAGAAGAGGATCGTCTTGTTCAACACTGGACGCAGATTTGGGAATGGACTGCGGAATGAGGTTGAGCTGACTACCTCATCTATAGGGAAAGACAGCCCACAAGAGAGAAGGGTTCCTAGTCGCGTGGTCTCCGACAACGAGACATATTATGATGAAGAACAGTACCCTCCTGCTGAGGATAGGTACAAATAGCTAGAGGACCGCTTGAGCGCTATGGAAATACAGAATGTGCCCGGGTTGGACTTTGGAGACCTAGGCTTATCCTCTGGGGTGGTGATTCCCCATAAGTTCAAGGCACCTGCTTTTACCAAATATGACGGAGCCTCCTGCCCAAAGCTGCACCTCCGGTCGTATGTAAGGAAGATCCAACCTTACACTGCTGACAAGAATTTGTGGATCCACTTCTTTCAGGACAGTCTTTCAGGGACTCAACTCGAGTGGTTCTATCAGCTGGATGGGGCCAATATCCGTAACTGGGAAGATTTGGCTACTGCGTTTTATAAGCAGTATCAATATAATTCCGACCTTGCTCCTACGCGTACCCAACTCCAGGGTATGTTGCTAGGGACGGGTGAAGGATTTAAAGAGTACGCCCAAAAATGGAGAGACCTTGCCGGAAGGGTGCAACCGCCTTTGACTGATCGTGAGCTGGTTGATATGTTTCTGGGGACCCTGTCTGGTCCGTTCTTCAACCACTTGATTGGAAATTCTTCAGTCGGGTTTACAGACCTTATCTTGACTGGTGAGAGAATTGAAGCTGGTATCAAGTCTGGGAAGATACAGAAGGGTGCTTCATCGAGCACCGAGAAGAAACCCTTCAAGAAGGAATCTAGTGCTGTCTATGGCTCAAGAAGACCAAATAGATCTGAACACCGCCAAGCTGTCAACACGGTGGTCATTTCAAAACCTGCCAATGCTCCTCAACATCACAACCAGCAAAGGGGTGAGAGACCTAGAAGGAAATTCACTCGACTCAGCATGACCTTGTCCCAGATATTGCCGCAGTTGTTGAAGACCAATTTGGTGACTCTAAGGGAAGCCCCAAAGAATCTGAATACTACATCCCCAAAGTACAATCTCAACGCCCGTTGCGCTTATCATTCTGAGAGCCCGGGGCATAATACGGATGATTGCTGGACTTTGAAGAATAAGGTCCAAGACCTGATTGATGCAAAAGAGATTGAATTCGAGGCGCCCGAGAGGCCTAACATTGTGACTGCACCCATGCCCAAGCATGGAGTGAATGCTGTAGTGGAAGACTTGTTTGTAGCCTCTATGGATGATATTGTCACCCCGCTGATGACCGTCAAGAAGAACCTGTTGCTAGCCGGTTTACTTCTGGGATGTAGTGAAGGTTGCCATCTGTGTTCCGTTTCACCTACTGGTTGCCCATCTTTGAAGTAAGGTATCCAAAACCTGATGGATAATAAAGAAATCCTGTTTGAGAAGATTGCTGTTCCCGCCACCCCTACTGAAGAAGTTTCCGTTGTTACCATTTCAACAATTCTCCCAAGGCTCCCTCGAGAAAGCCTGTCAAAATTATGCCTGTTCAGAAGATTGCACCCATAATCATCACCGTTCCGGGGCCTACCCCCTACACATCCGACAAATATGTCCCTTGGCACTATGGGGCAAATGTTTATGTGCTTGGAGTTAAGTAAGAGTTTGATACTAATGCCGGCGTCAGCAACATTACCGGGCCTGCCAAAGTCACCCGCAGTGGTAGGCTTTTCTCGCCTGATATTGCGCCACCAACTATCTAGAGACCTATTGTCATCACACCTGCAAGTGTGCCTACTTCCCTTCCTGACCAAGTTCCTATTTCTACCCCTGTTGTCGAGTCATCTGATGCTCGGGGCAAAGGGATCGCCGCTGATATGCCTGCCCAGACGGAGGCACCAAAGACCATCAATGTTGAAGCTTCCAAACAGGAGATGGAAGAGATTCTTAAGATTATCAAGAAGAGTAATTATAATGTAGTTGAGCAACTGGGGCAAACCCCATCCAAGATTTCGATGTTATCACTGTTGTTGTGTTCAGAGGCCCATGCCAAGGCCCTGATTACCTTCCTGAAGACGGCCCACGTGCCACAAGAGACATCAGCTGATCAGTTTACCGATTGTGTGGCCAACTTAAGTGCTGATAATGGTTTGGGTTTCTCCGACGCTGATCTGACTGCTAAAGGAAAGAACCATAACGATGCCCTGCATGTATCCATTGAATGCAGGGGCACTACTCTTGCACATGTATTGGTTGACACTGGTTCCTCATTGAACGTCTTGCCCAAGAAATCTCTAGACAGGTTGGAGGGCGAAGGGTTGGAGCTAAAGCCAAGTAACATTGTCGTCCGGGCCTTTGACGGGTCTGAAATTCTGGCTGCAGATACTCAATGTCACGTTCAATGTTATGACACCGTATCTGACTTACTATATGACAGTAAATACAAAAGCAATAAAGAACACAGTCAATTGTTTACCCAGTTCAGTGTGCAACAACACCTACTCTGGGGGCTACCAAGCCAGGGAGAGAATCCACTATAAGAGATGTTAATTCAGGAATAAACCAACCAGTTTATCTCCTTCACTTAAGACCTATCCAATGCAATTCTAATCTAAGTACAACTTAAACCTGAGTTCCTACTCACTCCCCCTCAATCACAGCAGTGATACATAAACCAATTTGACTTAAGAATTGAAGACATTCTTCAAAAACAAACACTTGATTAAACTTCACAGCTTTTTAATCAAGCAACACAATCACTCGTGCTTCACAGCTTTGAGTGATGCACACAACTAACTTGACTCTGCTTCACAGCTTTAGTCAAGGAACATTCAAACACTCTTGCTTCAAAGCTTAGAGTGCTACACAACCCTTACAATTTGAAACCTATTCCAAGGCACTTATCACAATGATAATTGCTTGGAGTACAATGAACAAATCTATACAGATTACAAATGATCTTCTGATCAACCAAGAGGGATCCTTGAAAAACAGCAGCTCTGTTGAATATATAGCAGCTGCAACTTCAGTTAGGGTTTCCAAAAACCTAGGGATAATTCCGTTTGACCTAAAGACCAGGTCACAGGATTTTATTAACCAGGTTAGGGTTGAGCTAGGTTACCCCTCAGAAAATGCAGGATTCTATTCAGGAAGGACTGAGTTATTTCCTGAAAAAACTCAGACTTATCCAATCCTGCAATCCTGTTAGTTCAGAACAGGATGTCATAACATTTGTTATGACATCTGAGAAAACCTGTCTACTGATTTAGCAAAATGTGATCATTTTGCAAAATGCTCAGATACACACTTATAAACATCAGTATTTGAATTACAATATTTTTCTGCAAAGGTACCTAATGAACCAGTACAAACTGAACTAGAATGTTATGACATCAGTCATGACATTCACACATACACTTGGGATTTACCAAAAATTCAAGCCAATACCTAAACACCTACAAACTCCCCCTTTGGCAGATTTTTGGCTAAAGACCCTAAACAATCAGAGATAGATAGCAGCAGAAATAAGTGACAGCAGAAAAATAGAATGTCAAGTACTAATTAAGTAAGTACCAAAAATATTCTCCCCCTCTTTAGCCACAAATGGGCCAAAGAAAACATGTTCAAAAAATTATACAGTTATCCAAAACAAAATAGTAAGAGCAGCAGCAGAAAACAACTTCCAAACTCCACCAGATATCAGCACCAACCAGCAACACCACCAAACAGCAATCAACCTTCAAGCACTGTCATCAGATTCTGAGGAGCTAGTTTCTTCAATGTTGAGATGTCCTTCACCTTCTTCCCTTCTGTTTTCTTCAGCTTCCTCCTTTTCTAGCCTGGCAATTAGAAGTTCTAGGGTCCTTTTTCTAGTATCCAGCTCTTTGCAAGTTTCTTTTAAAACAGCTATGACATCTGATGTCTTGGACTGGGTCTTCACAGACGATGTCTCAGCTGATGTTATGACAATGTCTGGAGCATGAGATCCCTGAAACAGTTTGTAGTGCAGGCCAAGGGCAAGAGCTCTTTTGCAGACTATATCTCTTGCCACAAGGATATCAGGGTATTGTGCAAGGATGATTCCACAAAGAAGGGAGGGAAAGGCAATTGGTCCTTTGACAGCATAACTGCCAGCATGCTTTAAAGTTTGTTCAAAGATGTACCTCCCATAGTCAAAAGCAGTCTTGGTTCCCACAGCATAGATAAATCTCCCCAATCATGTGGAGATAGTTGATTTGTGATTTGTAGGCACCCAGTTGGCTGCACCTATTTTATGCAAGATGGCAAATTTCATGCTGAGTTTACTAGCCTTCAGCTTCCCTTTCAAAGGCCAGCACTTTACTTGCCTGGCTGTGATGGTTAGACAAACTTCATTGTCAGTTGCCTCTAGATCAGGACAGTCCTCATTTGTTCTTCCAAGAAACTTGTTGATTTCTGATGAAGAGAACTTGACCCTTCTTCCTCTAACAAACACACTCTCAAAGTCAGCTGACCTTCCATCAGCACAATCATTAGACAAGTTCACTACAAACTCCTTGACCAGATTTTCATAGCATTTGTTAAACTTTATCACTGTCTTCATTAGTCCAGCATTCTTGATCAGGTCCATGATGTCTTTGCACTCCAAGGCATCATTGTTGAGTTCTCTCTCTAATGCTATTCTCTTTAAGCAAACATACTTCCATCTGTTTGCATTGTCAAGATGATGAAAAGAGATGTTGTCTGTTGGCACTTCAGGCACTCTAGCAATCTTGCTGGAGGGGAGCTTCCTTCTGATGGGAGTTTCTTCAATATCAATCTCAAATTCTGATTCCTCATCAGAATCAGAAGTTTCAGGTTCTTTACTCTTCTTAGAGATTGGTTGTCTAGCAGTATGCACCTGGGCCTTCTTTCCTTTTCTCTGAATACTTTTCTCAGCCATGCCTTCAGCCTTGGATTTCTTAGCATCAGGTTTATCATTCTGACTACTCTTTCTTTTCATCAATCTCCTAGCTATGCTAGGGTTCACATTAACAATCAGTTCATTATCTGAGTAATCTTCATCCACATCAATGATAGGTGGATCAGCAGCCTTTTCAGAGGGGTTCTGAATGTTGTCTTTTGGTGTCACAACATCCTCAGTGACATCTACATTTTCAGAAACTTCCACATTTGGACTTTCTGATTGATTTAAAGGGATAGAAATCCCCGGTACAGATTGGTTGCCACTCAGTATACTAGTAACCAACCTAGCAATAGCTTGGTGAACTTGAACTGATCCTTCTCTATTAGGTACAGAAGACGAAGGATGAGAAGATTTACCAGAGGCTGTAGCTTGAGCTCTTCCTGCATGTCTGGTTCTGAGCTTTTTGACTCTGGCTGGGTCAGTTGCCATCTCCCTGAGAGGAGTGACCTCAAGAACTTCAGATTCTATGCATGTAGTGATTGCCCTAGAATCTTGTTCAGATGATGACGATGATGAGGAAGACGAAGTCGCCATGGTTGAAGACGATGTCTGAGACATTTTGATTGACTTTGAGTAATGGTAGCAGTTTGAGAAAAATCTTTGATTGGGAGGAGGAAAAAGGTTGCAAGGATGAGAGAGGTAGGGGGTAAAAGGGAGTCTCTTCAACTTCTTAAAGCTTTTGAAGGAATTGTGAAAGAATATGATTAACTCACTAAATATAGACTTAATAAAATTAATCCCTCCAACCCTTGTTTTAAGCAAAATTAATTGCTATAATTTCTGATGTTGGTGAATACCCAACCTGCCCGTCAAATTTTCAAGTTTATTTCCAACAAGAGCCTTGGTAGAAGAATCAGTCAGCTGAAGCTTAGAGAAACTATGTTCCAGTTTAAATGACTTCTTCTCTTCAAAGTCAATAGGGTTCAAGGAAATGTTGAATGTTTTCAGATTGTCACAACACAATGTCACAACATCTTGTGTAACATTGTACTCAGGGAGCATCTGTTTTGACCAGATGTTTTGAGAACATAATTTATGAGACTTGTTATTTCCAACATCCTTGTCAAGATGACTTAAGGTTCTGACAACACATTCTTCTTCAAGTTTATTTCCCACATCACAGATATCATCAACCTGTAGTTTTGGAGTTCTTCTAACAGTTTCCATAGAGATAGCTCTCTTCATTCTTCTTAGATGAAGGAGACCAAGCTTATGCTGCCACAGTTTCACCTCTTTTTCTTCTTTTGCAATGGAACACACAGATGAGAAATTAGTGTTCTCAGCCTCCCACAAGTAGCAGTTGTCTTTGGATCTGACTCCTTTCATTACTATCTCTTGTTTGTCATTGATTACAAGGCATTCAGATTTTGAGAAATTGACCTTGAATCCTAGATCACACAGTTGACTGATACTAATGAGATTAGCGGTCAGTCCTTTCACCAGCAGTACTTCATTCAGACTTGGAACTCCAGGGCAGTCCAAATCACCAACTCCTTTGATTTCACCTTTAGCCCCATCTCCAAAGGTCACAAAACTGGTGGTGTGAGGCTTAACATTATTGAGGAGGTTCTTGATTCCAGTCATATGTCTGGAACATCCACTGTCAAAGTACCAGTCTTCCTTTGCAGAGACCCTCAGGGAAGTGTGAGCTATCAGTGCAGTAGCCTTTTTCTTCCATTGAGGAGCATGTGGTACCTTTTTAGACTTAGGTTTGACACCTGAGATCTGATTAGGGTATCCATGTAATCTGAAGCAGAAGGGCTTTATGTGGCCATATCTACCACAATGATGACATTTCCATCTTTGGTACTTTTTCTTCATATGTCTCTGTTCCTGATGTTGAGAGTTGTGTTGAGACATCCGTTTTGACATTTGCTTACCAGTACCAGATTTCTTTGCTTCCATAAATCCTAGTCCAGATTTATTTCCCACATTTTGTCCAACCTGAAGGATCTCTTCCAATTTGTCTGTTCCATTGGTCAACATCTTGACAGATTTGGTCATTTGATTCAGTTGTGAGTTCAGCAGTTGAACTTCTCCTTCTAGATGACTTATAGTTTCAAGATTTGCCCTTTTTTCAGCCTCCAGCTTTATAATGAGTTTTGATTGTTTCTCATTCTGCACACAGACTTCAGCACTTCTGATACACAATTTCTTGTAGGTATCAGCCAGTTCTTCAAATGTCACTTCTTCATCACTAGTGTCACTTTCAGAAGTACAAACACTAGTTAGGGCAGTAACTAGTTTGGCAGATTCTTCTTCAGAATTACTTTCTGAATCATAGTCAGACCAAGTAACAGTCATTCCTTTCTTTTGCTTCTTAAGAAAGGTAGGACATTCAGCTCGAATATGTCCATATCCTTCACATCCATGGCATTGAATACCTCTGCCTTGGTTTCCCTTATCTTCTGACCTTGGTCTTCTGCTGGAACTGTCAATGTCAGAGGGAATGTTATGAACATTAGACCTTGACTTTGGGTCCATTCTTTTGATGAGCCTGTTGAACTGTCTTCCAAGCATGGCAATAGCTTCTGATATGTTTTCTTCTTCATCCTCCTTGTATTCAACATCAGTGTTGGATACAAGT
The DNA here is from genome assembly GCA_948472305.1 of Vicia faba. Classification (NCBI taxonomy): domain Eukaryota; kingdom Viridiplantae; phylum Streptophyta; class Magnoliopsida; order Fabales; family Fabaceae; genus Vicia; species Vicia faba. The sequence continues at coordinate 1,178,947,918 of OX451738.1, read as the reverse complement.
GCTATGCTTTTGTTCTTCTTGTCACCATTATCAGTGATCCCCATCTCAAAAGTCTGAAGAGACCCAATAAGTTCATCCACTTTCAACTTGCTAATGTCCTGGGCTTCCTCTATGGCAGTTACCTTCATTGCAAATCTTTTAGGCAAGGATTTGAGAATCTTCCTCACCAGTTTTTCTTCTGACATCTTTTCTCCCAGTGCTCCTGAGGTGTTGGCAATCTCCAAGATGTTCATGTGAAACTCATGAATGGTTTCATCTTCCATCATTTTTAGATTCTCAAATTTTGTAGTCAACATCTGAAGCCTTGACATTTTTACTTTGGAAGTGCCCTCATGAGTAGTTTTGAGAGTGTCCCAAACTTCCTTGGCCAGTTCATATTGATGTACTAGTCTGAAAATGTTTCTATCAATTCCATTGAACAAGGCATTTAAAGCTTTTGAATTTCCCAGAGCTAACTCATCTTCTTCTTTACTCCAATCTTCCTCAGGCTTCAGACTGATTGTCCCATCTATCTCAGTTATGGTGGGATGAATCCATCCTTTGTCAGCAGCTCTCCAAGCCTTTTTGTCCAGAGATTTTAGGAAGGCAATCATACGAGGTTTCCAGTAGTCATAATTGGTTCCGTCCAGAATGGGTGGTCTATTTCCAAAAACTCCTTCTTTGTCCATAGTGCCAGAAAGTGATATCCCTAGATCTCACCCAGTAATACAGGCAGGGTGCCTGCTCTGATGCCAATTGAAATTCTGGCTGCAGATACTCAATGTCACGTTCAATGTTATGACACCGTATCTGACTTACTATATGACAGTAAATACAAAAGCAATAAAGAACACAGTCAATTGTTTACCCAGTTCAGTGTGCAACAACACCTACTATGGGGGCTACCAAGCCAGGGAGAGAATCCACTATAAGAGATGTTAATTCAGGAATAAACCAACCAGTTTATCTCCTTCACTTAAGACCTATCCAATGCAATTCTAATCTAAGTACAACTTAAACCTGAGTTCCTACTCACTCCCCCTCAATCACAGCAGTGATACATAAACCAATTTGACTTAAGAATTGAAGACATTCTTCAAAAACAAACACTTGATTAAACTTCACAGCTTTTTAATCAAGCAACACAATCACTCGTGCTTCACAGCTTTGAGTGATGCACACAACTAACTTGACTCTGCTTCACAGCTTTAGTCAAGGAACATTCAAACACTCTTGCTTCAAAGCTTAGAGTGCTACACAACCCTTAGAATTTGAAACCTATTCCAAGGCACTTATCACAATGATAATTGCTTGGAGTACAATGAACAAATCTATACAGATTACAAATGATCTTCTGATCAACCAAGAGGGATCCTTGAAAAACAGCAGCTCTGTTGAATATATAGCAGCTGCAACTTCAGTTAGGGTTTCCAAAAACCTAGGGATAATTCCGTTTGACCTAAAGACCAGGTCACAGGATTTTATTAACCAGGTTAGGGTTGAGCTAGGTTACCCCTCAGAAAACGCAGGATTCTGTTCAGGAAGGACTGAGTTATCTCCTGAAAAAACTCAGACTTATCCAATCCTGCAATCCTGTTAGTTCAGAACAGGATGTCATAACATCTGTTATGACATCTGAGAAAACCTGTCTACTGATTTAGCAAAATGTGATCATTTTGCAAAATGCTCAGATACACACTTATAAACATCAGTATTTGAATTACAATATTTTTCTGCAAAGGTACCTAATGAACCAGTACAAACTGAACTAGAATGTTATGACATCAGTCATGACATTCACACATACACTTGGGATTTACCAAAAATTCAAGCCAATACCTAAACACCTACAGGGTCTAAAAGGATGGTACATGGTGAGGTTGATATTCCAATTAGAGTTGGCTCTCAGGTCTTCGATTCTACATTCTACGTGATGGACATTCGACCGTCTTATTCTTGCTTGCTGGGTCGTCCATGGATCCATAAGGCTGGAGCTGTGACCTCCACACTACATCAGAAGCTGAAATACCCGGTCAGAGGGAAGATTATGACAGTTCAGGGGGAGGAAGAATATATGGTCAGCCACCTCAACTCGTTCCGGTACATAGAAATGGATGGGGAGTTCATTGAGACTCCATTTCAACACTTTGAAGAGGTTCCTCAGACACTGGCATCAGCGGAGACTGTGATCGAAGTTTCTCCTTTGAAGATGGCTTCCTTAAAGGATGCCCGGGCTATTATCGAGAAGGGTGAGTGTGCAAACTGGGGCCGACTTCCTGATTTCACTCAGAAGACTGACAAATTTGGTTTGGGTTTCACTGCAGAAGCTCAGAAGGCTGTTCGCAGGGCAAGGATTGGAAGACCTCCTGTGTTCATCAGCAACTCGGGAGTAAATGCCATTGAAGATGACATGGAAGAATCTGAATTCGACAACTGGATCTACCCTACGACCAACGGTGGACCTAACAACTGGACAGCGAAAGACTTCATCCCTATTACTTTTGTTACTCAGTAATGAACTCCTTTGTTTTGAATTTGTAACCGACAATATTGTGAAACTTTATGGCCCGGTGTCTTACCCGGAGCACCGTGGCTTCATTTGTGAGGGCTTTTGTGTGCCATTTTCATATATCATTAATAAAAGCATTGGACATTTTTGCATTACAAATCTTGCGCTCCTTGTCTTTCTTTATTATATATTGCAAAAACAGCTATTTACACACACTCACATATACAGGTCTCAATCAACTCTGCATCTCACTGGTAACGACTCTGCTACTGCCAGTTATGACTTTGAAAATCCGATCAACTTAGCCGAAGACGAAGGTGAAGATGATTGCGAAGTGCCTGGCAAGCTTGCAAGACTGCTACTCCATGAAGAGAGGGCCATTCAGCCACATGAAGAGCCGGTGGAAACAATGAATCTGGGTACTGAGACAGACAGGAAGGAAGTCAAGATCGGTGCAAATCTGGAGTCTAGTGTGAAACAACGGTTGATTCAGATGCTGCATGACTACGTGGAAATCTTTGTCTGGTCTTACGAAGATATGCCTGGGTTGGATACCGACATTGTGGTTCATCACCTGCCTACCAAGGAAGACTGCCCTCCGGTAAAACAGAAGGTCCGCCGTATGCGTCCAGAGATGTCCGATAAAATCAAAGCTGAGGTTATGAAACAGTTTGACGCCGGTTTTCTAAAAGTAACTTCTTACCCTCAGTGGGTTGCCAATGTGGTTTCGGTGCCGAAGAAGGACGGTAAGGTCAGAATGTGTGTTGACTACAGGGATTTGAACAAGGCGAGCCCTAAGGATGACTTCCCCCTGCCTCACATCGATGTTCTGGTTGACAACACTGCTCAGCATAAGGTATTCTCCTTCATGGACGGTTTCTCCGGTTATAATCAGATAAAGATGGCTCCCGAAGACATGGAGAAGACCACTTTTGTTACTCAGTGGGGTACCTTTTGCTACAAGGTCATGCCGTTTGGGTTGAAAAATGTCGGGGCAACGTATCAGCGTGCCATGGTTGCTCTGTTTCACGATATGATCCATCACGAGATCGAAGTATATGTCGACAATATGATTGCAAGGTCCCAAACTGAGGAGGAACACCTTGACCATTTACAGAAGCTGTTTGACCGGTTGAAGTTGTATAAGCTAAGATTAAACCCGAACAAATGCACCTTCGGGGTGAGATCTGGAAAACTACTAGGTTTCGTTGTAAGCGACAAAGGTATTCAAGTGGACCCTGCCAAAGTGAAAGCCATACAAGAGATGCCAGTTCCCAAGACAGAGAAATAGGTCAGAGGCTTTCTAGGACGGCTGAACTATATTGCCCGATTCATCTCGCACCTAACCGCTACTTGTGAACCAATCTTCAAGCTACTGAAGAAAGATCAAGTAGTACGTTGGAACGATGAATGTCAGGCCGCTTTCGAAAGAATCAAAGAGTATCTCCAAGAGCCACCCATTCTTATGCCACCGGTTGAAGGGAGACCTCTAATCTTATACTTGACAGTACTTGACAACTCAATGGGGTGTGTGTTGGGCCAGCATGACGAGTCTGGCCGAAAAGAGCATGCTATTTATTACCTTAGCAAAAAGTTTACCGACTGTGAGACCCGATACTCACTGCTCGAGAAAACTTGCTGCGCTTTGGTATGGGCTGCTCGCCGGCTAAGACAGTATATGTTGACTGACACTACTCTATTGATTTCAAAAATGGATCCAATCAAGTATATCTTCGAAAAGCCTGCCTTGTCTGGAAGAATAGCAAGATGGCAGATGATCTTGACTGAATATGACATCCAGTACACGACTCAAAAAGCGATCAAGGGAAGTGTGTTGGCAGACCATTTGGCACATCAAGCAGTGGATGATTACCAGTCGATGAACTTTGAATTTCCAGACGAGAATATCATGGTAGTAACTGATTGCGAGATACCTGGACCGGATAAAGGACCTGAGGAAGGATCCCGATGGTCTATGCACTTTGACGGAGCCTCAAACGCCTTGGGTAACTGTATTGGCGCTGTGATCATATCTCCTAAAGGCTCTCATACTCCGCTCACCGCCCGACTATGTTTCAACAACACCAACAACATGGCGGAGTATGAAGCATGCATTATGGGTCTTCGAGCTGCAATTGACCTAAGGATCAAGTTTCTGAGTGTCTTCGGAGATTCCGCTCTCGTGATCAGTCAGATCAAAGGCGAGTGGGATACGAAACACCCAAATCTTATTCCTTACAAGGAGTACGTGTTGACGCTGCTTCCCCATTTAGAGGAGATAACTTTAGAACACTTCCCAAGAGAGGAGAATCAGTTGGCGGACGCGTTAGCTACGATGTATTCTATGTTCAAAGTCAAATGGGACAAAGAGGCCCCCCAGATCATTATTTGGAAATTGGATGAACCTGCACATTGTTGTGATCTCGAGACCAAAGAGGTAACAGAAAAGCCTTGGTATCATGAAGTGAAGAGGTACCTTGAAGCTCAAGAATACCCCGAGGGTGCATCCGTTAATGACAAGAAGTTTCTGAGAAGGTTCGCGGAAAAGTTCTTCGTCAGCAATTAAATTCTTTACAAACGTAACCATGATTCAACCTTACTGCGTTGTGTGGATAAGATTGAAGCAGAAATAATCATGGCAGAGCTGCATGAAGGTACCTTCGGAACACATTCCAGTGGACATACTATGGCAAAGAAAATCCTTCGGGCAGGGTATTACTGGTCCATAATGGAAGCCGATTGTTATCAGCATTCTCGGACATGTCACAAGTGCCAGGTCTTTGCGGATAAGGTGCACATTCCTCCAGTTCCTTTGAATGTCTTGACAACACCTTGGCCTTTTGCAATGTGGGGCATTGATATGATCGGCGAGATCAGACCTATGGCATCCAACGAGCATCGCTTTATCCTGGTAGCGATTGATTACTTTATAAAGTGGGTTGAAGCAGCTTCCTTTGCCACCGTAACCAAGAACGTCGTGGCACGGTTCATTCGGCATAACCTGATCTATCAATACGGTGTACTAGAGAGGATCATTACGGATAATGGTACCAATCTTAACAACAAGATGATCACTGAGCTCTGCGAGCAATTCAAGATACAACACCACAACTCTTCTCCCTACCGGCTGAAGATGAATGGGGCTGTAGAAGCGGCTAATAAGAACATTAAGAAGATTGTGCAAAAGATGACAGTGACCTACAAAGATTGGCACGATATGTTACCATTTGCTCTTCATGGGTACCGTACCTCAGCACGGACGTCAACAGGGGTAACACCCTTTTCCTTGGTCTATGGCATGGAGGCAGTCCTACCCATTGAAGTTCAGATACCCTCTCTCTGAATCATGAAGGATGCAGGTTTGAGCGAAGATGACTGGATCCAGACCCGGCTTGATCAACTAAACCTAATTAACGAAAAGAGACTCACCGCTATTTGTCATGGTCAGACATACCAAAAACGGATGATCAAGGCATTTAACAAGAAAGTCAGACGACAAGAGTATCAAGTCGGGGACCTGGTAATCAAGCGCATCATTCTACCTCAAGGTGATCCCAGGGGCAAATGGACCCCTACGTACGAAGGGCCATTTGTGGTTAAGAACATCTTCTCAGGAGGAGCGATGATTCTAACCACCATGGATGGTGACGACCTTCCCCACCCTGCCAATGCAGACATAGTGAAAAGATACTACGCATAATTAAAGACCCACTAGGTTGACTGGCCTAGGCAAAAATAAGGGCTTCCCGGCGAACCAAAAGGGTTCGGGCAAAAATAAGGGATGAAAATAAAAAAAATCTGTACACCCGGCAAGTCGAAAACCTGAAAAGGAGGCTTGGGCAAAAATGGGTATCCCGGTGGACTGAAAACCCGAAAGGGCGGTCCAGGCAAAAGTTAGGGATAAGCGTAACACTATGTCTCATTGGATCACCCTGCATCCAGACTTTGGTATCAACTATCAGGCTCAGACGACACTAGTCAATCAGCTTCATCTCCAACTAAGCAGCAAAGTGATGAGATGCTTGAAGACATGAAGGCGATAGCAGAGTTGGAACCCAGTGGGATTTTTCACATAGTTGTTTTGTTTCCTTTTCACAAATTGTATAAACTCTATTTTGTTCGGAGGCGTTCTCTTACTAGGACGTCAGCCTCTTGTACAAAAACGCATATTTACAGGCAAACTTCAAAATCAATACAAGCTCATTCTTTCAGACAAATTACAAAATGTTTTTTCCTTTATCTATTTTGTTTTGCAAAGAACGTCCAATGTTCATTTTTGATATATGCATTTGACATTAATTGCTTATCACAAAAATTTGCATACGAAACAAAGGACTAATTACAGGTGACATCGGAAGTAGGGGCAATAAGAATTGTCTAAGCGATCGACTTGCTTTGTCCACCAATGTACCAAGGTAGGTTCAGCTGAAGAATACAGTTAAGATACCCTCACTCCCCACAGAATAAAACAATAATGGCAGCTCTCCCACTGAGCCTTACAAATCAGCAATACTCTCCCCAAGTAGAGTTGGTCTACCATCAGCCCAAAAAGTTGGGTATCCCCAGTAGATCTTAATATTCCCCATCGGAGTATACAGATATTCCTCAGCAAGCATCCCCGACAGTCTTAATATTCCTTGACAGAGTATAAGAATGTTCCCCGGCGGAATACAAGATACCCCCAGTGGAACCATTTCCCAGCGCAGTCTAAAAAGGCTTCCCCGCCAGAGTAGAATCATCTTCCCCAGTAGATTCTGGAAGCATGTCCCCTGCAGAATACAAATGCATCTCCTCAGCAAAATTCAGAGGGTTATCCTCACAAGAGTCTAACTGGGTTATCCTTAGCAAATTGCAACGGAAAGATCATCCCCGGCGAAGTTCTTTCTATCCCCGGCAGAGTTCATCATCAAAATCCCCAACAGAGCTTATCAGCGGAATCCCCAACGGAGTTTATCGTTAAAATCTTCAGCAGAACATCTCTTCCCACAGAGTAATTCCCCGCAGAGTAATATCTTCATCAAGTTTATTCCCCAACGGAGTCATCCTCTCTTGCAAGTTTATCATCTTCGTTCACCATCCCTGGCGGAAGCGAAGCATTCAACTCTATTCTCCAGCAGCTCCGGGATTTATTTTCCCCAGCTAAAACATCACATTTTTATACATCATGATACATGCATATACGCATCATATCATACGATCTCATTTATGTTGAGAACATCATTGCTTGATCCATATCATGCATTGCATATGACTGACCTTTGCTTTTCAGGAAAGATGTAGTTAAGTTCTCAGCTATGTCAAAGGAGACAAAACCAGTTAAATCGATTCCTAAAGATTTTTCTGAAGCCATTCAATGGAGACAAAACCAGTTAAATCGATTCCTAAATATTTTTCTGAAGCCAGTCAATGGAGACAAAACCAGTTAAATCGATTCCTAAAGATTTTTCTGATGATAATCCAGTCAAAGAAGACAAAACCAGTTAAATCGATTCCTAAAGATTTTTCTGATGACAATCCAGTCAAAGAAGACAAAACCAGTTAAATCGATTCCTAAAGATTTTTCTGATGCGAACGCAGTCAATGGAGACAAAACCAGTTAAATCGATTCCTAAAGATTTTTCTGATGCGAACGCAGTCAATGGAGACAAAACCAGTTAAATCGATTCCTAAAGATTTTTCTGATGCGAACGCAGTCAATGGAGACAAAACCAGTTAAATCGATTCCTAAAGATTTTTCTGATGCGAACGCAGTCAATGGAGACAAAACCAGTTAAATCGGTTCCTAAAGATTTTTCTGAAGCCAGTCAATGGAGACAAAACCAGTTAAATCGATTCCTAAAGATTTTTCTGATGATAACCTGTCAATAGAGACAACCTGTCAATGAAGACAACCCGTCAATAGAGACAACCTGTCAATGAAGACAACCCGTCAATGAAGACAACCCGTCAATAGAGACAACCCGTCAATGAAGACAAAACTACCAACCAACAATCTCCAGGTGGCATCTATAAGCCCATCCTCCTATCCATCATCTCTCCAAATGGCATCTTAAAGCCCATTCCCGATATCACAATGCTGATACTACATCATACGAGTGCAAATTCTCTGGGCACTTTAGTGTTCAATCATCTTCCACCTTCGGATCACGAAAGGCACGCGAGCCAATCTACATCCTCAGGTTTAAGAAGATTGAACAGGGGCAACTGTTGTACCCCAAAATTTTCCCTCCCATATTCCTCAAGATTTATCAAGAATGACTTTCAGATTGCTCAAGATTGCTCAAGGGTTGTGCAGTCAAGCCATCTCCTAAGCAGTAGACAGCTGAAATTAGGGTTTTGGTTCTTTCAAGGAATTTGGGGTTTTCAATGGTTCAATCAAGTCTCATAGGTCTATATACATCCTCAAGCACCTACATGCCAAGTTTCAAGACTCACAGTGCCAATTTACACAGTCAAAAGTTCCATTTGATCTACAGTCAACTACAGGGGCAAAATGGTTATTTTGCAGTCAAAAGTCAGGATTTTTGGTCAACATCTTATTTTGAGTTCACAATAATCATTTGATCAAATCTTGATCATGATTCCACAAGAATAGCTCAAAAATCATCAAGATGCAAAAAGTTACTATTTTTGGACAGTAGAAAAGTCAACTGTATCTTGACCAGGGCATAACTTTTTCATGGTTTATCAGAAAAATCCCATCCAAAGCTCATTTTGAAGAGGATGCAATCTCCTACAATCCATATTCACACTCCAAGTTCAAGAAATGCTCTCACACAAAGTTACAAATTTTTACATTATAGGTCAATTTCAAAAGTCAACAAAAGTACACTTTGAGTCAAAGGCCATAACTTGAGATTGGTAAATCCAAATGACATGGGACCAAAGGTATTGGTTAGAGGACTTCAAGTTCTTTCCAAAATGTCCAAGAACATGGTCATATGATCAAAATTGAGCAAGTTGTGCATTGGAGAAGTTGGGAAATTTTCATGAATTTGCAAAAGTCAACTTTGCTCAAAACACCTTCTTTTTGCTAATGGGCCTCAAATCTCTTCTTGAAACTTCACCCATGACCTATGCACGACCCATCAAGATTAATTGGATTTATTTTCTTATTTTTATTGATTAATTGGATTTTTAATTAATATTAATCCATTTAATTAATTTAAATCATAAGAAAATAGAAGATTTGTTTTTTAAATCTTTTTGTGAAGCAAATATGACCTAAACATGCTGGCAAATTCGTGCACAAGTCAAAGATACAAAAAAAATCCAAATTTGGCAACATTGTTCAATCATGAAGAATCAAAAATATTTGATTTTCAATCAAAGATTTAAACATCAATGCACATGGGTTGGATCCAATTTTTTAACCTAATTTGTTTCCCTTATATGCAAGCAAGCAAACCCTGACCTAGGAGACGAGAAAAAGCTACAGAAACGGCCCTGTCATATTCAAGAAATTCCAAGAAAATTAAAAACCTATTCTTGCATTCTAGGCCGATTCAAGGGTTTTTGTTGATTCAAATACATTGCAGGAGGTTCCAGGAACGTTTTGCAATCAAACTCAGGCATTAAAGCTCAAAGAATCGTCATATACAGAACCACAGTTTGCCTTTCTTATTCAGAATTATATACCTTGATTCATGCGCATTTAACATGTTTTCATGATTGTTTTGCATTGCTAGGGACCATACAAAGCTAATGACATGATTGAATTGAACTATAACGCCCTGAATCAAAAGATGCCATAACTGAATTTCTAGGGTTCTTGAGCTCTAAATTAGGGCTTTTCAATCCAGGAAAAATTAGGACTAGTGAGACATATGGTTGAGATCGTGAGACCAAGACGAACAAGACCCACCCCTCGCGAAATATTTATGCTTGCTAGATTTCTAATCGCTATTTTTCGTGCAGCTAGATAGTGGAGGTTAAAAACCACCGCTATCTGATTCTGAATATGCAGGAAAAACGAAGAAGACGATGATGTGTTGACGTCCCATTGGCCAATTTGAAAAAGCGCGCGTTTTATTTTATTTACAACATATTGATTTATTAGCGCATATAATAATTGCCTCTTATTCCATTAATGAATTAAGCAGGTTGGTGGAGTGGTTGAGCGAACGTCCAATGAGCGCTGGGACCTAGGTTCGAATCCCAGGTCCCCCAAAACAATTATTTGTTTTCTTTCTGCAGGTAATCCCATGTGCTCTCCAACGCGTGACCCACCATACACCTCAGAGGTCCACACGCCAAGTGGCTCCTGGCCAAATCTGAAGGCCAGGATTGAAGGACCACCATGCTCCCTGGTCAGCGCATGCATAGCAGGCCCAGAAAAGTCAAACAGGCTGGAATGTTAGTGGGTCAAGAATTGCTCTTTCCACCACAAATCAGGCCCAACACCCCCCACAAGTTTATTTCTTTTCTTTTATTTTTTTTATCTCTTTCATTTTAATTATTTATTATAATTATTATTTTCACTAACCAAATTAATTTTTTTCATAATAAAATCAGAAAACTAAAATATAATATTTTTTATTATTATTTATTAAAATTAATTTCACCCTTAATTAGTTATTTTGTAAATAAATACTAACATAATTAATTTAGTTTTAATTAGTTTAATACTTTTGCAATAAATAAAAATCGATGTAGAATTAGGGTTCTTGACAATTTTAATCCTTTTGTTTTTATTTCCTTAAAACATAAAAGACTCAAAAAATATATTTCTTTATATAATTAGTTAATTAGTTTAGGTTTAATTAAATGCAAAAATAACAAAAATCTCTTTCTTTCTCAAAAAAGGGGTAAAAACCCTAAAAACTCTCTGATTCAATTTTCCCTCGCGCATATTATTTTATTCATGCTTTTTATCCATATTATGTATCTGTTCCGAGGATGTAATAACTTTAATTAGGACTTTTTTATTGCTTTCATTTAATTTTCCGCATTTACTTTTTCAAGGGTTTGTTTTTGGTGATGTAAATACCCGACGCCTTGTAATAGTTTAGATTTAATTTCCGCAACCATTAACTGCTAGATGTATGCTAACTAGGCTATGCATGACAAGATCTTTCCTAAAATAAAATCAATCGTAGCTCACCATTAACATGTACAAAGATAATATAAATGAAACCTGACACACTCGCACATGCCACTCCTAGGGTACGCCTCACTTGGTTGCCTCGACGTGGTCATTGAGTATATGGTGTTTTAGAGGTCGCCCTCCTGTCTAAAGATCAAAAGTTGCCTCGAAACGGTTGCCTCGGATAAAACGATCTAAGACATTAGGGTTACCGCTAAGGCGTCCTACCATTGCTTTAGTGACCACATGTCCCATTAATCGAATTGACCCGAAAACTCCAACTATGGTGCTACCTACTTCTCAATAGTGGGATAGTACTGTCTAAAGGACATTTACACAGCTTAATTTCTTTTGAGTAGGTAGAGGTTCTCAGGTACTTGCTCTTTCAAAACAAAAATACTTTTCGCACCTACGCTTTTCAAACAAAAGTTTTCAAAAAAACACTTCATACACTCTTGAGGACAGATACAAGAGTTAAATCGAAGTTTTCAAACAAAACTCTTTTCAAAACCCACAAACACAAGAAAAGCAAAACTTTTCGAAAAATATAGTGAGCAAGTACCTAAGAGCCCGTGGATAACCACGGATAGAAAGGGTGCTAACACCTTCCCTTTCTATAATCTACCTCCCGAACCCGAGAAACATCTCGAAAAGGAATTTTGCTGTGCTTTTGTCCTTTCCTTGTTGGAGAAAATAAAAGACGGTGGCGACTCTTGATTACCGCAACATTTCGCAAAGCAGCATTCAAAAATAGTCAGTTCTATTTCCACCGATCACAGAACTGGCGACTCTGCTGGGGAAAATTATAAGTGAGGTGTACCTTAGGATTAGACCACTTGTGTTTTCAATTGCTTGACTTGTATGCTTTATCTTTGTGGGTTGAATCGGAGTTACTATAGATCCTAACCCGGATCTGGGGATACCCTTTAGAAGTAGCAACAAACTGTGAGGGAACTGTGCGGGGTATACCGACATGGTTGCAGCAGTAGCTACGTTGATGTGGCACTTTGGTGAGTACCGGTAACCCTTGAGTCAAGTCAAGGAGAGTACAGGGCCGCCGCGTGGTGTCGTGAAGCATCAACTGACCTTAGAACCTTACTTGACCATCCTGGCCTTTTTAGGGGTAGTGAGATGACCGACTTTGGTGCAGTCCAAAGTTGGTAGATACTCGATACTACACTCATTGAGGGTTGTTTTCTTGGAATATTTTGGTCGCCAGTTAAGTGGCTAAATCTAAACAATGAACATAGAAAACAATCCAATGATATTGAGCTCCTTAGAACCCGGTTACTATTTATAGGACAGGTTTTGAGCCAACTAACTTCAAAAGGGTACTTACCTACGAACCCCATGCAAGCCTAAACCTAAAGATTTGTTTGCTTTGTGTGAATATGACTGTCTGTATATACACTTGCTTACCTTTGCATACATGTACATATCATTATAAAGCATCATATGCATCTGCTAACCATTTCAAGGGTTCGGATCTTCATCTTTGTTCTTGTTTTGTAGGACATGGAGTCTCTCCGCAGGAAAACCATTCAAGTCAACCTCGTAAGGATCCCTCCTCAACTCAAGGAGCTTACATCCAGGATTCCCGAGAACTCTCTCTTCAGTGAAAAACATGGTAGACTCCTCAGCCTGGTCAACACCAACATTGAAGAAGACATGATAAAAGTTCTCTTCCAGTTCTTTGACCCCCTACACCATTGTTTTACATTCCCAGATTATCAATTAGTGCCCACTTTGGAGGAATTTTCTCAACTCCTGAGAATTCCTATTCTTGGTTAACTACCCTACAACGGTACGGAAAAGGAACCAAAACTTGAAGATGTTGCTCAAGCACTACGTCTGCAACCATCTGACATCAAAGGGCATTGGGAAATCAGAAGTGGTATCAAAGGATTCTTGGCAAAGTTTCTTTTTGATAAGGCACAAGAATTTTGGAATTCCCTTGATCTACAAGCCTTTGAAGAGATTGTGGCACTCCTTATCTATGGGTTGGTGTTGTTCCCAAATCCTGATCAACTTGTAGATGTGAACGCTGTCAAGATTTTCATATCCAGGAATCCCATACCTACATTGCTTGGGGACATCCTCCACTCATTTTACACACGAACAATGAGAAAAAGAGGTGTTCTCATGTGCTGTACTCCCCTCTTGACAAGGTGGTTTATTTCTCACCTTCCACAATCCGTTTTGAAGAATGAGCAGGGTTTAAGGTGGTCACAACGATTGATGACTCTCACACATTCTGATATACATTGGTGTTCTCGGTCCAGAGAAAATGTCACCATCATTGATCATTGCGGAGAATTTCCTAATGTTCCTTTACTTGGAATTAGAGGAGGCATTACCTACAACCCCTGTCTGGCTTTGAGACAATTTGGATATGCTCGGAGGGATGGCCCTCATGACATGCTAATCCCTGGAATAGTTTTTGACTTCGACAACGATGCGCAAGGACTTCGACAAAGGTTCATCAGAACTTGGAGGATGCCTAACAAGGTAGATAGTAAGACACTGGGGCACAAGAATTCCATCCCCCTTGAGCCTTACCTCAAGTGGGTACGAACCCGCTCCCAGAAACTTATGATGCCATATCCTCACATTCTCCCCGTGATCAAAGAGCCTGTTATAGAAGGAGAGGTTCCATACACCATCCTACATCCTGACATGCCAACATCATGGGAAGAAATGCAGAAGAGTTGGATCCAACTAAAGGAAGAACAAAATGCTTTTGAAGCCAGCTTACATGCCAGTGAGAAGAAGGTTCTGGAGCTCACCCGCCGACTTCACGAGGAAGAGACCCTCAACACTTACATCGCTCCAAAAAGGATGCGCAATGTCTTTTTATATTAAGTATTTTGTAATGTTTCGCCCATGAGGCACTGATGTACTAAACAAATTACTTCTTAATATGACGTGTGTTCTTTTTTTGTCTACAACGAATTTGAATTTTTGAACCCTTGAATGCATTACATAAATAGCATACCATTCATCATATGCATAACAAGTACCCTTTTTATAGGTCACTTATCTTCTTCTCTGTTTATTTCAGCAATCATCATGTCTACTGAACCTTCCACTGAGCAAGCTATCAAGGACCTCCAGGCCCAAAATGCCCAGTTCCAAGAGTTGGTTATGAGCCTAGCCCAGGGTCAACAAGATTTGAAGACTCTGATTCTGAAAGAGAGGAAGAAGAAGAATAAGAGGACCGTCTTGTTCAACACTGGACGCAGATTTGGGAATGGACTGCAGAATGAGGTTAAGCTGACTACCTCATATGTAGGGAAAGACAACCCATAAGAGAGAAGGGTTCCTAGTCCCGTGGTCTCCGACAACGAGACAAATTATGATGAAGAACAGTACCCTCCTGTTAAGGATAGGTACAAACAGCTAGAGGACCGCTTGAGCGCTATGGAAATACAGAATGTGCCCGGGTTGGACTTTGGAGACCTAGGCTTATCCTCTGGGGTGGTGATTCCCCATAAGTTCAAGGCACCTGCTTTTGCCAAATATGACGGAGCCTCCTGCCCAAAGTTGTACCTCCGGTCGTATGTAAGGAAGATCCAACCTTACACTGCTGACAAGAATTTGTGGATCCACTTCTTTCAGGACAGTCTTCCAGGGACTCAACTCGAGTGGTTCTATCAGCTGGATGGGGCCAGTATCCGTAACTGGGAAGATTTGGCTACTGCGTTCTATAAGCAGTATCAATATAATTCCGACCTCGCTCCTACGCGTACCCAACTCCAGGGTATGTCGCTAGGGACGAGTGAAGGATTTAAAGAGTACGCCCAAAAATGGAGAGACCTTGCCGGAAGGGTGCAACCGCCTTTGACTGATCGTGAGCTGGTTGATATGTTTCTGGGGACCCTGTCTGGTCCGTTCTTCAACCACTTGATTGGAAATTCTTCAGCTGGGTTTACAGACATTATCTTGACTGGTGAGAGAATTGAAGCTGGTATCAAGTCTGGGAAGATACAGAAGGGTGCTTCATCGAGCACCGAGAAGAAACCCTTCAAGAAGGAATCTAGTGCTGTCTATGGCTCAAGAAGACTAAATAGATCTGAACACCGCCAAGCTGTCAACGCGGTGGTCATTTCAAAACCTGCCAATGCTCCTCAGCATCACAACCAGCAAAGGGGTGAGAGACCTAGAAGGCAATTCACTCGACTCAGCATGACCTTGTCCCAGATATTGCCGCAGTTTCTGAAGACCAATTTGGTGACTCTAAGGGAAGCCCCAAAGAATCTGAATACTACATCCCCAAAGTACAATCCCAACGCCCAATGCGCTTATCATTCTGAGATCCCGGGGCATAATACAGATGATTGCTGGACTTTGAAGAATAAGGTCCAAGACCTGATTGATGCAAAAGAGATTGAATTCGAGGCGCCCGAGAGGCCTAACGTTGTGACTGCACCCATGCCCAAGCATGGAGTGAATGCTGTAGTAGAAGACTTGTTTGTAGCCTCTGTGGATGATATTGTCACCCCGCTGATGACCGTCAAGAAGAACCTGTTGCTAGTCGGTTTACTTCCGGGATGTAGTGAAGGTTGCCATCTGTGTTCCGTTTCACCTACTGGTTGCCCATCGTTGAAGTCAGGTATCCAAAACCTGATGGATAATAAAGAAATCTTGTTTGAGAAGATTGTTGTTCCTGCCACCCCTACTGAAGAAGTTTTTGTTGTTACCATTTTCAACAATTCTCCCAAGGCTCCCTCGAGAAAGCCTGTCAAAATTATGCCTGTTCAGAAGATTGCACCCATAATCATCACCTTTCCGGGGCCCACCCCCTACACATCCGACAAAGTTGTCCCTTGGCACTATGGGGCAGATGTTTATGTGCTTGGAGTTAAGCAAGAGTTTGATACTAATGCCGGCGTCAGCAACATTACCGGGCCTGCCAAAGTCACCCGCAGTGGTAGGCTTTTCTCGCCTGATATTGCGCCACCAACTATCCAGATACCTATTGTCATCACACCTGCAAGTGTGCCTACTTCCCTTCCTGGACAAGTTCCTATTTCTACCCCTGCTGCCGAGTCATCTGATGCTCGGGGCAAAGGGATCGCCGCTGATATGCCTGCCCAGACGGAGGCACCAAAGACCATCAATGTTGAAGCTTCCAAACAGGAGATGGAAGAGATTCTTAAGATTATCAAGAAGAGTGATTATAATGTAGTTGAGCAACTAGGGCAAACCCCATCCAAGATTTCTATGTTATCACTATTGTTGTGTTCAGAGGCCCATGCCAAGGCCCTGATTACCTTCCTGAAGACGGCCCACGTGCCACAAGAGACATCAGCTGATCAGTTTACCGATTGTGTGGCCAACTTAACTGCTGATAATGGTTTGGGTTTCTCCGACGCTGATCTGACTGCTAAAGGAAAGAACCATAACGATGCCCTGCATGTCTCCATTGAATGCAGGGGCACTACTCTTGCACATGTATTGGTTGACACTGGTTCCTCATTGAACGTCTTGCCCAAGAAAGCTCTAGATAGGTTGGATGGCGAAGGGTTGGAGCTAAAGCCAAGTAACATTGTCGTCCGGGCCTTTGACGGGTCTAAAAGGATGGTACATGGTGAGGTTGATATTCCAATTAGAGTTGGCTCTCAGGTCTTCGATTCTACATTCTACGTGATGGACATTCGACCATCCTATTCTTGCTTGCTGGGTCGTCCATGGATCCATAAGGCTGGAGCTGTGACCTCCACACTACATCAGAAGCTGAAATACCCGGTCAGAGGGAAGATTGTGACAATTCAGGGGGAGGAAGAATATATGGTCAGCCACCTCAACTCGTTCCGGTACATAGAAATGGATGGGGAGTTCATTGAGACTCCATTTCAACACTTTGAAGAGGTTCCTCAGACACTGGCATCAATGGAGACTGTGATCGAAGTTTCTCCTTTGAAGATGGCTTCCTTAAAGGATGCCCGGGCTGTTATCGAGAAGGGTGAGTGTGCAAACTGGGGCCGACTTCCTGATTTCACTCAGAAGACTGACAAATTTGGTTTGGGTTTCACTGCAGAAGCTCAGAAGGCTGTTCGTAGGGCAAGGATTGGAAGACCTCCTGTGTTCATCAGCAACTCGGGAGTAAATGCCATTGAAGATGACGTGGAAGAATCTGAATTCGACAGCTGGATCTACCCTACAACCAACGGTGGACCTAACGACTGGATATCGAAAGACTTCATCCCTATTACTTTTGTTACTCAGTAATGAACTCCTTTGTTTTGAATTTGTAACAGACAATATTGTGAAACTTTATGGCCCGGTGTCTTACCCGGGGCACCGTGGCTTCATTTGTGAGGGCTTTTGTGTGCCATTTTCATATATCATTAATAAAAGCATTGGACGTTTTTGCATTACTGTTGTACCCCAAAATTTGCCCTCCCTTTCTTCAGGAAACCATCTTAGATTTTTCAAAGTCCCCTGAAACAAATCCAAGTCCTGGGTTATCCTTTTGCCCAAACAAGCCACTTACAAGAGCAAGATGATCTCCCAAACTCCGGAAACAACGCTTTCATCTTGAGGAAAATCAAATTCTAAGTGCTTAGAATGTTTCTTTAAAATAAGTGTTTTTAGAAAAATCAGCGCTTCAGAACTTCTGGACCCATTCCAGATGAAGACGGTCAGAAGTTGCAAGCTTGGCTCAGCGTGGTCAGAAGTTGGCTCTTCAGCAGCTATATCAGTTCAATCAGAAGTTGTAAACGTGGTTCAGAGTGTAAGCCTCAAACAGAACATACCCCTTCAGCAGTTACACAAGCTCAGTCAGAACTTGCTAAAGGAATGCAAGAGAAACAGGAAAGTATGAAGGCTCCTTCAGAACAGGTTGAAATCAGAAGATGAAAGGTCAGAAGGATAGGTGTCACATTGATACAGAATCTCTAAGTCCAGATTATCCAGAAGTAGATCCAAGGAACGTACCAGAAAACCAGGAGAATCTCCAGAGTTTGCTAAGACAACAGGTAGCCAAGGCCAGAGCATGGTTTACGCTGCTGATTCAACGCTGGTTTCCCTTACCAGAATGCTGGTATTGACAGGTCTTGTCACCATTTAATGCCTATTAATGCTTCCAACCACTCCTGAGCATTCACGTGTGGCTTGGAAAATGCTTTTGCACAGATTCTGGCATGGGTCTTCACGCCATCGCCCATTTCAGAGGTCACTTCCCCCAATCTACGCCTGCTGCTGCTACCTAGGCTGAAAGATAGCTGTTATCACAACTTCCCAGGAATTTCTGTCAAAGAACAAATTCAAACTCTGTTGGCGCCTTAAATGTTCAAGACATCCATAAGAACTTTGCCTATAAATAGAGAGCTTTCACCACTGCAAAAGACGTTCAAGAAAAAACAGAAAAATTGCTAAGAGAGAAACGAAACTCCTAGCAACGTAACATTCTGAAACTCTGCCAAAATCTCCAGCTTTGTTTCATAACTTTAAGTTTCTTACCTTCAACTTCATCAAACATCCAGCTCTTTTCTGTAAACCAAAAACGTTCTTTCCAAACTTCTGACCCTATACACGTATACACCTTCACTTCCCCTTTTCCAAATCTGTCCAGAACACCACCAGAACCAAAAGCTAACTTTCACCCACCACTTTTCCAAACAGTCAGGTAAGCACCTGCTGACCCTCATCACACTATTAAGCATCATCAGCTGTGCATATTCAAGTAACATAATGTAAATATTCATGTTATTGTTGTTTATGTTCTGAGGACTCTCATACCTCAGAACGTTCTGAGCCAGTATAGGACTTGCCTGTGACCTTGGTGATTCTGAACTCTGAAACATTTTTGCTATTTTGCTGGATCTGTTCCAAATATGTTTCCTGTTTTGTGGAGTAATAACAGGATTGCAGATGTTCTGATTAGTACAGGAAAAAGCCAAATGCTGACTTTGACGTTAGCACATCTGAAGCCTGTCTTGCTGTCAATGACATCAGAACCTCTGAGAGTTATTGCCTTTTCAGCAGAATCAGAACTTCTGGGTTCTCCACTAACAAACTTTTGTCTTGCAGCGCAGGGAAATCAGAACTTCTGGTTTCCCCACTAACAAGGTTCTGTTTTGCAGGTTCTAGAGTCAGAAGTTCTGACTCATCCAGTTTCACCAACAGGTTGATCATCCGACAGCGGATCTGGGTCAGAACTTCTGATGGCCTCCCAACAGCACGCAGGCTCCCTCTCTCTCTCTCTATATATCTTGTTTTCCTCTATTTTCTTTTTTGTCTATTTTTCTTGTTGAACCCCCCATGTACAAATGTGTATCCCCCTCCCCCAATTATTGTAATAGCGTAGGATTTTACATTTCCGCTTCTTATTGCTAGTAATTAGGACGTGTATGGCAAGATAAACTCAATGAAATAGAAAAACCTAATTCAAAGAAAAAACTCTTGTATGCAATAAAACACACTTGCACACTAACACCCCTAGGGTACTCCACTTTGTTGCCTTCAAATAAATGGACCATATTGTATGTTGAACTTCTTTGGGCAAAGCAGACAATTTGAATGATCATAGTCCCTCGATAAAACTTTTCAAAAACAAACAAAAACAAATGATCAAGTCCCTTAAAGAAAATTGCCCAAAGACATTTAACGCCGTTGCAATTATGGTCTAAACGATGACCCGCGCCTGTCCCTTTCACATCCTAACACAAGATTGTCCACCAAATACAATGGTGGAACAAACTTGTTAAAAGGGTTAAAACATAGCAATAAATCTTTTGAGAAATTTAGGAGTAGACAACCTCTTAGTTACTTGAATCAAACTTGCAAAACAAAACACTTGCCTAATTTCAAAATCACACATCACTACACTTTCAAAACAACTTTCAAAAACAAATGAAAACTTTTTCAAAAGACATACATCTTTGTATACATCCCCACATGGATCATTACAAAGATTGCCACCACATTGGCCTCTTTTCAAAACATTTTCAAATCCACACACACAAAGCACCATTTCAAACAAATTGAAAACAAAAGGCAAGTGATCTAAGCAAGTAACTAAGAGCCCATGGATAACCATGGATAGAAAGGGTGCTAATACCTTCCCTTTCTATAATCTACTCCCCGAACCCAAGAAAACATCTCAAAAGGTTTTTGCTGTGCTTTTTAACCTTTCCTTAGGATAAAATAAAAAGTCGGTGGCGACTCTTGCTAACCGCAACATTTGCGAATACAAACGCAAAACCTCAAGTCAGTTCTCCCACCGTATCACAGAACTGGCGACTCTGCTGGGGATGACTTTAAAAGTGGAGTAACCTTAGGGTTTAGATCACCTTTGTTTTCAAATTGATTGCTTTGTTTGCTTTACATTTGTGGGCTTTGTATCGGAGTTTTATAGATCCTAACCCGGATCTGGGGAAACCCTTTTTAGGTAGCAACAAGGCTGTGAGGGAACTGTGCGGGGTATACCGACATGGTTGAAGCAGTCTGCTACGTTGATGTGGCACTTTGGTGTGTACCGGTAACCCTTGAGTTCAGTCAAGGAGAGTACGGGGCCGCCGTGTGGTGTCGTGAAGCATCAACTGACCTTAGGAACCTTAATTGAACCATCTTGGCCTTTTTAGGGTAGTGAGATAACTGACTTTGGTGCAGTCCGATGTTGGTTGATACTCGATGCTACACTCGATTGAGGGTTGCTTTCCTGGAATATTTCGGTCCCCAGTTCAGTGGCTAAATCGAAACGATGAACAATGAAAGTAATCCAGTGATATTGGGACCTTTAGAACCCGGTTACTTCTAATAGGACAGGTTGAGCCCACCAAACTTCAAGAGGGTAACACCCAGACCTCATACAAGCCTAAACTCTAAGGGTTTGTCTTGTATGACTTGTGTGCCTTACCATGTTTGCCTTTGTGAATATTTGTGGTGTATCATGACATCATGGCATCATACAACATCATGAGCATTGACTAACCATTTCAAGGGTTTCGAATCTTCATCTTTGTTCTTGTTTTATAGGACATGGAAACTGCTCGCAGAAAGACAATTCAGATCAGCCTTGTAAAGATCCCTCCTCAGCTTAAGGAACTTATGTCCAGAATTCCCGAGGGTTCTTCATTCAGTGAGAGACATGGAAGACTCATCAGCTTGGTTAACACCAACATTGAGGAAGATATGATAAAGGTCCTGTTTCAGTTCTTTGACCCTCTGCATCACTGTTTCACTTTCCTGGATTATCAACTAATACCTACATTGGAGGAGTTCTCCCGACTCCTGAAGGTCCCTATCCTTGATCAACTACCCTACAACGGTACAGAAAAGGAACCTAAGCTTAAAGATATTGCTAAAGCCTTGCACCTACAGTCATCTGACCTCAAGGGACATTGGGAAGTTAGAAGTGGTATCAAAGGGTTCTTAGCCAGGTTTCTTTTTGAAAAGGCCCATGAATGTTGGAACTCCCTTGACTTGCAAGCTTTTGAATAAGTGGTAGCCCTTCTTGTCTATGGTTTGGTGTTGTTCCCTAACCCAGATCAGCTTATTGATATCAGTGCTGTTCAGATCTTTATGTCCAGGAATCCCATACCTACGTTGCTGGGGGACATCCTTCACTCATGTTACACTCGAACCATGAGAAGAAGGGGTGTCCTTATGTGTTGCACTCCTCTCCTGGGAAGGTGGTTTATTTCGCATCTTCCGCAATCAGTTTTGAAGAACGAGCGGGGTTTGAGATGGTCACAACGGTTAATGACTCTCACGCATGCAGATATACATTGGTGCCCTAGGTCTAGGGAAGACATCACTATCATTGATCGTTGTGGAGAGTACCCTAATGTTCCTTTATTTAGAATCAAAGGAGGTATCACTTACAACCCATGCCTGGCTTGGAGACAGTTCGGTTATGCCCGGAGGGATGGCCCTCATGACATGTTAATTCCTAACATAGTTTTTGACTTCGACAATGATACTCAAGGACTTCGTCAGAGATTTATCAGAGCTTGGAGGATGCCGAGTAGGATGGACAGCAAGACACTGGGGCACAGGAACTCCATCCCGTTGGAACCTTATCTCAAGTGGGTACGAGCCCGCTCCCAGAAGTTAGTAATGCCTTATCCTTATATGCTCCCTGTGATCAAAGAACCAGTTTTGGAAGGAGAGGTGTCCTACACCATTCAACATCCCGACATGCCCACCTCCTGGGAAGAAATGCAGAAGAGCTGGGTCCAGCTTAAGGAAGAACGGAATTCTCTTGAGACCAGTCTACATGCTAGTGAAAAGAAGGTCCTGGAACTCACCCGCCTGCTGCACGAGGAGAGGAATCTCAACACCTACATCGCACCAAAGAGGATGCGCAATGTTTTTCTGCCTTGAGGAGTCATTTTGTAATATTTGGCCCATGGGGCATTTATGTACTAACGAATTTCTCCTTATTAATATGATGTGCGTTCTTTTTTTGTCTACAACAAATTTTGAATATTCTAAATCCTTGAATGCATTGCATACATACGCATTCCATTGCACCATATGCATAGCAGGTACCTTTTTCACAGGTTGCTTAATTTTCTTCGCTGTTTGTGTGAACAGTCATCATGAATCCAGACTCCTCCAGTGAGCAAGCAATCAAGGCCCTTCAGGCCCAAAGTGCACAGTTTCAAGAGATGGTCCTAAGCCTAGCCCAAGGTCAGCAAGAGTTGAAGACTCTACTCCTGAAGAAGAAGAAGAAAAAGAGGATTGCGTTGTTCAACACCGGACGCAGATTTGGGAACACACTCCACAATGAAGCTGATCCAACTACTTCTTCTGCTGAGAAAAACAGTCCCCAAGGGGGAAGAGCTCCTAGTCCCGCAGTCTCCGACAACGAGACGGACTATAATGACGAACAATACCCACCTGCTGCTGACAGATACAAGCAATTGGAGGACCGCTTGAGCGCCATGGAAATTCAGAATGTGCCGGGATTGGATTTCGGAGATTTGGGGTTATCTTCTGGGGTAGTAGTTCCACACAAGTTTAAGGCGCCTGCCTTCGCCAAGTATGATGGGGTCTCCTGCCCAAAGCTGCATTTGAGGTCGTACGTAAGGAAAATCCAACCTTACACGGCAGATAAGAACCTCTGGATTCACTTCTTCCAAGATAGCCTCTCGGGGTCACAGCTTGAATGGTTCTACCAATTGGATGGAGCTAGCATCCGACACTGGGAAGACTTGGCAACCGCATTCTACAGACAATACCAATACAATTCTGATCTCGCTCCTACGCGTACCCAACTTCAGGGTATGTCTCTAGGAACGGGTGAAGGGTTCAAAGAGTACGCTCAAAAATGGAGAGATTTGGCTGGCAGGGTGCAACCTCTATTGACTGATCGAGAGCTGGTTGATATGTTTCTAGGGACGTTGTCTGGTCCGTTTTTCAATCATCTGGTTGGTAACTCCTTCACTGGGTTTACAGATTTAATATTGACAGGAGAAAGGATTGAAGCTGGCATCAGGTCAGGCAAGATACAAAAGGCTGCCTCCACAAGTGCTGAGAAGAGGCCGTTTAAGAAAGAAGCAAGTGCCGTCTATGGTACTAGAAGACAAGTCAAGCCCGAAAGTCGCCAAGCCGTCAATGCTTTGGTCATCTCCAAACCTGTTGCTGCTCCTCAGCAGTACAATCAACACAGAAGTGAAAGGCCCAAGAGGCAGTATACTCGGCTGAGTATGACCTTATCTCAAATTTTACCCCAACTGTTATCCACCAACCTGGTGACCCTCAAAGAAGCTCCTAAGGTTGTCAACACTGCGTCTCCTAAGTATAACCCAAATGCCCGGTGTGCTTATCATTCTGATAGTCCCGGGCACACTACTGATGATTGCTGGGCCTTGAGAAACAAAGTGCAAGATCTGATCGACGCAAAGGAAATTCAGTTTGAAGCGCCGGAGAGACCAAATGTTGTAACTGCTCCTATGCCCCAGCATAGAGTAAATGCCATTTAGGAAGAAATGTGTGCTATTTCGGTAGAGGAAGTTGTTACCCCTCTGAGGAATGTCAAGAAGAACCTACTGCGGGCCGGTTTATTTCCGGGTTGCGGTGAAGGTTGCCTGTTCTGTGTTGTTTCCCTATCTGATTGTCCCTTGCTGAGGTTAGGCGTCCAAAGCCTAATGGATAGCAAGGAGATTCTGTTTAAGAAGTCTGCTGTTCAGTTGGTTCCGATAAAAGAAGTTTCTGTGGTTACCATCTTCAAAAATCCAATCAAGACTCTCCCGAAGAAGCCTGTTCAAATCATGACTGTTGCACCTGTGATTATTACTGTCCCGGGGCCTCTCCCCTACATATCTGATAAAGCTGTCCCCTGGCATTATGGGGCAGACGTGTATGTAAATGGAATCAAACAAGAATTCGACACTGGCGCCAATATCTGCGATATCACTGGTCCAGCCAAGGTCACCCGCAGTGGCAGGCTCTTCTCGCCTGACATTGCACCGCCCGCTATTCGAAAACCCCTCCTTATAAAACCTACAATTTTACCTGTTCCTGTTGCTGATCAAATTGTTTCCCCTGCTGCTGAGTCATCAAATGCTCGGGGCAAAGGGATTGAAGAAGAGCCTGCCCGGATGGAGGCACCAATACCCATAAATGCTGAGGCCTCCCGACAAGAAATGGAGGAGATTCTGAAAATAATAAAGAAAAGTGATTTCAATGTTGTCGAACAGCTGGGGCATACGCCCTCCAAGATCTCCCTGCTCTCCTTATTGCTATGCTCTGAGGCCCATGCTAAGGCCTTGATCTCATTTCTCAAGACGGCCCATGTGCCGCAAGAGACGTCTGCAGTCCAGTTCACCGATTGCATAGCAAATCTAACAGCAGACAATGGCTTGGGTTTCTCAGATGCTGACCTGACTGCGAAGGGAAGAGACCACAATGATGCCCTGCATGTCTCTATCGAATGCAGGGGCACTACTCTGGCGCATGTATTGGTGGATACTGGTTCTTCTTTGAATGTTTTACCGAAAAAGGCTTTAGATCGTCTGGATTATGAAGGCCTGGAATTGAAGCCCAACAATATCATCGTCAGGGCCTTTGACGGTTCCAAAAGGATGGTTCATGGAGAGGTTAACATCCCTATTCGTGTGGGCTCTCAAGTGTTTGACTCTACCTTTTATGTGATGGATATACGTCCATCGTACTCTTGTCTGCTGGGTCGACCTTGGATCCATAAAGCTGGGGCAGTGACCTCCACCTTGCACCAGAAGCTGAAGTATCCCGTCAGGGGGAAGATCGTCACTGTGCAAGGAGAAGAGGAGTATATGGTGAGCCATTTGAATTCCTTCAGATACATTGAGATGGATAGGGAGTTTATTGAAACCCCCTTTCAGCATTTCGAGGAGGTACATCCAATTTCAGCAGCAGCAGAGACAACAGTTGAAGAGAATGTTTTCTTGAAGATGGCTTCCCTAAGGGATGCCCGGGCTGTGGTTCAGAAAGGCAATTGTGCAAACTGGGGTCAGCTTCCTGACTTCACTCAGAAGAACGACAAGTTTGGGCTAGGCTTTACTGCAGAGGCTCAGAAGGCTGTGCGCAAAGAGAAGATCAGAAAGGCTCCGGTGTTTATCTCCAGCTCAAGGGTGAATGCTATCGAGGAGGATGTGGGGGAAGCAGAGTTTGACAGTTGGATTTACCCGACTACCAGCGACGGACCAAGCAACTGGACGGCAAAGGATTTTACCCCTATCACATTTGTCACGCAGTAATTAATTTCTTTTGATTTCCAATTTGTAACAAACAATATGTTAAAACTTTGTTGGCTCGGTGTCCTACCCGGGGCATCGTAGCTCCATTTGTGAGGGCTTTTTGTATGACATTTTCATATATCATCAATCAAAACATTGGACGTTTGTTGCATTTCAAATCTTGTGCTCTTTTCCTTTCTGTGTTATATATATTGCAAAACAGCTATATTTACACACACTCACTTATACAGGTTTCAATCCACTCTGGATCTCACTGGTAACAGCTCTGCTACTGTCAGTTATGACTTCGAAAATCCGATCAACTTGGCCGAAGACGAAGGTGAAGATGATTGCGAAGTGCCTGGTGAACTCGCAAGACTGCTACTCCAAGAAGAGAGAGCTATTCAACCACATGAAGAGCCGGTGGAGACAATTAACTTGGGTACTGAGACAGATAAGAAAGAGGTCAAGATTGGTGCCAATCTAGAGCTCAGCGTGAAGCAACGATTGATCCAGATGCTACGAGACTACATGGAGATTTTTGCTTGGTCCTATGAAGATATGCCTGGTTTGGATGCCGACATTGTGGTTCACCACCTGCCAACCAAGGAAGATTGCCCTCCGGTAAAGCAAAAAGTCTGACGGATGCGTCCAGAGATGTCTGAAAAGATCAAGGCCGAGGTTATGAGGCAGTTTGATGCCGGGTTCCTCGCAGTGACTTCTTACCCTCAGTGGGTTGCCAATGTGGTGCCAGTACCAAAGAAGGATGGTAAAGTCAGAATGTGTGTTGACTATAGGGATCTGAACAGGGCCAGCCCCAAGGATGACTTCCCCCTACCTCACATTGATGTCCTTGTTGACAACACAGCTCAACACAAGGTGTTCTCCTTCATGGATGGTTTTTCAGGGTATAATCAGATCAAGATGGCTCCAGAAGATATGGAGAAGACTACCTTTGTGACTCAGTGGGGCACCTTCTGCTATAAGGTCATGCCGTTCGGATTGAAAAATGCTGGGGAAACCTATCAACGTGCCATGGTTGCTTTATTTCATGATATGATCCATCATGAGATTGAGGTATATGTTGATGACATGATTGCAAGGTCTCAAACTGAGGAGGAGCACCTTGACCATCTGAGGAAGTTGTTTGACCGACTCAAGTTATACAAGCTGAGGTTGAATCCCAACAAATGCACCTTTGGGGTAAGGTCCGGAAAATTGCTAGGTTTCATTGTAAGTGATAAAGGTATTCAGGTGGACCCTGCCAAGGTAAAAGCCATACAGGAGATGCCGACTCCAAAAACAGAGAAAGAAGTCAGAGGTTTCCTAGGACGACTGAATTACATTGCCCGATTCATCTCACATCTGACTGCTACTTGTGAGCCAATCTTCAAATTACTGAAGAAAGATCAAGTAGTACGCTGGAATGATGAATGTCAGGCTGCCTTTGAAAAGATAAAGGAATATCTCCAAGAGCCACCCATTCTTATGCCACCAGTGGAAGGAAGACCTCTGATACTATACTTGACAGTACTTGACAAATCAATGGGGTGTGTGCTGGGGCAGCATGACGAGTCTGGCCGAAAAGAGCACGCTATTTATTACTTGAGCAAAAAGTTTACCGACTGTGAGTCTCGTTACTCACTGCTTGAGAAAACTTGCCGCGCTCTTGTATGGGCTGCTCGCCGGCTAAGACAGTATATGCTGACTCACACTACTTTGTTGATTTCAAAGATGGATCCCATCAAGTACATATTTGAAAAGCCCGCTCTGTCTGGAAGAATAGCGAGATGGAAAATGATCTTGACAGAATATGATATCCAGTATACAACTCAGAAAGCAATTAAGGGAAGTGTACTGGCCGATCATTTGGCACACCAACCTGTGGACGATTACCAATCATTGAACTTTGATTTTCCGGATGAAGATATCATGGTGGTAACTGACTGTGAAGTACCTGGACCGGATGAAGGACCTGAGGAAGGATCCCGATGGTCCATGCATTTTGATGGAGCCTCCAATGCTTTGGGTAACGGCGTCGGCGCTGTAATCATATCTCCCAAGGGAACTCATACTCCCCTCACCGCCCGATTATGTTTCAACTGCACCAACAACATGGCAGAATATGAGGCATGTATCATGGGTTTACAAGCTGCAATCGACTTGAGGATCAAATTTCTAAGTGTCTTCGGAGATTCCGCTCTTGTGATCAATCAGATCAAAGGCGAGTGGGATACGAAACACCCGAATCTTATTCCTTACAAGAAGTATGTGTCGACCTTGCTTCCCCACTTTGAAGAGATAACTTTCGAACACTTCCCTAGAGAGGAGAATCAGCTAGCAGATGCCCTAGCTACGATGTCTTCAATGTTCAAAGTTAAATGGGGCAATGAGGCTCCCCGGATCATCATCTGGAAGTTGGATGAACCGGCATACTGCTGCGAGCTCGAGGCTGAGAAGGTTATTGAAAAACCCTGGTATCATGAGGTGAAGAGGTACTTAGAAGCTCAGGAATACCCTGAAGGTGCATCTGTCAATGATAAGAAGTTCATGAGGAGGTTTGCCGCAAAATTCTTCCTCAGCAACGGCATTCTCTACAAGCGGAACCATGATTCAACTCTGCTACGTTGTGTGGATAAGGCTGAAGCAGAGAAAATTATGATGGAATTACATGAAGGCACGTTTGGAACACATTCCAGTGGACACACCATGGCTAAGAAAATCCTTCGGGCAGGATATTTCTGGTCCACAATGGAAGCCGATTGTTACCAACATTCCCGAACTTGTCATAAATGCCAGATCTATGCTGACAAGGTGCATACCCCTCCGGTTCCTTTGAATGTTCTGACTGCACCTTGGCCGTTTGCAATGTGGGGCATAGACATGATCGGTGAGATCAAACCTACGGCATCTAATGGGCATCGCTTCATTCTAGTAGCAATCGATTACTTCACAAAGTGGGTTGAGGCAGCATCCTATGCCACAGTAACCAAGAGCGTCGTGGCACGTTTCATCCGGCATAGTCTGATCTGTCGGTACGGCGTCCCGGAAAGAATCATTACGGACAACGGTACCAATCTCAATAACAAAATGATCACTGAACTCTGTGAACAGTTCAAGATACAGCACCACAATTCTTCTCCCTACCGGCCGAAGATGAATGGGGTTGTAGAGGCAGCCAATAAAAATATCAAGAAAATTATGCAGAAGATGACAGTGACCTATAAAGATTGGCACGAGATGTTACCGTTTGCTCTTTATGGGTACCGTACCTCAGCCAGAACGTCAACCGGGGCAACTCCCTTCTCCTTGGTCTATGGCATGGAAGCAGTCTTGCCAATTGAAGTCCAGATACCCTCTCTCCGGATAATAAAGGATGCAGACTTGAATGAAAATGATTGGATCCAGACTCGACTTGATCAATTAAATCTGATTGACGAAAGGAGGCTCACTGCTATCTGTCATGGTCAAACGTATCAAAAACGGATGATCAGGGCATTTAACAAGAAAGTCAAACCGCAAGAGTATCAAGTTGGGGACCTGGTAATCAAACGCATCATCCTTCCTCAAAGTGATCCCCGGGGCAAATGGACCCCTACCTACGAAGGGCCATTTGTGGTTAAACGTGTGTTCTCAGGAGGAGCCATGATCCTAACCACCATGGATGGTAACGACCTTCCTCACCCCGCCAATGCAGACATAGTGAAAAAATACTACGCATAAATAAAAGACCCGCTAGGTTGACATACCTAGGCAAAAATAAGGGCTTCCTGGCGAACCAAAAGGGTTCGGGCAAAAATAAGGGATGAAATGAATAAAAATCTGTACACCCGGCAAGTCGAAAACCTGAAAGGGCGGCTTGGGCAAAAATGGGTATCCCGGTGGACTGAAAACCCGAAAGGGCGGTCCAGGAAAAAGTTAGGGATAAAAGCGTAACACTATGTCTCATTGGATCACATCGCATCCAGAATTCGGTATCAACTACCTGGCTCAGACTTCGGCATCGACCAGTCAGCTTCATCTTCAACCAGGCAACAAAGCGATGAGACGCCCGGAGACATAAAGGCAATAGCAGAGTTGGAACCCAGTGGGATCGTTCACATAGCTGTTTTATTTCCTTTTCAAAATTCTATGTTATTTGGCGGCATCCTCTTACTAGGATGTCGGCCTCTTGTATAAAAACGCCTATTCACAGGCAAAGTTCAAATCAATACAAATTCACTTGTCCATACAAATTACCATTGTTTTCTCTTTCTGTTTTGTCTTGCGAAGAACGTCCAATGTTCACTTTTGATATATGCATTTGACATTAAAATTGCTGATTCATAAGAATTTGCATATGAAACAAAAGATCAATTGCAGGTGACATCGGAAACAGGGGCAATGTGAAGTTGTCCGATGCAGTCTGATTGCTTTGTCCGCCAAGGTACCCGGTTAGATTCAACTGAAGGATGTGACCAAGTCATCTCAACGCCCCGCAGAGTAAGACAAGAGTCGGCAATACTCTCCCCAAGCTGAGTTGATTCCCCGTCAATCCTGAAAAGGCAAAACCACCCCGGCAGGTCCCAAAGCTTATCCCCAGTAGATTCTGGAAGCTTGTTCCCTGCAGAATACGGACGTCTCTCCCTAACTTTATTCAGAGTCATTCCTCACGAGGGCTTATAACTGGGTTATCCTCAGCTAATTGCCACGGAAGATCATCCCCCAGCGGAGTTTATCTTTCAAATCCCCAGCGGATTTTATCTTAGGAATCCCCAGCGGAGTTTATCTTTCAAATCCCCAGCGGAGTTTATCTTTCAAATCCCCAGCGGAGTTTATCTTTCAAATCCCCAACGGATTTTATCTTTGTTATCCCCAGCGGGATCCATCATTAAAAGTCCTCAAGCAGGCCTCTCATCCAAGCTTCAGCAAAGTATCTCGGCCACAGGGTAACTCCCCAGCCGATCGTCAAAGATCTATTTTCCTAAGACGAAGATACATTCATAAACATTTCACACTTTCATACATCTTGCTTACATACATGATAAGGTGCATACACTATCTCATGTTGAACATCATGCATATCATACATCATGACTTTGCATACAACTTATGTTTTTGCCTTTTCAGAAAGAGACAATCCCAAAAATAACTAGCTTCAACTGTCACAATTCCAGATTCGATACCTGTATCTAGCCAGGGCATATCTGAGAGTGATCCGTTTCCAGACTCGATTCCTGTATCTAGCCAGGGCACGTCTGAAGAGTTCAAAGATTCGATTCCTGTATCCAGCCAGGGCACATCTATCAACTACAACGTTTCCAGACTCAATTCCTGTATCTAGCCAGGGCACGTCTGAAGAGTTCAAAGATTCGATTCCTGTATCCAGCCAGGGCACATCTATCAACTACAACGTTTCCAGACTCGATTCCTGTATCTAGCCAGGGCACGTCTGAAGAGTTCAAAGATTCGATTCCTGTACCCAGCCAGGGTACATCTATCAACTACAACGTTTCCAGACTCGATTCCTGTATCTAGCCAGGGCACGTCTGAAGAGTTCAAAGATTCGATTCCTGTATCCAGCCAGGGCACATCTATCAACTACAACGTTTCCAGACTCGATTCCTGTATCTAGCCAGGGCACGTCTAAAGAATTCAAAGATTCGATTCCTGTATCCAGCCAGGGCACATCTATCAACTACAACGTTTCCAGACTCGATTCCTGTATCTAGCCAGGGCACGTCTGAAGAGTTCAAAGATTCGATTCCTGTATCTAGCCAGGGCACGTCTGAAGAGTTCAAAGATTCGATTCCTGTATCCAGCCAGGGCACATCTATTAACGACTATTTCCAGATTCGACTCCTGTGTCCAGCCAGGGCACATCAGTGAGCAACCGATTGTAGATTCGATACCTGTATCTAGCCAGGGCACATCTGCATAAGGAAATTGAAGATCAAACACCTGTAACAAGCCAGGAAAACATCCGTCTTTCTCAAATATACAAGTTTCTCGCTAAGGAATCTCTTATGCGATCGACACTTCCAAATGGCATCTATAAGCCCATTCCCGACAAGGTTCTGTCACGTCTCCGGATGGCATCTGTAAGCCCATCTCCCTATCTACCGCCTCTCCAAATGGCATCTATAAGCCCATTCCCATTGCTGATACTCTACTAGGCGAGTGCAAATTTTCGGGCACTCTGGTGTCCAATCTCCTTTTACCCTCGAGTCGCGAAAGGCAAACTCGCCAATCTAACTCTTCAGGTTCAAGAAGATTGAACAGGGGCAACTGTTGTACCCCAAAATTTGCCCTCCCTTTCTTCAGGAAACCATCTTAGATTTTTCAAAGTCCCCTGAAACAAATCCAAGTCCTGGGTTATCCTTTTGCCCAAGCAAGCCACTTACAAGAGCAAGATGATCTCCCAAACTCCGAAAACAACGCTTTCATCTTGAGGAAAATCAAATTCTAAGTGCTTAGAATGTTTCTTTAAAATAAGTGTTTTTAGAAAAATCAGCGCTTCAGAACTTCTGGACCCATTCCAGATGAAGACGGTCAGAAGTTGCAAGCTTGGCTCAGCGTGGTCAGAAGTTGGCTCTTCAGCAGCTATATCAGTTCAATCAGAAGTTGTAAACGTGGTTCAGAGTGTAAGCCTCAAACATAACATACCCCTTCAGCAGTTACACAAGCTCAGTCAGAACTTGCTAAAGGAATGAAAGAGAAACAGGAAAGTATGAAGGCTCCTTCAGAACAGGTTGAAATCAGAAGATGAAAGGTCAGAAGGATAGGTGTCACATTGATACAGAATCTCTAAGTCCAGATTATCCAGAAGTAGATCCAAGGAACGTACCAGAAAACCAGGAGAATCTCCAGAGTTTGCTAAGACAACAGGTAGCCAAGGCCAGAGCATGGTTTACGCTGCTGATTCAACGCTGGTTTCCCTTACCAGAATGCTGGTATTGACAGGTCTTGTCACCATTTAATGCCCATTAATGCTTCCAACCACTCCTGAGCATTCACGTGTGGCTTGGAAAATGCTTTTGCACAGATTCTGGCATGGGTCTTCACGCCACCGCCCATTTCAGAGGTCACTTCCCCCAATCTACGCCTGCTGCTGCTACCTAGGCTGAAAGATAGCTGTTATCACAACTTCCCAGGAATTTCTGTCAAAGAACAAATTCAAACTCTGTTGGCGCCTTAAATGTTCAAGACATCCACAAGAACTTTGCCTATAAATAGAGAGCTTTCACCACTGCAAAAGACGTTCAAGAAAAAACAGAAAAATTGCTAAGAGAGAAACGAAACTCCTAGCAACGTAACATTCTGAAACTCTGCCAAAATCTCCAGCTTTGTTTCATAACTTTAAGTTTCTTACCTTCAACTTCATCAAACATCCAGCTCTTTTCTGTAAACCAAAAACGTTCTTTCCAAACTTCTGACCCTATACACGTATACACCTTCACTTCCCCTTTTCCAAATCTGTCCAGAACACCACCAGAACCAAAAGCTAACTTTCACCCACCACTTTTCCAAACAGTCAGGTAAGCACCTGCTGACCCTCATCACACTATTAAGCATCATCAGCTGTGCATATTCAAGTAACATAATGTAAATATTCATGTTATTGTTGTTTATGTTCTGAGGACTCTCATACCTCAGAACGTTCTGAGCCAGTATAGGACTTGCCTGTGACCTTGGTGATTCTGAACTCTGAAACATTTTTGCTATTTTGCTGGATCTGTTCCAAATATGTTTCCTGTTGTGTGGAGTAATAACAGGATTGCAGATGTTCTGATTAGTACAGGAAAAAGCCAAATGCTGACTTTGACGTTAGCACATCTGAAGCCTGTCTTGCTGTCAATGACATCAGAACCTCTGAGAGTTATTGCCTTTTCAGCAGAATCAGAACTTCTGGGTTCTCCACTAACAAACTTCTGTCTTGCAGCGCAGGGAAATCAGAACTTCTGGTTTCCCCACTAACAAGGTTCTGTTTTGCAGGTTCTAGAGTCAGAAGTTCTGACTCATCCAGTTTCACCAACAGGTTGATCATCCGACAGCGGATCTGGGTCAGAACTTCTGATGGCCTCCCAACAGCGCGCAGGCTCCCTCTCTCTCTCTCTCTATATATATATCTTGTTTTCCGCTATTTTCTTTTTTGTCTATTTTTCTCGTTGAACCCCCCATGTACAAATGTGTATCCCCCTCCCCCAATTATTGTAATAGCGTAGGATTTTACATTTCCGCTTCTTATTGCTAGTAATTAGGACGTGTATGGCAAGATAAACTCAATGAAATAGAAAAACCTAATTCAAAGAAAAAACTCTTGTATGCAATAAAACACACTTGCACACTAACACCCCTAGGGTACTCCACTTTGTTGCCTTCAAATAAATGGACCATATTGTATGTTGAACTTCTTTGGGCAAAGCAGACAATTTGAATGATCATAGTCCCTCGATAAAACTTTTCAAAAACAAACAAAAACAAATGATCGAGTCCCTTAAAGAAAATTTCCCAAAGACATTTAACGCCGTTGTAATTATGGTCTAAACGATGATCTGCGCCTGTCCCTTTCACATCCTAACACAAGATTGTCCACCAAATTCAATGGTGGAACGAACTTGTTAAAAGGGTTAAAACATAGCAACAATCTTTTGAGAAATTTAGGAGTAGACAACCTCTTAGTTACTTGAATCAAACTTGCAAAACAAAACACTTGCCTAATTTCAAAATCACACATCACTACACTTTCAAAACAACTTTCAAAAACAAATGAAAACTTTTTCAAAAGACATACATCTTTGTATACATCCCCACATGGATCATTACAAAGATTGCCACCACATTGGCCTCTTTTCAAAACATTTTCAAATCCACACACACAAAGCACCATTTCAAACAAATTGAAAACAAAAGGCAAGTGATCTAAGCAAGTAACTAAGAGCCCATGGATAACCATGGATAGAAAGGGTGCTAATACCTTCCCTTTCTATAATCTACTCCCCGAACCCAAGAAAACATCTCAAAAGGTTTTTGCTGTGCTTTTTAACCTTTCCTTAGGATAAAATAAAAAGTCAGTGGCGACTCTTGCTAACCGCAACATTTGCGAATACAAACGCAAAACCTCAAGTCAGTTCTCCCACCGTATCACAATTACAAATCTTGCGCTCCTTGTCTTTCTTTATTATATATTGCAAAAACAGCTATTTACACACACTCACATATACAGGTCTCAATCCACTCTGCATCTCACTGGTAACGACTCTGCTACTGCCAGTTATGACTTCGAAAATCCGATCAACTTAGCCGAAGACGAAGGTGAAGATGATTGCGAAGTGCCTGGCGAGCTTGCAAGACTGCTACTCCAGGAAGAGAAGGCCATTCAGCCACATGAAGAGCCGATGGAAACAGTGAATCTGGGTACTGAGACAGACAGGAAGGAAGTCAAGATCGGTGCAAATCTGGAGTCTAGTCTGAAACAACGGTTGATTCAGATGCTGCATGACTACGTGGAAATCTTTGCCTGGTCTTACAAAGATATGCCTGGGTTGGATACCGACATTGTGGTTCATCACCTGCCTACCAAGGAAGACTGCCCTCCGGTAAAACAGAAGGTCCGCCGTATGCGTCCAGAGATGTCCGATAAAATCAAAGCTGAGGTTATGAAACAGTTTGACACCGGTTTTCTAAAAGTAACTTCTTACCCTCAGTGGGTTGCCAATATGGTTCCGGTGCCGAAGAAGGACGATAAGGTCAGAATGTGTGTTGACTACAGGGATTTGAACAGGGCGAGCCCTAAGGATGACTTCCCCCTGCCTCACATTGACGTTCTGGTTGACAACACTGCTCGGCATAAGGTATTCTCCTTCATGGACGGTTTCTCCGGTTATAATCAAATAAAGATGGCTCCCGAAGACATGGAGAAGACCACTTTTGTTACTCAGTGGGGTACCTTTTGCTACAAGGTCATGCCGTTTGGGTTGAAAAATGTTGGGGCAACGTATCAGCGTGCCATGGTTGCTCTGTTTCACGATATGATCCATCACGAGATCGAAGTATATGTCGACGATATGATTGCAAGGTCCCAAACTGAGGAGGAACACCTTGACCATTTACAGAAGTTGTTTGACTGGTTGAAGTTGTATAAGCTAAGATTAAACCCGAACAAATGCACCTTCGGGGTGAGATCTGGAAAACTACTAGGTTTCGTCGTAAGCGACAAAGGTATTCAAGTGGACCCTGCCAAAGTGAAAGCCATACAAGAGATGCCAGTTCCCAAGACAGAGAAAGAGGTCAGAGGCTTTCTAGGACGGTTGAACTACATTGCCTGATTCATCTCGCACCTAACCACTACTTGTGAACCAATCTTCAAGCTACTGAAGAAAGATCAAGTAGTACGTTGGAACGATGAATGTCAGGCCGCTTTCGAAAGAATCAAAGAGTATCTCCAAGAGCCACTCATTCTTATGCCACTGGTTGAAGGGAGACCTCTAATCTTATACTTGACAGTACTTGTCAACTCAATGGGGTGTGTGCTGGGGCAGCATGACGAGTCTGACCGAAAAGAGCATGCTATTTATTACCTTAGCAAAAAGTTTATCGACTGTGAGACCCGATACTCACTGCTCGAGAAAACTTGATGCGCTTTGGTATGGGCTGCTCGCCGGCTAAGACAGTATATGTTGATTGACACTACTCTATTGATTTCAAAAATGGATCCAATCAAGTATATCTTCGAAAAGCCTGCCTTGTCCAGAAGAATAGCAAGATGGCAGATGATCTTGACTGAATATGACATCCAGTGCACGACTCAAAAAGCGATCAAGGAAAGTGTGTTGGCAGACCATTTGGCACATCAGGCAATGGATGATTACCAGTCGATGAACTTTGAATTTCCAGACGAGAATATCATGGTAGTAACTGATTGCGAGATACCTGGACCGGATGAAGGACTTGAGGAAGGATCCCGATGGTCCATGCACTTTGACGGAGCCTCAAACGCCTTGGGTAACGGTATTGGCGCTGTGATCATATCTCCTAAAGGCTCTCTGTTGTACCCCAAAATTTGCCCTCCCATATTCCTCAAAGTTTCTCAAGGGTTGCACAGTCCAAATGTCTCCTAAGCCAGTCAAAAACTAGGGTTTTGGTTCTCTCAGGAAATTGGAGGTTTTCAATGGTCCAATCAAGTCCCATAAGCCTATGTACATTTCCAAGCATCTACATGTCAAATCTCAAGTCTCACAACATCAAGTGGCACAGTCAAAAGCCCTATTTGGTTCACAATCAACTACAGGGGCAAAATGGTCATTTTGCAGTCAAAGGTCAAAAAATTTGGTCAACATCTTATTTTGAAGCCACAATCATCATTTGATCAATTCTTGATCATGATTTCACAAGCATGGCTCAAAAATTATCAAGATGCAAAAGTTTCTATTTTTGGACAGCTGAAAAGTCAACTGTAACTTGACCAAGGCATAACTTTTTCATGGTTCATCAGAAAAATCCCAACCAATGCTCATTTTGAAGGGGATGGCATTTCCTACAACTCATCTTCACATTCCAAGTCCAAGAAATGCTCCCACAAAAAGTTATCAATTTCTACATTATAGGTCACTTTCAAAAGTCAACAAAAATGCACTTTAAGTCAAAGACCATAACTTGAGATTGGTAAATCAAAATGACATGGGACCAAAGACATTGGTTAGAGGACTTCAAGACCTTTCCAAAATGTCCAAGAACATGTTCATAGGATCAAAATTGAGCAAGATATGCATTGGAGAAGTTAGGAAATTTTTGTGAATTTGCAAAAGTCAACTTTGCTCAAAACACATCATTTTTGCTAATGGGCCTCAAATTCTTTCTTGAAACTTTGTCCAAGGCCTATGCACGACCCATTGAGCTTAAATTGATTTATTTTATTATTTTTAATTAATTAATTGAAATTTTTATTAATATTAATTCATTTAATTGATTTTAATTGTAGGAAAATGCCAAGATATGGTTTTCAAATCTTTTTGTGATGCAAAAAAACTCAACACATGCTGAAGATTTCGTGTATCAATCAAGGGGACTAAAATCTCCATGTTTGGCAAGTTTTATCAATCAAAAAGATGCAAAATTATGTGATTGGATATCAAATATTGAAATCTTAATGCCATGGATCCTTGACCAAAATTAAACCCTAATTCCATTCCATTACATATACTGAAGCTAAACCTAATTCCATACACGTGAAAAACTGCTGCAGAAACCATAAACACATTGGAAAAAATCAAGAACAAAGTCAAAACTGAATTCCACCTTCCAGCACGATTCAAAGCTTTCTCTTGATTCAAACCTATTGCAAGGATTCCCAGAAGCCTTTTGCAATCAAAATCACGTGCCAACACTCAAGAAATCCCCATACACGAACTCACGGTTTGTCAATCTTTTTCAAAATCGAAACTCCAAAATTATGCATCATTAACATGATTTACTGTGTGTTTTGTGTTGCTAGCAATCGTAGGAAGCTTTTGGCATAAGTCAATTGGATTATATGATCGGTGGAAATAAAACTGACTGTTTTGGAATGCTGGTTCGCGTTTGCGTTTTGCAAAATGTCGCGGTAAGCAAGAGTCGCCACCGTCTTTTATGTTCTCCAATATGGAAAGGACAAAAGCACAACAAAATTCCTTTTCGAGAATGTTTCTCGGTTCGGGAGGTAGATTTATAGAAAGGGAAGGTGTTAGCACCATTTCTATCCGTGGTTATCCACGGGCTCTTAGGTACTTGCTCTTATGTTTTCAAAAATTGTTTGCTTTTCAAGTGTGTGTGGGTTTTAAAAAAGTTTCGTTTGAAAATTTCTAAGTAACTCTTGTATCTGTCCTCAAGAGTGTATGAAAAATTTGTTTGAAAACCTTTTGAAAGTGTAGGTGCGAAAAGTTGTTTTTGTTTGTTTTTTAAAAGAGCAAGTACCTATGAGATCTACCTACTCTAAGGAATTAGGCTGTGTAAGAGTCCTTTAGATAGTGCTATCCCACCATTGAGAGGTAGGTAGCACCATCGTTGGAGTTATTCGGGTCAATTCGATTAAGGGACAAGTGTGGTCACCGAAGCAATAGTAGGACACCTTAGTGGTAACCCTAATGTCCTAGATCCTTTTTTATTCGAGGCAACCGTTTCGAGGCAACTGGATCTTAGACAGGAGGGCGACCTCTAAAACACCCTATACTTGACGACCACGTTCGAGGCAACCAGTGAGGCGTACCCTAAGAGTGGCATGTGCACGTGTGTTGTTTTCATGTTATGTTTATCTTGTACATGTCATTTGTGAGCTACGAGTTGGTTTTATTTGGCATTCAGTCTTGCAGGCATATTAACAGTTAAGAGTGCGGAAAATAAAGTGCGGAAATATGAATCTACGCTATTACAAGGCGCATGTCTATACATCGCCAAAAACATAACCCGTTTCGAAAATAAATGCGGAAGGTAAAGAAAGCAGTAAATCCTAATTAACTATTACATTCCGGAAACAGTTACATAA
Source organism: Vicia faba (assembly GCA_948472305.1). NCBI lineage: Eukaryota > Viridiplantae > Streptophyta > Magnoliopsida > Fabales > Fabaceae > Vicia > Vicia faba. The sequence continues at coordinate 1,178,908,178 of OX451738.1, read as the reverse complement.
ATAATCAAAAATAAGAATAATGTGCGAAAGAAATTAAGTTTTGTCCCTTTTTTGCAATTTAATTAAAATTAAACCTAAACCTAATTAATTAATTAAAGAAAAAAAATGTTTTTTTAATGTTTTTTATATTTTAATGAAAATAAAATAAAAGGAATTAAAAAGTTAGTAAACAAAACCCTAATTCTAAGCTAATCTTATTTATTGTAAAAAAGATTAAAATTACCTAATTAAACTAATTTAATTAATTTATATTTTATTTACAAAAATAATAATTAATAAATAAGAATAATGATAATAAGAAAATATGATTGAAAATTGTCAAACCCTAATTCTACATGATTTTTATTTATTTTTGAAAAAAGATTAAAATTGACCTATTAAACTAATTCAATTTGGTTAATATTTATTTACAAAATAATAATAATAAATAATAATATAAATAATATTTAGGTTTCTGATTTTATTATGAAAAATAATTTAGGAATTAATTAAATAGTGGTAATAATAATTATGAGAAGAAAATAAAGAGAAAGAAAATAAAAAAAGAAATAGAAACCAGTGGGGGTGTTGACCCAATAATGGAGGTATGTTTGGGAATTTCAGGCCCAATGGCACAAATCCTTCGTTGACTTTCATAATCAAGCGCCTGTTGGTTGACTGGAGAATATAGTGTTCATCACTTTTTGGCCTTTGGATTGATGATCCTGGCCACTTTGCATGTGGAGCGCTGAAGGTTCATGGTGGAATTCTCTTGGAAGCCTGCACATAATTATATTATGCAAAACAAGAAACAAATATGGGGTGGACCTGGGAATCGAACCCAGGTCCCAACGATTGCCAGACACGTCCCTTTCCACTGAGCCAGTTGAGCACTTTTGTTGTTATAATGGGAAACAAATATATTATATAAAACAACAACCTATACTAACAATTATGAAAAAGCGCGCGTTTCATTTAAACGGACCAACCATATGTCGCCAGCACGTCATCTTCTTCGTTGGCCTGTAAGAAAAACAAACAAATAGCGGGGGTTTTAAACCCCCACAAACTGCAAAATGCAAAAATAGCGATTAGCTCTGTGCGTTATATAAATAGGGCGCGAGGGTTGGGTTGAGTTCGTCTGGTCTTGACAAATTCAACCATAGGTCTGAGAAGGTCCAATTTTTCCTCAATAGCAAACCCCTAATTTTGAAGCTTGGAAACCCTAGCATTCTCCAATGGCAGTTTTCGTTTTAGGGCACCATAATCAAATTAATCTGTACCATTAGCTTCAGAATGATGTTAGCAATGCAAAGCAATAATCATAACATGTTAATGATGCATAAAACTTGAGTTTCGATTATGGAAAAGAATAAGCAAACCGTGATTCTGTTTGGACGTGTTCTTGAGCTTTGAGGCTTGTTTTTGATTGCAACGCGTTCCTGAATGTCCCAGCAATGTATTGGAATCAAGAAAAGGGTGTGAATTAGCCTAGAAGGTTGAATTCAGTTTTCAAATTTGTTGGCTTTTTTTCAATATGGTAATGGTGTTTGCAGCAGCTTTTTCACGTGAATGAATTTAGGTTTAGCTTCAGTATTTGGAATTTTTTTTATTAATAACCATGTATTAAAAAAATATTTCGCAAATAACCGGGTTTCGGAAAAAATTACGCAAATAACCATGTTTCAGATGGCTCCACAAAGGAGGAGCCATCTCAATTGGCGCATGCACCTAAGGTTTTGCCCTAGGCGCCATCTCACTTGGCGCCTCCCTTGTCTTTTAGACAAGTGAGATGGCGCATGCTCCTTAAAAATGAGAGGAGGCGCCATCTCACTTGGCGCCTAGGGCAAAACTAGGTTTTTTTTGCTGTTTTATAAATAATTTGTCCGTTTCTTTGAAATTTCTCACACTTTCTCGCACTGTATTTTTATTTTGTACTCCGTTATTTACGTAATGACGTCGCCTATGATTTTTAGCAGAGATGGTTACGTTATATTCTCCGCCACGAAACCTGCGATGAAAATGAAATTCTGGCACATTCACTCCATGGAGCGTCTGAAGCGGGAGTTGATGCGGTGGCTAGATGGAGACATCGCGGAGGGGGAAAAAATTCGAAGGATCCAGCGAAAATGAACAACAACCTCGCATGCGACAGGAAGACCTAATGTGTGGTTGGAGGAAGTCAAAACAGACAGTGATGTAATGCTGATGATGCATGGGTCAGATGAAATTGTGTTAACAGTTGTAATTTCCTAGATTGAATATCGTTAATCATTGTTGTACGCGAAAACCCTAATGTAATTTCCTATATTGAATTTCTTAAATTGTGTTAACAGTTTTATTAACGGAAAACCCTAATGTTTACAACACAAATATTGAAAAGATTTATTGTATTACAAAATTTATGTGGTCGAGCCAGACGCCCGATTCGGACAGTTTTTGCGATTGTGTCCGACCTGACGGCATAAACCACACTTTCTTTCCAACCTGTCAAGATCGTCAATTTCTGTTGTGATGCGCCTGCTTTTGGGACGACCCTTCTTGTTCCTTCGCATTTGGTCATTGTGCCAAACTATATCGCCGTTGTATTCAGGCCAATAGTCCGGTTTTGCCACCAAAGGAAAGTTGTTGTTGTAAACAGTGAGCAACATTTCAGATTTATAAACGTTTGAGAGCAGTTGAACCGCGTCTTGATGGGTATGAGCACAAGCGGCAATGACATGAGAGCAAGGCATACGAAATGCTTGAAACCTGCCACAATCGCACTATTGAGAAGGTAAAATGACCCTGTATTCTTGTCTTGCCAGGCCTTCATTGTGGTCGATTGTCTCTTTCACAATGAAGTTGTGGCTGTGTCGGTCAAACCGTGTAACCATGTGAGTGTTGGCTTTAGCACTTTCAGCCTTAATGTATTTCATATAGCTTTCACTCCATAGTTGTCCTGATTGCAAGACCGCATACCACATTTCACCTCTTTTGGCAAATAACGCAGCCATCCTAAAATACGTGGATTTCACTAAGGCAGTGATTGGGAGGTTTCGTATGCCCTTGAATACCCCATTCATTGATTCAATAAGATTTGTTGTCATATGCCCCCATCTTTGGCCATTGTCGTATGACCTAGTCCACTTTTCGACCGGTATATTGTCGATCCACGTACCGGCTTCTGGGTTAGACAAACGGATCTCGTTGCGGTAATATTTGAATGTGGGCTGTGTCAGTGCGTATCCCGCATTCATCACCGCTTTCCTCAATGTTTTGTCCTTGACCTCCCTCGAGAAATTCTGGACGATATGCCTGACGCAATAGACATGCGTAGAAGGAGGGTCATGCCAACCATTTGCTGGATTATTATAGGCACTTTCAATTGAGGCATGTCTGTCCGAGATCAAACAGAGATCTGGTTGAGGAGCCACGTGTGTACGAAGATTTTTCAGGAAAAAGCTCCAAGCACCACCGGTCTCCCCCTCGACAAGGGCAAACGCAACGGGGAAAATGTTATTGTTGCCATCTTGTGCAACTACCATCAATAGCGTGCCTTTGTACTTCCCATACAACCAAGTCCCGTCAATTTGTAGAATTGGTTTGCATGATGCAAACCCTGTGATGCATGGTTGAAATGCCCAAAACACGCGACTGAATATTCTGTTGCCATGCAGTAGACTACCATCTTGGGTGTACGCTGGCAATGTTTCCAGAACATAAACACTACCTGGAGAATATGTCTTGAGTGCATTTAGGTAGCGGGGAAGTTCTCGGTATGACTCCTCCCAGTTTCCGTACACCCTTTCAATCGCCTTAGTCTTTGCTAACCACGCCTTACGGTAAGACGGAGTGTAGTTAAAAACCGTGGTGATGTGGGAGATGATTGTTTTCACCTTCAAAGAAGGGTCGTTGCTGACCAGGGGTAGGATTTCTTGACAAATTAGATCATGGTTGAGTTTTCGGTGGTCTTGTGATTGAGTGGAACTTACACAAGTATGGGTAGTCATGGAACCTATGACCCAGCAGTCACCCCTTAGTCTGTATGATGCGGTCAGCTTGAACATACAGTCAGGGTGGACACACTTGATCTTGTACCTTTCCGAGTTTACACGATCCACCTTATAATCAACCGAGTTGAGCATGTGAAATTTTTTGATGGCCCTTATGCATTCCTCTCTGTTACGAAACTTGTCCTTCTCTTTTAAATTTTCATCCGACTGCATATACGGTTGGAAAAACAAGTCAGTAGAAGGTTCATCTCCGCCCATGTTGAAGTTTGTCATGTGCGTAGGTGGTGTGTAGATTTTGTCAGTAGGAATACTTGGGATGCCATCATCGTCAGAATCGTCGTTCACCATTTCATCAAACTCTAACTCGTTATCTTCTTCTTCATCATCAACTGCATCCACCTCATCCTGTTCATTCTCCAAAGGATCAACCTCCTGTGTAACCGGAGGCTCTACCTCCTGTGTCACCGGAGGCTCTTGAAGCAAAACGTACAACTCAATAGAGTCGTTTCCAGAATAGACATGGCTGGAAATCATGTTCTGGAGATCCTCGTCATCTTGAACTTCAACCTTATAAAAAATAACTTGGTTGTTTCCAAAAAAGACTGGACTCTGATAAAATATCTGGGATACCGTGCCTCGTTCAAGTTTGGCCTCCAATCTTTTCTTAAAGTACGAGAAATTTTCTTTCCCGTTTAAGAGAAATCGAACATTGTCGGTGTTTCTAAACAAAAACCCAACTGTGGGACACATGTATGTCTCACCGTTGAAATGTGCTTTGACAACAAATTGTGGTGAAGAGGTCATTGTGTAGAATTGTTTTAAGGTTTGAAGGTTGGAATGTTTGAGGTTTATTGATTGTATGAAGGTATGAATGCTGGAATGTTTGAAGGTTTGATGACTGATTCGAAGGTTGGAAGATTTTACAGATTATGTGAATGAATGTTATGTTCAACGTAAGGCAAAAAATTTCAATTAAGTAAGGGATGCAACCCCCCAAGGCTGCCAATAATATTACATGCAATAATGAAACCCCATAGCCTGCCACCTATCCTGGCCCTATTCTGCATGCAACAAAGAATGGAATCCCAAAGGCTGTCACGTAGCCTGAACCTATGCTGTAAGAAGTGACACCTCTTATTCGCCAAATGGGGTGGCGACACCATTCATTTTTGTACTCTTTCGCCAAGTGAGATGGCGCCTTCCTTACTGTCCAATCGTGATACATGCATGGGCTTATGAAGCCACCTAGCCTGCCACCTATCCTGGCCCTATTCTGCACACATAAATGTTTTGTGTAAGACTCCACCCATCAACTCCAATGGCCTTGCATGCAACAAAGAAAGGAATCCCAAAGGCTGTCACGTAGCCTGAGCCTATGCTGTAAGAAGTGACACCTCTTATTCGCCAAATGGGGTGGCGACACCATTCATTTTTGTACTCTTTCACCAAGTGAGATGGCGCCTCCCTTACTGTCCAATCGTGATACATGCATGGGCTTATGAAGCCACCTAGCCTGCCACCTATCCTGGCCCTATTCTGCACACATAAATGTTTTGTGTAAGACTCCACCCATCAACTCCAATGGCCTTGCATGCAACAAAGAAAGGAATCCCAAAGGCTGTCACGTAGCCTGAGCCAATGTTGTAACAAATGACACCTCTTATTCGCCAAATGGGGTGGCGACACCATTCATTTTTGTACTCTTTCGCCAAGTGAGATGGCGCCTCCCTTACTGTCCAATCGTGATACATGCATGGGCTGCCACCTAGCCTGCAAGAGTGACACCTTACATTTTTTGTAAATGCATGCATGCATATGTGTAACACCCTAAGCATGCAAATGTGACACTTCGCAGGCATGCAAGCACAAGCAACCACTACATCAAACTTATTTGCCTATAAATACATACCTTATGAAACATCTCTCACACCCACACAACTCTCACTCTCTGCTACGAAATATTTCTTAAGTCTATCATACTCTCTATTTCTTCCTAAGTATTTCATACTCTCAAGCATTCTGAACAATGGCTCTTCTAACAATGGGCGATACTCACAGAGGCACAAGGGAAAACATTGCTGCATTTGTAAGTCTCTTCTTTGGTTATACATTTTTCATACTTCAAATAACGTGTTGTTCATCTTAATTAATCTTACACTTGTTTAATTATGATCTCAGGATACAAAAAGATTCAGAATCCGTTCGCACAACTACCTGGCTCCCGACCCATTTATCGTCCCTTATCTGGAATATGCAGGTTTTGGACATGTAATAAAGATCTCCAACTGCACCATTGACTCAAAATTCATTCTTGCAATGTTGGAGAGGTGGAGACCGGAGACCCATACATTTCACCTACCAATAGGTGAATGTACCATCACTCTCGAGGATGTGTACATGCTACTGGGCCTCCCTATCGACGATAAGGCGGTGAACGGGTCGGTTCAATAACCCAACTCACAGTGTGAAGAACTGTTGGGTAGGGATATGGTAGAAGGTGGTGGAGCAAGAGGGCAGGGAATACTACTCACTGACCTGAAACGGCATTATGCAAGTATGGAATTAAATGAAAATTCCTCAGAGAATGACCGAGTAGTAAAAGCCAGAACGTATCTTATGATACTTTTTGGTACATTTTTATTTCCCGAAAGTACGGGAAATGGTGTAAATTTCATGTACTTACATTTACTAACAAATTTTGAAAAAACTAGAAAATATAGTTGGGGTTCTGCAGTATTAGCCCACCTGTACAGTTCCTTGTGCAAAAACACAGTCAAGGAAAAATGTACATTTTATGGGTGCGCATTTTTACTACAAGCCTGGGGTTGGTGGAGGATGGAGTCCTTAAACCCCATCAACAACAACACTTTTGGTTTCCCGTACGCAACAAAGTAAGTAATTAAGTTATAGCATTTATAACTATTCTGCTCTTTCCAAAATATATGCTAAAAATAACATGTTTCTCATTTCCTTTAGGTACTGCGTGAGGGGTATGGATTACGGCAAGAATCCAAGATTCAATGTCGCACTCTACCGGAATCTGTTGGATCACTTAGGCCCAGATGACGTACGTCGTAGCTTTTCACTTTTGTTCATTTTAATTATTTATACATTAATTTTGCGCTAACCTGATTTAAATTTTATCGCAGTTCGTCTGGAGACCATATTTGGGTTTGGGCCATTCTCCAAACCCAGAGGATGCAGCAACTTGGACTGCAAAGACTGCACTCATTCGGTTCAACATTGTGGAGATGCACCACAGCGACCGTGTGAAGATGCAGTTCGGAATGCATCAAGAGATACCAAGTGATCCAACAGATTTGTCCCCCTGGCATCTAAAAAGGGTCGACGCCCAGTGGGGTCTTACCAACTGGAAAGACTTTTCTTCGGAATGGTGTAAAATGTGGCAAAGGCGTCACCGCTACATCTTGCAATTCCCGGTTTTCCTTACTCAAGGTAACATGCGACACACTGATCAATATATGTCGTGGTACAGGTCGGTTAGTAACCCAGAAATGCACGTGTCTCATCCGAGGTACTTGGTTGACCCACGCACACAATGGGCACAACCCTCGATTCCCCATCAACAAACCCAAAATCCATCAACCTCAAACCAACCCCCAAGAAGAAACAGACCAACAAACACACAACCACATTCCCCACCACAACATAACTACAATCAAATGCCGTACTACCAACCACAATCACCACCAAACTACCAATACCCGGATATGCCTCAAACCCAACCCCAATACCAACCCCAATACCAGCACACCCACATACCCCAGACACAATTTCAGTCTTCCACATATTCCAATATAGCGCCCTCAACATCCAGCCTTAGCCCTGATATGGGAATGTCAGAAGATTATGACCAAGCCGACCAAACCTACCATCAACCACCATATCACCAAACAACCCAACATCCACAATACCAAACACCCCAAGATCCATTTCCTTTCTACCCCCCATACTCATACGACCAATGCTACCGACCAACCATGGAACCCCACCCATCGCCAACACGACCAAACTTTGAGGGTATGGGTAACCGACTGTACCAGAGCGGATCTTCGAGATATGGAGATCTTACTGATTTTATGGATTCGGATCGCATTGACTTCGCTGGGCCATCGACCTTGCCGCAGCAGGAAACGCGACGGCACCCAGCAAGAGAAAGGCGAGGACGGGGATGCGGAACCGGGGGTCATTACCGGGTTCTGGGGGATCACTGATGTATCTTTTTTTTTCCCAGTATTTTTTGTATCCATTTTTTACTGTTCTTTTAATGTAAAACAGTTGAATGTAATTATTATTTTTTTAAATAAAAAATCCATTTTGTTGATCTCTGTCTAATAGGCAACGCACAGGAAAGAAAATAAAAAAAAAATTTGCCCTAATTTTGTACATAGGCGCCATCTCACTTGGCTTAGGGCATGCCCTAAGCACTTAGGCGCCAAGTGAGATGGCGCCTCCCTTAAAAAAGGAGGTGCATGCGCCAATTGAGATGGCTCCTCCTTTGTGGAGCCATCTCAAACATGGTTATTTGCGTAATTTTTTCCGAAACCCGGTTATTTACGAAATATTATTTTAATACATGGTTATTAATAAAAAAATTCTCAGTATTTGTATTGGAATGAATTAGGTTAAATCCATTGTCCAAGAATCCATGGAATAATGTTTTGCATCTTTGATTTCCAATCAAATATTTTTGCATCTTTTGATTGAGAAAACTTGCTAAAATTGGATGATTTTGTCTCCTTGATTGATACATGAAATCTTCAGCATGTGTTGAGTTTATTTGCATCACAAAAAGATTTGAAAACCATATCTTTTGAATTTTCCTACAATTAAAATCAATTAAATGAATTAATATTAATAAAAATTCAATTAATTAATTAAAAATAAGAAAATAAATCAATTTAAGTTCAATGGGTCGCGCATATGCTTTGGGCAATGTTTCAAGAGAGAATTTGAGGCCCATTAGCAAAAACAAGGTGTTTTAGGCAAAGTTGACTTTTGCAAATTCCCAAAAATTTCCCAACTTCTCCAATGCGTATCTTGCTCAATTTTAATCATATGAACATGTTCTTGGACATTTTGGAAAGGTCTTGAAGTCCTCTAACCAATGACTTTGGTCCCATGTCATTTTGATTTACCAATCTCAAGTTATGGTCTTTGACTTAAAGTGCCTTTTTGTTGACTTTTGAAATTGACCTATAATGTAGAAATTGATAACTTTTTGTGAGAGCATTTCTTGGACTTGGAATGTGAAGATTAGTTGTAGGAAATGTCATCCCCTTCAAAATGAGCATTATATGGGATTTTTCTGATGAACCATGAAAAAGTTATGCCTTGGTCAAGTTACAGTTGACTTTTCAGCTGTCCAAAAATAGAAACTTTTGGGATCTTGATGATTTTTGAGCCATGCTTGTGGAATCATGATCAAGAATTGATCAAATGATGATTGTGGCTTCAAAATAAGATGTTGACAAATTTTTTTGACTTTTGACTGCCAAATGACCATTTTACCCCTGTAGTTGATTGTGAACCAATTAGGGCTTTTGACTGTGCAATTGGACCCTGTGAGTCTTGAAACTTGACATATGGATGCTTGACAATGTATTTAGGCATATGCGACTTGATTGGACCATTGAAAACCTCAAATTCACTGAAGGAACCAAAACCCTAATTTCAGTTGGCTTAGGAGGATGCTTGACTGTGCAACCCTTGAGAGATTTTGAACCATTTGGAGATTGATCTTGACAAATCTTTGAAGAATATGGGACGGAAAATTTTGGGGTACAACAGTTGCCCCTGTTCAATCTTCTTAGACCTGAGGATGTAGATTGTCTTGTGTGCCTTTCGTGATCCGAAGGTGGAAGATGATTGAACACTAGAGTGCCCAGAAATTTGCACTCACATAGTAGAGTATCAGCAGTGTGACAGCGGGAATGGGCTTACAGATTCCATTTGGAAAGAGGATGGGTAGGAGGATGGGCTTATAGATGCCATCTGGAGATGTGACAGAACCTTGTTGGGAATGGGCTTACAGATGCCATTTGGAGACGTAAGGGATGGTTGAATCTGAGTAAGAAATAGAATGGCTTCCGTGTCTGGAGCATATCTAGTATGTATCTAATTTCTGATGTCTGAACGAGTAGTAGAATGACCGACGTGTCTGGGGTATATCCATGTTGTGTTTGAATGAGTGACATAATGTCATCCGAATCTGGATCGTATCTGGACTGTCTTTTGAATGAATATGGACTAAACAATAGAATAGCATCCGGGTCTGGAGCATCTCTAAGTTGTCTTTAGAAGTTTGAATCTGAATAAGCAATAGAATAACACCCGCATCCAGAGCATCTCTAAGCTATATCTTGAAAGGAAATCTGGAATAAGTATCAGAATGTCGCCATGCCTGGGTTTCATCTGAACTGTCTCTAGAAGGAAATCTGAATAAGCAATAGAATAGCATCCGAGTCTGGAGCATCTCTAGGCCATCTCTGAAAGGAAACTCTGAATAAGCAAAAGAATAGCATCCGGATCTGGAGCATCTCTAAGCTATCTCTGAATAAGCAAAAGAATAGCATCCATTTTCGGAGCATCTCCCAGCTATATCTGAAAGGAAACTCTTGAATAAGCAAAAGAATAACATCCGTGTCTGGGGCATCTCTAAGCTATCTCTGAATAAGAAAAAGAATAACATCCATTTCTGGAGCATCTCCCAGCTATATCTGAAAGGAAACTCTTGAATAAGCAAAAGAATAACATCCATATCTGGAGCATTTCCAAGCTATCTCTGAAGAGAAAATCTGAATAAGCAAAAGAATAACATCCGAGTCCGGAGCATTTCCCAGCTATCTCTGAAGAGAAAATCTGAATAAACAAAAGAATAACATCCGAGTCCGGAGCATTTCCCAGTTATCTCTGAAGAGAAAATCTGAATAAGCAAAAGAATAACATCCGAGTCCGGAGCATTTCCCAGCTATCTCTTTAATCTCTTTAATGTAGATATGCCCTGGCTAGATGCGGGTATCGAATCTACAATCAATCACTCACAGATATGCCCTGGCTAGATACAGGTATCGAATCTGGAATCGGTCGTCTACAGATATGCCCTGGCTGGATACATGAATCGAATCTGGAACAAGTCGTCTACAGATATGCCCTGGCTGGATACAAGTATCGAATCTCTAAACTCTTCATGCAGACATGCCCTGGCTGGATACAGGTGTCGAATCTACAATCAGTTACTCACAGATATGCCCTGGCTAGATACAAGTATCGAATCTGGAATTGCGACAGTTTATAGTAATCATCTTTGGATTAACCTTTTTCCTGAAAAGGCAAAACATCAGTTGTATCCAATGTCATGATGTATGAAATATATGATGTGTGAGATGTGAAATGTCTATGAATGTATTTTTGTCTAGGAAAATAAATCCTTGACGAATGCCAGGAGCTTGTTGAATCCTGGGCTGATGTTTGAAAAGTAGGGTTCTTCATTTCCGCTGGGGATGATGATTGTAAGAATAAACCTGTAGGGGAAGATGACTCCATTGGGGAATAAACTTGTTGGAGAGATTACTCTGTGGGGAGAGATACTTCGCTGAGGTTTTGATGATAACTCCGCTGGGGATACTGTTGATATGTTATGTTGGGGAATTGATGAACTCCGCTGGGGGATAGGAAGAACTTCGCCGAGGACGATCTTTCCGTGGTAATTAGATGAGGATAACCCAGTTATGAGCTCTGGTGGGGAATAACCTTGAATAAATCCGGGGAGATGCGTTCGTACTCTGCCGGGGATAAGCATCCAGAATCTACTGGGGATAAGCTTCCGGAATCTACTGGGGAGATTGATTCAACTCTCCTGGGGAAGCTTTTGGGAATGCACTGGGAAATGGCTCCATTGGGGTGTCTGTATTCCGCCGGGGAACAATCTTATATTTCCGTCGAGGAATGTTAAGACTGCCGGGGATGCTTGTTTAGGAACATCTGTATACTCTGCTTGTTGGGGAATATCGGGATCTTCTGGGGATATCCAACTTCCTTAAGGCTGACAGTAGACTAACTCTACTTGGGGAGAGTATCGCTGACTTGCTAGAGATACTGTGTCTTGTCGAGGCTGATGGGAGACCAACTCTGCTTGAGGAGAGTATTGCTGATTCTGGTCTTACTCTGGGGAGTGGAGGTATCTTGGTTACGTTCTTCAGCCGAACCTACCTCGGTACCTTGGTGGACTGAGAAACTAGATCGCTTAGACAACTCATTATTGCCCCAGCTTATGCAGGAGAAGAAGGCCTGTGAGGTGTTTGATACCTGCCGATTGACCAATCTTTTTCTGGTAGGCAAGTGACGAGATGACGAGACATAGTCGTACGCTTTGATCCCTAACTTTTTCCTGGACCGCCCTTTCGGGTTTTCAGTCCACCGGGATACCCATTTTTGCCCAAGCCGCCTTTTCAGGTTTTCGACTTGCCGGGTGTACAGATTTTTTCATTTCATCCCTTATTTTTGCCCGAACCCTTTTGGTTCACCGGGAAGCCCTTATTTTTGCCTGGGTGTGTCAACCTAGCGGGTCTTTGATTATGCGTAGTATTTTTTTTCCGACTATGTCCATGCTCTCAAAGTGCAGGGAGTTGTCACTGTCAGTAGTGTCGTGTTGCCATACTACTAGAAAATCTTCGTTGATTATGCAAGACTTGTAGCTGGAATTCATGTCCAATGTCTCAAGTGACTCAGGCGGAGATTTGCCCCTGACTATTTGGCACCTTGAGAGATTCCTTGAATCTTGACTTAACTGCCCCAGATGATGGACAATGGTTATGTCTGCCCCTTGATTGGAAGTGCTTTTGTTCACTAGATATTCGTCGTGCGAATTTCTCTGCTGTTTGAACAAATAGTCATATGAAAACAATGTTATTTTAAGAATGCAAAGCTTATGTCTGTCTTGAAGTTTTTTGAAAATGCAGTTTTCAATAAAATAAATGAATTTTTGTAAAATGTGATGTCAACTCAGTATTTTACAGCAAGCCTTAAGGAGTCAGGATACCTTTTGTAACAGTATGCTTTCGAACTAACCCATGCTTCAGTTAGGACTTTTTAAGGGTTATAACGTGGCCTGGTTCACGGTTTAAGAAACAAAGGATAAAGGCTCAAAGTATATTTGTACCCACCCACTCTTCGTGATGTTCTTCGATCCTAAACTCAGCTAATCGTGCATTAGATCGTGTTTGACTCTTTGCTCTGATATTCTGGTGATGGTTCGGATATTGACAATTTATTTTGAACAGGCAGTCATTTTTATAAGAGTTTGTAGGACCTCTTTCTTTTTGATTTCATTATCCCTTTCTTTTGCCTGAACTGTTTCTTTTGTAATTACAGTCAGCGGGATGCCCCAGCTTTGTAAGTCGCCTTCATAGGTTTTGACTTGATGGGCTTTTATTTTTGAGAGATAATGACTGCCTGTCCTTACGATTATACGGAACCAACACTGTCTTTTGTTTCGGAAAAACTCCTTTGATGCCATTCATTGTACACCTGGATCAACTGAGAGAACTACCATGCCCCGGGTTATGATTAAGGGTTTTAATTTTTGAAAAGAAAAACTCCAACTTCTTTGGCTCAAAGGGGTTGACTAGGGATTATCTTCCTTATAACTCCACTGTTTAGTATTTGAAACAATGCCTGTACCTCATCAGCGGGGTCTATTCAAAAGCATACTGTAGATTGTGGTATCGTTTTCGTCATCCTCCCTCAAGAGGCTTAGAATTTTTAATTGAGGGTTGAACATCAAAAAATGAAAGCAATTTGAATATAGTGAATACGAATGGATTGATTCAAAACAGACATATGCAATGCATTGATAAAGTAACAAAGTTTGACATGAATATAATTGTTTGAAAAAGCAAAGAAAAGTACAACTTCAGAATTCAAATGAACAAAAGTGTTTTCAATCCTAGCCATGTTTTGGCAAGGGAGAAGTGATCACATTGGGAGTCTCGGGTGCTTCGAACTCGACCTCCTTTGCATCGATTAGGTCCTGAACCTTGTTCCTCAAAGTCCAACAATCATCTGTAGCATGCCCCGGGCTGTCAGAATGATAAGCGCAGCGGGCGTTGGGGTTATACCTTGAAGGTGTAGTGTTCGGATTCTTGGGAGGGTCTCTTAGAGTTACCAAATTGGTCTTCAGCAATTGTGGCAATATCTGGGACAAGGTCATGCTGAGGGGAGTGAATTTCCTTCTAGGTCTCTCTTCCCTTTGTTGGTTGCGATGTTGAGGAGCACTGGCCGGTTTTGAAATAACTACCGCGTTGACATCTTGGCGGTGTTCGGACCTATTCTGTCTTCTTGAACTATAGACATCACTGGATTCTTTCTTGAATGGCTTTTTCTCAGTGCTCGAGGAGTCACCCTTCTGTACCTTTCCCGCCTTGATACCAACCTCTATTCTCTCACCAGTCAAGATAAGGTCTGTAAACCCAACAGAATAATTCCCAATCAGATGGTTGAAGAACGGACCAGACAGGGTCCCCAGAAACATATCAACAAGTTCACGGTCAGTTAAAGGTGACTGCACCCTTCCAGCAAGGTCTCTCCACTTTTGAGTGTACTCCTTAAATCCTTCACCCGTCCCTAGTGACATACCCTGGAGTTGGGTACGCGTAGGAGCAAGGTCGGAATTATATTGATATTGCTTATAGAACGCAGTAGCCAAGTCCTCCCAGTTACGAATGCTGGCTCCATCCAGCTGATAGAACCATTCGAGCTGAGTCCCTGAAAGACTATCCTGGAAGAAATGGATCCACAAATTCTTGTCAGCTGTATAAGGTTGGATCTTCCTTACATACGATCAGAGGTGCAGCTTAGGACAGGAAGCTCCGTCGTACTTTGCAAAAGTAGGTGCCTTGAACTTATGTGGGATCACCACCCCAGAGGACAGACCTAGATCTTCGAAGTCCAGACCGGGTACTTTCTGTATCTCCATAGCACTTAACCGGTCTTCCAGTTGTTTGTACTTATCCTCAGTAGGAGGGTACTGTTCATCATTGTAATCGGTCTCGTTGTCGGAGACCACAGGACTGGGAACCCTTCCCCCTTGGGGACTATCCGTTCCAACATATGGGGTAGTCAGCTCAGCCTCATTTTGTGATCCATTCCCAGATCTGCGTCTAGGGTTGAACAACACAGTCCTCTTCTTCTTATTCTTCTTCATAAGCAGAGTCTTCAACTCCTGTTGACCATGGGCTAGGCTCATAACCAACTACTGGAACTGGGCATTCTGGGCCTGGAGGGCCTTGATAGCTTGTTCATTGGATGATTCAGGGTTCATGATGATTGCTGAAATAAACAGCGAAGAAGGTGAGCGACCTGTAAAAAAGGGTACCTGTTATGCAATGATGTGTATGTATGCATGCAATGTTTTCAAGGACCTCGCGGGGTAAACAAGAAAATTGTTAGGATCTGGTAGCTTGATTAAAGGAACTTCATGTTGTTGAGAGTCCTTCTTCAAGGGTCAAGGCTCACCATATCGAGTGGGTCATAGCCCCTGACTCAAGTCATCAACTTTGTTTTGATTTCCAAACAACCTTGGCTAGTGGAACCTTCTTCAAGAGTCAAAGCTCACCATATCAAGTGGGTCATAGCCCCTGACTCAAGTTATCAACTTTGCTAGAGGAAAATAAATCCCCTATGCCCCTTGCTAGACATTCTGGTTTATCATGACCTGCATCACAAGCCCTTGAGATCCTTGAAATGGGTTAGTCCTTATGCAGGATGCATGCAATGGTATGATGTTATGCTATGCATGGAGTGATATAAGTAGGCCCTGTAATGAGTCCCAATTAAGTACTGTAAACAAAACCTGTAAGGAACTCATGTGTCAGATAACAAGCATGCAAGTAGTCAAGTTTGAAGGCACACAAGTCACACATATAGCCTTAAGTTTAGGCCAGCATGAAGCTTAGGTACTACCCTCTTTCAGTTTCATTGGTTAAGACCTGTCCTATCAAAAGTAACCGGGTTCTAGAGGATCCCAATATCACTGACTACCCTCAATCGGTCATAACTCCAGCGTCGCAATCTTTTCTTGCAGCCAGAACCATCGCGAGAGTTTAGCCTCAATGGGTGTAGCATACTGCTACTGTTCTATGGCCAAGTTGGGTCAATTTAGGGTTCTAAGGTCGGTTGGTGCTTAATGACTCCTAAGAAGACCCATATTCTCCTCGTTGCAACACAAGGGATATCGGTACAGACCAAGGTGTCACACCAACGTAGCCACTGCTTCACCCATGTCGGTCTACGCCGGACAAGTCTCTCACAGCTTATGCTACCTAAAGGGTATTCCCCAGATCCGGGTTAGGATCTATGAAACTCCGATGCAAGCCTACAATATTAAAGCAATCAAGGAATACAATTGAAAATATAAGTATGGTCTATTCCTAAGGTACACCTCACTTATAATATCCCCAGCAGAGTCGCCAATTCTGTGATCAGTGGAAATATAACTGACTATTTTGGAATGCTGGTTCGCGTTTCCGTTTTGCAAAATGTCACGGTAAGCAAGAGTCGCCACCGTCTTTTATGTTCTCCAATATGGAAAGGACAAAAGCACATCAAAATTCCTTTTCGAGAATGTTTCTCGGTTCGGGAGGTAGATTTATAGAAAGGGAAGGTGTTAGCACCCTTTCTATCTGTGGTTATCCACGGGCTCTTAGGTACTTGCTCTTATGTTTTCAAAAATTGTTTGCTTTTCAAGTGTGTGTGGGTTTTGAAAAAGTTTCGTTTGAAAATTTCTAAGTAACTCTTGTATCTGTCCTCAAGAGTGTATGAAAAATTTGTTTGAAAACCTTTTGAAAGTGTAGGTGCGAAAAGTTGTTTTTGTTTGTTTTTGAAAAGAGCAAGTACCTATAAGATCTACCTACTCTAAGGAATTAGGCTGTGTAAGAGTCCTTTAGATAGTGCTATCCTACCATTGAGAGGTAGGTAGCACCATCGTTGGAGTTATTCGGGTCAATTCGATTAAGGGACAAGTGTGGTCACCGAAGCAATAATAGGACACCTTAGTGGTAACCCTAATGTCCTAGATCCTTTTTTATCCGAGGCAACCGTTTCGAGGCAACTGGATCTTAGACAGGAGGGCGACCTCTAAAACACCCTATACTTGACGACCACGTTCGAGGCAACCAGTGAGGCGTACCCTAAGAGTGGCATGTGCACGTGTGTTGTTTTCATGTTATGTTTATCTTGTACATGTCATTTGTGAGCTACGAGTTGGTTTTATTTGGCATTCAGTCTTGCAGGCATATTAACAGTTAAGAGTGCGGAAAATAAAGTGCGGAAATATGAATCTATGCTATTACAAGGCGCGGGTCTATACATCGCCAAAAATATAACCCGTTTCGAAAATAAATGCGGAAGGTAAAGAAAGCAGTAAATCCTAATTATCTATTACATTCCGGAAACAGTTACATAAATACTCAAAAATAAGAATAATGTGCGAAAGAAATTAAAATAAAAGGAATTAAAAAGTTAGTAAACAAAACCCTAATTCTAAGCTAATTTTATTTATTGTAAAAAAGATTAAAATTACCTAATTAAACTAATTTAATTAATTTACATTTTATTTACAAAAATAATAATTAATAAATAAGAATAATGATAATAAGAAAATATGATTGAAAATTGTCAAACCCTAATTCTACATGATTTTTATTTATTTATGAAAAAAAGATTAAAATTGACCTATTAAACTAATTCAATTTGGTTAATATTTATTTACAAAATAATAATAATAAATAATAATATAAATAATATTTAGGTTTCTGATTTTATTATGAAAAATAATTTAGGAATTAATTAAATAGTGGTAATAATAATTATGAGAAGAAAATAAAGAGAAAGAAAATAAAAAAAAGAAATAGAAACCAGTGGGGGTGTTGACCCAATAATGGAGGTATGTTTGGGAATTTCAGGCCCAATGGCACAAATCCTTCGTTGACTTTCATAATCAAGCGCCTGTTGGTTGACTGGAGAATATAGTGTTCATCACTTTTTGGCCTTTGGATTGATGATCCTGGCCACTTGGCATGTGGAGCGCTGAAGGTTCATGGTGGAATTCTCTTGGAAGCCTGCACATAATTATATTATGCAAAACAAGAAACAAATATGGGGTGGACCTGGGAATCGAACCCAGGTCCCAACGATTGCCAGACACGTCCCTTTCCACTGAGCCAGTTGAGCGCTTTTATTATTATAGTGGGAAACAAATATATTATATAAAATAATAACCTATACTAACAATTATGAAAAGCGCGCGTTTCATTTAAACGGACCAACCATATGTCGCCAGCACGTCATCTTCTTCGTTGGCCTGTAAGAAAAACAAACAAATAGCGGGGGTTTTAAACCCCCACAAACTGCAAAATGCAAAAATAACGATTAGCTCCGTGCGTTATATAAATAGGGCGCGAGGGTTGGATTGAGTTTGTCTGGCCTTGACGAATTCAACCATAGGTCTGAGAAGGTCCAATTTTTCCTCAATAGCAAACCCATAATTTTGAAGCTTGGAAACCCTAGCATTCTCCAATGGCAGTTTTCGTTTTAGGGCACCATAATCAAATTAATCTATACCATTAGCTTCAGAATGATGTTAGCAATGCAAAGCAATAATCATAACATGTTAATGATGCATAAAACTTGAGTTTCAATTATGGAAAAGAATAAGCAAACCGTGATTCTGTTTGGACGTGTTCTTGAGCTTTGAGGCTTGTTTTTGATTGCAACGCGTTCCTGAATGTCCCAGCAATGTATTTGAATCAAGAAAAGGGTGTGAATTGGCCTAGAAGGTTGAATTCAGTTTTCAAATTTCTTGGCTTTTTTTCAATATGGTAATGGTGTTTGCAGCAGCTTTTTCACGTGAATGAATTTAGGTTTAGCTTCAGTATTTGTATTGGAATGAATTAGGTTAAATCTTTTGTCCAAGAATCCATGGAATAATGTTTTGCATCTTTGATTTCCAATCAAATATTTTTGCATCTTTTGATTGAGAAAACTTGCTAAAATTGGATGATTTTGTCTCCTTGATTGATACATGAAATCTTCAGCATGTGTTGAGTTTATTTGCATCACAAAAAGATTTGAAAACCATATCTTTTGAATTTTCCTACAATTAAAATCAATTGAATGAATTAATATTAATAAAAATTCAATTAATTAATTAAAAATAAGAAAATAAATCAATTTAAGTTCAATGGGTAGTGCATATGCTTTGGGCAGTGTTTCAAGAAAGAATTTGAGGCCCATTAGCAAAAACAAGGTGTTTTAGGCAAAGTTGACTTTTGCAAATTCCCAAAAACTTCCCAACTTCTCCAATGCATATCTTGCTCAATTTTAATCATATGAACATGTTCTTGGACATTTTGGAAAGGTCTTGAAGTCCTCTAACCAATTCCTTTTGTCCCATGTCATTTTGATTTACCAATCTCAAGTTATGGTCTTTGACTTAAAGTGCCTTTTTGTTGACTTTTGAAATTGACCTATAATGTAGAAATTGATAACTTTTTGTGAGAGCATTTCTTGGACTTGGAATGTGAAGATGAGTTGTAGGAAATGTCATCCCCTTCAAAATGAGCATTGGATGGGATTTTTCTGATGAACCATGAAAAAGTTATGCCTTGGTCAAGTTACAGTTGACTTTTCAGCTGTCCAAAAATAGAAACTTTTGGCATCTTGATGATTTTTGAGCCATGCTTGTGGAATCATGATCAAGAATTGATCAAATGATGATTTTGGCTTCAAAATAAGATGTTGACCAATTTTTTTGACTTTTGACGGCCAAATGACCATTTTACCCCTGCAGTTGATTGTGAACCAATTAGGGCTTTTGACTGTGCAATTGGACCCTGTGAGTCTTGAAACTTGACATATGGATGCTTGACAATGTATTTAGGCATATGGGACTTGATTGGACCATTGAAAACCTCAAATTCACTGAAGGAACCAAAACCCTAATTTCAGCTGGCTTAGGAGGATGCTTGACTGTGCAACCCTTTAGAGATTTTGAACCATTTGGAGATTGATCTTGACAAATCTTTGAAGAATATGGGAGGGCAAATTTTGGGGTACAACAAATTAAGATGTCTTAAATCAGAAGTTGCCATGAACACGTTCTAGGGTTTCCAAGCTCTCGAATTAGGGCTTTACAGCATAAGCAAAATTAGGACTAATGAAGCCTATGGTTGAATTCGTCAAGGCCAGACGAATCAAACCCAACCCTCGTGCCCTATTTATATAGCTTGTACATCTAATCGCTATTTTTGGCCGTTCCATATTGTGGGGGTTAAAAACCCCCGCTATTTGATATGTTTTTATGCAGGCAATTGAAGAGGACGATGACGCGTAGGAATGCTATTGGTGGATTCAAAAAGATGGCGCGCGTTTTGTTGGTTCTTCAGGATGTTACTTGTTTTTATATATTATAATTAATTGCCACTATATTAACAAAGCATGCAGCATGGCGTAGTGGAAGGTGATGTGTCTGGCAGCTACTGGGACCTAGGTTCGATTCCCAGGTCCCCCAAAATTTCTCATAATATTTTTTCAAACATGTTCATATGCAGGATATTCAAAGCAAGTCCATCATACACTTCCAACATCCACACGCCAAGTGTCTTCAATCAACAATCCAAAGGCTAGGGATGGAAGCACACCATGTCCCTAGTCAATCAACGCACTAGACAATTCCAAAAGTCAGAAGGGCTTGGCTTAATGGGCCAGAAATTCCAGGCTTAACCTCCATTCTTGGGTCAACACCCCCACTGGTTTTGTTACTCTTTTTATTTTCTTTTCTTTTATAATTTCTTTTTATTAATTATTAGTATTATTATTATCTAATTAATAAATTAATATTTTTCATAATAAATTCAGAGAATAAAAAATGTAAATATTTTTGTTAATTATTATTATTCTTATTTATTAACTTATTTTGTAAATAACTACTAACCAAATTGAATTAGTTAAATTAGGTTATTTTAATCTTTTTTTCATAATAAATAAAATAAATCTAGAATTAGGGTTTTCTTGACTTTTAATTTCTTTTCTTTTTATTTCATTAAAAACATAAAAAACACAAAAAAACATTTTTCTTGTAAATAAATAGTTAATTAGTAAACTAGGTTTAAATATTTAACATTTATTTTAATTGCAAAAAAGGACTAAAATTGCTTTCTTTTCTCAAAAAGGGTCAAAACCCTAAGGACGTCCCGATTTAATTTCTTCCACGCTTTAATTCCTTTTGGTTATATTTATGTAACTGTTTCCGAGGATGTAATAATTAATTGGATTTTATCGCTTTCTTTTAATTTCCGCCCTTATTTCCAAACGGGTTTTTGTTTTTGGCGATGTATAGACCCGTGCCTTGTAATAGCGTAGATTTACCTTTCCGCACTTTATTTTCCGCACTCTTAACTGTTAAAATGCATGAAAGACTTGTATGAAAAAATAAAATCAATCCGTAGCTCACAAATAACATGCAAAGACAATTTAACTGAAAAACAACACACATGCACATGCCACTCTTAGGGTACGCCTCACTGGTTGCCTCGACGTGGTCATCTAGTATAGGGTGTCTTAGAGGTCGCCCTCCTGTCTAAGATCCAGTTGCCTCGAAACGGTTGCCTCAAATAAAAAGGATCTAGGACATTAGGGTTACCGCTAAGGTGTCCTACCATTGCTTTGGTGACCACACATTGTCCCGATAATCGAATTGACCCGAATACCTCCAACGACGGTGCTACCTACTTCTCAATAGTGGGATAGCACTGTTTAAAGGACTCTTACACAGCCTAATTCCTTAGAGTAGGTAGATTTCTCCTGGGTACTTGCTCTCTCAAACAAACAAAACAATCTTTTTGCACTCGCACTTTCAAAAAGTTCTCCAACAAATTTTTCATACACTCTTGAGGACAAATACAATAGTTACTTAGAAATTTTTCAAACGAAACTTTTTCAAAACCCACACACACTTGAAAAGAAAACAAATTTTGAAAACATAAGAGCAAGTACCTAAGAGCCCGTGGATAACCACGGATAGAAAGGGTGCTAACACCTTCCCTTTCTATAAATCTACCTCCCGAACCGAGAAACATCTCGAATAAGGAATTTTGATGTGCTTTTGTCCTTTCCATGTTGGAGAACATAAAAGACGGTGGCGACTCTTGCTTACCGCGACATTTCGCGAACCAGCTTAAAAAACAGTCAGTTCTATTTCCACCGATCACAGAACTGGCGACTCTGCTGGGGAGTCTTAATAAGTGAGGTGTACCTTAGGATTAGACCACTCTTATGTTTTCAATTGCTTGTTTTGTTTGCTTTAATATTGTGGGCCTGTTTTGGGAGTTTCATAGATCCTAACCCGGATCTGGGGGATACCTTTTAGGTAGCAACAAACTGTGAGGGAACTGTGCGGGGTATACCGACGCGGTTAAAGCAGTTGCTACGTTGATGTGGCACTTTGGTGAGTACCGGTAACCCTTGAGTCAAGTCAAGGAGAGTACGGGGCCGCCGCGTGGTGTCGTGAAGCATCAACTGACCTTAGGAACCTTACTTGACCATCCTGGCCTCTTTAGGGGTAGTGAGATGACCGACTTTGGTGCAGTCTGAAGTTGGTAGATACTCGATACTACACTCATTGAGGGTTGTTTTCTTGGAATATTTTGATCGCCAGTTCAGTGGCTAAATCAAAACAATGAACATAGAAAACAACCCAATGATATTGAGCTCCTTAGAACCCGGTTACTTTTGATAGGACAGGTTTTGAGCCCACCAACTTCAAGAGGGTAGTACCTAGACCTCATGCTGGCCTAAACTCTAAGGGTTGTCTGGTGTGACTTGTGTGCCTTATCATGTTTGCTTGTGGTGTGTTTCTATCATAACATCATAACATCATACAACATCATATGCATTTACTAACCACTTCAAGGGTTCGAATCTTCATCTTTGTTCTTGTTTTGTAGGACATGGAAACTATCCGCAGAAAGACAATTCAGATCAACCTTGTAAGGATCCCTCCTCAGCTTAAGGAGCTTACATCCAGGATTCCCAAGAACTCTTCCTTCAGTGAAAGGCATGGTAGACTCATCAGCTTGGTCAACACCAACATTGAAGAAGATATGATAAAAGTTCTCTTCCAGTTCTTTGACCCTTTCCACCACTGTTTTACTTTCATGGATTATCAATTGGTGCCCACTTTGGAAGAGTTTTCTCAGCTTCTGAGGGTTCCCATTCTCAGTCAACTACCCTACAACGGTACGGAAAAGGAACCAAAACTTGAAGAGGTTGCTAAAGCATTACGTCTACAACCATCTGACATCAAAGGGCATTGGGAAATCAGAAGTGGTATCAAAGGATTCTTGGCAAAGTTCCTGTTTGAGAAGGCCCAAGAATGTTGGAACTCTCTCGACCTACAAGCCTTTGAAGAAGTTGTGGCACTCCTTGTCTATGGGTTGGTGTTGTTCCCGAATCCAGATCAGCTTATAGATATCAATGCTGTCAAGATCTTCATGTCCAGGAATCCTATACCTACGTTGCTTGGGGACATCCTCCACTCATGTTACACTCGAACCATGAGAAAAGAGGTGTTCTCATGTGCTGCACTCCTCTCCTGGCAAGGTGGTTTATTTCGCACCTTCCACAATCAGTTTTGAAGAACGAGCGGGGTTTGAGATGGTCACAACGATTGATGACTCTTACACATGCTGATATACATTGGTGTTCTCGGTCCAGAGAAAATGTCACTATCATTGATCGTTGCGGAGAGTTTCCTAATGTTCCTTTACTTGGAATCAGAGGGGGCATTACTTACAACCCATGTCTGGCTTTGAGACAGTTTGGATATGATCGGAGGGACGGCCCTCATGACATGTTGATTCCTGACATAGTTTTTGACTTCGACCACGATACGCAAGGACTTCGGCAGAGATTCATCAGAGCTTGGAGGATGCCCAACAGGGTAGATAGTAAGACACTGGGGCACAAGAACTCCATTCCCCTTGAGCCTTATCTCAAGTGGGTACGAGCCCGCTCCCAGAAGCTTGTGATGCCATATCCTCATATTCTCCCCGTGATCAAAGAGCCTGTTTTGGAAGGAGAGGTGCCCTATACCATCCAACATCCTGACATGCCAACATCTTGGGAAGAAATGCAAAAAAGCTGGATCCAACTCAAGGAAGAACGGAATTCTCTTAAAACCAGTCTACATGCCAGTGAGAAGAAGGTCTTGGAGCTCACCCGTCTACTTCACGAGGAAAAGACTCTCAACACCTACATTGCTCCAAAGAGGATGCGCAGTGTCTTTTGGGATTAAGTTATTTTGTAATGTTTTGCCCATGAGGCCCTGATGTACTGAACAGATTATTTCTTAATATAACGTGTGTTCTCTTTTTGTCTACAACAAACTTGAACTTTCGAACCCTCGAATGCATTGCATAAATAGCATATCATGCATCATATGCATAACATGTACTCTTTTCTACAGGTTGCTTAATCTTCTTCGCTGTTTATTTCAGCAATCATCATGAATCCTGAATCATCCAATGAACAAGCTATCAAGGCCCTCCAGGCCCAGAACGCCCAGTTTCAAGAGCTGGTCATGAGCTTAGCCCAGGGTCAACAGGAATTGAAGGCTCTGCTAGTGAAGAAGAAGAAGAAGAGGACTGTGTTGTTTAACTCTGGACGGAGGTTTGGGAATACACTGCAAAATGAGGCTGATCAGGCTACTTCCTCTATAGGGAAAGACAGCCCCCAAGGGGGAAGGGTTCCTAGTCCTGTGGTCTCTGACAACGAGACGAATTTCAATGATGAACAGTACCCTCCTGCTGAGGATAAGTATAAGCAACTAGAGGACCGTCTGAGTGCTATGGAGATTCAGCATGTGCCCGAGTTAGATTTCGGAGATCTAGGTTTATCTTCTGGGGTGGTGATCCCACACAAGTTCAAGGCGCCTTCTTTTGCGAAGTATGACGGAGCTTCCTGCCCCAAGTTGCATCTCAGATCATATGTAAGGAAGATCTAGCCTTACACTGCAGACAAGAACTTATGGATCCATTTCTTCCAGGAGAGTCTTTCAGGGACTCAACTTGAGTGGTTCTATCAGCTGGATGGAACCAATATTCGTAACTGGGAGGACTTGGCTACTGCATTTTATAAGCAGTATCAGTACAATGCCGACCTCGCTCCTACACGTACCCAACTCCAGGGTATGTCGCTAGGGACGGGAGAAGGTTTTAAGGAGTACACGCAAAAGTGGAGAGACCTGGCTGGCAGGGTGCAGCCACCGTTGACTGACCGTGAACTCGTGGACATGTTCTTGGGGACCCTGTCTGGTCCGTTCTTCAACCATCTGATTGGTAATTCTTCTGCAGGGTTTACAGACCTCATTCTGACTGGGGAGAGGATCGAAGCTGGAATCAAGTCGGGGAATATACAGAAAGGTGCATCCTCAAGTTCTGAAAAGAAACCGTTTAAAAAGGAAGCTAGTGTTGTTTATGGGTCAAGGAGACAGAACAAACCGGAACGCCGCCAAGTTGTCAATGCGGTGGTAATTTCAAAGCCTGCTGCTGCTCCTCAGCAATACAACCAACCAAGGGGTGAGAGACCCAAAAGGCAGTACACTCGGCTCAACATGACCCTGTCTCAGATATTGCCGCAACTGCTGTCAACCAATCTGGTAACTGTCAAGGAAGCTCCGAAGGTAGTGAACACCACATCTCCGAAGTACAATCCCAACGCCCGCTGTGCTTATCACTCTGACAGCCCGGGGCATTCTACTGATGATTGTTGGGCTATGAGGAATAAGGTTCAAGACCTTATTGATGCTAAGGAAATACAGTTCAAGGCGCCCGAAAGGCCCAATGTTGTGACTGCTCTCATGCCCCAGCATGGAGTGAATGCTATGGAAGAAGACCTGTATGTAGCCTCTGTGGATGAGATTGTTACTCCGTTATTGACTGTCAAAAGGAACCTGTTGCTAGCCGCTTTATTCCCGGGATGTAGTAAAGGTTGCCATCTATGTGTTGTTTCACCTACTGGTTGTCCTTTGTTGAAGTCAGGCGTCCAAAACCTGATGGATAACAAAGAGATCTTGTTCGAGAAGGTTGCTGTTCCTGTTACCCCTGCTGAAGAAGTTTCTATTGTCACTATTTTCAACAAACCTCCTAAGGCTCCCTCAAAGAAGCCTGTCAAAATCCTGTCTGCTCAGAAGGTTGCACCTATCATCATCACTGTTCCGGGGCCCATCCCCTATAAATCTGACAAAGCTGTCCCGTGGTACTATGGGGCAGATGTTTATGTTCTCGGAGTAAAGCAAGAGTTTGATACTAGTACCGGCGTCAGTAACATCATCGGGCCTGCCAAAGTCACTCGCAGTGGTAGGCTGTTCTCACCAGATATTGCGCCACCAGCTATTCAGAGACCTCTTATCATCACACTTACCAGTGTGCCCGCTTCCTTGCCTGACCAAGTTCCTGTTTCCACCCCTGCTGCCGAGTCATCTGACGCTCGGGGCAAAGGGATTGCTACTGATGTGCCTGCCCGGATGGAGGCACCGAAGACCGTCAATGTTGAAGCTTCCAAGCAAGAGATGGAAGAGATCCTCAAGATTATCAAGAAGAGTGATTTCAATGTAGTTGAGCAGCTGGGGCACACCCCATTTAAGATATATATGCTATCACTGTTATTGTGTTCAGAGGCCCATGCCAAGGCCCTGATTTCTTTCCTGAAGACGGCCCATGTGCCACAAGAAACGTCTGCTGATCAATTTACTGATTGTGTGGCCAACTTGACTGCTGATAATGGGTTGGGTTTCTCTGACGCCGATCTGACTGCCAAAGGGAAGAACCATAACGACGCCCTGCATGTCTCCATTGAATGCAGGGGCACTACTCTTGCTCATGTGTTGGTAGACACCGGTTCTTCGTTGAACGTATTACCCAAGAAGGCTTTAGACAGGCTGGATTGTGAGGGTTTAGAGCTCAAGCCTAGTAACATTGTTGTCCGGGCCTTTGACGGGTCGAAGAGGATGGTACATGGTGAAGTTGACATTCCAATCAGGGTTGGTTCTCAAGTTTTTGATTCTACTTTCTATGTGATGGACATTCGTCCATCCTATTCTTGTTTGCTGGGTCGTCCATGGATCCACAAGGCTGGAGCTGTGACCTCCACATTACATCAGAAGCTTAAATACCCGGTCAGAGGGAAGATAGTTACAGTGCAGGGGGAGGAAGAATATATGGTCAACCATCTTAACTCGTTCCGGTACATAGAGATGGATGGGGAGTTCATAGAGACCCCCTTTCAACACTTTGAAGAGGTGCCTCAGACACTAGCGTCAGCAGAAACTGTAACTGAAGAAGATTCTCCTTTGAAGATGGCTTCCTTGAAGGACGCCGGGCTGTGGTTGAAAGGGAAGCTCAGAGGGTTGTGCGTAAGGCAAGGATTGGAAGACCTCCTGTGTTCATCACCAACCCGGGAGTAAATTCTATTGAAGACGAGGCGGAGGAATCTGAATTCGACAGCTGGATCTATCCAACGACCGATGGTGGACTAAGCAACTGGACTGCCAAAGATTTCATACCTATTACTTTTGTCATTCAGTAATGAATTCCTTTGTTTTGAATTTGTAACGAACAATAATTTGAAACTTTATGGCCCGGTGTCTTACCCGGGGCACCGTGGCTTCACTTGTGAGGGCTTATTACTTGTCATTCTCATATATCATGAATAAAAGCATTGGACGTTTTTCGCATCTCAAATCCTGCGCTCCTTTTCTTTCTTTATTATATATATTGCAAAACAGCTATATTTACACACACTCACCTATACAGGTTCCAATCCACTCTAGATCTCACTGGTAACGACTCTGCTACTGCCAGTTATGACTTCGAAAATCCGATCAACTTAGCCGAAGACGAAGGTGAAGATGATTGCGAAGTGCCTGGTGAGCTTGCAAGATTGTTACTACAGGAAGAGAGGGCCATTCAGCCACATGAAGAGCCAGTGGAAACGGTAAATCTGGGTACTGAGACAGACAAAGGAAGTCAAGATTGGTGCCAATCTGGAGCCTAGTGTGAAACAACGGTTGATTCAGATGCTGCATGACTACATGGAAATCTTTGCCTGGTCTTACGAAGACATGCCGGGGTTAGATACCGACATTGTGGTTCACCACTTGCCGACCAAGGAAGAATGCCCTCCGGTAAAACAGAAGGTCCGCCGTATGCGTCCAGAGATGTCTGAGAAAATCAAAGCTGAGGTTATGAAACAATTCGATGCCGGGTTTCTAGCAGTGACTTCTTACCCTCAGTGGGTTGCCAACGTGGTTCCAGTGCCGAAGAAGGATGGTAAGGTCCGAATGTGTGTTGATTACAGGGATTTGAACAGGGCGAGCCCCAAGGATGACTTCCCTCTGCCTCACATCGACGTTCTGGTTGACAACACTGCTCAGCATAAAGTATTCTCCTTCATGGACGGTTTCTCCGGTTATAATCAAATCAAGATGGCTCCTGAAGACATGGAGAAGACCACTTTTGTTACTCAGTGGGGAACCTTTTGCTACAAGGTCATGCCATTTGGGTTGAAAAATGCTGGGGCAACCTACCAACGTGCCATGGTCGCTTTATTTCATGACATGATCCACCATGAGATCGAAGTATATGTCGACGATATGATTGCAAGGTCCCAAACTGAGGAAGAACACCTTGACCATCTACAGAAGTTGTTTGACCGTTTGAAGTTGTACAAGCTGAGGTTGAACCCAAACAAGTGCACCTTCGGGGTGAGATCTGGAAAACTAATAGGTTTCGTCGTGAGCGACAAAGGTATTCAAGTGGACCCTGCTAAGGTGAAAGCCATACAAGAGATGCCAGTTCCCAAGACAGAAAAAGAAGTCAGAGGCTTTCTAGGACGGCTGAACTATATTGCCCGATTCATCTCACATCTAACTGCTACCTGTGAACCAATCTTCAAGCTACTGAAGAAAGATCAAGTAGTACGTTGGAACGATGAATGTCAGGCCGCTTTCAACAGAATCAAAGAGTATCTCCAAGAACCACCCATTCTTATGCCACCGGTTGAGGGGAGACCTCTAATCTTATACTTGACAGTACTGGACAACTCAATGGGGTGTGTGCTGGGGCAGCATGACGAGTCTGGCCGAAAAGAGCACGCCATTTATTACCTTAGCAAAAAGTTTACCGACTGTGAGACCCGATACTCACTGCTCGAGAAAACTTGCTGCGCTTTGGTATGGGCTGCTCGCCGGCTGAGACAGTATATGTTGACTCAGACTACTCTGTTAATTTCAAAAATGGATCCGATCAAGTACATCTCCGAAAAGCCTGTCTTGTCCGGAAGAATAGCAAGATGGCAGATGATCTTGACCGAATACGACATCCAGTACACGACTCATAAAGCAATCAAGGGAAGTGTATTGGCAGACCAGTTGGCACACCAGGAAGTGGACGATTACCAGTCGATGAAATTTGAATTTCCAGACGAGAACATCATGGTAGTGACAGATTGTGAAGTACCTGGACCGGATGAAGGACCTGAGGAAGGATCCCGATGGTCTATGCACTTTGATGGAGCCTCCAACGCTTTGGGTAACGGTATTGGCGTCGTGATCATATCCCCTAAAGGCACTCATACTCCACTCACCGCCCGGCTATGTTTCAACTGCACCAACAAAATGGCAGAGTATGAAGCATGCATCATGGGTCTCCAAGCTGCAATCGACTTAAGGATCAAGTTTCTGAGTGTCTTCGGAGATTCCGCTCTCGTGATCAGTCAGATCAAAGGCGAGTGGGATACGAAACACCCAAATCTTATTCCTTACAAAGAGTATGTGTTGACATTGATCCCCCACTTCGAGGAGTTAACTTTTGAACACTTCCCAAGAGAGGAGAATCAGTTGGCGGACGCACTAGCTACGATGTCTTCTATGTTAAAGTCAAATGGGACAACGAGGCTCCCCGGATCATTATCTGGAAATTGGATGAACCTGCACATTGTTTTGATCTTGAGGCTAAAGAGGTAACTGAAAAACCTTGGTACCATGAAGTGAAGAGGTACTTGGAAGCTCAAGAATACCCCGAAGGTGCATCTATTAATGAGAAAAAGTTTTTGAGAAGGTTCGTGGCAAAGTTCTTCCTCAGCAATGGCATTCTATACAAGCGAAACCATGATTCAACCTTACTGCGTTGTGTGGATAAAACTGAAGCAGAAAGAATCATGGCAGAGCTGCATGAGGGTACCTTCGGAACACATTCTAGTGGACATACCATGGCAAAGAAAATCCTTCGGGCAGGATATTACTGGTCCACATTGGAAGCTGACTGTTACCAATATTCTCGGACATGTCATAAATGCCGAATCTATGCTGATAAGGTGCACATTCCTCCAGTTCCTTTGAACGTCTTGACAGCACCTTGGCCTTTTGCAATGTGGGACATTGATATGATCGGCGAGATCAGACCTACGGCATCCAACAGGCATCGCTTCATCCTGGTAGCGATTGATTACTTTACAAA
Source organism: Vicia faba (assembly GCA_948472305.1). Taxonomy (NCBI): domain Eukaryota; kingdom Viridiplantae; phylum Streptophyta; class Magnoliopsida; order Fabales; family Fabaceae; genus Vicia; species Vicia faba. Next base: position 1,178,877,613 of record OX451738.1, on the reverse strand, counting down.
GTGGGTTGAAGCAGCTTCCTACGCTACGGTAACCAAGAACGTCGTGGCACGGTTCATTCGGCATAACCTGATCTGTCGCTATGGCGTCCCGGAAAGGATCATTACGGACAATGGTACCAATCTTAACAACAAGATGATCATTGAGCTCTACGAGCAATTCAAGATACAGCACCACAAATCTTCTCCCTACCGGCCGAAGATGAATGGGGCTGTAGAGGCGGCTAATAAGAATATTAAGAAGATTGTGCAGAAGATGACAGTGACCTACAAAGATTGGCACGAGATGTTACCGTTTGCTCTTCATGGGTACCGTACCTCAGCACGGACGTCAACAGGGGCAACACTCTTTTCCTTGGTCTATGGCATGGAGGCAGTCTTACCTATTGAAGTCCAGATACCCTCTCTCCGGATAATGAAGGATGCAGGTTTGAGCGAAGATGACTGGATCCAGACTTGACTTGATCAATTAAACCTAATCGATGAAAAGAGACTCACCGCTATTTGCCATGGTCAAACGTACCAAAAACGGATGATCAGGGCATTTAACAAGAAAGTCAGACGACAGGAGTATCAAGTCGGAGACCTGGTAATCAAGCGCATCATTCTTCCTCAAAGTGATCCCAGGGGCAAATGGACCCCTACGTACGAAGGGCCATTTGTGGTTAAACATATCTTCTCAGGAGGAGCTATGATTCTAACCACCATGGATGGTGACGACCTTCCTCACCCCGCCAATGCAGACATAGTAAAAAGATACTACGCATGAATTAAAGACCCGCTAGGTTGAGACACCTAGGCAAAAATAAGGGCTTCCCGGCGAACCAAAAGGGTTCGGGCAAAAATAAGGGATGAAATGAAAAAATCTGTACACCCGGCAAGTCGAAAACTTGAAAAGGCAGCTTGGGAAAAAAAGGGTATCCCGATGGACTGAAAACCCGAAAGGGCGGTCCAGGCAAAAGTTAGGGATTAAAGCGTAATACTATGTCTCATTGGATCACCTCGCATCCAGAATTCGGTATCAACTATCAGGTTCAGACGACATCAATCAATCAACTTCATCTTCAACTGAGCAGCAAAGTGATGAGACGCTTGAAGACATAAAGGCGATAACAGAGTTGAAACCCAGTGGGACTTTTCACATAGCTGTTTTGTTTTCCTTTTCACAAAATTGTATAAAATCTATGTTGTTCGGCGGTATTCTCTTACTAGGACGTCAGCCTCTTGTACATAAACGCCTATTTACAGGCAAATTTCAAAAATCAATACAAATTCACTTTTCCATACAAATTGCCAATTGTTTTTCCTTTTTCTGTTTTGTTTTGCGAAGAACGTCCACTGTTCATTTTTGATATATGCATTTGACATTAATTGCTAATCATAAATATTTGCATGCGAAACAAAGGACTAATTACATGTGACATCAGAAACAGGGGCAATAATGAGTTGTCTAAGCGATCTAGTTGCTCTGTCCACCAAGGTACCAAGGTAAGTTCGGCTGAAGAATGTAACCCAGATACCTTCACTCCCCAAAGAGTAAGACAAGATTCAACAATTCTCCCCCGAGCAGAGTTGGTCTTCCATCAGCCCCGAGAAGGCACAGTATCCCTAGCAAGTCAGCAATACTCTCCCCAAGCAGAGTAGTCCTTTGTCAGCCTTAAGGAAGTTGGGTATCCCCAGAAGATCTCAATATTCCCCAGTGGAGTATACAGACGTTCCTAAGCAAGCATCCCCGGCAGTCTTGATCTAAGATTGTTCCCCGGCGGAATACAGACACCCCAGTGGAGCCACTCCCCAGTACAGTCCAAAAGTTTCCCCAGGAAATTTGAATCAATCTCCCCAGTAGATTCTGGAAGCTTATCCCTAGTAGATTCTGGAAGATTATCACCTGCAGAGTACATACGTCTCTCCCCGACCATATTCAAAGGTTATTCCCCACCAGAGCTTATAACTGGGTTATCCTTAGCTAATTGCCACAGAAAGATCGTCCTCGGCGAAGTTCTTCCTATCCCCCAGCGGAGTTCATCAAATTCCCCAACATAACTTAGCAATGGAATCCCCAGCAAAGTTATCATCAAAACCTCAGCGAAGTATCTCTTCCCCACAGAGTATTCCCCGCAGAGTAATCTCTCCAACAAATTTATTCCCTAACAGAGTCATCTTCTCCTATTGGTATTCTTGCAATCATCCCCAGCGGAAACGAAGAACTCTACTCTTCAACATCAGCCCAGGATTCAACTTCCCGGCATTCGTCAAGGATTTATTTTCCTAGACGAAAATGCATTCATAAACATCACATTATCATACACCATGGCGCATGCATATACGCATCATAACACACTATCTCATTTATTCTTGAGAACATCATGACATCATGACATCATGCATTTCATACATCATGACATTGCATATGACTAATGTTTTTCCTTTTCAGGAAAAAGGTCAATCCAAAGATGATTACTATCAACTGTTGCAATTCCAGATTCGATACCTGTACCTAGCCAGGGCATATCTGTGAGCGATTAATTGTAGATTCGACACCTGTATCTAGCCAGGGCATGTCTGCATGAAGAGTTTAGAGATTCGATACCTGTATCCAGCCAGGGCATATCTGTAGATGACTAATTCCGGATTCGATACCTGTATCTAGCCAGGGCATATCTGTGAGCGATTGATTGTAGATTCGATACCTGTATCCAGCCAGGGCATATCTGCATGAAGAGTTTAGAGATTCGATACCTGTATCCAGCCAGGGCACATCTGTAGACGACCAATTCCAGATTTGATTCCTGTATCTAGCCAGGGCATATCTGTGAGTATTTGATTGTGGATTCGACACATGTATCTAGCCAGGGCATATCTACATGAAGAGTTTAGAGATTCGATTCCTGTATCCAGCCAGGGCACATCTGTAGATGACCAATTCCAAATTCGATTCCTGTATCTAGCCAGGGCATATCTGTGAGTAATTGATTGTAGATTTGACACCTGTATCTAGCCAGGGCATATCTGCATGAAGAGTTTAGAGATTTGATACCTGTATCCAGCCAGGGTATATCTGTAGACGACCAATTCCAGACTCGATTCCTGTATCTAGCCAGGGCATATCTGTGAGTATTTGATTGTGGATTCGACACCTGTATCTAGCCAGGGCATATCTGCATGAAGAGTCTAAAGATTCGATACCTGTATCTAGCCAGGGCACATCTGTGAGCGATTGTTTGTAGATTCGATACCTGCATCCAGCCAGGGCACGTATGTAAGAAACCTTTTGAAGTTCCGGATTCGATTCCTGTATCTAGCCAGGGCATATCTGTGAGCGATTGATTGTGGATTCGATACCTGTATCTAGCCAAGGCATATCTGCATGAAGAGTTTGAAGATTAACCCCTGTAACAGGCCAGGTAATTATCTTTCTTTCTCAGGTACACAAGTTCTCGCTAAGGAATCTCTTACGCGATCGACACACATTTCCAAATGGCATCTATAAGCCCATTCCCGACAAGGTTCTGTCACATCTCTAGATGGCATCTATAAGCCCATCCTCCTATCCACCATCTCTCCAAATGGCATCTATAAGCCCATTCCCGCCATCATATTGCTGATACTCTACTATGCGAGTGCAAATTTCTGGGCACTCTAGTGTTCAATCATCTTCCACCTTCGGATCACGAAAGGCACGCAAGCCAATCTACATCCTCAGGTTTAATAAGATTGAATAGGGGCAACTGTTGTACCCCAAAATTTGCCCTCCCATATTCCTCAAAGTTTCTCAAGGGTTGCACAGTCCAAATGTCTCCTAAGCCAGTCAAAAACTAGGGTTTTGGTTCTCTCAGGAAATTGGAGGTTTTCAATGGTCCAATCAAGTCCCATAGGCCTATGTACATTTCCAAGCATCTACATGTCAAGTCTCATGTCTCACAGCATCAAGTGGCACAGTCAAAAGCCCTATTTGGTTCACAATCAACTGCAGGGGCAAAATGGTTATTTTGCAGTCAAAGGTCAAAAATTTTGGTCAACATCTTATTTTGAATCACAATCATCATTTGATCAATTCTTGATCATGATTTCACAAGCATGGCTCAAAAATTATCAAGATGCAAAAGTTTCTATTTTTGGACAGCTGAAAAGTCAACTGTAACTTGACCAAGGCATAACTATTTCATGGTTCATCAGAAAAATCCCACCCAATGCTCATTTTGAAGGGGATGACATTTCATACAACTCATCTTCACATTCCAAGTCCAATAAATGCTCCCACAAAAAGTTATTAATTTCTACATTATAGGTCACTTTCAAAAGTCAACAAAAATGCACTTTAAGTCAAAGACCATAACTTGATATTGGTAAATCAAAATGACATGGGACCAAAGGCATTGGTTATAGGACTTCAAGACCTTTCCAAAATGTCCAAGAACATGTTCATAGGATCAAAATTGAGCAAGATATGCATTGGAGAAGTTGGGAAATTTTTGCGAATTTGCAAAAGTCAACTTTGCTCAAAACACATCATTTTTGCTAATGGGCCTCAATTCTTTCTTGAAACTTTGTCCAAGGCCTATGCACGACCCATTGAGCTTAAATTGATTTATTTTCTTAGTTTTAATTAATTAATTGAATTTTTTATTAATATTAATTCATTTAATTGATTTTAATTGTAGGAAAATGCCAAGATATGGTTTTCAAATCTTTTTGTGATGCAAAAAAACTCAACACATGCTGAAGATTTCGTGTATCAATCAAGGGGACCAAAATCTCCATGTTTGGCAAGTTTTATCAATCAAAAAGATGCAAAATTATGTGATTGGAAATCAAATATTGAAATCTTAATGCCATGGATCCTTGACCAAGATTAAACCCTAATTCCATTCCATTACATATACTGAAGCTAAACCTAATTCCATACACGTGAAAAACTACTGCAGAAACCATAAACACATTGGAAAAAATCAAGAACAAAGTCAAAACTGAATTCCACCTTCCAGCACGATTCAAAGCTTTCTCTTGATTCAAACCTATTGCAGGGACTCCCAGAAGCCTTTTGCAATCAAAATCACGTGCCAACACTCAGGAAATCCCCATACACGAACTCACGGTTTGTCAATCTTTTTCAGAATGGAAACTCCAAAATTATGCATCATTAACATGATTTACTGTGTGTTTTGTGTTGATAGAAATCGTAGGAAGCTTTTGGCATAAGTCAATTGGATTAAGATGTCTTAAATCAGAAGTTGCCATGAATACGTTCTAGGGTTTCCAAGCTCTCGAATTAAGGCTTTACAGCATAAGCAAAATTAGGACTAATGAAGCCTTTGGTTGAATTCGTCAAGGCCAGACGAATCAAACCCAACCCTCGCGCCCTATTTATATAGCTTGTACATCTAATCGCTATTTTTGGCCGTTCCATATTGTGGGGGTTAAAAACCCCCGCTATTTGATATGTTTTTATGCAGGCAATTGAAGAAGACGATAACACGTAGGAGTGCTATTGGTGGATTCAAAAAGATGGCGCGCGTTTTGTTGGTTCTTCGGGATGTTACTTGTTTTTATATATTATAATTAATTGCCACTATATTAACAAAGCATGCAGCATGGCGTAGTGGAAGGTGATGTGTCAGGCAGCTACTGGGACCTGGGTTCGATTCCCAGGTCCCCCAAAATTTTTCATAATATTTTTTCAAACATGTTCATATGCAGGATATTCAAAGCAAGTCCATCATACACTTCCAACATCCACACGCCAAGTGTCTTCAATCAACAACCCAAAGGCCAGGGATGGAAGCACACCATGTCCCTGGTCAATCAACGCACTAGACAATTCCAAAAGTCAGAAGGGCTTGGCTTAATGGGCCAGAAATTCCAGGCTTAACCTCCATTCTTGGGTCAACACCCCCACTGGTTTTGTTACTCTTTTTATTTTCTTTTCTTTTATAATTTATTTTTATTAATTATTAGTATTATTATTATCTAATTAATAAATTAATATTTTTCATAATAAATTCAGAGAATAAAAAATGTAAATATTTTTGTTAATTATTATTATTCTTATTTATTAACTTATTTTGTAAATAACTACTAACCAAATTGAATTAGTTAAATTAGGTTATTTTAATCTTTTTTTCATAATAAATAAAATAAATCTAGAATTAGGGTTTTCTTGACTTTTAATTTCTTTTCTTTTTATTTCATTAAAAACATAAAAAACACAAAAAAACATTTTTCTTGTAAATAAATAGTTAATTAGTAAACTAGGTTTAAATATTTAACATTTATTTTAATTGCAAAAAAGGACTAAAATTGCTTTCTTTTCTCAAAAAGGGTCAAAACCCTAAGGACGTCCCGATTTAATTTCTTCCACGCTTTAATTCCTTTTGGTTATATTTATGTAACTGTTTCCGAGGATGTGATAGTTAATTGGATTTTATCGCTTTCTTTTAATTTCCGCCCTTATTTCCAAACGGGTTTTTATTTTTGGCGATGTATAGACCCGCGCCTTGTAATATCGTAGATTTACCTTTCCACACTTTATTTTCCGCACTCTTAACTGTTAAAATGCATGAAAGACTTGTATGAAAAAATAAAATCAATCCGTAGCTCACAAATAACATGCAAAGACAATTTAACTGAAAAACAACACACATGCACATGTCACTCTTAGGGTACGCCTCACTGGTTGCCTCGACGTGGTCATCTAGTATAGGGTGTCTTAGAGGTCGCCCTCCTGTCTAAGATCCAGTTGCCTCGAAACGGTTGCCTCGGATAAAAAGGATCTAGGACATTAGGGTTACCGCTAAGGTGTCCTACCATTGCTTTGGTGACCACACATTGTCCCGATAATCGAATTGACCCGAATACCTCCAACGACGGTGCTACCTACTTCTCAATAGTGGGATAACACTGTTTAAAGGACTCTTACACAGCCTAATTCCTTAGAGTAGGTAGATTTCTCCTGGGTACTTTCTCTCTCAAACAAACAAAACAATCTTTTCGCACTCGCACTTTCAAAAAGTTTTCAAACAAATTTTTCATACACTCTTGGGGACAGATACAAGAGTTACTTAGAAATTTTTCAAACGAAACTTTTTCAAAACCCACACACACTTGAAAAGCAAACAAATTTTGAAAACATAAGAGCAAGTACCTAAGAGCCCGTGGATAACCACAGATAGAAAGGGTGCTAACACCTTCCCTTTCTATAAATCTACCTCCCGAACCGAGAAACATCTCGAATAAGGAATTTTGCTGTGCTTTTGTCCTTTCCATGTTGGAGAACATAAAAGACTGTGGCGACTCTAGCTTACCGCGACATTTTGCGAACCAGCTTAAAAAACAGTCAGTTCTATTTCCACCGATCACACTCTCATACTCCGCTCACCGTCCGACTATGTTTCAACTGCACCAACAACATGGCGGAGTATGAAGCATGCATTATGGGTCTTCGAGCTGCAATTGACCTAAGGATCAAGTTTCTGAGTGTCTTCGGAGATTCCACTCTCGTGATCAGTCAGATCAAAGGCGAGTGGGATACGAAACACCTAAATCTTATTCCTTACAAGGAGTACGTGTTGACGCTGCTTCCCCATTTCGAGGAGATAACTTTTGAACACTTCCCAAGAGAGGAGAATCAGTTGGTGGACGCGTTAGCTACGATGTCTTATATGTTCAAAGTCAAATGGGACAACGAGGCCCCCCGGATCATTATTTGGAAATTGGATGAACCTACACATTGCTGTGATCTCGAGACCGAAGAGGTAACAGAAAACCCTTGGTATCATGAAGTGAAGAGGTACCTTGAAACTCAAGAATACCCCGAGGGTGCATCCGTTAATGACAAGAAGTTTCTGAGAAGGTTCGCGGCAAAGTTCTTCGTCAGCAATGGCATTCTTTACAAACGTAACCATGATTCAACCTTACTGCGTTGTGTGGATAAGATTGAAGCAGAAAGAATCATGGCAGAGCTGCATGAAGGTACCTTCGGAACACATTCCAGTGGACATACTATGGCAAAGAAAATCCTTCGGGCAGGGTATTACTGGTCCACAATGGAAGCCGACTGTTATCAGCATTCTCGGACATGTCACAAGTGCCAGGTCTATGCGGATAAGGTGCACATTCCTCCAGTTCCTTTGAATATCTTGACAACACCTTGGCCTTTTGCAATGTGGGGCATTGATATGATCGGCAAGATCAGACCTATGGCATCCAACGAGCATCGCTTTATCCTGGCAGCGATTGATTACTTTACAAAGTGGGTTGAAGCAGCTTCCTTTGCCATCGTAACCAAGAACGTCGTGGCACGGTTCATTTGGCATAATCTGATCTGTCGATACGGTGTACCAGAGAGGATCATTACGGATAATGGTACCAATCTTAACAACAAGATGATCACTGAGCTCTGCGAGCAATTCAAGATACAGCACCACAACTCTTCTCCCTACCGGCCGAAGATGAATGGGGATGTAGAAGCGGCTAATAAGAACATTAAGAAGATTGTGCAGAAGATGACAGTGACCTACAAAGATTGGCACGAGATGTTACCATTTTCTCTTCATGGGTACCGTACCTCAGCACGGACGTCAACAGGGGCAACACCCTTTTCCTTGGTCTATGGCATGGAGGCAGTCCTAACCATTGAAGTTCAGATACCCTCTCTCTGAATCATGAAGGATGCAGGTTTGAGCGAAGATGACTGGATCCAGACCCAGCTTGATCAACTAAACCTAATCGACGAAAAGAGACTCACCGCTATTTGTCATGGTCAGACGTACCAAAAACGGATGATCAAGGCATTTAACAAGAAAGTCAGACGACAAGAGTATCAAGTCAGGGACCTGGTAATCAAGCGCATCATTCTACCTCAAGGTGATCCCAGGGGCAAATGGACCCCTACGTACGAAGGGCCATTTGTGGTTAAGAACATCTTCTCAGGAGGAGCGATGATTCTAACCACCATGGATGGTGACGACCTTCCTCACCCTGCCAATGCAGACATAGTGAAAAGATACTACGCATAATTAAAGACCCACTAGGTTGACTGGCCTAGGCAAAAATAAGGGCTTCCCGGCGAACCAAATGGGTTCAGGCAAAAATAAGGGATGAAAATAAAAAAATCTTTACACCCGGCAAGTCGAAAACCTGAAAAGGCGGCTTGGGCAAAAATGGGTATCCCAGTGGACTGAAAACCCGAAAGGGCGATCCAGGAAAAAGTTAGGGATAAGCGTAACACTATGTCTCATTGGATCACCCTGCATCCAGACTTTGGTATCAACTATCAGGCTCAGACGACACTAATCAATCAGCTTCATCTCCAACTAAGCAGCAAAGTGATGAGATGCTTGAAGACATAAAGGCGATAGCAGAGTTGGAACCCAGTGGGATTTTTCACATAGCTGTTTTGTTTCCTTTTCACAAATTGTATAAACTCTATTTTGTTCGGCGGCGTTCTCTTACTAGGACGTCAGCCTCTTGTACAAAAACGCCTATTTACAGGCAAACTTCAAAATCAATACAAGCTCATTCTTTCAGACAAATTACAAATTGTTTTTTTCTTTATCTGTTTTGTTTTGCAAAGAACGTCCAATGTTCATTTTTGATATATGCATTTGACATTAATTGCTTATCACAAAAATTTGCATATGAAACAAAGGACTAATTACAGGTGACATCGGAAGTAGGGGAAATAAGAATTGTCTAAGCGATCGAGTTGCTTTGTCCACCAATGTACCAAGGTAGGTTCAGCTGAAGAATACGGTTAAGATACCTTCACTCCCCACAAAATAAAACAATAATGGTAGCTCTCCCACTGAGCCTTACAAATCAGCAATACTCTCCCCAAGCAGAGTTGGTCTACCATCAGCCCAAAAAGTTGGGTATCCCCAGTAGATCTTAATATTCCCCATCGGAGTATACAGATATTCCTCAGCAAGCATCCCCAACAGTCTTAATATTCCTTGACAGAGTATAAGAATGTTCCCCGGCGGAATACAAGATACCCCCAGTGGAACCATTTCCCAGCGCAGTCTAAAAAGGCTTCCCCGCCAGAGTAGAATCATCTTTCCCAGTAGATTCTGGAAGCTTGTCCCCTGCAGAATACAAATGCATCTCCTCAGCAAAATTCAGAGGGTTATCCTCACAAGAGTCTAACTGGGTTATCCTCAGCAAATTGCAACGGAAAGATCATCCCCGGCGAAGTTCTTTCTATCCCCGGCAGAGTTCATCATCAAAATCCCCAACAGAGCTTATCAGCGGAATCCCCAACGGAGTTTATCGTTAAAATCTTCAGCAGAACATCTCTTCCCACATAGTAATTCCCCGCAGAGTAATATCTTCATCAAGTTTATTCCCCAACAGAGTCATCCTCTCTTGCAAGTTTATCATCTTCGTTCACCATCCCTGGCGGAAGCGAAGCATTCAACTCTATTCTCCAGCAGCTCCGGGATTTATTTTCCCCAGCTAAAACATCACATTTTTATACATCATGATACATGCATATACGCATCATATCATACGATCTCATTTATGTTGAGAACATCATTGTTTGATCCATATCATGCATTGCATATGACTGACCTTTGCTTTTCAGGAAAGATGCAGTTAAGTTCTCAACTATGTCAAAGGAGATAAAACCAGTTAAATCGATTCCTAAAGATTTTTCTGAAGCCATTCAATGGAGACAAAACCAGTTAAATTGATTCCTAAAGATTTTTCTGGAGCCAGTCAATGGAGACAAAACCAGTTAAATCGATTCCTAAAGATTTTTCTGATGATAATCCAGTCAAAGAAGACAAAACCAGTTAAATCGATTCCTAAAGATTTTTCTGATGATAATCCAGTCAAAGAAGACAAAACCAGTTAAATCGATTCCTAAAGATTTTTCTGATGCGAACGCAGTCAATGGAGACAAAACCAGTTAAATCGACTCCTAAAGATTTTTCTGATGCGAACACAGTCAATGGAGACAAAACCAGTTAAATAGATTCCTAAAGATTTTTCTGATGCGAACCCAGTCAATGGAGACAAAACCAGTTAAATCGATTCTTAAAGATTTTTCTGATGCGAACGCAGTCAATGGAGACAAAACCAGTTAAATCGATTCCTAAAGATTTTTCTGAAGCCAGTCAATGGAGACAAAACCAGTTAAATCGATTCCTAAAGATTTTTTTGATGATAACCTGTCAATAGAGACAACCTGTGAATGAAGACAACCCGTCAATAGAGACAACCTGTCAATGAAGACAACCCATCAATGAAGACAACCCGTCAATAGAGACAACCCGTCAATGAAGACAAAACTACCAACCAACAATCTCCAGGTGGCATCTATAAGCCCATCCTCCTATCCATCATCTCTCCAAATGGCACCTGTAAGCCCATTCCCGATATCACAATGCTGATACTACATCATGCGAGTGCAAATTTCTAGGCACTTTAGTGTTCAATCATCTTCCACCTTCGGATCACGAAAGGCACGCGAGCCAATCTACATCCTCAGGTTTAAGAAGATTGAACAGGGGCAACTGTTGTACCCCAAAATTTTCCCTCCCATATTCCTCAAGATTTGTTAAGAATGACCTTCAGATTGCTCAAGGGTTGTGCAGTCAAGCCGTCTCCTAAGTAGTAGACAGCTTAAATTAGGGTTTTGGTTCTTTCAAGGAATTTGGGGTTTTCAATGGTTCAATCAAGTCTCATAGGTCTATATACATCCTCAAGCACCTACATGCCAAGTTTCAAGACTCACAGTGCCAATTTGCACAGTCAAAAGTTCCATTTGATCTACAGTCAACTACAGGGGCAAAATGGTCATTTTGCAGTCAAAAGTCAGGATTTTTGGTCAACATCTTATTTTGAGTTCACAATAATCATTTGATCAAATCTTGATCATGATTCCACAAGAATAGCTCAAAAATCATCAAGATGCAAAAAGTTACTATTTTTGGACAGTAGAAAAGTCAACTGTATCTTGACCAGGGCATAACTTTTTCATGGTTTATCAGAAAAATCCCATCCAAAGCTCATTTTGAAGAGGATGCAATCTCCTACAATCCATATTCACACTCCAAGTTCAAGAAATGCTCTCACACAAATTTACAAATTTTTACATTATAGGTCAATTTCAAAAGTCAACAAAAGTACACTTTGAGTCAAAGGCCATAACTTGAGATTGGTAAATCCAAATGACATGGGACCAAAGACATTGGTTAGAGGACTTCAAGGGCTTTCCAAAATGTCCAAGAACATGGTCATATGATCAAAATTGAGCAAGTTGTGCATTGGAGAAGTTGGGAAATTTTCATGAATTTGCAAAAGTCAACTTTGCTCAAAACACCTTCTTTTTGCTAATGGGCCTCAAATCTCTTCTTGAAACTTCATCCATGACCTATGCACGACCCATCAAGATTAATTGGATTTATTTTCTTATTTTTATTGATTAATTGGATTTTTAATTAATATTAATCCATTTAATTAATTTAAATCATAAGAAAATATAAGATTTGTTTTTTAAATCTTTTTGTGAAGTAAATATGACCTAAACATGCTGGAAAATTCGTGCACAAGTCAAAGATACAAAAAAAATCCAAATTTGGCAACATTGTTCAATCATGAAGAATAAAAAATATTTGATTTTCAATCAAAGATTTAAACATCAATGCACATGGGTTGTGTGATCGGTGGAAATAGAACTGACTGTTTTAAAGCTGGTTCGCGAAATGTCGCGGTAAGCAAGAGTCGCCACCGTATTTTATGTTCTCCAACATGGAAAGGACAAAAGCACAGCAAAATTCCTTTTCGAGAATGTTTCTCGGTTCGGGAGGTAGATTTATAGAAAGGGAAGGTGTTAGCACTCTTTCTATCCGTGGTTATCCACGGGCTCTTAGGTACTTGCTCACTATGTTTTCAAAAATTGTTTGCTTTTCAAGTGTTTGTGGGTTTTGAAAAAGTTTAGTTTGAAAAAACTTCTAGGTAACTCTTATATCAGTCCTCAAGAGTGTATGAAGTATTTGTTTGAAAACTTTTTGAAAGTGTAGGTGCGAAAAGTTGTTTTTGTTTTTTGAAAGAGCAAGTACCCGGGAGAAATCTACCTACTCTAAGGAATTAGGCTGTGTAAGAGTCCTTTAGACAGTACTATCCCACTATTGAGAAATAGGTAGCACTGTCGTTTGGAGTTATTCGGGTCAATTCGATTATAGGGACAATGTGTGGTCACCAAAGCAATGGTATGACGCCTTAGCGGTAACCCTAATGTCCTAGATCCTTTTTATCCGAGGCAATCGTTTCGAGGCAAATGGATCTTTAGACAGGTGGGCGACCTCTAAAACACCCTATACTTGACGACCACCTCAAGGCAACCAAGTGAGGCGTACCCTAGGAGTGGCATGTGCATGTGTGTTAAATTCGGTTAAGATTATCTGGTACATGTTATTTGTGAGCTCCGCTTTGATTTTATTTTTCAAACAAGTCTTGTCATGCATATTAACAGTTTAATAATTTGCGGGAAATAAAGTGCGGAAGGTAAATCTACGCTTATTACAAGGTGCGGGTATATACATCGCCAAAAACATAACCCGTTTGGAAAATAAATGCGAGAAAATAAATAAAGCGATGAAAGAGGTCCTAATTATCTATTACATACTCGGAGCAGGTACATCAATATAATCAAAAACAATAATGCGCGAATAGAAATTGAATCGGGACGTCCTTAGGGTTTTGACCCTTTTTGAGAAAAGAAAGCAATTTGGTCCTTTTTGCAATTAATTAAATATTAACCCTAATGACTAATTAATTAATTAATTAATAGAAAAAGTATTTTTGTGTTTTTTATGTCTTTAATGAAAATAAAATAAAAAAAATTAAAAGTCAAGAGAAAAACCCTAATTCTAAGTTTGTTTTATTTATTGTAAAAAAGATTAAAATTAAACCTAATTAACCAAAAGACTAAATTAATTAATTTGCATTTATTTACAAAAAATAATTAATAGTGAAATTAATAAATAATAAAAATATTTGCATTTTTTAATTCTCTGAATTTATTATGAAAAATATTAATTTGTTAATTAAATAATAATAATAGTAATTAAAAATAATTAAAATAGAAAATATGAAAGAAAAACAATAAACCAGGGGGGGTATGCTGGCCCAGATGGAGGTTTTGTTTGTAAATTCCAGCCCAATAACACTCAAGCCTTTGTTAACTTTGGAGAATTGTCCAGAGCATGCTTTGACTTGGAGCATGGTGTCCAGCATCTTATGGCCACTGGATTGGAACGTGAGGACACATGGCAGGCTGAAGCGTGAGGTTTATGGTGGAATACACAGAGAGTCCTGCACGTGAACGTATTAGAAAAAAATAGAAACAAGCGTTTGGGGGGACCTGGGAATCGAACCCAGGTCCCAATGGTTGCCAGCCACATCATCTTCCACTGAGCCATGCGCCTGTATTTGATAATATATTAAGCAATGAAAATAATATATAAAAAAACAACGCATATGCTGGAAATTAAAAAATGCACGTTTCATTTGAATGAACCACTCCCATGCTTCCACGTCTTGTCTTCTTCGCTGAAACCTGCAACATAAAAGTGAGATAGCGAGGGTTTTTAACCCCCACAAAGCAGAACGAGGAAAAATAGCGAATCAGCGTGTTTTCAATATAAATTGTTCGCGAGGGTAGCTTTAGGTTCGTATGAATGCCACGAGTTCAACCATAGGTCTTACGAAGATTAATTTTTCCTAAATAAGAAAGCCCCAATTTTAGAGCTTGGAAAACCTAGAAATCATTCATGGTGGTTTCTGTTCCAGGGCGTTTCAGTCCAATTAATCCATGCCATTAGTTTCCTGTGAGTGCTAGCAATACAAAACAACCAACAAATCATGTTAAATGCGCATGGAATATGAATTATGATTATGAACAAAAGAGCCAAACCGTGAGTCTGTTTAAGGTGTTTTCTGGAGCTTTAGCACGCGAATTTGATTGCAAAACGTATCTGGGGATCCCTGCAAGGTATTGGAAACCACAAAAGCCCTTGAATTGGCCTGGAAGGTTGAGAACAATTTTGAGTTTTCTTGATTTTTCCTCAATATGCTTATGGTGTTTTTGCAGCAATTTTCACGTGTGAGGCATTAGGTTTAGGTTATGCATATATAGTAGAATGGATTTAGGTTACAATCTTGGCCAAGAATCCATGGAATTATGGTTTGCATATTTGATTTTCAATCAAATCTTTTTGCATCCTTTTGATTGGAAAACCTTGCCAAATTGAGAGATCCTTGTTCCCTTGATGTGTACAAGAAATCTCCAGCACATGTTGACCACTTTTGCTTCACAAAAAGATTTAGAAATCATATCTTGGTATTTTCCTACAATTAAATTAATTAAATGAATTAAAAATCAATTGAAAATCCAATTAATTAATAAAAATAAGAAAATAACTCAATTTAATCCCAATGGGTCGTGCATAGGCCTTGGACAAAGTTTCAAGAAGGAATTTGAGGCCCATTAGCAAAAATGATGTGTTTTGAGCAAAGTTGACTTTTGCAAATTCACAAAAATTTCCCAACTTCTCCAATGCATATCTTGCTCAATTTTGATCATATGAACATGTTCTTGGACATTTTGGAAAGGTCTTGAAGTCCTCTAACCAATGCCTTTGGTCCCATGTCATTTGGATTTACCAATCTCAAGTTATGGTCTTTGACTTAAAGTGCATTTTTGTTGACTTTTGAAATTGACCTATAATGTAGAAATTGGTAACTTTTGGTGAGAGCATTTCTTGGACTTGGAATGTGAATATGAGTTGTAGGAAATGTCACCCCCTTCAAAATGAGCATTTGATGGGATTTTTCTGATGAACCATGAAAAAGTTATGCCCTGGTCAAGTTACAATTGACTTTTCTACTGTCCAAAAATAGTAACTTTTGCATCTTTGATGATTTTTGAGCCATTCTTGTGGAATCATGATCAAGACTTGATAAAATGATGACTGTGTGCTCAAACTAAGATGTTGACCAAATTTTTTGACTTTTGACTGCAAAATGACCATTTTACCCCTGTAGTTGATTGTGAAGCAAGTGGGACTTTTGACTGTACAATTTGATGCTGTGAGCCTTGAGACTTGGCATGTAGATGCTTGACAATATATATAAGCCTATGGGACTTGATTGGACCACTGAAAACCTCAAATTCCTCGCAAGAACCAAAACCCTAATTTTGACTGGCTTAGGAGGCATTTGGATTGTGCAACCCTTGAGTAATCTTGAACCATTTGAAGATGATTCTTGATAAACCCTGAAGAATATGGGAGGGCAAATTTTGGGGTACAACAGTTGCCCCTGTTCAATTTTCTTAGACCTGAGGATGTAGATTGGCTTGCGTGCCTTTCGTGATCCGAAGGTGGAAGATGATTGAACACTAGAGTGCCCAGAAATTTGCACTCGCATAGTATAGTATCAGTCGTGATGTCGGGATTGGGCTTACAGATGTCATTTGGAGAGATGATGGATAGGAGGATGGGCTTATAGATTCCATCTGGAGATGTGACAGAACCTTGTCGGGAATGGGCTTATAGATGCCATTTGGAAGTGTAATGGATAGTTGTGGAGATTGGCTTAAAGATGCCATCCAGAGGTATCGATCGCGTAAAAGATTCCTTAGCGAGAACTTATATGTTTGAGAAAGAAAGATAATTTCCTGGCCTGTTACAGGGGTTGATCTTCAAACTCTTCGTGCAGATATGCCCTGGCTAGATACAGGTATCGAATCTACAATCAATCGCTCACAGATATGCCCTGGCTAGATACAGGTATTGAATCTGGAACTTCAAAAGGTTGATGGGTTGTCTCTACTGACAAATTATCTCAGAAAAATCTTTAGGGATCGATTTAACTGAACCAGGGGAGATTTTATCTTCTTTGAAGAGTTGCCTTTATGGACGAGTTGTCTTCATGGACAGGTTGTCTTTATTGACAGGATGTCTTTAATGACAGGTTGTCTTCAATGACGGGTGTCTACATTGACGGGTTGTCTTTAACGACGGGTTGTCTTTAACGACGGGTGTCTATATTGACGGGTGTCTATAACGATGGGTGTCTATAACGACGGGTGTATATAACGACAGATGTCTATAACGCCGGGTGTCTATAACGACGGGTGTCTATAACGACGGGTGTCTATAACGACGGGTGTCTATAACGACGGGTGTCTATAACGACGGGTGTCTATAACAACGGGTGTCTATAACGACGGGTGTCTATAACGATGGGTGTTTATAACGACGGGTGTCTATAACGACGGGTTGTCTTCACTGGCGGGTTGTCTAAAATGACGGGCTGTCTTCTTTGACTTTAGGAATTAATTTAACTGGACTTGTCTTCTTTGACTGGATTGGTCTCTTTTGACTGTATTTGTCTACTTTGACATAGCTGATCATTTAACTGTATCCTTCCTGAAAGGTAAAGGTCAGTCCTATGCAATGCATGATATGGATCAAGCAATGATGTTCTCGATATAAATGAGATTGTATGATATAATGCACATATGCATGTATCATGATGTATAACAATGTGATGTTTATGAATGTATCTTCGTCTAGGAAAATAAATCCTTGACGCATGCCGGAAAGTTGAATCCTGGGCTGATGTTGAAGAATAGAGTTCTTCGTCTCCGCTGGGGATGATGGTTGCGAGAATAAACCGGTAGGAGAAGATGACTCCGTTGGGGAATAAATTTGTTGGAGAGATTACTCTGCGGGGAATTACTCTGTGGGGAGAGATGCTTCGCTGGGATTTTGATGAGAACTCCGCTGGGGATTCCATTGATAAGTTATGTTGGGGAATTTGATGAACTCCGCTGGGGGATAGGAAGAACTTCGCCGAGGACGATCTTTCCGTGGTAATTTAGCTGAGGATAACCCAGTTATAGGCTCTGGTGAGGGAATAACCTTTGAATATGGCCGGGGAGATGCTTTTGCACTCTGTAGGGGATAAGCTTCCAGAATCTACTGGGGATAAGCTTCCAGAATCTACTGGGGAGGATGATTCAACTCTCCCGGGGAAACTTTTGGACTGTACTGGGGAAGTGGCTCCACTGGGGTGTCTGGTATTCCGCCGGGGAACAATCTTATATTAAGACTGCCGGGGATGCTTGCTGAGGATTATCTGTATACTCTGCTAGGGAATGTTGAGATCTTCTGGGGATACCCAACTTCCTTAAGGCTGACAGTAGACTAATTCTGCTTAGGAGGAGTATTGCCGAACCTTGTCTTACTCTGTGGTGAGTGAAGGTATCCTGGTTATATTCTTCAGCCGAACCTACCTTGGTACCTTGGTGGACAGAGCAGCTAGATCGCTTAGACGACTCATTATTGCCCCTGTTTCTGTGGGAGAAGGTAGGCCTAGATAACTGCTGATTGACAAATCCTTTCTGGTAGGCGAGTGACGAGATGACAGGACATAGTCGTACGCTTTGATCCCTAACTTTTGCCTGGACCGCCCTTTCGAGTTTTCAGTCCATCGGGATACCCTTTTTTGCCCAAGCCGCCTTTTCAGGTTTTCGACTTGTCGGGTGTACAGATTTTTTCGTTTTCATCCCTTATTTTTGCCCGAACCCTTTTGGTTTGCCGGGAAGCCCTTATTTTTGCCTAGGCCAGTCGACCTAGCGGGTCTTTGATTATGCGTAGTGTTTTTTGACTATGTCCACGCTCTCAGAATGTAGGGCGTTGTCACTGTCAATAGTGTAGTGTTGCCATACTACCAGAAGATCTTCGTTTGATCGTGCAAGATTCGCGCTGGAATTCATATCCAATGCCCCAAGTGATTCAGACGGAGATCTTCTCCTGGCTATTTGGCATTTTTGAGAGATTCTCTGAATCTTGACTTGACTTCCCCAGATGATAGACAATGATCATGCCGTGCCCCTTGGTTGGAGGTGCTTTTGTTCACTAGATATTCTTCGTGCGAATTTCTCTGCTGCTCGAACAAATAATCATATGCAAACAATATTATTTTTAAAAATGCAAAGCTTATGTCTGTCTTGAAGTTTTTGAAAATGCAGTTTTTAATAAAACAAGCAAATTTTTGTAAAAATGTGATGTCAACTCGGTATTTTACAGCAAGCCTTAAGGAGTCAGGATACCTTTTGTAACAGTATGCTTTCGAACTAACCCATGCTTCAACTAGGACTTTTAAGGGTTATAACGTGGCCTGGTTCACGGTTTAAGAAACAAAGGATAAAGGCTCAAATTTTATTTGTACCCACCCGTTCTTTGTGATGTTCTTCGATCATAAACTCAGTTAATCGTGCATTAGATCGTGTTTGAGTCTTTGCTCTGATATTCCGGTGATGGTTCGAATATTGACAATTTATTTTAAATAGGCAGTCATTTTTTGTCGAGGGTTTGTAGGACCTCTTTCTTTTTGATTTTATTATCCCTATTTTTTGCCTGAACTGTTTCTTTTTGTAATTACAGTCAGCGGGATGCCCCAGTTTTGGTAAGTCTCCTTCATAGGTTTTGACTTATTGGGCTTTAGTTTTTTTGAGAAATAATGACTGCCTGTCTTTATGATTATTCGGAACCATCACTATCTTTTGTTTCGGAAGGACTCCTTTGATGCTGTTCGTTGTGCACCTGGATCAACTGAGAGAACTACCCTGCCCCAGGTTATGATTAAGGGTTTTAATTTTTGAAAAGAAAAACTCCAACTTCTTTGGCTCAGAGGGGTTGACGAGGGATTATCTTCCTTATAACTCCAGTGTTTAGGATTTGAAACAATGCCTGTACCTCATCAGCGGGGTCTGTTCAAAAGCATACTGTAAAGATCATGGTATCGTTTTTTTCATCCTCCCTCAAGAGGCTTAGAATTTTTTTCCGAGAGTTGAACATCAAAAAATGAAAGCAGTTTTAAGCATAGTGAACATAATTACTTCAAAACAGACACGTGTAATGCATTAATGAAATAACAACGTTTGACATGAATAAAATGTTTGAACAATTAAAGAAAAATACAACTTGAACATTCGAATGAACAAAAGTTTTTTCAATCCTAGCCATGTTTTGGCAAGGGAGCAGTGATCACATTGGGAGTCTCGGGCGCTTCGAACTTGACCTCCTTTGCATCGATTAGATCCTGAACCTTGTTCCTCAAAGTCCAACAATCATCTGTAGCATGCCCCAGACTGTCAGAATGATAAGCGTAGCGGGCGTTGGGGTTATACCTTGAAGGTGTCTTATTGGGATTCTTAGGAGGGTCCCTTAGAGTTACCAAATCGGTCTCCAGCAGCTGTGGCAATATCTGGGACAAGGTCATGCTGAGTGGAGTGAACTGCCTTTTAGGTCTCTCTTCTCTTTGTTGATTGTGACGCTGAGGAGCACCAGCAGGCTTTGAAATGACCACTGCGTTGACAGCTTGGCGGTGTTCAGATTCGTTTGGTCTCCTTGAGCCATAGACAGTACTGGATTCTTTCTTGAATGGTTTCTTCTCAGTGTTCGAGGAGTCACCCTTTTGTATCTTCCCAGACTTGATACCAGCTTCTATCCTCTCACCAGTCAAGATCAAATCTGTAAACCCAGTAGAAGAATTCCCAATCAGATGGTTGAAGAACGGACCATACAGGGTCCCCAGGAACATATCAACGAGCTCACGGTCAGTCAAAGGTGGCTGCACCCTTCCAGCCAGGTCTCTCCACTTTTGAGCATACTCCTTGAATCCTTCACCCGTCCCTAGTGACATACCCTAGAGTTGGGTACGCGTAGGAGCGAGGTCGGAATTATACTGATACTGCTTGTAGAACGCAGTGGCTAAGTCCTCCCAGTTACGAATACTGGTTCCATCTAGTTGATAGAACCATTCGAGTTGAGTCCCTGAAAGACTATCCTGGAAGAAATGGATCCATAGATTCTTGTCAGCAGTGTAAGGTTGGATCTTCCTCACATATGATCTGAGATGCAACTTAGGACAGGAAGCTCCGTCGTACTTTGCAAAGGCAGGTGCCTTGAACTTGTGGGGGATCACCACCCCAGAGGATAAGCCTAGGTCTCCAAATTCCAACCCGGGCACCTGTTGAATCTCCATAGCACTTAAACGGTCCTCTAGCTGTTTGTACCTGTCTTCTGCAGGAGGGTACTGTTCATCGTTATAATCCGTCTCGTTGTCGGAGACCACGGGACTAGGAACCTCTCTCCCTTGTGGGCTGTCTTTCCCAACAGATGGGATAGTCAGTTCAGCTTCATTTTGTGACCCATTCCCAGATCTGCGTCTAGGGTTGAACAAAACAGTCCTCTTCTTCTTCTTCTTCATAAGCAGGGTCTTCAACTCCTGTTGACCTTGGGCTAGGCTTATAACCAACTCCTGGAACTGGGCATTCTGGTCCTGGAGGGCCTTGATAGCTTGTTCAGTGGATGGTTCGGGATTCATGATGATTGCTAAAATAAACAGCGAAGAAGATAAGTGACCTGTCAAAAGGGTACCTATTATGCAATGATGTGTATGTATGCATGCAATGTTTTCAAGGATCTCGCGGGGCAAACAAGAAAATTGTTAGAATTTGAATTTGTAGCTTGATGGAAGGAACTTCATGTTGTTGAGAGTCCTTCTTCAAGAGTCAAGGCTCACCATATCAAGTGGGTCATAGCCCCTGACTCAAGTCATCATGTTTTGATCTCCGAACAACCTTGGATAGAGGAAAATAAATCCCCTTTGCCCCTTGTTAGACAGTTGGTTCATCATGACCTGCATCACAAACCCTTGAGATCCTTGAAATGGTTAAGGAAATGCTATGGTATGATGTTATGATGCGTATGATGTACGTGGATGCAAAGGTGTGAGGTATAAGTTAGCCCAGTAATAAGTCCAGTTTAAGGACTATAAACAAAACCTGCAAGTAACTCAATGTTGTCAGATAACAAGTATGGGCAAGTATTTCAAGTTTGAAGGCACACAAGTCACACAAGACAGCCCTTAGAGTTTAGGCCAGCATGAAGTTTAGGTACTACCCTCTTTCAGTTTCAGTTAGTGAAGACCTGTCCTAGAAATTAGTAACCGGGTTCTAGAGGATCTCAATATCACTGACTACCCTCAATCGGTCATAACTCTAGCTTCACAATCTTTTCTTGCGGCCAGAACCATCGCGAGAGTTTAGCCTCAATGAGTGTAGCATACTGCTACTGTTCTATGGCCAAGTTGGGTCAATTTAGGGTTCTAAGGTCGGTTGGTGCTTAATGACTCCTCAGAAGACCCATATTCTCCTCGTTCCAACACAAGGGATATCGGTACAGACCAAGGTGTCACACCAACGTAGCCACTGCTTCACCCGTGTCGGTCTACGCCGGACAGGTCCCTCACAGCTTATGCTACCTAAAGGGTATTCCCCAGATCCGGGTTAGGATCTATGAAAATCCGATGCAATGCCCACAAATATAAAAGCAATCAAGGCATACAATTGAAAACATAAGAGTGGTCTAATCCTAAGGTACACCTCACTTATAATATCCCCAGCAGAGTCGCCAGTTCTGTGATAGGTGGAAATAGAACTGACTGTTTTAAAGCTGGTTCGCGAAATGTCGCGGTAAGCAAGAGTCGCCACCGTCTTTTATGTTCTCCAACATGGAAAGGACAAAAGCACAACAAAATTCCTTTTCGAGAATGTTTCTCGGTTCGGGAGGTAGATTTATAGAAAGGGAAGGTGTTAGCACCCTTTCTATCCGTGGTTATCCACGGGCTCTTAGGTACTTGCTCACTATGTTTTCAAAAATTGTTTGCTTTTCAAGTGTTTGTGGGTTTTGAAAAAGTTTAGTTTGAAAAAACTTCTAGGTAACTCTTGTATCAGTCCTCAAGAGTGTATGAAGTATTTGTTTGAAAACTTTTTGAAAGTGTAGGTGCGAAAAGTTGTTTTTGTTTTTTGAAAGAGCAAGTACCCGGGAGAAATCTACCTACTCTAAGGAATTAGGCTGTGTAAGAGTCCTTTAGATAGTACTATCCCACTATTGAGAAGTAGGTAGCACCGTCGTTTGGAGTTATTCGGGTCAATTCGATTATAGGGGCAATGTGTGGTCACCAAAGCAATGGTAGGACGCCTTAGCAGTAACCCTAATGTCCTAGATCCTTTTTATCCGAGGCAACTGTTTCGAGGCAACTGGATCTTTAGACAGGAGGGCGACCTCTAAAACACCCTATACTTGACGACCACCTCGAGGCAACCAAGTGAGGCGTACCCTAGGAGTGGCATGTACATATGTGTTAAATTCAGTTAAGATTATCTGGTACATGTTATTTGTGAGCTACGCTTTGATTTTATTTTTCAAACAAGTCTTGTCATGCATATTAACAGTTTAATAATTTGCGGGAAATAAAGTGCGAAAGGTAAAACTACGCTTATTACAAGGCGCGGGTATATACATCGCCAAAAACATAACCCGTTTGGAAAATAAATGCGAGAAAATAAATAAAGCGATTAAAGAGGTCCTAATTATCTATTACATACTCGGAGCAGGTACATCAATATAATCAAAAACAATAATGCGCGAATAGAAATTGAATCGGGACGTCCTTAGGGTTTTGACCCTTTTTGAGAAAAGAAAGCAATTTGGTCCTTTTTGCAATTAATTAAATATTAACCCTAATGACTAATTAATTAATTAATTAAAAGAAAAAGTATTTTTGTGTTTTTTATGTCTTTAATGAAAATAAAATAAAAAAAATTAAAAGTCAAGAGAAAAACCCTAATTCTAAGTTTGTTTTATTTATTGTAAAAAAGATTAAAATTAAACCTAATTAACCAAAAGACTAAATTAATTAATTTGCATTTATTTACAAAAAATAATTAATAGTGAAATTAATAAATAATAAAAATATTTGCATTTCTTAATTCTCTGAATTTATTATGAAAAATATTAATTTGTTAATTAAATAATAATAATAGTAATTAAAAATAATTAAAATAGAAAATATGAAAGAAAAACAATAAACCAGGGGGGGTATGCTGGCCCAGATGGAGGTTTTGTTTGTAAATTCCAGCCCAATAACACTCAAGCCTTTGTTGACTTTGGAGAATTGTCCAGAGCGTGCTTTGACTTGGAGCATGGTGTCCAGCATCTTATGGCCACTGGATTGGAACGTGAGGACACATGGCATGCTGAAGCGTGAGGTTTATGGTGGAATACACTGAGAGTCCTGCACGTGAACGTATTAGAAAAAAATAGAAACAAGCGTTTGGGGGGACCTGGGAATCGAACCCAGGTCCCAATGGTTGCCAGCCACATCATCTTCCACTGAGCCATGCGCCTGTATTTGATAATATATTAAGCAATGAAAATAATATATAAAAAAACAACGCATATGCTGGAAATAAAAAAACGCGCGTTTCATTTGAATGAACCACTCCCATGCTTCCACGTCTTATCTTCTTCGCTGAAACCTGCAACATAAAAGTGAGATAGCGGGGGTTTTTAACCCCCACAAAGCAGAACGAGGAAAAATAGCGAATCAGCGTGTGTGCAATATAAATTGTTCGCGAGGGTAGCTTTAGGTTCGTATGAATGCCACGAGTTCAACCATAGGTCTTACGAAGATTAATTTTTCCTAAATAAGAAAGCCCCAATTTTAGAGCTTGGAAAACCTAGAAATCGTTCATGGTGGTTTCTGTTCCAGGGCGTTTCAGTCCAATTAATCTATGCCATTAGTTTCCTGTGAGTGCTAGCAATACAAAACAACCAACAAATCATGTTAAATACGCATGGAATATGAATTATGATTATGAACAAAAGAGCCAAACCGTGAGTCTGTTTAAGGTGTTTTCTGGAGCTTTAGCACGCGAATTTGATTGCAAAACGTATCTGGGGATCCCTGCAAGGTATTGGAAACCACAAAAGCCCTTGAATTGGCCTGGAAGGTTGAGAACAATTTTGAGTTTTCTTGATTTTTCCTCAATATGCTTATGGTGTTTTTGCAGCAATTTGCACGTGTGAGGCATTAGGTTTAGGTTATGCATATATAGTAGAATGGATTTAGGTTACAATCTTGGCCAAGAATCCATGGAATTATGGTTTGCATATTTGATTTTCAATCAAATCTTTTTGCATCCTTTTGATTGGAAAACCTTGCCAAATTGAGAGATCCTTGTTCCCTTGATGTGTACACGAAATCTCCAGCACATGTTGACCACTTTTGCTTCACAAAAAGATTTAGAAATCATATCTTGGTATTTTCCTACAATTAAATTAATTAAATGAATTAAAAATCAATTGAAAATCCAATTAATTAATAAAAATAAGAAAATAACTCAATTTAATCCCAATGGGACGTGCATAGGCCTTGGACAAAGTTTCAAGAAGGAATTTGAGGCCCATTAGCAAAAATGATGTGTTTCGAGCAAAGTTGACTTTTGCAAATTAACAAATATTTCCCAACTTCTCCAATGCATATCTTGCTCAATTTTGATCATATGAACATGTTCCTGGACATTTTGGAAAGGTCTTGAAGTCCTCTAACCAATGCCTTTGGTCCCATGTCATTTGGATTTACCAATCTCAAGTTATGGTCTTTGACTTAAAGTGCATTTTTGTTGACTTTTGAAATTGACCTATAATGTAGAAATTGGTAACTTTTGGTGAGAGCATTTCTTGGACTTGGAATGTGAAGATGAGTTGTAGGAAATGTCATCCCCTTCAAAATGAGCATTGGATGGGATTTTTCTAATGAACCATGAAAAAGTTATGCCCTAGTCAAGTTACAGTTGACTTTTCTACTGTCCAAAAATAGTAACTTTTGCATCTTTGATGATTTTTGAGCCATTCTTGTGGAATCATGATCAAGACTTGATCAAATGATGACTGTATGCTCAAACTAAGATGTTGACCAAATTTTTTGACTTTTGACTGCAAAGTGACCATTTTACCCCTGCAGTTGATTGTGAAGCAAGTGGGACTTTTGACTGTACAATTTGATGCTGTGAGCCTTGAGACTTGGCATGTAGATGCTTGACAATATATATAAGCCTTGATTGGACCATTGAAAACCTCAAATTCCTTGCAAGAACCAAAACCCTAATTTTGACTGGCTTAGGAGGCATTTGGATTGGGCAACCCTTGAGTAATCTTGAACCATTTGAAGATGATTCTTGATAAACCCTGAAGAATATGGGAGGGCAAATTTTGGGGTACAACAGGTTGGATCCAATTTTTTAACCTAATTTGTTTCCCTTATATGCAAGCAAGCAAACCCTGACTTAGGAGACGAGAAAAAGCTACAGAAAAGGCCCTGCCATATTCAAGAAATTCTAAGAAAATTAAAAACCTGTTCTTGCATTCTAGGCCGATTCAAGGGTTTTTGTTGATTCAAATACATTGCAGGAGGTTCCAGGAACATTTTGCAATCAAACTCAGGCATTAAAGCTCAAAGAATCGTCATATACAGAACCACGGTTTGCCTTTCTTATTCAGAATTATATACCTTGATTCATGCGCATTTAACATGTTTTCATGATTGTTTTGCATTGCTAGGGACCATACAAAGCTAATGACATGATTGAATTGAACTATAACGCCCTGAATCAAAAGATGCCATAACTGAATTTCTAGGGTTCTTGAGCTCTAAATTAGGGCTTTTCAGTCCAGGAAAAATTAGGACTAGTGAGACATATGGTTGAGATCGTGAGACCAAGACGAACAAGACCCACCCCTCGCGAAATATTTATGCTTGCTAGATTTCTAATCGCTATTTTTCGTGCAGCTAGATAGTGGAGATTAAAAACCCCCGCTATCTGATTCTGAATATGCAGGAAAAACGAAGAAGACGATGATGTGTTGACGTCCCATTGGCCAATTTGAAAAAGCGTGCGTTTTGTTTTATTTACAGCATATTGATTTATTAGCACATATAATAATTGCCTCTTATTCCACTAATGAATTAAGCAGGTTGGTGGAGTGGTTGAGCGGACGTCCAATGAGCGCTGGGACCTGGGTTCGAATCCCAGGTCCCCCAAAACAATTATTTGTTTTCTTTCTGCAGGTAATCCCATGTGCTCTCCAACGCGTGACCCACCATACACCTCAGAGGTCCACACGCCAAGTGGCTCCTGGCCAAATCTGAAGGCCAGGATTGAAGGACCACCACGCTCCCTGGTCAGCGCATGCATAGCAGGCCCAGAAAAGTCAAACATGCTGGAATGTTAGTGGGCCAAGAATTGCTCTTTCCACCACAAATCAAGCCCAACACCCCCCACAAGTTTATTTCTTTTCTTTTATTTTTTTATCTCTTTCATTTTAATTATTTATTATAATTATTATTTTCACTAACCAAATTAATTTTTTTCATAATAAAATCAGAAAACTAAAATATAATATTTTTTATTATTATTTATTAAAATTAATTTCACCCTTAATTAGTTATTTTGTAAATAAATACTAACATAATTAATTTAGTTTTAATTAGTTTAATACTTTTGCAATAAATAAAAATCAATGTAGAATTAGGGTTCTTGACAATTTTAATCCTTTTGTTTTTATTTCCTTAAAACATAAAAAACTCAAAAAATATCTTTCTTTATTTAATTAATTAATTAGTTTAGGTTTAATTAAATGCAAAAATAACAAAAATCTCTTTCTTTCTCAAAAAAGGGGTCAAAACCCTAAAAACTCCCCGATTCAATTTTCCCTCGCGCCTATTATTTTATTCATGTTTTTTTATCCATATTATGTATCTGTTCCGAGGATGTAATAGCTTTAATTAGGATTTTTTTATCGCTTTCATTTAATTTTCCGCATTTACTTTTTCAAGGGTTTGTTTTTGGCGATGTAAATACCCGATGCCTTGTATTAGTTTAGATTTAATTTCTGTAACCATTAGCTGCTAGATGTATGCTAACTAGGCTATGCATGACAAGATCTTTCCTAAAATAAAATCAATCGTAGCTCACCATTAACATGTACAAAGATAATATAAATGAAACCTGACACACTCGCACATGCCACTCCTAGGGTACTCCTCACTTGGTTGCCTCGACGTGGTCATTGAGTATAGGGTGTTTTAGAGGTTGCCCTCCTGTCTAAAGATCAAAAGTTGCCTCAAAACGGTTGTCTCGGATAAAACGATCTAAGACATTAGGGTTACTTCTAAGGCGTCCTACCATTGCTTTAGTGACCACATGTCCCATTAATTGAATTGATCCGAAAACT
Source organism: Vicia faba (assembly GCA_948472305.1). Classification (NCBI taxonomy): domain Eukaryota; kingdom Viridiplantae; phylum Streptophyta; class Magnoliopsida; order Fabales; family Fabaceae; genus Vicia; species Vicia faba. The sequence continues at coordinate 1,178,849,456 of OX451738.1, read as the reverse complement.
CCAACGACGGTGCTACCTACTTCTCAATAGTGGGATAGTACTGTCTAAAGGATATTTACACAGCTTAATTTCTTTTGAGTAGGTAGAGGTTCTCAGGTACTTGCTCTTTCAAAACAAAAATACTTTTCGCACCTACGCTTTTCAAACAAAAGTTTTCAAAAAAACACTTCATACACTCTTGAGGACAGATACAAGAGTTAAATCAAAGTTTTCAAACAAAACTCTTTTCAAAACCCACAAACACAAGAAAAGCAAAACTTTTTGAAAAACATAGTGAGCAAGTACCTAAGAGCCCGTGGATAACCACGGATAGAAAGGGTGCTAACACCTTCCCTTTCTATAATCTACCTCCCGAACCCGAGAAACATCTCGAAAAGGAATTTTGCTGTGCTTTTGTCCTTTCCTTGTTGGAGAAAATAAAAGACGGTGGCGACTCTTGCTTACCGCGACATTTCGCGAACCATGCATTCCCTATTATCAAACATATAACAGTAATATTATGCGGAAATTAAATTGCGGGAAATTAAATCTAAACTATTACAAGGCGTCGGGTATTTACATCGCCAAAAACAAACCCTTTAATTTAAATTGCGGAAAGTAAAAATAAAGAGATAAATAATTAAAATCCTAATTAAAAAATATTACATACTGGAAGCAATTACAATATTGGAAATATGGATCGCATGCGAGAAAATTAAATCGGCGCATTTTTAGGGTTTTGACCCCTTTTTTGAAAGAAAACATGTTTTTGTTATTTTTGAATTTATGGGAATTAAATCTAATTTAATAGTTAAAATTAATTAATTAATGAAAATATTTTTTGGTTTTTTATATTTAAGGAAATAAAATAAAATTGATTAAAATTATTAAAAACCTAATTCTACATTAGTTTTAATTTATTGCAAAAAATATTAAATGTTTAAACCTATTTAAAACTAAGTCAATTAATTAATATTTATTTACAAAAATAAAATAATCAAATTAATAAAAATAACATTTTTTGTTTTCTGATTTTTTATGAAAAAATAAATAAATTATTTGGTTGATTAAATAATAATAATAATAATTAAATAAAGCAAATAAATAAAAGAGAAAATATAAAGAAATAACCCATGGGGGGGTGTTGGGCCCAATTCTGAGTGTGAGAATAGCAATTCCAAACCCATTTACTGCAAGCCTGCTTTGACTTTCCAGATCACCCACGCGCTTGTTGACTTGGACATATGATAGTCCTTCATTCCTGGCCACCAGATTTGGCCTGAAGGCCATCTGGCGCCTGATCAGGTGATGATGCATGATGGACCTTAAGCCTTGGCATGTACTGGATAGCCTGGAAATAAAATGCAACAAATATTGAGGGACCTGGGATTCGAACCCAGGTCCCATTGCTCATTGGCCAATGCACCAACCACTCCACCAACGCTTGATATTTGTTAGGATAATAAACAAACAATAATATATTTGAAACAAACAACTATGCCTGAAAATAAAAAAATATGGCGCGCTGTTTGAACTGGCCAATTGGGAGAGGACGCATGGTCGTCTTCTTCAACAAATCCCTGGTTTTCTTACCTGCATATTTTTATCCGCGGCAAGATTCGTGGGATCATCCTAAAATGATTTCCAGGCCATGTAAATGAAGCTAAGACCATCATCGTGTTCGTCTCTCTTCCCTGAACATAACCATGGTCGTTATTTGTCCTAATTGTTCCTGCAAAACAAAAACCCAAATGCAAACCTCCAAAACCCTAGGTTCGGGCAGGGTGATATAGGCTACAAAAACAAAATTAAATAATGCAGAAATTCTCTAAATGAATTGATTAACATGATAGTGTCAAGATATTGGCAAAAAGATGCAAGATTCAGAGGTTATGTTTTCGTGTACAGAGCCATGTTCATGAGGACTTACAGCGCGATTGGGGATGTCTCAGGGCTTGATTCTGATTGCTTTAGCTTCAGTGGACCTCAGGCAAGAAGATATTGTTGAGTTTTTGGATTGAATCGAGCTCTAAGTATGATTTCAGTTTCAAGGTTTTCAAGCTTTTTTTCAAAGTTTGTCTGGCCATTTGTGCAGCTTTTAGGTCGTGTTCTTTGTATGCCTCGCTTGTGTGAGTAATAAGGAATGCATTAGGTTAAAATTTTGGGCTTGAATCCATGTATATTGATGAATTAAGATATGATTTGATTTCTCCATTAAAGGCTTTCAAATTCTTTCCAAATCCAAGATTTTGTGCATGATTTTCCTTGGTATGAATTTGATTGGGTGTATCATGATAATGAAGACCTGTAATGATAAAAAAAAAATCTTATTCCATCAATTTTTGGATTTTATTTGAATTAATATTGATTTAAAATGAATTAAATCAATAAAAATCAAATAAAATAGAAAAATTAATAATTGGTCACGAAATTGAAAATAGGACACGTGTGTGGTGTGACAAGATCATATCAAGTGGAAAAAAGTGGACCCTTTTGTCAAAAATTGGAGTTTTAGGGACAATTGACTTTTAGCAAAATTGGAAACATTCCAAACTTCAACAATGCATAACTTCTTCAATTTTGAACTTTTGGAAGTTTTCTTGGACTTTTTAGAAACCTTGAGATGTCCTCTAACCAAAAATGTTGGTCTCATCTCATTTTGATATTCCATACTCAAGTTATAAGCTTTGGAAAAAAAGGTGTTTTTGTTGACTTTCAAAAATGACCTATAATGTCCAAATTTGTAACTTTTTGTGAGAGAATTTCTTGATATTGGGGTGTGAATATGGATTGTAGGGAATTGAATACTCTTAAAAATGAGCTTTGGATGGGTCATTTCTCATAAAGTATGATAAAGTTATGCTTGGTCAAAGTTGAGTTGACTTTTCCTACAAAACCCTAATTTAGCAACTTTTGAATCTTGATGATTCTTGAGCAATCCTTGATGAATCATGACCAACCCTTGATCAAATTATGAATTATCCTTCAAAATGAGAATGTTGACAAAAAATATTGAGGTTTGACTATTTGTAGGTCATAGTTGACTTTTGCCCTAGCACAATCGATTTTTGGACCTCTTGAGCAATTGATTGACCAAACTTCCTCTGCAAGGCTTGAAATTTGACATGGATGAACTTGAGAACATATTAGGACATTGGGGAGTACTTGGGGTCATTTGGATGCAAGGACCTTGATGCAACACAAAACCCTAATTTTGAATTGACTGCCTTAGGAGGTGATTTGACTGTCCAACTCTTGAGCTAACTTGAGCCACTTGGAGATTATTCTTGACATGTCTTGAGAAATATGGGAGGGAAAATTTTGGGGTACAACAACGAGCAAAGGAACCCTAACAATGGCATATCATGATTCCTGCACTGAAAATGCAATTAAGTGATACCAATAGCTTGCAAACATGATGATGAACAAGAATATATAAATAAAATGTGCTAATGATGCGTAAATTGCAAATATCGAATTTGAAAAATGTACCAAACCGTGTGAGTTGTAGAACGCGTTTCTGAGTGCTTCAGGCCTTGGGAATGATTGGAACAGCTTCCTGGGATGTCTAGGAAGGGATTGGTGATCTTGGAATGCTTTGAAACGCCTTGTAGATTGAAAACTGATTCCCAATTTTTCTTAAATTTTTCAGTTTTCTTCCTGGCAATTCACGACCTCTAACCCTCCATTTTTTGCTTTGTTCTTGTTCATTATATATCCCTCAATGAATTAGGGTTGCAAAACAGATTGAATCTTTAAGCTTTGATGATATTTGATTTGATTCTTTAGCCATATGATATCTTTCTATTTTCATGCCAATCATGCTATTTTTGTACCAATTTCCATTGATTCGAATTAATCTTGCAAGCTCAGCATATCTTGGTTGCTAACCTATCAAAAAAACAAATCAAATCATATCTTTGATAATTTTCATCATTTATTTGATTTAATTCACTTTTTAATTAATGAAAAATAAAAATAAATTGAAAAATGAAGAAAATAATTTGTGGATAAGTATTTGAGTCGTGGACCACATTATAATTGAGGTGCAAGCATAAAAAGTTGGGCCCATTTATCAAAAAATGCAAATTTGAGCACATTTGACTTTTGGCAATTTTGCAAAAATGGTCAACTTGGCCAATGCATAACTCTCTCAATTCTGACCCTAGAGAGGTGTTCTGGGACTTTTTAGAAATCTTAGGATGTCCTCTAAGCAACCCTTTTGGTATCATCTCAATTGAATCTTCCATGTTCATGTATGAAGCTTTGACCCAAAAGGTGTTTTTGTTGACTTTTCAAAATGACCTATAATGTTAAAATTCATATCTTTTTGTGAGCGCATATTCTGAACTTGGGGGATGAAGATGAATTGTAGGGAATTTCATCCTCTTAAAAATGAGCTTGGTATGGGTCATTTCTTATAAAGCATGAGAAAGTTATGCTTGGTCAAAGTTGAGTTGACTTTTCCTACAAAACCCTAATTTAGCAACTTTTGGGTTTTGATGAATTGTGAGCAATCCTTGAGGAATCATGACCAATCCTTGATCAAATGATGGATAATACTTCAAAATGAGGATGTTGACCAAAAATCTTGAAGTTTGACTATATGTGGGCCACATTTGACTTTTGACCTAGCACAATTGATTTTTAGGCATTTGAGCAATTGACTGAGCAAACTTCTTCTGCAAGGCTTGAAACATGACATGGATGATCTTGAGGACATATTAGGACAATGGTGAGAATTTGTGTCCTTTGTGGTTCACACATCTTGATGAAGATGGAAACCCTAATTTGAGGTAGATTGCCTTAGGAGAGAGTTTGTCTGGTCAACTCTTGACCTTCCTTGAGCAATTTGGGGGCCTCTCTTGCCATGTGTTGAGAAATATGGGAGGGCAAATTTTAGGGTACAACACCACTAAGATGAAACGATGTCCATTGGATGTTGTCGGCTTGATTTCCCTAATCACATCAATCCCCCACATAGCAAAGGGCCAAGAAGCCGTCAAGACATTCAAAGGAACCGGAGGTACGTGCACCTTGTCAGTATAAATCTGGCATTTATCGCAGGTTCGAGAGTGTTGATAGCAGTCTGCTTCCATGGTAGACCAATAATAGCCTGCCCGTAGGATTTTCTTTGCCATCGTATGCCCACTGGAGTGGGTGCCAAAAGTGCTCTCATGTAATTCAGCCATGATCCTTTCAACTTCAACCTTATCTATGCACCGAAGTAACACAGAGTCATGATTACGTTTATACAGGATGCCATTGCTAAGGAAAAACTTAGCAGAGAATCTCCTCAAGAACTTCTTATCATTGACCGAAGCTCCTTCTGGATACTCTTGAGTCTCGAGATACCTCTTGACTTCGTGAAACCAAGGTTGGTCCACTACTTCTTCAGTATTAATCTCGTGACAGTATGCTGGTTCCTCCATTCGTTCAATGGTGATCTGGGGAGCCTCGTTATCCCAATTAAGTTTAAACATAGATGACATTGTTGCTAGAGCGTCTGCTAGCTGATTTTCTTCTCGCGGGAAATGCTCGAAGGTAATCTTCTCAAAATGTGGTAGCAATGTCAAAACATGTTCTTTGTAAGGGATAAGGTTTATGTGTTTGGTGTCCCATTCCCCTTTGATCTGGCTGATGACCAAAGTTGAGTCTCCGAATACATCCAAGGATTTAATTCCCAAGTCTATGGCAGCTTTGAGACCGAAGATGCATGCTTCATATTCCGCCATGTTGTTTGTACAATTGAAGAAAAGTTTGGTAGTAAAGGGAGTATGACACCCTTATGGAGATATGAGTACGACACCAATACCATTGCCGGGTGCATTGGATGCTCCATAAAAGAACAAGGTCCATCGGGATCCTTGTTCAGGTCCGTCATATGTCCTGAATTCTTCAAAGTTGTCTAACGTCATGATGTCCTCATCCGGAAATTTGAATTTCATGGACTGGTAGTCTTCTACAGCTTGGTGAGCGAGGTGGTCAGCTAGTACACTGCCCTTTATTGCTTTCTGGGTAGTATACTGTATGTCATATTCTGTCAGGATCATCTGCCATCTCGCTATTCTCCCATAAAGAGCAAGCTTCTCGAAGATGTATTTTATCAGATCCATTTTAGATATCAGCAAAGTAGTATGTGTCAGCATATACTGTCTTAGCCGCCGATCAGCCCATGCCAGAGCACGACAAGTTTTCTCAAGTAGTGAATATTTGGTTTCACAGTCGGTAAACTTTTTTCTCAGGTAGTAAATAGCATGCTCTTTTCGGCCAGACTCGTCATGCTGCCCCAACACACACCCCATTGAGATTTCTAAAATAGTCAGATACATGATCAACGGTCTTCCCTTGATTGGTGGCATCAACATAGGAGGCTCTTGTAAGTATTCTTTAATTTTGTCAAAAGCAACTTGGAATTCATCATTCCATTTGACTACTTGATCTTTCTTCAATAGTTTGAAGATTGGCTCACAAATGGCTGTCAGGTGAGAAATGAATCTGGCAATATAGTTCAAACGTCCCAAGAATCCTCTGACTTCCTTCTCAGTATGAGGAGCAGGCATATCTTGTATTGCTTTAACTTTGACAGGATTGGCCTCGATACCTTTGTTACTGACGACAAAGCCTAAGAGTTTTCCAGACCGTAGTCCAAATGTGCATTTGTTTGGATTCAACCTCAGCTTGTACTTCTTCAGTCTCTCAAATAGTTTTTGTAAGTGATCAAGATGCTCTTCTTCTGTTTGAGATCTGGCTATCATATCGTCCATGTAGACCTCTATTTTGTGATGTATCGTGTCATGAAATAGAGCTACCATGGCACGCTGATAGGTTGCCCCAACGTTCTTTAGTCCGAATGACATCACCTTATAGCATAAAGTGCCCCACTGCGTGACAAAGGTTGTTTTCTCCATGTCCTCAGGTGCCATTTTGATTTGGTGGTAACCTGAGAATCCGTCCATGAAGGAACACACTTTGTGTTGTGCCATATTGTCAACTAGGATATCAATGTGGGGAAGTGGAAAATCATCCTTAGGGCTCGCCCTATTCAAATCTTTGTAGTCCACACACATTCGTACTTTTCCGTCTTTTTTGGGTACGGCAACAATGTTGGCAACCCATTGAGGGTAAGAGGTGACAGCCAAGAATCCAGTGTTGAATTGCTTCATAACCTCTGCTTTAATCTTTTCAGACATATCAGGTCTCATGCGGCGAACCTTTTGCTTTACTGGAGGACAATCTTCTCTGGTAGGCAAACGATGTACCACAATGTCTGCATCAAGTCCCGGCATGTCTTCATATGACCAGGCAAAGACTTCAACATAATCGTGTAATAGCTGAATCAGACGCTCCTTAACACTGGGTTCCATATTGGCACCCACCTTGACCTCTTTTTTGTCTTCTTCGGTACCTAGGTTGATTGTATCCACGGGTTCCTCGTGAGGCTGAATGGTTCTCTCTTCTCACAGTAGTAGTCTGGCAAGTTCCCCTGGTACTTCACAATCTTCCTCATCTCCGTCTTCGGCTTGGTAGATTAGATTCTCAGAGTCATAAAAGGCCATAGCAGTATCGTTACCCACAGGATCCCAAATGGATGTATACCTGCATTGTGAGTGTGGGTGTGTGTAAGGGTATAGCTATCTTCACAAGAAAGTAAAATGTAAAAGAAAAAACAATGAGCATAAAAGTTTGTATGCGAAAACGTCCATGATTCACTGATGTCATATGAAAATGAGATAATAACCCTTACAAATGGACCATTGTGCCTCGGGTAAGACACAAGGTTTTAAGAGTGCAAATTGATTCAATATTACGGATCCAACAAAATGTAAAGACAAATTACTGTATGATAAAAGTGACCGGGACGAAGTCTCTAGCCTCCCAATTGTTGAGCCCTCCATTGACAGTTGGAAAGATCTAATCCTCTAGATTGCAGCCATCTTCACCATCTTCTATTGCGTTGACTTCACGGTTGCAGATCTTCAAGGGTGGAACTCCAGTACGGGTACGACGTACATCCTTTTGAGCACTTGAAGTGAAACATAGGCCAAACTTGTCAGACTTATATGGGGTATCTGGGAGTTTCCCCCAAATAGTGCATCCACCTTCCTCTACCACTGCTTTGGCATCCTTCAGAGATGACATCCAGAGTGGAGACCTTGTAATCTTGGGAACAACCTTGGTCACTGCCACATCTTGGGGGACCTCTTCAAAGTGTTGAAATGGAGTTTTAATTAATTCACTGTCCAATTCCACATATCTGAAGGAATTGAGATGGATGATCATGTATTCTTCCTCTCCATGGATGGTGATAATATAAAGGTGAAGAAAACACTTATAAGGGGGGGGGGGGGGGGTTGAATAAGTTTCTCTTTTTATTTTTCTTAAAGGCTTAACAATAATGGAAAGACAAGGTTATTTTTATCCTGGTTCATTTGAACTCAAACTACTCCAGTCCACCCGCCAAGGTGATTTCTCCTTTCTCAACAAGGACTTAATCCATTATAATCAACTGATTACAATCACACAACAACTGTTGTGACTAACAATGCACAAGTAATCTTACAAGTGACTCACAACACTAAGACTTAAACTAGTCCTAGTCTACTTGAGAAATCTGACCAAACTTGGTCTCTCAAGGAACAATTACAAGAGATAAATCTTTACAGATAGTGAAACAAAGTTTGCTTCTAAGAAATCTATATCACAACTGTGATTTTTCACTAAGAATAGTATAGCACAAAGTGTATGAAATTTGTTTGTGGGCCCATAATATTTTGCGTAGTTCTTGCTTCTTTTTGAATTTGTTAAGTTCTTCAATTATTCAGAACTTCAGTATTTTTCGCTAGTTGGTTTGCAATTAATGTTATTCTATATATAGTAAGAACAAAGATGACCGTTGTTGCCTTCAAATGTGGAGAGCATTAAATGTTTGCGTGTTTCCTTGCACTATTCCATTTTCCAATGCACTAGCGTAGACACTTGAGTGCATGTAGCCGTCTTTGCATTAAATGAGCAAACGACACTTGTAAGAGCATGTCTCCTTATCCTTGACAAGACTTGATAGCTTTTGCATTCTTTAAGAACTTGCTTCACGTCTTGAATTCATAACATGCTTGCATATCTTCTAAACAACGCTTGCTTGTTAAGTACTTCTGATCCGCGCTTGCTTTCAAATATCTTCTGAACAACACTTGCTTTCAACTATCTTATGAACAACACTTTCTTTCAAATATCTTCTGAACAACACTTGCTTTCAAATATCTTATGAACAACACTTGCTTTCAAATATCTTCTGAACATAACTTCCTTTCAAGGTACTTCTGATCAAGGAATCCTGCTAAGCGTTAGAAGATGTATTTAAATAATTATCTTACCAGAGTTAGCATCAACATCAGCACTTGCGCTAAAACAAATAGTTCTTTCATCAAAGAACTTCTTCATTTATTTTCAGCTCAGCACATCAAGATGCTTTTGTCAGAACATTATCTGAAACAATTAAATATGTTCATCAGAGTATCAAATATATAAAATATAATTTATTATTATCATCAAAACTATGAGATATGATCAGAACTAATCTTGTTCTAACAATCTCCCCCTTTTTGATGATGACAAAAATATATCCAGATATATAAATAAATTTGAATAAGAGATAGGAATCTCCCCCTGAAATAAATATTTCTATAAGAAAAACTTACTGAGAAATTTCATCAGAGCTTTGGAATTTTTCTTCTGAGATTTCTTCATCAGGTTCTTTTGAAGATAATGTTCATTTGAAATAAACTTCCAGAGTTTAAATGATACCTGCAAAGTTCTTTAAAGCATAGAAAGAAATCTTGTATTTTGTTAGAATGTTTGACTTAGTCCCATAACTGTTAATCAAAGATTATATCAAAATACTCATTTTCTCCCCCTTTTTGGCATAATAAAAAAGTATATATAAAAATAGTTGAAGAGCGTAAAAACTGTATAATAAAAGATTCAGAGGTTTAACAAAACAACAAACAAAAACAAGAAATAGAATGACACTAAGATTTCTTAGAAACAAGGGCCATAAGAAGATTCTTGATCTTAGATTCAGATTCCTCTTGTTTCATCATCTAGATTCTGATTTCTTGGTTTGTCTGATTTTGCTTATCCAAGCGCTCATGAATAGCTTCGTTTTCCCTCTTGAGCTCATTAAGAGTATCCATTACAAGTGAAGTAGGATCAAAGGATGTAGAAGCTTCAGCAGATACAGCCTTTGGAGTAGCAACCGTTGAGTCAAAATGAATAAAAGTTGAAAGAATAGTGCCCAGATCTACCATAAGATTTGGCACAGGTTCAGGTGATGCTTTTGCAGAAGGTTGATTCAACAGAACAATTGCCAGAGGATTTGAATCTTCATAGGCTTCTTCAGATTCATCTTCTGAAATGTCCATTTAATCAGTTGGAGCATCAACAATCAACAGAGAAGACTTCTTGTCCCAAATATCAGTAACTTCTGACTGAAAGGCATGCAAATGTTTGGAGAAGTTCTCAATCACCTGAGAGTGACATAAGTATTGTAGCTTCAGTGACTCAGCATCTAAGGTTCTTCTGAATGTTTCCTGTAGAAGATCTGTTGCTGCTGGGTTCACACTTCTGGTACAATTTGTCTTCAGCAGATCCAACCAAGCTTGAACTTCAGTTAAAAAATTCTGACAAAATATATTTACATCTGGATGAACAGGTTTTGGAACAACCTTTTTGAAGGTTTTATTTTTCAGAAATTGTAGAGATTCAAAATCAACTACAGTTTTCAAAAAGTCAGCTGGTTCAGGATTTTCTTATTGTTCATGTGTTGCTGATTGGTCAGGTTGGTCAGGTTGTTCAAAAGGGTCAGGTGTTGCTGATTGATCATGAGGTTCAGATGATGCATGCGTTTCAGAGGGTTCATGTATTGGTGATGGTTCAGATGGTTCATGAGTTTGGTGTTCTGGAATGTGAGTAGGTGAAATCACTGGTGAGTTAGGAGTTGGAAGTTGTGGAGATGTGGGTGGTGTGATGTCAGGCAAAATGTTTTCAGAAGGTAGGTTGAATTGTGGCTTTAGAGTGGCCAGAGGTTTGTTGATTCCTGGTATTCTCCAAGAGCCAGCATCATACCATCCAGTAGGTCTGGGTGATAAAGGTCTGGGAGGAGGTCTAGAAAGGTTTTCAGCAGGAATGGATTGAGAGATAGGTGTTTGAGAGGGTTCTGTTTGGGTTTTGGAGGAGTAATCATCAGAGTCAAAATCACTCAAGTCTGATAAAACTTGATTTCTTTGAGGATTTTCAGCAAGAGGGTCAGAGGGTATGGTCAGGTCTATATCAACATCTATGTCTCTTAAGGTTTGGGGGTTCAACAGATGTAGATATATTTTCAGAATCATAAACAGAAATAGTTTTAGCTGGTGCACATGATTTCTTCTTCTTCTTTTGAGGTCTGGCAAAAGGTCCTTCAACTGCTTTCCTCTTCAATGGTTGTTGTTGTACCCCAAAATTTTCCCTCTCATATATCAAGATTTTTCTCACAAGGTTTCTTTGACTCAAGACTGAATTAGGGTTTGGTCAGCTCAAGGCATATCTTCTTGCACTGATAACCCAAAATTATGGTTTGAGTTTGCACAAGGATTTTTGGACTATCAATGCTTCATGTGACTTTCAAACATCGTTATGGACCCTTAAGATCACTCATGACAAGTTTCAAGCCTTGGACCATATTTTTGATCAGTCAATTGGACAGTTGACCTAAAAATCAGTTGTATTGGGGAAGAAGTCAACCATGGCCAATTTACAGTCAAACTTCATAATTTTTTATCCACATCAACATTTTGAACTTACATGTGTCATTTGGTCAAGTTTGGATCACAATTCCTCAAGAAATTTGGTCAAATCACAAAAAGGGCAAAATGGTCAAAATTAAGGTTTTGACTGAGGAAGGGCAAATTTTGATTTTTAACCTAGAAAATGACCAATTGAGTTAAAGAATGATTTCAAGGATTCAATTATATCATATTGACTTAATTACATGGCTCATAACATTTCAAATTCATTGGATTGACAGATGAAATTTACGGTCAACTGATCAAAAGTCAACTGTATAATAAAAAGTCAAACTTTGACTTTTTGGTCAAAATCAAGTTCCCATGGTCATAATTCATCAAGACATGTCAAAATATGAAACTTGTTCATCAAGAAATCCAAATTTGAAAATTAGGGTTTGAATTTGAAAATTTTCCTAACTTAGAAATTTTCTAAGTATGGAAAATTTTCTTATTTTTTCTCAACTTTAGGCCACTTTTACACCATAATGCATAATTATTCAAGGAATGTTCCCAACATGAAAGTTTTAGACCTCCATGAAATATACAACTTTGATTCATAAACGTTTCCCTAAAGATGCTTGGATCTCAAGATATAAATTTGTGAATACATGGTCATGAACTTGTTAACTTAGTGAAATTTTGCCCTAATTTAGGCAGGTTTTGGGCCCAACTTCATGACAATTTTTCACCTAGTTCCAAGAGGTATCTCAAAATTAATTTCAAAGATGAATTATATAGCACATTGCAAGCTTTCCAAAATGTCAAAGAACTCCTCAAGATCATTTTTGAGTAGGGAGAATCGAAGAGATGAAGTTGGCAATTTCTCACTTTTTGTCCAAGCCATTTCATGAAGAACAAAGTTGCAAATCAATCCTATGCTGGCTAATTTATGTTGTACGGGTCCTAAACTTGTTCCACACTCCTTAATTAAATGCTTACTCAGTTGACAAAGCTTTGATCCATGCTTTTGAACCTTTATCCAACTTGTAATTCCACTTATGGCAAAAAGGTTCCATTGCCATTTTGAAAAAGAGCAACTTTTGCAAACTTTACAATTTTGAGCTTTGGACTTGTCCCCTTGGTGCATACAAATCTCACAGGTCTCAAGTAAGTTGTACAAACTAATACCAATCCTAAGGGAGCAAGTACAAGCATGGCAAGTATAGTCACTTCACTTTACTTCAAATGCAAGGAAAGTTGCAAAAAGGCTAGGGCTTGCAAATCTGTTGGAGAGTTGACATCAAACCATTTCAATACTAATATACAAATATTATGCAACACAATGCATGATTGGAAAGGACCTGAAACACTCCTAACCAGCAAAACACCAAAAATCTGTCCAAAACTGCAGATTTTGCATAAGCATATCCATCTTCTATTTGGCTCGTGCGTTTTGAGTTTGGATCATTCAAATATCTTACATACTTGATACCTAGTCAATCCAGGCCTTCATCCCAGTTCTGTAATCACTCCTCCAACATCTGCCATTGTTCACTTTAAAGCTTGCAGTTTGACTTGGCCAAGGAGTTCTAGCTACTTTCAGAGCAAGGCAAGGGCTGTGATACATCCAGGGAAGTTCAAGGAAGCTCAAGCAAGCATCAGGCCTCCCTCAAACTCACCCCAGTTCCATTCACGATTCCAACTGAAGGAGGTAAAATTTCAAACTCTATCTCCTTGTACAGGCAACCTTAGGCCATGATTTGTGAATAAAAAATATAGTCCTCATCATAACGAAGCTATACTTACCATTACCTTGCATTAATTTTACTTGAGCTAAGAGAATTTGGAACTTGAAATTTCTGAAAATATTAGGTTAGAATTTAGGGCATTTAAAATTCTCTTTGATCTTTGATAGTTAGATTACATAGCTTACATGGTTGGAATCGTGAGTTCAAGTACTACAATTTTCATGTTATAAGTTTTTATTTTCATGGAAGTATGAGAGAGTTACAGGGTGTCTGGCCAAGCTTGAGGAAGAAGATGAAACAAGGCAAGGAATTGGTTTAGAATATGTTATTTTTGTTTCACTGAAGACAATGGAAGTATAGACACCCTAGTGGCAAAGCAGCGCGCTGGTGAGACCCATGTCCTAGGTTCGAACCTGCGCGCAACTTTTTTTTTGTTGCATTTTATCATTTTTCAGTTTTTTGACACTTTTTGCAGGATGGGCTGAGTATTTGGGCTTGGCATCTTTTTGCTAACATATTACCATCAGCTTTGCTACATCACCCCCCTGCTAAACCTTTCATATTTTTATTTTTTATTTATTTTATTTTCATATTTAATATTTTAATTATTTTCTTTAATGATTAAAAATCCTAAAAAATATAAATTAATAATATTGCACTTTATTTTATTTCTCACATAAAAATACATTTTATTTTACTAGGATATTATTTATTTTCTTAATAAACTTGTAAATATATTTAAACATATTTAGTTTAATTTATTTTTCATTTCATACTTATAAATACTTATTTTTGCATATATTTAATTTTAATATTTATATACAATATTATTTATTATTTTATATACAAAAAAATACCTATAAAAACTCTATTTTCTCTTAAATAATAATTAGAGTTAAACCCCTTTTAAAAATTAATTCCTTTTCTTGATATTTTTATGTTTAGATTAAATTTTCTTTTACATAAAAACAAGACACAAATTTTTTTTACATGTACATTGCATTGCATTTTCTTTTTAATATTGTATTGTATTTATTCTATTTCGTGCAAATTCGATTTGATTGTAATAATTTATTTAGTTTTATATTCTTGCAAATCCCCATTCAAACTTGTATTCCCCCCTCCCATAAATTGTTGTAATAGCTTAGAAATATTTACATTACGCAATTTATCGTTTTATATGCCATGATTAATAATTAGGGTTTGTATGATAAGAACAAAACAAAGCAAAATAGAACACCCTAAATACAAGACAAAATCAAAAGCATGAAAATGATACACTTGCACACAAGCACCCTTAGGTTTCCCCACTTGGTTGCCTAAAACAAAAATGACCATGTTACGCATGAGAAGTATCTTGGCAAAACAAAACAAATATAAGATCATAGTCCCTCGATGACGCTATTCAAAAGTTGCCTTACAAAATGATCTTGGTCCCTCAAAAATTCTAAGATACTTTGCAAACATTGCTAATCATGGTTATACGATGACCCACGCCCGTCCCGTTAACATCAAAAGATAGCGTTGCTTACCAAATCAATGGTAAGACAACAATGTCAAAGGAATAGAAAATACATAAGAAAGACATTTGAGTAGGTAGATAGCTTCTAGTTACTTGCTCTATTTTAAAACAACAATCCTTGCTATTTTCAAAATAAACACATACACATTTCAAAACATCTTACAAATCTTGAAAACATTTTCAAAATGACAAACATCTTTGTATACATTCTTACAAACGAGAATCATTACAAAGATTGCCTAAACAAATGGCCTCTTTTACAAAATACTTTCAAAACCACACAAAACACAATTTCAAACATCAAAAGCAAGTGATCTAAGCAAGTAACTAAAAGCCCATGGAAAACCATGGATGAAAAGGGTGTTAATACCTTCCCTTTTCATAATCTACCCCCCGAACTCAAGAAACAATCTCAAAGGTCTTTCCTGTGCTTTTTCACCTTTCCTTTTGGATAAAAGAAAAGTCGTTGGCGACTCTTGCTAACCGCAACATTTGCGATAAAATGCAAAACCCTCAAGTCAGTTCTCCCACCGTATCACAGTTACTGAAAAACAACATCTGGAGCAGCTTCATGTCTTCCTTGAAGCCAAGCAGGATCAATGGGTGTTCCACTTTCTTTACAAATTTGAATGTAATGCAGGATGATACGAGGGTGATCACCTGAGTTGAACTGTGGAAAATCAGAAATTGGTATCCTCCTTCTCTTAACAGTTACTGAAACAAAAGGCGTTGGTTCTATCAGCAGCTTGTCAATAATCTTCCTTTTTACCAAGTTCTTTCCAGTCAGAGCCTTTCCACAAGTAGGATCTAACTCCCCCAGCATATTCGCTTCATCCAGGTGAGCAATCAGACCATTCTCAGTCAGAATGTCTGAAATCAGTCTCCCCATTGGAATCCAATTCTAGAGATGATCAAATAAGAGATAGGGTAAATCAATTTTGACATTTGTTCCAAGACAGAACAACAAGTATTGTTGGTCAGCATTTATATAGTCTGGAGAACTAGTTTCCTTCCTATGATGAATGCAACCATGGATTATTCTTGCCCATATCTTGTACTTATTTTTCAAGTCTCTGACCTTTGAAGATGCTTGCCCATTTGTGAAAATTTCTGCATAAACCTTTGACATTTCCATTCTTCCATTAGCAATTCCAGTTACCCCAGTTCCTTCAAAACCTATAAGCTTCCTGATGAGGTTTTCAGTAATTGAGATTTCCTTACCCATCACGAAAGAGAGGATGACCTTTGGAGAAGCAATTGCATGTATCCAGAATTCTTTAACAAGATGAGGAAAAACTGGACCAACTAGACAGTCGAAGAAGTTTCCCCAACCTTGAAACTCCACAGTAGGAATAAGATCAAAACCATTAGCTTTAAGATTCTCAAAGTCCACCATTATTTCACTTATAACCTCTAAGTTATCCACTGGTATGAGAGTGGTTATCTCAGGAACAATGTATTGCTCAGATTGAATGTTCTCAGAATGAGCGGTGGAGGAAGCCATTGGAGCAATTAGGTTGAGAGAAGAAAAAAGGGTTTCAGAGAAAAAATCACAGAAATGTTTGAGTTTTGAAAGAGACGGTAAAAAGTAAGAAAGGTTTTTACAAAGGTATTTATATGAAGACTTTTCAGAAATAGGTTTAAAAAATAAAACTGTAAAAAAAGTATTTAATAAAAATTTAAATAAAAAAGAATCTAATCATGACTTAGCATTTAATGAAAAGTAAGGGGAAAGCGTGATATTTTAATCAAATCATAACAGTTACCTAGAACGGCGTCAATAGCTTAGCACGCGTGACCTTTCAGAAACACACCAAGTGTTCATCTCCTGAAGGTTGCATGGAACAGCTGTTTGATCTAATCAATTACTGAGTTTCATAAAGATTAAAATCCTCTAGCTGACTTTTCATCCAAAATCTGAGAACTCATCTTTTCTGAGTGGGTTGTTCAGAGATTCTGAGATTATCTAGAGCATTGTCAAGAGGATGATCTTCTGAGTCTTCCTTTGCTTCTGAAGTTTCAGAGTTTGAGGGATGATCTTTTGTACCTACAGAAATATCAAATTACTTTGGCTGTTGCTGGCCAAGCTTATCATCAAACCTGACTTTGATTGATTCTTCAACAATCATAGTTTTTGTGTTGTATATTCTATAGCCTTTTGAGCGTTCAGAATATCCAAGCAGAAAACACCTTTGTGCTTTAGAATCAAACTTGTTCAGAATAAAAACTAGTAAATCCAAAAAGATTGAAATATGAGATGTTTCTAAAGTCCTAGAGGAATAAACAACATTTTATGATTTAAAAGGAAGTTTTTGAAAACTTTCCTTTTAGACAAGCTTCGCACAGAGCTTCTGATGTTTTATTTCTATTCCTGTTTCCAATAGTTTCAGAGCCAGTAATCTTCTGTTTCTGATTGCCTCTGAAACCTTAGAATCTTTTAGATTCCAGGCCTTGGAACATATGCTTTCTTTCCTCCATGAGTAGAGAGCATCCAGAGTACAGGTGTTAGTACTGGAGTATCAACCTTGCTGTTACAAATATCTGCAACATAGATGATTTTGTATTTTGGTACCCATATCTTTTTGGATCCTCTTGGGTTAGAGTATTTAAAGTTCTGTTTGAACTTTGGATTAGCATAAGAGTTTCCAGAGTGAGATGCATATTTAATATGGTGTGTGTATCCAAACTTGAACTGTTTGTTTAGAGGTTTATAAGAGAAAGTCATCTTAGCAACAAGTTTTAGAATATATGTTTCCTTCCCTTTGGGAGGTTCATATCCAATTCCTCTTCTGTTTTTCCCACTAACTCCATAGATCATTGAAGCCATTTTGCTTCTATCTATGCTTTTAGCCAGAAAAGTTTGAAAGCTACAATCATATTCTTTCACAATATCTTTTGAACTTGACACAGACTCTGAACTAGAAATTTTTTGAACATTTTGAATTTCTTCTTTAAGTTTAAAATTATTTTCTATAAGTTCAGATTTTTCTGTTTCATGTTTCTCAAGATCAGATGCAAGACTCTTCTTGAGTTTCTTGTATTTGATTTTGAGTTGACTGTAGTTTTCCAGAAGTTCTGATAAACTATCAGCAAGTTCATCTCTAGTAAATTCAGAAAATACCTCTCTTGGTTCTGACTCACAATCTGAGTCATCTGCTGTGGTAGCCATCAGAGCTAGGTTGGTGTTCTCATCTTTAGAATCAGATTCATCTTCAGAGGATTCTGAATCGTCCAAGGTTGCCATCATCCCTTTCTTTTTACCAAACTTTTTCTTTGGTTTTTCTCTCTGAAGTTTTGGACAATCACTCTTGTAGTGTCCAGGTTCTTTGCATTCATAACAGATTATTTCTCTTCTGTTTGACTTTTTGTGTCCAGAAGATTCTGGTTTATCTTCCGACTTCTTGAAGTTCCTGAACTTCTTCTGTCTGTGCTTCCACATATGATTGATCCTTCTAGAGAGCAAGGATAGTTCGTCTTCTTCTGACGCAGATTTTTCAGAGTTTTCCTCTTCATCCTGAAAAGCGTTAGTATCATATTTCTTAATTGATTGAAGGGCAAGAGACTTACCTTTCTTCTGAGGCTCGTGCTCATCAAGTTCTATCTCATGGCTTCTGAGAGCGCTGATGAGTTCTTCAAGAGACACGTTGTTCAGATCTTTTGATACTTTGAAAGCAGTGACCATAGGTGCCCATCTTCTGGGTAAGCTTCTGATGATCTTTTTAACACGGTCTGCTTTAATGTATCCCTTGTTCAAAACTCTCAGACCAGCGATCAGAGTTTGAAACCTTGAGAACATTGCTTCTATAGATTCACTTTCTTCTACTTTGAAGGCTTCATACTTCTGGACGAGAGCTAGAGCTTTAGACTTCTTCACTTGAGCGTTTCCTTCATGAGTCATTTTAAGAGACTCAAACATATCATGTGTTGTATCTCTATTAGTGATTTTTTCATATTCCATTTTAGAGATAGCATTTAGAAAAATATTTCTAGCTCTATGATGATTTTTGAAATCAGCTTTTTGTTGTCTATCCATATTTTTCCTATCAATCTTGTTTCCTTCTGAGTCTGTAGGATGTGTGTAACCATCAAAGACTATATCCCATAAATCACTATCATGACCTAGAAAGAAACTTTCTAGTCTATCTTTCCAATATTCAAAATCTTCTCCATAAAATACAGGAGGTTTGTTGTAACTATTGTTGTTTTGTTCAGTAGCCATTTGTGTTTTCTTCTGGATCTTTTCCTGACACGGTTAAGTGTTGAACTTAGAGTCAAGCTCTGATACCAATTGAAGGTGAAGAAAACACTTAGAGGGGGGGGGGGTTGAATAAGTTTATCTTTTTCTTTTTCTTAAAGGCTCAACAATAATGGAAAGACAAGGTTATTTTTATCCTGGTTCGTTTGAACTCAAACTACTCCAGTCCACCCGCCAAGGTGATTTTGCCTTTCTCAACAAGGACTTAATCCACTATAATCAACTGATTACAATCACACAACAACTGTTGTGACTAACAATACACAAGTAATCTTACAAGTGACTCACACCACTAAGACTTAAACTAGTCCTAGTCTACTTGAGAAATCTGACCAAACTTGGTCTCTCAAGGAACAAGTACAAGAGATAAATCTTTACAGATAGTGAAACAAAGTTTGCTTCTAAGAAAGCTATATCACAACTGTGATTTTTCACTAAGAATAGTATAGCACAAAGTGTATGAAATTTGTTTGTGAGCCCAGAATATTTTGCGTAGTTCTTACTTCTTTTGAATTTGTTAAGTTCTTCAATTATTCAGAACTTCAGTATTTTTCACTAGTTGGCTTGCAATTAATGTTCTTCTATATATAGTAAGAACAAATATGACCGTTGCTGCCTTCAAATGTGGAGAGCATTAAATGTTTGCGTGTTTCCTTGCACTATTCCATTTTCCAATGCACTAGCGTAGACACTTGAGTGCATGTAGTCGTCTTTGCATTAAATGAGCAAACGACACTTGTAAGAGCATGTCTCATGATCCTTGACAAGACTTGATAGCTTTTACATTCTTTCAAAACTTGCTTCACGTCTTGAATTCAAAACATGCTTGCATATCTTCTAAACAACGCTTGCTTGCTAAGTACTTCTAATCATCACTTGCTTTCAAATATCTTCTGAACAACACTTGCTTTCAACTATCTTCTGAACAACACTTGCTTTCAAGGTACTTCTGATCAAGGAATCCTGCTAAGCGTTAGAAGATCCATTTAAATAATTATCTTACCAAAGTCAGCATCAGCATCAGCACTTGTGCTAAAACAAATAGTTCTTTCATCAAAGAACTTCTTCATTTATTTTCAGATCAGCACATCAAGATGTTTCTGTCAAAACATTATCTGAAACAATTAAATACGTTCATCAGAGTATCAAATATATAAAATATAATTTATTATTATCATCAAAACTCTGAGATATGATCAGAACTAATCTTGTTCTAACATAATCTTCCCTTGAACTAAATACTTCAGCATCTGGTGCAATGTATAGGTAACAACGCCAACATTGTGGATCCGTGGCCGGCCTAGCAAGCAGGAGTATGAAGGGCGGATGTCCATCACATAAAAAGTTGAATTGAAGGTTTGGGTTCCAACCTTTATGGGAATGTCTACCTCCCCATGTACCATCCTCTTTGAACCGTCAAAAGCCCTTACCACTATGTTGCTAGGCTTCAAAGTCAACCCCTCACAGTCAAGTCTATTAAGAGCTTTTTTGGGTAATACATTCAGAGATGAGCCAATGTCCACCAAAACATGAGCCAGGGTTGTGCCCCTACATTCCACTGAGACATGCAATGCCTCATTATGCTTTCTTCCCCTTGGCGTCAAATCAACATCTGAAAAACCTAAACCATTGTCCACAGTTAGGCTGGCTACGCAGTCCTGAAATTTATCAGCAGATGTCTCTTAAGGTACATGGGCGGTTTTTAAGAACTTCACCAAGGCTTTTGCATGTGCTTTTACATCGTAGTCGCTTCTCTTTATAATTTTCAAGATCTCCTCCATTTCTTTCTTGGAGGTCTCAGGGATAGTTAATGATCGAGCCTTCGTCTGGACAGGCTCAATCATAACACCTTTTCCTCGAGTCTCGGTTAATTCGGCAGCAGGAGTGTCAGTCAGAATGATTACATGGGTTGTAACGACTTTGTCAATTGGAGTATTTGCAGAGATGATTATAGGTGTGGGAGTAACCTTTGGAGCAGCAACAAGGATGATTACGGGTCCAGAAACTGCTTTTGGGGGAGAAATTTCTGGAGAAAATATCCTACCACTTCAGGTAATTTTTCTAGTTCCTACAATGTTACTGATGTCGGAGTTTACTTTCTCAGAGCTTGAATCTTCGGCGGATGGCCAGTCCTGCTTGATACCATGGTAATAGATATCTTCTCCATAATCCCATGGTATGGTTTTGTCTGATGTATATGGGACTGGTCCAGGCATTGTGATTATTAAAGGAGCTGCTTTCGGAACTGATGTAATTCTAACGGGTCTTTTGGTGGAGACCCTGGAAGAATTGGCGGAAATGGTAATGATAGAAACATCTTCCAAAGGAACAGGTGGAACAAAAGTCTTCTCGAATAAAATTTCTTTGTTATCTATTAGGCACTGAACGCCTATTTTCAACAAAGGACAGCCAGTTGGGGAGGAAAAATAGAGATGGCAAACTTCACCACAGCCCGGGAACACACCAACATTCAACAAATTCATTTTAACAGTCAAAAGTGGGGTCATTAGTTCATCAATTGAAGTAACAAACAAATCTTCTTCAACGGCATTGGTATTGTGGCCATGTCTGGGCATAGGGGCAGAAATGACATTTGGCTTTTCAGGCGCGTCAAACTCAATTTATTTTGCTTCAGTGAGGTCTTGTATTTTGTTCTTTAGAGCCCAACAGTTATTAGTATCATGACCAGGACTTTCAGAGTGATATGCGCAACATGCATTGAGATGATAATGAGGAGATGTTGTATTGGGGGTTCTTCGGAGCTTCTTTCAAGGTCACCAAGTTGGATCTTAGTAGATGAGGTAATACTTGAGATGGGGTCATGTTGATTCTGGTGAACTGCCTAACTGGACTTTCTACCCTTGGTTGATTATTTCTTTGTTGACAAGATGCAGGTTTTGGGATCATAACAGCCCCCACCATTGGTCGGTGTTCAGCCCTATCTTGGTTTCTTTTGTGGATATACGACAACCACCTCTTTCTTTCCGATAAAAGGCTTTCTTACAGCTGTAGAAGAAGATGTGTCTTTCTGAATCTTTCCATTATTTATACCGGCTTCTATCCTTTCTACGGTCAGTATTATTTCAGTAAAACCTGCGGATGAACTTCCGATTAAATGATTGAACAAGGGACCGAACAAGGTGCCCAAGAACATGTCTACCAATTATATCTCATACAGAGGGGGTTGAACTCTTCCAGCCAAATCTCTCCATTTTTATGCATAGTCCTTGAAACCTTGATTGGAAACTATGGCCATACTTTGGAGTTGAGTACGGGTATGCGCCATATCAGTGTTGTACTGATATTGTTTGTATAAAGCTACAACAAGATCTTCCCAATTATGAACATTAGCTCTTTCTAGTTGGTAAAATCAGTCGAGTTAAGTCCCAGACAGGCTATCTTAGAAGAAGTGCACCCATAAGTCTTTATCAGTGGTTTGGGGTTGAATTTTCCTCACATATGACCGGAGATGCATTTTAAGGCATGAAACTCCGTCATATTTGGCGAATACAGATGCTTTGAATTTCAGAGGAATCACAATCCCCGAAACCAAACCCAATTCCTCAAAGTCCAAGCCAGGCACCTTTTGGATTTCCATCACGCTCAAACGCTCTTCAAGATGTTTGTACTTGTCATCGGCTGGAGGGTATTGCTCTTTAGAGTAGTCCTCTTCTTCCTCTTCCTCTTCTGATTCTGACGGGATAACTGTTTCCTTTCCTTTACCATCTTGGTTGTCTCTTTCACCGGATGTTGTTGCAAAGTACAAAGTCCTTCTTGTCTGCCCATGAAATCTTCTTCCCATGTTTAAGACTCCGGTTACCTTCTTGGTTTTCTTTTTCCTTTCTTCAGCCAGCAAAGTCTTCAATTCTTCTTGTCCCTTGGCTAATGTCAAGAGCAACTGTTGAAACTGTGTATTCTGAGCTTGAAGATCCTTCACTGTTTGCTCGAGATCCATCTTACTCAAATAAACAGTAGAGAGATGAGGAGACTTGTTGTAAACGACCTGTTTATGTTATGATGAATGTTATATGCATACGCAATGTTTTCAAGGATTTTAAAGATTCAAATTTGTTTTAGAAAAAAAGGAAACACACGTTATATTAATAAGATAAAGTTTGAGTACATCAATGCCCCTAGGGCAAAATAATACAAAAGCTCTAAGATAGAAAGGTAGTGCGTATCCTCTTTGGTGCAATGTAGGCATTGAGAGTCTGCTCCTCATGAAGTAGCCTAGTGAGTTCCAAAACCTTCTTCTCGCTTGCGTAGAATTGGGATTTGAACGTATCTCGCTCTCACTTGAGTTGTATCCAATCCCTTTGTAGGTATTCAAGAGATGTGGGCATTTCAGGATGTAGGATAGTGTATGGAACATCTCCCTCCATGGCAGGCTCAATGATTACCGGGAGAATGGAGGGGTAAGGCATCATAAGACTCTGAGCACGAGTTCGTACCCATTTGAGGTAAGGATCAAGAGGGATGTAATTATTGTGCCCCAAAGTCTTGCTATCCACCTTGTTTAACATCCTCCAAGCTCGGATAAATCTCTGGCGAAGACCTTGATCGTCGTTGTCGTAGTAAAATACCAAACCTTGAATCAGCATCTCATGTGGGCCATCCCTTCGGGCATAACCAAATTGCCTTAAAGTTAAACAGGGGTTGTAGGTGATACCTCCCCTAATGCCAAGTAAAGGGATATTAGGAAATTCCCCACAACGGTCGACAATAATAACATTCTCTTGGGATCGGAAGCACCAATGAATGTCTGAATGTTTGAGCGCCATCAACCTTTATGACCACCTTGAACCTTGCTCATTCTTTAATACCGATTGGGGAAGATGCAAAATAAACCATCTTGCCAAGAGAGGAGTGCAACACATAAGGACACATATTTTCCTTATTGTGCGAGTGTGAAAAGAGTGTAGGATATCTCCTAGAAATGTAGGCACCGGGTTGCAGGATATGAAGATTTTGACGGTGTTCACATCTATGAGTTGGTCAGGATTTGGAAACAAAACCATCCCATAGATGAGGAGAGCCACAATTTCCTCAAAGGCTTACAAATCCAAGGAATTCCAACAGATTTGTGCTTTCTCAAACAGGAACTTTGCTAGGAAACTGTTGTACCCCAAAATTTGCCCTCCCATATTTCTTCAAGATTCACCAAGAATCATCTCCAAAAAGTTCAAGACTACTCAAAGGTTGCACAGTCAAACCACCTCCTAAGCCAGTCAAAATTAGGGTTTTGGTTCTCTCAATGAATCTGGGGTTTTCAATGGTCCAATCAAGTCCCATAGGCCTATATGCATTGTCAAGCATCTACATGCCAAGTCTCAAGGCTCACAATGTCAAATTCCACAATCAAAAGCTCCATTTGCTTCACAATCAACTGCAGGGGCAAAATGGTCATTTTGCAGTCAAAAGTCAGAATTTTTGGTCAACATCTTATTTTGAGTCCACAATCATCATTTGATCAAGTCTTGATCATGATTCCACAAGCATGGCACAAAAATCATCAAGATGCCAAAAGTTTCTATTTTTGGACAGTTGAAAAGTCAACTGTATTTTGACCAGGGCATAACTTTTTCATGGTTCATCAGAAAAATCCCATCCAATGCTCATTTTGAAGGGGATGACGTTTACTACAACTCATCTTCACATTCCAAGTCCAAGAAATGCTCTCACAAAAAGTTATCAATTTCTACATTATAAGTCAATTTCAAAAGTCAACAAAAATGCACTTTAAGTCAAAGACCATAACTTGAGATTGGTAAATCCAAATGACATGGGACCAAAGGCATTGGTTAGAGGACTTCAAGACCTTTCCAAAATGTCAAAGAACATGTTCATATGATCAAAATTGAGCAAGATATGCATTGGAGAAGTTGGGAAATTTTTGTGAATTTGCAAAAGTCAACTTTGCTCAAAACACATCATTTTTGCTAATGGGCCTCAATTTCCTTCTTGAAACATTGTCCAAGGCTTATGCACGACCCATTGAGATTAAATTGAATTATTTTCTTATTTTTATTAATTAAATGGATTTTTAATTGATTATTAATTCATTTAATTCATTTAATTGTAGGAAAATATCAAGATATGATTTCTCAATCTTTTTGTGAAGCAAAAGTGGTCAATATATGCTGAAGATTTCGTGTATCAATCAAGGGAACCAAAATCTCCAAAATTAGCAAGTTTTGGCAATCAAAAAGATTGAAAATTATTTGATTTCCAATCAAATATTGAAACCATAATGCAATGGATTTCTTGGCCAGAAGTTAACCTAATTCCATTCTATTATAAGTACTCAAGCTAACCCTAAAGCCTCACACGTGCAAATTGCTGCAAAAACACCATAAGCATATTGAGGAAAAATCAAGAAAACTCAAAACTGTTCTCAACCTTCCAGGCCAATTCAAGGGCTTTTGTGGTTTCTAATACCTTGCAGGGATCCCCAGATACGTTTTGCAATCAAATTCGCGTGCTAAAGCTCCAGAAAACACCTTAAACAGACTCACGATTTGGCTCTTTTGTTCATAATCATAATTCATATTCCATGCGCATTTAACATGATTTGTTGGTTGTTTTGTATTACTAGCACTCACAGGAAACTAATGGCATAGATTAATTGGACTGAAACGCCCTGAAACAGAAACCACCATGAACGATTTCTAGGTTTTCCAAGCTCTAAAATTGGGGCTTTCTTATTTAGGAAAAATTAAGCCTCAAGAGACCTATGATTGAAACCGTCTGGAAGAGACGAACCTACTGGACATATCGCGAACAATTTATATAGCCTCTACGCCTAATCGCTATTTTTGGTCGTCCTATATTGTGGGGGTTAAAAACCCCCGCTATCTCTTTGCTTTTTTACAGGTTCAACGAAGGGGATGAAGACGTGGTGTACCATGGTTGGTCCGTTCAAAAATATGGCGCGCGTTTTGTTGTATCCAACACATGTGTTGTTTTTCATATATTATTTTTATTGATTATTATAATATCAAATACAAGCGCTTGGCTCAGTGGATGATGATATGGCTGGCAACCATTGGGACCTGGGTTCGATTCCCAGGTCCACCCAATATTTGTTTCACATTTTTTTCTAATGTAATCATGTGCAGCGTTCCAACAACGTCCCACCATGCGCTTCAAGCAATCAGTCGCCATGTGTCCACTAACAGCAATCCAATGGCCAAAGATGGATGGACACCATGTTCCTGGTCAATGCAACGTGCAGACAATTCCAAAAGTCAACAGGCTTATGTGCTTATTGGGCCAGAATTGCTAGCATAACACCTCATATTGGGCCCATCACCCCCCTAGTTTACTATTTCTTTTTATTTTCTTTTTCCTTTTAATTTCTTTTATTAATTACCATTATTATTATTTAACTCACAAATTAATTAATTTTCATAATAAATTCAGACCATTAAAATGTAAATATTTTTTATTATTATTAATTATTAATTTCACTTTAATTCATTATTTTGTAAATAAATACTAACCAAATTGATTTAGTTTAATTAGATTAATTTTGACTATTTTTCACAATAAATAAAAAGATTAGAATTAGGGTTTTTCTTTTGACTTTTAATTTCCTTTTCTTTTTATTTTCACTAAAAACATAAAAAACCACAAAAATACTTTTTTCTTTTAATTAATTAATTAATTAGTTATTAGGTTTAATATTTAATTTAATTGCAAAAAGGACAAAATTCAATTTTTTTCTCAAAAAGGGTCAAAACCCTAAGGACGTCCTGATTCTATTTCTTTTCGCGCATTATTCTTATTTTGATTATATTTTATGTATCTGCTCCGAGTATGTAATAGATAATTAGGACCTCTTTTATCGCTTTATTTATTTTCTCGCATTTATTTCCAAACGGGTTATGTTTTTGGCAATGTATATACCCGCGCCTTGTAATAGCGTAGATTCAACTTTCCGCAATTTATTTTCCGCACTTATTAAATGTTAATTATGCATGAAAGACTTGTATGAAAAATAAAATCAACCCGTAACTCACAATGATGCATGTACAAGATAATCTTAACTGAATTTGACACACGTGCACATGCCACTCCTAGGGTACGCCTCACTTGGTTGCCTCGACGTGGTCATCTAGTATAGGGTGTTTTAGAGGTCGCCCTCCTGTCTAAAGATCCAGTTGCCTCGAAATGGTTGCCTCGGATAAAAAGGATCTAGGACATTAGGCTTACCGCTAAGGCGTCCTACTATTGCTTTGGTGACCATATTGTCCCTAATAATCGAATTGACCCGAATACCTCCAACGATGGTGCTACCTACTTCTCAATAGTGGGATAGTACTGTCTAAAGGACTCTTACACATCTTAATTCCTTAGAGTAGGTAGATTTCTCCTGGGTACTTGCTCTTTCAAAAAAAACAAAAAAACAACTTTTTCGCACTTACACTTTCAAAAAGTTTTCAAACAATACTTCATACACTCTTGAGGACTAATACAAGAGTTACCTAGAAGTTTTTCAAACTAAACTTTTTCAAACCCACAAACACAAGAAAAGCAAACAATTTTTGAAAACATAGTGATCAAGTACCTAAGAGCCTGTGGATAACCACAGATAGAAAGGATGCTAACACCTTCCCTTTCTATAATCTACCTCCCGAACCCGAGAAACATCTCAAAAAGGAATTTTGCTGTGCTTTTGTCCTTTCCTTGTTGGAGAAAATAAAAGACGGTGTCGACTCTTGCTTACCGCGACATTTCGCGAACCAGCATTAAAAAACAGTCAGTTCTATTTCCACCGATCACAGAACTAGCGACTCTGCTGGGGACATTTATAAGTGAGGTGTACCTTAGGATTAGACCACTCTTATGTTTTCAATTGTATGCCTTGTTTGATTTATATTTGTGGGCTTGCATAGGAGTTTTATAGATCCTAACCTGGATCTGAGAAACACCCTTTAGGTAGCATAAGCTGTGAGGGACCTGTCCAGTATAGACCGACACGGGTGAAGTAGTGGCTACGTTGGTGTGACACCTTGGTCTGTACCGATATCCCTTGTGTTGCAACGAGGAGAATATGGGTCTTCTGAGGATTCATTAAGCACCAACCGACCTTAGAACCCTAAATTGAACCAACTTGGCCATAGAACAGTAGCAGTATGCTACACTCATTGAGGCTAAACTCTCGCGATGGTTCTGGCCGCAAGAAAAGATTGTGACGCTGGAGTTATGACCGATTGAGGGTAGTCGATGATATTGAGATCCTCTAGAACCCGGTTACTATTTTCTAGGACAGGTCTTAACCAACTGAAACTTCAAGAGGGTAGTACCTAAACTTCATGCTGGCCTAAACTCTAAGGGCTGTTTTGTGTGACTTGTGTGCCTTCAAACCTGACTACTTGCATGTTCTTGTTATCTGACACATGAGTTCCTTGCAGGTGCTGTTTACAGTCCTTAATCTGGGCTTATAACAGGGTTTACTTACATCACTCCACGCATAGCATAACATCATACCATCATACCATTGCATACATCCTGCATAAGGACTAACCCATTTCAAGGATCTCAAGGGTTTGTGATGCAGGTCATGATGAACCAAATGTCTAGTAAGGGGCAAATGGGATTTATTTTCCTCTAGCCAAGGTTGTTTGGAGATCAAAACATGATGACTTGAGTCAGGGGCTATGACCCACTCGATATGGTGAGCCTTGACTCTTGAAGAAGGACTCTCAACAACATGAAGTTCCTTCAATCAAGCTACAAAATTCAAATTCTAACAAGTTTTTTTGTTTACTCCGCGAGATCCTTGAAAACATTGCATACATATCTCATACATATCATTGCATTACAGGTACCACTTTTTACAGGTCACTTATCTTCTTCGCTGTTTATTTCAGCAATCATCATGAATCCTGAACCATCCACTAAACAAGCTATCAAGGCCCTCCAGGCCCAGAATGCCCAGTTCCAGGAGTTGGTTATGAGCCTAGCCCAAGGTCAACAGGAGTTGAAGACTCCGCTTATGAAGAAGAAGAAGAAGAGGACTGTTTTGTTCAACCCTAGACGCGGATCTGGGAATGGATCACAAAATGAGGCTGAGCTGACTACCCCTTCTGTAGGGAAAGACAGTCCCCAAGGGAGAAGGGTTCCTAGTCCCGTGGTCTCTGACAACGAGACAGATTTCAATGATGAACAGTACCCTCCTGTCGAGGATAGGTACAAACAGCTGGAAGACCGGTTAAGCGCTATGGAGATACAGAAGGTGCCCGGTCTGGACTTCGAAGATCTAGGTCTGTCCTCTGGGGTGGTGATCCCACATAAGTTCAAGGCACCTGCCTTTGCAAAGTACGACGGAGCTTCCTGTCCTAAGTTGCACCTCCAATCATATGTAAGGAAGATCCAACCTTACACTGCAGACAAGAATCTATGGATCCATTTCTTCCAGGATAGTCTTTCAGGGACTCAACTCGAATGGTTCTATCAACTAGATGGAGCCAGCATTCGTAACTGGGAGGATTTGGCTGCTGCATTCTACAAGCAGTATCAGTATAATTCCGACCTTGCTCCTACGCGTACCCAACTCTAGGGTATGTCACTAGGGATGGGTGAAGGTTTTAAGGAGTATGCGCAAAAGTGGAGAGACCTGGCTGGAAGGGTGCAACCACCTTTGACTGACCGTGAGCTTGTTGACATGTTCTTAGGGACCCTGTCTGGTCCGTTCTTCAACCATCTAACTGGGAATTCTTCTGCTGGGTTTACAGATCTAATCTTGACTGGTGAAAGAATAGAAGCTGGTATTAAGTCGGGGAAAATACAGAAGGGTGACTCCTCGAACACTGAGAAAAATTCATTCAAGAAAGAATCCAGCGCTGTCTATGGTTCAAAAGGGCAGAATAGGTCCGAACACCGCCAAGCTGTCAACGCGGTAGTTATTTCAAAACCGGATGGTGCTCCTCAGTGTCACAATCAACAAAGAGAAGAGAGACCTAGAAGGCAGTTCACTCCCCTCAGCATGACCTTGTCCCAGATATTGCCGCAGTTGCTGAAGACCAATTTGGTAACTCTAAGGGACCCTCCTAAGAATCCCAACAAGACACCTTCAAGGTATAACCCCAACGCTCGTTGCGCTTATCACTCTGACAGCCCGGGGCATGCTACAAATGATTGTTGGACTTTGAGGAACAAGGTTCAGGACCTAATAGATGCAAAGGAGGTCGAGTTCGAAGCGCCCGAGACTCCCAATGTGATCACTGCTCCCTTGCCAAAACATGGCTAGGATTGGAAAAACTTTTGTTCATTCGAATGTTCAAGTTGTATTTTTCTTTGATTGCTCAAACATTTACTCATGTCAAACGTTGTTATTTCATTAATGCATTACATATGTCTGTTTTAAATTAATCCAATTGTTTTCACTATATTCAAATTGCTTTCATATTTTTTGTGATGTTCAAACTCTTGATCTAAAATTCTAAGCCTCTTGAGGGAGGATGACGAAAACGATACCACGATCTTTACAGTATGCTTTTGAACAAACCCCGTTAATGAGGTACAGGCATTGTTTCAATTCCTAAACACTGGAGTAATAAGGAAGATAATCCCTCGTCAACCCCTTTGAGCCAAAGAAGTTGGAGTTTTTTCTTTTCAAAAATTAAAACCCTTAATCATAACCTGGGGCAGGGTAGTTCTCTCAGTTGATCCAAATGCGCAATGAATGGTATCAAAGAAGTCCTTTCAAAACAAAAGACAGTGATGGTTCCGAATAATCATAAAAACAGGATGTCATTATCTCTCAAAAACAAAAGGCCAATAAGTCAAAACCTATGAAGGAGACTTACAAAACTGGGGCATCCCGCTGTCTGTAATCACAAAAGAGACAGTTCAGGCAAAAAGACAGGGAGAATAAAAAAAAAGGTTCTACAAACCCTCAACAAAAAAAAATGACTGCCTATTCAAAATAAATTGTCAACCTCCGAACCATCACTGGAATATCAAAGCAAAGACTCAAACAAAATCTAATGCACGATTAACTGAGTTTAGGATCGAAGAACATCACGAAGAGCGGGTGGGTACAAATATACTTTGAGCCTTTATCCTTTGTTTCTTAAACCGTAAACCAAGCCACGTTACAACCCTTCAAAAGTCCTAACTGAAGCATGGGTTAGTTCGAAAGCATACTGTTACCAAAGGTATCCTGACTCCTTAAGGCTCGCTGTAAAATCTTGAGTTGACATCACAGTTTACAAAATTTGCTTAAAAATGCATTTTCAAAAACTTCAAAACAGACATAAGCTTTGCATTCTTGAAATAATATTGTTTGCATATGACTATTTGTTCAAACGGCAGAGAAATTCGCACGAAGAATATCTAGTGAACAAAAGCACTCCCAGTCAAGGGGCACGGCATGATCATTGTCCATCATCTGGGGCAATTAAGTCAAGATTCAAGGAATCTCTCAAAATGCCAAATAGCCAGGGGCAAATCTCCGCCTAAATCACTTGGGGCATTAGACATGAATTCCAGCAACGAATCTTGCATGATCAACGAACATCTTCTGGTAGTATGGCAACACAACACTACCGACAGTGATAACTCCCTTCATCCTGAGGGAACAGACATAGTCAAAAAAATACTACGCGCAATCAAAGACCCGCTAGGTTGACACACCTAGACAAAAATAAGGGCTTCCCGGCGAACCAAAAGGGTTCGGGCAAAAATAAGGGATGAAATGAAAAAATCTGTACACCCGGCAAGTCGAAACCTGAAAAGGCAGCTTGGGCAAAAAAGGGTATCCCGGTGGACTGAAAACCCGAAAGGACGGTCCAGGCAAAAGTTAGGGATCACAGCGTACGACTATGTCCCGGCATCTCGTCACTTGCCTATCAGAAGAAGATTTGTCAATCGGCGGTTATCAAGCACCTCATAGGCCTTCTTCTCCCGCAGAAACTAGGGCAATAAGAATTGTTCGAACTGTGCAAGTTGCTCTGTCCTCCAGGTCCCAGGTAAGTTCAGCTGAAGAACATGATCAAGATACCTTCACTATCCGCAGAGTAAGACAAGAAGTAGCAATATTCTCCGAAGTAGAGTTGGTCTCCCATCAGCCCTAAAAAGGCACAGTATCCCCAGCAAATCAGCAATACTCTCCCCCGAGCAGAGTTAGTCTACCATCAGTCCTGAAGAAGTTGGGTATCCCCAGAAGATCTTAATATTCTCCAGCAGAGTATAAAGATATTCCTCAGCAAGCATCCCCGGCAGTCTCAATATTCCTCGACAGAAATATAATATTGTTCCCCGGCGGAATACAAGATACCCCCAGCGGAGCCCTGTCCTCAAGAGTTTCCGCAGGAGAGTTGAATTATCCTCCCCAGTAGATTCTGGAAGCTTATCCCCTGCAGAGTGTGAACGCATCTCCCCGGCTTTATTCAAAGTTTATTCCCCACCAGGGTCTAACTGGGTTATCCTCAGCTAATTACCACGGAAAGATCGTCCTCGGCGAAGTTCTTCCTATTCCCCAACAAAGCTTATCAACGGGATCCCCAGCGGAGTTATCGTTAAAATCTCAGCGAAGCATCTCTTCCCCACAGAGTATTTCCCCGCAGAGTAATCTCTTCAACAGGTTTATTCCCCAACGGAGTCATCTTCTCCTACCGATTTATTCTTGCAACCATCAGCCCCAACGGAAACGAAGAACTCTACTCTTCAGCAGCAGCCCAGGATTCAACGAACTTCCCGGCATTCGTCAAGGATTTATTTTCCCAGACGAAGATACATTCATAAACATCACATTGTTATACATCATGATACATGCATATACGCATCATATCATACAATCTCATTTATGTCGAGAACATCATTGCCTGATCCATATCATGCATTGCATATGACTGACCTTTACCTTTCAGGAAGGATACAGTTAAATGATCAGTTATGTCAAAGTAGACAAATACAGTCAAAAGAGACCAATCCAGTCAAAGAAGACAAGTCCAGTTAAGTTAATTCCTAAGGTCAAAGAAGACAACCCGTCATTATAGACACCCGTCAATGTAGACACCCGTCAATATAGACACCCGTCAATATAGACACTCGTCATTATAGACACCCGTCAATGTAGTCATCCGTCAATATAGACACCCGTCATTATAGACACCCGTCAATGTAGACACCCGTCAATATAGACACCCGTCGTTATAGACACCCGTCATTATAGACAACCCGTCGTTAAAGACAACCCGTCATTATAGACACCCGTCAATATAGACACCCGTCGTTATAGACACCCGTCATTATAGACAACCCGTCATTAAAGATAACCCGTTATTATAGACACCCGTCATTATAGACACCCGTAATTTAAGACAACCCGTCGTTGAAGACAACCCGTCGTTTTAGACAACCCGTCGTTTTAGACAACCCGTCGTTAAAGACAACCCGTCGTTGAAGACAACTCGTCATTGAAGACAACTCGTCCATAAAGACAACTCGTCCATGAAGACAACCCGTTAAAAGAGACGACTCGTCAAAGTAGACAAAACCTCCTCTGGTTCAGTTTAAATCAATTCCTAAAGATTTTTCTGAGATAACCTGTCAGTAGAGACAACCCATCAACCTTTTGAAGTTCCAGATTCGATACCTGTATCTAGCCAGGGCATGTCTGTGAGCGACTGATTAGAGGTCTACGCCTGTATCCATCCAGGAAAGCTATCTCAATCAACTTTTTGAAGTTCCGGATTCGATACCTGTATCTAGCCAGGGCATATCTGTGAGCGATTGATTGTAGATTCGATACCTGTATCTAGCCAGGGCATGTCTGTGAGCGACTGATTAGAGGTCTACACTTGTATCCATCCAGGAAAGCTATCTCGATCAACTTTTTGAAGTTCCGGATTCGATACCTGTATCTAGCCAGGGCATATCTGTGAGCGATTGATTGTAGATTCGATACCTGTATCTAGCCAGGGCATATCTGCATGAAGAGTTTGAAGATCAACCCCTGTAACAGGCCAGGAAATTATCTTTCTTTCTCAGATACGCAAGTTCTCGCTAAGGAATCTCTTACGCGATCGACACCCCTGGATGGCATCTTTAAGCCCATCTCCACAACCATCCATTACATTTCCAAATGGCATCTATAAGCCCATTCCCGACAAGGTTCTGTCACATCTCCATATGGCATCTATAAGCCCATCCTCCTATCCATCATCTCTCCAAATGGCATCTGTAAGCCCATTCCCGACATCACATTGCTGATACTACACTATGCGAGTGCAAATTTCTGGGCACTCTAGTGTTCAATCATCTTCCACCTTCGGATCACGAAAGGCACGCAAGCCAACATACATCCTCCAGTTTAAGAAGATTGAACAGGGGCAACTGTTGTACCCCAAAATTTGCCCTCCCATATTTCTTCAAGATTCACCAAGAATCATCTCCAAAAAGTTCAAGACTACTCAAAGGTTGCACAGTCAAACCACCTCCTAAGCCAGTCAAAATTAGGGTTTTGGTTCTCTCAACGAATCTGGGGTTTTCAATGGTCCAATCAAGTCCCATAGGCCTATACTCATTGTCAAGCATCTACATGCCAAGTCTCAAGGCTCACAATGTCAAATTCCACAGTCAAAAGCTCCATTTGCTTCACAATCAACTACAGGGGCAAAATGGTCATTTTGCAGTCAAAAGTCAGAATTTTTGGTCAACATCTTATTTTGAGTCCACAATCATCATTTGATCAAGTCTTGATCATGATTCCACAAGCATGGCACAAAAATCATCAAGATGCCAAAAGTTTCTATTTTTGGACAACTGAAAAGTCAACTGTATTTTGACCAGGGCATAACTTTTTCATGGTTCATCAAAAAAATCCCATACAATGCTCATTTTGAAGGGGATGACGTTTCCTACAACGCATCTTCACATTCCAAGTCCAAGAAATGCTCTCACAAAAAGTTATCAATTTCTACATTATAGGTCAATTTCAAAAGTCAACAAAAATGCACTTTAAGTCAAAGACCATAACTTTAGATTGGTAAATCCAAATGATATGGGACCAAAGGAATTGGTTAGAGGACTTCAATACCTTTCCAAAATGTCAAAGAACATGTTCATATGATCAAAATTGAGCAAGATATGCATTGGAGAAGTTGGGAAATTTTTGTGAATTTGCAAAAGTCAACTTTGCTCAAAACACATCATTTTTGCTAATGGGCCTCAAATTCCTTCTTGAAACATTGTCCAAGGCTTATGCACGACCCATTGAGATTAAATTGAATTATTTTCTTATTTTTATTAATTAAATGGATTTTTAATTGATTATTAATTCATTTAATTCATTTAATTGTAGGAAAATATCAAGATATGATTTCTCAATCTTTTTGTGAAGCAAAAGTGGTCAACATATGCTGAAGATTTCGTGTATCAATCAAGGGAACCAAAATCTCCAAAATTAGCAAGTTTTGGTAATCAAAAAGATTGAAAATTATTTGATTTCCAATCAAATATTGAAACCATAATGCAATGGATTTCTTGGCCAGAAGTTAACCTAATTCCATTCTATTATAAGTACTCAAGCTAACCCTAAAGCCTCACACGTGCAAATTGCTGCAAAAACACCATAAGCATATTGAGGAAAAATCAAGAAAACTCAAAACTGTTCTCAACCTTCCAGGCCAATTCAAGGGCTTTTGTGGTTTCTGATACCTTGCAGGGATCCCCAGATACGTTTTGCAATCAAATTCGCGTGCTAAAGCTCCAGAAAACACCTTAAACAGACTCACGATTTGGCTCTTTTGTTCATAATCATAATTCATATTCCATGCGCATTTAACATGATTTGTTGGTTGTTTTGTATTGCTAGCACTCACAGGAAACTAATGGCATAGATTAATTGGACTGAAACACCCTGAAACAGAAACCACCATGAACGATTTCTAGGTTTTCCAAGCTCTAAAATTGGGGCTTTCTTATTTAGGAAAAATTAAGCCTCAAGAGACCTATGATTGAAACCGTCTGGAAGAGACGAACCTACTGGACATATCGCGAACAATTTATATAGCCTCTACGCCTAATCGCTATTTTTGGTCGTCCTATATTATGGGGGTTAAAAACCCCCGCTATCTCTTTGCTTTTTTACAGGTTCAGCGAAGGGGATGAAGACGTGGTGTACCATGGTTGGTCTGTTCAAAAATATGGCGCGCGTTTTGTTGTATCCAACACATGCGTTGTTTTTCATATATTATTTTTATTGATTATTATAATATCAAATACAAGCGCTTGGCTCAGTGGATGATGATATGGCTGGCAACCATTGGGACCTGGGTTCGATTCCCAGGTCCACCTAATATTTGTTTCACATTTTTTTCTAATGTAATCATGTGCAGCGTTCCAACAACGTCCCACCATGCGCTTCAAGCAATCAGGCGCCATGTGTCCACTAACAGCAATCCAATGGCCAAAGATGGATGGACACCATGTTCCTGGTCAATGCAACGTGCAGACAATTCCAAAAGTCAACAGGCTTATGTGCTTATTGGGCCAGAATTGCTAGCATAACACCTCATATTGGGCCCATCACCCCCCTGGTTTACTATTTCTTTTTATTTTCTTTTTCCTTTTAATTTCTTTTATTAATTACCATTATTATTATTTAACTCACAAATTAATTAATTTTCATAATAAATCCAGACCATTAAAATGTAAATATTTTTTATTATTATTAATTATTAATTTCACTTTAATTCATTATTTTGTAAATAAATACTAACCAAATTGATTTAGTTTAATTAGATTAATTTTGACTATTTTTCACAATAAATAAAAAGATTAGAATTAGGGTTTTTCTTTTGACTTTTAATTTCCTTTTCTTTTTATTTTCACTAAAAACATAAAAAACCACAAAAATACTTTTTTCTTTTAATTAATTAATTAATTAGTTATTAGGTTTAATATTTAATTTAATTGCAAAAAGGACAAAATTCAATTCTTTTCTCAAAAAGGGTCAAAACCCTAAGGACGTCCTGATTCTATTTCTTTTCGCGCATTATTCTTATTTTGATTATATTTTATGTATCTTGTGATCGGTGGAAATAGAACTGACTGTTTTTTAAGCTGGTTTCGCGAAATGTCGCGGTAAGCAAGAGTCGCCACCGTCTTTTATGTTCTCCAACATGGAAAGGACAAAAGCACAGCAAAATTCCTTATTCGAGAATGTTTCTCGGTTCGGGAGGTAGATTTATAGAAAGGGATGGTGTTAGCACCCTTTCTATCCGTGGTTATCCACGGGCTCTTAGGTACTTGCTCTTATGTTTTCAAAAATTGTTTGCTTCTTAAGTGTGTGTGGGTTTTGAAAAAAGTTTCGTTTGAAAACTTCTAGGTAACTCTTGTATCAGTCCTCAAGAGTGTATGAAGTGTTTTGTTTGAAAACTTTTTGAAAGTGTGGGGTGCAAAAAGATGTTTTTGTTTGTTTGAAAAAGAGCAAGTACCCAGGATAATCTACCTACTCTAAGGAATTAGGTTGTGTAAGAGTCCTTTAGATAGTGCTATCCCACCATTGAGAGGTAGGTAGCACCATCGTTGGAGGTATTCGGGTCAATTTGATGATCGGGACAGTGTGGTCACCGAAGCAATAGTAGGACACCTTAGAAGTAACCCTAATGTCCTAGATCCTTTTTTATCCGAGGTAACCGTTTTGAGGCAACTGGATCTTTTGGACAGAAGGGCGACCTCTAAGACACCCTATACCTGATGACCACGTTCGAGGCAACCAAGTGAGGTGTACCCTAAGAGTGGCATGTGCAAGTGTGTCAATTTTCAGTTATTTTACTCTTGCATGTCATGGTGAGTTATTGTTGATTTTTTAAGTTTAAGAGTTAATCTTGTCATACAATCCTAGTTAGCATACATCTAAGCAGTTAAATATATATACAGGAATTTAAAGTGCGGGAATTGTAAATCCTACGCTATTACAAGGCTTTCGGGGAGGGGGATTATTTACATGTCCAAAAATATTGGGGGAATAAAGCAGTAAAGCGTAAAAAGGTATCAGCTAAGCTATTACAAACCAGTAAAAATAAACGTGCGCGAATCTAAAAAAATCCTAATAATAAGAACTCTTTTTGTTGTTTTATCTTATTTTGGGAAAAAAATAATCTAAATCTATTTAATTTTAGTTTTGGAAAAATGTTAAGATAATTTAAAGGTTAATTAACAAAATTAATTTAATAGAAAAAGAACTAGCCTAATGTTTTTTGTGGTTTTTTTTTATTTTAATGTTAATTAAAAGGAAGTCTATGAAAACAAAAACAAAATACAAGGGGAATCCTTTGATCCAAGGAGAAAACGGGAGTTTCGACCCAGGGAGAGAAATAGAAGCTTCGATCCAGAGGGGGTCAGGGTCCTTTCGATTGGGCCAAACAGCAAGGCGTGAGTAGCCTTTGATCCAGGGATGAGATGCCTCCTTCGATCCAGCAGGCTAATGGGTTCGATCCAGAGAAGGGCTCTCCTTCGATCTGGGATGTTATACCTGCAAAAGCATGTTAGTGAAATAAAATGAAGGGCCTGGTTATTGAATCCCAGGCCCTTCGATCCTGCACTCGTTGGGGTCTCTTCAGGCTAAATCTGCAGCAAGTGTTAGCAAACGAAAAAAATGACCTGGGTGCCAAACCCATGCCCTTTGATCCTGTCTAGGATTGCAAATCGAAAGTAACAACAAGTATGAATGTATTATGCAAATATGAGGTTGGATAGTTTACCCTTTCTTACCAACAGATTGGACTTTTAATTTGGGCTCTTCCTGGATGTAGGAACCTTCGATCTGGGCACTTCCTGGATGTAGGAACTTTTGATTTGAGGGCTTCTGGGTGTGGGCACCTTCGATCTGAGGGACTGCTTTGGCTTGGAAAATTATGGGCAGCGTCTCTCCAATGTTTTGTTCTCCTGCAGATTTTTTTTGAAGAAGTGTGTATAATTTTCGTTCTATGATTTCCGTGTGATTTTTCGTGTAATTTTTCTTTTTGTCCTTTTGTAATGTGTCACTGGCCTCCTATTTATAGGAGTGTGGGAGTGCACGAAAATGGCAAGGGACAACCATTAAAATAGGCCTTTAACGCTCTGGACAAAAATCAAACACATTAAATCATTTCCTTTTTTGAAACATTCGTGTCCCTTAAATGAACCTGGACGCTTGGATTTTGAGTGCTTTCAGGCCATGCTCTGCGATTAGTCCTGATTTGCCTCTTTCGAATGGACTCCCTGCGTACCCTTCGAATGGGCCTGGCCCAAATATCAATCGAAGGATTCCAATCGAAATGCTTTGCTAACAGGCCAATCAAAA
The DNA here is from genome assembly GCA_948472305.1 of Vicia faba. Lineage (NCBI taxonomy): Eukaryota > Viridiplantae > Streptophyta > Magnoliopsida > Fabales > Fabaceae > Vicia > Vicia faba. The sequence continues at coordinate 1,178,809,888 of OX451738.1, read as the reverse complement.
GGTATTGTTCATGCCAAATGAAGGACATGGTTGACATGCCTGTCGACATTGCCTTGACATAATTCCAATCGAATGCTTGTCCATAATGCCAATCGAAATACTCATTCAGAATGCCAATCGAAATACTCCTTCAGAATGCCAATCGAAAGGTATTTGAAGTACCATTCAAAAATCTTCTTTTTCCTTAGGCAAGAGTTTGTGATCAACCAGGCAGAGGGAAGACTTTGGAAAACATGAGGGGGCAAATTTTGGGGTGCAACATTTTCCCCTGTTCAATCTTCTTAGACCTGAGGATGTAGATTGGCTTGCGTGCCTTTCGTGATCCGAAGGTGGAAGATGATTGAACACTAGAGTGCCCAGAAATTTGCACTCACATAGTAGGATATCAGCAGTATGATGGCGGGAATGGCCTTATAGATGCCATTTGGAAAGATGGTGGATGGGAGGATGGGCTTATAGATGCCATCTGTAGATTGTTTGTAGGAGGATGGGCTTATAGATGCCATCTGGAGATGTGACAGAATCTTGTCGGGAATGGGCTTATAGATGCCATTTGGAACTGTAATGGATAGCTGCGTCCGAATAAGAAATAGAATGGCCTCCGTGTCTGGAGCATATCTAGTCTGTGTCTAATTGCTGACGTCCGAATAAATAGTAGAATGACTGCCGCGTCTAGGGTATATCCATACTGTGTTTGAATGAGTGACAGAATTTCATCCGAATCTGGATCGTATCTGGACTAAACAATAGAATAGCATCCGGGCTGGAGCATCTCTAAGTTGTCTTTAGAAGCTTGAATCTGAATAAGCAATAGAATAGCATCCAGGCCAGGAGCATCTCTAAGCTATATCTCAAAGGAAATCTGAATAAGTATCAGAATGTCGCCATGTCTGGGTTACAACTGAACTGTTTCTAGCAGGAAGTCTGAATAAGCATTAGAGCAGCATCCAGATCTGGAGCATCTCTAGGCTATCTCTGGAGAGAAATCTAGAATAAACAATATAATAACATCCGTGGTTGGAGCATCTCTAAGTTATCTTTAGGAGTTTGAATCTGAATAAGCAATAGAATAGCTTCCGGGTTAGGAGCATCTCTAAGCCATCTCTGAAAAGAACTCTGAATAAGCAAAAGAATAGCGTCCATGTCTGGAGCATTTCCCAGCTATATCTGAAAGGAAACTCTTGAATAAGCAAAAGAATAACGTCCATCTCTGGAGCATTTTTAAGCCATCTCTGAAGAGAAAATATGAATAAGCAAAAGAATAGCATCCATATCTGGAGCATTTCCCAACTATATCTGAAAGGAAACTCTTGAATAAGCAAAAGAATAACGTCCATCTCTGGAGCATTTCTAAGCCATCTCTGAAGAGAAAATCTGAATAAGCAAAAGAATAGCATCCATATCTGGAGCATTTCCCAGCTATATCTGAAAGGAAACTCTTGAATAAGCAAAAGAATAACGTCCATCTCTGGAGCATTTCTAAGCCATCTCTGGAGCATTTCTAAGCCATCTCTGAAGAGAAAATCTGAATAAGAAAAAGAATAGCATCCATATCTGGAGCATTTCCCAGCTATATCTGAAAGGAAACTCTTGAATAAGAAAAAGAATAACGTCCATCTCTGGAGCATTTCTAAGCCATCTCTGAAGAGAAAATCTGAATAAGCAAAAGAATAGCATCCATATCTGGAGCATTTCCCAGCTATATCTGAAAGGAAACTCTTGAATAAGCAAAAGAATAACGTCCATCTCTTGAGCATTTCTAAGCCATCTCTGAAGAGAAAATCTGAATAAGCAAAAGAATAGCATCCATATCTGGAGCATTTCCCAGCTATATCTGAAAGGAAACTCTTGAATAAGCAAAAGAATAACGTCCATCTCTGGAGCATTTCTAAGCCATCTCTGAAGAGAAAATTTGAATAAGCAAAAGAATAGCATCCATATCTGGAGCATTTCCCAGCTATATCTGAAAGGAAACTCTTGAATAAGCAAAAGAATAACGTCCATCTCTGGAGCATTTCTAAGCCATCTCTGAAGAGAAAATCTGAATAAGCAAAAGAATAGCATCCATATCTGGAGCATTTCCCAGCTATATCTGAAAGGAAACTCTTGAATAAGCAAAAGAATAACGTCCATCTCTGGAGCATTTCTAAGCCATCTCTGAAGATAAATCTGAATAAGCAAAAGAACAACATCCATATCTGGAGCATTTCTCGGCTATCTCTTCAATCTCTTTAATGTAGATATGCCCTGGCTGGATACAGGTGTCGAATCTACTCATAGATATGCCCTGGTTGGATACAGGAATCGAATCTCTAAATTCTTCATGCAGACATGCCCTGGCTGGATACATGTATCGAATCTACAATCAGTCACTCACAGATGTGCCCTGACTGGATACAGGAATCAAATCTGGAATAGTCATCTACAGATATGCCCTGGCTGGATACAGGTATCGAATCTTCAAACTCTTCAGATATGCCCTGGCTAGATACAGGAATCGAATCTGGAATTAGTCATCTACAGATATGCCCTGGCTGGATACAGGTATCGAATCTTCAAACTCTTCAGATATGCCCTAGCTAGATACAGGAATCGAATCTGGAATTAGTCATCTACAGATATGCCCTGGCTGGATACAGGTATCGAATCTTCAAACTCTTCAGATATGCCCTGGCTAGATACAGGAATCGAATCTGGAATTAGTCATCTACAGATATGCCCTGGCTGGATACAGGTATCGAATCTTCAAACTCTTCAGATATGCCCTAGCTAGATACAGGAATCGAATCTGGAATTAGTCATCTACAGATATGCCCTGGCTGGATACAAGTATCGAATCTTCAAACTCTTCAGATATGCCCTGGCTAGATACAGGAATCGAATCTGGGATTAGTCATCTACAGATATGCCCTGGCTGGATACAGGTATCGAATCTTCAAACTCTTCAGATATGCCCTGGCTAGATACAGGAATCGAATTTGGAATTAGTCATCTACAGATATGCCCTGGCTGGATACAAGTATCGAATCTTCAAACTCTTCAGATATGCCCTGGCTAGATACAGGAGTCGAATCTGGAATTGCGACGGTTGATAGTAATTATCTTTGGATTGACCTTTTCCATGAAAAGGCAAAACATCAGTTGTATGCAATGTCATGATGTATGAAATGCATGATGTCATGATGTTCTAAAAAATAAATGAGATTGTGTGATATGATGTGTATATGCATGCGTATGGTGTATGTTAATGTGATGTTTATGAATGTATTTTCGTCTAGGTAAATAAATCCTTGACGAATGCCGGGAAGATAACTCCTGGGCTGATGCTGAAGATTAGAGTTCTTCGTTTCCGCTGGGGATGTTGATTGTAAGAATAAACCGGTAGGAGAAGATGACTCCGTTGGGGAATAAACTTGTTGGAGAGATTACTCTGCGGGGAATTACTCTGTGGGGAGAGATACTTCGCTAAGGTTTTGATGAGAACTCCGCTGGGGATTCCAGTTGATCTGTTATGCTGGGGAATTGATGAACTCCGCTGGGGGATAGGAAGAACCTCGCCGAGGACGATCTTTCCGTGGTAATTGGCTGAGGATAACCCAGTTATAAGCTCTGATGAAGAATAACCTTTGAATAAAGCCGGGGAGACGCGTTCGTATTTTGCAGGGGACAAGCTTCCAGAATCTACTAGGGAGATGGTTCAACTCTCCTGGGGAGACTTTTGAGATTGCACTGGGGAGTGGCTCCACTGGGTGTCTGGATTCCGCCGGGGAACAATCTTATATTAAGACTGCCGGGGATGCTTGTTTAAGGAATATCTGCATACTCGCTGGGGAATGTTGAGATTTTCTGGGGATACCCAACTTCCTTAAGGCTGACAGTAGACTAACTCTGCTTGGGGAGAGTGTTGACTTGCTGGAGATACTGTGCCTTTTGGGGACTGCTGGGAGACCAACTCTACTTGAGGAGAATTGTTGAATCTTTTCTTACTCTGTGGGGAGTGAAGGTATCTTGGTCATGTTCTTCAGCTGAACTTACCTTGGTACCTCGGCGGACAGAGCAACTAGGTCGCTCAGACAACTCTTATTGCCCCAGTTTCTGAGAGAGAAGGTACTTGTGGAGGTGTTTGACAACTGCCGTTTGACAAATCTTCTTCTGGTAGGCAAGTGACGAGGTGACGGGACATAGTCGTACGCTTTAATCCCTAACTTTTACCTGGACCGCCCTTTCGGGTTTTCAGTCCACCGGGATACCCATTTTTGCCCAAGCCGCCTTTTCAGGTTTTCGACTTGCCGGGTGTACAGATTTTTCATTTTCATCCCTCATTTTGCCCGAACCCTTTTGGTTCGCCGGGAAGCCCTTATTTTTTCCTAGGTGTGTCAACCTAGCGGGTCTTTGATTTTGCATATTTTTTTCCGACTATGTCCGTGCTCTTAGGATGTAGGGAGGTGCCCCTGTCAGTAGTGTTGCGTTGCCCTACTACCAGAAGATCTTCGTTTAATCGTCCAATGCTCCAAGTGATCCAGATGGAGATTTGCCCCCAAGTTGGTTGGCCTTTTGAGAGATTCTCCGAATCTTGACTTAAATGCCCCAGATGATAGACCATGATCACGTCTGCCCCTTGGTTGGAAGTACTTTTGTTCACTTAGATATTCGTCGTGGGAATTTCTCTGCTGTTCGAACAAATAGTCATATGCAAACAGTGTTATATCAAGAATGCAAAGCTTATGTTTGTCTTGAAGTTTTTGAAAATGCATTTTTTTATATAAAAACAAGTGAATTTTTTGTAAATTGTGATGTCAACTCGTTATTTTACCGCAAGCCTTAAGGAGTCAGGATACCTTTCGTAACAGTATGCTTTCGAAATAACCCATGCTTCAGCTAGGACTTTTAAAGGTTGTAGCGTGGCCCGGTTCACGGTTTAAGAAACAAAGGATAAAGGCTCAAATTTTATTTGTACCCACCCGTTCTTCGTGATGTTCTTCAAACCTAAACTCAGCTAATCGTGCATTAGACCTTGTTTGAGTCTTTGCCTTGATATTCTGGTGATGGTTCGGATGTTGACAGTTTATTTTGAATAGGCAGTCATTTCCTTTTATCGAGGGTTTGTAGGGCCTCTTTCTTTTTTTGATTTTTGTTATCCCTGTTTTTTGCCTGAACTGTTTCCTTTTTTGGAATTACAGTCAGCGGGATGCCCCAGCTTTGTAAGTCTCCTTCATAGGTTTTGATTTATTGGGTTTTTATTTCTGAGGGATAATGACTGTCTGTCTTTATGATTATTTGGAGCCATCACTGTCTTTTGTTTTGTAAGGACTCCTCTGGTGCCATTCGTTGTGCACTTGGATCAGCTGAGAGAACTACCCTGCCCCAGGTTATGATTAAGGGTTTTAATTTTCGAAAAGAAAAACTCCTACTTCTTTGGCTCAAAGGGGGTTGACGAGGGATTATCTTCCTTATAACTCCAGTGTTTAGGAATTGAAACAATGCATGTACCTCATCAGCGGGGTCTGTTCAAAAGCATACTGTAGATTGTGGTATCGTTTTCGTCATCCTCCCTCAAGAGGCTTTAGAATTTTCAATCGAGAGTTGAACATCAAGAAAAAATAAAAGCAATTTTGAATATAGAGAACACAATTACCTCAAAACAGACACGTGTAATGCATTAATGAAATAATAGAGTTTGACATGATAATTGTTTGAATAAGCAAAGAAAATACAACTTGAACATTCGAATGAACAAAAAGTCTTCTAGTCTCAGGACTCGTCACTTCAAATGGTGAATCTCGCAGGGATAGTAGAAGAACTCGACTTGACCATCTTGGGTGAATTCCACTGCTCCTTCATCAATTAGGTTTTGGATTTTGTACCTCAACTTCCAACAATCGTCGGTATCATGCCCCGGGCTACCAGAATGATAAGCACACCTCGCATCTGGGTTGTAGCTTGGAGAAGAAGTCTTAGGATTAGGGTGAGGTCTTATCAACGTCACCAGATTCAACTTCAACAGGTGTTGCAAAGCTTGGGACAACGACATGTTGAGCTGGGTGAATTGCCTCCTGGGCTTTCTCTAATCAACCCGTTGCTCTGGGCGAGGTTGTGGTTGGACCTGTGAAGTGGTAGCAATTTGGAGAGGTCTATTCTTCACCATACCAGACCCTTGTCCTTTTGGAAGCTGATCAACGACCTGGTCCCTGACTTGGACTGTTTGCTTCATGTTGTATCTCTCTTGGCGAAGCTGGTTGACCATGGCTTTCAACTCTTCTTGCTCCCGAGCCAAGCCTTGGATAAGGGCCATCTGCCCCAGCATCTGAGTCCTCATTGCATCTACCTCAGCTTGCAGATGTTTCAGTCGTTCATCCTTACTGCCCTCAGAACTATTCCCGACCAAAGTCCCCATGAGGAGCGTTCTCAGCTCTTCCTGCCCCTTGGATAGATTTAGGAGGATCTCCCTGAACCGAGTCTCTTGAGCATGAAGATCCTGGTTGCCTTGTTGGGAAGCCATTGCTGAAATAAACAGCGAAGAAGTTAAGTGACCCGTAACAAGGGTACCTGTTATGCAATTATATGTATGTATGCATGCAATGTTTTCAAGGATCTCGCGGGGTAAACAAGAAAATTGTTAGAACTTGAATTTTGTAGCTTGATTGAAGGAACTTCATGTTGTTGAGAGTCCTTCTTCAAGAGTCAAGGCTCACCATATCGAGTGGGTCATAGCCCCTGACTCAAGTCATTAACCTTGGCTAAAGGAAAATAAATCCCCTTTTCCCCTTGCTAGACTTTTGATTCAGCATGACCTGCATCACAAACCCTTGAGATCCTTGAAATGGATTAGTCCTTATGCAGGATGTATGCAATGGTATGATGTTATGCTATGCATGGAGTGATGTAAGTAGGCCCTGTAATGAGTCCCAATTAAGGACTGTGAACAAAACCTGCAAGGAAACTCATGTGTCAGATAACAAGCATGCAAGTAGTCAAGTTTGAAGGCACACAAGTCACACAAGACAACCCTTAGAGTTTAGGCCAACATGAAGTTTGGGGTACTACCCTCTTGAAGTTGGTGGACTCAAAACCTGTCCTATCAAAAGTAACTGGGTTCTAAGGAGCTCAATATCATTGGGTTATTTTCTGTGTTCATTGTTTTGATTTAGCCACTGAACTGGCGATCAAAATATTCCAAGAAAACAACCCTCAATGAGTGTAGTATCGAGTATCAACCAACTTCGGACTGCACCAAAGTCAGTCATCTCACTACCCCTAAAGAGGCCAGGATGGTTCAATTAAGGTTCCTAAGGTCAGTTGATGCTTCACGACACCACGCGGCGGCCCCGTACTCTCCTTGACTTGACTCAAGGGTTACCGGTACTCACTAAAGTGCCACATCAACGTAGCAAACTGCTTCAACCGTGTCGGTATACCCCGCACAGTTCCCTCACAGTTTGTTGCTACTTTCTAAGAAGGTATCCCCCAGATCCGGGTTAGGATCTATGAAACTCCCAAAACAGGCCCACAATATTAAAGCAAACAGATCAAGCAATTAAAAACATGATGATGAACTATTCCTAAGGTACACCTCACTTTTATAGTCCCCAGCAGAGTCGCCAGTTCTGTGATCGGTGGAAATAGAACTGACTGTTTTTTAGCTGGTTTTGCGAAATATCGCGGTAAGCAAGAGTCGCCACCGTCTTTTATGTTCTCCAACATGGAAAGGACAAAAGCACAGCAAAATTCCTTATTCGAGAATGTTTCTCGGTTCAGGAGGTAGATTTATAGAAAGGGAAGGTGTTAGCACCCTTTCTATCCGTGGTTATCCACGGGCTCTTAAGTACTTGCTCTTATGTTTTCAAAAATTGTTTGCTTCTTAAGTGTGTATGGGTTTTGAAAAAAGTTTCGTTTAAAAACTTCTAGGTAACTCTTGTATCAGTCCTCAAGAGTGTATGAAGTGTTTTGTTTGAAAACTTTTTGAAAGTGTGGGGTGCGAAAAGATGTTTTTGTTTGTTTGAAAAAGAGCAAGTATCCAGGAGAATCTACCTACTCTAAGGAATTAGGCTGTGTAAGAGTCCTTTAGATAGTGCTATCCCACCATTGAGAGGTAGGTAGCACCATCGTTGGAGGTATTCGGGTCAATTCGATGATCGGGACAGTATGGTCACCGAAGCAATAGTAGGACACCTTAGAAGTAACCCTAATGTCCTAGATCCTTTTTTATCCGAGGTAACTGTTTTGAGGCAACTGGATCTTTTGGACAGAAGGGCGACCTCTAAGACACCCTATACCTGATGACCACGTTCGAGGCAACCAAGTGAGGTGTACCCTAAGAGTGGCATGTGCAAGTGTGTCAATTTTCAGTTATTTTACTCTTGCATGTCATGGTGAGTTATTGTTGATTTTTTAAGTTTAAGAGTTAATCTTGTCATACAATCCTAGTTAGCATACATCTAAGCAGTTAAATATATGTACAGGAATTTAAAGTGCGGGAATTGTAAATCCTACGCTATTACAAGGCTTTCGGGGAGGGGGATTATTTACATGTCCAAAAATATTGGGGGAATAAAGCAGTAAAGCGTAAAAAGGTATCAGCTAAGCTATTACAAACCAGTAAAAATAAACGCGCGCGAATCTAAAAAAATCCTAATAATAAGAACTCTTTTTGTTGTTTTATCTTATTTTGGGAAAAAAATAATCTAAATCTATTTAATTTTAGTTTTGGAAAAATGTTAAGATAATTTAAAGGTTAATTAACAAAATTAATTTAATAGAAAAAGAACTAGCCTAATATTTTTTGTGGTTTTTTTATATTTTAATGTTAATTAAAAGGAAGTCTATGAAAACAAAAATAAAATACAAGGGGAATCCTTCGATCCAAGGAGAAAACGGGAGTTTCAACCCAGAGAGAGAAATAGAAGCTTCGATCCAGAGGGGGTCAGGGTCCTTTCGATTGGGCCAAACAGCAAGGCGTGAGTAGCCTTTGATCCAGGGATGAGATGCCTCCTTCGATCCAGCAGGCTAATGGGTTCGATCCAGAGAAGGGCTCTCCTTCGACCTGGGATGTTATACCTGCAAAAGCATGTTAGCGAAATAAAATGCAGGGCCTGGGTAGTGAATCCCAGGCCCTTTGATCCTGCACTCGTTGGGGTCTCTTCAGGCTAAATCTGCAGCAAGTGTTAGCAAACGAAAAAAAAATGACCTGGGTGCCAAACCCAGGCCCTTTGATCCTGTCTAGGATTGCAAATCGAAAGTAACAACAAGTATGAATGTATTATGCAAATATGAGGTTGGATAGTTTACCCTTTCTTACCAACAGATTGAACTTTTAATTTGGGCTCTTCCTGGATGTAGGAACCTTCAATCTGGGCACTTCCTGGATGTAGGAACTTTTGATTTGAGGGCTTCTGGGCGTGGGCACCTTCGATCTGAGGGACTGCTTTGGCTTGGAAAATTATGGGCAGCGTCTCTCCAATGTTTTGTTCTCCTGCAGATTTTTTTTGAAGAAGTGTGTATAATTTTTGTTCTATGATTTCCGTGTGATTTTTCGTGTAATTTTTCTTTTTGTCCTTTTGTAATGTGTCACTGGCTTCCTATTTATAGGAGTGTGGGAGTGCACGAAAATGGCAAGGGACAACCATTAAAATAGGCCTTTAACGCTCTGGACAAAAATCAAACACATTAAATCATTTCCTTTTTTGAAACATTCGTGTCCCTTGAATGAACCTGGACACTTGGATTTCGAGTGCTTTCAGGCCATGCTCTTCGATTAGTCCTGATTTGCCTCTTTCGAATGGACTCCCTGCGTACCCTTCGAATGGGCCTGGCCCAAATATCAATCGAAGGATTCCAATCGAAATGCTTTGCTAACAGGCCAATCAAAAGGTGTTGTTCATGCCAAATGAAGGACATGGTTGACATGCCTGTCGACATTGCCTTGACATAATTCCAATCGAATGCTTGTCCATAATGCCAATTGAAATACTCCTTCAGAATGCCAATCGAAATACTCCTTCAGAATGCCAATCGAAAGGTATTTGAAGTACCACTCAAAAATCTTCTTTTTCCCTAGGCAAGAGTTTGTGATCAACCAGGCAGAGGGAAGACTTTGGAAAACATGAGAGGGAAAATTTTGGGGTGCAACATATCTGCTCCGAGTATGTAATAGATAATTAGGACCTCTTTTATCGCTTTATTTATTTTCTCGCATTTATTTCCAAACGGGTTATGTTTTTGGCGATGTATATACCCGCCCCTTGTAATAGCGTAGATTCAACTTTCCGCAATTTATTTTCCGCACTTATTAACTGTTAATTATGCATGAAAGACTTGTATGAAAAATAAAGTCAACCCGTAGCTCACAATGATGCATGTACAAGATAATCTTAACTGAATTTGACACACGTGCACATGCCACTCCTAGGGTACGCCTCACTTGGTTGCCTCGACGTGGTCATCTAGTATAGGGTGTTTTAGAGGTCGCCCTCCTGTCTAAAGATCCAGTTGCCTCGAAATGGTTGCCTCGGATAAAAAGGATCTAGGACATTAGGGTTACCGCTAAGGCGTCCTACTATTGCTTTGGTGACCACATTGTCCCTAATAATCGAATTGACTCGAATACCTCCAACGACGGTGCTACCTACTTCTCAATAGTGGGATAGTACTGTCTAAAGGACTCTTACACAGCTTAATTCCTTATAGTAGGTAGATTTCTCCTGGGTACTTGCTCTTTCAAAAAAAACAAAAAAACAACTTTTTCGCACTTACACTTTCAAAAAGTTTTCAAACAATACTTCATACACTCTTGAGGACTGATACAAGAGTTACCTAGAAGTTTTTCAAACTAAACTTTTTCAAACCCACAAACACAAGAAAAGCAAACAATTGTTGAAAACATAGTGAGCAAGTACCTAAGAGCCCGTGGATAACCACGGATAGAAAGGGTGCTAACACCTTCCCTTTCTATAATCTACCTCCCGAACCCGAGAAACATCTCGAAAAGGAATTTTACTGTGCTTTTGTCCTTTCCTTGTTGGAGAAAATAAAAGACGATGGCGACTCTTGCTTACCGCGACATTTCGCGAACCAGCATTAAAAAACAGTCAGTTCTATTTCCACCGATCACAGAAACCCTTGACACCACTCCTTATTTTCCAATGAGTTGTGACATCAGATGAGTGCAAGTGTAGAGCTTGAGCTATCTCCTCTGGCTTTGGGTCTCTTTTTGTACCGTTAAAAGGTAGTTGATTGAGAATGGGAATCCTCAAGAGTTGGGAGAATTCTTCCAAAGTAGGCACAAGTTGATAGTCGGAAAATGTGAAGCAACGGTGTAAAGGGTCAAAGAACTGAAAGGGCACCTTCATCATGTCCTCATCTATGTTGGAGGTGACCAAGTTGAGCAGGCGACCTTGTCTCTCGGTGAATGGAGAGTTTTCAGGAATCCTTGAAACTAGCTCCCTAAGTTGTGGAGGGATCTTCACAAGGTTGACTTGAATAGTTTTCCTGCGAAGTGAATCCATATCCTACAAAACAAGAACAAAGATGAACCCCAAAATCCTTGAAATGGTTAGTGGATGTGTATGATATTCATGATGTTCATGATGTTATGTACAAGTATGCATATACAAACAAAGCAAACAAGTCCTTAGGTTTAGGCTTGCATGGAGTTTTATAGGTAAGTACCCTCTTGAAGTTTAGTTGGCTCAAACCTGTCCTAGTAATAATAACCGGGTTCTAAGGAGCTCAATATCACTGGCTTGTTTCCTTGGTCATTGTTTCAGCACAAGCCTCTTTAATGGCGACCGAAATATCCTAAGAAACCAAACCTCAATGAGTGTAGTATCGAGTATCTACCAACTTCGGACTACACCAAAGTCGGTCATCTCACTACATCCTAAAAGGCCAAGTTGGTCAAGTATGAAGAAGTGAAAAACACAAGAAGGGGGGGTTGAATTGAAAACTTGAAATCAAAAGCGCAGTAAGGAACACATTTATTTTTATTCTGGTTTGTTTGATCTCAAACTACCTCCAGTCCACCTGCCAAGGTGATTTTGCCTCTCTCCAACGAGGACTTGATTCAATAATCAAACTTGATTACAATTCTACTTTAACAACTGTTAAAGTCTTCTTGAGTCCAAAACCACAACCCAGTTTTCTCAAGGAAATTCACTAAACAGATAATTGTATAAAAGTGTACAAAGATGTTTCTAAACAAACAGTATCACAAACTTGTGATGTATTACACAGTTTAATATTGAATTGTTGAAGATGAAGAATGTTTGCAGCTTTACTGACTTTTCACGTTTTGTGCGTAGTTGTTCATTCTATTGAAATCTTCTTCTAGTCTGCTTTGTATAGGCCTTGCAATAGTGACATAAGAAGATATTTTTGGTATGTCCATAACACGCGTTAATGAGCTTTCCAAATCAGGAGATCCTTGTCTATTTGTAGCCATTACTTATGATCTTGCATTGATGGAGTTGTGACGCTTCAGAGCTTTTTATATCAGAGGATGAATATTACCGTTGAGAGTCCTTTACAGCTTGATCAGAACTTTGCACATCGGAGTATCAGATATTCTGTTTTGCAGCGCTGGTGCATTCAGAAGTTCAAACAAAACTTCTTCATATAAGCGTGTCATGCATATTTGATGCTGCCAAATCTTTCATTGTCCTCTCAACTTCTGTGCTCGCATAATCAAAACTTCTGATGATTTTCTGGCAGAACTTCCAATTGAATCAAAACATCTTTTTCACATCAGAATTTCCTGTATGTAAAGATACTTTTTATTAGCAAGCATATTTGTTCTTTATATCATGTGTTTGTTATCATCAAAACTCTTGCTAGGATGTATAACCAAATTATGTTCTAACAATCTCCCCCTTTTTGATGATGACAAAAACTAGTATATTTTAATGGAATATAAAGAACAAAAAGTAAAAGGAAGGTTCCCCCTGAGTAGAGTACTTAGCTAACGATAAAATAAAGTACTTCCCTGACGATCTTCTGATTATGAGTCAAAATATTCTCCATTCTCCCCCTTTTTGTCAAGAATCAAAAAGTGGTAAAGACTCTGATTGGCTTGCTCTGACAGAAGTTCTTTAAACAGTGTGACATCCTCTTCTGGATGCATCTGAGATTCTTTAAAGAGCTTCTGATGTTGTATTTCCATTCATGTTTCAAATAGTTTCAGAGCCAGTAATTTTCTGTTTCTGATTGCCTCTGAAATCTGCGAATCCTTTAAATTCGAGGTTTTGGAACATATGCTTTCTTTCCTCCATTTTTAGAGAGCATCCAGAGTCCAGGTGTTAATACTGGAGTTTTAACCTTGCTGTTAAAAATATCTGCAACATAGATGATTTTGTCTTTTGGTACCCATATCTTTCTGGGTCCATGACTGTTAGAGTCCAAAATTCTGTTTGAATTTTGGTTTAGTATAAAACGCCTTACCAACATGTTTTATATCATGTGTTTGCCCAGTGGTGAAGTGAGAATAGAGAGAAGTGCGTTTGATAACCAAATCCTTAAATTTCTTAGGTTGGGATTCTTTGCCTTTGTATCCTATACCTATTCTGCAATTCTTGTTGACTCCATAGTTCATTGAAGCCATTTTGCTTCTATCTATGTTGTTGGCCAGAAACTTTTGAAAGCTTTGATCATAATCCTTTATGATCTTATCAGCATTACTGGGATCCTCTGAGATTATTTCCTTCTGAGAGTTTTGTAAATCATTTTCTAGTTTTTAAATCTTTTCTTTTAACTCAGAGTTTTCTAATCTCAGACTCTCAGTTTCTTCAGAATCAGAAGCAAGATCCTTTTTCAGGTTCTTGAATTTGACTTTGAGTTGCTCATACCTTTCCAAAATTTCACTCAGACTTTCTGCAAGTTCAGCTTTAGTGAAATTAATATCAAAGTTAGGGAATACCTCTTCAGTGTCTGATTCTGAGTCTGAACCAGAAGCTTCACTGTCTTTTGACATGTTTACCATGAGAGCTATGTTTTCCCTTTCATCATCTGACTCTGAGTCAGCTTCAGAGGTGTCCGAATCGTCCCATGTTTCCATAAGACTTTTCTTCTTCTCCTTAATGAACTTCCTTTTATGTTTCTCCTTCTGAAGCCTTGGACAATCACTTTTGTAGTGACCTTGTTTATTTCCTTCATAGCAGGTGATGTCCTTGTTATTTGGCTTTCTGTATCCTGAAGAACCTTCAGATCTTCTGTGTCCAGAGGAAGACTCAGACTTTTTGTATCTAGAGGAGGATTCATTTTGATTCTCTGGTGTGATACGGTGGGTGAACTGACTTGAGGTTTTGCGTTTGTGTTTGCAAATGTTTCGGTTTAGCAAGAGTCGCCACCGACTTTTTATTTTATCCTAAGGAAAGGTCAAAAAGCACAGGAATGACCTTTGAGATGTTTTCTTGGGTTCTAGGAGTAGATTATGAAAAGGGAAGGTACAATCACCCTTTTCATCCATGGTTATCCATGGGTTCTTAGTTACTTGTTTAGATCACTTTCTTTGCTTTTCAATTGTTTGAAATGGTGCTTTTCAATTGTTTGAAATGGTGCTTTGTGGGTGGTTTTAAAAGATGTTTTGAAAAGAGACCATTGTTGTGGCAACCTTTGTAATGATTCTTGTTTGAATGTATACAAAGATGTTTTTTGTCTTTTGAAAAGTTTTCAATGTTTGAAAGTTGGATTTTGAAATTGTGTCGTGAAATGTGTTTGAAAATAGCAAGGATGTTTTTGCAAGCTTTTGATCAAGTAACTAAGAGTTATCTACCCTATTTTACTCAAAGATCTTTCTTATATTTTTAACCCTTTTAACAATGTTATTTCACCATTGCATTTGGTGAACAACCTTGTGTTAGGATGTTAAACGGGACAGGCGCGGGTCATCGTATAGACCATGATAGCAATTGTGTCAAGTATTTTTGGCAATTTTGAGGGACTTGATCATTTTTGTTTAGGCAACCAAGATAGCGTCATCGAGGGACTATGATCTTTTGTTTTGTTTTTGTCTTGCCAAAGTACTCAACATGCATACCATGGCCCATTTTTGAAGGCAACAAGTGGATTATAATCCTAGGGGTGCAAGTGTGCATTGTGTTTGTTTTTTCATGCATTTTTGTCTTTGATTAGGTCAAACTATTTGTTAATTTGATTTTGGCATACAAACCCTAATTCTCTAATCATGGCATAATTGAAAGCGTTAAGTGCGAGAATTTAAATTCTAAGCTATTACAACATGATTATGGGGATGAGGGTACAATTTTGAATAGGGGGTATTTGACAAGAAATATAAACTCTAGATTACTATTACATCCAAATTGAATCTCAATGCAACAATATTTAAATGTACAATTATTAAAATAAACAAAATAAATGAATGTTAAATAAAATGTATTATGCAAAAAAAGAAGTTTTTATTTATTTATGTATGTAAAGTATTTTTTTAATGTGAAAAAGGTGTAAAGAATAAAAAAAAAGTTGATTTTATTTAATTAAGGGGTAAACCCTAATTTTCCTTAAGAAAATAATCTTATATATTATTTATATACAAGAAATATATTAATATGTACAAAAATGAACTATATTGAAGAAAAGGTATTTTTTAGTATAAATAATAATAAAAAATAAAAAGGTAATATTTTTATATTTTTATTCTAACTATTTAATAAAATAAAAGTATATATATATATATA